>OZ010789.1:336292384-337555301 GCA_963932465.1 Maratus speciosus
CAGGGAAAACGAAATTTTAACATTTAGGACAGTATTACGTTAGAGACAGGTTCCGTTTTCATAGGGTTTCATGTATTATTATGTCTGTATTTAGGAGGTATTATCCCACTTTTTCTGTCTCCTTCTCCTACTTTTTGTGACACACGCCCTGACAACTCTAATTGTTACATAGTTTGGCTTCATCTCACTATATTCATCCTGGTGAAATTTGTCTAAACATCTTCCTAAAATTTTTCGATCAATGCCATGTTATTTTGCAGCCGTATGATCTTATAATTAACATATTTTAATTCTTTCAGGGACAAACTATTTCCAGTACTAAAATGTTGGAATAAATGACTGGCACTGGAATTTACGAACAAATTAATTTGGAAATAAGAAAAAGGCAATATTTTACATATATATTAAATATAAAATTTTTAAACATACCACTGCAATTGAAAGTGTTAAGACTGCTGCTTTCACACTTTCTAATCTTTCATAGTCTTTTCGACTGTTTATCTTTCCCTATTGTAAGTAATATTTAAATGGAAAAAGTTCCTATGAACTTTTCCATTTATATTTCATTAAATTTTTCCTTGCAGTGGATACTATAGCAATCTTTCACATCTTTTTTTTTAATCAGTTTTAAACATTTTGTTTTCCATCACCTCATTTTACTGTAGTTTTAGAGAATAAAATTGCATCCTTTTTTTAATATAACCATTAAACTTTCATTATGCACATTGTATAATAAAAAGATTTCCAAAACCAGTTAATTAAGGAAACCTTGAAGTCAACCCTCCCTCACATTGACTGGGTCAAGTCTCCCCACATAACCCTCTTCTAAAGAATAGCACATTGTTTTGTTAAGCCTAGCTTACTGTACAATCTTTATGCCTAGAATGAAAGCTCGATATTTCTGCATTACTTAAAACCTACTTGATTAAATTTCTATGATATATTTTATCTTAAAAAAGGTTACAAAATATTTCTAAAAAACACAAATTTTAGATTGGAAACGCTTCACAATTGATTTTTCACACCTATTTCGATTATCTGTATGAAACAAAGAGTGTTGTTTGAGCCTTCCAGTAGCTTTGAGTGACACCTATTGATAAAACTCTGAAATCCTTTTAAATATGTAAACTGGTCGGTGGATCAATCCTCCCGTATGGTCAACCGTCCCTAGTCTCCCCTACATATTTTTACATATTTTATATTAATATTTTTATACATTTATACATTTTTATACATTTATAATTTTAGAATAAGGTCGATCAAT
Source organism: Maratus speciosus (assembly GCA_963932465.1). NCBI lineage: Eukaryota > Metazoa > Arthropoda > Arachnida > Araneae > Salticidae > Maratus > Maratus speciosus. Next base: position 336,293,649 of record OZ010789.1, read on the forward strand.
ATGTTTTTTCCACAAATCTGCTTAACAGGTCTATAAAAATGCCTCAAAACTATAGTTTATTTCAAAATAAAATATTTGTAAATAATTTTCTTGCAATATTTCAATTTAGCAAATATATGAGCAGATTTTTCTTTCAAAATTTTCAGATAAATTTAAATATAATAAAAAAACAAGCAGTGCGATAAAATGTTCCATATTTACTATTTTTTGCCACTCCTTTATCACAACATTTTTAAGATGTTCAAATAGAATATATTTTTTTAAATAATACTTATTATAACACATTTTGTAAAACTATACTGGTTGGGTGCATTGTTCTATGAAGAAAACTTGTTTTTCTCTGTTCAGGCTGAGGTGGTACATAAACATATTTTAATGTTAAAATATGTAATCATAACTATCGTAAGACTGGAATTAAAATAAGATATATTTCTTATTTCTACTAAAGTTTATAACATCTACGAATTAGTTTTCACTTTTTAAAAATTACAAGTTTTAAGCAAAGCTACAATTTGTTGTAGCTTAGAACATTTTGATATATTCCTAAGCAAATATATTATGTTTCGAAATAATTTTCTATTTTTTGTTGTTTTTAAAACTAATATTTCTCTTGAAGAATATCCAAACTAATTTATATCTGTAAAATTTAATCTGGCAATTTTTATTCTTGCATATAAAATGTAGCGTTTGAACTTTATGTTTAAAAATTTTTAGGAGAATTTCAATACCTATAGAGCTTCTAAAATATATTGATGAGCGTTACAGATTTAATGTTTACTCCTTTAGAGATATGTTAGTGAAATTATCTAGACATAAATTAGTTTTGGATATTCGTGCGCGAAAATATTCTTTATAAGATTATATATACACAAATACATATTAGTTTTCAATATATTTCCGTAATGTATTATTAAAAAAATTAAGACCCATAATTTGAAAATTGTACTTAATGTAATGTGTGCTGAATATATAAAATACTACTTGACTCGTCCAATGTTGTTTCTGCCTGAGTTCAGAAAATAAAATTAATATACAAAAAAATAATAAATAGTACAGGACAATACTATATTGCAGCGTTGTAAAAAAAAATAAAATTAAAACTTGTTATTTATATTATTTAAACTTTTAAATTAAAATTGTTTAAAATTAAAACCCGCCTCGCCGCACAGTGGTCCCAAATCGCGATTATGTGGCCAAAAATCAGAAAATCTAAGCTTCGTATTTCGAAATGAAATAAATTCCACAGTATTTAGAAATATCTGAAGATTAAAATTCTTTAATATTTTGGTTTTATAAGCTCACATGAATTCACATTGCTTATGTGAAGTTAGGAGTTTTGAGCGTTTTCTGCTGTTGCATGACTTTCAGGCAAATTCGCTGCATTCACACCCAAACTATGACATTTTCAGATAATTTGTTGTTTTTTTTCTTTTCACTTCTCTGAAACAACATTAAATTACATATTTATTTTTTTTTATTGCAAAAATCTAAAAAAATAAAAAAAGGGGATTTTTTTTTAAAAAATACATAATTTTCAGGAATTTTTGTGCATATATAAAAAAATAATAAAAGGATATATAAAGGATATAATAAAAGGATATATAAAAAATGTCCTTCCGAGTTCCTCGGACTTTTATAGTACAAAATGTAGAATGATCCTTCTAAAATCATATCCCAAGAGATTTATTGCGACTTTTTGCGACTTTGTGAGAACCAGTAGTTTGAAGTTGGACATTGGATATTGCCAGTGTTAGTCCAAAATCAGTAATCGGGTTTAAAATGAATCAAATTTTTGCACTGACCCAAAATTGTCAGTGTTTATATAACGCAACATTCTAATTAACATAGCACTGCCAATTTCATTTTTTTTAATTCGGGGGGTGGGGGTTAAGATTTAGCGACATTTATATATATATATATATATTTATTTGTTTTTACAATTTTTTCCTTGCTTTTTTCGTTTATGTCAAAAATAATATTAAAACTCGACCTTATTTTAAAAAGTACTTATTTAAAGTTCAGCGGTTTATATATATATGTATGTATGTATAAACTTTCTGTACAATTAAACCATTTAAACAAATGAAAATTGACCAAAATTGATGCAATAACCAGTTATAGACAAAAGATACAAAAAACCAGCTAAATATAGTTGAACTATTAAATGACATTATATATTAAATTCTACCAACATGCATGTATGGAAAAATCAATCAACTGGAAAACATCATTCAATATTTTAAATTTCCTGATTATTTGAAAAGTATATTTTACCTACTTACAAATAAATTTTATAAAATATATTTTTTAATTTTCACATATCGTCAGATAAATCTATTGTAATTTCTTTTTATTAACGGTATTTTTTTCAGTTTATTATATGAATGTTAATTTAATTATATTAATTTATATGTACATTTAAATTTTAATGAATACTTTAATGTAAACACTTATTTATATGGATTTCATACTTATTACCCGACTACCAAGAAGGGTTATGTGTTTCACGCGTATCTGGGTATTTGGATTTCTTTATACTCTCGAAACATCCCAACGGCTGGATGGATTTTAATGAATGAGATCTCTATCGATTCTTCTTAATCGTCCGATGGTTATAGGCTTGGTTTAGCTTTTATAAATTCATAATGACGCCCGTAAAATACAAAATGGTGGTAGAGACGAAAAAAATTTTTTACGCATCCTATTGAGTGGCATATCATTGGACAGGTCTTTCAAAATGAAGGCAATGTTTCATTGACTATTTTGCAGTCAGAAACTCCGTTTAAATATTACACAACCTGGAAGTTGTGTAGGTAGGATCTCTATCTTTACTGCATCTCTAACCATCATAGACATCTATAGGCCTCATCAAAACAGTGTATATAGATAGGAACTAACAACTAAGCACAACTTAAAAATCATCAATACAAGTAAATAAAAAAATAGGTAAGTAATATAAAAAATAGTTTCACATTGATGAGAAATAATTAATTAATTCGCTTTTTAAGCAGTCGTGTTTTTGGATTTTTTAAATTTAATTTTTACTTGTTTACATTTATTCTCATTAAACAAAGAATCACTCTCATAATATTATTTTAAAAATATGTACATTCCACCCTTTGACGTTTTACTATTCTAGAGAAATGTGTTGACCTGAAACTCGATATGGGTGTAGACTGTACAATTATAACCGCACATTGAGTAGTCAAAGTAGGCTCTCCTCATTTCACACGCCCGCTATCCCTATCTATGATGTTCATTCATTCCCCACATCCTCTTCCTGTGGAAGGGGAGAGCTTTCTTTCACATTCTCTGAAGAAAACCAAGGAACGTCTGTAATTTCTTTGAAAAAAACATTAAGAAACATTAAGAAGCAGAAATTCCAAATATACTAGAAAATTAGATAGGTAATTACGTAACAAAGTCAGATTGTTCATTTTTTATTTGAATTTCAAAGGTATTATTCTCTGTGTAATAGAGAGAGGAAAAAGAAGGGAGGAGGGGGGGGACCGAAAATTTTGAAAGTAATCTAATTAATGAATTAAATGTTTTTCTTTTATTCAGAGTAAATAGTTGTCAAAAACTTAAAAAAAAGTAATGATATTTTTAGATTTTCCTTTCGATAGGGGCAAATGAAAAAAGGGGAGTTTCACGTGTATGGGGGGGGAGGGTGGCAAAATTTAGCTGATTTATTATGTAAGTACTTTATTGATTGCTTATACTCTTTATTGTTACTTTGCAATAACATTAAAAAGAGAAAAATAAGCTTTTAACCTGTATATTTTCAGGGAGGGAGAGTGTGGGGAGGGGAATTAAAATTTCAGGGGAGACTGAATTAGATGATTTGTCTTAAAAGAGTGAAAATGTTAACCATAATCAAAATTGGAAAATCCTCATTCCTGTAAAATAAATCCTGTAAAAAAAGAAAATTTAAATTTAATAAAAACTTGCCCCCCCCCCTCTATTGTGACCACCCCAAACCCCTCCCCCGGAACCTCAAATTACATTTAGTTTTAATTCACAATGTAATATCATTTGGAATGTTATAAATTTAAATATGAATCATATACAACCAATAGGAAAGCCAGAAATGGTTTTTGGCCACTTGAACGCATTTTGGGACCACTGTGCGCCGTAAGCTTTTACTGGGTTTAACAGGATTTTTTAAAGCAAAAATTAGACTTTTTGGATGAAAGTAACCTCTTTTATACATTAAAGCCTTTTAAGTATAAGGCCCCACCAGTGGCCGAGAGGTTCTGCTCTCAAAGCTGGAAGACAAGAATTGCAGGGTTCAAATCCAATCACGCCCGTCGGCCTAATCGTTTGGAGTTTTCCGTGGATTTTGAATAACCTTGCGTAAATACGGGCTAAGTTCCCTTCCCTCATAGAATGCATGATCACAGTGACATCATTGTGACGTCACTGTAAGTCACTGCGGTCAAGTCACAATTGTGACCAAAATGCCACCACTCAGCATTGTGACTGATATGTGAACTTCATAGAAAACTTTAAAAAATTGCAAAAATTCTTCAAAACATGTTATTGTAGAGAAAAAACTTCTGGCAATTAAAGAAAAATTGTGACGTCACTGTTATGTCACTACATGTAACGTACGTCTCATTATGTGACAAAAATACCCACCATATTGTAAAGTCATAGTGAGACAAAACATATGTTAAGATAAAAACGTTTCCACTTCAAACAATAAAAATAATTCAGTTTTTGTTTCCGGCTAATATTTCACAACGAAATTAAAAATTTCATCAAAAAAAATTGCACATAAATAAAACACAAATTTAATAGACATGTAATCGAACTGCTCGCTAAGACTACTAAAATGATTTGAATTAAAAAACTGCTGTAGGTAGTAAAATATTTGGTGCTTTTTTCGATTATTAACTCTTGGAATGTTGCTAATATGAAAGTATCGCTATTGAATTTTAAAACTTTGTTTGAATACATAATTGATATTTTTCATAGAAAAATGTTTTTTGATGTTTATTAGTTTGTCAATCTACAAAAATGTATTAACTGTAAATATATATTAGAATTTTCAATAATAAGAAAATGTTTTCCTCCTGTAATCTATAATCCGGGAAGTTGGTTTGTTATTTATAAATTATTCTTATCGGCGGAAATGGCAGAAAATATTATACAGGTGGAGAAAACAAAGATTTGTTTGTGTGTGGGTATGGGAAGGGACGGAGTTTTGAAATAAAGCAATACTTTATTATAATAAATAAAAACACTTGCATATTTTCAGTAATAAATTTTTCTGTTAGTGTAATTATTTTAAGTAACTCTTTAAAAATAAATTTTGCTACTTGTGTCACACTTTTTAAATAAATTTAGCTTTTTCCGAATATAAAATAAAATATACAAAATATATGCAAAACGCATGGCTTAATTAATTATACGTATATAAATATATATATATATATATTTGTTGTTTCTAGAAATTTATTTTCAAAAATACTTTTATTTTACAAGCTCTTTTACTCTAAAGGAAATTAAAACAAACAAACAAAAAATTATAATTGCCTGGTTCCCCCCCCCCACTCCCTCGCTACCAACATTATTTCGCCAGTTATTTTATTTCTTTTTTATGAACATATTTTGCATTTACTACGTATAATACAAAACTTTACTTTTCTATTTTCAAAAGATCTTGCGTTATTGCATATTAAAATGAATTTTAAATGCTCTAAAAATTTAAACATTGTTTAATTTGTTATACTCCCAGAATTAGTATAATTATTGTCATATTTGACAAAAATGTAGCTTTACAAAACCAGATTTGTTTTCTTTTAAAATATTATAGGTTAAAATCACATGTTTTCTCAAACTTTAAAATGACTTAGAAAAATATTAAATCATAGTTTAACATAATTAGCAGACATTTAAATGTATTTAACGTACTAAATAAAAAAGGCCTTTTTATAGAATACAATTTTTTGAGGGTCTGAAACAATTTGCGTTGCACATTTTTATTTAAAAATTAATATCTGTTCAGAATATATATTTAGAAGAAATAAGAATTTTTTTTTACATAATAGTATCACAATAAAACATAATAATACATAACATAACATAATAATACAAATTTACATAATAAAATCAGTGTCAATGAGTATTATTCATAGTGATAAAAGTTATAAAAATTTATAAAAAAGATATCCTTAACTGGTAAGAACGTTTCAGTTAAACATTATGAACAAAAAGTATTCAAAGTAAACCGGTGTGTCTCAATTTGTTCACAAATACAGAAATTATGCAACCCAGTGAGAATTTAAATATGATTTTATTGAAAGATTTTAATTATTAAAAAACATATCAATGTACTTGAATGAATGAAGCTAAAATGTAAAATATATTTCATTATTTATTTATTTTTATTCTGGACACTTTTAATATTTTATTTCCTGAATGATTTCATACGCATAAACTTCAAAATATCTATACTATACATTCTATTATAAAACAGACTGATTAAATGGGGATTGTTATTTATAATTATCATCTAATCCTTTAAATAAAAAAATAATAATAATGAACCAATGTGTGTTTCTATTTTGTGCTTATGGCTTGAATTTTGATACTTTATTCACATAAAAGTGGCTAACTATTTTATGTTATTTTCATTATTTTTTATTTTTACTGTGTCATATAAAAGTAAATATGACTACCTGCAATTATAACAGGCTGTATATATAAAATTTTCACCACACGTTATTCTAAAACCTTTATAGTAAATTCAAAACTTCATCAAAAAAATGTACATAAATAAAACACAAATTTAATAAACATGTAATCGAATCACTCGCTTAAACTACTAAAACTATTAGAATTTTCAGATTTTACGATGTTTTCCACTGCATTAAAACAGGTATTAGCTTCCAATACTGTTAGGTTTCTAAAACAATTAAACATCTGATTTCTAAGATAATCTTTGTTTTAAGCTTTAATTATAATTATTAGATAGTGTAATTAGAATGATTATAAAAACCATTTACATTCATTAGTAGTATGCAATAATGTTACATACATTGATATTTTGTAATAATTATCTAAAACTGTATTAAATACTATTGATATTTACAGTTATTAAAATTATTAATCTCTGCACTTAATATCAAATTGTTGATAATGTTTGAAATTCATCATTTTTGCAACAATTAACTCTCTAATTAGGAAAAAAATATTTTTATGTTTTAATTCCTAAAATGATAATTTAATATTCATTATAGAAAAAAGAGGTGCTAGTTAAGTAAAAACAGAGCATTACTTCATGAGTAAATGTATTAGTAACGTGTTTAGTAATGCTATAAGAAATAAGTATATAATTTGTTAATATGATAAAGTGACATTAATCTTTAAGGATTTTATGAATTATTGAAAAATACAATTAAATAACGACACGATTTAACGATATCTTGCATTTTCTAAAGAAATAAAGTTATATTTTTTTTTGCAAGGCCTTGGGTACACTGATTTAGAAATACTGAGAATTTCTCTTTTTTTAAGGGTGTATTTCGCCAATTTTAAAAAGATCAGGCTGTTGCAACTTTAAACAGTCAAGCACGAGTATTACTCGCGCACAGAGGATTCTGTACAATAATATATGAATTGGTAAGTGTATTATTAAAAAAATACCGTTGCTAGAAAAATACTAATACTATTTAAAAACTATACAACGTAGGGTTGTGTATAGCTGTATAGTATACAGGGTGCAAAGGAAAATCCCTTTAACCTGAAAATACTTGCGAACGGAGAGAGCTACAGCTGTACAAGTGAGGTAACGGTACAGTAAAGCGACTACGCCCGACCTAATGCAAACGACAGCAGCACCTTTAGTGGCGAAATTTGGAAGATAGACACTGCAAATCGAAAACAAAAAGAGGTAGATCAAATTTTTCAATTAGAAGGTTTTAGAGCATCAATTAATAAGTACGAAACGACATTTGGTTCACACGAATAAGATAAATCGTCGCCTGCATACCAAAAAGGCCCGAAATCGATGAGCGACGATTCTACTTTGCCTATTCAGATTCCGGAATTGTAGCAGTGCACAATTGCAGATTATGACGTTGTACTGTGCTGTAATGTTTGTAAAGATTTAATTTCCAATGCATTTAAAATTTTAGAATAACCCTTTCAGGGCCAGAAGAATTCTGTTCGTAAATTGATGAAATAATTGACTGACACCACAATATTCAAACGAATTTCTCAGAAAACAAAACCCCGCTGATTTGCACTTTCATTACAAAAGCAAAATTTTATTAAAATATTATTGGTGGCATTTGTCAGTTTTGGAACTAAAATTAGGTGGCTAGATCGTCTATCCACTGCTCTTGAAAGGGTTAAATCAATGTCGTCATATTCAAGAGGTTTGCAAAAGACGTTCCATGATGAGAAATGTGCATGCAGAATTACTCTCACGAATACAAACGTGTATCGTAAGCAATAGCGAACTTTTCGAACATACTGAATATTAACTTTTTAGCACTGTGAGACAGTTTGGCTTTATTTTGTGTGATGTTATCAAAATGTATTGAGATAAGTACGTATTTATAGCATAAATTGTGCGTATTTCTTCACACTTCTGACTATTCTATTCAAATGTTTACGCAAAATGGAGTGCATCGATTTCGGACATTTTTGGGTATACAATGTAAACCAAATGTCTTATTCTACTAATTAATTGGTGCTCTAAAATTTTCTAACTGAAAATTTTGCTAAAACCCTTTTCGTTATCGATTTACAGTGGCTATTTTCCAAATTTCGCTACTAGGAGGCGCTGCTGTCTTTTTCATTAAATCGGGCGTAATCGCTTTACTATACCGTTACCTCACTTGCATAGCTGTAACTCTCTCCGTTCACAAGTATTTTCAGGTTAAAGGGACTTTCCTTTGCACCCTGTATTCTAGAAAAGTATAAATGGATTTCCCTGAAAGTTCCAAGATATATGGAACCTAAATAATAGCAAATATAGTTATTCTGTATATTTGTTATTCCATATAGGTTTTTAATTAACCTTTAAAGACATAGTAGGTGTATTGAGAGAGCCACTCAATGGAAACTAGTCGCGAATCCCATAGTATTTATGTGATTAATTCTCATTAAATTAGTCTGTTTTTAACAATTTGACGTTTATTGGCTTTATACTGCTACTGGGCATTGCATTACATAAATATATCCTTAAAATTTTTTATCTAGGCTTTAAAAGCCGATGGAGCATAGAGTACGCCGTCCCAGTCATTGTGTATGTCCAAACCATCCGTGTCTTTAAGGGTTAATATCTCGGCTAATTACCGACGATTTTTTGCGAAATTCATGATCAACAATGACTTTATACTTCTGCTACGATAAGTACCTCCAGCTCTGCTCAACACTTTTGCTGAATCCCGTAAATCGCAATTTGAGTGTAACGCAAAATGCGATTTTCTCAAAAACTATGTGAATTACGGTAATCGCTATAATTTTCCTGGAAGGCTTAAATTAATGTCTACTGCCTCTAATTTTTTCATAATTTTAGTTTCAATAGATTCGGAATTCGATGGGGGGGGGACATATTTTTGCCTTATTTTTTCCCCCATAACTTTGAAAATATAATACCTAAAATTAAATGAAATACATTTTTGATTTCAGCGTTACGAAAGCTTTCAGACGATTTCCCACATAATATTATACAAAGAAAAGATTTTTTTCAAGTAACTTAATTAGCCGATCTACATTTTTCCTAAATATATTTATGAATATTTATTAATCTGTAAATATGTGTGTCAATAATATTTATTACTTCCCCCAATTTGAACTTTCCACATTGCATAGTTTACGAGTAAAAGGGCTGTGACACACAGACAGACATCTAGACTGACAGACAGACAGACACAGGAGAGATCTTATAATGGTTATGTTTTTACTTTTTAAGTATGGAACCCTAAAAATGGCCTACAGGGAAGAGTAAGTAATTTCAGAATTAATAAAACTGCAAATAAACATAATTTAGTTAGTGGCACAAATAACAAAACAAGCAAATATGATTTGCAGCTCATCTTGCTTTTGTACAAAGGAATATTACTATTAATTACCAACATCTAAACTTACACACATGTATATATATATACCAAAAACAGACACACATATATATATATTTATATGAAAATTAGTTACACATACATGGTAAATATAAGAATTACCAATTATATCAAAAATCCTCAAAATATTAAAGAGCAACATTGTTAGAACTCAGTTAGGGATTATTAACATACGATGCTTAAAAAAAAAACTTCATTTTTAAACTTTAACTAATTTCTTTGCATATTAGTTCAAAAGTAAAAAAAATAACAACATTTATTCAATTTCTATCGAAGAAGTTCTTTCTGAGCTTAACATTTTTATACCAATTAGTTCTTTTTCTCTTTCCATTCTTTATAAATACCGTGTTTACTCGCGTAATAGTCTCACCCCCGATTTCAAGCAGAAAAAAATCATCAAAATATTTTCTTTGCATAAGTTGGATGATCGAAAAAATGTTGAAAGATTGGGATTGCAATGTTTGCAAGAAAAGGTCTGGAGCATTGCTAAAAAAAAGCAGCCATGCTGGTACTCGATGATTTCCGGGGACATCTAATTGATGATGTAAAGATGGAACATTCCGAGGGCAAAACAGATCGTGTGATAATTTCTGGAAGACTCACACCGATTCTGCAACCGCTCGTCGTATCGGTGAACAAACCGTTTAAAGACAATATAAGACAAGTATATGGATATTGGATGTTCAATGGGAACAAAGAAAAAACTCCCATTGGAAAAGTAACGCGTCCATCCCTGGAACTAATATGTAGTTGGATATTATAAAGCTTGACTTTAATAACAAGCGATATATTTTCAAAAAGTTTTAAGAAGACGGGTTACCTCCGACGCTTTGGACGGAAGCGAAGATGACATTTTATGGAATTACGGAGATTTTCAGACACCGATTCACATTACAATAGTGGTACTGATACCTTCAGTGAAAGTGATTTATAATGAGAATTTTTGTCAAAATTTTCACAAAGGTTATTTGTAAATTTTACGTCTATAAATATATTACCATAAATAGAAAAATGGTATTTAATAAACAGCACATAATTTGGAAACATTTGGTAAGTTACTAATTTTATTATAATGTGTTTTTTTTTTATACAAGTAATGTTTTAGCATTAGAGTGTACAATATTGTGTAGTAGATTTCACCGCATAATAGTCGCGCCTAGACTTTCACAATGAAAAATTGGCAAAGAAAGTGCGAGTAAGCACCGTAGTTGTTGAGCAGATATAATTCTTTCATTCTTCTTTAGCTCCAATTTGCTGTAAATGTATTATTGCAAATGTAGAATGAGAAAATAAGATACTACCTAATTATTCTTTTACTTGCAAAAATTTACCATACTTGCTATGCTTTTTATAGAAAAGAAAGAATAACTTGATTGGTTAAAGAAAATTGTGACATGGTAAATTACGCATATTAGATTTAAATATCATTTTTAAATGAAATGCTTTCTATGACAGATAAAAACTTGCTTTTTATAAACTTACTTTAATTATTTTTTTTATATATAATTCTAAGGAATAGTCTAAGCTTAGAAACAATTATATAACGCTTTTTTTTTGCTTGTTCATAAGGCAAAACACCAATAAAAACTTTCCAAATCATGGTCATCTTAGATTTTAATATCTTTTTTATATAATTTTAAATATTTAGAAAATTTATGATTTTAGTCAATGATTTTTTTAAAATCAGTTGAATAAAATCACGATTTAATCACTGATTTAAATCGCTTGATTGAAACCGTTCACACACACTATTATACATTGAAGATAAAAATACGATTTTATTTATTGCTGATATTTTCCAATGTAGCAGTTCTTGCAACGATTCTTCTTAGAACTCTCATCATACAGCGATATTGAGTTAATTTTTCATACTAAATTTATATTTATCCTTTGAGCAGTTTCAGATAATAAATTCTGAAAAATTAAAAAGGCTGGAGATGGCCAAAAATAGATTTTCTACAAAGTTAAGTTCGTATGCTTTACAATTTCATATTCGAAAATTGACAATATTGTTGAGATGTATGTAATTTTCGGCTTATGGCAAATATGAAAAAAATATGATTTTTTTATGTTTTAAATAATTTTTTACTTCCTTAAAATGACGTATTCTAACATTCGAGAAAATATTTGTTAATTTCAACACTAAATAGCACTTAAAATAATTCTTCGATTTAAAAACTGTCTTTGTAGCAGTTTTATTATATATTTTGCTAAAAACTATCAGTTTGCATATTTTTACATGCCACAGGTTTCTTAGGCTGCGAAAGTCAAAAGTTTGCAATAAATTCAATTGCAGAAGCAGCAGCGTTTGTTACTTCTTTGTTTATTTTTTAGATAAGGTAGCATGACACATCACATATATATTTTCTAATCGAAATAGTTTGAACATTTTTTGGTACTTATCTGTTATAGCGGCCTCCCGAGGATGAATTGCCAAATTAAAAAGCATATATGAATTTATAATAATGTAATAATGTATTACGCAAATAACGTTTCATGACATATATGCCCAGTTGTAGTCGTGTATATATATATATATGACATTATAAGATGTAGTTCATATACATATATATGACATTATAAGATGTAATATATATCACACGCATACATGTATGCGTGTGTATGACATATACGTGGTATATAAGACGTAAATAATACATATATAATGAAGTATATGGCACATGACGAGTGTTTTGAGTATATATATGTAAACATATATATGCTGCATACATAATCTTAGCTACGATCTTGGTGAGATTGTAACTGCAACTTTGGCATAAACAAATTTGTGGGGGCCCCTATAACAAATAAGTACACCATTTTCTCTGTCCTAATTTGTTTGAATTAACGTGTGCCAACTCTACTACAATCATACATTACATTTATATAAATCAATATCATACTATTAAACTGCATAAAATATAATTACTTAATATCGGCTTTCCTTTTTATCTTCCAATCTTTTTATAACTGTTGGGTAATTGAAAGAATATGGTGCATAATCACCAGCGCTTAAGAGTTCGTAATGCGTATTAAATGAGATAAATTCATTTAATCCAGTCTCTCTATAGTTTAAAGAATACAAAATGTACTGTATAGCACAACAGATTATAATTTTTACATAAATTTTATTTTGATAATGCTTCAAAAATTTAAGCAGAAATATTTCTTTAATAATTTTTACTCTTGAAAATGCGTTTAGGAAATACTAATAACTAATTTTGAAAAAAATCTGATAGATCGAATGCTCAACTGGCTGAAAGTTTTGAGCACTTGTTATGAGTTGTAAAATTTTTCATTTGTGTTTTGCACTTCGATTGTTTTTTGTAAAATAAAGGTCTTTTTACACCGTTTGTTATCTTTTCTTTGGTCACGGCCACGATGCAATTTCACAGTCACGATCGTGTTTCCGACACCAGTTCCTAAGTAATTCTTGCTCCTCATGACCTGATACAACCCACGTGCCGTTTGGACATGACCTTTTTAAACCACCCTGTATATGCATATGTATAAGGCGTATATGAAGGATATGGCATAATAAAACGTGTGTATATGATATATATGGGGTCGTCAACTGTTCAGCGCTCGCATTTCCCGTAAAATTCCTATTTTTCTTAACTGTTATTTTACTCCCTAAAATTCCCCCAAATCTCCTGAAATTTTCTTTTTGTTCCTGAAAATATATTAGCTCGTTAACTCCGTAAATTGCAAAGTATTTCGAGATCTCCAAAATTCCACCGAAAATCATTGCGAACTTCGGCAAATGGTAACCGAGAAAGACGTGTATTTTGTCAAAAGGTCGCTAAATAAAACATGAATTTCGACAAAAGATCGTGAAAAAACGCGAATTTAGTAAAAAGATCGCGCAATAAAGCGAATTTTCGCAAAGTATTTGCGAAAAAGCCACAAATTTCGTCTAAGGATGACACGGGGGGAAAAGCGAATTTCGACAAAGAATCGTGAAAAAACAGTCAAATTTCGTCTAAGTATCACGGAAAAAAACTAATTTCTTCAAGGGATCGTGAATTTTGGTAGAAGATCTCGAAAACAACCGCGAATGTTTTCAAAGGATCGCGGAATAAATGTGAATTTCGATAAAGAATCTTAAAAAAACCCTTAAATTTCATCAAAGAATCACGGAAAAACCAGAATTTCGTATAATAATCGCGGGAATAATGTGAATATCGTCAAAGGATCGCGAAAAGCGCGAAATTTTGTCATAAATTGCACAAATAAGGCGAATTTCACCAAAATATCGTGGTAAAAAACGCGAATTTAGTCTAAGAATCGCAAATTTTGTCAAAATATTGCAGAAAAAATGCGAATATCGTCAAACGATCGCGAATAACACGAGAATTTTGTCAAAAGATAGCGAAAAAACGTGAAATTGTGCCAATAAATCGTGCAAGTATGACGAATTTCGTCTAAGAATCGCAGAAAAAACGCGTATTTCGTCAAAGGATAGACAAAAACGCTAAACTTTACCAATAAATCTCGCAAATAAGGTGAATTTCGTGAAAGGATCGCGAAAAAATACAAATTTCGTCAAAATATCCTGGAAAAAAAGCAAATTTCATCTAAAAATAGCAAATTTTGTCAACAGTTTGTTGAAATAACGTGAATTTCTTCAGTGGACCGCAAAAAAGGCGAAATTTTGTCAATAAATCGCGCAAATAAGGCAAATTTTGTCAAAGGATCGCGAAAAAAATTCTAAATTTCTTCAAAGGTCTTGAAAAAAACGTGAATTTCATCTAAGAATCACAATTTCGTCAAAAGATTGAAGAAAATACGAGAATATCGTCAAACGATCGCGAAAAAAGCGAATATCGTCAAAGGATGGCGAAAAACCTGGCATTTTGTCAATAAATCATGCAAATAAGACGAAAGGATCGCGCAATTCGCCGAATGATCACGAAAAAAAACGCAAATTTCGACAAAAAAACGTGAAAAAAATATTCCAGAAATTTTTGTGTGAACTTCAGAATTTTCTTTTACTCATAATCACCCCTGCCTCCATTGTCTAGGTTTATTGATTGGACTCGAATAGCGATTTCATTTTTCAATAAATGTCTTGCATCTTAACGCTATCACAACATTGTCATTCTAGTCACATATTCGTCACAAAATTAATGACAAAACTGTCACAAATCACACGATTTTCACAAAATTGTCACAATGTGACTTCACAACATTGTCACTGTCGTCACAGAATCATCACAGTGTTAATGACAATTTCGTCACAAATGACACATATTTGACAAATTGGTCACAAATGAGCTCTAAAACAGCTATAACGACTTCACATCCTAGTCACTATGACTTCACATCGACGTCACGTGACGTCACATCGGCGGTTACAAAGTTACAATGTGATTTCACAACGACGTCGCCGTAACGTCACCATGCCTTATGAGTTAGAAAGACCCCTCGAAGGGCACCCCCCCCTAGGGTCTATATACCTCGTGTAGATAATCGACCGTCATAAAAAAAAACACAAAACATCTTTTAATTATATACTGTACATTTTCGAATGTCTTTATTTGCTTTTACTTTTGTTGTAACTCAATAAATAACCTAATTTTTTGATAGTGAAGACATTAAAATTGGGATAACACATGAGATTTGAAATCAGCATTACAAATATGTCATCTAAGTATGAAATGGTATAGGAATTAAATAACTAACAAACAATAAGTAAAATTCCATAGAACTCGTAATTTAGAACGTTCCCCTCTCATTTCATCCTTTAAAATTTCGATTATTTTTTATAAACCATTCTCAGGAAGAATTTGTACCTTAAAAGTAACCACCATGCCAATTATGAAGTTTCTTGTCCATTTAGTATCACAAAAATCCTATATTTAGAATCTTTTTTCCCTTTCATCCATTTCAATTTCTTATTAAAAAACTGTTCTGTGCTAGCATTTGCTTCTTAAACGTCGCAGCCATGCCAAATTTAAAGTTTCTATTATTTACAATTTCATAGAAATCATAATTCAGAATGCCTTTTGAACGCTTTTGGCGCATTTCATCTATTTAAATTTTGGTTATATTCTCAAACTGTTTTATGCAACCATTTATGACTTAAAAGTAGCATCCATGTCAAATTTCAATTTTCTATCCTTAACAATCCCATAGAAATCGTAATTTATAATGTTTTCAGAACATTTTATGCGCATTTCAACCTTTTAAATTTCGATTTCCCTTTTCAAATTTTCTGTGCGACCATTACGTCTTAAAAGTAACAAATTTCAAATTTCAAGTTTCTATCCGTAACAATTTCATGGAAATCGTAAATTAGAACACTTTTCGCTCCTTTCACCCTTTTAAATTTGAAATTTCTTTAGAAACTGTTCTTACAGAGCATTTACATCCTATAAATAACTACTATGTCAACTTTAAAATTTCTTGCTTGTTCCGTAACACAAAAATCATAAATTGAGAACGTTTTTTTCGCTCCTGCATTCCCCTGGTAGTAGTGGCATCAACATAATTTACAGCCTGTGTTTTGGGTCACTGTAACTGTAAAACTGACAACATTACTTTGAAATCGATTTGGTATTTCCTGAGATTTCACAAATTTGTAATTTAGAAAGCTTTTAGAATGCTATTCGCTTACAAATTGCGATTTTTTTTTTCAACAGTTTATTTTCATCCTATAATTAACTACCATGCTAAATTTTAGGTTTCTGTGTTTAAAAATTCCCTTGAAATCGAAATTTAGAAAATTTTAGAACACTTTTGCTCATTTCACGCTTTAAAATTTAGATTTTTTTAAGCTCTTCTTAGAAAATATTTACGAGTACATCTTATAAGTAACTACCATGTCCAATTTAAAGTGTCTAGGAACTTCAGTATCACAGAAATCGCATATTTAGAACGTTTTAGAAAGTCTTGGTTGTGGCACCGACAGAAATTATAACCTACGTTGAAGCAGGGACAATCACCATCATTTTGCAACCATTACTTTTGAAATGGGTTTGCTATTTCCTGAGATTTCGTAGAAAATGTAAAAGAATTTTATAACGCCTTTCGCTCAGTTCTCCCTTTTAAATGTGGAATTTTTTTATAAACTCTCCCTAGAGAGTTTATACAGTTGATAAATAACTACCATGCTAAACTAGAAGTTTATATCTTTAACCAATTCCATAGAAATCATATTTTAGAACCTTTTCGGGCATTTTAACTGTTTTTTTAAATTCCAAAGTTTTTTAGAAACTGCTCTTAGAGAGCATTTGCAACTTATAACTAATTACAGTGCCAAATTTTAAGTTTCTAGGAACTTCAGTATCACAAAAAATTGGATTTTTAGAACGTTTTTCTTTCTTCTGAACTCCCTGGAGGAAGTGACATCGACATAAAATATAGCCTATGTAGGAACAGGAACTGTCACCATGAATTTACCATCATTACTTTTGAAATCGGTTTGGTAGTTCAACAAGTTTCCCCCTTCAAACAAACAAATGTTACTTCTTTATAATATTAGTATATATTTCGAAATTATTCATGAAGTTTGTTATTTTTGTGTTGCTTTGAAAATAACATTTCTGTTGACGAATATCAAAAATAAATTATATCTAGAAATTTTAATCTGCCAATTTTATTCTTGTATGTAAAATGTCGCGTATAAACTTTATAGATAAAATGCATCCAGAGAATTTCAATAACTAAATAACTTCTAAAAATATATTTATGAACGTTACAGCTTTAACATTTATTCTTTTAGAGATATTCTATTGAAATTATCTAGACATAAATTAGTTTTGGACCCTCCTTATCAGAAATATTCTTTATAAGATTATATATACTCAAATGAATATTTATTTTTGAAATAAAATCCCGATATTAAAAATATTCAGGTCTGTTATTTTAAAATTGTGTTTAAATAGAAAATAATAATAGAGAAATAGTAAATTTAATAATAAATTTTTACGACAATGAACTTTCAGACAAAAAAATAGTTGGATTTTAGTCAGCAGATTACCTTATTTTTAAAACTAACCAAAAAAAAAAAAAAAAAAACTTTCGAAATAGTAAATGATGTAAAATAAATCAAAATGTTACAGACTGTAACATTCTTTGGCTGTTCTTAAAATATATAGTGTGTGCTAAATATATAGAATATTAAAAAAAGAAGAAAGTTATAAATCGCGTTGTGAGACAGAACTCTCAGAAAAGCTCAGGTCAAGAAAGACCTCGGTGAAATAAACAATTAAATTTAAAAAATCAAAAAACCCGACTGCGTAAAAAAGCGAACTAATTAATTATTTCTCATCAATGTGAAACTTTTTTTTTTCAATTCCTACTATTAGCTCACACTCTCGCTATATATATCTTGTTCAAATTTTCAATCGTTAATATAATACTTATTATTCATCCAATCAAGCTCAAATAATTTTTTTTTTAATTTGTAGTGGATGACACTTGATCAAGGCATTTTAAGCGCCACTCAAGAGGAAAGAAGAATGGGAGAAAAAAAAGTCTCTTATTGACCTAAGTAGGAATTGACTTAAAATAATTTTTTATATTATTTGTTTATATTACTTACCTATTTTTTTATTTACTTGTATTGTCGACTTTTAAGTTGTGTGTAATTGTTAGTTCCTATCTAGAAACACTGTTTTGTTGAGGTCTATAGATGTCTATGATGGTTAGAGTTGAAATAAAGCTAGAGATTCTACATACACAAATTCCAGGTTGTATAACGTTTTAGCGGAGCTTCTGACTGTAAAATAGTCAATGAAACATCGTCTTCATTTTGAAAGATCTATCCAATGATATGCCACTCAATAGGGTGCGTAAAATTTTTTCGTCTCTACCGCCATTTTGAATATATAAAACCAAAACCTAGTCTATAGCCATCGGGCAGTTAAGAGGAATTGATAGAGGCCTCATTCATTAAAATGCATGCAGCCGTTGGAATGCTTCGAGGGTATAAAGAAATCCATATACGCAGATACGCGTGAAACACATAACCCTTCTTTTCAGTCGGGTAAAAAAACAAATTACTGAATATTTTAAAACACTAGTTGAGTATTTTAAATCTAGTAAATAAATTATTCAGCCATCTTGGAACGAAGTTGAAAATAGTGTAGTGCACAAGTTGAAGCTTACTGTTATCGGTTTTAAAACTAAATATTTGAAGGTTGGCAACATTGACTTTTAATATTTATGGGAACAAATTATAAATATGTAATCGGATTACAAATTCGTTGAAATATACAGTATGTTTCTATGTTCCTTTTACGAAATGTTGATAAACGTATTTACAGATATATACGCAAGTATTCTTCCTTTACAAACATAAGTGTCCTGTTTAGTAATTTATAGAATGAAAGCTGCAGTAGTCAGTTAATTATACCCATACTCATCCTTACAACAACACACTATAAATGACTGGCTACTAACTGTATCAAAGAATGATAGATATTAATCTATCATTCTTTGCCTGCAGATACTGATCGTAAAATGCCACTATTGGCGTTTGAACTATGTATTTTACTTTCGTATTTACCGTTCGATATCAATCTACAAATCGTCACAAATATACCTTAGATTAGGGGTGCACAACCTGTGGCCCGCGGGCCACCAATTGTACTAGTATTTTTATCCAGAAAAATTTTCCTTATTAATTGACAGAAACTTTGCTATTAAATAATTCAAATGTTACTTTTAAATTTTTTTTGTGGTGGCAAGCAATTTTCTAGCAAAAAGGTTGTGCCGCACTAAGAATAACCAAGTAAAAATATCTTGTAATAAATTACTAAATGTTTGTAATTTCTAGCATATTATGAGGATGACCAAAGCGAATCCTCTACTAGTATACTCAAATTACATTTTGTCGTACACTTTACAAAAAAACTATTCAATATTTTGACTTGAAATTAAATTTAAAAATACATTATGACCGGTAGATTTGCACAGAGCTATTTTTTTTTTTTTTTTTTTTTTTTTTTTTTTTTTTTTTTTTTACAGAATAACCTTAAAAAAAATATTATTTTAATTAATTTATTTTACATGTTTTTCCATTACGGACGCATTCTTGCAAATAAAAAATGAAACACGTATATTTTCAGAAGAAAAAATAATAAATCATGGAGTCAGTACTTATAGATAGAATCATGATTAATTAAATAAATAAAATATATTTTCATTATTCCGTCAAAATATCTCAAAAACTGTTTTTTAAATTTAACTAGCTGTTTAACCCGTTCTATGCACGGGAGTTCATGAATTGAATTCTAAAACCAAAATTAGAAATAACAATTTGATTTAGTAAAATATTTTTCTACTACTGTGCCTTTTTTTAATAAAATTTAATTTATCAGGTTACTATGGCAGCAGACGATAATGCTGTATGTTTGGAATACGGAATAAATAGAATAAAAAGTTTTTTTGGAGTTTGTGATAAAATGTTTATAAAATGTATCTAAAAAAAATTCTAATAATTAAGCGGAATTAAATAATCTCCAATTATTTGCATGTGAGGTAAAATAATTATCGTAATACCCGCTGGAGCTTTTTAATATTGCAGCAGAGATATACATAATATGTATATCTCTATATTATTTTCATGTGAGACAAAAGAATTATCGTAGCGTAATACCGGCTACAGCTTTTTAATATTGCAGCGTGGCATACGTAATATGTAAGGTAAAAGAATTATCGTAATACCGGCTACAGCTTAAAACTTTACTTACATTAAACTTTCTTATATTAAACTAGGGGACTCTGCCCCCTACGAGCTACGCTCGTCAACCCCCGTTCAGACACCGCAGACTCTAACAGCACGATAATTTAATCGGCTTTAAAAAGATTTCGGAAGATTGAATTATAATTTGAATCTGAGAGTTATAATCTGACGTAATTTTCACCAAACTTTTCTTTTTCTTTTTAATATTCACATAAAAATACTTTTGTTAGAAATGAAATATTATGATCATCTTAAAATATCAAACAAATGTCTCGAGCAATTTTTAAATTTAAACTGTTTTGCAATATTATTTTTTGTTCATTTTATATAATAAGTATAATGTGACGTAAATGTGACGTAAATTCTCATATTTAAGACTTCTAACGCATGTTTATGAATTTATTATTTTACAATATTCTGTCTCTTTTAAAATGCACGTGTAATTATAATTTTTATGACGTAATTTTCAATGAGTTCCTGCTTTTTATATTTTCTGTTTATAATAGTCACGTGTAAAATAAATTTTTAATTTGAAGTAAACATTATTGTTTACGCTGTTTATACAACTGGCAACAGTTTAAATTAATAACATTTTCTAAACTTTGTTAAACAATATCTCTCGAAATGCTGAAAATTTGAATTTAAAATTGAAATAAAACCTCAAAAAATGAGTCAAATAAGAAAAATAAATACAATCTGCACACCGGGAACTTATAACGTATAAAATGATCTAAAAATGATTAAATTCTCATGTATAGTTTTTGCTCCAATAAAACTTTTATAATGGAACGATTTTGTCCAACTTTAGCATTAAATATCTCTTAAAATAATTCTTCGATTTGAAAACTGCCTGCATCAGCGTGTTTATCAAACCTTTCTCTATAATACCACCGATTTTCATATTTTTGTATGCAACAGTTTTTTTAATATTAACGATGAAAGGCCATGCTTAAGCATTCAAATTGGATGTGGATCTACCCGGAATATCGACGCAGATTTTCATTGGTCCATTTCCAAATCAAAACTTTTTTTTATATATAGAAGGAAATGTATGTTATTTGAGAGGAAAATATACATTTTAATAGAATACTTTATTAAGATTGGTTGGAGATGGCGCATATTTTGGCTATCATTCCTTTTAATCATATAATAGTTTCACGATTTCTTTTGTGAAATTTTTAAAATATTTTTTACAGGAAAATTATAGCATATTTTTAATGAATTAAAATTTGTGAAAATTCAATTATTTAATTAAATTAAGTATTTTTTAGTGTTAAGAATTCAAATACACAACTTATTCTTATTATGTGAAATAATTTACGCAGACGAAACTTACGCATTTTAAAAGAATTGTATTATGTGTTTTTTTGTAAAGTGGCAACAAAAAAAATTGCAAACAAATAAAATTAAATGTTAAATTCGTTATATAAAGTGTTATTCGAATTCGAAGGTTGAAAATTTAACCAAGTGAAACATATTTACTATTAAGAAGTAATTACAATTAGTATTATTTTTAATATGTAGGCCGTTTAAAAACAATTTATGGAATGTATTAGTTCTATTATAAAGAATGCCGAGAAAACGTACACTTACTGGTCGAAAAGAACGCGAACCTGATTTAGCTTTAAGGCAAGAGACTAGATACCAGTCCAAAAAACGACGACATGACGAATCTCTTCTGACAGATAATGCATGTGCTCGGAAATATGCTTTAAATTTCGAAGATGCACAAAAAAAAATTAAAATCATATTTTTGTAAAATTTGTCATCGACGTTGGTTTGACATTCATATTCAATCTGACGGATCTTGTAATACTTGCCATAAATGTATAGTAAATAATGAACTAAATATTTTTGCTGTAGCTAATAATATGGATCCAGGTCCACAACCGGAAATATTGAAGAATTCAACTTTCGTTGAGGAGCAATTAATTGCCCAAGTTCATCCAGTTATTACTGTTTATCGCATTAAAGGTGGTCAGCTTGGATACAGTGGGCAAGATATTACAGAATTTTGTACTCTATTACCTCATTCCATAGATACTATATCACAGAACATCTTTGTTAGAAGACAAGATGGTGAAGAATTCAAAGATTTTATAGTAAATCGTAAAAACATTAAGTCTGCTTTAGAATATCTAAAGGAAAATAATCCTTGGTATCGTTATATTACTGTTGATGAAAATAATTTGCAAAGTTTACCCGAAAATGAAAATATTTTTCGGCGAATAATCTGAGTCAAGAGCAACAGCAGATTTATTTACCATCAGTTGAAAAAACTTTGAATTCTGTAGATGATCAATGTCCATGGACAAATAATATATATGAATCCGGAGCCCCAAATGTGAATTTCAGATGTAATTGAGAGGCAATAAATAGTATGTTAGGTATTAAAGAAGGAAATGATGAATGCAGTGTCATTCTTTGGCCTCAGATAGATACTAAGCCTATAAATGAATTTGCATGTGATGGAATTATTTGTAGAGCTTTTCCTAAGTTATTTCCAACAGGAAGAGGTGATCTTAGAGATGCTAGAGTTCGTAAAATTACACCAAAAGAATACTTTAAATTTCTCATGATATATGACGATGAAATATTTGCACGGCATTCAAGATTTAGATTTTTTGCTTTCAATAGTATAATGCGTTGGACAGCATTACAAAATGGAATTATTTGTATTAAAAAAAAATTCTCGCCTACATGATGTTGAAACAGTTGAAAAACTCCAGGAACGGTTGCAGAAAGATCCTACATTGTACAAGTCGATTTTATCTTTCAATGCTAATTTAAGATCATCGAGCTCTTATTAGTTTATCAGATCACGAAGAGTTGTTAGACATGGTTGAGGAATTGGGAACTCCTACTGTTTTCATTACACTTAGTGCAGCTGATTTATACTGGCCTGAAATTTATCGCATCATTGATGCAGACTATGTTTACACTAATTGTAACCAAAATTCTGAATTCATCAGAAAATCAAAATTGTTGAATTGTAATCCTTTAATCGTTGCTTACTTTTTTCATAAGCGGTTGGATTTTTGTATGGGATATTTTTTCAAGAAATATTTCAAAGTCAAAGACTTTTGGTTTCGTATTGAGTTTCAACATAGAGGTAGTCCTCACATGCATGGTCTTTTCTGGTTTGAAGATGCTCCTGATGTAAACAATCTTAGTTCAAATGATGATGAAAAGATACGTAAAATTGTAAAATACTTTGACGAATTCATATCGACTTGGCAACCAGATCCTAATCAAGTTTATGATATACATCCATCTAAATTTCATTTTACGGATGTGCCCGATGAAGCTGCTGACTATAATCACTTAATACGTGCAGCACAAATGCATAAATGTTCTAAAGCTTATTGTAAGAGACAGAAAAAAGATTCTTCTGAAGTCACATGCCGTTTCAAATTTCCCAAAGAATCTTCTCACGAAAGTAAAACTCAGTTCCTTACTAATGAACCCGAATACATTTCAAAAAGAAATAGTCCTTATTTAAACAGTCATAGCCCAAAAATTTTAAAAATTTGGCGAGCAAACATGGATTCCCAAGCAGTCATTTCCATTCACGCAGTTCTAAAATATATTGCTAAATATGCTAGCAAAGGTGAACCCAGATCAGAAGGGATGAAAGACTTCATCAGACAAACAGTTCAAGAATCACGCGACAATATCAATGTTCAGCAGATAATTCAGAAGATTTTATAAAAATGTGTGCTGAACGTGATTATTCTGCCCAGGAAATATTTTGGGTGTTAATGGGATGGTCTTTGTATAAATCATCTCGTCAGTTTGTCACCATTAATTTAGCAAGGAATGCATGGGAACAATTAGATATGAATAAGGAGGATGGAAGCATATCCGTTTCAAATATTTTAGAAAAGTACGAGCAACGCCCAGTGAGATTTGAAAATATGTCCTTGCAGAATTATTTCACATACGTTTATAAATGCGGTGAAAATTTCAGTATCAGAAAAAAACCATTTATTCCCAGAATTATACCGAAATTGAAATATGATCCCAATAATGTAAATAATGAAGATTTCTATAAGCAACAAGTTATGTTGCATATTCCTTGGCGTGATTTTCAAATTATGAATCCAAATAGTACTTTATGGAAAGTTATATATGAACAGCATTTTAAGAATAATGAAATTCAGAGATTGGATTTGGAATATCTGTTGCAAAATTTAGAAGATGAGGAAGAATTTGAAGAAATTGAATCTACTGAAATAGATCAACCATTTGACTGGATGAATGTCGTTTCAAGACAAAATAATGCACAGGATGAATTAGATTTGGGCAGAAGGGACATTGATATAAGGTATAACTGGTATACCATACAAAGTCAAGATTTGCTTAATAAATTACAGAATATTATTGAAAATGAAAAAGGGAAAGAGAGTGAGAAAAGTGGTTGTGTCACTGTTCCTTCTAATTTGCCAAATTTGGTCTTTTCACGTGAACAGAAAAAAAATAAACATTTTTGAAGAACAGCTCAATATCTTGCACGGTCATAGGCGAGAAATGCCAATAAAAAGAATTGTTTCCCAAGGAAAAGCAGGTTCTGGAAAAAGTACTTTAATACATTACTTCACTGCTCGATTAAATGAAACATTTGGTCCATCTTCTTTTCAATTGTTTGCACCAACTGGTGTTGCCGCAGTAAATATAAATGGATCAACGATTCATTCAAAACCTTTATTGGGACTAAATCAAAAGCTAAGAGATCTTAGTCCATATTCGATTAGTCAACATCAGGAGGAGTTTCGAAATTGTAAATTCATAATTACAGATGAAATGAGTATGATTGGATGCAGTCTTTTGCGAAAAATAGATTTACGATTACGTAGTACTGTGCCATCGAAACAAGATGAACCTTTCGGTGGAATGTTCTTATACCTATTTGGAGATATCAAACAACTACCTCCAGTAAACGACAGGCCTCTTTACAGTGACAAAAATCAAGGAAGTGAGTTTCTTTTGGAAGGACAATTGTTATTTTCTTCGACTATTCAAAAATATATATATATTTTTTTTTTTATCATCATCCTTCCGCAAGATGAAACTCAACAAATATTTTGTAGCATACTTGATCGAATTAGCAATGGAGAATGCACTACTGAAGACTATGAAATATTAACGAATCGAAGCTTACAGTTTCTTTCAAAAAGCGAACAGCATTTATTTAAAGATGCAATTAGGCTGTTTTCAACGAATAAAGACGTAAAAGAATGTAATAATGAAAAATTAAAAGAACTGCGTCAACCTGTTGCATTGATTCAAGCTCTTCATAATTGTAATAAAGCAAAGTTGGCCGATTCTGAAATGACAAACGGACTTGAATCATTTCTTACTTTATCAATTGGGTCTAAAGTAATGTTACGTTCTAATTTGTGGACCGAAAAAGGTTTAGTAAACGGGGCTTTAGGCTATGTTGCAGATGTTATTTATGAAGAAAATCACGGCCACCAGACCAGATGCCGCGAATAATCATGGTTAAATTTGAAAACTACAGTCATTCAACTTATGAGAATGGCTGCGTTCCGATTCCACCAATAACTAAATTCTGGAAAAATGGAAATATAAATTGCTCAAGAAAACAATTTCCTCTGCAGTTGGCTTTTGCAGTTACAATTCATAAATCCCAAGGTTTAACATTAGATAAAGCAGTCGTAGATATTGGGGATAAAGAGATATCAGTTGGCTTAACATACGTAGCGTTGTCGAGAGTGAAAACCCTTCAAGGTTTAGCATTCAATAGAAAATTTCCTTACGAGAAATTCTACAATATCAAAAATTCTCGTATGCTAACATGCACAAAAAAAGAAGAAATTAGAATGAAAAGTTTTACAGTTAATAATTCTTAGTATCAACAAGGGCAGATTTCAAATGTTTTTCCAGAAAATAGGATTTTGAAGAAGTAACTTTCTTCAAGCTCTCTTCGAATACATTAATCTAAGATTGCTATCAAAGTTTTTTTGATGTGAATTACAAAGATTGGAAACATACCTATTTCAAACCATTTGAGAAACCATCAGAGGCTATTGTAAAATGTAAAAACATCTTTAAAAGAGCTTTTAGTTGAGAATTTAAAAATATTTTTAAAAATTTTGCTTCGAAATTATTTTTATTTATACCAGTCTTATATCATAAATAAAAAATTCCGATGAAATTCTTAGTTATTTGGCTGAACTTACATTTCTAAAATTAAAATGCGCTAAAACATAAAATAACGTTCTTGCTTAATAAAGATGCAAAAATAATATAAAAAATATTGTTACTTTCAAATATTTATCTTATTAAATAATGCTTCGCGAATCCAAACAAAGCATGGCTTTTGCTAGTACGTAAATTTAATACAATGTAATCAATGCTTTGTGCCTTATGACATATTCACGATTTGAATTTCAGTTTAAAAAAGTATTGTATCTTTTCAATGACTTTTTTCCTGTCTTTATTTTCAATGTAAAAAATATAGTTTTCAAAATAACACAAGAAAATATAATTTTTGCATATCTGAAATATAGTATTCATTTTACCATAAGAAACAATTTTAGCATTTTTTAAGAACGGGCACCACTTGAAACCAAACGAAAAGATCGCTGCAAAATTTAAGCAGAGATAGGACTGATAAAAGCTAATTTTTACTTGACAAAATTTTGTGAAATAATTTATTTTGATATATTTGAAACATATACATAACTGGAAAACGAACATTGTTTTTTTATGTTCTTATTTTATAACATGAATTCGGGCGCGCACCTACGATTTGAGACTGTACAAGTATTATTATTCTATTTTTAGGTATATTTGCTGTAAACGCGTACACATTTCTTTACAAAGTAACCTGAAATGTACAGTCGTGGGAAAAAAAAGCAAACACCCCCTACTAACTCCTCAACAAATTATTGTAGAAGAAAGTTACTGGTGCCGAAAGATTAGAAATAAAGTCTACTTTTAAATGACGTATATAAAATTTGCGTAGGGGCCATCTACATATTAAAACGAACCATAACGTTGTTTTTTTCAATAGCAGTACACAATTCTGACAGCATAAATGAGCTCTATAACCTTCAATTAGTCTAAAAACAACTTTTTATGCAATTCGTACCATAAGTTTCCGAGAAATTAATTATTTTAAAACGAACGTATTTTAAGGGCTGTATCCAAATTGAAGTTCGGTACTCGATTGTTAACCGAGAGAGCTCCCTTCTTGACCAAGGCACCTTAAACACTAAACAGTCAATTAAGCCTGCTAGATTACAGGATACCATAAGAAATTTCAAAATATTTAGTCACTTCTAGAATAGACGGCCCCTTAAACCATCATTTTGCCGTTTTTTAAGCATAATTTGAAAACTAATTGGAAAAAAAATGTGAAATTTTTGATGTCCACAAAGCAGGACTTAATAAATCTGAATCCATCAAAAAATTGTAGGTTGCAATTCATAATTTTTTTGAATATTAATTTCATAATTCACAATTCATATCAGAATCTTATAAAAATGGCAAATCCAACGTATTTATGTTTGGGTATTTAAGTATTATTACTGCACAAAAAGTTAAACATTAGGATCATAATTTCAGAAGTTATAAATAAAAATATGAAAATGTAATTTCACATTAGGAGCAGTAAATTTTCAATGCTTATAATTAAAAAACTTATCATTCAAATGACTTGAAATTTGGTGTCTAGGAATAGTTTGAACGAAAGATTTGAAATATCTTGTTAAAATTGGGTATTGCCATTGAAGAAAATGAAGTTTGGATTCGTTTTAATATGCATATGGCCTTCTAAGCAAATTTTATATACGTCTTTTAAAAGTAGACTTTATTTCTAATCGTTCAGTACCAGTAACTTTCGTCTACGATAATTTGTTGAGGTATTAGTAGGGGGTGTTTACTTTTTTTCCGCGACTGTACGTACACATGCAATGATCTTATTTTTGAAGTAATTCATTGCAAGGACTTTCGAACAATGGCATACTGAAGTGACAAGCAATACGTGAATGTTAGAAGGTGACGAAACATTTACAAAAGGACGACAAATTCGTCATGCTGTCTAGAAATAATGTGTAAAAGGATAATAAAAGCATGGAATGAAATTAAACTTGTCCTAAATCAAATGTAATTTAAAATATGTAGTATATCTAGCAATTTGGATAGAACGGAAGATGATTATTTATTTATGGATCAGAGTGACAATTAAGGTGGATATGAAATAGAATTCGATGTGCCTGGAGCTGTAACAGAAAACGAATATGGCCAACTTTTCATGATACCAGATAATGAAAATTTTTAAGTTCATAAAGTAATGTCATTTCTTTTAAATAAACAGCATTCACGGTACATGTAACTCTCAACATTTCCTTATTTTTAAAACTTTCATTTTTGTATTCGGCGTATAACGCGCACGCATAAATTTCGTTCTAATTTTTGGTATTAAAAGCGCGCGTTATACGCCGGATTTTACGGCTCATGTGATACTTTTAAATTCTTTATATACTATAAAACATAATATAAAACTATTTTTTTCATTTTAAGGGGAGTTGAAAGACCCTACACCTACAATCTTAAATTAATGTACCTTTTCTCTGAAACTACCAAAGACATTCATTTTAAATTTTCTACATACATAATATAAATAAATCACTATAAAGAAAAATGAAATACGTAAACATATACTTTTTTAGTTATTTAAAAAAATGGAATAAAAAGCTCATTTAAATAACAAAAACTTTTCATTATTCCAAAGAAAAGCATTTCAGTAAAAATTTTGTTCATATGTTTGTAACAAAAGTTCACTTCAGATTGATCAGGGATATGTGTAAAATATTCAGACAAGATTACAGACAATAATATGTAATTGTTCCTTCAAGAAGGTACATCGAATTTAAAAAAACAACAATTTTAGAAAATTGAATTTAAAGTTTATGTATGTAGTGATTATGTATGATGTAAACAAGCTGAATTACTTAAAAAGTTTTAACTTTCTCGATGTTGTAGAAAGAAAAGTAATGTACCATTCGAAATTGAAAAAGTAAAGGATTCACATTATTAGAATATATATATATATATACAGGGTGTCCCAAAAAGCAGTACCTATTTTTAAAAATGAATAAGAAACGAACCAATAGAGTTATTAAAAAAAATCTTGCAAGAAACGGATGTGTGAAGTCTGGAAATTTGTTTAGAATGCTTTATTATGTTAATTCAAATTTTTACCGACAGATGACGCTGCGGCTACTACATTCATCAGCAAAACATTCATTGCTGTAACTTTTCCCTTAACTTCTTTATTGCCTTCGGCTGTGGACCTTTCTTGGTTGATCTTTGTAAATCTTTTCTGGAAGCTCCTTCTTGTTGATGTGAAACTTTCACCGAATTGGTGATGTTCTAAAACAATGAAAATTCACTCTTCCAACGAATCAACCAATTTGAAGAATTTACGCAACGACAACTGCTGTTTCCCTTGAAATGGTTACTACTGAACTTTCACCACGTCTACTTCTGTCTGGTCTTCACGAATGCTCCGTTTGTTCATATAGACACCAAAATGTGCTGTAGCGCCACCTATCGGTCAGATTTTGAACTATCAGAATCAAGTATTTTAAACAAAATTCTAGACTTCACACATCCGTTTCCTGGAAGAATATTTTTAATAACTATATTCGTTTGTTTCTTATTCATTTTTAAAAATAGGTCTCCTTTTTGGGACTAACTTTATATATATGTATACAAATTAACAATTTTGCCTTCCAGCTGTCTTTAACATTTTAAAATATTTTACAGAATCGCACCTGTTGGGATTTCAGAAAAATCCGATCAAGGATTGATATGATTTAAAATATTAATTTTGAAACTTTTCTTATAAAATATTGATCTCAAATTCTTATTACATATGATGAAATAAAACGGATATAATTTTGTGAAAATTACTTAAAATGTTAACCTTTGAAATTCCCTTTTATTTTTATTAAACAATAAAATTATAATAAGTATTATTAAAACAATTTTCATATCTAAATGTTACTTTTTTAACTCAAGAATATAAATGACAATTTTTTTTTCAAGATGTCGAACAGAATTGCGGTATTTGAAAAGATTCGAGAAAAGTAGCAAAGGTTTATACTACAATTATAAATTATTATTAAAAAAATGATAATCGCAAATTGAAGGTCTATTTTGAAAAAAAAAATTATAATGTCACACACTGAAAATTCATTTTTAATTTTTAATTTTTGATTTCAATTTTATATTTCTGGAAAATTGTTCAATATAAAAAATAATATAAGTTTTATGATGCTTGAAAAATATCACTGAGATTAGAATGTTGTATACGAGGAAGAATCCAATATAGAGGAAATTTTTTAATAGATTATTTTTTAATTAATTACAAAAATTATACAAATGATATTTTTTCTAGTTAGCTTTATCATGTACCCAATTTTTTAAAACATATTGGACGTCTTCATATTATTTGTATAATAAAAGGAATTGTGACAACCAATTTTGCAAAATGTTCCTTGACTTCTATCCCTGATTAAATGGCCTCGCACCTTTTGAAATCTTTCCACCGCCAGCAAATAGTGATGTGGTTTAGAGTTCTCATACATTTTTTAATCCTTATTAAAATTGCATAAACCTCTGAAATATACGGGAGCCATATTTCAGGCTTTATAAATTATAGAAATAAACGCTTATAAAATAATATAATAAAAATACAGTTCTATTAATTTTCCAATGTTTTTTTTCAAATGGTATGTCACCATCCATACGATAACTTAACGTAGTATGGATATATGAACATAAAACTTCTGTTGAAATAACCTCCAAGTTATATTTTATAGATTGAATCAATCATATGCAAATTCTTTAAAAGAAACTATTTAAAAAATCAACTGAATTTGAAGAAATGGAAAAATTGAAAAAAAAAATAATTAATGATCTCAGAATAATCAAAATATTTGACTATCTCAATAATATTAATTGATTCCATAGAAAATACTTTGGTGGTTATTTTAACGTACGTCTTATGTTCCATCCATCCATTATGTTGGATCCAGTTATATATCCATTCTAATTTAAGTTATCGTGGATTGTGACATACCATGGGAAAAATGCTTGTAATATTAATTGAATTTTAATTGTGTTTATTTTTACATTTCTTTAAGCGTTAAATATGGCTTAATTCAGCATTCAGAAAGCTATGAGAATTTAAAATCATATCACTTTTTACTGTCCCTGGAAAGATTTCAAAAGATATGAGAACCCTTAAATTCTTTATCATCCTAACATTTCTTTATGGGGATCGGAAATAACCCGAGAAGAAAATCACCTTAAATCACTTGATCAAAAATCACCCGGAACAGAAACATCACTTGAGTCCCCGATAAAGTTTTATTTCTGCAGTTTACATTCAATATGTTCGAAATTTCAACAGGTTTAACATGAATTTTTTTTTCAAGTTTTAATTTTTTACCAATTTCACTGGGCAATTTCTCATGTTTAAAGTAAACCAGTATCAATCATTATCAAACAGGTATCAAGACATTACTGTAACCGAATTCTTTTCTACGCCCCTTTAAATGAGCTATAAATGTTGTGCGCACCATTTTCTGCTGGAAACATGTTGTAGTGCATCTCACTGATATATATCAATTTCAATATGTTTGAAAGAGTGTAACATTAACGAAGTACATTAAAAACGATTTTTCCCCCATAGACCATAATGAAATAGATTTCTTTTAAATGTCCTTGTAAACGAGCTAGAAAATCTTCACACTTAATTTTCTCTACAGAACATTACACAGTAAATCTTGATAACATATATCACTGACATGCGAATTCGACTATATTTTCGCCACTTAGAACACAGACAGACAGACGGAGAGGCAAACCGAATCCATAAACACTTTTCTACTATAGTGGAAAGTGTTAAAAAGTCTTTATATTTTACTCAATTTTTTTATTAAATTATATTTAAAAGAGCGTCTTTTAATTGAACTATTTCATTGCTGTTAATCCGTATTAAATTATTAGTGCATATATTTCCGATTAAAAAATCTTTGTATGTATTTTTTCTCTGTTTCAATTACTTACTCTTTATGCATTTCTTTCATTTAACCTTCAAAATATAAATGTAATAAAAAAGTCCTTAGTTTGGTAAAAAATAAAAACGCTGACACCTTTCTTTAAATATTTCGCTCACTAAATTAAAGTATTTGTACCAGGCTAAAAGCATTCAAATAACTAAGATTATATAAAAAAAATTCAGTTAAAAAATATAAAATACATTTTTACTCTGTAAAGAAACGTGAAATGCAATAATCGTAACTCATGAATTTGTGCAATAAAAATGCTTATGGAAATTGCAATTACTGCGAAAAATGGTGGAGGAAACAATAGAATAGTTTAACGGATTTTTGAAATATGAATAAAGAAATCAATTGTAAATACCTTTCAAATACTTTTCCAAGTAATGTCACAAAAAACCGTGATTTTTTTTTCATTTAATTAAATTTAATATAGACTGGGATAAAAATATACAATATGTTTGGAATATTAATGACATATTACCATATTATCTGCTTTCTTTAATTTGTAAAAGCTTAAATTAGAAATGCTTAAGGAGTTTTTGTAGAATATACTGACATTTTCTTAATTATTAGAATACGTAAAAATATAAAAAAATAAATTCATCACTGTATTTTATGTTTTCTTTATTGAATTTATCTTATTGGAAAAAAATCTTTTTCTTCTGCTAAAATATTACGAAGTACAAGTTGTATCATATCGAATCAAGGTACAATTATGAAAATATTTTGTATTATAATAAAATGGTGTCATTTTTAAATAACAAACCCTTGTTCCCATTGTTAAAGACGAAATTTTAAAGATATTTGATTTCAGCAGACGCAATATTACATAATTCAATATTATTTTAACAACGTTCATTTTTTATTTAAAAAAAGTAGCGGGATTTATTCTCCTATTTTGTTTTCCTTACAATAAATCTGGACCTCTATCCCGAAATAACTGCTCGTAACCTAGTCATTATTTGTTTTAAAATTTGATCCGCATGTAGTTTATTCCCGATCCAGGCAATGTTTCTTATATTATTGTATTTCATTTTTAAACAGACTAAAACATAGATCCCCACTAAAAATAATCTTAAGATTATCTGAAGAAATCTCCAGCTTCTCCAGGAATTCCACATAAATCAGAAGAAATATTGCAGATTTAGCTTTACCTTCAAACTATCTGCAGATTTTTCAAAGATATTCTTAAAAATATTTGCAGAAATGGGCCCATTACCTACAGATTTTCGAGCCAATTACCTACAGATTTTCTCCAGATTTTTTTTATGTGGATCCTGATACATATTTTTGTAATAAATATTCTATGTGCGCTTATAATTCAACGAAATCAGTTTTTATAGGAAAAATTTAAAGTTCGTAAGCATGCATCAAAATTGTTAATTACAATGACGCGGTTTTTATTATTGCAGAGAAAAAATACTAGAAATACGAAATTGCTCTAAAATATGTACAGAGTTCTCTTTAAACACTCAGCCATTTAGATCCGATAGGTTGTAATGCTAAGCTGGATGACGGTACAATGAAATGACTTTATTGCAGTTAAATTGCTTGTGCTCATTTTCAATGATCACGATATTGAAACTTTATTTGGAGTTTCATATTATTTTATTTTAGATATATTTTAGAGAAATATTCATTATAAAGGTATTATTTTACTATACACTTCATGGGAAAAATGATTAAAGACAGAAACATCAACTAAAAATAGTGTTTACAACATTTAGCCAAATTTTCAATCATACTTGTAGTCTTAAATTCTTAGACTTCTAAACAAGAAATTTTCTAAGCAAGAATATTTCTAATCTTACACATTTTTGCTTCAATAAATCAGTGTTGTTATTTTGTAGAAACTGTAATTTATATTGAAAATTATTTTACGATTCGAACAACCTTTTTTAAGAATAAATTTAAATTAAGAGTAATAACTAAATTGATTTACGCGAGGTTTGTTATACAGGGCAACTGTTAACATTTGATCAAATTCTAAATATCAATAAAATTTTAAATAGTGGTCGTTGTTACATCCATTTTCAAAAACATCCTCATTTATTATGCAAGTCAAATTGTTTTTACCTGACTGACAAGAAGGGTTATGTGTTTCACGCGTATCTGGGTATATGAGGATTTCTTTATACCCTCGAAACATCCCAACGACTGGATGGATTTTAATGTATGAGGTATCTATCGATTCGAGTCTGAGCAGTCCGATGGTTATAGACTAGGTTTTGTTTTCATAAATTCAAAATGGCGGCAATAAAATACAAAATGGCGGTAGAGACGAAAAAAAAATTTCGCTCTCTATTGATTGTCATATCATTGGATAAGTCTTTCAAAATAAAGACGATGTTTCATTGACTATTTTACAGTCAGAAGCTGCGTTTAAATATTACACAACCTGGAAGTTGTGTAGGTAGGATCTCTAGCTTTATTGCCACTCTAACCTTCATAGAATCTATATGCCTCATCGAAACAGTGTTTATAGAAAAAAACTAACAATTAAACACAACTTAAAATTCATCAATACAAGTAAATAAAAAAATAGGAAAATAATATAAAAAATAGTTTCACATTAATGAGAAATAATTATTTAGCTCGCTTTTTACACAGTCGGGTTTTTTTCATTTTTTAAATTTAATTAATTAAAGGATCTTCAAATTCTCAGTCTAACTTTTTATGTATATTTTCTTTAAATATTATTTCACTTCAATTTTATTTATCAATAGTTTATATTTCTGTTGTTTACTCATATGCTCCAATACGTTCTTTTCAAATACAATTAAGCTTTTAATGAAAAAAATCCCTGCCGGCCCGGCCTACAGGCAGAGGTAGATTTCGAAGTCAAATATACTAATTTCACAAACAAAAACTAAATCATGATTAGCGATAAATCCACTTTAACAATTTTATCTGGCCGCTTTTGACGAGTTTTTATTTCATTTTTATATAATAGCTGGTTTTATAAGAATCATGTTAGGGCGGTATTCAAAAAAATACTTTTCCATGCTCAACAACTCGACATTTTCTGGCATAATTCCAGATTCATTTTTAATATAAAAAAAATATGAAACTTGCTGACGTGATTTTTGAAGAGATTTATAAGCAACCTGTGTTTTTATTTTTTGTTCAATTAATTAAAACTTGATATATAAACAATTATTTTCTCAGAAGAAGAATATTTTTCATTTCTAACACAATCGCTTCGGAAAATTCTGTTCAAAATGCACACTTTGACATCATTTTTTGAAATATATTCTGCCTCTATCCAAAAATCGATCATTACAGTACATTATATAGTTTCTGAATAAGCGAATCTACCAATTAAATGCGTTTGAAAGCAAAAATGAATTTAAAAATGAGTCAGAAAATAAGCAGTTTGGATTTGAGTGACAATGATTTTTCCAACACAATCCACTTCGGTAGATTCGGTTCAAAGTGCCCTTTTTAACAGCATTTTAAAAAAATATATTCTGCCTCTATCAAACAATCGACCATTACGGTAGTTTATATAGTTTCTGAGTAAGAAAACGTACCAATTGGAAGCCTTTGAGAGCAAAAATGAATTGTAAAATGAGTCAGAAAATAAGCAGTTTGGATTTGAATACACCCTTACTAAGATGATTTTTTTTCGTCAACCGCTATGTATTTTTAATTTGTTTTGCTGTAAGAATTGGTCCTATCCAAAACTTGTCTATATAGATGTTGTAGACAAAATTAAAAAGATATATGATAAATTCATGGGAATTTTATATCTTTTGAATTGACGGAGTTAGGGATTTTTTTCTTCTTCAAACCCTCTTTTTGTTTTCGTTTTTAATTTTTTTTTTGCGGTACGAATTGGTCCTATCAAAAACTTGTGAATATAAAAGTTGTAGATATTGTAAAGGAGATTCATAATAAAATTAATTGGATTTGATATCTTGAGAATTGACGAAGTTATGATTTTTTTCTACCAAAAACTCTATTTTTTGCACCCCTTGAGCCCATTTTTAACTTTATCAAATATCTGTGATACATAAATTTTTGACCCTATTTTTAGAAGTAATAAAAAATTTAAACTGATTTGATATGTACAAAAATTAAGAAGTTATGGGGGGGTTTCTGTTTTCACAAAACCCCTCCCTATTTCCATCCCCTTGGTCCGATTTTGCCCATTAACGAACTTGACCGAGATTTTATGGCCATTGATTTTATGTATCAGTTTGGAAGAGATTGGTGCAGAATTACGAAAGTTATCGTGTCCAGAAGAAAGTGATATATATATATAGATAGATAGATAGATACATAGATAGATAGTTAGATAGATAGATAGATAGATATATAAAGTTTTTTACTGAGGGTGGTTTTGGGTTCTAGGGGTCATGATCGGTGTAGATCTGCAAAAATTTTTCAGAAATTCCAACATAGGAACGATCCCAATAGGTAGTATTTCATACGAAATCTACCTAATATTTTTGCTTGCTTTATAAAATGAGTTTTATTGAGAATAATAGTTAAATTGCATTATCAGATATATATATATATATATATATATATATTATAGTCATTCTGGTAGGTATTTATATTTTTTAACTTTTAATTACTATTTATGTTTCCGACTGTGAAATGATATTAATCATTTTTCATTTTATACTGTTTATTCTATTCTGAAAATCTTTATTCATTTTATGAATATGCATTTCTCCAGACAGTTACAAACAACCTACTATTACCAATCCATACCATTATTCAAATAAAATCATGGTAATAACATCTAAACATTTAAAAACCTACTCTTATTTTGTAAATACCAACTCTCATATAATTGATGTCAATCAGTTCTTTTACGATAATTCTGTAAGATCATTGTTTCCCGAAAAGATTAACGTCAATCACAAAACCAGCTTTGATTTTGTTGATCCAAAATACTCCTAATAAATATATATAAAATCAGAGATATTCATATATTTTAAGAAATTTATGTGCATACAGTTTTGATTTTATATTTATGTTGACGCTAGATTTAAAAAGGCATTAAACATATCTGGGATTTTTAAAACGTTTCTGCAGTCAACATAGAAATCCATGTTAACAAAACAAAGGAAATTGTAGGTAAATTTGTCATATTTTCCCATTCAAACAAATTATGAAACCTTTATGGATTTTTTTTCGTTTTTGCCTATCAAGGATCTGTTGAAGTAAGGAAAAGAAACTATCTGTGTCACATTCGCTAAATATTAGACATGTTCTCTTGAAATATTTTTATTTATATTGCTTTTCAATATAATATTTAATTTTGATATTATGTGTTACTGTAACGAATTTATTATTTAAAGGGGTCCGGGACACATTTTCAAAAAAACTTTATTTATTGAGTTAAAATTGTGAAATTTTTTTTGATGGTTAACCATATCATTTGTAAACAAAATCGCATGATAAAACTTCTCATAATTTTTTTTAAATTTAAATTTTAAATTTTGTTAAAAAAGTAGTGTAGTTTAAAATCGTTATAACTCGAAATATTATTTATAGAATTTCAACTTTTTTTTTCATTTAAATAAACATAAATATATAAATTTTAATTTAGAACCAGCATTTTAAAAAATAATGATTTAAAAAAATTAAAAATATTTAACGAAAAAAATTAGAAAAAAAGTGGTGCAACTTTAAAAAAAAAAAAAAAAAAAAAAAAAAAAAAAAAAAAAAAATATTTTTTCAAAAGTAAATATTTTTTTCAAATATGCTGGCTCAAACGTAAAGTAAAATAATTGAAAAAGATATGTTCCGAGTTTCAACCCTGTATCTTTAACGGTTCTCGAGTTATAAGAATTTAAATATGAGAAATGGTGAAAAAAACCTATCATGAAGGAAAACACAATTTCACAAGAACTCGTCTCCTTGACAACCATAGCTTGAAAGGCAGATTTTGAAAACAAACGAAAAAATTAATTTTTCCTGTTCTAATTAAGATAGAAACATGATTTAAACATCATTTTAAACAGAAAACGGAAAAGAAATTTTTAATCAAAAAAAAAAAAAAAAAAAATAAATAAATGAAAATTTGAAAAATTTTGTGTCCCGGAACCCCTTAAATAAACATATTAGTGTAAACATTAAAAATATTTTTTTGTGTACCGTCATCCGGGGGGCTACTTTGGGTAACTTTTTCCTGGTTCCACCCACTTTTCCATTATTAAAAAATATTATATGTGATTTTTGAACGTCGAAATGGAGTTGTACACAATTAACATGAAACAATGAAGCAAACTGTATAAAATGTTTGTTTTTGAATGAAATGAATGTTTTTATTATTTTTATTTTTTTAACTATTTTTAATGTTTCGGAACAAAGTAGCCCCTGCTGGGGGGCTTCTTTGGCCCATTCACTTAGTTTCATATAAAATGAATACAATTCCCCTGCAATAGCCCCTTGCAATAGCAATTTCTAATAAATTAACGCTGCAATCTCGATAAACAAATGTTTTTCTTTTTACATTTAAACACAATAAAACAATTGTTAATATTAAAGAAACGAGAAACAGTTTTCGTCATGTTATCCTCAGCAACTGGAACAAAAACAATTAAAGTAACATTTTGCTACAGTAACATTTGAAAAAAAAATTTACTTAAAACATGTTTTAATAGATTTGGTTGTATAAAAGACTATTCTAAGTAATTGGGAATATTTTTCGACCAAAAACGGCCTGGCACAAAGTAGCCCCGAAATACTAGTTTTCATGTTATCTTTATGAAAACGCGAACATTTCCTCTCAAAATAAAAACTTAAAGGAAAAACTATGATCACGCATGGGTTGCAGGTTGCTAAAGATAATATTTTGACACTTACCTTATATGTACCTCTTATCCAGATTGTTTCACTATAGAAAGTTTGGAGAGTTAAAATTTACACAGGAAAACAGTTGCTTACAAATACATCCAGTGTTATCACTAAAAAAATTTAAATTATCCCCAAACTATTCAAATACCCTATAGTAGGGTATAAAATATTTTTCAAGGGCAAAAACTCCGAATTATCTTGTATTGTTTGTTCAATACAAAGAATAAAAACTTTTTTTATTGGGTGGACCAAAGTAGCCCCGGTTGACGGTAGCTTAAAAGAGAGGGAGCTTATAAAAATTAAAATATCAATTAAAATGTTAAATAAGTTTTTATATATGAACTGTCTGCATGTTTCAGACTCACCGAATTCCTAGATGAATGACTTAATTGATGATTGAATTGTTAAATCTTCGGTGAAGCCTAAAGATGTAAGTAGTATATGTATACATATAAACGTTGCTACTTTTTTATGGTTTTTATTCAACATCTTTAAGGAATTAAGGAAGTATAAATAGACTTTTATTCAAATACTTTACTATAATGTAAAAAATATTAGACAAAAATAGAAGGTGAAGATAAACTTTAATTTTGTGAAGAGCGTTTTAAACGCATTTTTTTAGATTATGAAATTTTATGAGAAAAAATATTTTTCGGTTGTTAAAATTTCAATGAAAAAAAAAATACTACATCATTAATTCAAATCGATTTTTTAATGAATCTATTACATTATATTGAACCATTCATTATATTAAAGAGCGAGTTTGTATAATCTTTATGAAAGATATTATACACTTGGTGATAAAATTAAAAGAACTACTACAAAAATGTACCGTAATTTAATTCTATTAAGCGAAGTTTAATGAAAGATATTATGTTGGTAGGTCAAAGTCAACGCTATCACGTGATCTAATGGTATACACCTTTGCTTCTTGTAAATATGCAAATGCGATAAAGTTTTGCGTGTGGAAGGTGAAGAATATTGTTGAAAGGACGTTTGACGGATTATAAGCAATAGCGTTTAATTGGGAAAATGTAAGAAAGACAGTTAATCTCGTAAAATTGTAAAGCTTGACCCATTACCTTTTACAATGTTTTTACCTAACGCCAAAATGTAAAAATTAGCATGAACGCTAAACTATTCCACTTCATATCACATTTCATTAGTATTTAACTCTTTATTATTTTTATATCTGCATTTTGAATGTACGTCAAGTATGACAAAATTGTGGCAAAATTGTCATGTTTTTAGCTGCAAAAATTTCACTTACGTTATACAAGTTTTTAATACCTGTTCCTTTAATTTTCTCCACGAGTGTACAAAATCCTTAAACATTTTTATTGGTAAAAGCAACGTTTAATAAGCATTTTTGTTAGAAATATCAAGTCATTTAAATTACATTATTTATTTTTTAATTTAAAATTTTTTCTAAAGATTTCAGAATAAATTACGAAGTTTTTACTGAAATGTGATAATTAGATAAGAAGGTATCGCGTTTTTTATAATGTATGTATTGTATTCAGTTGTCGCTCTTCCTTTGCGTATTTAAATGCATGAATATCGAAATGTGTATTTTGAAGATTTGTCAAATATAAATTGATTTATTTAAATTACCGTTACAGATAAAGGTAAAGCAATCTCTACAACGTGTTTCAGTTATTTATTTTTTAAGGTAACCTCCTGATACTTAGTTTTCAGAGAAAGGTCTAAAAACATGATTCGCGTAAAAAAAAATAACAATGAAAGGAAATATTTTTTTATTAAAAAAAATATTAGATTTTAAAACTGTAAAACTTAATTAAAAGAAGTTAAAAAAATTAATTCTGTAAATTCCGAAGACAAATTAATATTTATTCTATTTTCTAATTAAGAATAAAAATGTATGCAAAAAAATATACGTTCGAAAGAAACACCAAATTTTAAAGAAGTATAAAATTGGAAAATTTTAATTTAAAACAAGGTCACATTTAAGCATTTTGAAATGATAAACATTTAAAAAAATAACTTATAAATAATTGTACTTAAAAAAATACAATAATTAAATAAACTTTAATAATTGAGTTATTATAATATGAACTTTAAAATTTAATAATTAAATAAACTTTATATAACTAATCAATTAAATAAAGGTGAGATTTTGTGGCCACCTGAAATGTCTAATAATTTTTATTACAACATCTATGTTTCATATAATTATTGATGAGAATTGTCCCTCGTTTCCAACTGACCTCGGAAAAACCTCGACAAAAATATCTTGAATTGTTGTATATTTCAAATTCTCAAAAACAGTAAAAAAGTACCATAATAACAAAATATATGGAACTAGGAGTTGATATGCATACATGCAAATGAGAAAATGAATATTAAATTCACAATATATATCTTCAATTTTTACTTTATAGGTGCTAAAATACAAAATGTTTAAATATTTTAAAAACAATCAAGATGTTAAAACATTGGAGTCATTTTGATGTTTAAATCCGAGCGCTTTCGACTAAACCATTAGTCGTCATCAGGGAAAAATCACTCTGATTCACTCTCATTAATGTGATTTTTCCCCGATGACGACTAATGGTTTAGTCGAAAGCGCTCGGATTTTAACATTAAAATGACTCCAATGTTTTAACATCTTGATTGTTTTTAAAATGTTTTAACATTTCATATTTTAGCACCTATTAAGTAAAAATTAATGATACATTGTGAATTTAATATTCATTTTCTCATTTATTTTATTAAGGTGAATCTGTCGTTCAAATTGAAATATAATTTTTCTATATTTATTTACTTGCATACATGCATTTGAATTTAATTTTTATCAAGTAAAGATGTTTAAGCTCAAACAATGCTTGAAGACAAAGG
This sequence comes from Maratus speciosus, assembly GCA_963932465.1. Taxonomy (NCBI): domain Eukaryota; kingdom Metazoa; phylum Arthropoda; class Arachnida; order Araneae; family Salticidae; genus Maratus; species Maratus speciosus. Next base: position 336,336,218 of record OZ010789.1, read on the forward strand.
ACCTTCAAACTCAATTATTTCACCTTAAATGCTATTCAAGTGGCATTATATGCATTATGGCATATATTTATCACAGGAAAAATGTAAAAAAAATTAGGGGTGAGAAAAATAAGAAACTTTTCTGAACACTTTAATCATTACGAAGAACTTTTTAAAATGTCCCATGCGCATTCCATATCAATTAAAATCCCCAATATTTTTTAAGCAAGTTTGTTTTATATATAAAAATAAAAATGTGTATTTGATTTTATATATAGTGAAACTTCCATTTAACGAAGTCTCACCGTTACCCTTAAATACTTCGTTATGAAGAAAATTCTTTAAATAGAAACCAACTCAAATACATGAAATTTGTACAATAAATTACACATGCATAAAATGAAAAATACACATAAATTGGAAAAATGTATTTTAACAGTAACATTTTTTATGCACTGTAAACGTATGAAAAAAATTTCATTAGGATAATGTATAAAAAGCAGGAATTCTGCTTTTTCAGAATTAGTGTCGCCCCCGGCATTTACATTACTTCATTTTCTTATGGTGGACTGTTGGATTCTATTATTATGAAACAGCCATTATAAATGAAGCGTTAGGTGAAGATGAAAGAGCAGTCGTAAAAAGTTAGAACTCTGATTTTCTGGTCAGAATGGAAAAAAAAAATGGCCATAATGTTTTTTTGAAAAAAAATCCACCAGAAGAAAATAACTCGGTTAAGCGGGACTCGGATAATCGGGACTCTACCGCAAAACATATTTCAGTTTTAAGACTTAAAGCACACACATTTATGTAAAATGACTTCATTTGCATTAATATAGATATTTAAAATTAAATATAGTTTATAATAGCTCCATGTTTTATCATAACTCATTCATTTATATTTTTCTCAAAATAGCACGTATTTTAATATTTTTTTCTTCAATTTTTATGAGAAAATGGCAACAAAATGATATAATTGCTATTTTTCAACAATTTTTTCTTTACTTTCTACAGAGATGAAGTACTTGAGTTGCAAAAATGAAACAAATGTCGCTAAAAACTACAAAAAAAAAATTAATATTTCAAAAACAAATGGAGATGCCGTTTTCAAACAAATTGCATTAAAAAGTACTTTTTTTCCCCAATACGTAATAAACATTGAAAATGTGCGATACTTAGAAGTTTTAACAAATGCTGTACAGTATTTAATCGCACAATGAAACATCGGCTTTTGTTTTACGGCTGGCGTATACAAGGTAACATTATTTATTAGAGACAAAATAAGCTGGGAGAAAGAAATAGCATACCGGGGGCTAATAAAGAGAGGCAAACAAAAATTAAAGTGAAGCGTACCTTTTCTCAGTATAGTAATACCCCGACTTACGTCACCCCTAGGCATGGGAGCGTTTCGACCCAAATGACCGATTATTACCACTAAATTTTAATAGCATTCTTTGCTTTATTAAATCTCGGAAACTCTGTCAGCAAATAATGCTTCAAATACTATTAAAATTTAGTGGTAGTAATTGGCCATTTGGGTCCGAGCGCTCTCATTCCTGGGGGTGACGTAAGTCGGGGTATTACTGTATTCCAAATTCTTAACTTATAAACATTTTCACACTTTTGTAAATATCCGAACAATTTATCTAACATTTTTGTGAAACTGGAATCCCGTACTTATTGTATCGAAGGTTTTTAGCATTTGTCCTTTTGAATGGAAATGATTAAATAAATAAAAATTTTCACTTTTATGCAATTCGCTGAAATAAATTGATACATTCGTCACAGCAGCAACGTCTCCATTTAAATGTTGTATACGCACGAAAGTGAAATAAACTGCGTTATGTAGAATGCATTTTTCGCAATATGGAGATTAATTTGCATGTTAAGGGTGCTCAAAGTCAAGGTTCATCAGAAAATTTCGTTAATTAGAAAACTTCGTTAAATAGGGACTTTGTTAAAGGGAAGTTCGACTGTATTTGAATGTAGAGGTAAGAAAACTAAATTCAAGGAAATTTTCAGCATTTTCGCATCATATTTCTGCAATTAACTAATTTAAACTTTTCCAATTATATTTAGTTTCAAAGCACCATGCACAGTTTTAAGACATATATAATGACAAACAGCTACAGAAAATTTCAAAGCATTCAGAGAAGAAAATCTGTGCATGCAACATTTTGAAACAAGAAATACTAACGAAATTTTTAAACTGAGAAAAACGAATTTTAAGATAAAGTACAAGCACAAACATTAAAATATACATTCTATTCGACTAAATTCAAATATAACCATAGTTTCAATAAGTTTACTCTGAAATTGCATCAAATTAATGGTTTGTACAATTTAAATGTATGTTATGAAAAACATAAAGAACATAAGAAACCTTTCTTTGACGAAAAAAAATTCCTCAGCGATACGAAGAACTTTTCGAAATATTCCATGCGCATTCCATATCAATTTAAAATCACCAGTATTTTTTATGCTAGTTTGGTTTATATATGTAAACGAAACTGGGCATCGAATTTAATCTATTTTAATTTAAAGGTCAAAGAAATTTTTTTTTCAAAATTTTATTAAATTTTCACTATTTGCGCATCATATTGCTGCAGTTAGCTATCTTTAACTTTTGCAATCATATTTAGTTTGGATGAACCATGCATGGTTTTATGGCTCTGGGGAAGGTGGGGCAAAATCGTATACCATAAATGTTTGTTGTTCTCAAATGCAACCAAATGGGAAATCAAACTCTGAACTACGTTTTTAATATCAAATGAACCTTTGGCTATAATAAGGCATATTCTTTTTGATGAAAAATATAATTGATTATATAAAACATAGCTTATTTCAGACATATGCAAAAATCCGGTTTTACCCGACCGGTTGGGTAAAACCGGGTAATCATTTAAAATGCCTGGAAAGCTCATTTTTGTCAAAAAAATCTTAATTAAAGTAATAAAGAAATATGCTTTTGTTATTTTTTAAAAAACCAAATTGCACATGCGTTCTTCTATGTGTCAAAAATAAATCTGTAGCAAATTTTCTACATTGCATATGCCAGCTAATTTACACAGGAAGTCTTAGAGTTATTTTAACTGCTAAAATCACAAGTGGATTTGTTATGATATTCTTCTTCATACTACATGCTCTGTGTGCACATTCCATTTCATTTCAAACATTGTATCCAACCTTTTTTGGATTTTGAATTGGAGTAAAGTTCATTACAAAACATTCATGCTTCATTATCTTCTTCATCTTCTGAGGATTTCTCCTCAACCTTTTTTTGTTTCTTTTTGTGGTTTATTCTTAATTTCTTTTTTCTTTTTATGAATTTCCCGTTTTCGCTTTGCATGCTGTTTGGCTTCTTTCGCCTTAATAACGGTTTCCAGCTCTAATTTACAGGGCGCAGAAGTCAAAATAACAGTTTCTCCCTTCTTTTGCGAGATTTTTTCACAATCCTAAAATCTTCCTGGGGAGGGGGTAATAATATTTTAGGCGAAATTGGAAATGCAGATTGCTGGGATACACAAACTGAGATGTCGACGGAAAAGACTAGATATTGTCAACTGCTAGATGTGTGATGTCAACACTTTTAGATATGGAAGGATAAGCTTAATAATCCTCTGATGTTTCAGAAATATTTATTGTTGCAGCTATACCAGCCTATAGCTGCGCAGACTAAAGTGAGTTATCACTAACTTTAATGTGTTTCTCTGTCATTTCTGAAGGAGAAAAAAGATGACCTAGACAAACAACGCTGTTGTAGGAGAAAATCCATGTTTTCTCAAACAGTCTCATGGCAGTAATTGCAACCGCTGCTCTGAAAAATGCAGCTTCGAATAATTTTCAAATTTATTAAATTCTTACAGATCGACCACGATTAAAAAGTAACCACTTCCTCACCTCTTGTTTCTAGTATGAGTTTAGAGATGCCATGAGTGACACATTAAAGGGCTAAAAGTACTTAACAGCATTAAATTGCAATTCACAACTTAATGCTGATTTATTAAATAACCTAAAAGAATCATTCCATGAGTGTAGGACAAAATCGCGTATACCTGATTTTGACCCACTCCTAAGTACCCGGGTTTACCCCAAAATGACACAGATTTAGAAACATGGCAACATTACTCTCAGTCCTATAGTAAAAGATTAAATAATCTGTCAAAATATTAGCAAGAAAGCAAAGAATTTGAAATAGAACTTACCAATATTTAATATTCTGATAAACAATTGATATATGCGTAAAACATAGAATCAAACGAAACAATTTTTCAGAGTAATTCAAATAAAATCCTTCACACAAATATAACCGCACACAGTAGAGTTTCGTTCAGCTTCAAAATGCCGCAGTGACGTTCGACAAGCAATTCCTCGCGTTGGTAGAGAGACAAAAGTGAAGATCAAGGAGGAATTTGCGCTACCCGATTTTATCCACCTACCCGGTTTTGTACAATTCTCCCCTATATAATGAAAAACAGCAATAGAAAATTTCAAAGAGTTCAAAGGAAAAAATTATGAAGCAATGCAGTTGCAAACTTTTATAAACAAAGATTAGCTGATCGCGTAGGTCCTTTTATTAATTATAAAAATGTAATTAAAATGCTAAAATATCACCAGATTGCAAGAATTTGACTTGGAGATGAAAGCTGACTTGAAACATGATTTTTTGGGGTCAAAAAAATATGTTTTGGGAATCTGAGCAATTTTGTTGAATTTGAATGTGCCTTTTCCCCTTAAGCCATTAAATGTATGCACGATCTAAATAAATTCATTTCAACATAATAATACATATTGAACCTTTAGATTGGCCTTTGATTTCTAATCACAAATGTTAAAATTATCAAAGAATTTTCGTGCTTTTAAATGAGTCGCATAAGAAAAAAAAATCTGTATTATTATTTCTGAATAAAATCCTTCACACAAATATAACCGCACACAGTAGAGTTTCGTTCAGCTTCAAATGCCGCAATGACGTTCGACAAGCAATTCTTCGCGTTGGTAGAGAGACAAAAGTGAAGATCAAGGAGGAATTTGCGCTACCCGATTTTATCCACCTTCCCGGTTTTGTACAATTCTCCCCTATATAATGAAAAACAACAATAGAAAATTTCAAAGGAAAAAATTATGAAGCAATGCAGTTGCAAACTTTTATAAACAAAGATTAGCTGATCGCGTAGGTCCTTTTATTAATTATAAAAATGTAATTAAAATGCTAAAATATCACCAGATTGCAAGAATTTGACTTGGAGATGAAAGCTGACTTCAAACATGATTTTTTGGGGTAAAAAAAAATATGTTTCGGGAATCTGAGCAATTTTGTTGAATTTGAATGTGCCTTTTCCCCTTAAGCCATTAAATGTATGCACGATCTAAATAAATTCATTTCAACATAATAATACATATTGAACCTCTAGATTGGCCTTTGATTTCTAATCACAAATGTTAAAATTATCAAAGAATTTTCGTGCTTTTAAATGAGTCGCATAAGAAAAAAAAAATCTGTATTATTATTTCTGAGTTTGAAGCGACAAATCTCTCTTTTCTCTCTTTTTTTTAAAATTATATATATATATATATATATATAATAGCTTGCGCAGCTATAATAAGACACCCCACATATATTCGTTGCTAAATTTCCACACCAAAAAATGAAAAATCATTCCATTGGAAAGTATGTCTTCTTTAAATTTATTTTAAAGAAATGAGCTTAGGGACGTTTTCACACAGATAATATAATAAACTTTGAAAATTCCAGTACAAACAAAAAAAATTTCTATCGTATTTGACGTTTTCTGGAGATTATAACCTTTGGATGCCAAACAGGATGAATTTTTGGTGAAATTACATTTGGTGAAGAATTATATAGATGTTAAGCTTAGAACATTTGATTTTAATTAGCAAACTAATCTGGGATGCAGTTATTATAAATCAAAAACTACTTGCTGAAGCAATCTCTAATTTTGAATTCGCACATTTAAAGCTTCTAGAAATCGAATTTTATTAAAATTCGTATATGTCAAGATGTTTTTCGGAATAATTATTTCGTAATTTATGCATTATGAAACAGATGAGAATTTATACATTTTTATATGAATTTCACACAGTTGCAATCTATCTTTAAAGGTTCACAAGTTTTTTTTTTCTTTCATCCTGTTTCTTTTTAATTTTATTTATCTGAAATTATATTTTTCAAATATTTTTTTTCTAACGAGAAAGTCTATACGTTTCATGTAAGTGATTCTATAAATATTTAAAATAACATATTTTTCTCAATCAATTCTTAAATAGAAACATAATCTAAAACTTTTCTTTTTATGAAAGATTCATAAACAAATTTCATGTAGAAAACACCTATTAGTTCTGTTTAAAACTCTCTCTCAAAATTAAGAAATAGAAAAAAAATATGAATAAAGATTTTTTTTTTTTTTTTTTTTTTACTGAAATGGACTAAGAAGAAAAGAGTATTTATTGTTCAATCAGTGAGTAAAATGAAAATTTTCCTTATTATTAACCACCTCAACGGCAGCCCCGAGATAATTCTTGGGTAACAACACTGGGTCACGGGAATATCGGATGCACTTAAATTGATAAATCGGAAGTAGCTTGTCATGTGATCGTCGCCGCGCCGTCGAAGTTAGATTTGGCGAATTATTGCTAATTTGGCGAAATATAAAAATATTAGCATACCTAAAACAATTTATTGAATTTTGGTCGTATTTTAACACGTTCACACCGGCGGGGTGGGTCACACTCGACTGTCTGAGAGTTGTTAAGTCTCCGGCTTTTTTGCACACTGCTATTATTTTAGAGAAAACGTTGTTCCTTTAAATCGCCCAATTGTTCTAATTAAATAAAACAACGTTTGCTGTATTAAAATACTGGAATCCAAAAAGCCAGAGAGTTGGCAGCTCTGAGACAGTCGAGTGTGACCCACCGCGACGGCGTGAACGTGTTAATAATGTCAATTCTATCACTATTTATTTTATAGGTGTATAGTAAACAATTTTCAAAATTTATCATGAGAAGATGGTCTAATCCCCTCCAACAAAAAAAAATAACATTTTTGTTTAAGCCTTCAAATAGTACACACCAGAAATTTTGAACACAGGTAGGACCTGAATAGGGATGATGCTTAAATATTCCAGTTTCGGAATTTTCAACTTATAGGTCCCAAACGGTGCCCCCCACCACACACACAAAAAAGAAAAAAAAACATTTTTGATAATGTGCCTTCAAATTTTCACAGATACTTGAATTTTGTAGGGAGGTATAGTCGTGGGAAAAAAAAAAGTAAACACCCCCTACTAACTCCTCAACAAATTATCGTAGACGAAAGTTACTGGTACCGAAATAAAGTCTACTTTTAAATGACGTATATAAAATTGTCTTAGGGGACCAACTACATATTAAAACGAATCCAAACTTCATTTTTTTCAATGGCAATACCCAATTTTAACCAGAAATTTCAAATCTTTGGTTCAAAATATGCCTAGGCACGAAATTTCAAGTCATTTGAATGATAAGTTTTTGAATTATAAACATTCAAAATTTAGTGCTTCCAATGTGAAATTACATTTTCATATTTTTATTTATAACTTCTGTAATTATGATCCTAATGTTTTAATTTTTTTGTGTAGAAATAATACTAATATACCCAAACATAAATACCTTGAATATGCAATTTTTATAATTTTCTGATATGAATTATGAAATTAATATTAAATTATGAATTGAAACCTACAATTTTTTCGATGGATTCAGATTTATTAAGTCCTGCTTTATGGACATCCTAAATTTCACATTTTTCTTCCAATTAGTTTTCAAATTATGCTTAAAAAACGGCAAAATGATGGTTTAAATGATGGTTCTATGATAGAAGTGACTAAATATTTTGAAATTTCTTATGCTATCCTGTAATCTAACAGGCTTAATTGACCGCTTAAGGTGCCTTGATCAAGAAGAGAGCTCTCTCGGTTAACAATCGACTATCAAACTTCAATTTGGATACAGCCCTTAAAATACGCTCGTTTTAAAATAATTAATTTCTCAGAAACTTATGGTACGAATTGCATAAAAATTTGTTTTTAGACTAATTGAAGGGCGTAGAGTTCATTTATGCTGTCAGAATTGTGTACTGCCATTGCAAAAACAAAGTTATGATTCGTTTTAATATGTAGATGGTCCCCTAAGCAAATTACATATATATATATATATATATATATAGGGTTGATGTGCCAGTAATGGACACCCCTTGATGTTTTTGGTTCATAAAAAAATAACTAATAAATATTTAGCTTTAAGTATCTTTTTTATAATTCCCCCTAGTATGTTTTATAAAATTGGGTTATTGTTCACACTAATCAAACCAATCAGGAAGCAGAAAATAATGTTTCAAAGTTTTGCTGTTTTTCTATGAAAATCTTAATGATGAGGCTAAGAGCTGGCTTCGTTTAATTAATTTATATATTATTTATTTTATTGCAAAATTTGAATGTTTTTGTTTGAGTAGCAATAGAAAACTTAGAATTTTACATACTAACAGCCATTTACGAAATTTCTTTTATTTTAAAGGTTTTAAGAGGGGGTGTCCATTACTGGGATGGTTAAATAGTCATTTTACAGTAATGGACACCCGATGTAGACATTGCTAAAAATATAATTTCAGGAGTGTTTATAGTGGATAAAATATTTGACTTAACTCCAAACTAAATAATCAAATTTAATTTTTTAATTATACATACCAAAATGTACTAACACCAAAACTTTTATAAATAGCTGCTTTTAAGTTATTTTATGTGATTAATAAAGTTTTCAATGTTTTATTCTTTTTTTTATATGTATGTACCTTGCATATTTTATAATCTGGCAATTAAACCAGCCAGGAAGCAGAAAATATCGTTTAAGAGCACAGTCAAAGAGGGGCTCATAGGGCTCAATCCTTCTCTGTTTAAATAAAAGCAATTGAGTTACAGAAGCTATTAAAAGTCTATTTTCTGTCTTAAATGTTTCCTTATTCACCTCTGACCCTACCCCCGCCGCAAAAAATAAAATAAAATTAATAAATAATAATAATAAAAAAAAGTAGTATTAATTAAATTTATAGCTAATATTCGTGAAACTAGTAAATCTGCAGATCAGTGGCCTCAAACATCAATTCTAATTTTATTTTGAAATTATTTTATTTAGCATTTAACATATTCAATTCACAATATCATTTCTTTCATATTTGTAATATAAATTATTATAAATGGTATATCAAGTAGTCTCTGGAGGATTAATTGTTAAAAATACTGAGACAAAACTAAACACTAATATTCCAAAACTTTTTTTTAATTACCTTTTAAAACCCCAATGTTTCAATAATTTGATAGCTGTAAATGCCTGATATTTAGTATTTTAAACTATACATTTAATATAATTAAAACATCGATCTTCTGATAATTACAACAATTGATGCAAAAAGAAATGATTATCACAAATATTTTATTAATTAGTATCCTAATTGTTAAATTTATTTGAAAATAACTATTTCGTTTCATTAGTATGTATTCATTAAATTCTGGTTCTAAATACAGTCATAAAAACAATTATATTTATTACTTTTTATGGGTTGTCCATTACTGGACTTTTGGGTGTTTTGATATGTTTCTGTTATTTAAAATTAAATTTCGATTCATATTGGGAAATGAGACTATAAGAATGGTTAAATATTGTTCATAGGTTAATATAATATTGAAAAAACTGGAATATAATAATTATAACTATTAATAAAAAAATAATTTTAAAAGAAATTCCTTAAGGGTGTCCATTACTGGCACATCTACCCTATATATATATATATACATCTTTCAGCATTCAAATAGTTAGACGCTAAACATTTTGAATGCACATATAACCTGAATAGTGAGGATGCTTAAATACCCCAATTGAAATTTTAATGGATGGAGTCCAAAGAGTGCCCCCCCCCCCCTCATTCCTGACATAAAAATAACACTTTAATTTTTGAGCCTTCAAATTGCTATAGCATGTATACTATTAGAGATTTACATGCATATAAAATTTCAAATGTCAAATGGAAGAGTTCTGACCGAAAATAGCTTTATAGCTTTTTTATAAATTTTCTTTTTATGTGTTTATAGTCTTCATTTTTAAAGAAGCGTCAAAGGCTGTGATATTTATTTTTTTAATGAATCTCTATTTGTATGTAAATGTTTCACTTACCATTTAACCCTTTCCGGCGCGGAGTAATTCTGATTATAAACGGATGAAATAATGGACTGACACTGGGATTTATAAACGAATTTACTAGAAAATACGAACTTACTTATTTTCACGTGCATTATTAAAGGAAATTTTTAATTAAATATTTTTGGTGTCTATTGTTAATTTAGGAATTAAAATTAGGTGTCCTTTTTTAAGGACACCGCCCTCGAAAGATTAATATCGTTAATCCATAATCCATGTATCGGAGACTTTCAGAAATGATATACATTAAAACCTTCTTAGACGGAATCACACAGGAAAGAAAGAAATGCGTTATAGACAAGTTTCCATCTTAAGAGGCGCAAAAGTAGTCCATACTTTTCTCAGGTATTGTTATATTCATTTTCCAAACATATTTCCGTTTTAGACAGGATTCCGTAATAGGCAGGTTCTTTTTTACTTGTTTTACTGTATTTAATTTTTCTTTTTTTTTTTTTTCTTTTGGCCTTTAAATCTACTATCCATTAAAAAACTATTTTAAAAGTATAATTGCAAATGGTAATATGTTTAAATTGTAATGGCGATTTAAAAATATATGCATTTTTTGTAAATTTTTTGGTCTGAGCCAAACTTTACTGATTTTTGCACGGATAAGGTCAGTCAGAGAAATTGATTTTAATACGGGTATTAAACAGTATTAATGATAGACCTATTTTGTTTTTACTTTCTTCGTCGATTGAATACATACATATATATATATATATATATATGAGGATGTGAGTTTCAAACCTCGCCTTATCCAAAAAATCAAATTTTGGGAAATCGCGAAAAAACTGTAACTGCGACCCCATGCATCAAATACCTCGAATTTCTTTATACTTTTAACTAGTTGCTCTATGATATTATTGTGTTAAGTTGGAAAGTCTACTTTAAGGGGCTCCGGGACCATTTTCAAAAAAAAAATTATTTATTGAGTTGAAATTTTGAAATTTTTTTTGCGATGGTTAACCGTATCATTTGTAAACAAAATCATGTGATAAAACTTCTCATATATATATTTTTTTAACTTAAATTATAAATTTTGTTAAAAAAAGTGGGGTAGTTTAAAATCGTTATAACTCGAAATATTATTTATAGAATTTAATTTTTTTTTCATTTAAATAAACAGAAATATATAAATTTTAATATAGATCCAGCATTTAAAAAAAATATTAATTTTTAAAATAATTAAAAATATTTAAAGTAAAAATTAGAAAAAAATGATGTAACTTTTTTAAAAAAATCATATTTTCAAAAGTAATATATATTTTTTAATTTGCTGAATCTAAATTAAAGTAAAGCTATTGAAAAAGATATGTTCAAAGTTTGAACTATTTATCTGTAACGGTTCTTCATTTATAACAATTTAAACATGAGTAATGGTGAAAAAACCCATCATGAAGAAAAACGCAATTTCACAAGAACTCGTTTCCTTGACAATCCCTCCATCATAACTTGAAAAGTAGATTTTGAAAACAAACCAAAACAAAAAAATTAATATTTCCTGTTCTAATTCAGATAGAAACATGATTTAAACGTCATTCTAAGCACAAACCCAATTTCAATCAAAGTCGAAAAAATAACTCAAACTATTGTACATCCATGTATATGAACTGCAGATTTATCATGTAATTCACAATATCAAAAATTTAGAACAGTTAGTGAACGCACAGCACAGGTGAAAATTCTTCGTTAGCAATTTCCGTCAATAAACGAAAATGTATTTCAGATGTTTTGTGCCGCCCTGTATATGATTTATAGAACTTATACACACTAAATAGTATGCAATTTTTATAATTTAAAAAAGTGTTCCACAACTAAAAACGCACTTCCATCAAATATTGTTCATGCTGTGAAAAATATAACTCATTTATTTTGTGTGCCCCTGTATATGAAAGATGAATGGCACATCATATTCAATAGTATGCATCTTATAAAGCACCTCGGATATATATATATCAATTTAAATACTTTTGAAATAATGTAACATGAACAAAATACACCACAAGCAATTTTTCTCCATTGGCCGTATTGTAACATAATTCTTTTTAGTGTCCCGGTAAATGATCGATAAATGCTATCCATACCATATTCTATAGCAATCACCTTGTAATGCACTTCATAGATATGCATATAAATTTCAAACTGTTTGAAATTAAGAAAAATCACTAAAAACCACCGCAAACGATTTTTCCCCATATACCGTAACGTAATGAAGTACTTTCGAATGTCCCTGTAATTAAATTATGACTACTACACGCTACATTTTGGAATACCTAACAATCAATAGTGAATATCAATAAAAAAAATTATTTCATGGCGATGCGACTATATAGACGCCAAAAATAATTTTGGCCAACTAGAACCGCCAAATCACCCACCGTGTGGCGTTCCAATTTCTGTATTTTAACTACATTTTATTTTACAGTGTAGTTATTCAGGTTCTGTGCATAAATTGTGCATACGATTTTAGAACATCAAAACAACTCTAACACACAGTTTGGATGCAGTAAATTTCATTTCAGACGATCCTGTTTTTTGTAAATTAAGGTTACAATATTTTGTAGTCATAAAACAAATCTGCTGGGAAGAGAATATACACACAAAGCACACGAGTTTGTTTTTTTAAGAAAATTTGTTTTGCGACGACAATAAAAAATGTAGTTCAAAAGTTACATCCTTAACTATAAGGTTATGAACTATATACACAAAATCCATTGTTTTTGAATATTACACAGATATATATGCAGCATTCATTTGCAATTTACACGTTATTTCAGAGTTATCTGATAACTTTTTACACGCATTAACAGCTTAATATATTATTATCAAAATGAACAGATTGACACACCAGGTGTGTATTTGGTAACGTGCTTCTTTACACATATAGTGAAATTGTTTTTGTGTCATCAATGTACCTTTTTTAATGCGTAAATTTTCGCATTTATGTTTTAGAGTGTAGTGTATGAGAACTGAATTTGGTGTTTTTCGATGTAAAAAACTGTGAAAATATTCATTTGGTTAAGTGATGTGGGAAATGTATATCAAGGACAAATCATCAGAAGAGGCAAGAGAGCTAAGCTGTTTTTGTAAATTACTATGAAACAAACGAAAGCCAAATTAAAATAATTCTAATATAAATTAAATATAAGAACAAAATTTCGAAATTTTGACAAGTATAATAGTACTTTTAAAAATTATACTATTAGCTCATAACATGTAACACAATTATTCCTATATCATTTTTCGGAAACGGAGGCTTAAAAAGAAGTTATATTAATTCTATTATATTATTTATTATTATTATTATTATTCGCCTTTATTTATGAATACAAGATAGTAACAAGTGGAGGAAGCAACCATAGGTAGGTAAAAATGGCACGAATCACGCCATTTTTTAAATTTTAATTATTTTAAATACCACATTTTCGAGGAAAAGATAGACATGTATATAAAAATTGTTTTAATATTTGTAAAACAATTAACCTGATTGCATTTTGTACAGTTTTTTCTTGAAAAATCTTAAATGTAGTAAGTGATGATAATTTAAATTTTTTATACGAATTTATATTTATCTGAGCATTCAATAAGAATCAGACAATTTTATCATTTGAAAAACTCTTAAATTATAAAGAAACCTGTGGTACTTCAATCGGTTAGTATAAATCTCGAATTATTATTATTTGGATGGAACTGCTTTTCTCAAAACTGCAATATACATTTGGAGCATTTAAATTCTTCTATTTTTCAATAGCATATTTTTGTGTCCTTCCATAACCAGATAATCATTATAAATTGTTTTTACCAAATTTTATATTACTACTCCTCTCCTATTTTTTTAATATTGCGCATATCTTTATAAATTGAACAGTTTGAATGTTTTTGTGTCATAAGAAATAAGTGCCATTAACTTTAATCATTTATTTGCTTTAATATTTAAAAATTTTAACAAGTGGTTTAATTAGACAAGTGATTTAATTCGTGGCATATTTCTAGATACATTAATTTTAAAATATTTTATACGTCTTTTTTTAAGTACCAAGCAAATATCTAATGAGTTTTTATATTCTAAAGCAGTTTTGTTTTTTAATTATTGGTAAAATATGTTTAAAAAACATGTATATTGCATACACAGGATAACATCTTATTTCGGAAATACATGCCATTAAATTGCAACTACTAGTTTCGAAAACTAAACCGAGATTCGGATGGAAGAGCGGGGCTGGTGTGTGTGGAGGGGGAATGGAGGAGTTGTAAATCTCAACCTGCCGCTTTATTTTGTTCAACGGCTGTCGCTAAAGTTAACGATTTCTAGTATACATCCCAAAAAAGTTTCCGATTTCAGGCACTTTTTTAACTATTTGTAGATAAATTCTTATTGTTCAGATTTCAACTGATTATATTCTGAATATTTCAATTTATTATGATATTCATTAACTTTAATACAGCCTTAAGAGGTCTCAGTACTTGTAAAGCTTCAAAATAAAATATATATATATATATATATATTAGATGTTAAACTCGTATCTTTTCTGAAAATTTTTATATAATTGTTTCCTTGAAATTCTGATTAGAACAGAAGTTATGACTTTTAGAATCATACCCGCTCATTAGCTGAAGCGGCATTTCCAAAACTTTGAAGTCAATTTTCTACAAATGACGTTTTTGTGCCTAACGCGCACGATATCTCAAAAACTTCTGAATATTTTTTCTTGAAGTTTTCAAAATATATGTTTCAAGTTAATCTGTATAAACTAAATCTAAAATTTTATTTTTATTGCTTTAAAAAATATTTTTTTTTTAGCTGATTATACTATTGACATTTTCAAAATGTTGTGTTTTCTAAATACTATTTTGTGTTAAAAATATAAAAATGCTTTAAATACAAATTTATTTAGGTTCATGGTAATATTATAATCTGAATCATAATTAGACACAAGCAATTTCATTCTAGTTGCGAAACCTATTTTGTAATCCTGCGCGTAAGCTGTTATACCAATTTTCTGCTCGACAAATGTCTGAAAGTTTGGAGACCCCTGTAAATACTAATTCTGCATCTTGCAATTTTTAAATACATTAAATGACAGAACACACAGTCAGAACAACACAGATATCTTTCATCCAAATAAAAATTGTGTTTTTAAATCATATATATTTTAAGACATACATTGTTGAAAATGGTCTTTGTTTTTCAATTTTAAGAGTCCTGAGACCCCTTAAATAATTTGTAATTCAATTTGATGTTACAGTTAGTGTCATTAATGTTAGTTATTATTCTTACCAATTTGGAAGATTGCGAAAGAAATTATTATTTTTAAGTAGTCTAGATAATAATGAAAGAAACTTCTAAGGTGTTTATCGTATAATTATTAATTAACCGAAATTCTAATTGTTAAAGACAGATGTCTTTTTCAATGAAAAATGAGTATTGTTTAAAGAAACAAATTTTTGATTTAAATTAACTTATATATTTAAAAGGAGAAAAGAAAGTAAAACATTACGTGCAGTGTATATTTTAACAGCGACGTGATAAATGTAAGGCCACACAGAATGCTATTCCCGAATACAAATTTCATCGGATAAAGAAAGTATTAAAAATTTTATGCAGTCCCGTGTACGAAGAAATGTCAGAAATCTTAGCTTAAAAAAGTTGTACGAAAAAAAATCTCAAATTTAATAGCCTGATACTTTTGTCCTCTTCCTTTTTTAGAAACTTCTTCTATAAATATAAAAGAATTGAAAAGAATTCTAAAGTGACAGTTTTCGTTTGGGAACACTTTTTTAGAAAAAAGATTTTTTAACTTTTTAATGCTTTTAGATAAAATACTAGACGACTATGGAAGTTTATAAAAGACTATTTACACATGTCTACAATTGATTTTGTTTTGATAATTTTACATGTTCTTAATGGCATTTTCAATGCTGAATTTAAAAATCATAATACAAATAAGGTGTCGTGTACCACTTATGATAAACTTGATTTTTATGATATGTAACTGATGTTACAATTTGCTTATTGAAATTGCAGTGCCTAATTAAAACTAGATGGTAAAACTTTTTTTAATAAAAGAAAATGATTATTCTACAGCATTATACCGAGTGTCCTAAAAAGGACATTGAATTTTAAAATTCAACAACTTGCAAACGGTGGCAGATATTTTAAAATTTCTTAAAGGAGGGTTATGCATAAGGTCAAAAGTTTTTTTACAGTGATTTTCGATTTTGTTTGAATTACAAACAATAGATGGCGCTGTAAGCAATAGGCGCTAAATACAGGCTCGATTTTTTGGGCTTTCTCTTCTTCCATGCGGAAAAAGGAGATTAAAATGTACTGAGTAGGTCCCAAAGCTCCAAACATCGAGCCTGAATTTAGAGCTTATTGCATACAGCGCCATCTATTGTTTGTAATTGAAACTAAAATCGAAAATCACTGTAAAAAAATATGACCTTATGCATAACCCTCCTGCAAGAATTTTTTTAAATATCTGTCACCGTTTCCAAGTTATTGAATTTTAAAATCAGTCAGTCCTTCTTAGGGCACTCGGTATATATAAAGTGCTGCACATTCCGTTAGAAACAAATATTTCATTTCTATGTAGCGAAACTTCGAACTCATGTTAAACTGTGCACGTCACACAAATTTTCTTATGCTCTTGAATTGATAATGATGCCCAAAGGTAAATATAAGCATTTAGATTTGGAATCCTATTGGTATGAATGAGTCGTAAATACCACATTGGTGATTAGATGTTTTGAGCATGTGATGTTAGTGGTTATAAGTCTAAAAACAAGACGGCGGATATGTACCCAAATCTCATATAGCTTTATTACTTTTTCCACATGGTCCTAAAAATTCTGATCCTCTGTTGCAAGACATATATACTCTCCTGATTCGCATTCAAATAATGTTTCTACCTATTATTTTCAGTCTAAATCTTAGGAAATGATGCTCCAAATATTCAATCATTGTGAGCATTTTGACTTAATTAAAAATTTGATGTTGTATAATAGATCTGTTTCAATTTTAGGATCAGGGATAAAAGAAAAAACACTTGTTAGCTCTTAAATTATCTATTACTGTGTATAGAACAGGAGTACTAGAGGGATATTATAGTTAATTGGTGACCACGTTTGAACTCTAGTTTGACATTAAATATGAAACTCGAAATGCTATATTTTTTTTATCATAGTAAAAATTAATATATATAATCCGAATAATACAATGTGTCCCAAAAATATAGACAAAGATAAAAAATGAAAAAGCAAGCTAAAATATCTTTCAGTATATTCAGAAATGATTCGGATACATTTTGTTAATTGATTTGTTCGGATTTATTGTAAAAAGAATTAAAAAATATGTAAAAACTATGAAAAAATTAAAAAAAATAATATCGTTTGCCCCATAAATATAGACATCGTCTGACTTTTAGTCCAGGCAAATGAAAGTACACCTTCAACCTGGGTAAAATTGTAATAGAAGCTCTGTTAACTGATTTTTAATCCGTAACCATTACTGAGAAATATAAACAAAATCAGACAAAATCCGATCACGGGAACACCCTTAAAAACGGACTGTATCATATGTCGTTTTACGTTGCGCTGTTGTATTGTATTTAGTTGAGACGGGAGACGACAGAGGGCAGCACTAAACAATTTGGACTTCAAATACTCATTTTTTATCGAACAACTGACAACCAATAATTCTTTTGGAACAAGATAAAGTAAAGTATCTATAACTCATTCTAAACTGTATTACTACTTGAACGATCTCCTAACAGTCATTCGGTATGCGGTGAGTTTTTCAAGCTCCGGCGATTAGGAGATATATCTCCGGCCTCAGGCAACCTCGAACCCTATACCAAATTTCTTTCTTTATATTAACTCTTCTTGAATCTTTTAATGACTACCGCATCAAAATCGGTCCAGTGGTTCGTGAGATATAGCTTTTTGAAATTTCTCTACTTTCTGTTAATCTCGTTTCTGTATCTCATGTCTCTTCAATTGTAGCTGGCTCCGAATCAATTTCAGTGCTTATAAATAGTTGTACATAATTTTCCCAGGCATCTGAACATTTTTAATAGATTCAATAAACATTTACAGGGGTCATACTCTTTAAGGAATTTTTCAGGACAAATATCAGTATTTTTTTTATAGAAGAATAAATCTAGGTTAAACGCGCGAAATTTCGCCTTATTTAAGAAGAAATTTTTTATAAGAAAATACTGGTACCGAAACATTTCGTGGCTGTAAAATTTCAGGACACGCACGATCCCTGCATTTATGAACATTTCATCACCAATTTTACTTTGCTAAGGGGACTTTAACCCATTAACGTCCAAGTTATTATCTTCGTTAAAATGTAAATTTTGGATTTCTCACCACTTTTAAAAGAAGAGTAATTTTCATCCTATTTTATCAAGGAATTTGTTTCGTCAAAGAATGTATATATTTATCTTCATATTTACTGGTGTAAAAAGCGCTTTCTTGCCATTAAGTCTAGCGTCCTCAAAGGATGACACTGGGCGTTAATGGGTTAAGCAAAGATATTGATATTTTGTATGCATGTTGTGATTGTGATCTGACTAGAGTAGTCTGTCATGTCAGTGTTTTTCAAGATTATATTTATTGTGTTAAATGATTACTTAACAGCAGATTACTACATTATTTGTGTAATTTGAAGTTTATACATCACTAGTGAGTGTGTTTTAGATTATTATTATAATTTTTACTATTTTAATGAGCCATGCTGAAAAGTACATGCTTTACCATTGGCGGCCATTTAATAATGCATCTCTGTGGAGATTTTTGCAATGTTAACCTTTTTTAATTAATCTCTAACATACATAATAAATGTTATGAACCACTCCATAGTGTGCTTTTTATTAACGTAAGAGAATATACTTTGCTCTGCCGCCAGTTTTAATTCAAAATATCAATTTTAAGTGTACTAAATGATTTTTTGAAAATTGTTAAAAATTGTGTTCTATGCTAACATTTAGCTTCAAACTCCCATAGGGATAACTTTGGGATTGTGTAACTTTTTTAAAATTATCAAAAATACTTATAAGGGACAGCGGACAGAAGAGGGGCATCAATGATATTTAAAAAGTGGCCAATGCACTGGAACCCATACCGCTTTTTCATTCTGATTCTACTCTTTGCAATATAGTTGCAGGCGTAACAGCTGTAAAAGAAGTTAATGTTGATGAGTTGCACTTATTTGGTATTTGATAATATATATTTGATAATATATTTGGGTATTCGACTAAAAGGTCAAATAAAGTGAAAACACTAGGATCTGCTGCCACCATCTAGTAATAAAGATAACTTAGCTATACAAATAGGTCCAGCGCTCCTCTTCCAAAGAATGCTGACTGTTGGCACTTGTGGTGAAATGAACCTCGGAGATGTCATGCGTTATGAGCTGTGTGCGTACCCTGCAGCATTATTTGAATAACCAAGTTTGATGAGGAATTCAGACAAATCTCAGTTAGCTCAAGCACTAGTCAAACACATTAAAAATTTGCATAATGAAAAATCTGACAACGTGGAAAGTACAACAAGGTGCATTTTAGATGGAGGATCTTTCTTGCATCGCATTTCCTGGTGTAAAAATGATACATATGAAAACATTGCTATGTCTTACGCTGATTTTATTGTTAAACAATATGGAAAACCTATTATTGTTTTTGATAATTACATTGGGTATCTAACGGTCAACGATGATGCTCACAGACGACGCTACAAAAAACCAGTAGAGATATTAATTTCGGGCCATACATGAAATTTATAGGAAAAAAGGAAGAGTTCCTGGCCAATAAAAAAAAACAAGCAAGCAATGATTTCCCTCATAGGCGAATTGCTTAAGAAATAAGGCTGCACTCTTTACAACGCAGATGGGGATGCCGATATAGACATTGTTCCTGCTGCAGTCTCATCTTCAGAATATGCACATACCACTGTAATAGGTGAAGATACCGATTTGCTGATTCTCCTTCTTTACCAGGCAAAGGATATTGGCTTCAAGCTGTATTATCGCAGTGACATAAGGCGGGGATCATGTTCTAAACCAGTCTATCATATCCTCAACATGCAGTCTCTGTTAGGTCGTGAAAACTGAAACTTCTTTCTGTTTCTGCATGCTTTCACGGGCTACGATACAGCATCCAGAATTTTTTCGATTGGGAAATCCTCAGCATTTTTCAAACTGATGAAGGAGACAGTGATCCGTTCTATTGCAAAAGTATTTTGTTGAAATTCATGCCTACATTCAGAAATGGCTTAGGCTGGAAGAAAAGCAATAATTCTGTTTTATGACTGCAATACACTGGACTCCACAGACAAACTACGCCACCAAATGTTGGTAGGGGAGGTAACTACAGTAAAATCATTTTTACACCTCAACGTTTGCCTCCGAACGATTATTCTACAAAATATCACCACACTTACTTACAAATAAATATCTGAAGAAAGAACCAAGCCAGAAGCATGGGGTTGGTATGTAAAAAAGAACTCGTGCTGACCAATACTCTGCGACTTACCACCAGCAACATATTATCCACTTAACCCATTTTCGGCCGAAGGTGTGAAAACGCACCATTTCAATAAATATTCTTTTATTAACACTGTGACGAATATTTTTTCACTAATTTTATTTTTCTGCTATTTTTAAGGATTCTGGAGACATCTATAAAATATCAGTCATTCAATTGGAACAAACACTTTCTGTTGAGAAATTTTCAAAATACGTTAGTTTTTTTTTTTTTTTTTTTTTGAAATTGAAACGGTTATTGACAAATTCGACTTTATGCTTGGTCTAAAATGGGTTAATATGATTCGATGTTCTTGCAAGACAAACTGTGCTACTTTCAGATATGGATGCAAGCGTACTTGATTGCTCTGTTCTACAGCTTCTGGGGTGTGCCAAGTCAATGAATGTAACAAGAGCTACCTAACTTCTAACTATGACTATGGTTAAAATTATTGATACTTTTTTTTTCACTGGAACATTTCTATAAAAATGAAATTAAGAAGTAATTTGTAAGGAATAGTAGACTTTTGCATACAGTTTATCGTTTTGACTATACTTCAAAGTTAAATTGTGAAAAAAGCGATATATTTCCATAAGCGATGTATTCTTTGCCTTAGTTCCAGAAAATACCCTCCGCCATTTTAAAATCCGTATATAGGGATGTTCCCGTGCTCAAATTTTGTCTGATTTAGTATGCTATTAAGCAGTAGTTCCTGATTAAAAAATTCTGTAAAAAGCTTCTATTACAATTTTGGCCATGTCCAATCACAAAATGCCTGGACTATTTACTTAGAAATGTTATTAGTAAAATATTTTTTTTCAGCAGACGATTATTTATTCACATTTCTTGAATGTATGTATTGTCTGCTGATATGACATTTTATGGTTTGGAATTTGTTTTCAGCTGTTCATCATTCAATCTGTTTTCGACTGTCTAATCGATCTTCTTATAAATTCGGCAAAATGCCTAGATGTAAAGAGATTTCGAAAGAGGAGATAATCGCAGTTTTGGGATTTAAACCTTAAAGATAAAATCCGAAAAAGAAATCCAAGATTTTAAAGAGATCTTTAAAAAGTGTTTAAAGAATTGCGTAATGGCTAGAACTGGTGTAGTTAGAAAAGACCTGGTCGACAAAGAATTACATCCATGCGCGATGACAGAATCATTCTAAGCATGGCATCTAGAAAAAAAATATTTCATTAGGGAAAATTGCATCCAAATTTGGAGTGTTAAAAAATACCATTCACACAAAGATATTGGAATCTCAACGAAGAACTTTCAAGAATATGCTGAAGAAATCATGCTTAAGAAAACATTGCAAAACTATTCGTTTAAACAGGTTTAAGAAAATGATGTTTTATGATGATAAATGTCTGTCAATAATATTTAGTGACAAGAGAAAGTGGAACTTGGATTGACCAGATGGATATAAGTTTTACTGGTATGATTTAAGAACCAAACCAAGACTTTTCTTCAGTTGATAGCAAGGTGGAGGATCAGTAATGACTTGGGGTGATTTTGGATTTAATGAACAAACATCTTTGGCATTTTGTATCAAGAAAATGAACTCCCAGGACTATGAGCAAATCTTACAAGACCATTTTATCCAACTTCAGTATTTGCCGGGAAGACCAAGCTGTATTTTTTCAACATATTCATGTGTATAAGTCGACAAAGATGTGGTTTAATATGAATAATATCATTGTCATGGACTGGCCATCGCTTAGTGCGTACATAAATCCCATGGAGAACATGTGGGGACATCTAACACGAAAATTATATGAAAATGGCCGCCAATATTTTTCGACCAAGGACATTACAACAGCGCTAGAGCAAGCATGATATGAACTGTCCCCAGAGGAAATGCAAAACTCAATACTTTCGATGAAAAAATATGTATTTGAGGTGATTAAAGGTAATGTAAACAATTTTAAATAGTAGCATTTGTACAACTATGCTCCTCAATCTGAAATTTAATATTTAAAAATGAAAATTTGTCTGTAATTATGGTACACCCTATTTTCTATTTTTCTAAATAAATTTGGAATTTCTTGTATTTTGTAATGCAAATTACTTCTAACTTGTGCTTCATGTAGTGTTTGTAATTAAGTACATAAAAAAATCATACCGTTCTTATTTTTACTGTGAATTATATTTTATGCTTTTGTCTATATTTTTTATTATGAAATTTTTCTAATTTCTCAACAACATGCAAAAATCCTATTCAAAAATCTGCAATATTTCTTGATTTTAAAACCTTTATAGACAGTGAGTATAATAAAAGGTCTGCAGATGTTGAAACTTTAAAATGCTTTTTCTAATATTAGTAAATTTGGAATAACAAAACTTTATGGTTATATTTTTGTTTTAATTTAGATGTACTCGTGTTATGATTCTATTTTATTACCCGACTGACAAGAAGGGTTATGTGTTTCATGCGTATCTGGGTATGTGGATTTCTTTATACCCTCGAAACATCCGAACGGCTGGATGGACTTTAATGATTGAGATCTTTATCGATTCGTCTTAACCATCTCATGGTTATAGGCTAGGTTTTGTTTTTGCAAATTCAAAATGGCTGCCGTAAAATGCAAAATGGCGGTAGAGACGAAAAAAAATTTTTACGCACCCTATTGAGTGGCATATCATTGGATAGGTCTTTCAAAATGAAGACGATGTTTCATTGACTATTTTACAGTCAGAAGCTCCGTTTAAATATTACACAACCTGGAAGCTGTGTAGGTAGGATCTCTAGCTCTACTGCAACTCTAACCATCATAGACATTTATAGGCCTCATTGAAACAGTGTTTATAGATAGGAACTAACAATTAAACACAACTTAAAAGTCATCAATACAAGTAAATAAAAAAATAAGTAAGTAATATAAAAAATATTTTCACATTCATGAGAAATATTTTATTAGTTCGATTTTTACGTAGTCGGGTTTTTCTATTTTCTAAATTGCATTTTTATTCAAAATGTTATTTATATATGGATAATTAAGAGTTTTATCATGTG
Organism: Maratus speciosus; assembly: GCA_963932465.1. Taxonomy (NCBI): domain Eukaryota; kingdom Metazoa; phylum Arthropoda; class Arachnida; order Araneae; family Salticidae; genus Maratus; species Maratus speciosus. Next base: position 336,359,990 of record OZ010789.1, read on the forward strand.
TGCAGAGCTTAAAGACTTTAATTCACGCATTAGTGAGATGAATTTTTAAATATAAAATTTAAATATTAATTTTGTATATACAATATTTATTTTTCTGTATAATTTAGCTAAGACTATATACTTTGTAAAGAAACAAAAGAAAATCTTGATTGCATATTATTTGGGTTTTTGTTCTTTAAAAAATGCAATGTTTTTGATCGTTTCGACAAACTCAAAGGTCCTACTTCCCCTTAAATGTTCCGCACCATGTAAGTTTAATACAATTTAAAGCTTTGATGCTGATCTCGATGTATGAAAAATTGTCATAAATTCAATAGAAGGACATATCAAAAAACAAGAATATTGAAAAAAAATTTTATAGATAAAATAGTTATTAATTTACTAACAAAGGACCATAAAATGTATTTAAAATCATTCCAGTACATATAAGTAGATTGATTTTATAAACCTAAAACTATTGAATTGTGATGTTAAAAACATATGTAAAAATATGTTACGAACTAATTTCATCCAATATTATTAATTCATTACATATAACATGAATGAAATTTAGTATGAAAATTCAAATGTGTATGTAACATCTTTTTACATATGTTTTTATTATCATAGACGTGCCAACTATTGAAAAAGTTTAGTGGATTGAAAAATCATGAATTAGATATTAAGATTTTAAAAATATTTGCAACATATATGTAGGTATTACATTATAATAATTGTAAAAACTATTATATTTTAGAAATTATTTAAAAAATATATGTGATTAATTTTGTTATTGCATCTTGGATGAAAAATAATTAATATCAGTTTTATACTTAGTTAATTTCAACAGAATGTGAATTGAACAGGATTTATATGACAGATGCTTTTTACTCTAGCTCTACTGCAACTCTAACCATCATAGACATTTATAGGCCTCATTGAAACAGTGTTTATAGATAGGAACTAACAATTAAACACAACTTAAAAGTCATCAATACAAGTAAATAAAAAAATAAGTAAGTAATATAAAAAATATTTTCACATTCATGAGAAATATTTTATTAGTTCGATTTTTACGTAGTCGGGTTTTTCTATTTTCTAAATTGCATTTTTATTCAAAATGTTATTTATATATGGATAATTAAGAGTTTTATCATGTGTGCAGAGCTTAAAGACTTTAATTCACGCATTAGTGAGATGAATTTTTAAATATAAAATTTAAATATTAATTTTGTATATACAATATTTATTTCTCTGTATAATTTAGCTAAGACTATATACTTTGTAAAGAAACAAAAGAAAATCTTGATTGCATATTATTTGGGTTTTTGTTCTTTAAAAAATGCAATGTTTTTGATCGTTTCGACAAACTCAAAGGTCCTACTTCCCCTTAAATGTTCCGCACCATGTAAGTTTAATACAATTTAAAGCTTTGATGCTGATCTCGATGTATGAAAAATTGTCATAAATTCAATAGAAGGACATATCAAAAAACAAGAATATTGAAAAAAATTTTATAGATAAAATAGTTATTAATTTACTAACAAAGGACCATAAAATGTATTTAAAATCATTCCAGTACATATAAGTAGATTGATTTTATAAACCTAAAACTATTGAATTGTGATGTTAAAAACATATGTAAAAATATGTTACGAACCAATTTCATCCAATATTATTAATTCATTACATATAACATGAATGAAATTTAGTATGAAAATTCAAATGTGTATGTAACATCTTTTTACATATGTTTTTATTATCATAGACGTGCCAACTATTGAAAAAGTTTAGTGGATTGAAAAATCATGAATTAGATATTAAGATTTTAAAAATATTTGCAACATATATGTAGGTATTACATTATAATAATTGTAAAAACTATTATATTTTAGAAATTATTTAAAAAATATATGTGATTAATTTTGTTATTGCATCTTGGATGAAAAATAATTAATATCAGTTTTATACTTAGTTAATTTCAACAGAATGTGAATTGAACAGGATTTATATGACACATGCTTTTTACTTCATTTTTCGTATAATTGATTTGCGAAAATAATGACATTGCGGACATAAATAGAAGAAAAAATTATTAAAAGGGCAAACGCCATTTTCTTTAAATAGGTTTGAAATTAATTTCCAAGTTGCTACAATTTTACCATTGGTATTTTTACTAATGCGGTAATTTACGATACTTTAAAAAACCGCAATTAAAATTCTTTCATTTCCAATTAATGGAATTTAGACAAGATCAGATCTTTTTTAGTAATCATATTTTCATCATAAGTTCGTGTCTTTTGTGCAATATCGGCGTATACTGATTTAGAGCCACAAGCAACACCGTGCCAAAATTGTTCTTTCGCGTGCCACTTTTGACACCCATGCCATAGGTTCGCCGTCCCTGTCATAGTAGAATAGTTACAGCTTTTTAAAACAAACTTACACGTAACGGAATGGTTTTAAATAAATTTTATGCATCTTTTTAGCAAATTAATAATTGTTTTACATATATATTGACTCAAGGTAAATCTGACATTCTGCTTTAAACTCTTTTTGAGTTTTTCAATTATGAAAAAACTTTTCATGTAAGAATAATTAAACTGCTGATAATTTTCAGGGGACCGAATCATACATTATTACTGCAGAAATAGACAGAAATATAATATAAGATACAAAATTTAATACTTCTGTTTCAATATCTAACTATTTATTGAATACGCTGTTCAGAAAAGTAAATGTTTCTCATGAAGTAAGTGGTAAGTTTTATATTTTAGAACATGCGGGAAATGAATATTTCATTGAAATGTTTATTATCCCCCGCATATTTAGAAGCAATTTAGAAAACAATGCTGATTTTAATTAATATTTGAATAACAAAAAATAACATGAATTTTGTCATTTAAATTTAGTAATAAAATGAATGATTAAATAGACACGGACAAGTCTGAAATATAAATATTTCTATATTGAAAAGATTAATTATTTATTAGAAAATGAATAGTCTTAAATAGGAGATTTTTGTTAACATGAATGAAATTTAGTATAGAAATTCATGGTGATGTAATACACGGAAAAACGAAAGTAAGTTTTTTCTACACTTTTATAATATCTGCTATTCAGATCAGAATTCAAAATATGTGTTTTCGGATTAAATGCAATTTAAACAATAAAGTAATATTAAAAAAGTAGATATTCTACCTCTTTAGTTTTAATGTCTGTTTTTACAATTTTATTTTTTATATTGCCCACTTGTCAAATATCATTAATATGTTCTCTTCAATGGGCAATTATCCCTCTGTATTCATAAATGTAAGTATATAAAAAAACCCAGTTAATCTGCTTTTCAAAATTTAAATATGTTCTATCATTAAGAACTACAAGACATATTTCTAAGCTGTTACTAGGACGATACTATTCTTTTATATAAAATATTTTAACGTAATTTTTATGAGACAGACCAACCTATCTTAATGATAATAAAGATTTAAAATTTTGAAAAACAGATTAATTGAATTTTAAATATTTATATTTATGAATACACAAAGGTAACTGCGAAGTAAAGAGAACATGTAATGATGTCTCACAACTTGGTAACAACAATAATAAAATAAAATAATGCTATTATAATTTGCATACGAATGGCCATGTAATTAAAAATTATATATATATATGAAGTTTCTTAAAAATGGTGAATGATAGGAACTTTTTAAGAACGGTTTTTAACACTTTAAATTCCTAAGAAATACAGGATAGTCATTGACGAACGGAAACCTCGTCGAAATTTGTTGAAAAATACTACTGTATCACATTAATGATGAGATATGTGACACCAAAAGACTGCTTTGACAGTATAATACTTCAGATAAAGATACTGTAAAGAAAAGATAGCTATTTTGAAGTTATCAGCCATAGACTTTTAATTAACAAATCGACCGAAACAGATTTTCGATTCCGAAACCAAAACCGAATCTCGGAAATCTTCCTATTTTGGCTAAGAGCAAAAAACAAAAAAAAAGTTACATAAATGTACGTAATTATTAATTAATTATACTTGTATATTAAATATAAATAATTATTAATTAATTATACCGGTTTATTAAATATACATAATAATTAATTACTTATACGTGTGGCTCAAGTTCACTCTGTGTGCCTCTGATCAAAACCTTTTGTATTCATATAACATAAAATGAAATTAATTCATCAACGACGCAAAATTATTTTCTAATTATACGAATTTCATCGAATAAAAAGAAATTAGGAAGCTATACATACCTCGATATATCTTTTATAACGATATTGTAAATGATAATCTGTTATATGAGAACTTTCTTAAAAAGTATTCTAAATACCCTGTGGTTTCAAACTAAAACTTTTTTACTACTGCATCTCAGTCTGCAGATTTTAATGAGCACGTGAAAAGCATCTTCAAAGTTTAGTAATATATGCATTACTTGCTTTATAATTTGCACTCACGTCTAGAGCTAGTCATGACTCATAATTTCCAAAAATGAAGTTCATAGCGATAAAAAGTGTCTCACTAAAGCCGATATAGCTCAAATCAGTGAGTAATGTTGAAAATTTACGAAAGAAGAAAAGTAAATTTTGGAATACAGATAATATTGGTCGTGTTTCGGTGCGGCCGAATTTCCGGCAGCATTCTCGCCGAAAACCAATTTCTCTGATTTTGGGCGGAAAACGAAAACGAATTTTCGGTCGATCTCTATTTTTAACCCCTTCGGGACGGGAGTCTTTTACGAAATTTTTAATCTTTTGTAACCCTTTTTTTAAAAACAGAAATTTGTGTCTTCTCGAATCGTGAAAATGCGCCTATTAAACAAGGCAAAATTTATAGTAAAATTTTACTGGTGAGGAAAAAGAAGGATTCTAAGCGCTTCATGCGGCACGTATACGTGTCGCTCGTCCCCAAGGGGTTAATTATTATGTATTATATCCTAACAATAAATAGTTTTCGAAACAATATTCAAAATTGAAACAAAAAGTAATTGGTATTTACTAATGAAAAAATGTTTCATTTTTGTTTACATTCTTTAACATTATTACATTTTCCGTCACTTGAATACAAAATAAATTTAGGCGCACCATTTCTAAAAGCGTTTCGGTAATTAATTATAAATGAGCAATATGATGTCCCAGGAGATGTAAACTTCATTCCTTATAACTTATTCATGGGAAAGTTATTATTATGGAAGTTGTACAGCGGAATGTATGAAATCGAAATTAATTCCTCGCTGACTGTTTGTACTTTGGAAAAGCTCTAGAAAGTTTGTTGAAGTGAAAATTTTAAATATAGATTGATATATTAATGATTTATTTTTTTAAGTTATTTTCACATGAAATTTAGGACAAATTATTTAAAAAGTAAAAAAAAAAAAAATTGAAATTAAAATAAATTGCTATGGACATTTAAGAAACAGATGTAGAAATAAATTATTTATTTTAAAAAAACACATTTTCCCTTGACAATTTAAATGCATTTATATATACATATAGTATTTACATTTCAAGAAAGAAAAAAATTAATTCAAACTAAGATTGTTGAGGCAACAAATTTAAAAGGCTATAAAATTAATTATTTGTTGCGATGAAACTGATTTTCATTTACATTCAAACAGATTTTTAAAATACATAAAGGGTCAAATGCGTTTACTACTCGCGCTCAGAGGGCTCCGTATAATAAATATGTGAATTAGTCACTATTTAAAAAAAATCGTTGCTAAAATAATAATAAGACTTTGTAAAAAACTATGCAACGTAGGGTTGGGTATAGCTGTATATACTAGAAAAGTATGAATGGGTGTATTATAAAAGTTCAAAGAGATATGGTCTAAATAATGTCAAATATTGCTATTCTATATAATTCATTTTTAAACTTATCCTAATCTATTTATGATGAACTTAATTCGCTACAGACAATAAAAGTAGTGCATATCTAAACTTCATTTGGCATTTCATAAAACAAAATTCAGTTAAGTAAAATAATGCTATAAAGTGATAAAATATCATTTATTAAGATGACGATCGTTTCGTCGCACCAACGGCGACATTTTCAGAATCATATACGATAGAAAATATTTTCACATAATTTAAAAATAATAAACATAGTAAATAATGTCATGATGCATAATGAAATATTGCAAACATAAAATAAATTAAAATTAAATTAGTCATTTGTGAACGTGGATTAGTTTTCATATAATTTAACAAAACAATAACATGGTAAATAATGTCACGGGACTATATGCATAATGAAAAATATTGCAAAACATAAAACCAAAATATAAAATTATCTAGGCTATTTGCGAGCGTGGATTAACTTTTACTATTGGTACTAAAATTATATAGCATCTCTTTCCAAATTTTAGGTAAATCTAGGGACACTGAATCATTGCAAATATTCTTGTTGCGTAAAAATATCTCTATTGATTTTCGGATTATGGATGGTAAATAAAATCTTGATGTGTAAATTAACTTGATATTTTTAAAATCGATCCGTAACGGTTCTTCTTTGCATAATCTGGCCAAAGCTGTGGTTCTTCTGTTGTATTTGACGTCTGCTATATGTTCTTTGATTCTGGTTTTATGTTTTCTACTTGTCATACCTATATAAAACTGCTTTCTTCCATCTTCTTTGGTGAAAGGTATTTCGTATACTCCTGATAACTGGTTTGACTCTATATGCAAGAAAATAGATTCAATAGAGTCAGACCAGTTATCAGGAGTATACGAAATACCTTTCACCAAAGAAGATGGAAGAAAGCAGTTTTATATAGGTATGACAAGTAGAAAACTTAAAACCAGAATCAAAGAACATATAGCAGGCATCAAATACAACAGAAGAACCACAGCTTTGGCCAGATTATGCAAAGAAGAACCGTTACGGATCGATTTTAAAAATAGCAAGTTAATTTACACATCAAGATTTTATTTACCATCCATAATCCGAGAATCAATAGAGATATTTTTACGCAACAAGAATATTTGCAATGATTCAGTGTCCCTAGATTTACCTAAAATTTGGAAAGAAATGCTATATAATTTTAGTACCAATAGTAAAAATTAATCCACGCTCGCAAATAGCCTAGATAATTTTATATTTTGGTTTTATGTTTTGCAATATTTTTCATTATGCATGTTGTCCCGTGACATTATTTACCATGTTATTGTTTTGTTAAGTTATATGAAAACTAATCCACGTTCACAAATAACTAATTTAATTTTAATTTATTTTATGTTTGCAATATTTCATTATGCATCATGTCTCGTGACATTATTTGCTATGTTTATTATTTTTAAATTATGTGAAAATATTTTCTATCGTATATGATACTGAAAATGTCGCCGTTGGTGCGACGAAACGATCCTCATCTTTATAAATGATATTTTATCACTTTATAGCATTTTACTTAATCTGTTTATAAGTGATCATTATACATGTTTTTACAAAATTCAGTGCAGTAAAAATCTTTTTTTTTTTTTTTTTTTTTTTTTTTTTTACAGTGTAGCTAAAACAAAATTATTGTTTAAAGTTAAAACTCGGCATTGTGCTAAGCGCGCTTCAAAAGGAGGTCGCAAATGTGAACGGCGCCTTGGTCCGTGCCGCGTTTTTCTAGATAGGCTTTTAATTAATTTTTAAAGACACCAGAGGCATATTGAGAGATCACTCAATGTAAACTAGTCGCAAATCCCATAGTATCTATGTGGTTAATTCTAATTAAATTCATCAGTTTTTCACAATGTGACGTTTATTGCTTTTATACTGCTACTGGGCATCGCATTACAGAAATATATCATTAAAAGTTGTTATCTAGGCGTTAAAAGCGGATGGTACATAGATTACGCCACACCTGTCATTATGTATGTCTACACCGTCCTATCTTTAAGGGTTATTATCTCGGCTAATTACCGATGTTTTTTTTAAATCATTATCAGCAATGCTTTTATACATCTGCTACGATAGGTACCTACAGAGCTCCTAAACATTTTTGCTGAATACCCGCAAATCGAAATTTGTGTGTAACGGAAAATTGCGCTTTTCTCAAAAACTATGAGACCTAGGGTAATCGCTATAATTTTCTTGCAACGTTTAAATTAACGTCTACTAACCCTAATTTTTTTCATAATTTTACTTTCAGTAGATTCGGAAATACATGGGGGGGGGGGATATATTTTTGCACTACATTTTTGACGATATCTCTGAAAATATAATATCAGGTTGTAACGAAAGTTTCCCGCCACAGCTAATGTCGTCTTTTCAAACAATTTGGATTGACGTGTTTGCTCATATTTTGTCAAACTATTTTTGGCATTTGAAAGAAAAAGACTTGCTTTTAACGATATTTCACACGTGTATGCATTCATCAGCTGGACTCTATATGGACTCGAATGGGATCTTTTGCCACACCCACCACATAGCCCCGACATCGCTCCGTCGGATTTCTACCTTTTTTCACACCTGCAGCTACATCTTGCTGGTGCTGTCTTTAATTCTTCACATGACTTCCGAAATGAGATTGACCTGCTTTTGATGTTTGAGTTAGTCTTTATTATTTTAGCCAATTTGAACTTTCCACGTTCCGTAGTTTGCGAGTAAAATGGCTGTGACAGATGGACAGACAGACACAGGAGCAAACTTATAATGTTTCCGTTTTTACTTTTTAACTACGGAATCCTAAAAAAGAAATAAATTGGGTAAAATAGTCTATCACAATTAATATTCCCGCATTAAATCGTGTATAATCATCTCTTCATTTAACAAAAAATTGAAAACTAAAAACTGAATTCGTTGATAAAGAAACACAATACTATATGTATGTGTGTATGTGCAACCACTTCACCGTTTGCCCTGAGATAAGTCGGGGGTAAAAACACTGTATCCCATGCATATCGCCGGTGAAGTGGTTAACTGTGATTTCGCTATTTCCCTAATGTCAGATTGTTGGAAAAATTACATGAAAACGTTCTGCTCATAAATTTTACTTGCATTTTTTCACGCTACCAGTTTTTTTTCCTGCAAAATTTCCTATTCGCTGTTCCCTAAAATTTCTGTAATTCTATTGGTCAATAAACCTAATCCTAGAATCCGTTTCACTACATATATTATATGTGCAAAATTTCAACATTCATTGCACTAATGACGATACGCTGATACTGCCGAATCAAGTTTGAAACAATTTAAAACGTTCTGCTGCTAAAAACGTTGTATTCTATCTGCTTATATTGTGCTGCGCAAAGTAATTACTTATTGTCAGAGTCCGACAAACACCGGGCGCCAGATCGCCCGGGCGACTAAAAAATTCCTCTTGGCGATTTACGTTTTTACCTACTTATTAATTTTTATTATTTTCCTTTAACCAAAACAATTCCATGTGCGAAAATATTTATCTTTAATAGCGTGATTATTTGCAGTGGAAGAAAATACACCATACCGGCGCAAAAAATCTTCCTAATTTTTCAGAAATCAGAGATTTTGGTAAGCCAAACTAAAGTGCACGTTGAAAGAGCACTGCTTAGATTTAAAAAAAAAAAAAAAAAAAAAAAAAAAAAACCTTAAAAACACTCCAGCAGAAAATGAAAAAAAAATTAAATGATGTTTCATTAAGAAAGAACCCTCAGTACTAAAATGTGCAGTTGTCAGACCCATCTCACAAAAATGACAATTGGTATTCCAAATCAAAATCTCAAAGGCATTGTTAATTTATGTATATAATTTCTTGTTGGTAATTAAAGGTAAGGATTTTAATATGTCTACTGTTTCAATGTTTATTTTCATAGTTTGTTTCTATTTAATTACGATGTAAAAGTGATATTATCTTAAAATGTTTGCTCAGTTTCATTTTTATATTGAATAGTTAATTATTCACTGCAAAAGGACACATAGATCACTCAAAAATAGCCGAATCGATTATAAGTAGCTAGTGTTCCATTTTGCAGTGAATGCGTTAATGTCAGAGAAATGCTTTCTTCAAGCTGGCTCCTAAAAATTTTTCCTGGCGGCTAAGAATTTTCAACTTTTGCCAGTCCCTGCTTATTGTTATTACATTAAATATGTTTTCTTACTAGGAGAGGGCCAACCTTGGTAATCACAGATTTTGATTATTTTAATATATGTTGTAGGGTAGAGACTCCTTAGTCTCAGGTTCAACGGATTTTATACAACGCTCCTTAGTCCTTGAGAAACCGGGGTGTCTAATATTAGTACACAACTGAAATACTTACTTTATAACAAAAAGGACAGGTTGGTCGTAGCTCAGTTGGTACGGCGTTTACTGTCTGATCCGCAGGCCCGGGTTTGATACCCCAACGCGCTACATTCATGTTTTGATTTATAAATATACTTCTAATTAAAATTTAATAATCTCAATTAAACATTTTTATATCGTCATTAATTTTAATGTTAAAAAATTTAAATTTAAATTTATCGTTTTTTATTTTGAATTATTATTTCTCACCCTTTAAAGAGATTTAAAAAGAAATTGGATCTATTATTGAATAATAAAAATTCCAAAATCGTTACAAAACTTGTTGTGGCGCCATGTAGTTATGATAAAATAACACATATTCAAATAAAACAATAATAATAAAAAACAGAAAGAAGATAAATGGGAAAGCAAAATCATTGTAAAAAAAATTCCGCAACGTTCCTGGGAAAAAATGGGCAGCTGAGTTGCCCATTATTTCCGAGAAACATTTCTTGAAAATGACTGGAACTTTACTGTATATGTTAAAAACTTTCTACAGAAATGCCAGTAAGTTTCCTGCAAAATACAGGAATATTTCTGTTGACAGCAAAACATTACTGACATTTCACAGCATGCGGGATCCGCAGACGATTTTTACATTTCCAGTTGACAATTTTCGCTTTTTTATCATTATTTGTTAGAATGAAAAAATATTTTGAAATTGACATCAAAATTATTATTTATAATTTACGCGAAAAAATAAATTTTCAGTTAAAATTCAATAAAGTAAGTATATATATGATATATTGTTTCTGAAATTTGCTTAAAATATATAAATGTAAATAATAATTAGAAAAAAAATCTAGACATAAAATATTTTGGATTTTCGTTAGTAATTATGTTAGTTTACAAGTTAGATAAAATAAATATAAATTTTCATGAAAAAAAAAAACCTAAACGTAATTGTATATTTTTTCCGAAAATAAAAAAAAATTCAAATTTGCAGCAATTCAAAGTGTCAAATATATATCAAATTTAAATCAAATTGTAATAAAGTGTTAAAATATAAAATTAATTAAAAAAGAAAAAAAAAAGTCCAGAGGTAGCATCGAACTCGGGCCATACGGGTGGCGCGCGAGCTTTCTGCGTCCACACCACGAAAGACACGTTGAGAGCTGCAAACTAATGGGTATTTGAAACGTATGCTAAACCTCGGCATCTAATTTCTGAAAATCTAAGTCCCATTTGAAGAAATCCTTTCACAAGAATAATTAGAGATAAGAACTCTAAAACATACTTTAAATTAATCAAAATCGGTGAGAATCATGTTTGATGGTCCCCTGGTTAATGGAGATCCAAATAATAGGTGTATTTTTTTTTACATGGTCTGCTCCTTAAACATTCCACAGACAAGTACGAGAGATAATCTCTTAGCGATGTCACGGAGGTATTGTATTTTCCTCTGAATTGTCTTGACAATAGAGACGTAAAGGATTATGTCGTCTATTGATTTATTTGCATTCCATATTGATTTTTTTGCATTCATTTAAGGAATTCTTTTTCGACACTCGCGCGCGAGCAACGGATTATAGTAAAAAAATAATAAATGGCGGCCGCAGCGTTTTGCTCTTTCCAACTTTTGTTCAGGAACGTTTCAGATAAGAAAACCAGAATTTCACAGGAAAGAGCTAAATTATTCTGAAAACCTGAGAAAAGGCGAAACGTTCCTGGATTTTACATGGAACGTTACCATTTTTTTTTTTTTTTTTTTTTTTACAGTGATAATTGAAAGCGCAAGCATATGTATTACAAATCTAAAAATCTTTAATATGTAAAAATTTGGCTGTAATTTAATTCTGATGCTAATTTTTAATGTAATTATGCTTGTTACTTTTTAAAAGTAATGGCTTACTTTAAAAAAGTAAGCAGTACAGAGTAATACTTACTTTATAAAAGTTAGCAATACAGAGTAATAGTATCATCCTATTGACTTTCCTTGTTAAAGCAATGCATAAATGACATTTCTTTAAAATCACGAATTGTCACAATTGCTCAATATCATTGCATCGATAAAGAATATATGATATACATTTTAAAAGTGGTTAAATTAAAATTAACTGATAAAAATTAACAGTTTCATTTCGTTTTATACAACTTAGTTAAAAGTAAAAAAATAAATAGGTTGAAAATATAATTGATATGGAATATTATAATTTTTAATTGGCAATGAGATTATTAGGTTATAATTACAAGTATATTTATAAAACAAAAAATGAGAAAAACAAACAAAGCGCGTTCAGGTATCGAACCCGAGACTGCATATGCCGTTCCAACTGAGCTACGACCAACCTATCCATTTTATTACAAAGTAAGTATTTATGTTCTGTACTAATATTAGACCCCTCCGGTTTCTCAAGAACTAAGAAGCGTTGTATAAAATCCGTTGAAAATGAGACTAAGTACTTTCGCATTATCTGTACCAGAATTCAATCTCGAAACTTTGCCCTATTTATGACAATCTTTGTGACTCTGAGCATTTCGGTGTTTAAGGGCGTAGTTCTATTATATATCTGTTAAAGTCTGATCTCTTTAATTTCGAGATTTATTTTTTTATCTGTGAAGTTTAAATTTCGTTATAGTAATTTAGTTATATAACCCAGTGATAGGGCAGGAAAAAAAAGCCGAATTTGGAATTAATTAGGGGAATGTTGGAAATTATTTTAATTCATTTAATTTAGGTCTAGAATGAATATGCATAAGTTATATAATAAGTTATATATATAAGTTTTCCCCCTCGTAGTAGTTGAGCGTTAGAAAATATGTACACATTTATAGTCAAAAAACACGTTTTTTTAGATACAATAACAGTATCTCAAAATAGCTAACTCTGTGAAAAACATTGTCAATACAAATGTTGTAGAGCTTAAAATTCTGAGTAAAATGAGTACCTACGCTTAATATTTTTGTTGAACATTAAGGTCACAATTCTATTTTAAAATTTTAGACCTGTGGGTAGGGGGTTGAACTTAGAATTAAATAGGAGAAAACTGGAAATTGTTTTAATCCCTTCATTTTATGTCTAAAATGAACATACTATGTTTTCTTCCTCGTATTTGAGTGAATGCTAGAAAATATGTACATATTTATTTTCGAAAAACACGTTTTATTTTAATTACCTTAACAATATCTCAAAACAGCTAACTCTATAAAAAACATTGTCAATACAAATGTTGTAGAGCTTAAAATTCTGAATAAAATGAGTACCATCAATAAAATTTTTGTTCAACGTTACGGTCGAAATTCTATTTAAAAAAAATTTAATCAAGAGCTTGAAGCCAGGAGAGACCAAGTTAATTTAAACCCTCCGACCGTCTTGCAAAAGGGTAAAATTGTAATGTTGTTTTCTTTGCATTTTGTTTTAAATGCTAAGAAAATATGATTCTTCCAACATTATAAAAAAAAAAACTCAATTACAAATATGAATGTAATTCTTGAAAGTATTAATCATTCTTCAATGTATTTAAAATTCCTTAAAGCTATAGAATTATATTATCATAAATATCGCTTGTATTACTGTGAAACCTGGAGCTTAGTGAACAGAATATTACGCCCCAAGCACTTAGAGGGTTAACAATATCTCAAAATTTTGGCCTTAATATGGAACAAAAATATTTAGTGTAGGTAGTCATTTTACTCAGAATTTTAGATTCTACAACTTTTGTATCGAAAATGTTTTTATAGGGTTAGCTGTTTTGGGATATTGTTAAGTTAACTTGGTCTCTCCCGGCTTCAGTTCTTGATTAGCGATTAAGGCAAAGTTTTGAAATAGAATTCCGACTTTAATGTTGAACAAAAATATTAATGATGGTACTCATTTTATTGAGAATTTTAAGCTCTAGAACATTTACATTGACAATGTTTTTATAGAGTTAGCTGTTTTGTAATATTGTTAAGCTAATTTAAAAAAAAAAAAAAACGAGCTCAGCGAAAATAAATATGTGCATATTTTCTAACATTCACCCAAGTACGAGGAAGAAAACTTTGTACGTTCATTTCAGACCTAAACTGAAGGGATTAAAACAATTTCCAGTTTTCTCATAATTAATTCTGAGTTCAGTTCAACCCCCTGACCGCGGGTCTAAAACTTTAAAGTAGAATTGTGACCTTAATGTTCAACAAAAATATTAAGTGTATACCTCATTTTACTCAGAATTTTATGCTCTTCAACATTTGTATTGACAATGCTTTTGGCAGAGTTAGCTGTTTTGAGATAATGTTATTGTATGTAAAAAAAGTGTTTTTTGACTATAAATCTAGACATATTTCCTGACGCTCACCTAGTACGAGGAGTAAAACATAGCATATTCATTCTAGACCTAAACTGACGGGATTAAAACAATTTCCAGCTTTCCCCTAATTAATTCCGAATTCAACCCCTTAACCACAGGGCTAATAAGATATTACGAAAATAAACTAATGCTCAATAAGTTACATTGTTTCAAGTACGAATGGGTTAATCTTACGTAATTGTGTAGCACGCAGATTTAAAAATTCATGCTTAAAAATCATCAAGAACAATAAAATATCAGTAAATAAGCTACAGTTTTGAAACAAATTGTATACGAAAGTACATTTTTGGTCTATTAAGGGGGTCCGGGACACACAAATCTTCAAATTTTGCAAAAACATTTTATTTCATAAAAAAATTATCTGTTTTTTCCTATTTAAAAGGACATTTAAATAATGTTTCTATCTGAATTAGAGCAAAAAATATTAATTTTTTCGTTTTGGTTTGTTTTCAAAATCTTGCTTTCACGCAATGGCTGTCATGGAAACGACTTCTTGTAAAAATGCGTTTTTCTTCATGATAGGTTTTTTCACCATTTCTCATACTTAAATTCTTATAACTCGAGAACCGTTAAAGATACAGGGTTCAAACTTGGGACATATCTTTTTCAATTATTTTACTTTAATTTTGATTCAGCATATTTGAAAAAAATATTTACTTTTGAAAATATGATTTTTTTTAAAGTTGCACCACTTTTTTTGGATTTTTTTTAAATATTTTAAATTTTTTTATAAATTAATATTTTTTAAAATGCTGAATCAAAATTAAAACTTATATATTTCTGTTTATTTAAATGGAAAAATTTGAAATTCTATGAATAATATTTCGAGTTATAACTATTTTAAACTACCCCACTTTTTGAATAAATTTTAAATTAAAATTTAAAAAAAAATCTGAGAAGTTTTATTATGTGATTTTGTTTACTAATAATAAGGTTAACCTTCACAAAAAAATTCAAAATTTTAACTCAATAAATAAAAATTATTTTAAAATGTGTCCCGGGCCCTTTAAACGGCGATTAAATTGAAATTGTGGGATTTTTAGAAGTTGAAAATGTAATAAAATCGAAATTTATTAGTTACGACAGTGCCACCGATGATAATTCGTCAGCATTATTTCCCGATATGTTTTTGCTTTAAATTCTTAAAATATAGATTACATATGAATAAAACTTCCCTCATTTTTCCTGAATTCTAGTATTAGCCTTATTAACATGTGAGATAAGTTTTAAAACTTTTATATTGGGCCGATACACTAATTCGTCCAATTTTTTTCCACAAAAATCAAAGAAAAATTGCATTCACTAAAAATGAAATTTAATCACTATAGCGTGCATTGTTGTGTTAGCATACATTTTTCTGTTGTTATCGACTGCATGTCTCGTAGCTGAATAATCCCTTGCTCATAGAATTTCTGTTGTTTCTGATTGTAGAACCGATCATGGTGATTTTTCAAGTCTTCCATAGAAGTAAAGTTTTATCGGCTGATCTATATTGAAGAGATCTAAAAATATATTAGTCAAGAGAAGCAAGGTCGGGAGACTGCGAAGGATGAATTAAAATACCCCTCAAAAGATGAAAACGTTTCTGTTGTGTGGTCAAAGACACATGCAGTCTAGAATTGTCTTGTTCAAGCGCAATGATCACACTGATCAATTTCTGGCTGCAATTATTTTAGTTGTGAAATATATTTCTCTAAGTAATATCTAGTTTTCCTGTTACAGCTCATAATAAAGCTATCTAGATCCTTCCTGTGCCACCAAATGCATAACAAAACCTTCTTCGGAAGCAAAATAAATTTTGTGAGGAATAAAGGTACTTCCGTAATTAGACCAGGATATCGTACGCTTAAAATTTTTATACGTGCCCATTTTTCATTACCCATAACTATCCGCTTTAAACATGGAACGATTTCGTTGTTCTTTCAAAACTAATCGCATTTCCAAATTTCGGTGAATTAAATTTTCCGCCATTAATTCATGCGACAGACATACACCTGCCTTAAAAACAATTCTGATTTTACGTAATTTCCATATCATGATTCACAGGTCAAGAATTTGTGCCATTTCTCGACTTTTTCTATGCCGATTTGTTGTCGATCGTAAATTAAAACTGGGCAAATTTTTTTTATCAGTTTAATATCACAATAGAATCAGGCAAAATATTCTAAATGAAAATGAATTTTCAAATCGTATACGAATGAAAATTTCTCGAAATGTAATGATAATGGAGGAAATTGATAATTGCATATTGCTAGACGAATGAGATTATTTAGAAACGAGACATATAAAAATAAAAAGTAAATTTTGAAATAAAAGCTAGCTTTTCAGTTATAAATAACTTGCATTTTCTTGATAATCTTATGTATTTAGAATTAGGAATATAAGGTAAGATGTTGCATTTTATGTTTGTGATTATTTGAAGGAAGAGTAATGTAATATAAAAATAATAACATTTAAATCATGTAATAAAGGTAATTAAATCCAGCTTGCCTTCTTCTTCGGGATCGTCCACGAATTTTCTGCTTATCCACGTAAACATTGAGATCTATCCATTTATTATTTAACATGAAAAATCCATTGTGATTTCACCTGTATAAAGCCTGCAAAGGTGTTTATTAAAAATGGAGTATTTTTCTTATTATTTGTACCACAGAAATTTTGTACCATTTTTTGGAATTAAATTAATTTATATATGACTAAAGGGTTACACACTGCAGCATTTTTTTTATTTTTTTTGCTTCTTTCTTGTTTAAAACGCATGCTGACACTTGATTAATAATATAAAACATTGGTGTGATTACATTAAATACATAAATAAATTCAAGTTTATGTTCATTAATAAAATACTTATTTTCATTTAAAGTCAATAAATTATAGATATAGTTCTTTATAATGTCAATATTACAATTTTATAATGTAAGTGTTTATAACATTTGATTGACAGTTCAAAAGATAAAACAGGAAGTAATGTTCTTTTTTCGTAACAGGATAGATGGATGATGTAAACAATTTAACTTACTGCAAACATTAAGTGTTTTTGAAAAACAATTATGTTTATTTATGATAAATTTTGTCTATTTCAGAAGATATAAGTATTTCTAACATTTTACAGTTCTGTAATCTGTCGAATATCATTGCATGTGAAACGACCGCTTACATTCTATTTTATTTCAACTGTTACAGAGGGTTACTTCATAGCAATTTCAATGATAACATTCAACTTATTTAGAAATTTATCTCATAATCAGTGTTTTCTACAATTACCTATTTTATACTTAAATTGAAATCAAATGACATTGTATGTTTAAAAGTATTGCAAAAATCAATATACGTGAAGGAAAAAAAAGTTATGGAATAGAAGCAGAAGTTTAAGTTTATTTAGACCAGTTATGTTAAGTGAATGCGTATAAATATCCCAGCATATGAAAGAATTGAAGTAGTTCTACTATGTCATAAACGGTCAAGTGGGAGTATTACTCACGTTCAGAGGGTGCTGAACAATAAATATATGAATTATTAACTGTATTATTAAAAAATTCGTTACTGAAAGAAAAAAAGTCTTTGTAAAAAACTGTACAACGTATGGTGTGGTATAACTGTATATATACTAGAAAAGTATGAATGGATATACCATAAAAGTTCAAAGAGATATTAAGCCTAAATAATGTCAAACATTGCTATTCTGTATAACTCTTATTTAAATATTATCCTAATCTGTTTATGATGAATTTAATTCAGTACTAACAATCAAAGTAGTGCATATTTAAACGTCATTTGGTTAAATGAAATAATGATTAAATGTTTTTGGTTAAACTAAATTGAGCGTCGTAATAATCTTTTCTTTTTACAGTTTAGCTAAAACAAACCCTTGTTCAAAATTTAAACTTGGTGTTTTGCTAAGCGCGCTTAGAAAGGAAGTCGAAAAGTAGCAACGCCATCTTGGACCGTGCCGCGTTTTTCCAGATAGATTTTAATTAACTTTTAAAGACACGGAAAGCGGATTTTGAGATCTATTCAATGCAAACTACAGTCTGTTTCAAAAGTATAAGACCACAACATATTTTGCTATTTAGGCAATTAAAGAAATATTTCAATCAAATTAAAGAATATTTTATGTTAGAACATCAAGTTTTTAGTAAAATGTAGCAAATTACACAAATGAAATTAATTCGGAAAAAATAATACATCAATATAACAAAAAAGTGTCAAAAAGAACTGTTACAAAATTATAGGGCCACCTGTGGAAAAGAACAGTTTTCTCAAATTCGTAAGATGTTGCTCTACCATTTCTCTGAATAACTTCAAACACACGATTTGGAATAGAGTTAATTATTTTTTTAAGGAAAGATTCGGGAATGTTGTCCCATTTCTCCATAATGGCCATTTCTAATTCATTTGTTGAATGATATTGTTTTTTATTTTCATACACTTGGCAAGACAAATAACACCACAAGTTTTCTATGAGGTTTAGATCAGGGCTTCGACTTGGCCAAGGTAAAACATCAATATTTTCTCTTTTAAGCCACTCTTTTGTTGATTTCTGACTGTTGATTTCTGATTGAATGACTGGGAGCATTATCTTGTTGAAACTTCCATTGTGCACCTCCTAAAAGTGGTCCGAAGGGTATCAGACTTTGAAATAGTATTCGTTGGTAACTGCCGGAGTTTATTTTCCCTTCAACTCTTTGGAGATCGCATTTTCCTGCATATGAAAATGCGATTCACACATTAACGGAGCCGCCTCCTATCTGCCTACTGTAGAACTCGCGAGATCTTTGCCTTAAATCATGCCAGTAGTAATTATTGCCGTCTGGACCATGAAGATTGAATTTTTCTCGTCTGAAAACAATGTATTTCTCCATGCAGAGTTCCAGGACATGACATTTTTTGCCCACTTAAGACGAGCTTCTTTGTGACATTTCAGTAGTGGCGGTTTACTTTTTAATTTTCGACGAATAACACCAGCATTAGATTTCAAACTTCGCCACACGGTTGCATGTGATACCTTTTTAGATATTTATTGTACTATTTTACGAGTCGACTGGTATTTTTAACAGTTTTCGTCGCCAGTTTGACTATCCGCCTATTATCACAATCTGATAACTTCTTTTTACGACCAGATCGTTTATGCGTTCCATACAATTCTTTTTTACTTAAAACATTATGAATCGCAGTTTTAGAACGATTAAGAATCTTACTTATTTCACGTTCAGATTTTCCTTTTCTTTTGTAGATCCATGCTCTTCTCACTTCTATTTCAGACAGCTCACTCCGATAAGGCATTTTACTAATAAATTCAAAGAATCAGATACAATTCAGAATTTCTGCATTTTATTCTTTTTTTTAAGTTTTACAGATTGTTTAGGTCACAGTTAAACTCTGAGTTCAAAATAAAATTGTTTGCTTTATTAATAATAAAAGAGTGGTCTTATATTTATGAAACAGCGGGTTTGCGTAAAATCGTTTGGCATGAAACAAAAAAATATTCAAACTTTTTTTTTCCTAGCTAAATAAACATTATAGAGTTATTTCTTTTCATTCAACTACTTTTAAATTCAAACTAATATTTTCTGGTGAAATTCTAAGTGTTCTTGTAATTTTGTAACAGACTGTAGTCCCGAATCTCATAGTATTTATGAGATTAATTCTAATTAAATTACAGTTTGGAGTTTATTGCTTTTAAATTGCTTCTGGATACTGTAGTACGCAAATGTGCAATTAAAAGTTGTTATCTATGCTTTAAAAGCCGATAGTACATAGAGTACGCCGGTCCTTCCTTATGTATGTCCGTGAATTTAAGAGTTAATATCTCGGCTAATTACCGACAATTTTTTTTTCAAAAATCATCATCAACAATACTATTACTTCTGCTACGATAGGTACCTCCAGCGTTTCTCAGCACATTTGCTGAATGCCCGCAAATCGAAATTTGTGTCTAACGGGAAAATGCGCTTTTTCTCAAAAACTATGTGACCTAGGGTAATCGCTATAATTTTTCTGCAAGGTTTAAATTAACGTCTACTACCTTTAATTTTTTCATAATTTTTTGTTTCAGTAATTTCGAAAATAGAGGGGGGGGGGGCATATTTTTTGTACAACATTTTCGATGATATCTCTGCAAATATAGTACCTAAAATTAAAAGGAATGTATTTTTGAGTTCTGCGTTTCGACAGCTTTCGCGCGATTCCGCACACGATATGCAAAGAAAATATTTTTTTTTCCAAGTAACCTAAATAGCCCCTCTACATTTGTTCTAAAAATATTTGTAATTGTTTTATAATCTGTAAATATGTGGGTCAATCGTCTTTATTACTTCCCTCAATTTGAACTTTCCACTTTCCATAGTTTACGAGTAAAATGCCTGTGACAGACGGACAGTGGGTCACAGGAGTGATCTTATAATGGTCCCGTTTTTGCCTTTTAAGTACGGAATCCTAAAAATAATGTTTCAGTGGAAAAATCAGTTGCATTGCCTACTGGAAAATTTTGCATGTACAATTTTGATAACCGGCGATAAATATTTTGTTTTCAGACTTTGTAGACGGGCGACAGTTTCGGGTATTTTTTAACGCGTAGTGGACAAGTCTAGCTATTACATGTGTGAATCAACTTAATAATTTATGAATGATATTAATGTAAAAAACTTAATTTTGCAAATAAAAGATTGACTAATTACATATAGAATTAACTAATTGCATATAAATTTTTATATAGATGCTGATAACTTATCACCAGTGTTGTCGATTCTGGCGGATGTTTTTATTTTTCTTGTTAAGAAAATCAGATTTTTAATCAAAAAGTTTTTAACCAAAAGTCATATTTGATTTATACTTAGCTTTAAGAGAAATTACTTTGATTTTTTTTGCCTATTTGAACAATAATTGTGATCATATTACATCATCATTTTATTGTGTTTAATCTACAACACGTATTTTGACTGTTAGAACAATAGAATATGCAACTATTGTTTTCCTTTAAAAAATATTTTATTTATAAGACGCTCACGAATTTTCATATTTAATATCGCTTAGGTTTATTACTTTTTTCTTAAAAGAAATAACACTGTAACGTTTCGATATTGTAGCTTATTTTCAGCTGTGCAAGTGTTAATTTAATGCTTTATTTTATTACAAAATTCAAATGACTCAATTTATACATCATATTTCGCATTCAAAATGTTTTAATATTAGCATTATGTTTTTATTTAACTTTGATTGTTTGTCTGTCTGTGTCAAATCTTGCAATCGACAATCAATTTTTAAGCCACTTACTTCAAGTCGGTTTTCCGCAAATGTTACAAACGAGTTCATTGTTGACGACATTGCAGTACTCAAGTACAAGTTTATTATAATTAAAGTTGCACTTTCAAAATGCCGTAAAAAAGGATCAATGGTCAGAATGACCTGATATTTCAGCTGAGTATATGTGAAGCAATGGGAATTTGTTTTGTGAAAGAAAAAAGTTCAAAATTTGACCAATAGATAGTGCTGTACCCGCCATAAGATGCTAATTAAAAGATATGACTTGTGCACCACACATTACACCTATGATAAAAAGACTGGTAACATGCAAATGCTGTTATTCGTCAGAGAATGTAGTCATGACTCTACCATTGAAAGATCGGGTTCTGTTTTCTTTCAAGAACGGTGAGTGTGCGGCAATTGCACTGAAGAGATTCCAGACATTAAAGGGTTTAAGAAGTCGCTCTGGTCCGATGTTTAAATTCGGTCCGCAGAAGTAAATTCGGTCTGCAGAAGATGATTCATACATTCGAAAAGACGGGTTCATTTACGTGAAATGTCGCAGAGGGAGAAAAGTAATTGCTTCAGCGTCAGTGGAGGATGTGGCTACAGCATTGCAGGAAGTGTCAAGCAGTTCATTGAAAACGTGCAGTGCACAGGGAATTCCCGGAACATTAGACAAGCCTATCAGCACGATTCGTAAAATTTTACGAAATATCCTGCTATGCTATCCATACAAAATTACACATGTCCAGGAGTTGCTTCCTGTTGACTTGCCGAAATGAAAAGCTTTCCCCTTACAATTTCTTGCTAGGATAGAAGTTTTCAATGCATGGCCATGGAACATTTTGTACAACAATATGTACAACAGCCGCCAAACGCAGTTCTCAGAAAAAGTCATTTCCTACAAGTTATCTGATTTCACCGGTTTGCATGCTAAAGCCTCACAATCTCAGATTCTCCGTATGGTGCTGCTATCTCTTAATACAGATCGCTACTATTATTCGGATGCTTGTTGGGTTGCGATATGACACCCCTCCCCTTATAATAAAAAAAGAACTACAGGCAATCTTGCTCTTTGCATTCTTCGAACTGGAGCACTTTTCTTTGAGTCCTCGTCATTACATTTAGTCAAAGTGTCTTTCACAAATTTGTCTGCTATATCCTCATTTCATTTTTATTACTCACATTTGTACCTGTTACAATATCATGCGAAGTCTGAGATAGTCTTGGTTGTATAGTATTATCATCATTAAGCTGTTCTTTTGCTTTTTCATTAATTTCAGAAAAACGGTTTTGATTAACCCTTTCATACCTATCATAATCACTGTAATATTTACCACTCTGTCCCATATTTTCAACTTTGTCTGACGTTAGCTTATCATTACCATTCATCTCTACAACTTTCTCGAGTATTTCATAACTTATCTCTTTATTACATCTCAACTGATCAACGTGACGCTTACACATTATTCCGACACATCTCTTTACCAAAACCCATCTAGTCCCCAATAAATTCATAATTTTTCCTTTTACTCTTTTCTCCCCTTTCTCAAAATTTTTAACAAAAACTAAATCATGAAGCTTATATTTATGCAGGGGTTGCTGTATTTTAGGTTTTGATGGTAATATCAAGTGAAGGGCTGTTCGAACTGTCCTTGCAAACATTAATTCAGCAGGAGTTTTACCATCCACCTAATGAGGAGTGGAATGATTGTCTAACAAAAAATCGTGAAATTGACAATGATATGTCAATTTTATCTAGCTTTTTAAGACAATTTTTCACAGGTTGCACATTTCTTTCTGCTTGTTCGTTCGAAGACGGATAATATGGTGGAATAGGCGTATGCTTAATTTCATTATATTTAAGAAATTACTCAAATTCATCACTTGTGAACGTTTATCTTTAGTAGCGCCATTCATCTCTACCATTCTCTCTGGTATTTCATAATTTATCTCTTTATTACATCTCAACTGATCTAGGTGACACTTACACATTATTCCGTAACATCTATTTACTAAAACCCATCTACTCCCCAATAATTTCATAATTTTTCCTTTTACTCATTTCTCTTCTTTCTCAAAAATTTTAACAAAAACTAAATCATGAAGCTCATATTTATGCAGGGGTTATTTTAGGTTTTGATGGTAATACCAAGTGAAATGCTGTTCGATCTGGCCTTCCAAACATTAATTCAGCAGGAGTTTTATCAGCCACCTAATGAGGCCGTAGAAGGATTTTCTAACAAAAATCGTGAAATCGACAATAGTGTGTCACTTTTTTCTAGCTTTTTAAGACAATTTTTCACAGTTTGCACATATCTTTCTGATTGTTCGTTCGAAGACGGATGATATGATGGAATAGGCGTATGCTTGATTCCATTATTTTAAAGAAATTCCTCAAATTCATCCATTATGAACGTTTATAATTAATTTATCATTACCATTCATCTCTACTACTCTCTCTGGTATTTCATAACTTATCTCCTTATTACATCTCAATTGATCAACGTAACGCTTACACATTATTCCATCACATCTATTTACTAAAACCCATCTACTCCCCAATAATTTTAGAATTTTTCCTTTTACTCATTTCTCCCCTTTCTCAAAAATGTTAACAAAAACTAAATCATGAAGCTCATATTCATGCAGGGGTTGCTGTATTTTAGGTTTTGATGGTAATACCAAGTGAAGGGCTATTCGATACGGCCTTCCAAACATTAATTCAGCAGGAGTTTTACCAGTCACCTAATGAGGCGTGGAGTGATTTTCTAACAAAAATCGTGAAATTGACAATAGTATGTCACTTTTTTCTAGCTTTTTAAGACAATTTTTCACAGTTTGCACATATCTTTCTGCTTATTCGTTCGAAGACGGATGATATGGTGGAATAGGCGTATGCTTAATTCCATTATTTTTAAGAAATTCCTCAAATTCATCACTTCTGAAGGCGGGACCGTTATCACTGACCAATTCAACAGGTAATCCAAACGTAGCAAAAAGTCTACTTAATACATTAACCCTCTCGCTGCGTAATTGTTTTATCAAAATAGCTTTGAAAATTGGGTGCTTAATTCCTTCGCTACGAGCATCTTTTAAGAATTTTTATTCTTTTGCTACCGGTTTTTCAAAGTAAATCTTTTCGTCTGATTTAATCGGGAAAATGCTCCGATTAGATAAGACAAAATTTACAATAACAAGTAACTGGTGGGAATGATCAAGGCGGGTTGATTAGACGGAGAAAATGCATCCCTATGAAATCTCCTGTTGCGCAAATTTTGCTACTTTTACGTTGCCCGAGAAACTCTCGGGTTGCGCAGCGAGAGGGTTAATTGTAGTTTTACTGTCAAACTTGGGTACTACCTCTACATCCAGCCCTTTAGTATAAGAATCGACTACTATTCCAAAAATTGTACCTTCGAAAGGACCGGCATCATCTTCGTGGATCCTTTCTCAAGGTAGTTCATATTTCCATTTCAAGGGTTCCATTTTGGGACAATCCCTCGCAAACATCTGACATCTACTACAAGAATTTACCATTTGTTCAATTTCTTTATCCATATTTGGCCACCAAACTACTCCCCTAGCTTTTGCTTTCATGCTCGATATACCTTGATGAACGGAATGCAGTAATTTTAATATATATATTCACGGCCTTCCTCCGGTACGATCACTCTATGTCCCCACAATAGACAATTTTCTAAAAAAGAAATTTCTTCCCTTCTACGAAAATATTGTTGATATTCCTCTGGTTTATCCTTCCGCGGCCACTCATGTAACACCCACTTGAAAATTTGTTTAGTTTCAGGAATTTCAGTTGTCCACTTTGCAATAGTTTTAGAAGTAACAGGTCAATTATCATTATTTAAAACGAAGATTATTTTCGCAGGATTACTTAGCATATTTACAGTTTCTGGGAGAGGTAATCTACTTAATGCGTCTTCATTTTTATCATTTTTACCTTCGCGATACTCAATTGTATAATCATACCCAGGTAACATTAAGGACAATCTCAGCATTCTAGGTGATAATGCATCATGTAGGGGAGACCGGGGCTAGTAGGCGCAGTTTTTATTTATTGATTTTTATAAATTTTTTGTTTAAGTTTTTTAACAAACTTTAATTGCACTTTTAAAGAACAGATATTAAGCTATAAATACCCGGAGTATTGAGTTTGTAGCTCTTGTAGTTTATGTTTAGCGGAATCCTAAAGTAAAAGGAAAATTGTGCGCCAACCTACCCCGTCACGGGGCAAATTGCTTATACCTATGGGGTAAGTTGGCACACGCTTTATAAAAATTTAAAGGAAACTCAAATAAGGCACGCAGTTAAAAGAAATCAATTTCATTATTACCAGTAAGTTTAAACAAAGACGTTATCGCCGTTCAATGCAAATTCTAAATTATACAGACATAAAAATAATGAATAAAATATTAACACTAAGTAACTTCTATCTTACTCGATATCATCATCAGAGTTACAGTTACCACAAATAAAAAATCGAGTGTCTCCGTTTGGGCAAGCCCCATGTCCCAAAAATCTTGCATTACAACCACTTTTCACTGTGTTTGTTGTATTTCAATCTACCAGCACACACCAGACGCCGAGCCAACTTACCCCGTGTCCAATGCGCCTATCAGCCCCATAATAAATTTCTTCACAAAAGGGAGTCGTAACCTTGTAATCATAAATAATCCAAGTAAATCATATATGAGGAAGGTACAGTAAATCATACACTAAGAAAAACTGAACAAGTTAAATCGCAATTATTAAGACAAGTATTAGAAATTAGAAAAATAATCAAGCAACAAAAAATTACTTATGAGTGAAAAAAACAGAAAAAATTGTAATAAATGTCCACTGTACGTAGGTAACGCTGCAAAACTACAATGAGGATTGTAAAAAGCAAGATGAAGGATACTCTGTTACTGGTTGCGCAATCTATCCACAAACAGGCGATTTATGAGGGCTACGCCTACTTACCCCTGTATCCAACTAGCCCCGGTCTCCCCTACCTTTTTAACAGGATCAAACAATTTAATTAAACGTTTATGATCTGTTATAATTTTAAACTGTTTTCCAGTTAAATATTTGTGAAATTTAGTGCCACCAAACATTACAGATAAAGCTTCTTTATCTATCATTGCATAATTTCTTTCAGTTTTATTTAAAGTTCTAGAAGCATAAGCAATAGGTTTCTCTTTACCCTCAAAAATGTGGCTTAAAACAGACTCTATACCATATTCAGAAACATCACAGTTTAAAACTATATCTTTGTTAACATCATATAATTCTAAAACAGGAGATGTACATAATAATTGTTTAACTTTTTGAAACGGTTTTCCATGCTTTTTTCACCATGTCCACTTTACATTATTATCTAATAATATATGTAAAGGTTCTAAAACATCTGAAATTTTAGGCAGGAAGTTTCTATAATAAGAAATTAAGTCTAAAAATGATCGCAATTTGACACTTTATTTGGAATAGGAGCATTCAAAATAGCATTAACTTTTTCGGGAATAGGTCTAATTCCTTCCTCAGATATTTTATGCCCTAAATAACAAATTTCTGAAACCATAAATTTCAATTTTTTTCTTATTTAATCTTATGCAATGCTCAGAAAAGCATTTCAGAACACTTTGAACTCTTTCAGAATGCTCTGATTCATTACTAGTACTTATAATTGCATCATCTAAAAATACACCAACATATTCTTATTTTTTAAAAATATTTTCTATTTTTCTCTGGAACATTCCAGGAGCACATTTTACCCCAATTGCTAATCGTAACACATTAAATAATCCTTTATGCGTATTTATAGTAAAAAATTTTCTACTTTCATTATCTAGAGGTTGTTGTAAATACGCATCTTTTAAATCAAAAACAGTAAACAAATTTCCACCTGCTAATTTACAAAATAATTCTTCCATTCTGATAGTAGGATAATTATCATTTTCAGTACTAGAATTAACTGTTGCTCTATAATCAGCACAAATTCTAACAGAACCATTAGGTTTAGGAACAATCACTATAGGACTAGCCCATTCTGAATGATCAACAGGTTTGAAAATACCCTAATTTGTTATTCGTTCCAATTCTAAATCAGTAGCTTTTCTTAAAGCAAAAGGAAGAAGTCGAGACTTAAGAAAAATTGGCTTTGCATCTTTTTTCAAATTTATTGACACGGGAGGACCCTTGATTGTCCCGATACCGTCATCAAAATCATTAGGAAATTTTCCAATTAAATCATCTTTCAAAATGCTTTTAATCATATTTATATTAGGCCAAAATAATTTTGATGCTTTTAACCAAGTTTTTCCAATTAGACTCGCACCTTTCTCTTTAATAATTAATAGTTTTAAATCAGGGATACAATATTCATCAACAACAGCATTTACTTTTAATTCATCCAAAACAGTTAAACAATCTTTAGTATACGTTTGTAACTTTATTTTAGATTTAATTAAAGGCATTTTACCTGAGAATAATTTGTGAGCAACACTTTTACTTACAATAGTGTGAGCCACACCTGTGTCTATCTCAAATTTTGTGTTTACTCCATTAATTTTAACCGATTTTTCCCACGACACATTATTGGAGTCGTCGTCCATGAAGGTTAAACAATATTCTTCCCGAACAGTTTTAATTTTTCTGTTCTTATGCAGTTTCTCATTTTTTCATACAAGATTTTTCATTTCGACAACAAACTTATAGGTGACCTAATCGATGGAAAAATAGATTTAAAAGGGCAGAATTTTGGATTGTGATTTTTAGAACACCTGTAACACGGTTCCTCAGACACAAATTTATCTTCTTTAGACTTAGGTGCATGAGCAAACTTCTCTAGTTTTGGTTTCTCCACTTTCGAAACACGCACTTAATTGTCAGTTGCATTTTCTCCAATATGTCGGGATTTTACACCAGCCTCGGCTGATTCAAACGACTCTGCTATTTCCACCGCTGTTTGGAACGTTAAGTCTTTAGAATCCAGTAATATCTGTTGTATCTTCTCATCCTGGATCCCAAACACCAATTGATCTCGCAGACGGTCATTAAAAGTATTTCCGAAGTTTCAATACTCGGATAACCGATGTAGGTATCTTGTGAAATCTGCTATATTCTCTCCTTGCTTTTTTGTCGCTTCTGGAACTTAAAACGTTCTACTATTTTACTAGGGCATGGTGAAAAATGTTCTTTTGCTTTCTTTAAGAGATCTTCGTAACTGATATCTTTCAGAGTATTCGGAACAATAATATCTCGTAAAATGGCGAACGTTGATGTTCCAACAGAACTTAGCAAAACATTTTTCTTCATCCCATCACTTTTGATGTTATTTGTTGAGAAATAAAATTCAATTTTTTCGACATAAATTGTCCAAGGAACATTCGAATTATATTCTTCTAAGCATCCTAGAGAAATTATTTCTTTATCGGCCATTTTTCCTTCTCTTTTTCTTTTTTCAAATATTTCTCATTACATTTTAATTTGGGTTCATTTCCATAACGTCGCCAATATCACATCGCCGTACTCTTATTATTACTATATTACTGAGCAAGGAGGCATGACTATAAGATTTCTTATAGTTTATTTACAATTACAACAACGGCCAAACGCAACTCTCAGAACAAGTCATTTTTTACAACTTATCTGATTTCACCGGCATGAATGCTAAAGCCTCTCAATCTCAGACTCTCTGTATGGGGCTGCCATCTCTTAATACATTTCGCTACTATTATTGGGATTCTTGTTGGTTGAGATATGACAGCATTAAGCAACATATTCACGACATCACCCCTGAAACACTCTGATCTGTTATGGAATGTTCTGTTTTGTGATTTCAGCTCTTAGGGAGAAACAGTGGGCAGCATATTGAACGTTTCTTAAACAGATCGTAGCCGACCTCTTTTTCTTGATAGGTTCATCAGTTTCTGCTTTGTCTACGGTTTTTAACCTAGGTACGATTAAAAACCGATTTCGTTTTTTGCTTATTCTACGGATTTTTGGCCTAGAGACAATTAAAACCTGATTTCGTTTTTGCTTTTTCTACAGTTTTTGGCCTAGGGACATTTAAAAACCGATTTCCTTTTTGCTTTTTCTGCGGTTTTTATCATAGGGACAATAAAAACCGATTTCCGTTTTGGCTTTCTCTACTTTTTTTGGCCTATGAACAATTAAAAACAGATTTTTTTTCTATCCGCTGTGGCACCACCTTGTCGTGATGGGTAGGCTTTGAACAAAGAGTACCACAACGGTATGTCACGTCTTTTAATTAGAATCTTATGACGGGTACTGCAGCATCTGTCGGTCAACTTTTGACCTTTTTGTTATTCCGCAAATCAAATTCCTATTGCTTCATGTATACTCAGCTGAAATATCAGGTCATTCTGTACAGGCTTTTGAAAGTGCTTTAATTATAATCACTATGTATAATAAAATTCTACTTCATCAGAGGACAAAAAACACTTTTCTCACAGGCAAAAAAACTTACAGAAACAAGTCAATCGAGAGCTCGCAAGAGTACTCAAACTATAATCATAACAATTTTTGCAGCAATGAGTTTTATTTCAGGCTACCCCTTTGCTAAAATACAGAGCTATATAGGTCTAACTGTATGACAGTGACAATATTGTGTAAAACAAATAAATTGAATAATAAAAGCCCGAATATTAATTAGGGTAGACATGTTCAGACCTGCCAACTGCTACGAAAAAATCGTAGTTGCTACGATTGGGACCTATAAACTACGATGCTACGAAAATCGGTCTTAAACTACGATTTTTTGCAAAAAACACAAACGCATTTTTTGTTTCTAGTTGCGATTTTTATCCCGCGCAGCATATTTTTCAGGAGTGATTCTGTTATGAAATTTCCAAAAATTTCAACGTATTCATTTCCGAAAGTTTTAAAAAAAATGGCCATTAGTCTGAAAAAAATCTGGGCTGCAAAATAAACTTCTTAACATAAAACACTCTTTACGTATATTAACCAGGAGTGAATTGTGTTTCTGTAAATATTTATACAGGAATTCTCTTCCTTAGAAACAAGGGTGCCATTTTAAGAATTTCTGAAAGGGGGAGGGGTGGTTCTTTGAGGGGCAAGGTCGCACGATTTGCAGATTTCGTCAAAAGTTCATGGTAAAAAATGCAGATTTCAACAAAGAATCGTGATAGAAAAATATAAATTACGATTGTGGGGGGAAAAATGTGAATATTTTGAAATGATCGCGGGAAAAAAATCGCGAATTTCGTCAAAAATTACTGCACTGGGCTAAAAGATTGGAACCAGACACCTTTTATAAGTGTAAAAAAAAAAAAAATCTGCGAAACGAAAAGAAAGTCTAACAATTGTATAAAAAGTTTCATAGGAAAAAAATTTAAGATGGCTGCGTAACACGAAAAACCAACCAACCAACCTCCAGATTAATTTAAATTTTGTGTGTTACGATTTCTCATTTTCAAAGGTTGGCAGGTCTGCATGTTGGCCATAGGTGCACTTTGGCCCATCTGCGATGTTTTTCAAAGTATCCGCTAGATGGCGTTACTAGCTGAGTGACGTGCATCTTATCAAGTCTTTTTTCACAGATAACAGCGTCAGAAGTGAAAAAGCAATCAAACGAAAGCCACTTCAAATTTTCAAACCTTCACTCAGGTAAGTTTTCTTTTCTTTGCACTTGTAAATAATCTTTTCTGATTTATTTCTAAACTAGCAAACCCCGCGGCTTTGCTCGCGTAATATTTGAAATATCCCAAGTGATATTTATATGTCTAATTTTTATTAAGAGGTACTAACTAAATTTTTACTTATTACTTTTAAGAATAATTCAAAAATTACTATTTAAAACACAGTTTGAATAAACACCATTATTACACTGCATTAGGCAGAAAGGAGACTTAAATTAATAAAACTAAATAAATGATAATTTAGAAAATATTTTGAAACCTTTATGCTCATTTAATACGCTCATTTCAGTATTCATTTGAAGTTTTCAATTTTTTCGGAACCATCTTCTTACATCTTAAAATTAACTATCATGTCAAATTCCAAGTCCTACCATCTCCCTCACCAGAAAGGGCTATGTTGAATTAGGAACTATCACTATTAATTTGCCAACATTAATTTAGAAATTGGTTTGTTATTTTTAATATTCCACAGAAACGTAATTTAGAAAGCTTTTAAAGGCCTTTTATAGAACGTTAGTTGTTCCTGTAAACCCCAGGTGGTAGAATCATCGGCCTGTGTAGGATCAGAGACCGTTACCATTGATTCGCAACTATTACTTTTATAATCGGTTTATAGTCCCTGAAATTGCATAGATATCGTAATTTAGGACATTTTTAGAATGCTTTTCACACCTCCCCTTCGCTTCACCCCTTTTTAATTCGAATTTATTTTCGACAGTCCTTCGAGGGTATTTATATTTTATAAGTAACTACCATGCCATATTTAAAGTTTCTAGCCTTTTCAGTATCACAGAAATCGCAGTTTAGAAAGTTTTTAGCTCCTGCAACCCTCTGGTGGTAGTGGCACAGATATAAAATATAGCTTATGTTTGAGCAGGTTCTAACACCAACAATTTGTCATCATTATTTTTTTAATCGGTTTAGTATTTGATAAGATTGCATAAAAATTGTAATTTATAACGCTTTTCGATTACTTCATCTTTTTAAATTTGGAATTTTCTTTCGACTGTTCTTAGAAAGCAGTTGCATCTTGTAAGTAAATACCATACTTCAAAGTGTTTGACCCCTCAGTTGTGCAAAATCGCAAATTAGAACATGTTTTGCTTTTGCAACCCTCAGATGGTAGTGGCAGCAACATAAAATATAACCTATGTTATAGCAGGGTCTATCACCATTGATTTGCAACCATTACTTTTGAAATAGCTTTGGTGTTTCCTGAGATTGAGTTTAAATCGCAATTTAGAACGTTTTTAGAATGCTTTTCGCGCATTTTCACCCCTTTTTAAATTTCTAATTTTTTCGAAACTGATCTTAAAGATCATTTATATCTAATAAATATGTACCTTGCCTAATTTTAAGTTGCTAGCCCGTACCGATCACAAAAATCGAAATTTAGAACGCTTTTTTGCTCCTGCAACGTCTAGGTGATAGTGATACCGACATAAAATAGCGTCTATGTTAGAGCAGAGTCTGTCAGCATCATTTTCCTACCATTGCTTTTGAAATCAGTTTGATTCTTCCTGAGATATCGCTGACAAATAGGCATTTAGAACGTTTTTAGAACGCTTTTCGCGCATTTTGCTCCTGCATCTCCTCTGCGGTAGTGGAAACAGATATAAAATATAGCCTAACTTGGAGCGAGATCTGTCAGCATAATTTTTACACCATTATATTTGAAATCGGTTCAGTACTTCCTAAGATTGCATAGAAATCGCAATTTAGAACGTTTTTTACAACGCTTTTTGCGCATTTTGATTCCCTTTTAAATTTCGATTTTTTTAGGAAATGCCCTTAGAGATCATTGATACATTATAACTAACCACCATTCCAAATTTCACGATTCTAGGCCCTTCCGTAACGCAAAAACCGCAATTTAGAACGTTTTTCCCCTGCACCCCCTTTGGGGTAGTGTCACTGACATAAAACATAGCCTATGTTGGAGCAAGCGTTGTCACCATCATTTTGACACCAATATTTTTTAAATCGGTTTGGTATTTCCTGAGATTATGTAGAAACTACCATTTAGAACGTTTTTTAGAACGCTTTTTGTGCATTTTCACCCCTTTTAAATTTCGAATTGTTCAAGAACTGTTCTTAGACATTATTTATATCTTATAAGTAACTAATATTCCAAATTTCATATTTCTAGGCCCTTCAGTAACGCAAAAATCGCATTTTTAGAACGTTTTTTGCTCCTGCACCCCCTTTGGGGTAGTGGCACCGACATAAGATATAGCCTATGTTCTAAGTTGGGCGAACACCATCATTTTGATACCATTAATTTTGGAATCGGTTCGGTAGTTCCTGAGCTTATCTCCGACAAATAAACAATTTTTTCCTCTTTATAATAGGAGTATAGATATAGATAAACGTATCACTTTGGTGAATAGGAATCTAAACGACCGTTGTTCAGAGCTTCTTTTACGCATTCTGATTTAAAAAAAACAACAGAATAATTTTATGTTAAGATCAAAAACTAACATACAATATGGTACAAGTTGGCACATTTAATCCGGGGCATGTTGGCCCAAAGTCCGAGGGTTTCTTCTGCATGCATAAGTCTATAAAAGTAAATAAAATTGCATAATTATGTGTGACTAGCGGACAGGGCGGTATTAACTAACAAGTAAATAAGACAAACCTCTAGGACCGTAAATCGTAGAAGCCAGGTTATATAAGCAGAAAATAATAATAATAATAATAAAATTACATAAAAATCCTATTTTTATATGATCCAAAAATTATTACTTATCTAAATTTTCTAAATATATTTTTTTCTCTCATTACCTAAACAGCCGACAGAAAAACTTAATGTTGAGATTTGAGGACTGTTAGTAGTTACTTGAAAGCTATGAAGTTTACAAAAAATGTTTCCATTGTCTTCATTTTTTAAATTATTCAAAAATAGTAAATTAGGAGAAAAGTGTATTCAATGTCCCGGTACAAACTTAAAACACAACGAATCATGTGACACTGGAGACAGGATATTTTATATTTGCATTCATTGCTATGATTAGAAAGACTTAAATGAAGGCAGGATAAGTTATATAAATTATATTTTCTTATCTTTTATGTGCCAAATAAATTACATTTGATATTTTAGGTGTTTTCTCATCTCCGTTAGTAAATTTATATATCCGAACTACCCCGTTCAATGGGGCTAGTTGACCCAGTCGCTTTTATGACGGCTGAGCTTCATATAGAAACTATTAATGAATACCTCTCAAATTTTCTCGTACGTGGTTATGCTTTAATTTCAAACTAAAACATTATAATAAACAATTTTAATGAAAAAAATATATTAAAGTTGAAATGGTCCGACAAGCCCCGGTCTACGCTATGTTTTTATTAATTACATTTCTGAGTTCTTTGTTTTTCAGAATGTGTCGTTGTTGAAAACTTTTTAATGCCGTATTCTTTGTCCAAAGCTATAAAAATTTCCACTTTTTTAGGAGATACAGATACCTCATTAAACAATATTTATTTTTGAACATACATTTCCGTTATAAAAAGATAGAATAATATAATTTACAAGTTTTTTAACCTTTTTTGATTCCAATGGGCATTGAAAAGTAACAAAATAAGTCTTTAAAAAATACGTGCTTTTAGCTTTTAAAAGAGCAATGAAACTTTTGCATAATACGACAGAAATTGGGATAAAGCTTTATATTTATGGCAAATTTGAAATATAGATAAAAAACAAAGAGGCTGTTTGTATACGTTTTCACATTTCAAAGAAGAATAATTTTAAATAATCCGAATACTGCAAAGAAGGTATTTTGTATTCAACATAAAAGAAATTGTTTCGTATTATCTTAAATCTTATTCAATAAGATTCCGTGGATCTGAAAGTTTATCTCTTGAGAAATTTATCATGATTTTCCATTCGAAGTTAAATATTTATTTCTTATACATTAAAAACTTCTAATGTTAGTAAAGCAGTGAATTCATTTTTATTATTTTTAATTCTTATGCTACATCACTCATTAATATGTTTATGATTCGAACATGGTTATTATTTCTTCTATATGAAGGATTTTCTAGTGGTTATGAATTAAAAAATTGTGATAATAAATATATATTTTTATATGGCAGGAAATTTGCTCACATGAATCATCTATTTTTTTCTATATAGCAGCAGCAATTGCAGGCAAGTTTAGTAGAAGACGCTTTATGCGTTCAATATGGGAATGAAACACTATTTTCCAAGTTCCACGAGAAAAATTCTTCTTTTATGAGGATTGTTTTTCTTCCACAGTGGATTGCCTTTTGTCCATTGCACAAAAGCATGGTAAGCAGTTACAGGCAAGGTATTATAAAATACAACTATGGGCCGACGATTTGCTTTTCTTTTAAAAAAAAAAATGGCCTTCTAAATAAAAGGCCTTTTAAAAAATGGCCATAATTTTTTTTACAAAAAAAAAATATATATGGCCATTTTTTTATCCATTCTGACCAGAAAATCAGCGTTTTAACTTTTTACGGCTGCTCTTTCAACTTCACCTAACGCTTCATTTATAATGGCTGTTTCATAATAATAGAAACCACCGGTCTTCAAGTAAAGTAAAAAGAAAATGAAGTAATGGAAATGTCGGGGCGATACTACATTCTGAAAAAGCAGAATTCCTGTTCTCTTGTATTTCATTTTTTTTTCTTCACTTGATATTTTCCGATTGAAAATTAATTATTGGGGGATACGTTATTATTGTGGATTTCTATTTTTTTGCAACGAAAAAGAAATATAATTAAATGTTAAAAGAAAAAATGTGAAATGAATTCACTATGAAAATAATGAAATTTTGAAATATTAATAAAACTATTTGGATAAAATAAATAAAAATTAGCCTACGTTCTTTTCCGGTCTTTAATCTATCTATATGCAAAGATACAAAGACATTAATTAATCCGTTCTGATGTTGACTTCATTCAAACATTCAGGCAATATTTTAAGGGTAAGGATATGAATATATTTAAAAGGATGAATTTATTCATCATATAAGGTATGAAAATATCATGAAAATACAGTTAACTATTATCTCTAAAACATGCATTCAATCTGCAAAACAATCGTTTTCTATAAAACGACATTTATAATGAATATTTCTTATGCTGGATATTATGGCATTTAAAGTCATTTTTTTTTCAATAACATTTTCTAAAGTTACGCATATGCAGAACGATAAATTTATACAAGAAAGTTTGCATACAAATAAAATATGCATGAAAAATAAATTTTCAATGTGTTTTTTTTTTAAATATTAGAAACTAACTAAATTTTAATATGCACGAAAAGAAACAAAATATTTTGTTGATATATTAAAAGATATCAGACACCTTCAAATAAAACTGTTTAATACTAGTAAAATACACATATATTCAATGCTTCTTGCTGTTTATGGCATTACTTCTTAACAACTTCTTATATTCTTTGTTACTGCAGATTTTTATTCCAATAAAATTGTTTAAATTCAGAGAGGAAATTTTAAAAGGGAAAATATTACAATATAAGTATTAAAAAAATTCATTTAAAAAATAATTTAAAATTCTTAAACAATATGCTTATTTTACACATTTTATTATTAAAAACTTTATTGAAATATGTTAACAAAAAATTATGAACCAACATTTTGGAAATAATAAACTTGCTCCAAAATAAATAAATATGCAAAATAGGCTGCTTGTTGCTCGAAAACAGACATAAAACTTTTCGTGTTCTTAAAAATATTATGAATATCATATGCTAATGTGGAATATTTTACTTTTGTCATGCGATAGCGCACAATATTTATCATGTAAATATACAAAGTTCTACATTTAATTAAAAAAGCGCTGAAATTTATAAACTTTATGTTTCATAAAAGTTATTTTTCTTTCATAATTTAATATCAAATAGTTATAAAACAGAAATTTAAAAACTTCGAAAAAAAAGTATTTGTTTTTAAAATTTTATATTTTAAAATTTTTTGTAAATAAAATTTTCAAAAGTTTTATGTAAATTTCTTTGATTTCTATGCAATATACACGTATTGGACCGAAAGTTTAGTTTTAAACGATTTGGTAGTTATGTATTATCTAATCCGCGTATTTTTCTGTTTTTAATCTTCTTTTTAAATTGTCTGGCAAAACTAATTTAGGTCTATTCACGGCGATAAATTCTATTTAAGAAAGTATTTTATTTGATCACAAGTAACAATATATATGAACATAAGGCAGAAAGACTTAACAAATATAAAAGAAATTGAGACTGGATTTTAACACTATACACTGTAAAAAAATACTGCCATTTTTCCGGTAGGAATCGGAAAAATAGTTGCCCTTATCGTACCAGAATAATTTCCAACACAGCTCGGAATAAAATCCG
This sequence comes from Maratus speciosus, assembly GCA_963932465.1. NCBI lineage: Eukaryota > Metazoa > Arthropoda > Arachnida > Araneae > Salticidae > Maratus > Maratus speciosus. Next base: position 336,397,812 of record OZ010789.1, read on the forward strand.
TAAAATACCGTTTTACTGACTATTTCCTTATTTTTACGGATTTTATTCCGAGCTGGATACGGATTTTATTCCGAGCTGAAATTATTCCGGTACGATAAGGGCAACTATTTTTCCGATTCCTACCGGGAAACTGGCAGTATTTTTTTTACAGTGTACTAAACCACAAAAAATCCCCATATGAACAATTGGACAATTTTGGAATCTCTCCTTATTTTATTAACTTGATTCACACAATGTATTCGCACAATTGACTATGAAAACTCAATAATATGACACGCCTTTTCAAAAATATATTTGTTTGAATATGAATTTCAAAATTTTATACACTGTACAAAAATCCGAGCAGTATTCCTGTAGGAATCGGAAAAATAGTTGCCCTTATCATAACGGAAAATTTTCCGACCCAGCTCGGAATAAAATCCGTAAAAAAGGAAAACATTTTTTAAAACTGTACTTTACGGATTTTATTCCAATTTTACGGATTTTATTCAGATTTTACTGATTTTATTCCGAGCTGGCCGGAATTTTTTCCGATACGATAAGGGCAACTATTTTTCCGATTCCTACAGGAACTCTGGTCCTATATATATATATATATATATATATATATATTTTTTTTTTTTTTTTTTTTTTTTTTTTTTACAGTGTACTTATTGTGATATACACTGGTTTCTAAAAATTAAGGAAAAACAACAAAAATTGCGATTACTCAAAATGTTACGTGTAGAATTTAATAAAGCTGAATCACAATATACACATAGTAAGGCATAAAATAACATTAAAAGAAATTGCCAGACGATTGTGATGTTTCTGAAATTAGCAGAATTACAAAATAAACAAAATAAATGTGTCAGTTTGGTATAGGAAATGTACCTTAATTGTGGAATATGATAATCCCTAGAAGCAATACAGTACATACAGCGATGTGTGATACAGTCAATTATGCGATCGATAAGTTCGCTGGGAAGTGCAAGCCATTGCTCTCGTAAAGCAGTGGTAACGATTTGTGGAGGAGGATTGAGAGCAGAAACACATCTTCCTAAAGTATCCCAAACATGCTCTATGAGATTCAAATCCGGTGATCGAGCTGGCCATTCCATGCGTTGAATTGTTTCGTGTTGAAGATACAAGCCCTGTGCGGTCTAGCGTTGTCGTTCTTGAACAGGAAATCATTATGCATTGCCCCGCATAAAGGCGCACATAAGCATCAAGAATGTCAGCTCTATAGACGGGAATGTTCACAGTTCCACGTGGAACGACATGGAGGTCTGTACCTCATCCCAAAGAGAACCACCCCAAGCACAGACACTGCCTACGCCGTCTAAATCTCTTTCAGGAATGTTTGATGGATGATACCGTGTTCTTTGTTCTCTCCAAATCAAACAACGCTTACTGTCGCTTTGGAGGCTAAACCGCGAGTAATCTGTGAAGAGAACACGCCTCCATTGATCAGCCGTCAGGTGGACATGTTGAAGTGTCCACTTTAAACATCCTCTCCGGTGACGTGAGGTGAATGACTGATGAACTGGCGTAAAGACCACCTTTATGAAGCCTTCTTCGTCCAGTAGATGTTGATACCAACCTCCCAGTTGCTGCAGCAAGGGATACTCTAAGATGAGACGGGGTTGCTGTTGTATACCTTCGTACACATAACCGCAAATATCGGTCATCAATGCTTGTCGTAGCTCTTGTCGGTCCTTGGCTGAACCTTCTGGAGGCCGAACCAGTAGTTTGAAATTGTTGTAAAAGCCTGTGAACAACAGAAGTACTCACATTTAGCCATCTGCCACCTCTGTTTGACTTTGACCTACCTCCAACCTTCCAATAGCTCTATATCGCTATTCTGTGGACAAACGATACATACTAATGAGTAGGCTATCTCAGTTTTCTTATCTCATAATCACAGCGATATCAGCAGCCGTATTCTCTAGCATGCATTTTTATGTTTTTCACAGTTGACGCAATCTGATTGCAGCGCCACTAATTTCAATTTTGTAGTTTTATTCAGCGTCTTTTAGTTAACTCATGCAAATTTCATACGGAGAGGGTTCTTTTTGAACAAGTTATCGCTATTTTTGTGATTTTTCCTAAATGTTTGGAAACTAGTGTACAAGTAATCTTCTCACACAAATAATAAAACTTTCTTGAACTGTACTAAGACAGAGTCGTTATAACAATACCTTCGAAAAGCGGATGTATAAAATCGATGGTGCACAATTAAAGTATTAGAAGAATTGTTAGAAATAACAACAAATGTATGTCGAATAAAATAATTCATTTTGGTACATAGTTATAATTTAATATAATAATTAATAATTTAATATAATAAGTAATTAATATCTTACAAAAAACTCAAATGTCTATTTCTCTTCAGCTTAATTTTTATACGTTTAATAAAATATTATTTTTGAAAGTACGATACCCGAATCTATAAAACACGCAGACAGAAATAACGTGTTTTTGGTTAAGGTGTTGAGATTGATACGTAGGCAAGGGATATTTTTGTTTTATATGCGTAAGAAGTATTTAATATTATGATTATGCATATTTTATTATTTACCAGAATACATTTTTTTTAATACTTTTCATTTCTTTTGGTAAGAAATGTATAACTATATACACACGGTAGGAAAAGGTCGAAAAACTACTGTATTATCGCAAATGTAGTAGAAACTTTCAGGAAAATTAAGTATAACCTCATGAATCCGAAGACCTTCATGTTTTCAACAAGAAAGCAATTTCTAGGTGAACCAATCATAAATCTAATGAAACTATACGTGAAAGAAATTAATTTACAGAAAAGTTTCTGAAATCTAAAGGACCACCTTGCTAGGCTGAAATAAGACCTCTATGTTAATTTGAGAATCTATTGGTTTCTCGGTTTCTCATTGGTTCTTTTCGTAAAGATTTATAAAGGCATGGATAAATTTTTCAGAATCGTAGGTAACAATAAAGTTATAATTGAAATAAATTCGATGCGAATAAACCACAAATTCTTTGCTATATTGGTGTACAAACATTTAATATAGATTAGAAACATTAAAACATTCTATAGTTTCAGCACACTTCTGTGGCCGTCCTCAGGCATGTAAATGAATTAAGCACGATGAAGAATATCAAAACTTTGTCCAAGAGAAAATCGACCATATGGGGTAAACAGCTTTTAGGGGAATTTAGATTAAGACCTGTAGTGAACTGATTCTGAATGAATGGGATCCAAAATCATCACAGTGGTTAAGGTATGTTGCCGATTTTTTTTTTTTTTTTTTTTTTTTTTTTTTTTTTTTTTTTTTTTTTTTTTAACATGGTCGTCCGGCGTTATCTGACTTCCTCTCAACAATTAACGAAATTCGTAATAATTTAAAATTTACGTTAAAAAAATTCAGCTTTACCATTTTGTGATGTGCTCATTACAAAGGAGGAACTGGGGTCGATCCATTCAGTTTATAGGAAACCGGTAAAGTTAAACTTAGTAATCCCGTTAAATACGTCCGTCCCATTTAATTATCGTATCGTCGCCTTTTATTATTTTATAAAAGGAGCCTTTTTGGTTTGTTATGACACACAATTGCATAAAGAACTTGATTTTATCAGAGGAATTGCTATTTATCATGGTTTCCCTATTGGAAATATTAATAGAATCATCAGTAAGTTTGACGTCACTTTGGTTCAACATAGAGATGTGGATTCCTCACAACAGTTTTTAGGAAGTGTCAGTATGTACCTATTATGTTTGAAAAACTCAGAAACTTTTTAATTAATTTTAATATAACTGTCACAACTACGTCCCCCCTCCCAGTTTAATGGATCCGCACTCCACTCAGGTTTAGAGCGAGCACATAGGAAATTTCCCTTACAAGTGGGGGCAATAGCAGGAAATATTATATAGGTATAAATAAGGTAAAGTTTGTGGAAAGATCAAAAGATCATTGTAATAGTATTAAGCATCAAAAACCCTCTACACTACAGCCCTGTAAAGATTTTATCTCAATAATTATAATTATGTTGATTTTAAGAGTGCTAGCATTATTTTTCCAGGTAATGACACACATAAGAATTTAATTAGAGAATCAATACAAGTTTTATTAAGAAAAGATGAAGTGTGTAATGATAATATGTCATATAATATTTCGAAACTTTGGTTAAATATCCTTAGAAACATTTAATTTTGAGTTATGTAGTTCATTGATAATTTCACATATGTATTATCACTTGTATTATCATCATATCTCAACAAATGGTGTCAATAAAATCTGCTTTTCCCCGTCTTCGGGATTATTGGTTGTTTTTTCCCCATATGTCCGATTTTCTGTCGATGCGAGGTTTTGACATTGTTGGTCCAGCTAAATTTATTTACATTCCTGAGTTTGGAATATCTTAATGCTTTTAATCTATATTACATGTTTTTACACCAATATAGCAAATAATTTGTTCTTTATTCACATCTTATTTAATTAAGTTTTGATAATCTATGGAGTAATGATCCAAAATTGTTTATGCCCATCAAATTACACTGAATATTCAAAAACATTTCTTCTATATTAAAAGATTATTTTAGGTAATTTCTTTCGATGTATATTCTACAAATTGAGTGCTGTCATTTATTTCGTAAACTCTGTTAAGACACTCTCATTTTTTTAAAATAAGACTTGGAGACAATTTATTTATGTTTAAAAAAAGAAAAAACTTACTAAAATAACAAGGATTTTATAAAACTAGCACATCTCTCAATAAAATATCTTACAGTTTATAATCCCTATCGCTAACTTAGAATTTCTTAACATATTCGATACTTTTCGTTTGAGGCTGAATTATCAATATATTAGAAACTTTGCACGATCATTGATTTAACTGTTTTTAAAAAATGAAACTCTGTCAGAAAAGTTTTGATGTTACGGAATAGACTAATAGAGCTTTCAAATCCAAAATCTATCCCGGAAACATTATCACATTCTTCTTCCTTTTTTTTTTTTTTTTTTTTTTTTTTTTTTGTGCATTTCAAATTCAAATTTCAGTACTAAAAATTTATTATGACAAATAGCTATAATTAACTATTTTATATGCTTTGAATGAAACTTTTGAAAAATATTGAAACCTGAAATTTGAAATGCATATTTAAATTTTTTTTTAAATATACGATCATAAGTACTGTAATAATTTTATCAATTAACAGTCTCTCGAAAATTTTACAAATATGGCTTATTTCTAGATTAAACAACATTTCTAAAAAGACTGATATTAACATATTCTGAAGAAATTTCCTAAAGTAATCGATGTTTTTTTTTTTTCTCTAATTTATAAACGCTTAATATATTGGAAGCTTTTTTTTTCTGTTGATTGAGTTCTCAAAATTGTAGCAAGGTCTCGTTCAATTATAACGATCATTAATTAAATTCAAGAAAACTTTGTCAAAATATTTAATTTTGATAAGAATGAAGTCTTAAATATCCCTGCCGGCTGCTCCTACAGGCGCAGGTAGATTTCGAAGTTAAGTACTAATTTCACCAACAAAAACAAAATCAATATTAGAGATAAACCCAGTTTAACTAACTTATCAGGCCACTTTTTTTATTTTATTTTTTCTGTAAGACTTAGTCCTATCAAAAAGTTGTCAACATAAAAGTTGTCGATAACACTAAGAAGACTTATCATAAATTTAAGCGGATTTGATGTTTCGTGAATTGAGGAAATTATGAATTTTTTTCTTCTACAACCCCCTTATTTTTTTCTTCAATCAAAAACTTGTCAATGTAAAAGTTTTAGATAATATTAATGATATTTATAATAAATTTAAATGAATTTAATATCTTGAGAATTGACAAAGTTATGAATCTTTTCTTCTTAAAACCCTATTTTTCTCGCCCCTTGAGGCTATTCTTCATGATATGAAAAATCTGTCATACATAAATCTTTGGCCCTTTTCCTAGAAATAATAACTTTAAACTGACTCGATATGTATCATAATCAAGAAATTATAGGATTTTGTCGGTTTTCAGAAAAACCCTTCCCTTTTCCACCCCGTTCATCCGAGGCTCATTAACGAACATGGCCGAGATTTTCTGCCCCTTGATTTTATGTATAAGTTTGGAAGAGATTTGTACAGAATTATGGAAGTTATCGTGTCCATAAAAAAGTGATATATATATATAGATATAGATATAGATAGATAGATAGATAGATAGATAGTTAAATATATATATAGATAGATATACACATATACATATGTTTTAATTATATATTATGTATGTATTAATGTTTTCTGCTTGTTCATTTTGTCAATGGTGTGCTTGCTTTTAGCTTAGTTGTAGTTATTTGTTTTAAATTTATAGAATTTTGGCTTGTCTTAGTTTTTATAATAAATATACATAAAGTTTTGGACTGGTATATCTGAAAAAAGTTTTCAGAAATTCCTACATATGGGAGAATGTAACAACTACACTGTAAAACAAATACTGCCAGTTTTCCGGTAGGAATCGGATTTTATTCCGAGCTGGGTTGTAAATTATTCCGGTACGATAAGGGCAACAACTTTTCGGATTCCTACCAGAAAACTGGCATTATTTTTTTTTTACAGTGTAGTCTTTCTTACAAAATATGCCTAAAAGGGAACCGATAATAAAGGGGCCTAGTTACAGTAAAGGTTCCCGTTACTGTGATTGCTATATAAACGGTTTATTATTAACAAAAAGGGAGAATAGTCCTCTTAGATTAGTGTTCAATAGATTTGCCTTTTAAGTGCTTACGGCTGTAAAATGCAGAGGGCCCTCAAGGTCAACCGTTATAGTGAAGGCCGTTTCAACGAGTTACGGAACACAAAGCAAACAGGACTACCAAGGAGAGGGCCCGATGTTGCGTTCACTGAATACGGTAAACGTTTGTGTATCGATAAAGCATAGTTAGTCTAAAAATATATGACGGTCATAAGCGCAAAACCCAGGGGGTTCGAGAAAATAAGCTGCGAAGTTTCTATACAGTTAATAATCGGATAAATTTCCTTCTTTGTCAAGTGGTCAATGATATAAGAAGAATAAAAAACTAGTCACATGTGGCAATCACAAAACTTTCTTCAATCTCATGCATGTTAATACTTCCTGAAAAATGCAGCATATCAGCAACACCTGTTAGATGATTTACACTAAAATCTAATTATCAACAACTTTGAAAACTTCTAACTGAATCTGAAGTTTGATGAAAATCCGTGCATTAGTTTTTTAGATAGAGCTATTGTGTAAATTGTAAAAAAATCTGCATAGCAGAGCCACCTGTCGGGTGATTTACATCAAAAACCCACTAGTAACTGAATCTGAATTTTGATGAAAATTCATGCATTAGTTCTTGAGATATAGCTATTGCAGAAATCGTGAAAAAGGCAGCACAGCAGCACCACCTGTTGGGCAATTTACACGAAAAATTAAACAACACTAATTCATATCAGGGTCTAACTGAGTCTGAAGTTTGATGAAAATTAGTGCATTTTTTCTTGAGTTAGATCTATTGCGATAATTATGAATAATGCAGCATAGCAGCGCCACCTGTTGGGTGACTTTCACCAAATTGTAATCAGCACCAAACTATATCCTGGACTAACTAATTCTGAAGTTTTATGAAAATCCGTGCAGTAGTTCCTGAGATATAGCTATTGTAGAAATCGTGAAAAATACCGCATATCAGCGCCACTCGCACATATCAGCGCCACTCGCGCATATCAGCGCCATTTTCAGCAAAAACTAATCAAGACCAGTTTATATCAAGGTCTAACTGAATCTAATGTTTTGTGAAATTCCGTGCATTAGTTCTTGAGATAGAGCGCCCACAATATGTTTGCCACTTACAGACTCACTGGGTGACAGACAGATTGACAGACAGAGGGACAGAGGGACAAACAGACTCACAGACAGACATTTTCTACAAATCATCAAATCGTGTTCAGGACATTCTAAAACGTATAACTCCGTCGAAAACCGGGAGTCAAAAATTTTCACGAATCCAACACTTTATTCTTGTAAGGGAAAGTAAAAACGCAAGATACGATGTAATAAATAAAGTATACTCAAAACACTAAATTTGCGGTATTTATTATTTTCTAGATCTTATATCTTAAAATAATTTATATACATTATCAAATATTAAGCGTTAAAAATTGGTAAATGAATCATTAAAAATCAATAACATATCGTTTGTTAGATGCAATTTAAGATTTTAAGATATTCAAAGTGAATACATTAAGAATAACACTGATCTTATGCGACAAGATATTAAAGAATGATAATGTATTTCAACTTTTCCCTATTAAATTTCTAATAATTATAGAGTATCTAATTCAAATTAATATCTTTAAATTTATTTTTCAGTTAATTAACAAATAAGAAAAATACGAAACATTCACAAAGCAATATGAAATATGTTTACAAATAATATAAGATGATGTTAGATCACAGTTGGTACTTAACATGTCAGTATTGGCTATGCACACTCAGAAATGGGTACGCAAATTTCGCGAAATTTTCATCATTTTTGACGAAACCGTTTCCTGGAAAATGCTCCGAGCGAATGTTTCGCCAAATTGAGCAAATTACTTTCTTCGCTTGTTTGAGGAAATAAGTTTCGTCAAAAGTGCTTGTTCGAAAATTTCAATAAACGGCTGGTGATGCCATCTGTTGAACAGTTTAGAAGCATCTGTATTTATTGACAGGGGAAAAAATAATATCACTTATCTTTAGCTTCTGGGTGATTCGAGTTCATGACCTCCGGTGTGGAAGTCCATCACTCTAGCTATCAAAATGACGAAATATAGCTCAAGGATTGCTGAGTCGTCAAAAGTGAGAGTTTTATTCCTGAGAGTTGGGATGTGAATAAATTTTCAAAAGAGTTAAAAAAGTAGTGATGATAAATAAAAATATTAAAAACAATGCATATGTATACATATATAATTTATATGCATTTGTACATACAGATATACCCTTTTAAGACCGGACCTACACACTAGTGTAGGTGATCCTAAAGAAAAAGAAAAAACATTTTCCTCTTTTTGTGCTTCTGAAGTCGATCTTACATCCACAGAAATGCGTGTTTCCTGCCTTGGCATAGCCTGAAATCGTATCTTTTTTTTAAATATTTTTTACAATCAAATTAAATAGGGAAATGCACCAAAAGTTAATTTCTGCTAAAACACTTCCGGTCTTAAAAGGATATATAGTATATCTATCTATCTATCTAAATATATATATGTCGTAGGCTAATTGAGAAATCAGGCTCTTTGCAAACAGCCTAGGTTCTTTGCAAACAGCCGGGCTAATTGGAGAATCATCTCCCTTTTTCCAATTAGCCTGATATTTTTCAGGCTTATCGCAAAGAGCCTAGAAAGCGTTAGGCTAATTGAAAAATGATCACCTATTATCCAATCAGGGTGATTTTTTGGGGCTTATTAACCCATAATCCAACCACAACACGAAAAATAAATTATAACAGACCGTACCCTGATCCTAGCAAGACAAAATAATTTCAGTCTGCATGCAACCCGACCTGAACCTGAAAGTTTCATTTGAAAAGACCCGAAATCTGACCCGAACCTAATCTGATAACCGACAAAAATATTCTAAAGCACCATAACCCGATCCGAATAAGACAAAATAATGTCCTTGGACACGCAACCCGAACCGAATCTAAAAATTCCATTAGAAAACCCCCTAAATCTGACATGAAACAAAGAGCCTAGGCGGTTTGCAAAGAGCCTGATTTCTCAATTTGCCTACGACATATATATATATATATATATGCGTTATAAAATTGATAAGATGCTCTTTGTCAATTAGTAAACTTTTCCCTTTGTTGCTAAATCAATTACTACATCTGCCCCAGGTAGCACTTGAAATCGTTAAACCCTATAAGAAATATTACCAAATATAACCTGATTTCGATAATCACATGTGCAGACATATGTTCGAAGTCTTCGGCCCTTCTCAAACACCATAATATCTAGTCTACTTCAATTACCAATTAAACTTAGAAGTAAATCGCAACACGTAGCACAATTATTACATATTTATAACTTTTTAAATCTATAAAAGCACATAACATATACTAAAGTGAAAGTCTTCACTTTAGTATAATAACTTTAGTGTTTAGTATTTACCTTTAATTGTAAAGCCAAAAAAGTTAGATCCGAGATTATTATCAAGCATCTAATGTAAAACCGTCTAAGTAAATAAAATGCAATAAAGTAGACTGTTCAAGTGGTGCTCTTCTCGTAGAAACTTTAAAAATTCAGGTAGTATCCACTAGCAGGCCTTGTGAACAGCAACGGTGTCAGGACTGTTGAAAAATTTTTCCGCCAAGATGCGGCACTGGATGAATGTGATCTCCGTCTAATATGTTCCTCTATGCTTAAAAATCAAAGTAGGCACGAGCAGTTTTTTTTCTTTGTAAGAATGACACTAGCCACGACTCCAAATCTTACTTTGTAAGATATATACATTCTGACATATCCTGATTTTCCCTTCAATTTAATGAAATTGAATATGACAGATACAATAATACAGTTTCCAAAATTATCTTAACTTTTACTGAATAAAATTTTAAACGGTTATTTTGTATTTATAACATTCGTATCATTTGAAAAATTATCTGTAATTTCCAATGAAATTAACTAGAGTTTTTAGATTTTAGTTTTCTATACTGATATCATCTATCGGTAGTGTTTTATTTCTGTCTTCTCATCCATTTCTTTAAATGATATAGAGTTTTTATGTATTTCCGATATATTTACTGCTTAAAACAATAATTAATAGATTATTGGAAACAAAAAACAGTTTTTAGAAAAGAGTGCACCTTAATATGATGATCATGTTCAGAAAGCTTATTTTTGATTATTTGTTTTTGTAAACGGTATAGTAAATTAGTTGCTACTGTTTATTGATAATTATACGTTAAAATTATTCTTCTGTAAATATTAGTTTCTGGCGCAGAAAAGTGCTAAATCAGATTTTATTGATTATAATGGATTCAGCTTCGGAAATATCGTATATCAAATAATACATAAAGTGGACTTTTTAGAATCTGCTATATGAATTAAATTTATTGATGCTACAAACTCTTTAGAAAACAAAGATAATTTTTTTCTTATTTCTCATATATTTGTCAATTTTTCGTGCTTCTTTGTTTTTCTGCTTAATCCTTATAATCCTTTTACATGATCATAGATTTCATGTTTTAATAAATATTTTTTTATTCCAATTAATTTTAAAAGTTAATTCAAGCTAGTTTGTCAGTATAAAAGATAACATGAGAAAACATAATCATAGTTTTTAGGTATACATTCTCGGTATAGCTGTTCTCGCAGCAGGAAGGGGCACGACAAGATACTCAGGGTGAACATTTGTAATCACAGAAATTTAAATAATTATTTTTAACACTGCTTTTTTTGATCAAATATATAACTATATATACCAGTCTTCGAATCGCCAACGAAAACTTCCAACTCTAACCGATGCTTTTTTCTTGGTGGTTGTAATTTTCTAGTTAAAACTATACAAAGCTTATCCAGGAAGCCATTTTAACTAGGGCCGTAAAAAAAGAAAACATAGTTAAATTGAAACAGTTATTATTACATAAACAGCAATCATCGAGCTGCTTTTCGATGTTTTCACAATCGGTACTGCGAAAAATGAATTATATATCTGTGTTGTACACGTTTTCGCATGGGAATGGAATGAAAGGGTAACAGCCATTCGAACCTCTTTTTCACTATCAATATAAGTCGCAAACCGTAGAATTATGGAAGCGAGAAAAAAGGCTGGATGCAAAAATTCCAGATTTTGAAAATCGATTCCCGGCGCGGCTAAAGGATGCTACAAGAACCGTGTCTACCCAGCAAAGAAGAAATTGATGACCAGCAGCAAGATTGGTGCTGGAAATGATGGAGAAGTGCTGGCTAAGGGTCTACCACTGCATGACCGCTGCTGGACAGCTTCAGTGAACTTTGATGTTTGAAATCATCAGATAAAATGCTGATGGGCCTCCGTTTTATCTCTTGCGGTGCCCACCACACCATGGAAGTGCACGAACTGTTGCAGTACTATTGCTGGGAACCCTTACGCTAGGTGGCGTAATTCATCTAGGTTAAAAAATAATTCACTAATTGTAATTTTTATTGAAATATTTTAATCTGAAGTGTGAAAATATTTAAACACTTACGTTTCAATTTTAACAAATAATAATTTATTAGACTTTTAAATAGTTTTTTCAAGTCTATATTAAAATAAGAGTTATTTTTATTACCCTGCGGCAGATTAATGAATTTGTACACGAATCTGAAATGAATATCTTAACACAATTTAGGTTCTCAAGCTATTTTTTAAAGCTGTAAATAATATAGCACCACTGCCACCAACAAAATAAATAAGTAAATGAATAAATCAATAATTATTTATTTAAACGCACTTTTTTTTTCTTAAATATGGTTTTACTAAATTACAAAGGATTTCGGTTTTCGTAATTTACACAGTTGAGAATCAATCAACGTATAAAATATATAGTATTTCTATACAATACAATAATTTCTATACAAGTGTAATGATTGCGAACGCAAATCACAAAAGAAACAAACTTGAAATAGTGTAATGAGAACTTGGAAACAACGAGCACTCGTAGAATACGCTGAAAGCGCCATGTCTGACCACGAAAATCAAACAGCGCCGAGGCGGTTAATACTTGGGAGGGTGACCACGTGGAAATAGCTGCAAGTTCAAATATTTCTATAGACATTTCTGTTATAGACACTTCTATAGCTGTTGGTGAATCTAGCTCATAGAAAAACGGGCCATTTTTCTATAAGTTTTTTTATAGAATTCTTAAGAAATTTTTGTAAGGAAAGTGCTGGGCCAGCAAAGGAATGGCAGTAGGATAGGTGCTAGCACTGCAGGAAAAGTGCCTGATTGAAATAATGTAATGGCATACGCAGTGCTGGCCTGCTTTTGGCCATCACTGATGGGCCAGCTGCATTCCGCACGGACACATTTGTACTGGTTTAAGTAATGGCACCATTGTACTTTACCGCTGATGGCAGTGCTGGCTACCATCTTTTTTCCAGCTGATGGCCCAATATTTCTTTCTTTGCTGGGTAGTCGCTATTTCCTATTACATAGACCTGTAATTCATGTCTGGCCACTGTTTAAAATACTGATTGGAAAGTAATCTATTTAGGACTAAGGAAATTGGTTATCAAATATGTTCATCTGTAGAACCTATGTTAATGTGGGCGAGCAAAATTATGGATCAAAGCAAATCCCTCGCTTCCCATGTCGCAAGTCCTGTTTTGATTGGTCATCTTAATGACATTTCAAAAGCTTCATATTAGACCTCATTTCACAGTCAGCGGAAGAAGTGGTATAAACCCATATTTGCAGCAGCTACAAATGCAATTTTATTTGCAATACTATGAGCGATCGTGAAGTGCCAATCGTTGCATATAACAGTCGGGTTCTGGATCTCGTGGTACATGGCTTTTCATCTTATTGACTCTGTATTAAACTTATTTTCTGGATAAAACTTTTATAATAAACGCTCTAGTTCCATCAGTCATCGCACACTTCGATTTTTGACGTTTTGAGGAATATCTAGAGAAATTCTTCACAAAATTAAAATAAGAAATTATACGAACACCGGCAAAATAAAATGCTCAAAAGGATTTGTAACATATAACTATGTGCATGTTGTATAAAATCTGCGGTCGTTTGTATAATAATAGAACATATATACATGGATATAAAAATGTTTCTTTCAAAAATTGAAGAAATTTCTACTCGTTTTTTTTATTTATAACTTGCTGGGTTACCGACAAAATTTAACACCACTTTCAGGAAACATGAAAAATTACAGTAAAAACAATATATAATATAATTAGAATATATGCATATTAAATTCATGATGAAATTTGAGCATATGTATGAATTTTTTTTTTATATACGCAAACGCAAAATATAATAATTTTTTTTGAAAAATTTAGTAGTCAACTATATAGGGAAACTCGTAACAAAAACTGTCGAATATGGTTAAAATTCAGACAAATATCGGTGATATACTGAACTGAATTTTCTTTTTTTTTTTTTTTTTTTTCTAAAAGTAGCAGAATAATATGGCCTTTTCTGCAAATCTATCCTTTATCATTTTTTTTTTCATTTTTATTGAAATTTGAATTTTACATTAGAAATTAGAATTTTTCATGTGCTATTCCAGCACAAAAAACAATTTTGAGAATGAAGAATCCGATCCAAAGCTACCTAAAAACAATTATTTTTTTTATTTATTTATATTTAATTAGTTTATAAAAAATTACAATTTGTGAAAAATTCCTTATGACACAAACATTCTGAAATCAAACTTTCTGTTATATAATCCCATAGTACGTATATGGAAAAACCTTCACGTAGATGATAACTAGTAATTTCATCAAATTTTGTTTCAAATAGTATAATAGTCTGACATAAATCACCTTATATATTAATTTTTCTCTATAAAATGCATGTGTGATGTGAGGACCTTTTAGGTAGATTTCGTAAGAAATACTACCTATTATATTCTCCCTTATGTTGGAATTTCTGAAACATTTTTGCAGAGCTACACCGATCATAACCCCTAGAATCCAAAACCACCCTCAGTAAAAAACTTTATATCTATCTATCTATCTATGTATCTATCTATTTATCTATATATATCCCTTTCTTCTGGACACGATAACTTCCACAATTCTGCACAAATCTCTTCCAAACTATTACATTAAATCAAAGGGCATAAAATCTCGGTCAAGTTCGTTAATGGAAGAAATCGGACCAAGGGGATGGGAATAGGGAAGTGTTTTATGAAAACAGAAAGAACCCCATAACGTCTTAATTTTTGTACATATCAAATCAGCTTAATGTTTTTATTACTTCTAAAATTAGGTCCAAATATTTATGTATCACAGATTTTTGATCAACTTAAAAATGGGCTCAAGGGGCGCAAAAAATAGGGTTTTTGGGAGAAAAAAAACTTCGTAACTTCGTCAATTCTCAAGATATCAAATCCAATTAATTTTATTATAAATCTCCTTAATATTATCTACAACTTTTATATTCACAAGTTTTTGATAGTACCAATTCGTAACGCAAAAAAAATTAAAAACGAAAACAAAAAAAGGGGGGGGGGAGGTTGAAGAAGAAAACAATCCATAACTCCGTCAATTCAGAAGATATAAAATCCCCATGAATTTATCATATATCTTCTTAATATTGTCTACAACATTTGTACAGACAAGTTTTGATAAGACCAATTCTTACAGCAAAAACAAATTAAAATACATAGCGGTTGAAGAAAAAAAAAATCATCTTATTAAGAGTGTATTCAAATCCAAAATGCTTATTTTCTTACTCATTTTTAAATTCATTTTTGCTCTCAAACACATCCAAATGGTAGATTCTCTTATTCAGAAACTATATAATGTGCCGTAATGATCGATTTTTTTTTTTTTTTTTTTTTTTTTTAATAGAGGCAGACTATATTTCAAAAAATGATGTCAAAGTGGGCATTTTGAACAGAATTTCGCGAAGGAATTGTGTTAGAAACGAAACATTTTGTCCTACTGAGAAAATAATTGTTCATAAATCAAGTTTTAATTAATTGAACGAAAAATAAAAACACAGGTCACTTATAAATCTCTTTAAAAATCACGTCAGCAAGTTTCATATTTTTTCTATTAAAAATGAATCTGAAAATGTGCCAGAAAATTTCGAATTGTTGAGCATGGAAAAGTACTTTTTTAAATACCTCCTTAGCATGATTCTGATAAAACCAGCTATTATATAAAAATGAAATAAAAACTCGTCAAAAGCGACCAGATAAAATTGATAAAATGAATAAATCTTTAATCATGATTTAGTTTTGTTCGTGAAATTAGTATACTTAACTTTGAAATCTACCTCGCCTGTAGGCCGGGCCGGGTGGGATTTTTTGAAACAGGAATTACTATCGTATGTAGGAGATATGCATTCTAATTTTTATCATTTCAAGCCAAATTTAGAGATGGTAATTTCAGGTTGAAACGAATGTTTCCCGTCACAGCTAATACGGTCTTTGCAAACAGTTCGCGTGGACGTGTTTGCTCATATTTTGTAAAACGATTCTCGGCATTTGAAAGAAAGAGACTTGTGTTGTGTCTTCACACTGTGTTGTGAAATTTGTATAAAAAAATATCGTTATCATTAAGTACAAGGTGTCTGAAAAGGAACTATTACGTTAAGAGATTAGAAGCATCATTTACCTCCAGTTGTGTTGCAAAAAGTGAGCTACAGAATGTTACTGAATAAAGTGTGAAGCTTTAGGTACTAGTATTGTATCATATGACACTGTGAAGGTTTTGCGGAATGTTGGTTATATATAAAATTACAGTTAATTGTATATATTATAATTAGTATTATGTAATGGTGATTTGGCGAAAAACTTTTGTTACAACCTAATATATTGGATGTTTTATTTGTTCTTTTACATAAATGTTATGTGATATGTTGTTCATTTTTGTGTATAAATAGCATTCTTTAAGGCATCAACATATTGAAATTTCATCGTGATTGACCTTTGTTTAAGGAAAACGTAGAGACTTGGAACACAAGAAGACGTACAAACAAAGAAACAAAGCATTCTGGGCCTTAATGAAAGTTTTACAATAATAACATGATAATTGGGTCTTTCTAAAAAGTATCAAAATTCGTATGTGAATATGTAATATAAAGTATGAGAATATGTATTAAAAATATACATACAGAGACACATTATATATATATATATATATATATATATATATATATATATATATATTTGTAGGATTTGAATTTAAACATACTTTATTTTCTTTATGACCTGGATGATCAGCAAATTAACTGACGCTTTGATATTTTTATTATCCATGATTTGAAAGCACGAGCTATAAAAATTCACGATCACGAGATCAAGGTTTGGACATATTCAAAAATTAGAAAAGAGTCGGTCTAAAAAATAATGTTGTGCATGAAGCAGCGGCTTATGAGATGCCAAGGAAGGTATTGTTAAGCCTAATCAAATTATTCGTAAGAAATATGTTGTAAGTTTTAAGTAAGAAAGGTGCTGTATTTAGAAAAATATCAACGAAGTGATGTAAAGTTACCCTTATAGAATTGTATTAAAGTGTAAGTGTTGTGATTCAAACGTCTACTTATTCAAATCATCTATATATTAACATTTTACAAACAAAAACTTCTACAAATTTGGGGGCTCGATGCCGGGATATTAAGCAACTAGTAGTGGAATAGTTAGTCAAATATTAATCGAAAACATGGGATCCTTAAACAAAGCTAAAAGATTTGATCTAATAGATCTCTGTGAGGAATGCGGAATTCAACCACCAGAAAAACCGACAATCCATGTCCTAATAAAGCTAATTAAAAACTGGGAAGATTACGATGAAGATTTTATAAAGGACCGCCTAGAAGTAATTGTGGCAGCTAGAAAAGCGCAAGCGGAATCGGAACTTGAAGAAAAGAAATTAAGAGCAGAGACTGAAGAAAAGAAACTAAAAGCGCAATCGGAACTTGAAGAAAAGAAATTAAGAGCAGAGACTGAAGAAAAGAAACTAAAAGCGCAATTGGAACTTGAAGAAAAGAAACTGAAAATGGAAATGGAAGAGAGAAAATGGAGAATAGAATTGGAAGAAAAAGATCGCGAAAGAGAATTTGAGATTAAGAAAATACAACTAAAAGAAAATTCAAGACAGCACATCGATTTGGACAGAAGGACAAATCCAGGTAAGCAATATGAATTGCTTAGATTATTAACAAAATACGATAGTACAAATGATATTAGTTTATACTTGGCTATGTATGAAAGGCAAATGGCGCAAACGGGCATTGATAAAAAATAATAGGTCAACTATTTAATTAACCTAATGCCATTAGATGTGATTAATATAATAACCAGAGAGAGTGAACCCGAAATGCAAGATTATGACTATATAAAAACTATTCTTTTAAAACGGTACAAACTATCGCCAGAAGAGATTAGGCTGAAATTTTTCTCACTCAAAAAAGAGCCATCGGCTAATTGGCGCGATTTCGCTTATGAGATCAAGGTATATTTTAAACAATGGATCGACGGCCTTAAAATAGATAGCTTTGAGGAATTATCGGAATTAATTGTGGTTAATCAAATTAGGCATAATTTACCTGCGGAAACAAAGACACATTTGCAGAGGAATTGTTAATAATAAAAAAGATAGACGAATTAGTAAACAAATTAGATATTTACGAAACGGCACGAAGGGATTGCAATGAACAAGCTATATGGAATACTAGTGGAAGTTTTGAGGATAAACGATCGAGAGTGGCTGACTACGCCAATTCGAAAAGGCGCCAAGTTGACAATAGGCACAATGTGAACCATGGAAGAAACGAGGCACATATAATATGTTATAATTGTGGCAGACCTGATCACGTGAGCAAGAATTGTACCATGGGAAGTAAAACACAACAAAATTATTCAAATTATAACCCGCAACGTAATCAAAATTGGCGAGAAACGAAATACCAAGATTGGAGCCAAAACACGCAAAGAAAAGTAGTTAATACGGGCACGTTAATTGGAAAGAAAGAAAGAATTCTGAATATTCAAGGAATAAAAACAAACATATTAATCGATACAGGGAGTGATATTTCAATCGCCAATTCAAGATATCATACGGCAATAAACGCGCCAAAGTTAACCAGCGACAATATATCTATATCGGGCTTTGGTGGAGAAGAGATCAAACAAACGGGTTATTTCTTGCATAATATTTATGTAGATGGTATAGAAATACAAGATAAATTTTACGTAGTACAAGAAACTGACTATGATTTAATAATAGGTAGAAAAGCAGTCGAAGGCTTGACGTTAAAAGTAATGGAAGATGTTGTTAAAATAGTAAACGACAATTCAGTTCGAGTAGGATACATTAAAATTAATGATATCCTTTCCAAAACAGATGAAGTAGCCGCATCAAGTATAAATAACGATAATCGAGCTTGGGAAGATATGGTTAATATCAACTACGTAAATGCCGAGGTGGATTTGACTCATATTACAAATTTAACTAACAGAGAAAAAATACGAGAATTTATAGAATAATACAAACCAAATAAAACAAAGGATACTGGGTTAAAAATGAAAATACTATTAGCGGATGAAAAACCTATCTGTGAACGACCAAGAAGGTTACCTCTAGTGGAGCAGGAAATAGTCAGTAAGCAAATACAAAAGTGGTTGGAAGATGGGATCATTAGACGAAGTTATTCAGATTTTGCGGCCCCAGAAGTACTGAGTAAGAAAAAAGATGGATCACACCGGTTATGTATTGATTATCGGAAAATAAATCGAAAAATATTAAAAGATCGCTATCTACTACCGTTAATTGAGGATGTGATCGACAAATTGCAGAAGGCAAAAGTATTTACGACATTAGATCTCAAAAACGGCTTTTTCCACGTCGAAATTGATGAAAACAGTCGTAAATATACAACTTTTGTAACACATGAAGGAGAATACGAATTTTTACGTTGCCCATTCGGATTGTGCATATCAGGTAATCAATTTCAAAGATATGTAAACACAGTATTCCAAGATTTACTACGAGAAGGCACTATCATTGTATATATGGATGACTTTGTCATTCCCTCAGATGATGAAGAAGATGGGATAAAGAAGCTGAAACGAGTATTAGAAGTAGCATCAGCGTATGGTTTAGAAATTAACTTCAAAAAGTGCCAATTCCTTAAAAAGAAAATAGAGTTCTTGGGTTATATAATTGAAAATGGGACCATAAAACCGTCTGAAGCGAAAACAAAAGCTGTGCAAAATTTCCCTAAACCAACTACAACAAAACAATTACAATCCTTTTTAGGTTTAACAGGATACTTCAGAAAGTTTATAACGAATTACGCCAAAATCGCCAAGCCTCTAAGTGATTTATTAAAGAAAACAAATTGTTTCAAATTTGAAAGAGAGCAGCTCGGAGCTTTTAATGAGTTAAAGAGAATACTATTAACAAAACCAGTTCTTTAATTATATAAACAAGGATCCACACTAGAACTCCATACTGACGCAAGCGGCCAGGGATTTGGCGCAGTTTTATTACAGAAATGAGATGATGGAAAATTTCATCCATTACAATACATGAGCAAGAAAACTTCACCACAACAGGAGAAATATTCAAGTTATGAACTTGAAGTATTAGCCATAATAGAAGCTCTTAAGAAATTCAGAAATTACCTAATGGGAAATAAATTCAAGATAGTAACGAACTGCGCTGAGTTCCAGAAAACATTAAACAAAAGAGATTTAGCACCTAAGGTAGCAAGATGGGCATTGCTCATCGAGGAATACGACTACGAGATAGAACATAGAGCAGCAACAAGAATGAAACATGTAGATGCATTAAGTCGAAACGTCCCGACAACACAATCAGTATTAGTTATAACTAGATCGCAAGGAGAAATAACGAAAAGTATCGCAATAGTGCAAAGGCTAGATGAATCTATACAATGCATCAAGTCGCTTATTAAAAATGGACCGTCCGATAATTACTTAGTAAAAGATGATGTATTATACAAATTCGAGAATGGAAAAGAAATATTGGTGGTGCCGGAAAAGACGCAACGAGAAATTGTACGAAAAATTCATGAAATAGGACACTTTGCTATATCAAAAACGGAAGATCTAGTGAAGCAAGAATTTTACATAGCTGGATTAACGAAGAAAGTAGAGACAATAATCGCGAACTGTGTTGATTGTATCTTATATAATAGAAAGCAGGGAAAAGCTGAAGGTTTTCTAAACCCTATACCAAAAGGAGACAAACCATTGGAAACCTATCACATCGATCACATAGGTCCATTACCTCTCACAAATAAAAAATATCAATATATTTTCACCGTAGTAGATGCATTTACGAAGTTCGCATGGTTTTACCCAGTGAAAGTAATAGAGAAATTGGGACCCAGCTGTGTTCTTTCGGGAACCCAGCTAGAATTATAACCGATAAAGGAAAAGCTTTTACTGAAGGCGAGTTCAAGGAATATTGTACAAAGGAATTGAACCTCTAGAGATAACAACTGGGATGCCAAGAGGAAATGGGGAGGGGGAAAGAATACACAGAGTGATGATATCCGTTTTGTCAAAATTATCTAGTGATGATGAATCCAAGTGGTATAAGTATGTACCAAAATTACAAAGAATTATCAATAGCACAGTAACACGAAGCACCAAGTATAGTCCTTTTGAATTAATGACAGGAGTTAAAATGAAGGACAGTGACATGCAGAACATCAAGAAAATTTTGGAAGAAGAATTTACCGAATGTATGATGGAAGAACGCGAAGACATGAGAGAAGAAGCAAAGAAAAATATACTCAAAATACAAGAAGAAAACAAGGTGCAGTTTGATAAGAAAAGAAAACAGCCACGAAAATACAAAATAGGAGATATCGTCGCCATAAAGAGGACGCAATTTGTCAATACTATCAAACTTAAAGAAAAATATTTGGGGCCATATGAGATAACTGCAGCCAAGAATCATGATCGGTATGAAGTAAAGAAAGTAGCAGATCATGAAGGTCCAGGGAAGACGTCAACCAGGGCCGAATACATGAAGCCGTGGTCTATGGGTTAATCTCCTGGACGAGTCGGATAGATTAAATATACGTGTATGTGTATTGAACCTATAATCAAAATTTTATGTGAAAGAAAAATGTATAAAAGTCTCAAGAGTGTAGCTGTTTAAACAACAAAAAAAAATAATAAGCCAAGATGATGATGTCGAGACGCCATCATGTCAAGATGACCGATTTGTAGGATTTGAATTTAAACATACTTTATTTTCTTTATGACCTGGATGATCAGCAAATTAACTGACGCTTTGATATTTTTATTATCCATGATTTGAAAGCACGAGTTATAAAAATTCACGATCACGAGATCAAGGTTTGGACATATTCAAAAATTTGAAAAGAGTCAGTCTAAAAAATAATGTTGTGCATGAAGCAGCGGCTTATGAGATGCCAAGGAAGGTATTGTTAAGTCTAATCAAATTATTCGTAAGAAATATGTTGTAAGTTTTAAGTAAGAAAGGTGCTGTATTTAGAAAAGTATCAACAAAGTGATGTAAAGTTACCCTTATAGAATTGTATTAAAGTGTAAGTGTTGTGATTCAAACGTGTACTTATTCAAATCATCTATATATTAACATTTTACAAACAATAACTTCTACAAATTTATATATATATAAGTGCACATAGACGAATTGTATAAATCTGTTTTTATTAAGCAGTTAAGAAAACATTTACGGATTAATAATTTTACAGTTAATATCAAATTAATTATGTAGAATATGCTGATTTTTGTTATATCTTTTGTTCTAAAAGTCTCTTTATTTTAATGGAAGCTTTAGATAAATTCTTTACAGTATATTTTCTAAATTAATATTGCTTAGTCTGAAAAGAAAATGTTCAAAAAATATCGGAACAAAAATGTCAATGTTCACAGTATGTGCTAAAATGTTCAGGTAGTTCTGCAAAATAAAAAAAAAGAAAATTCCTTTGAAATTTCAACAAAAAAGAATTTTCTGTTTTACATTTTAAGGGGTCTTGTACCTTTTAAACGCGTCAAAAATTAACGAAAATCTTCAAAGTTTGAATTAGTCTATCTTCAAAACCTTTTTTGGTATAAACGTAAAATTTTGGATATTGATTAAACAGATTGTGCTTTGTAATATACAACCAACAGAAATTTATTAACCCTTTACAGAATTTGTGTATTGTTGAAATCAAAATAGCTCTTTTTTTTACCCCATAAGTCATTGCGCGCAAGATATCTTGAGAAAGTATGCATGGATTGTCATGAAATTTGGTAAATATACTAAACAAATAAGTTTGTTTAAAATGATCTACTTTTAAGTATTTACAATGGTAATATTTTTAGTTATGTCTATTTTTATTCATTAAAAATACAAAATTTTTATTTTTTTTTTACGAAAATATTTTTTTTTCATTTAGTTAATGAAATAATTTTAGCCTAAGAGTAGATCATTTTAAACACATATATATGTTTAGCATCTTTACCAAATTTCATGCCAATCCATACATACTTTCTCAAGATATCATGCGCGCAATGACTTATGGGGTAAAAAAAGAGCTATTGTGATTTCAACAATACACAAATTCTATAAAGGGTTAATAAATTTTTAATGGTAGCATCTTACAAAGCACAATCTGTTTAATCAATATCCAAAATTTCATGTTTATACATAAAAAGGCTTTGAAGATAGACTAATTCAAACTTTGAAGTTTTTAGTTAATGTTCGACGCGTTTAAAAGATACAAGACTCCTTAAAGAAAATTTACATACTTTATTCACTTTTCACGTACAATTTACAAAACATTTGAAGAAACAGTTTATTAAAACCTCAAAAGAAAAATGAGTAGGTAGGAGAAATCTAATTACAGAATAAAATTTATCAATTTTTCTTGAAACTTTTCATGTTTTCTTTCATTATTATTTTTTCAAATTATATTAAGAGTTTAATATACTCTACTTCATATTTTGCATTTTGTGGTACGAAACATTCGCATAACAGTATTCCTTTACAAACTGATGCTTTGAAACTCCTTTTAATATAGATTTTAAATTTCCTTTGGGCACTACTACAGATATTAAATTTCATAAGGTACTAGCAGTATTTAAACAATATTTGTAAAATTGCTTTTAAGCTATTCCTGTAGGTTTGACATCTGTATTTAATTAAAGAAAAAGTGAATTTAATTCTGATTGTTGCAAATAAATTAGTGTTTAAAACGTAAGTTTAATTAGTTAAATAAATTGCTTCGTTATAATTTACTTTTAATGTTTAAATTTCAAGGAAAAAAACAATATTTCATACAAAAATGTTCCCACGATAAGCAAAATAATCGTTTACTGATGTGTTTCAATAAATATATAATCTGAGATGCGGCGAATGTATTAAAATACAAGCAAGTCTAACATAAAAGACTACACAGTAAAAATTGAAAATGTTTATTTTCCTAAGAAAATATAATATGGAAACAAGCAAAAATATACAATAACTTCTTACGAGTTATCCGCGATTTCGTAAATCATTGTTAATCTTTAGAAACCCCAGAAACTAATGTACTTTCGTGATTTTAAGAAGCCTTCATTTTTGTTGCCATTCATTTTCGGAGACGTTTGTTTTCGAGTAATATTTATTGTGTATCAATTATATTTCTCAACTTGGAATATATGTTTTTTGACACTATCAATCTCAAACACACAGTTTCATGTTCAACAAATATATTTTACAGCCAAACATGAAAAATTAATATCATTAAGGTACTTTTCGGTTAGCCTGGCGCCAATGTTATATATACATATATATACATATATATATGTATCTATCCATATATATATATATGCATATGTTGAATACGTGCACACATATATGCACCATATGGCAAAAGGTGACCGGTTACTTGCGATTTTAGACGTTCTGTGGAATATCTATAAAAATACATAAGGAATTAACCTGAAACTCCAGGTATGTAAAAAGTATAGTATAAGGCCATATATTCCCGTGAAGATTTTTTCTCGAAACCCCATAGAGGACCGTCAACAAATTGAAAAAGAACGAATATCTTTTGGATAACCCTGTAAAAATTAATGTAACAAAAGCATTCAAACTCGAGATTATTAATAAGTGGTTTATTGGAATATACTGTGTTCACGTTTATGAGAATAACATGTATACTCGTAGAGAAATTAAGGTTTTTATAAAAACAGTCGCAAATTTCGCCAAGTTTTTTGCTTATAGTTTGCAAAGTTCTTAATATAAAAGAACGTTCTTTTCAGAAAGTATGACGAACAATATTTTACACAATACTCTGCAACTAGAATTAAAAAATAATAAAAATTGGATGAAAAATGAGCAAGTTTACGAAAAAATGTTTCACTGCGCATGTGCGAACGCAATCAAAATATAATGTCCATAATTTGTTTGCTAAATGTATAGAGCAACTTTTGTAAAACTTTCAAAAACATAGTTTGAAAAGTCTGATAATAATCGTTTATAGAATAAGCTCATTGATCAGTGCCAATATAGCATACACAATATTGCAAGTACTACAGTATTTGGATACAGCCCCTCATCTTTTTGCTTCCTTTTGTGAATAACGGATTTCGAGCTTATTCTATAAACGATTATTATCAGAATTTTCAAACTATGTTTTTGAGACTTTCACAAAAGTTGCTCTATACATTTAGCTAACACATTATGCAAAATATATTTTGATTACGTTTGGGCATGCGCAGTGAATCATTATTTAGTAAACCCGCTCATTTTTCATACACTTTTTATTATTTTTTCATTCTGATTGCAGGATATTGTGCATAATGTTGTTTATCTTATTTTCTGAAAAGAACTTTTTTTATATTAAGAACTCTGCAAATTATAAGCAAAACACGTTCAAAATTTGGGACTGTTTTTATTAAAACTTTAATTTCTCTACAAGTATACATTCTATCCTCATAAAAATCAACACAGTATATTACAATAAGCCACTTATTAATAATCTCGAGTTTGAACGCTTTTGCTACATTAGCTTTTACAGGCTTATCCAAAAGGTATTCGTTCTTTTGCGATTTGTTGATGGTCCCCTATGGGGTTTCGGGAAAAAATTTTCGCGGAAATATATGACTTATACTATACTGTTTACACACCTGCAGTTTCAGGTTAATTCCTCACGTATATTTCTAGCTATTTAACAAAAAGTCTGAAATTGCAAGTAACCGGTCACCTTTGGCCATATAGTGTATATGTAATATATATCAATACAAAACCCTTAACGGGTTAAAAGTTTGTGACGCAGCACTTATCCAAAAATCAAAAGTAAAATTTATGTAAATAGTTTTTTGCGTCATTGTATCCAAACTAAGTTAAATGTATGCAAATGGATAATATGACGAAAAAACTATTTACATAAATTTTACTTTTGATTTTTGGATAGCGTGGCACAAAAGATAAATCAATTTATTCAAACGAATACAATTCAGTGCATTATATAGATTCATTGAAAGTAATATATTCAACAGTGCATTGGAAAATGAAAAGTATTGTTTAGATGTGTAAATGTATTTAGCCAAAAGAAAATTTAAATTGTATTTTAAAACTAATAGTTTTAAGCAACATCAAGGCGTCACTTAAATTTTCATATCATATCTTTTAAAATTCATAATTCCAATTTATGAGATGTAAATGATAAAGCATCAATGAATAAATTTTGATATATATATGTATAGGTAAATTAATAGCATTGCGTCACTCACAATTTGATATCATTATTTTTAAGTTCCAAATTTAAAATTCTTAGAGCTAAAGATAAACTGCTACGTCACAAACTTTTAACCCGTTAAGGGTTTTGTATTGATATCATTACTTTTTTTAGGTTAGTGGTAAAAAAAAAAAAAAAAAAAAAAAAAAAAAAAAATTAAAGACCAATGCAATAAATTCATAGTCGTGATTTCCATTGATCTTTACAATCCTCCATCTAAAACGAATCAAAATGTCACAAGAATTTATGAAAACAATTTGTGTGTGCATATTCCAAGATTTCATTAACTAAAATTGAGTTAAAGAAACCTTTTAAAATTTGAACTTTTTAACACTATAGGTTACTCATAAATATGATACAAATAGAAATAGTTTATCTAACTGAAACTGTTTTAGCCAACATTTCAATTATCAAGTGTAACATAAGCGATATTTGGAAATTTAAGCGTTCCATGTGGTTAAGATTTTACGTTTCCTTTTCACATGTTTCTATGAAAATGTAGACAGTTATTATAAAAGAATTTCATTTTTACTTTATATTTTTAATGTTAGGAAATCTTGCACTGTAATACACCAAAAGTGTTAACATTTTTCAACATGGTATGAAATATGCTAAAATTGACGACATATATATATATATATTTTGTGTACATGTAAAATAAAACTTTTTCAAATTATGATCCACCTTAGGTTTATTATACAGCTATAAATAAATAAAACGAATCAAAGTGTCCAAGAATTTATGAAAACAATGTATGTGCATTATTCCAAGATTTCATTAACTAAAATCAAGTTAAAGAAAACTTTTAAAATTTGAACTATTTAACACTATAGGTTACTCATAAACATGATTCAAATAGAAATAAGTTATCTAACTGAAACTGTTTTACCCAACATTTCCATAA
This sequence comes from Maratus speciosus, assembly GCA_963932465.1. Classification (NCBI taxonomy): domain Eukaryota; kingdom Metazoa; phylum Arthropoda; class Arachnida; order Araneae; family Salticidae; genus Maratus; species Maratus speciosus. The sequence goes on from OZ010789.1 coordinate 336,425,127, forward strand.
TATAGTGAAAAACAATCAATATTTGGAAATTTAAGCGTTCCATATTTTTAAGAATTTATATTTCCTTTTTACCTGTTTCTATGAAAAAGCAGAAAGTTTTTATAAAGATATTTCATTTTTGCTTTATATTCTTAATGTTTTGAACTCTTGCGCTGTAATACACCAAAAGTCTTAAAATTTTTCAACATTGTACGAAATATGTTGAAATTGATATGAAAAATTCTTATTTTTTTATAAATACATGTAAAAACTTTTTCACGTTAAGATCCACCTTTGGTTTATTAAACAACCATAAATAAATAAAACAAATCTAAGTGTCACAAGAATTTATGAAAACAATTTGTGTGTGCATATTCCAAGATTTCATTAACTTAAATCGAGTTAAAGAAATCTTTTAAAATTTAAACTTTTTAAACCGTGAAAATAGAAAAATAATTTATCTAACTGAAACCATTTTAGCCAAAATGTCAATCAGTAAGTGTAAAACAAGCGATATTTTTAAATTTAAGCGTTCCATGTTTTTAAGATTTTACGTTTCCTTTTTACATGTTTCTATGAAAAGCACACAGTTATTATAAAGATATTTCATTTCTGCTTTATATTGTTAATTGCATGAACTCTTGCATTGCAATACACAAAAAGTCTTAAATTTTTTCAACATTATATGAAATATATTGAAATTGATGAGTTTTGTATCGTGCATTTGAAAATAATAATTTGAGCTAAGCATTGTCGTTTGTTTGGTTATGCTTAATGCAAACCTATGCTTTGCTCAAGTACCAATGGAACTTTAACAATAACTTATTTTATCTCAATAAAGTTTTTGTTTATTTTACAATACACAGGAATATTTCCTTCAGTAAAATTATTGCTAATGTATTTATACCTACTTTTGCATGCTATATGTGATTATTCCAAGAAACTTTGTCTGTAATAACAAAAATCATGATCCATGTAGCGCTTTCAACTGTTCAAATGGTAAAAATGATCAAAAAATTGGATGCTAGACAGCCAGTAAATTTTCTTGTGAAATAATTTCACATAAATCTGAGCAGTGTGTTTATGACATGAAAATAAAATAACACAATATCATGCTGAAAGTGATTCAAATGCAGAAATAAACATAAATGGGATATAAATGTTTAAATTTTCTTGAGCAACAATGTAATAATGGACTAGAAATCATAATGAACGCTTATAATAAAGTGAAATACAGTAAACTCTGTGAACTCCGCAAAATGCATAATCTGCAAACATCTATTATCTGCACTACGTGGAACGTAAGTAACGAAACTCATTTTAACATTTAAGTTCATAGATGAATTTAAATGATGAGTTAATTTTCACTAAATAACAATTTTCCCTTGAAATAAACTGTGATTTAAGAAAATTCATACAATTTGTACCCAGCACTCGAAAATAACAATTTGAGCTTGACATTTGTTTCTTTGGTTAGACTTAATGCAAACCTGTGCTTTGCTCAAGCTCCGATGAAACTTTAACATTAACTGATTATATCTCAACAAAGTTCTAGTTTCTTTTCTCTAGTTTCTTACACATGAATATTTCCTTTAGTTAAATTTCTGCTAATGTACCTATACCTACTTTGAATGCCATATATTTGATTATTCTAAGGCATTATGTCTGGACTAACAAGAATCACGATTCATGTAGTGGTTTTACATTGTTCAAAAGGTACAAATGATCAAAAAATTGGTTGCTAGATCATCAGTGAATTATCTTGTGAAATAATTTGCCTTAAGTCTGAGAAGTGTGCTTATGACAACAAAATAAAATAATAATATCATGCTCAGGGGTAGGAAAATGCATCATTTTACTAGCCACTGGCGAGTGAATTTTTTGACAGGATGAGTGAATTTTTAGGTAGTTATTGAAAACTGCAAACTATACAGGTATGCCGAAAACGTATTTTTAATAAGTAGTAGCTATATTTTTCAACTTTCCTAATTACTGCGATGTAAACATGGTACAAAATTCTATTTTATATTAAACTTTCATCTCTTGTTTATATTTCTCAATTTTATAGGAAAGAAATATATGAAAGTGCATTACAGTAATCAGCGACATGGAGCCGGAAAATTTTTGATGCTCCAACTCCAGCTCCGCTCCGAGATAAAATACTGTGACTCCGCCTACGGGAATTGCTCCAACTTGGCGCCGACTTCGCACTTCTGAGTTGCAGATTTTAATTTACACATTTAATTTTTTCCTTACAAATTCTTTCTTTCTTTACTTTCATTAAAGATCTGACAAAATGCATTTTTCTTCTCAACAAACTTGAAATGCTTGTTCAGAAAATATGACATCTTTTAGCTTTTGCTTTTAAAATAGAAAGTTTGGTGGAATTTTAAACACAAAAATCTTAAATTTCTTCTACGCTTTTCAAACAACCAAAATTGTACAACTACACGTGTAAACAACAGGCAGTCATATTTGTTTTCAAATAGTGTTGCAACTTAGCTCAAGTAGAAGTGAAGTAGTGTTACCATATTTTTGTGACAAGTTTTACATCTTTAATTAAAAAAAAAAACCTTAAAAAATGATATAATTAAAATACTGAATAATGATGTAATTAAAATATTTTAAACCTGGACATTTAAAAGACTGAAAAAAAAGATTTAAAAAAATAATAAAAAACTAAAGGAGCCCTGGAGCAGAGTAAATTTTAGAGCTCTAGCTCCAGGGAAAATACAGCTCCGGAGTGCTCCGGCTCCGGGCTACGGTTCCAGCACCAGGTCTCTGACAGTAATAGTAACCATCTATTTTGAGTTGCATAATTTTGTCAGAATTTTTTTTTACATTACATTGCATTTTACTGCCTGTTGAAATAAATCCTTCCCAGCAAAGAGGACATTGCTGGCCAGCAGCAAGATAGGTGCTGGCAATGATGGAGAAGTGCTGGCTGATGGTCTACCACTGCATGACCGCTGTTGGACAGCTTCAGTCAACTTTGTTGTTGGAAATCATCAGATAAAATTCTGGTGGGCATCCATTTTATCTCATGCGCTGGCCCACCCCTACATGGAAGCACACGAACTTTTGCAGTATTTCTGCTGGGAATCCTTACGCTAGGTGGCGCTGCGAATATGGAAGACATTGAGTATTTGAACACAAATCTGAAATGAATATCTTAACACAATTTAAGCTGTGCAGCTAATTTTTCTTGAAACTGTAAAAAATATAGCACCACTGCAACCAACAAAATAAATAAGTAAATGAATAAATAAATAAATTATTTATTCCAACGCACTTTTTCTCTCCTTAAATCTGGTTTTATTAGGTTACAAAGGATTTCGGTTTTCATAATTCACGCAGTTCAGAATAAAAAAAAAAAAAAAAAAAAAAAAAAAAAAAGCGTATAAAATACATAGAATTTCTATACAATAGAATAATTTCTATACCAGTTTAATGATTGGGAACGTAAATCACAAAAGAAACAAACTTGATATAGTGTAATGAGAGCTTGAAAAATACGAGCAGTCGTAGCGTACTCTGAAACCACTTGTTCATGTCCGATCAAGAAAACCAAGCAGCATCGAGCGCGGTTAGTACTTGGGAGGGTGACCACATGGAAACCAATGAAAGTTCAAATATATCTATAGACATTTCTATAGCTCTTGCTGATACTAGCTTATAGAAAAAAGAGCCATAATTATATTAATACTTTGTTTTTTTTTTATAGAATTCTATATGAAATTTTTGTAAGGGAAAGTGCTGGGCCAGTAAAGGCAAATTCGGCTTGGACACTTTTCGACAGGTTTAAGTAATGGTATCCTTGCACTTTACCGCTGATAGCACTTCTGGCTGCCATCTTTTTCCAGTTGATGGCCCACTGTTTCTTTCTTTGCTGGGTTGGCTGGTAAGATTTTCTAGAAATTCTCCATCCGTGTTCATAAACAGAATAGAAATAACTTATCTAACAGACACTTTTTTATCCAACATTTCATGTGTCTGACTATGTACAGAGCAATTGAGCTATTTAATTATTTTTTTAAACGTATTTTTATTAAGATTATGACTAGAAAATGTTAAAAAAAAGCAAAAAATATTTTCTTCATTGATAAAATTTTGGTTAATGGAGGAATTTATAGTAAAATTTAGTGAAATTTGGCCCGAAAGGCTCTAAAGAAAATTTAGTACTTTTCGGTTAGCCGGGTGCCAGTGTTATATATACATGGATATGTATATACACATGTATATATATACATCTATATACATATACAAATATGTGCATACACATGCATATAGGTGTATATGTACAATATCTGTATATATACATATATACATGTATTTATAACACTGGCGCCCGGCTAACCGAAAAGTACCCAAAATTTTACTGTATGTTAGTTTCCTTTGTACATTTCATATTTATGACATTGGTGAAGGCAATGAACAAAAATCTAAGAAATGTTTTAAATGTTTTAAATGTTTCAAAACTAATAGCATATTGCACTTGTTTACATGTTAATTTTCATAAAATTCATCAATGTCATTCCACAAAAACATCCATAAAACAATAAATATTTATTTTAAATATAAATCTTTAGTTCATTGCCTTCACAATAGTGTAAACAACATAATATTTTAAATTTCCTAGTGATATTCCAATAATTTTCTGAGGAATAATTTTTGCGTATGGAATTTTCACCGAAAATTACATTATCCAAAAAATGCATTTAAAGTTTAGATTTTTGTTTTACTACAAGAATTTCAGTAATAATACATCTAAACTTCACTGTTTTTATAAGTCACTCATTTCTTTAAAAGTACCGACCCTTTTTTAATCTCTAGAAGGCCATATTTCCCCCCCCCCAGTTTTTTAACAAAGCAAAGCATGACATTTCACATCAAAGATGCGACCGTTATCACAAACACCATATTCTTCAGTTTTAAGTGACTTGGATTGTTTGTGGCTTATTCAATACCTTTTAATTTCATGTATAATTCAATATTGTACAATTTTACAGGTAAATAATAAAAAAACAGAGCTCGTGTTCTGTATCTAGGCTAGTCAGTGATGATTTGGCACCCATAAGCAGAATTTTCAGTATCAATCTGCAGCAAACCAAAATTTATCTGCGACCCAACAATACTGAACCAAGCTACTATAATAAATATTCACAGTAAACCATAAAATAAGCAAAATTTACATTTTACAAAGAAAATTAATAACAAACACAATAACTCCTAAAACAAAGTAAATTTGTGATTTTTTTTAAGCTCAATATTTATTTTTAAGCTGGTAGATTGATCTGCAAGGTCTTAAAATAATCTGCAGCGCTGCTGCCGTGCTGCACAGTTTCTGCTATGGAGATTTGGTACATGATCACTTTCTACGCCATGTCATTCATATCATTCTCCACAAAAACACCCATAAGACAAAAATATTTCTTCTAAATTTAAACCTATTTTAAATTTCATAATGATATTCCAATAACTTTTTGAGAAATCATGTTTTGCGTATGGAATTTTCACCGAAAATAACTTTTCCAAAAAATGCATTTAAAGTTTAGATTTATGTTTTACTACAAGAATTTAGAGTACTATACATCCAAACTTCACTGTTTCTACAAGTCATACTCATTTTTTTTTAAGTACTGACCTTTTCTTTATCTTTAGAAGGTCATATCCCCCCCCCCCGGTTCTTCAACAAAGCAAAAGATGACGTTTCTCATCGATGTAACCGTTATCGAAAACACAAAATTCTTCAGTTTTAAGAGACTTGGATTGTTTATGGTTTATTCAATACTTTTTAATTTCATGTATAATCCAATATTATGTAATTTTACAGGTAAATAATGAAAAAAAATAGAACTCCTCTTCTGTATCAGTCGGTGCCGATGTGGCATGCAATCACTTTCTACGGCAAGGCTGTCAATCCAAAACTCAGACATGGTACAGGCTCAGCAAAAAAAAAAAAAAAAAAAAAAAAAAAAAAAAAAGCTTTCACGGCCTAATAGAATTTTGACGAAATTCACATTTTTCCGCAGCGTTCAGATGAAATTTCGCTTATTCTGCGATACATTGGCGAAATTAGCGTTTTTCACCGACCACTTGACGAAAGTCACGTTGTTCTGCAATCTTTCGAAGAAATTCGTGTTTTTTTGCCGCGATCTTTCGCCAAAATCGTGTTTTTTCCGCAATCTTTCGAAGAAATTTACGCATTTACCACGATCTTTCGTCAAAAATCGCGCATATTCCACGATCTTTCGTCAAAAATCGCGCATATTCCACGATCTTTCGCCAAAGATCGCTCATTTTCCACGATCTTTCGCAAAAATTTGCGCATTTTCCACGATCTTTCGCCAAAATTCGTGCATTTTCCAAGATCTTTCGCAAAAATTCACGCATTTTCCACGATCTTTTAACAAAATTCACGTTTTTTTATCATCCGACAAAAATTGCATTTTTTCCCGATTCTTTGACGAAATTCACATTCTTTTTTCGCGATCCTTCGACGAATTTCACGTTTTTTTTCACGTCCATTTAAAGAAATTCGCTATTATACGATCTGTTGCCAAAAATCGCGTATTTTGCACGATCTTTCGCCGAAATTCGCATATTTTACACGATCCTTTGACAAAATACGCTTTATTCTGCAATCCTTTGATGAAAATCGCGTTTTTCCAGTGATCCTTTGGCGGAAGTCGCATTTTTTCCCGCGATCCTTTGAAGAAATTTGCGCTTTTCCCGCGATTCTTTGAAGAAATTTGCGTTTTCCCGAGATCGGTTGAAGAAATTTTGCTCAATTTGGCGCGGTTCATACTCGCGTTTTTGTTGTATTACATCCGCTCCCGCTAATCCCCCCCCCCCCTCCAATTAAAAATGTCAAGAAATTTTAATGCATATTTGCATCGATCCCAGAGATAATAAAATTCACTGCTGAAAAAGCGGAATTCCGCGTTTTCGCGGAAAAGTAAAAATGTCTGGAAATTATATATGGTTGCCAAATTACTTATACATTTATCGACAAGCTTGACAGTATTTTTTACAAGCTTGATAGAAGTAGAATTACACCCAAAAATAGAATGTCCATGAAATTTCAAGCAAAATTTATATTATTACGTAAAAGTGAATAAAATATGCCCTTTAAAGAAAACAATGCTACCCAACACATACTTCAAGGGGGGGGGGGGTGTGCCAAATGAAGATATTGATTGTTTATAGTTTCACACAAAAATGTATGTATATATGAAGTAACAAGATACTCGCAAGCTCATGTTAAACTTATGGGAGCGTTCTTTTCAAATTTGTGAAATTAAAAGTAACTTAAAAAAAAAATAATCGAAAAAGTAAGCACTAACCCAGTTAGAATTCAATCTCAGCTATTCTAAGCAAGAAAAACAATCATTTAAAACTATTAATATGCAAGGGAGAAATTTTTAAATGTACGCTCCCATAGGTTTAAAGTCAAAAATTCCAGTTTCTTCTCATGACTAGTGCAGATTCATAACCTTAAAGTTAATGTTAATCCTATGAGAGCGTTGTTTACATATTCCTTGCTAGCATTTTAATTATTATTAAAAAAAAATTATCTTTTAAGGATTTTTTTTTTTTTTTTTTTGCAATTGAAATTTTTTTGCATTTTGAAAATTTTAGTTGCGTGCAAGGAAAGTGGGGGTGCTAAAATCCATATCGCTCCTGGTGCAAAAAAAGCTAGTTTTGGCCTTGATACTCGTTTGGCTATTTAAAAGTCAGTGAGTAACGTAAACAAACTTCCATTACAAAGTAGGAAGATAATCTGTGGCCTATAATCTCCTAAAAAAAGTAACTAGTTTTGAAGGGAAAGGCGTTATAGCCCTTAGATTACCCCCCCCCCCCCCCTCATCCACTTCACAATTAAATCAACATTCCCAATTAGGTTGGCAAGACAATATAAACATTTTAGTTTTTATATAAAACACACATATCAACCTTTTTTTTTTTTTTTTTTTTTTTTTTCTCAGAATGAAAATACATTTTGACAACATGATTGTAAAAAACGAACTTTGAAGCAGGATATGAAAAAAAATCAAAAGAAAATTGTTTAAAGCTTTCTTTTAAGAATATTAACTTTAGAATTAAATAAAAACAAGTATCTTACCTTTGCAAAAAAAAAAAAAAAAAAAAAAAAGCTATTATATCTCTTATTTACCTATAACCTTTAATTACTAAATAAACAAAAAGAACATGAAGAAAATTTTTACTTTTAGAAGCTCAAAACAACTAGTCGGGATAATATGATTCATTTTGAGCTAATCGTGTGCTCTGAACAAATTATTCATGTGTCTTCCGATTGGCGTTATAGCAATAGGTCGTTTCCTACCAGACATAATCTGCAAATATCACAAATTTTCTTTTAAAATAGCATTCTATTCTAATACTACAAAAGAAAAACACGATGTCTCTTTCCCTTTCATTTTGATCTCAAATAACAATCAAGTAAGTTGAACATCCATTGCACATATCATTGGAGTTGAAAATTAGTTTGTTTCAAGTTGGGAAATTTTTTAATCCCCCCCCCCCCCCCTCAATAAATATCTGTCGCTACGCACCGACGAATCGATAAGAAAACGACGAATTTAAACACTAAATCCATCATTATAGCGAATTTCTGCCCGTTAACAAGTAAACAAACAAACGTGGATTAGGATTCAATTCAACAAGATTCAATAAACGATTGAAAACGCGAGATACGATCATAAACAAGAAATTAAAAATAATTTTTTTTGAAAATTGAAAAAAAATTATAAATAACAATTATATTGAATACATATAATTAAAAAAAAAATTCCCCTTTTTTAAAAAGGAATCTAAATATTTTTTCGACAAAAAGCAGTAATATGAAATAATAATTTCTTCATAACAAAAGAGAAAGATAATATCAATCGAAATTTCATTTTATATATTTAATATTTTAAAACACATAATAATTAACATTTAAAATTTTAATATTAAAAAAAATTACTGCCTACATTCAGGTTGTTAACTCGACTTAGAATACCTAAAATGACTTTGCAAATTTTGCTTCTGATTATACCCTAAGCTCCTTGTTATACCCACAGCAGATGGATTAAGACTCCTCCTACATACGAAGTGACGTCAAACCTATTCACCAATCACAGACGAGAAAAGTAAAAAAAGCGATTTTTAAAAATAAAACGAGTTTTCCCAGATAAAAGAGAAGTCTTATTCACCTTGACTTAATCAGATTCATATTATATATCAATTTAAAGAAAATCGCCCGTACCGTTTTCGAGATATTGAAATTAGGAACTTCTTACATACCGTACCAACGCTTTCGCTTTAAAAATTGCTATTTAGATCTCAAAATATATTGCACGTAGTAATGTAAAAATTTCAGTATACGATTATACTGCAGATATAAGACTGTTCTAGAAAAATCAGAACAATAGGACCTATATCTGCTGAGTTATTAAAAGGAGGCTTTTCGCGTTTTCTTTGATGTCGTGTTAGCCGTATATATGAGTTCCGCCATCTACGAATTCTACGGTAAGATTTTAGGCTTAAGGCTGCGTCACTCGGAATACTACTGTCTTCCATGATATATCCAGATATACATATATGTATGTATATATAACACCCGGCTAACCGAAAAGTACCATCATTAATATTAACATTAATTTTAATATTATTTTGTTATCTTTACATGTATAAATTCACTTAAGCACCTGAAAATGTTTGATTGAGAACTCATAGCGTCTTAACTATTTATGCCTGAATTTTTTATTTCTCACATTTGTTGCTAAATCACTTTAAAATTTTGTAAAATGAACTGGAAAAATACTATAAATTGGTCTTTTATTAAGTTACAGCTTATATTTTTAAACTTTTATAAATTTTCGTTTTCATATTATATTTATATAGTATATAAATCTCTGTGTGTGTGCGTGTGTCCGCTTACATGTATTATAAGATGACGTGTATTAGAAGATGAAATATGCTTAAAATATAAAATATGCTTGTAACTTACATTTCCATTCAAATAAAAACTTTATTTTCCATTCTAATGATCAGACAAAACGTCTTTGTGTCAAAAAATTTCATAGTGAAATGTTTTATAAGAAATATTTCTTTTTCCGCTGACATATTAGAGTAATCCTATTTTCGAAATTTTGTTAATATGTTTTTATGCGTTTGCACAACAAACAACAAAATTTTCCTGCTCAAATCGAAAGTTTCAGAGAATAAGTCTTAACTCAATAGCAGAACATTTTTCTATATTGAATAAAGATAATAACTCTTTTATATGCATCTTATGGTTAAAATAGAATCATTTATAAGTCAGAAAATAAGTTTGGTGGAATTTTCTAAGAATCGTTTATTCCATATGAATAATTCAAAATTGCATTATACATTATTAAGAACTGTTTCTTTTCAGCTGAATATGCACAATAAAAAGGTTTTACTATATAACTCGTCCTTTTTTTACTGATCATTAAATACGGTGCATCTAAAATCTCTTAAACGAATTCCTTATAATCATTTATATAAGATAGTCAAGAAATTCTATTTCAGAAACATTGTTGCTGTCAGGTAGCTTGACAAGTAACAAAATATCTCTAATGTAAACAGAAAATTGGAGAAACAGCACTTTCTTAACAAATGGATTACGTTTATGGCATTCAATAAAGATAAAAATTATTTATTTGTATCTTATGGTTATAATAATCTCACCGACGATATGGAAAATAAATATATAACGTTTTGCGAAAGCCATTTACTAAATTGGAATAATTTTCAATTATAACGTGCAAAGAGCAGTAAAATAAAAAGCAGTCTTTATGAAAGTATCGCATAGATAAGTAATTTTTGGATAAAAATATTTGTGAACAAACGATGTGAAAAAAAAAAAAATACTTATTTAAAACATTTCGATAGATATAAAATATAATATAAATCCATAATATCATACATGCAAAAACATTTGTATCATTGTAGATCTTGATGATGTTGCCGTCAGAGCAATGAAACATGTCTTCTAAATAAATAAAGGTATTTATTTGACTTATGTCACTTGACCCTGTTTGACTTATGGTATTCATTTGACTTTTAAATGTATTTATATCACTTCTAGCACATATTAAGGTAGTTTGATGTTTCAAGTGGTTTTCATATACAGGGTGTTCCAAAATTAGACCGAAAAATTAAGAGGGGTGATATAAGGTATGAAGAGAATGAAAAAATGTCATAGAACAATTTTTTAAAATATGCCTGCAACCCAGTTACAAAAGAGTAACTTAATTGCTCAAAACATTGTAAATGATTCAGTATTTGTCTGTTTTCGTGTACCTTTACATAACTAAATTGGCAATTTTCAGTATTTGTTTGTTTTCGTGTGGGAATCTCATTCCTGCTGCCTAGATCAAATTCACCCATATATTTGCTTTAATTAAAGATTTGTTCGTAGAATTTGGCCGCAGCGGGAGAAATGTACTACTCAGATAAATAAGTGATCGCTAAAACGAAACTGATCACTAAAACAAAGGAAATAAATTGTAGCAGCCGGTTTTCAGAACCAGTTTAAAATTATATTGTCGAAATTGACGTCATATCTAGCAAACGATTTGTTTAATTATTATCTTTTTCCTTAATTTATTTCTTGATATCGAAACGACTTCATTAAAATAGATTTTTTAATTTCAGAAACAATCAACTAATGTACTACGTCATTTTAAAACAGGCTTAGTTAAAGTTTAGTTAAAGTTTTAGTTAAAGTGGTCGCAAACCACTTATTTAGTCACAAATGCAGGGTGTTTCGTACTAACAGAACTTAGACTGACAGCAATAATTCTGACAAAAAATTAAAAAAATTGTAATGAAAATGCAACGATATTTTACCTTGTTTTGTGTAAAATATTATAACATTACGAGAAATTCTGGGACAACGGCGTTCCCACGCAATCAATGATGACGTATGAACTGATAATTACCATCCACAATGTGGTTCGTCAAGTGCATACTGCTGGCGTGTATAATGGAAATTTCTAACACTTTTTTTTAGTGTTGTCTTATTTATAACAAAAGTGAGAATGTCAGGTGAAAAATTTCATTACAGCATACTGCAGTTTTCTGAAAGTTATTACTGTCAACCCAAACTGAGTTAGGGTAGAAAGAAAAAAATCACCCCAACTTAAAAAGTGGACTTTCCTAATTTTCATTCTTCCGTAGGGAACCATCTAGGAATGAGACGCTAGTGCTCTGGACTTCGAAGCAAAATCTATAGGCATTACGATTACAGCGCCATCTGTTAAAGGTTTTTGCAATGAAATTTTCGAACTTTTTTATAACATTTTTACAGCTTAGCGAATAAACAAATCGTCTACCGCATAATTCTATTGATCTTTGTTTTTTATTTTTAATTTTGAAATCAGGATCTTATTCGCTGGACACCCTGTAAATAGGATATATTTTATCTCTGCACATTAACTTTACGGGTTATAACTGTAAAATACTTTCAAAATTTCAGATTTCTTTGATTCTGATGAAAATAAAAGTATAAAATTGTATTTGGTGATTGCATTTAAAACGTAAATAATCGTTTAGAACGTTTGTAATGAGATTCAATAGTATTAAATGATTAGAAAACGCTCTATAAATGTAATTACTCGGAAACTATTGTGGCTAGGAATTTTAAATTTGACATGCAGGTTTATATTAGGCAGTTATTCTTCTGAGAAACATTTTTAAAAAAATCGAATTTGAAATGGTTGTGCCGAGAGAAAAACATTCTATAATAAAAAAGAAAAGTAAAAAGAAAGGTAAGGACTTTCACTATGATTTCCCTGAGGAATTAGTCTACAATCTTTAAATTATCTTAGGTCATCTTAATTGTCTCTTACTTTTAAGACAGAGATACGTGTGAAAAAAATGCTTTTTAATTTAAATTAAATGACAAAAAAAAAGAGAAAAAAATTATTTATACTGCCACTGTTATGTAGAATTTTTCTAGGCAGTAAAAAAAAAAAAAAAAAAAAAAAAAAAAAAAAAACGTACCAGTGATCGCTAAAATTACATAAAACGGTATTAATAATATGATTGCGAACTATGTAAGCAATAATTTCATATTTAGCTTTACAGCATACAAAAATGATGGTTAAATTTACTAAACCAATATTTTTTAACTCATTACTTAACTGTATTTTAATTTTTATGCACATTCCACTTTTACTAATATTGTAAAAAAGCAACAATTGCTTGTTTGTATGAAATAGACTATAAGAATCTTGAACCGATTTAAAAAAATCTTTACGGTATGATAGCGATAAACAGAGTTCCCAAGTAGACCGAATTGTATCTGTTTTTCGAATGGTTGTGGCTGTAAAAGTGTTATAATGAATGTGTTATCTGCTAACTTAATACAGTACAAGAATGGATCTTTCTCAAAATGCGGCATAATTACCTTTACTTTCCAAGGGTAGCTGCTCAAACTAGGCAATTAAGTTTATAGAGCATAGATGTCCCTCCCAATCACCTTTATTAAAGTCTTAAAAAAAAACAAAAAAAAATCAGCCAAAGCTGAGCTAGTCGGTAAGCACGAAAAAGGGCAGAATACTGAACAGTATGTAAATAATTATGAGGATAACAATATTTGTAAAAAGACAATGAGAAGCAATAATATAAAATGTCCGACCCTACATTGGTCAGTGGATCAGGGGAAAATCGAGCCCCTTACTCAGTGATGGAGTAATACAGGATGCCACGTAAAAAGATGTTTTTAATCTTTGACAGGAAATCCGGGCACGATAATGTGACATAATTAGTATTATAATATTTAAATAATGTAACAGACGCTCGCTGTTACAGAAATTTTTCTTGTTGCCGTTACATAAAAAGTTCTAAGCATACCAGTTTCCTAGAAAAACTTTAGTAACTTTACAGTTTTTTTTTTCTTTTTTTTACTGTGTGCATTATGTCTTTGCTCGACAAGTGAGTGATACTCGGAGGTTACGTTAGTTGGCAATTCTTCCAGTGTATGAGATAAATGGTAAGATTCAGCTTTTAAAGTTATGTGTAGATATTTGGAACACAAGAACCCCTGCTACCGTTTTTACCTTGCTTTCAAAATCCTGCGTAGTGCAACTTTTCGCACATTCGGGTTTGGGTCAACAAGCGTTTCAAAGATTATTGCTTCAGGATGACCAACGTAACCATTTTATGGGGTGACGCAATCCACAAGTAGCTTCAGATTGTCTATAAGATAAAGTGAAACTAGAATTGTTTTCTAAAGATTTAATGCTCCATCTGTACAACTAGCATGCAATTTGATTGTGAACCACACATGTGAGTAAACCTTTATGATAAACTCAGTCAAAGCTTGTAGTTAATTTGAGGGATTCTGTGTACTAATATAAACACACAAGATTCACTTGGCCGTTGTCAACCCGCGGGCATGGAAAAAATTTTCAGGATTTTTGTGGGAAAAATTCTCAGGACAAAAATCATTCATCATCAACAAATCATTCATCAACTATTCTAAGCTCAGATCAGTTTTCTTTGCAGAAGAAATTGCGGTGTTAATTTTCTTATTGTCCACAACAGGTAAATATTCACAATTCTGAAGCTGTTTTCCAATTAGACCTCAGTACGTTTTAGGGCCAGTTGTATCGCCATCCAAGTACTTCATATGCCTCAGCAGTAGCACGTTACCAAGTAGTTACCCGTAAGGCATGGTGACGTCACGGCGACGTCGTTGTGAAGTCACACTGTGATTTTGTGACCGTCGATGTGACGTCACGTGACGTGGATGTGACGTCACAGTGACTAGAATGTGAGGTCGTTATGGCCGTTTTAGAGGTCGTTTGTGACGTCACATTGTGACCACTCTGTGAAGTCACGGTGTGACTAATTTGTGAAAAGTGTGTCATTTGTGACTATTTTGGCATTAACTTTGTGACGAACCTGTGACGAAAGTGACAATGTTTTGAAGTCACACTGTGACCAATTTGTGAAATATGTGTCATTTGTGACGAACTTGTCATAAACTCTGTGATGATTTCAAATGAAAATCAAATTTCAAATTAATTGCTTAAAAGGCGCAAAGGCGAACTAGTGAAAAAGATTCCATGCTGGAACTCGAACCCGGGCCATCAGTATAGCGCACTTACGTTCTACCGACTAAACCACATGGAACGATACCCAGCCTGGAAAATTTCTCACTATTACATGTTGGCAAGGCTACAAACGCAGCACAAGATGGAATATTTATCGTCAGCCACCGACATGGCGCAAGCACGAAACTTAAATCCAGCATCGATTGAAACTGTATTAATTCTTGGAAATGTTTTCAGAGAGAACCATTCGCCTTGCATACAATATTTCAAATGAAAATCAAATTTCAAATTAATAGCTTAAAAGGCAATTTTAATTTGAAATTTGATTTTCATTTGAAATACTGTATGCAAGGCGAATGTTTCTCTCTGGAAAAATTTTCAAGTATTAATATATATTTAATCGATGCTGGTTTAATTAAGTTTCGTGTTTGCCCCATGACGGTGGCTCACGATAAATATTCCATCTTGTGCGGCGTTTGTAGCCTTGCCAACATGTAATAAGGAGAAAATTTCCAGGCTCGGTATCGTTCCATGTGGTTTAGTCGGTAGAATGTCAGTGCGCTATACTGATGACCCGGGATCGAGACCCGGCGTGGATATTTTTCACTATGTTGGCCTTTGCGCCTTTTAAGCAATTTATTTGAAATTTGATTTTCATTTGAAATATTGTATGCAAGGCGAATGTTTCTCTCTGGAAAAATGTCCAAGTATTAATACTGTGATGATTCTTGTCATAAAAACTACGATAATTTTAAAGTAAAGTTTTGTTTGAAATATAAAATTTTATCTTTTTACCGTACTTTTTAGCAAGATATCGCTATTTTGGAGTCCTATTCTTCTAAAATATTTTTAATTTTCCATTTAAAAAACAATGCTTATTAACTGACATCTTTTTTTATTAAGTTAGCTTGATCTTGAATTCAAGCTTAATATTAAGAATGTGTAAGCTTTTTAATGTATTATGATTTGTCATTGCTTTTTTAAATACGAACATGGAGTCTAACGAACATTAATACAACTGTTACTTATAGAACTACATGATAAGCCCTATTTATTTAAATTTTTTATTCCCGTATATATTGTATTTTGTGAATATGAGCTAATTAGATTTGGTATGTTTTATATGAAAAGACTGATCTGGGAAATAGAAACAACAAGTAAGATATATCATGCGTTAGGCATAGATTATAAAACACTTTCCAACTCTTCCTAAATGTTTTATCAAGACATCGGGGGAAATAACGTAAATAAGATAACTAAGTAAACATGAAAACGCGTAAAACATTTAAAAACTGATTTACGCAGTTACCATCCACTAAGGTGTAAAAAAATCATAATTTAAAAAAAAAAATAAAAAAAATCGTTTTTTTTTAAATTTAAATCAGATTTTTTTAATTTAAATCAGATTTGTATGATTTTTTCCCCAGCGTTCAAATACTGAATAGCTATCATGAGTTTTAGGTTTCCAAAACAATTACACCACTAATTGCTAACATAATCTATGTTTTTACACTTTAATTGATAAAATTATAATTGTTAGTTTGTAATTACAGAAATAAAAACTGCAAATTAGTAGTTTCATTAGGTAGTATTATACAATAATGTTATATACATTAATATTGTAATAATTATGTAAAACTTTATAAATACTAGAGATACTTAACATTTATGAAAATTATTAACTGCATTTTATACTAAATAGCTAACATTACTTCAAATTAATTATTAAACAATCAACTCTCTAATTAGGAACATATTATACATTTTTAAGCCTTAATTATTAAAATGATAATAATTCATTTTAGAAAGAAAAAGGGACAGGATGCTAGTTCAAAAAACGGGCACTATTTCATGAGGAAATATATTAGTAATGTGTTTAGTAATGATGTAAAAAAAAAAAAAAAAAGAATATTTTTTAGCATTAAAAGTAAAGTGTCCTTAATTTTTAATAATTTTATGAATAACAAATTGAATAATACAATTAAATAACATATTTTAATAATATCCTGTTTTTTCTAAAGAAATAAAGTTCTATATTTTTGCAAGATTTTTTCCACATGAATTTAGAATACTGTTGAATGGGGAAGGTTTTTACAAGAAATCTCTGGCTACAACTACAGGTAAATTTCAACTTTTTTTTTCTTTTTTTAAGGCAGGGTGCATTTTGCCAATTTCAAAAGGGGCATGGTGTGGCACCATTAAACAAAATGGCCTAGAAGAAGCAGTATAAGTAATTACAGAATTAATAAAATCTGCAAATAAGTAAAATTCATTAGTTAGTAGCACAAATAACAAAACTAACAAATATTATTTGCAGCTCATTTTGCATTTGTATTTAGGAAAATTTCTGTAAACCACCAAAATCTATACTTACACACATGTACGTGTATGCTAACCAAAAAGAAAAAAATGAAAATGAGTTAAACCCATTCATATAGAATAAATATAAGTTAGCCACTAATATCTGAAATCCTCAAAATATTTAAGTAACAGCATTATTACCTCTATTAGCTTTCAATGGTTCAATTTTTTAATATATATGAGTTACAAAAAAAATAAATAAATAAAATAATAATAATAATAATAATAAACATTTATTCAACCTATACCAAAGAAGTTCTTGCTGTGCTTAGCATTTTTATACCAATTATTTCTTTTTCTCTTATGCATTCATTTACAATTTAGCTGCTGAGCAGATGTCATTCTTTCATTCTTCTTTAACTTCAGATTGCTATTAATTACTATTTATTATTTTACTTGTAGAAATGTAATTATACTTGCTATGTGTATTTTATATAAAATAATGCATAAATTGATTACCTAAAGGAAATTATGACATTGCAAATTATGTTAGATTTAAATATCATTTTTAAGTGAAACTGTTTTAATTTGGATAAAAACTTAAAAACAATGCTTTTAATTTTTTTACAATACTAATGAATTAAGCTTAGAAACAATTATTTAAAGCTCTTTTTTTGTTTATTAATAAGTCAAAATACCTGTAGAAACTTTCAAATTATGTTCATGTTAGATTTCGATACTTTTTTTGACATTTTAAACATTTAGAAAATTTTTGATTTTAATCAATGATTTTTTTTTAAAAATCGGTTGATTAAAATCATGATTTAATCACTGATTTAAATCAACCGATTAAAATCGTTGACACCCTACCATCCACAGCCAAATATGTTTTCTAATTCTTTTAAACAGTCCTGTATTTGATCTGTAGATTGATATATATATACTATATAATGGAAAAATTTAGTTTATCAAGGAAACGCATAACAGGTTGAAATTCTCTTTTAGCAATTTATACTAATATATGGAAACATACTTAAATAATTTTGTACAACCCTGTACTTTACCTAGAACCTTTATTACACGCCACTATTTAGTTAAAATTTTATTCAAGCTAAAACACTCTTAAAACTGCTGAAATCACATTTCCAGAAATTATAATTCATAGATGGCAACGTATCCAATTCTTTGCGTGACCCTTTATATCATTTTATCTATATACTACAAACATTTCTTAGTAAATTAAATACAGTGCAGCGTTAAAATGCATAACTTATTTAAAAACCTCCTTTAATCAATACCCAGTAACCCTTTCGAATACTTTTGTATATTCCTGTATATGAATTATAGCATATATATATACACCATATACTATGCATAAATGTAGTGAATCATAAAAGTGTATATCATAATTTAAAATGTATTTCCAGCAATCATCGCTAATGAACAGTACTTCGGATACAATATAGTATCTGAAATATTTTGTGTGTCCCTGTAAATGCTATATACACTTCGTATTATACATGAAATAATTCATAGTATGTAAACCTCAACGACGTATATCAATTTCATTATATATCAAATAGATTAATATAAATAAAGTACGCCGCAAACAATTCCCTCCACCCCTATATCATTATGTATTGGAATTCCTTTTTTAGCCCTGTAAATGAACAATAACTATTCTTTGCATCGCATATTCTATGGAATGCACATTTTAGTGCGCTTCATAAATGCATATCAATTTTATTCTGTTTGAAAGCGTGTAAAATCATTAAAAATCATTTGAAACGATTTTTTTCCCACAAGCCGTAATGTAATGGAATACAATTGACTGTCCCTGTAAATGAAATAACATGCTACAAACTTCATTACAAATAGGGGTCTTGCTATGGTAAACGTTAATAACATCCAAAAATTTTAAATAATTTAATTATCTTTAAATGTCTATTAATTATGTTAATGATTGATGATAATACTTGTCCATATACTTTTATATTTATGCCACCATGTGGTTTTAACCCAATATTTAAATAAGAAAATAAACCAGATTAAAATGCAATTTAAATCACTAATTTTAATAATCTGATCAAAGCTGTTGAAAAGGAAGTTAGATATTTTAACAAAATAAAAAATAAATGTAATGAAATATTTGTGTTCTATAACATGTTTATTAGAAGATAACTGAAATCATTGTAATTAAAAAAAAAAAAAAAAAAAAAAAAAGCAAACAAGGAAAATAATATTTTAGATATTTCAGCAAAATAAAAAATAAATGTAATGAAATATTTATGTTCTACAGCATGTTAATGAGAAACTAACTAAAATTGTTGTAATAAAATTTAAAAAAAAAGCAAACAGGGAAAATAATATTTTTACATACCTAATTTCATTGACGTTGTACGTGATACTTTGATTTTGGGGAACCAATTAAATCCGATTATAAGTACGGTAGCAATGACTTGAATCATCTTCAACAAGTCAAAGCTACCGTAATTTTCTCGGGTTTATATTTTGTTAGCTGAACTAACTTGGATCCTGAGAACGTTCTTGTTTCAGTTTTTAAATCCGTGTCAACACATCTATGCTGTCCAGTGTCCACAGAACTTCAGTGTCCACAGTGTCCACAGAACTGTCCAGTGTCCCGCGTTTATTCTAAAAAGTTTCACTGTTACTTTTATCCGTTATTCTGCGGTCGAGTGGTAACAACTGAAATAGTGCAGATGCAGACGATTTTTAAGTTTCGAAGTTCGAAGCAGATGTTTTTTGGCTTTATTTGTTTTTCTATACCACAGTTTCGGAAGGAAATTAAATGCGTAATAATTTTGTCAATTTGTCTCTAATTCAATTTCCTGTTTGAAAATGTTTTATTGTATTTCATCTTTTATTTTTATCAGTTTTATTGAATTGTAAAGTTTCATTTTCGTAAATTATAATAATAATATTATCCATAATTAGAGTTTACTAGATAAAACATTGCTTAAATTTTCAAAATGTATACAAATTAATTTATTGGTAATAATGATGACTCCCTCCTTTTTTTTAAAAGTAAAATTTGTATCACAGGTATCAGTTTGTATCACACTCATCTCTTCTCGATAATCTTGTTGTATTTTTTAAGAAGATATTTTGTATATATATACAAAATATCTTCTTAAAAAATACAACAAGATTATCGAGAAGAGATGAGTTTTTCTTTGTCAATCTGTCATTCTCTTAATATTAATTTTCTGTAGAATAAAACTTGTAAAATAATTTTTAAAGATATATTTTGAAAACAAAAAATAAAACATGAATAATTAATTATGTCGTGGGCTTTGCCTAAATTTTGTACATTAATTTTATATTCGGAAAATGTCAATTCTATTTTAAACGTTTGAAAGAAGTAGAATAAAAAAAAAAATACTTAAAATAGTGAAACACTAAGAGGGAAAAAAATGACTTGAATGCAAATTATAAAGCAAGAAATGCATATATGACTGAACTTTGAAGACGCTTTCTGCGTGCTCATTAAAAGCTGCAGCCTTAACTGTAATAGAAAGTTTTTAGTTTGAAACGACAGAAATGTTTCGACTACTCTTTGAGAAACTTCTAGTATAACAGATGATCATTTACAAAAATCTTTATAAAAGATAAGTCGAGGTCTGCTTACCTAAAACATTTTTTTTAATAATATGAAATTCTCATCATTAGGAAATCGTTTTGTGTTGCTGATGAATTAATTACATTTTATGTTATATGAAAATAAAAAGTTTTTGTTAGAGGCACAGATGCAACTTGGACCACGGTTTAAAAAATTTGTTTATCCGGCAGAAAAATATATTTTACAGTAAATAACATGTTTTTAATAATTTTTGTAATTTTTTAAAGTTTTCTAAGAAGTTCACATCTCAGTCACAATGTGACATCACTGAGTGGTGGCATTTTGGTCACAGATGTGACGTGACCACAGTGACTTACAGTGACGTCACAATGACGTCACTGTGACCATGCATGCTATGAGGGTAGAACACAAATAGTCCAGGCATTAGAGACCGTACAGGGGCTCTACCTAGCAAAATTCATGGTAGTTGTGGAAAAAGGCTTACTATATGTTTTTTGGGTCTCTGAATCCGAATTTTTAACTTCCCACCAAAATTTCCCACGGCAACACCCCCCCCCCCCAATTTTGGTAAAATGCCCCCCAAAAAAGCTTTTTATTAAAATCATTGTCTTAGGGAAAAAGTATCTAGAAATTCAGAAAGT
This sequence comes from Maratus speciosus, assembly GCA_963932465.1. Lineage (NCBI taxonomy): Eukaryota > Metazoa > Arthropoda > Arachnida > Araneae > Salticidae > Maratus > Maratus speciosus. The sequence continues at coordinate 336,446,744 of OZ010789.1, forward strand.
AGACAAAATTTGCAACAAATTAGATATATGACATTATGAATTAGGATGAAGGGGAAGGGGGGATCTGCCTCGAAACATGCACGCGGTGCTGCGTGAACTAAGTTGCGCAATTCCACTTAACCACTCACACGTTTACATTCGCCCTCCCATCTCCTCTCCGAACATTCTCCATAAGGATTACTTTTAGTTTTTTGGGTCGCTGAATCCCAATTTTTAACTTCCCCCACAAATTTCCCCTCCCCCGAAAACCCCCCTAAATAGTTGTTTTTAACTTAAATTTCTTATTGTTTTAGGGGAAAACATTAAGAAATTCAGAAACTAGACAAAATTTGCAACTAATAGGATATATGACATTATGGCGTAGGATGAACGGGGAGGGGAGGGCTGCCTCTGAAAATGCAATGCGGCGCTACGTGCACTAAGTTATGAAGTCCAGGCAATAGGGGATTTTACCTGGAAAAGTTAATACTAGTTCTGGATTTCGACTCACTTTATGTTTTTTGGGTCGCTGAATCCGAATTTGTAACTTCTCACCAAAATTTTACCCGGCAACTCCCCAAAAAATTGATTTTTTGAAAAAATTTGGTTTTTGAGAAAAGCGCGCGGGGAATGTTCCGAGGCAGCCCCCTCTATCCCCGTTTATCCTACGCCATAATGTCATATATCCTATTTGTCGCAAATTTTGTCTAGTTTCTGAATTTTGTAACAAACAATAAGAAATTTAAGTTAAAAACAACTATTTGGGGGGGGGGGGGGGTGTTCGGCGGGGAAAATTTTGGCGGTAAGTTAAAAATTCGGATTCAGCGACCCAAAAACTTTATAGAGAAAGTTCGGAGGGGAGATGGGAGGGCGAATGTAAACGTGTGAGTGGTTAAGTGGAATTGTGCAACTTAGTTCACGCAGCACCGCGCGCATGTTCCGAGGCAAATACCCCCTTCCCCTTTATCCTAAGTCATAATGTCATATATCTAATTTGTTGCAAATTTTGTCTACTTTCTGAATTTCTAGATACTTTTCATCTAAAACAATAAAAAAAAATGATTTTTTTTTTAATAAAAACCTTTTTTGGAGGGCATTTTACCAAAATTGGGGGAGTTGCCGTGGGAAATTTTGGTGGGGAGTTAAAGATTCGGATTCAAAAACCGAAAAAACATAAAGTAAGCCGATTTCCAGAACTACCATTAATTTTCTTGGTAAAATTCCCTATTGCCTGGACCAATATAAAGATTTCTTTCAAAATAGTGTTATACGGCGGAAAAAACTACCCTCATTTACCGTGTTCTCGGCTCCGTGTATTCCTTATTTACCCTTATTACTGCAGTCCCATCACCTTCTAATGCTAACAATGTAGTGGAATTAATATGACGTTCTGTGAAAAATTTCGTTATACTTTCAATAATGTCTTTTGCAGAAGACGTTATTGGTGACACATATCCTATGTAATTGCAGTCAGATTCTTCTATTAGTGTCACGTGTTCTTCAAGCACCCTTTCTTCATGGAGCGTTTCCCTTAATGTTCACCTGAGTTGAAGTTTGATCTTTTTGAGCGTCCAAATATAGTTCTTTTAAGTTATTGGTGGCACTGAAACTGAAATCTTGGATTCGGCGCCCCGTGCGATATTTTTTTCCGTCTTATGCCTGTCTATAACATTGGGCATGTCGTCATGTGTCGCAGCTCCTAAGTCTTCAAGAGATGCACTTTCTAATGATGCCCCATCTTTGTCGGATACATCCGTTCTATCGCACGCTCTAACTAGTACTGGAAGGCGGATTGTTTGTGAGCCCTTGTTCGCCTTGCGACTTTTTCGCGTCAGCAGAAAAGGAAAATTAAAAATTTAAAAAAATCCCTGAAGTGTGAAAATTTACTTAATTTTTGGCTATTTTGGCATATTTTGACCCCAAAGTGGAACCACAAGATATTTAATGATTACTCTAAAATTTTGCACTTATGTTTCTTGTATATTCCGTGCTAGCGAAAATACAATATCAGAAATAAAAAAAATCACTAAAATTTGAAAATTTGCATTATTTTCGGTTAATATCCCATATTTAGACCCCAAAGTGGAACCAATCTATTTATTGATTATTTTGAAATTATGTGCGTATATTTCTGAGACCATTCTACAATTTTTCTGCACTAGCGCGAAAACAATTTCGAAAAAAAAAAAAAAAACTTTACGCTTTGCCCTGTTGTACATTTCCTAATTTTATAAAATAACTTTAAAAAGATTTTATAAAAAAGACTTGAGTGGAGTTGTAAATATTCTACAAAATCCCTATATATAAATATTTCATTGATTAATTGAAATTGGCAATATCTTTCTCAAATTTATTACTTGATTGTGTAAATCTTCTTATGAATTTTCAAAAATTCAGGAAAAATAATTTAGAAGATGAATTTTTCATTATTTCATAATTTCAGACACTAAGGGTTCCATCTTCGCACACATAGGAAGGAAAATAAGTTTTTGAACGTATCTGCTTCGCACTGTGAAAAGCAGAAAAACATTAAAAACATCCTTCAGTGAATAATGGTTATTATCAGACTAACTTTTATTCATTAAATAAATATACAATAATTTCCAGCATTACAAAATATTTTTTTTTATTAAATGTAAATATTTTATGCAATTCTATATGAAATTTATTACATATTAATATATATCTATATATATTAGGGGAGACTAGGGACGGTTTACCATGCGGGAAGCTTGACCTATCCATCAATTTTCATATTTAAAATAATTTCATTGTTTTATCAATAGGTGTCAGCCAAAGCTACTGGAATGCTCAAACAACAGTCTTCGTTTCATAGAGATATTCGAAATAGGTGTGGAAAAATCAATTCTGAGGCGTTTTCAACCTAAGAGTTGTGTTTTTTAGAAATAATTTGTAAGTTTTTTCAAATAAATTATATCATAGAAATTTAATTAAGTAGGTTTAAAGTAATGCAGAAATATCGAACTTTTATTCCAAACATAAAGACTGTACAGTAAGTTAGGATTAACATAACAATGTGGTATTCTTTAGACTAGATCTATGTAGGGGGCTTGACCCAGTCAATGTGAAGGAGGGTTGACCAGATATTCAAGGCTCTCTTAATTAAGTGGGTTTGAAAATCTTTTTATTATATACTGCGCATAATGAAAAGTTAATGGTATATACATAAAAGAATGTAAATTTATTTTGTAAAGCTTCAGTAAAATGGTGTGATCGAAAAAAAATGTTTAAAACTGATTATAGATTGATAATTGATAGAAAATGGAAAAGTTGGTATGAACATTTTTCCATTTAAATATTGCTTACAATAGGTAAATAGAAACAGTGTGAAAGACTAGAAAAAATGAAAACAGCCGTCTTAATCCATTAAGAGGCAGTGGTAAGTTTATAAAATAACTTAATTTTAATTCCAAAACATCACAATGACACCAAAATTTTGCTAAAATCTTTCATTTATTATGTATCGGAAATACAGCCTTTTTCTTATTTCCGAATAAATTTGTTCGTAAATTCCGGTGCCAGTCGACATTTTAGTACTGAAAGTACTTTGCCAGTTAAATGTTTAAATCATATTAATGATAAGTTAAGTCCTCATGCGATTGCAAAAGAACATAGCATCGATCGAATAACTTCAGGAATGTATGTAGAAAAATTTCAGATTTTAGAGTTGTCAGATCGAATGTCACAAAAGAAATAGAATAAGGACATATATATATATATATATGTATATAAGTATATATATATATATATATATATATATATATATGTATATAAGTAGATATATCCATATTAGATATCGTCTGCCAAATTGTATGAAACATCTTTACGATTTATGTAAACATCTGTCAATAGTCAAAAATTTATTTCATTTTATCGAGGGAAAAAAAAATGTTTTTAATGAGAGAAAAATTTTCACTTTTTTGATTTTCCGAAATGTTGAATGTTATTGAGGAATGAATCGGCATTAAATTTTGTTTTCACAATGACATTTCTGCTATAAAAGCATTTAAATTTTTTTTCAAAAAGGTTTAAAGATTTAAATTTTTTTCAATTTTATATATATATATATGTATATATATATATATATATATATATATATATATATGTAATACAAATGGAAATTTCGTTTCGGCTTCTTATAACTCGAGCATATAATTTATATAATTTTGATGGAGCTTGCACTATTGCATAGCTATTATTTCAGGGAAGGTTTTCGTATTTAGCACGTCGTTCTACGTATATCAGTTACTAGCTGTTACCCGTGACTTTGTTCACTTAAGATTTAAAAAAGAATCAATTCATCAATTAAGCAAAAAATTTCGTTAATTAAAAGCATATGTAATTAACCTTTTATCGTATTTTATAGTACAAAAACTTCTAATGATCCCAATTTGCTTATTTTTGTTTATATATATAGGATCATTTAAATTTCTTTCGTGAGCTTCAAATTTTATACTCGTTTTCTAAGATTAAATGAAGAATAAACATACATCTTTGTTATTCTATTTTATTATTTATATTTATTCTATTTTATACTTATTCCGTTCATGGATATTGATTTATGTTTTTGTGACAAAGAATATTATTTAAAGAGATATATTAGTAAATAGTGATTATTAACAGATCACTTCAGACGCGTCTTTTAATTGATTAGAATAATCGAAAAATCAGCATATAACATTATGTTTCTATACCAAAAAATTAAATCTTGGAAAAGAAAAAAGGATAAATGGTATTCAAAAAATCAGACGTGGTGAAGCATCAAAAGTCAAAAATAAATAATAAAAGTATGAGAAATTTCTTTAACTTTCAAATATTTATTAAATTTTTATTTCATGGTATCACATTTTTAACAGCTGTAGATCTACCAATAATATCAAAATGTTTATCACGCTCCGAAGACTCTCGAAGCCTAAATGCTTATTATTTAAGAAATACAGTTGCTTATTGCTTTCAATCGCGGAAGAAATCTATTTATGGGAAAAGCAGTCCAGTTACGGCTAAATGTTTTCATATCGATTGTTGTGTTGTAATTTTGGATTATGGAGGCTTGGCTATTTGTAGGAATATGCTCCAATGAGGGACAGAGATTATGTTTCAGAGATTTTTTAACTATAGATTTAGTTTTTTTTTAATCAAAAGAAAATTTGCCTTCTTCTCTTTCGCTTTTCATTAATCATGGCGCCTTTAAAAATGTGAGGAATGTGAGGTGAAGGGTGAATTTATTTCTTAATTAATGATTTCACCTCTTCTTTACATGTAAACATTGTGACATGTGAAGCCTAATCTCTAATTAAAATTACTTGCTAAGCTTTCTTACATCGAATTTCTGGGAGATTTTAAGGTAAAAGGATGTTAATCATGTATTTTCTGGAAAGTCTGTGGAAATCAAACCATTTGGTATAAGTGATATAAAAATGCTAATATTTTCTGAAAGAAAACTGGTCAATGATTTAAAATATGATGACGTCACTTGGTTAGTTTTTCGTACGGAATAATACTTGTCGAGATAATGTATATATTCTTTCACTTCATGAATCATGTAAAACTATGCCATTTCACTTAATTAAAACATAAAATCGCTTAATGAAGTCCTATATTATTGTACTTGTACATTTAGAAAAAATATTGAAATTCATTTTTAATAAATTTTAAATTTCAAGTAAGAAAATGTAGGATAAATTGGGCGAAGATACAGTAGTTAGTGACTTTACTGTTTTAAAAATCACCTGTTGTTTTTATTTGTTATTCATTGATTGCTTTTAGAAGTCTGCACCCTTATGTATCATTTAAAACCTTATTTCATTTTATGGATATTATATAAAGCATAAAAAAAAATTGTTTTTGTAAGCACTTGCATTTCGGCGTCTTACCCATACCTATGAGTAAGATGGCCAACTATCTAGGGGCAAGATGCCTTGTGGATTTTGAATGTAAACAATATTTTTTGTGAAGCAACATAAAACATAATGGGACGAATAAAAGTAACTTTAATATTTTAGACATACTAAAGTTGTTAACTTACTTACTATTAAAAAATTAGAAAAATATAAATGCAACAAACGTTGGCAATTTAATAAAAGGACAAACTAATATTTGAAAAAAAAAAGTTATGTTCTATTTAACATTTTAAATAATTATGGCTCTTAAGTATGCCTATTTTTAAATATTATAATAAGTTTAAATACAATAAAGCCACTGTGAGTAAGTGCTTTAGAGTGCAGATTTTTTGTTGGTGTTTTTCATATGACCCTTTGTTCTTTTAAGCTATAACTCAGATCTGACACAGACTGCACATTTGTTTAAGCACTTTAAGGAACTTGTATATAACCAACAGTTTCACTGAATGCATTTGATCCAATCACATTTTTCAGAGGTTTTGTTGCACTTTGCTATACACTCTTAACACTGATTCTCACTCACTTAAAAAAAAAAAAAAATCCTCATCTTGTGAATGTTGGTGGAAAATTTAATCCGTTATGTTTTCAAAGCAGATCAAATTAACGTGTTTTTAGAGTCTGCGGTGTCTGGATGGAGGTTGGCGAGCATAGCTCGTGGGGGCAGCAGACCCTAGTTATCTAAAACTATATTATATACTACCGATATTTACATTTATTAAAATTATTTATAACTGCATTTAACATCAAAGTTTTAACAATGGTTAAAATTAAAAATTATGAAATAATTATTTATAAGGCCAATAAAGTTTATTTATAACTCAGAATACATATAGAAACATTTCGACTTATATTCACCTTAGATTTTAATATTTATTTATGTCATTTTAAACATTTACAAAATTTATAATTTTAACTAATGCTTTTTTTAATCAGTTGATTAAAATCACGATTTAATCATTGATTTAAAGCATCTGATTAAAATTGTTGACAAATTAGTTAATATATAAGAGTAATTCATACAATGAAGACACAACCAGGCATTTGACTGCAACGGAAAATAACCGGCATCTTACCCCGAGGGGGAAAAACCGGCATCTTACCCCCAAAAATTTTCGTAGACTCCGGCGTACCCCACTGACGTGAAGAAGCAGGAACTGGCCACCATTTATGCTTTGTAGAAAGGCAAGGTATCAGTACTTTCTAAAAACATCAGATATATTTTTCTGGTGTTTAAACTAAGACTTATATAGGCAAATATAGAAGTCACGTAAATGATTTTTGACACTTACCAGAAGTGATTTGACGAAATAGCAATAAAAAAGTACCACTTAATTTTTTAAAAGAGCGCAAACAGAAATTAAAATATCAGTAGGGAACCATCTTCCTTACAGTTGAACGGCGTTTCCCTACAGCGGCTGCGCATATGAGGGGGGAGGTAGAGGATGAACAACACAGATATTAGTACCGGTACCATAGAATAGGGCAATTAGGGCTCCGGTATTTTTTTCGATAGAAATTAACCCCTGACCCTATTTAAAATGTAAGCTAAAGTTACATTTTGAAATAATGCGACTTTTGATGCAAAACATTATTTTTGAAATGTATATTGTTATTTAATGGTTTCATTTTTAATTTCGAAGCTTGTGAAATGAAACTGATATCAATTTGACGAAATTAATATAAATATATACAACAGTTTTCTAATTAAAATTAATACTTTAATTGAAAAAATATTACAGCATTTTTATCCGATAAAACCTTTTACTAAATTCGCCTTTCTGATATGTTTTAATTGCCATCTGTTACAAATAATTAATTAAAATAGCATACGATTTTTTGAAATTCAATTCGTAGGGGCAATATCAATCCACTTAAATGTACTGAAATTTAATTTACATCCTTGGTTTAAATGCCAATATGCTCAGACGATTTTTGCTTCTGTAGAATAAATTCATTCATAAAGCTTCAATGTGTGAAAATATGTTTTTAGTTTTAGGAAAATTTACTTTAATCATGTTTTTGTACTATCTATACAAATTGAAATTAAATTATTTTTAATTTTAAAGAGAATATAGCGTAAAAAAAAATTAATTAATTTTATTTCCCTTTTTACCACAAATAATGTCTTCTACTAATAATCATAACGGACATTTTGAATGCAAACTCTCATTTGTATGTAACTTATATTCAAACTTATTAATCAGTATTAGTAAAAAAATATTTCTCATTCATTTTAAATATGACGTCATTTTTTATCTATTTTCATTAGTTTGTGATATTCATGCTCCTTGTATTTTTAACGAATACTTCAAAATACCTGTTTTATTTCAAGTATGACGTCATATTTTTGCAAGTTAAATACTTTATCAATAATATAATTCTTTTTCATTCTTTTTCCTTCTAATTATGTCGCCATTTTTGACAGAAAAACCCTTATTAAAGTAACCGATATCCATGTTTTATATATAATAAAAAATACTTCATTTTTTTTTTTTTTCGTTTGAAATATGACGTCATATTTATTTTCTTTTTATTCTCATTTTTTACGCAGAAATTGTTCAGTTAAAAATTAATTGCCGAGGAGAAAATTTTATACCAGACTGATTTTCTTGGCAACGGAAAAGAAAGATGGTTAAATTTATCGGAAAAATGTCAATTGATTCTCTATGAAAAGGAATGAAATTTTGAATTATTAACCAAATATTTGAATAAAATAAATTAAACATAGCCTATGTTCATTTCCGGGTTGCAATCCATCTATATTAAAAAATACAAAAGCGTTAATTCATCCGTTTAGAAGCTGACTTCATTCAAACATTCGGACACACATTGACATTTATAATATTATAAGGATAAGGATATAACTATTAAATCTGCAGATCAGGAGCCTCAATGTCATCTTTGCAAGTCATTGTTTTTTAACACTCATTGCGTAATATTCAACTTCCTACAAATCGCTTTTTAAAGTTTTCAAATTAGATAAATATTTATAAGAATACAAAATACTTCGTAAAGATTCATAAATTAAAATTGTTAAACAAGTGGTTATACATTGATATTCTGAAATTCTGATGCGCTACTTATTCTGGTAACTTTTAAAATCAAAAATTGCATTTCTTCATGGGGGCTCTGCCACCCTGAACCCTATATTCTATTTAAATTTACATTCGTAATTTTTTATTCATTGTGCGGATGGTTATAGTATATCTTAGATTTTTCTTTTTTACGCTGTGATTTATAAGAATAAGCATAAGTTTTTTATATAAATTAATAAAATTTAAATTTAAAATAAAATCTTCATATTAACCGTACGCAGACAATAAATCTTGAAGTGACGCCAAAAATGTAACCCTAAAATCCGCTACATTCGGCAAAAACACAACGACGTGCTTAAAAAAAAAAAAAAAGCAGAATAATATTTTTAGTAATACAGTTTTTAATTCATAATACAATGAAATGCTTCCTTAGAATGCTTACATATAAGCAGATCATTTTTATTTTACAGAAAAAATGCACGAAAGAAGTCAAAAAATTCGGTCCTTGTTCCACGTGCTTGCTTTTTTTTTTGGGGGGGGGGGGCGAATGAGGGCATTTAAATCTGAGCGATAACGCACATCATATTGCAAACTGTTTTTACGGCATACTGCATCTCCATCTATCGCTTTCCTCCGTGAATAATAGTTAATTTTATTTTACCCAAGATCTTTTTATTCCAGCATCTTTGTTTTCGATAAATGACGTCTAATTCATCTGCTATGCGTACTTACTCAAAACTTTTCATCTTGTTATATTAAGAAATACTCGAGAGTTTTCTTTTTATTTCCAATATGCCGCCATATTATTTATTATTCTTAATTTTTTTTTTCATTTTCCTGTTTCACGTCAAAATATTTCAATTGAAAATTGTGTAAGAGAAAATATTATTCCGGGTTTTGATTTTCTTGGCAACGATTAAAGAAATATTGGTAAATGTTATGGAAAAATGTCACATTATTCTCTATGATAATAATAAACTTTTGTATTTTTAAGCAAAATATTTGAATAAATGAAATAAAAAAATAAAATATTGCCTATTTTTAATTTTGGGCTAAAATCTATCTATATGCAAAGATACAAATTCATTAATTCACCCGTTTTGACGTTGGCTTTACTCAAACATTATACACGCAGTTATACTAATATTATTAGGACCAAATGGCAACATATGAAAGAAAAGGAAAAAAATTAAATATGTACTATGTGAAATTGATAAAACAAAACGCTTTATATTATTGGAAAACATGCATAAAATTCCCCCAAAAATTATAAACCTAATTAAAAAAATCTCGCAAATATATGGACAAAATTTCAAACTAATTGGAATAATTTAATAATCTTATTTAAAAATTTCAGCATCCAAAATTTACCATTTAAATCCATTTTTCATATGAGCCATTTCTTTCAACAAATTAAAATCTGAAAATCGTCTGACTTGCCATAGCAAAGCATTATAGAGCAAAATAAAATGTTCTATATTTCCCGAACGAATGAACCAAATTTAACCAAAAACTATACAGCTAAGTCCGAGTACCTCATCAACATGCCCACTTAATTTCAAGCCGATCGATGCTTTTTGCGGGAGTTATCGCAGACAGACTAACAGAAACCAAAACTTTTCGTGTCTCCACAGTAAGCCTTCACTGACGTTTCGGCAATTATGATGCAAAGTTCAGCATATGTTTCTTATCTTGGCGACGCATATTATGTTATCTTTTTTCTTAAAGAATTTGAAATGTTTATATCAATTACAAATTAAAATACAGGGTGATTCAGCTCGTCGGTGACAAACTTTAAGGATCGATAGAGCACACCTAGACGAACATTTTTGAATAGGGAATGTAGGGTCCCTGACGCGATGGTAAGGCGCTAGGCGCTTTCGAAAATTTGGGTGCCGAAATTCGAAACGTCATAAAAACTAGGGAAATGGTTAGATTTTCTTGCTTGTTGCGTCGAAATGATTCTGTTTGTTTAGACTTTCTTCAGTACCAATTTGATAAGCGTATCTCTTAAAACATGGATAGGGGGCGCTGCAGACTTTGGAGAGCTAGACAACAACTTTAAGCCCGTTATTTTGATAATTTAACACATGCTCGCCAAAGTTTATACTCTAACTTAAAGTTTGAACCCAAAAGTAGAGCCCTGCAAAAAGCGTAATAGCCGGAATAAAATGTCAAAGTACAGGGTGGTCGAAACTCGAAGGCTCCTAGGAGATAAACAAACAGATTTCTTGACTTATGGCATGCATTTTCATGATTCTGTTTGCTGGGGCTCTCTGAAACTCAGTTGAACGGTACAAAAAGAAACATCGATAGGGGGCGCTTTGGGCAAAAAACATAATTCGTTGACATTTCGGACGCTAACTGGAAACGGGGCGCTACGATCAGTTAGAAACAAAACAAGAGAGTAATTTACTTATCATAAGAAGCTATTAAAACTGCAGTTTGTTTGTTTTTTTAACAAACATAGCTGGTTTCAATCATGCACAATGCGCGCAATAAAATTTACATAAGGTGCTTTTTGCTGATTTATGCAAAAGATATCGTACCATATCGATATGCAAAAGATACGTAATGCGTAGACGACAACGCGAGATGACGTATTGTATGCGCAGACACGTCTTTTGAACGTGCGGTACCTACTTAAGCTTCGGGTTACTTGTCTGCAGATCGGTAGTAGGATGGAACGGTACACAAACTCTGAATTGGCTGACATGCATTTGGCGTATGGCGCTGCTGGTTGTAATGGACGAGCCGCTCAGCGGTTGTACGCCGAGCGTTACCCCAACAGGCAAATCCCCTGCCATGCCTTCTTCGCTCGAGTACACCAGAGGTTGTCCACAACGGGATCTTTCGACGGAGGCAGGCCTGAACGGGAGCGATCAGTGAGCACCCCCGACAACGAAGAGGCTGTGCTTAACCTGGTTGAGGACAACCCAGGTCTTAGCACGAGAGATATCGCCAGACATGTTGGCATTTCGCAAGCAACTGCGTGGCGCATCTTACGTTCCCGGAATCTGCACCCCTACCACATCCAGCGGGTGCAGTTGCTCAGAGAGCAGGATTTTGGCCCTCGAGTGGAATTCTCAAGATGGTACTTGGCGATGAGATCCAGGGATCCCCGTTTTGTAAACAGCATTTTGTTTACGGACGAGTCCACCTTCAGCCGGGAGGGAATGTGGAACGCCCACAACAGTCATGTGTGGTGTGATGAAAATCCGCATGAAACCAGAAGCCGAGCAGCCCAGGAGCGTTTCTCAGTAAATGTGTGGGCCGGCATTCTGGGGGATTGCCTCATTGGCCCTTATTTGTTACCTGAACGGCTGACAGGTGGAAATTACCTGATTTTCCTGGATCAAGTGCTGCCGCAGCTTCTGGATGAGGCGCACGTACCCGAAGGTTCGCGTCGCCAGATGTGGTTCCAGCACGATGGAGCTCCGGCCCATTACACGAACGACGTGCGTCTCCATCTAAACGCAAGGTATGGCCAGCGGTGGATCGGGCGTGGGGGTCCAGTTCACTGGCCTGCCCGATCACCAGACCTCACCTGCTTGGATTTCTTCCTTTGGGGTTACCTGAAGGCCGAGGTATACCATACACCTGTCAGCAGTGCTGAAGAACTTGTGGCGCGCATTGTGGCAGCTGCAGGGCAGATCAGAGATACTCCTGGCATTGTTGGAAACACACACTCCTCAATGCGACGGAGGTGCGAAGCCTGCATCATGGCCTAAGGTCGAAATTTCGAGCATCTTCTGTAGTGTTATTTTTTGTAAATAAATTTCCAGTATCATTGATGTTTTTGGTCTAAATTTATTCAGAAGTGTTGAGCAGAGGTAGAAAATGTGTTTTCATTATTACTAACTGATCGTAGCGCCCCGTTTCCAGTTAGCGTCCGAAATGTCAACGAATTATGTTTTTTGCCCAAAGCGCCCCCTATCGATGTTTCTTTTTGTACCGTTCAACTTAGTTTCAGAGAGCCCCAGCAAACAGAATCATGAAAATGCATGCCATAAGTCAAGAAATCTGTTTGTTTATCTCTTAGGAGCCTTCGAGTTTCGACCACCCTGTACTTTGACATTTTATTCCGGCTCTTACGCTTTTTGCAGGGCTCTACTTTTGGGTTCAAACTTTAAGTTAGAGTATAAACTTTGGCGAGCATGTGTTAAATTATCAAAATAACGGGCTTAAAGTTGTTGTCTAGCTCTCCAAAGTCTGCAGCGCCCCCTATCCATGTTTTAAGAGATACGCTTATGAAATTGGTACTGAAGAAAGTCTAAACAAACAGAATCATTTCGACGCAACAAGCAAGAAAATCTAACCATTTCCCTAGTTTTTATGACGTTTCGAATTCCGGCACCCAAATTTTCGAAAGCGCCTAGCGCCTTACCATCGCGTCAGGGACCCTACATTCCCTATTCAAAAATGTTCGTCTAGGTGTGCTCTATCGATCCTTAAAGTTTGTCACCGACGAGCTGAATCACCCTGTATACAAACAGACTCAATAATAAAATGAAAACACTATTCCTGATTTTATAAAAAATACCAATAAATACAGCTTTAATGATAAATAATAGTATAAACCGACATTATTTAATTTAAAAATGAGAGGAACATGCTTGTACAGCTCACAAGAAGTATTTATTTTCAAAGTCGATCTATTGAAACATTATTTGGCGATTTATTCTCTTTGTTGCCTATATTTGGCACCTGGATAAGAAAATATTTACTGAAAATCTACTTTTGAAAGATTTATAAAATAATATTAAGAAATATTAAAACCGCCAAAACCGCATACTGAGAAATATTTTAATAAAACTACAGAATATTCTTTTAATGGGGATGTTTATTTTTATAAAGAAAAATTTCAGCGAAATCAGGATTTACCGCTCGTAAAACAATATTAAAAGTTCAATGGTGATTAATGGATTTTTTCGTGTTCAAAGTTTCAGTTTAAATAATAACAGCAAGCATATTCCAGATCCTTTAAATTCATTATCTTCGTTGTCGCATTACCAACATTATAGAAAATTTACAAAATGTGTATGCGAAGTACTTCCTACTGTTTTTCGCACTTATGCTAATTTCAACAATCTACTGCTATCGTTGATGGTGCGCAATCAATGCTTAACGATTGTTCACCAGTCTCTCTATATACAAATTATAAATATAAGTAGTTGATACTTTTAAACAGAACAAAAAACCTATGTATATTTTTGCATTACTAGGAATTTACTATAAGAATGAATGGTTATAACGTTACTTAATACTTATAATCAATAGTTATACTGACTCTCTAATCAAATTCCAAATTGCGTTCATCAGTACTGGCACAGCCTTGAAGTAACTGATAGATAGAATGAAATCAAAATATATAAAAAATAATTTTTATGATTATTAAATGTATGTACATTATTGACAACTGTACAGAAGATGTGCTGTTATAAAGATAAAAACTTTTCGTGTGTCATTATCTCTATCCTGCAGCATTTTCTATTATGCAAAATTGTAAATACACTTAGTGGGAACCACATAGAGGCTAATCTTAAAAGTACTACATTTTTAATGTTTTTTATTTTCATTTTACGAAAGGAAATACACGAAAATCTTTATTAAGTCAAACATTTTGGATAATATATAGTTTTTTACATTTTTATTATTTTTATTAGATTTTCACATGAAGAAAATTTGAAACAAATGATAGAAACATTGTAAAGTTAAGCCAAATTAATGATAATTACCATTATTTTCATTCAGTTTTATTATTTTGAAGTTTTTAGACTGTCCAAGCTTTTAAATGTGTTTTTGAATATTTTTGAAACGAATTCTTTTATTTTTATGCAGATTTTAAATTGCTTTAATTGGTATAAAATTTGGCTTTTCCATGAATATCTCACTCTATTTTCTCCCAAAGATTTTGTACTGGATTTAGGTAAGGAATCTGTGTTTTTCAAGCTAGCAACAAAATATTGAGTTCTTGAATATTTTTATATTATTACGATGACTTTAAAACAGGGATGGGAGCAATATCCTGATGCAAAATGCATCATTCATAAGTAATAACTGTTGATTTCGCAACAACTTTTCAGGAATAATATCTTATTGATAGATCCCAACTTTTACTCTTTTTCCTATGACTAAAATTTAACAAAAAAATAGCCTTTATAAGAGATAAAAAGTATGATCGCACAAGGAAAATTTTCCATTTATAAAATACTGGTAGGAATAAAGCGCAAAAGTTGGCAACTAATCTTATACATTTTAGAATTTTTTACTATATGGTATTGGAGAGGTCTCTCTAAAGGTAAAATGTTTTCAAAATACAAAGCATTCTCATTCGTGTTACAATTCAGACAGTTGTGCGTTTTTACCGTAAATATGACCTTGAATGTTTTTCTGAGTAGAGAAGAAGCTTGATTCAGATGAACCGAATGGCTCCTGTTGCCACATGTATGGTCTTTCCCGCGATAAAACAGTATTGTATAAAAGGAAATTTAAAGTAGAGCAAAAGTTGGCAACTATTCCTATACATTTTAGATTTTTTTTTTACTATATGGTATTGGAGAGGTCTTTCTAAAGGTAAAATGATTCCAAAATACAAAGCATCCTCTTTCGCATTACAATTCAGACAATTATGCGTTTTTACCTTAAATGTTTTTCCGAGTCGAGAAAAAGCTTGATTCAGATTAACCGAATGGTTTCTGTTGCCACAGGTATGATCTTTATCGTGACAAAACTGTATTGTATAAACGGAAATTTGAAGTAGAAGATGTCTTTTTGACAATCTGTTAACACAAGCATATTTTATTACAGGTAATAATACATTTAGATAGCACTATTTTCAGCAGGATAAAGCCCCAAACCATATTTCATCTTTATCAAAATCTTTGTTTGATGCAAATAAGGTTTGTTTACATTAACAATTCCTTACCTAAATGCAATAGAAAACCCGTGCGAAGTACAGTGTTGCCAGATTGGGGGCTTTTTTGTTCCCAGATTGTTGATAGGCACCGCTTTTCTGAAATAGAAATATTCGACCTATTTAAAAGTAGATTAAAAATTCTGAAAAATAAGGCTAATTATACTATTTTTAAAAAGTGGTGGCAGTCAAATAATCTGAGTAAAAAAGTCCCCAATCTGGCAACACATGCGAAGTAATTGTGTGAGATCTTAACAAAAAAACAAGTGTTATTTTATTTTGGTTTAGAAGTACTACATTACTTTTAGCGCCTACAACATTACGGAAAATGAAGTAGTGAGCTTGAAAACACTAAAATTGATACTGGCGGAAAAGTGTTGGAAGGCTTGGAATGAACCTATCTCATTAAATGCTTTAAAGCGGATAAATCCATCCGGAAATTGGCAAAGAACTCAAACAGGTTGCAGGTGAACACGTTATGGGAGCCGTGGCTTTAATTCGACATCATGCTGTTTAAAGAAATGATACCCATTTTAATAAAAAATGTCGAAAAT
Organism: Maratus speciosus; assembly: GCA_963932465.1. Classification (NCBI taxonomy): domain Eukaryota; kingdom Metazoa; phylum Arthropoda; class Arachnida; order Araneae; family Salticidae; genus Maratus; species Maratus speciosus. The sequence goes on from OZ010789.1 coordinate 336,463,149, forward strand.
TCTTACTAATTACACTCTGTGACTACCAATAAAGCTGAATCTGATGCAAAAAACAATCCTTTTGAAATAATTCCAATTTTTTTTTTCGAAAGCCTTCAAAATTATAATTTTGAAAACGTTATTATGTTTCAATACAGTTGTTTTAATTTGTCTGAAAATCTTTCTGCACTGTGCAGACAGATTTTTCATTTTCTTTCCTGTACAGATTTTACTGAGAAAACATAAAAATAAAAATAGTGAATTTTTGCGAAATGTTTGATATAATAAAGATTTGCATGTGTATTTACTTTTCAAATAAATGAAATAAACAACATCATATGCCATAAAAAGGATAGACAAGAGATCTTTTGCACACACTTTTTCTTTCATTTTTCTTAATTTTTTTGTTTAAATGGACCGTAGACCTCGGTCAAGCAAACATCGGTCCCAAAATGGACATTTCTTTTTGTGTGTATTATGTACTACGTCATTCGGGAAAAACCGCATCCAGATGCGATTATTTTTCGCAAAGTTACAGGTGTTTTAATTTCGTTCACAAACAATTTTTTGGCCTTTTGATATACCTTGAATCTGTTTTTCTCAATACTGATGTTTCAGATTTTATTTATTTATTTATTGAAATGCTCCTTGCTGCTTAATTTTTGATCACAAATCATGAAACTGATAATGAAGAATCTTGATATTGCTTAAAATGAACTGTGTATGCATTTTAAAATTCGACTTCATTAAGACAATTAAATTTGATTTTTAACTTATTGTAAGGCAGAATTTTGATGAAAATCGATATGGAATTCAGAAAAATATCTCTAAAAAATTAGCTATTTAAGGAATTAAAAAATCATACACAAATTTGTTTGTAATAGAGTTCTACGTGATTAAAATCCAAAATCGAAGAAAAATATAAAAAATTAAGATGCATTATGCCCCTTTAAGAAGGGGCATTTTAAAATTTCGTCTTAAAATTTTAATTTTTTTAAAAGATCTTAAAATTATAATAAGATAGGAAATTTGTTTTCAGATGTTCTATATACTTACGGTGAAATGTATACTTGCATAAAATTTCAAATCTCTGTTGGGAAAATTAAAGACATTTTTTTAAACGTCCACCGTTCCCTTAACCTATTAAATAATTATTGGTATGTAGTCAACAAGTAGTCCTTAGCCTATAGTACTGTACAATCAAATTTAGTTCAGTCCCATTATAAATATATGAAAATCTAATTTTACGTTTATGTCGAATGTGTAAAATGACGGACGATCAAATAACAGTTACAGAATCCTTTAAATCATCTAAGACATTACAAACTGGCCATACATATTTGCTTAAAAATACGTATTTGTACTACCAAAGTTTCAGTTAAACAGCAGCCTATAGTTTAATTAAAGTAAATCTTAGGTATTTTTAGTTTAACAAAAATCATCGCAACACTGTTGCAGACAAAGTAGGGAGATTCTCAAAAAGTGGGATCATTAAACGTTAACTATATGTAATTTTTAAAATTTTCAAATTTAAGGCCAAATTTTTTTAATAGTATAGTATTTTGTCTATAAATATAATATATAAATATTTTAATAGTATGCCTACAAAAATTATACACAAACATTAAAAGACAGCAACTATTCCGAAAAATTAATGATTAAAGCATTTAATTAGCAGTTGTGTACGGTACAAATTTTGGACATTTGCAGATTTTGGACGTTGCTCTTAGTATTTAAAAAATTCTTAAGACTAAGAATGTAGTAAATGTGTCTGTATACATATATATATGTATAATTAACTTTTCGTTATCCAGTAATAATAATAATAAAATCAAATGCTTTGTTACGTACGTTACTTTCGGACATAACAAAATACAGAAAAATGCTTTATAGAAAAGTCCTTCTATCTTCAAAAAAGCAATAAATCAGCCTGCCATCTCTTAACGAAATTATCAAAAAATCATCCGTTTCCTTTATGCATTCGTTGTTTACCATTAGAACCACCTGGAAAAAAGTTAAAACTCTTTTTCTTGGTGGTTCATTGGAGCAGTTAACGTTATGAATGTCCGAAATTGGCCTCTTTAGCATAAAATAATAAAATTTTAAGATATTTATACAAAGCTTTTACAATAAATTATGTTATTTTCTATCTCTGAATAGAATTAAAAACTCAGTGTAAAAAATAAAAAATAAAGTCAATGATAATTAAAGTTATGTTTGAAAGGCTGAAAGTTATGACTTGTGTCTAGTGCCCACCTTTTGAGAATCGCCCAGTATGTAGAATCTCCTCTAATGTATCCTGCAGGAGTACACGTTTTACATTTTGTGCATTTTACCGATTCGTTACCCATTTACATTTATGTTTATTGTTACTGAATTACTACTCGATGCCCTTTAAAGAACATTCATTTTTTTTTTTTTTTTTTTTTTACTAATGAGCATTTACTTATTACATACACATATTAACATAGGTAATACTTTGATTTTGACAGGAAAAAAAATCATTTTGTGGGTAAAAATTGAGAATCCACTTTAAAAATAAAAACTTTACAGTTCTCTGTTTCTTGATACATTACTGTCTTTAAAACACTAAAACATCTGTAACTATTTGCCATATTACTCCAATATTTTTTGTATGCTCAATTTAGCGCAATGAATAAAATCAGTGATGGATTTTACAATTTAATGAAAATAAAAAAAATAACAATCGAAGAAATAATGTTTTTTGCTGCATTTTTCCTATGTTTCTATTTATTTTTTCTCATTAACTAATTCATTAATCTTAAAATCAATCCCTAATTTTGTTAATTACACTTTACTGATGATACACAAAAATAATGGAGTTATTTAACAGATATTTGTAGAAGATTTAGGGTTTTAAACACAGTAACGTATCAAAAAACAGCAAACGTTTAAAATTCTTTAAAAAAATCTCAATTTTTACCCACAAAATGATTTTTTTTCTTGTCAAAATCAGTTTTTCTAAGTATTAGCTAAAATAATAATATGTGTATTTAATAAGTAAATGTCCACCAATAAAAAAAATTCTTCAATGTTCTTCAAAGGGAACCTCCTTAATTCAACATAATCCTTTTTAAAAGGTACACGCCGACATTCAAATTTTTCGCTGTGAGACGGGGCATGAAATCATGTTTCACTTCATCTGGCGGCGCGGTACTGTCGCTTATTCAGACACTGTATGTAAAGACTTGCCCATCTCATATTTATTGAATTAAACTCGAATATAACAAGCATAGTTAATTGTGAATGTTTGAAAGTTGATAAGGAGTAAACAAATTACTTAGAAACATGATTTTATTTACTACACTTAACACAGAAAAACCTAAACGTATTACACACATTTACACTAACATTGATAATGAAAAGAACGATCTGCCGCAAGAAAGAGCTCAATTATAAGGAACTGGATTATATTGACAGGGCTGCCACATGTGACTATTGTTCTATTCTATTCGCACCACTATTTTTTTTTAAGTAGCATATTTCTCTTGCAAATGTTATCAAACTGTATGTCAAGAAAAGATTTTCTAAGTATTATCTATAATAATATGTGTATATAATAAGTAAATAACAAGTAAAAATTAAATTTAAAAAATGAAAAAACCCAACTGCGTAAAAAGCAAACTAATTAATTATTTATCACCAATGTGAAACTTATTTTTTATATTACATACTTATTTATTTATTTACTTGTATTGATGACTTTTAATTTGTGTTTATTTGTTAGCTCCTATCTATAAACACTGTTTTGATGAGGCCTATAGATGTCTATGAAGGTTAGAGTTGCAGTTAAGGTAGAAATCCTACCTACGCAACTTCCAGGTTGTGTATTATTTAAACGATGCTTCTGACTGCAAAATAGCCAATGAAACTTCGTCTTCATTTTAAAAGACCTATCCAATGATATACAACTCAATATGGTACATAATTTGTTTTTCATTGCTACCGCCATTTTGCATTTTATGGACACCATTTTGAATTTATAAAAATTATACCTAGCCTATAACCATCGGACGGTTAATACGAATCGATAAAGACCTCGTTCATTAAAGTCCATCCAACCGTTGGGATGTTTCGAGGGTATAAAGAAATCCACATACCCAGTTACGCGCGAAACACATATGCCTTCTTGGCAGTCGGTAAAAAAAAATAAAAAATAAAAAAAAAAATAAATAAATAAAGTTCTTCAAAGGATACCGAGTCTCCTTAATTCAACATAATTATTTTAAAGAAAATATGTATATTTTAATAAAGATGCTGGAAAATCATAATACAGGCATCCCCCGACTTAAGTTAATGCGTTCCGAAAAGTTTTAAATTACTTGAATTAAGTCGAATTTGTTAGTTGCTTAGGTAAAATTTTGTAAGAAACTGCAATATTTATTATATATATATATATATATATATATGATTTGGTTTCTATTAATACAAAGCATTATTTCCAACAAATTAAAAAATTACAAAAAAACTTCGTTATTACATATGTAGACAAATCTCCTAACAATTATGCTATTATATGTAAATCATATTATCACCAACTTCTTACAAATTCTACTTCTTCTAATAAGTCATTTCAAAAAACTAATGAAAATTTAATTGTAAATAATCGTAAAATTCGAAGTTATTATAAACTATTAAATATATTATCTACTAATTTTAATTATCCATATTTAGTTCTTATTCCCAAATTTCATAAAACTCCTATTAAATTTAGGACTGTTACTATTGGTTGCAATACATATAATAATAAAGCCAATACACTTCTCTTAAAAATTCTTAATCAATTATATGTACTTACTACAAACAATGATAATACACATTGTATAAAAAATAGCTATCAACTTGTTAATATTTTAAAAAATCTTCATTCTGTTTGTAATATAACGACATATGACTTCAAAGATCTTTTTAATAATATAGACCTATTAGATTTACATAAAATTATAAATGCATTATTTAAAAAGTATTATAAAAAACTGGAATTACCATCTAATATAGATATTGCATATTTTAAATCTTTAACTAACTTCATTATCTATAATAATTATATATTGCAAGATAATACTTTATATTTACAGCATGTCGGTATACCACAAGGCGGTTGTACTTCCAGTTTACTCTCAGACTTATACTTATCTCATTATGAACGTAATTTTACTAATAATAATCTACATTTATATCGTTATATTGATGACATCATTTTAATTGATACTGATCAATCTGCAATTACTCGATTTCCAGTTGATTATCCCACTAATTTGGAATTAACGGAAAACCTTTTATCTAACAATACAATTAACTTCTTAGATCTTAAAATTACAATAAAAGACAACAAAACAATCACAGATTTATATGACAAACGTAAAGAATTTAAATTCACAGTTAATACATTTACAAATTTTAAATCTTGTCTACATCATTCTGTATTTCGTAATATAATACTTAATCATTTATATAGAATAAAATGTTTATGTTCTTCTCCTCTAATTAACAATAATATTAAAAAACCAATTTATGATGCATTAAATCATGGTTTTCCAAAAAAATTCATATATTCATTAATATACAATTAGTACTTTTCTTACATGATCTATAAAAACAAATTAACACATGCGTAAACAAAATTACAAAAAAATTATAAAAAAAAAATATCTATAAAAAATTAAAAATTGTAAAATAATATAAAAAAATATTATAGGTTGGTTGGGTGGGTAGATGTTAGAGTACGGAGGAGGGTGGTGTTGTCTGGATAATACGCAATGGTTAATTATTAAAAAAAAAATGGGGGCTCTTGTATTATTACTATATTTTTGTTACGTATTTTATATGGATGTTGATTTGATATTTTATATGTAATTGGAGAATTTCATTAATATTATAATTAGCTTAATTATTGATTAATCTAATTTACAATTATTTGTTATTAAATTTTAATTTACTAAGGACAATATCATATTAATTACTAATAGTATGCCATTCTTATAGTGAATAATATACATATAAGTATGTTTAATATAAATATAGTTATACTGTATGCATTAAAATTGGGTGATTATTTTTATTATTATTCCTCTATTCTTTTTAATATTTATTATCGGTTTAATGTTTTTGAATGTCCCACATTCATACTTTATGGATTTTTATGGATGTCTGAAAATAATCCACGTTCTATATTTGTGCTTTTTAAGTAATGGGAATTTAAGTATCATTTAACCTTCTATATACTTCCACATGTTTTTTATTTCCTGTTCATTTTATAAATATCTTATATATAATTCATTGAAAAATAATTTTTATATTATTTTAAATAATTATTTATATAAATTATTACTGAATTTATTTTGTTTTATAGCATATAGCTATATGCTATATATTATCAATTTTCTAGAATTATTTAAATTCTTAGTTTAGTTTAAATAAGTTAGCTAATAGAATATATTGTATGCTTTTAAATTTTATTAACAATAGTTTTTAAATACATTGTGTGGTTTATATTAGGTTTATAATTCTCTATATATAAGGATATGTTTGGTTTTGCTGTTTAAACAGTTATTTACATTCCTTACAAATACTTATCTTGCGATAGATGTTTAATATAAGTAATAATAGATGGCAGCACCAAATTTGTCTCTTTAAGATAGCTCTAATTTTTAATTCTTCTAGCTCCATTTCAGTTATAATTTATACACCAGGGGGTATTTTTAGCTAAATTTTGACGATATTGTTAAACTGTTATTAATTAATTTAATAGTGCATTTTAAATAATGTAATTAATATCTATTTATTTTATATTAGATTAAATGTGTTTTACAAGGTACTTCAAATTTTATTTCAAAATGTATTAACTGCATCCTTTGGTATCATTTACTGTGATTTCTTAATTGTTTTATTCACCTTAATCTTTTTGATATAATGGTAGACATGTGCGCATGGATTTTTGTAAAATACTGAAATATTAATCGGTGTGGTGTTTATTATTTATATTTTATATCCTATAAATATTTAAATACGTTTTATTGATTCTTCCATTTCATATTATTTGGTTCTATTCTGCTTTCATTTTTAATCAATTCACTTGATTTTAGTGGTTGTTCGGGCACAGGGGAAAATAATTTTTAGCTTTAGCTTATTTTTCCCACAGAAAACAACCATTTTGCTTATATCATTGAATTCTGTGCCCTTGATAACGTAATTCAATGTATAAGCTTTTCAATTTTTGTCGGTGTCCACTTTTTTCTTTTTTCTTCCATAATAATTCTTATAATATATATATATATATATATATTTTAATACTTACAGCTTTAATTCATAATAATTGACGGTGGTAGGTTATGTTTAATTAATGGTTATATATATATATATATATATATATATATATATATATATATATATTATTTACACCGTACTTTTTTTATAAATAAAACATCATGCGACAGTATTTACTCGTATATAAACTATAAAAGTATGAGAAAATATAAAACAAACTTAAAGAAAACTTTTCAAATATTTTGTGGAATACGGGATTTATAGATCTAATATAGATGAATTGTTTTATAACAATTTTGAATCTATATCAAACGACTATAAAAATAAGATATAATTAAAGAAAGAAAACTAATTTAACCTATTCTCCAAGACTTTTTGATGGCAAGAAAAATTGATAGCAGTCACAAACTGTATTTATTATGAATTAGATTACTACTATGAATAACTAACAATAAGTTAACTAATGACTATGAATAACTAACTATAACTATAAGTTTTTCCTTATAGATTTGATTGTACATACCAATAAAAATGTAACTATCTAATGTATAAACTATATTACGGTTGAGGTTTATATATTTTATTTATAAAATAAATATCAGAAGTTTACAACTGCGTATGAATGTTCACAAATGCAATTTTCGAGATTTATTACGTAACTGCAAATTTACGTAAGTTGGGGGATGCCTGTAATTAAACTATATCATTTTTTTTAATTTTATGCTCTAGAACTAGTAAAATTTATTTAACACAGTAGAACTGTATAGCTAATAATAATGCTAAATAAGATAGTATCTGCTGGAATATTGTTTTGATATATTTAATTTACATATTATTATTATACATGTTATTGCCAACCTTAGTAATCTGACAAAGGTAATTATACAAATAAAGTCTATTTATATAATACATTTATTTATATACATTTATTTTTGTACTTTTCTCATTTTTTATTTTCCTAAAACAAGATAGCATAAAGATAGCATAAATAGCATAAGATAACGCGTCGTAGAGGAATGGGGTATATTTATACGCTCTGAAAACATGTTCTGTAAACATTATTATGTAAAATATTCATACAACTGTCTATATAATTTTTATTGCAGGTCAGGCGTGATAACTTTAAGAAATGGAATTTAAAAAGTTCTATTAACTGCATTTTTTTTTTTATTACAGAGGTGTTTTACATTTTTGTTTCAAAAAATGAGACTTTTTTTAATTCTTCAAATTGTTTCCTCCTAGTCTCATGAATAAAGCTATTTTATTTGGAAGGGGATATTTCTGTTTTAAAAATATCTTCAAGAGAGCCGCAGAACTGATTTCGGTGAGAAAAAAAATAAGATGACGATACCTTGTTAGGAGATGAAGATGTGTCCTTTATGGCTCCGGAATAGCTAGCAAAATATAGAAGTTAATAATGATGTTATAAAGTTAAAAAAAAATCATGCTTTCTAGTAAAAAAAAAAAATGTTTACAAATTTAGAAAAACATTTTTTCCACCTGGTCCCACGGTTTTGAAAAAAAAATATTAGGTCAATCCGAATGAAATTTTTAGACATTGCATATATAGTTGGAACCGATAATATGTAATACTTTACGACGCAATATGTTTCTGTTTAGTTTTCACCCTCTTAGAGACAAAAAGAAAAAAAAAACAATTTTTGTAACCATTTTGACAAAAAATGGCAAAATTACTATTTTGTCGGTTAAAAAAAAAAAAAAAAAAAAAAAAAAAAAAAACTTGTAAATCTACAGATTATAAAAGTTTTTGGGCTACAGTACTGTCTATGATGGATAATTGGTGGAAGTGTGTTTTCAGTTGTGATACAAGTTTTAAAATTTAACCCTTTTCTGCATATTACTTGGTGTTTATAAATTATATAGAGCATATACATAAAATATTAGGGTTAGATCATATACATAGGGTTACAAAAAATATCTCAAGTACACTTCCATGTATTAGCGGATATGGCTGAAAAGAAAACTTCAACTGCTTTATGTCTTTATTTGAACAAACTTTTAGTATTCTACGTAGTGTACATACAAGTCTATAGATCATATACAGGGCTACATGAGAAATTCGGATATGTTTCTGACTATTGGTGGTAATTGATGTAATTGGGTGTTTAACTGTTTTATGTATTCTCCATTTTTTTTTTCTAGCCATCTTTCATATTAATAAACTGTAAAGTTTTAATACAGTATTCTGAATGTGTTGAAAAGTGCTACATAATCTATGGTGGAAGTACATTAATATTTGCTCTCGTTGATTTTTAGATCTGCTGGAAAGTATGGCACGTTACATCAGCGTGGGCGCGAAGTGTCAACTTCGCTACCATTTTATAATAGCAAAATATGGTTTCCCCCACCCCTCCAAAAATTTTTAAAACATAGTTTAAAATACAACTACTTGTAAATTAATAAATATACAGTAATATATGTGTTTATGATGAAAAAAACATTAAAATACCTGTAAATTGTTACTCCCTTCCCATTTTAGGAGTTATGTTATATCCATAAAAAATAAGGCGCATTAAACTAAACTGGTGAAAGTTATAGATTATTTATTTTATGGTAAATGTTTTTAAGCGTGTTTATTTTAACCAAAAGAAAGTTCAACAAAAATGAATTTCAGCTTTTTTTACATTCGTTCCAAAGTATATTTATTATTTATATTATTCTTTCATACAGATAAAGTAAACGAAAAAAGAACCATAACAATAAATATTTTCGTTTGTATTTCCCAATCGTTCAAGAATAACATACGTTAACACTTAAAATATTATTATTATGCAGTTATTGTGTATCTGAAAAATGTCAATAAAATGAAGATCTTTTCAAGACATTCAATAAAATCTAACTGCCGTGAGTGTTTAGAACTTCGTTTTTACCAGTTAAAGACAGAAAACAGATAATAAATGTAAGTGGTTTTATGAGAAACAATAAAATTCCGATGGAAACAAATTGTTTTAGTTTTCATGAATCGTTTTCTTAGATTTAAAAGTGTTCGTGTTTTTATACTTTTATTTGAAGGTAGGATCAGAAAGTGGATTATATAATATAAATCGAATACATACATATTATAAACTGTTGAAAAAGCATTTCTAAATTGCGTATTATTTCGAAATTTTACTTGATCTAAACATTATGTATTTTCCAGGTGTTTGTCAAACACATCTACATATATTTTTTTCTTATATTAAAAAGTATTAAGTATTTTTATATCTTTCCAAGAAAATGTCCTTCTATATATAAAAAAAGTAACAATTTGGAAATGGGCCAAAAGATTTGAAATGGATCAATGAAAATCTGCGTAGATACCGCGAAACACATCTGGTTGGTCAGATCTTTCTGTCTTTCATTAGCAGAAATTGCGCTTGGCGAAAACCATGAAAGTAGAGAACTGAGATGGGATGGGCGGGGAAAGGGAAGGATCTTCTGCATTTCGATAGACTTCTGTTTTTTGGTTTTTGTTTTTTAGGGGTCGATGGCAAAATTTATTTTTACAGAAAGAAGATATTTCCATTAACTAATAAGAAAGGGAGGGTGTCATCTGCATTTGGAATCTAAAAATTGAATGCATAGAAAATAAAGTGATCGCGAAGCGATCCAGAATAGAAACGCGAAACAATTACGGCAGAGGTATGGTTAGAAAATAGAGATTACTTCGCGATACCGAAAGGAATCACGAAGCGATTGGGGGATTGGTGAGCGTAGTGGTCAGGGGGGCAAAGCCCCCCCCAATTTCTTAAAAAATTTACAGATGTGAAATTTTCGCTATTTTACATTATCTTAAACATATAACTTATGTTATTAAAATACTTTATCTACTAGATGTTTGAGTTAATGGATATCAATGAAGTACCGATTGAAATATTTTGCACGTGGAATAAAAAAAGTAGAAGTTTTGAGAATCGAATTCAATCTCACGAATATCTCCCCTACAATTAAATATCGACTTAATAAATTAACATGATAGTAAGAACATCAATCAGCAATAAAAAATATATTTTTACGTATTAAGATACTTTTCTTACTTCTTTAAATCTACTTTCAAAATTTAAATATAGCCATTATATATAGAAAGGTAAGCATTTTTATAAAATTGTTAATACAAATTGAAAAAGTGCATCTAATAAAGATTAAAAAAAGAATAATATGCGCATTAAAAGGATATATTTTTTTAGTTTACTGTAATAGTTCCTATTTATCTTTCTAATAGATACTTTTTTACAAGCACTTTTAACACGTCCTATTTCAGAAAAGACAAACGTACTATTCTTTATAATAAAAATCTTTATACAGTTTTCATAGCTACATACAACATTCATTGCAAAAGACTACATTAAAATGTTGAAAACTGAAATTTTATATGAAGGTAATTGACACTAAGGAGAATATAATATATAAAACATAAAAAAGGAAGGGATTATTTGTTGGCTAAGGAATATTCGTTACTAATATTTATCTTTTTAATGTTCATAGAAAAAATATCAAGATCATCGATATCAAGATACTACTTCAAAACTCCTTTCACATATATCTTCTCGGTATTTCCATAAAATATGTAATCAAAATAATTGGACATAAACTAAATACAAAACAATAGTCATATTTGCTTCCACACCCGAATATTCAGGTATGATACAGTTTAACTCTCAAAATGGCATTGTTTTCTTATTACTCTAAATAAAAAAAAATATCAATAATCTAAAAGCATTTTATGAGATTCAATAAAACCTAACTGCTTTGAGAGTTTCTGATTCTGCTTTAATCCGTTATATGACCAAAAACATATGAGCTGAAGGAGCAATTTTATCAAAAGCAGTAATGGAAATCTGATGATAGTTATCAAATAGATTATGCTCCATTCCGTTTTATTGAGCAGAAAGTAGTTTATGATGATAAAATATTTCGAAGGTAAAATGGGGAAGCGAATTTTAAAAACTAAATTAAATCTAAATTCAGTACGAATTGGTTAATAAAATATTTCTAAACTGTTCTGTGTGTTAAATTTCATCAATGTATTTTGAAAACGATACTTTTAGCTCAGATGCAATGACGGGTTCAAAATCACAGTGAACCAACCTCGCTACCTGCAATTTTGAGAAAAAGGCTTTCGAAAATTTAGAACAGAATTTTGTCAAACTCTTTTAAGACAGTTTTTGGTGCGTCCCGTAGTGACAAAACTTCTTCAGGAAGCATATGTTGATTAAGTTTGCTGCGCCAGAGTGACCAATCCACATGATCTACATCTGTACTGGCAGCTTGATATGTAAGTTACATTGGACAATCTATTAAACTGTAAACGCTTATACATTTTCGAAAATATTAAAATTGATTGTGCAACAAATAGATGGTATGGCATACCATGCTTTAACACTTCTAACTCATTTTTCATAAAAATTCGGAATAGTCGACCCTGGATCTCAACGCCTGACATTTATGTTATATAAAAGATAAAGATTTATCAAACAATAATTTTACAGCAAAATATAAAAAAATCCAAATCAAAGACAAATTAATTTTTCCAAAGAAATGTGCAATTTTGTTATTCGCTTTTGAAACAATATTTAAGAAAATTAAAATTTTAATAAAACTCATTTTTTTTTCTTTTTGTGTGGTATGTTTCTTTTTAAGAACCCTTATGTTATTTTGGAAATTGTGAAAAAAAAAACAAAGGTTAAAATTAGGATTAGCTTTCCAGTAATTGAGAATTTATGGACTATCTTTTGTTGTTTATATATGAGGTCCTCAGAAGCCAAGAAATACAAGTGGCAAAATATAGATTTGAAGTAAATTGAGATTAAAGTTGAACATCAATAGTAATTGACTGAATTATAATGTGAAACTGTTGCTTATTTCATAGCAATCATTTAACTTTTATTTAACTATGAAAGAAAAGTGGAGTACAATATTTAAAAAAATTTAAATAGAGATTAAAGAGGTTATGTAGTTAAGTAGTTTAAAAAACTTAACCTATAAAACGCAGCACAAAATTTGAAAATCACTTATATTTCTTTACCTCCAAACAAATAGCCTTATTTCCAGATACGAAGTGCACTTAGCTTCATTTTTTCAATTTTCTCACTTACGTTGACTTCTGGGGACCTCTTATATACTGTTCATTTTGCTGAAAGAAGTATTAATCATCTATGTTGCTTAATAATCCATGAAAAACTTCTTAGTATAATCATATATGAAATATGAGGTACAGAACAAAAGTACTCGCTTCAAATTCGATATCCTTGCATTGCGCTTGTAGTTGATAAGTAAAACATATAAGCTGAGAAAGTAATGTACGGTACAGTCGTGGAAAAAATGTAAACACCCCCTACTGACCCTGCAAGAATTAGTGTAGAAGAATGTTACTGGAACCATACATTTAGAAATAAAGTCTACTTTTAAATGATGTATATAAAATTTGCTTAGGGCCCATCTGCATATCAAAACGAACCCAAACATTTTTTTTTTTCAAAAGCAATACCCAAGTTTGTTATCATAAAGTCTACATCCTTCAATGAGAATAAAAACAAATTTTCATCAAATTAAATTCGTGCGATTAGTTTCAGAGAAATTATTTTTTTAAAATGAGCATATCTTTCGGGTTGTATCCAAATTGAAGTTCAATATTCGATTTTTGAAATGCTACAGAAAGACTATGTCACATCTATTAATATATTATTTCTTGGCATTATGACCGTTTCACTCGCTTAATATGTTTCGAATATTACCAGACAAAATGTTTGAGTACAATGAGTAATATATATATATTTTTTGAAATTACGAGTATGCTTTTCTGCACATCTTAGATGGTCCCATAAACCATCATTTTGCGGTTCTTTAATCATAATTCAAAAAATACATGAAAGAAAAATTGAAATTGAGAATTCGCATAGAGCAAGGTATAAAAAATTTAAATTTATCAAAAACATTTTAGCATAGAATTCACAATTTTTTCGAGTAATAATTTCCTAATTCATAATTCATATTATAAAATTTTTAAAATTACAAATTGAATCTACTTATACAGTGTGTCCACGTATAACATGACCGACCTTTATTTTCGCAACCGTTGGTCCTAGATGCATACTTCCAATTACAAAAATGGTTTAAATAAGGTAAAGAATTATTTTTAAAGTGATTTGGGTCAAGAAAAACATTTATTAAAAAATTACGAAATTTAAATTTTTATACGGTCCTCCGATCCTATAAGTGATGTTTACTAAATATTTACGGTGACACTAACAAGTAGGATAAAAAAAAGTCCTATTCACCTAACATTAAAATTGACCGAGTTATGAAACTTTGAAATACATGACTTATACCACTTTTTTTGCAGCTCAAAACAGATGATTTCTGACACGCTTTCAGGGGTCCCATGTTCGATCAAAGTTAAATTTTACATACTGACTTAAATCCGATGAAAATTGCTATATTAATATGATTTTCGACACTTACCATCTTATAAATCCTTATATTGGAGGATAACACAAAAAAATTCGGATAGATTACAATCAACAAGTTTAAGAAAGAGTTTTAGATTAGATAACATAAACCTGCGATGGTTGTGAATTTTAACTTTTATAATTACGTTCTATGTATTTTTTTTAACTCTAAATAAATAAATAAAAATATCTTCACTTTTAACCATCATGGCATGATTTTTCGCAAATCGTAAATTTCGAGGTTAAAAAATAGCGAAAAATATTATTTTATAAAATAGATATAAAACTTTTTAATTCAGTTTAATTTTATTTTATTCAATAATTTATTAAATTTTTTGGCTTATAATGGGTTTCTTACAGCTAAATAGCTCAAGGGTCCTAGAAGATTCGAAGGGAGGGGGAGGGGATTAATTTTAACTTTAAGCTTTTAAACTTTGAAATTTGCGGTTTGAGAAAAATCCTTACGTGGTGGTTTAAAATGAAGGTCATTTTGGCATTCAGCGCTAAAAAACATATGAGAATCAATTTTCAAAAGCTAAAAACATGGCACCCGAAATTTGAAAGACAGTGTAATCTAACAGCATTTTAAAATATGTATCATTTTGTAAAAAATTGAGGCTGTTGTTTTTCATCCTTTTATTTAACAAAAAATTCTGTTTTTTTTTTTTTTCCTTATTATATGTTTATTACAAATTGTATATTTTTGCAGTAATATTTCAGAATGTTTAAAGATTTCAAACTTATATTGCAATATCAATTTTACTCTCAACCATTTTTGTAATATATCTGATGGAATTATATTTCTACTAAATTTGTGAATGACCCCTAATTTGGAGCAAAAAGTATGCTCCAACTTTAAAAAGCTATTACTCGGTCATTTTTAATCGCAGAATAACGGGACTTTTTTTTTTGTCTTACTTGTCAGTGTCACAGGAAAGCTTTTCTAAATATAACTTATAGGACCTGGGGACCGTATAAAAATTTTAAATTCGTAATTTTTTAATAAATGTTTTTCATGGCTCAAATCGCTTTAAAAATAATTCTTTACCTTATTTAAACCATTTTTGTAATTGGGAGTATGCATCTAGACCAACGGTTGCGAAAATAAAGGTCGGTCAGGTTATACGTGGACACACTGTATAACGCCTTTTTGGTATTATAAGTACACAAAAAATATCATATTAGGATTATAATTTCAGGACATATTAATAAAAATATGAAAATGCAATTTAACATTAGAATCTCAAAATTTTTTATGCTTATAAATCAAAAACTTATCTTCCAAATGACTTGAAATTTCGATTCTAGGTATAGTTGGAACAAAATATTTAAAATATATTGTTAAAATTTGGTTTTACCATTAAAAAGAGAACAATTTTAGATCTTTTATTATGTTCCAGGTGAGGCATACATTTTAAAATGTGGCGTAGGGTCCGGTGGGGGAACATGTGATGTGTAGCCATCCAGTGTTTAACATTTGATTTTACTACTCACTGCTATAGCCGAAACCCACTGCCACTTACATATTTTATATACATTTTTTGAATGACTTTTGAAATATAACCCACTGCCGAGGATACCGCAGCCTGTTTTTTCCTAGTTTTTTCTGTATTTTCTTATTGAAATTTTAGCTTTTTAAAAACAGTTGTATTCTTTTTCCTTCTTCTGTGAGGGGGTACGCTTGTTCAGGCTAAATAAATCGTTTTGCTAGTTTAAATTGAATTCATGTGTTTTACTGCAGCATATTGGCACATTTCACATAAATATGTTTTGTCTTTTGTTGGTTATTATGCTTACCGCTTATATATATATATATATTGCCCTTTTATTAATTTTTATATAATTTTTTATTTCTTTATTTATTTGTACTAATTTATTCCTTTTCTTTATTTTATTTTGTATTCACTCAGTACTTATTAAGTTTATTCCTACTTTTTCATTCTAGTTTAACTAAAAGTTAATCTAAGTCTTTTCTTGATTTCTTCAATCATTTTCATTCTTTTTTTTTTGGGGGGGGGGGGGGGGGCTTAAGATGGCAACTCTAAACATTATTGTTATTAATCCGGTTCCAATTTATATTTTTCCTTTCTCACACCAGATGGCAACACAGTTATGGATTTCACTCAGATGCTCAACTGTAGATCACATGTTAAAATAGTCTTAACTTTGTTTTCCATGCTGATATGCAGTAGTTTTGACTCTTTGTATGTTATTCAGGTATTGTGCTCTAATAATTTTTAATATCCTGTATGAGGTGTATCTTTCTTTGGATCTCTTAGCTTTTTATTATCTATTTTCTGTAATGTTTGCGTTATAAGGAGCTAAATTTTGTCATTTTAGGCTTAATGCCGACAAAATTGGATGAAATAACGCATCTTCTATGAATGAACTCACAAGCTCCTCTGATGATTCTGTGAGTCACTCATAGTTTCTTATTTTACATACTGGTTTCATATGTTCATTTCTAAATCATCTTTAGAACTTTATCAATTTCTTCATATATTTGTGATTTAAAATTTATATATATATATATATATATATATATCAACATTTGTATGGACACTGGTTTTGGGGTCTAGGCTCATGGATGGTGAAAATGTACCGAAATTTTACGGAATTTCTCACCTCTGCACGTCTGAAATAAATAATTTCTTTCTTTTTGCAATTAAAAAAATTAATCTAATTAAAAGATTTGGATATATATTTTTTTAATTTTCAGTAAACTGGTATTTCCTTTTCAAATATTTATTGAACTTATTGTACAGAACACTTATTTGAAGAATGTCTTGCAGGAATAATTTAAATAATATAAAAATATAGTTTAAGTTTAATTTTCGGACGTCATAGTCACCTTGATTATTAAATGAAAAAATTATAGAAAAGTATTTTTTAATTACTACTTAACACACTTTAATTCTGACAAGTTTAAATCTAAATTTAGATAGGGTTGTCAGAATTGGCCCCATAGAAGCCTCAAAAGAAAAAAAAAATCAGATTTATCATCAAATGAAATTAACCAAGGATACCGTTCCTTGACGCTACACTAAAATCTGTCAGCAAAAAGGCATTTTCATTTTATTTTGAACACAATTTAATATGAAGTTAAGTTCAGTTGTTTAAAAGATACTTTGGATAAGAATATACTCGGAATTATATTTTATGCTTATCTATTATTATTATTATTTTCATTTTTTATTTACTCAAAAACTTATTAAACGTTTTTAAAGCAAAAAAGAAAAGAGAGATTTTTTTTTATAATAAGACTAAACGGCAATTCAATCGGCAATGCAAAATGTTACTGTCTGTTATGGTAATTATAAAAGAATACTCTTCACACATTGTTGTTACTTCACGAAGTTTTGTTGTCTATTGAATGTTGATGTCTGAATACACGAGAAAATACTGAACTATTTATTTAATTATCCATTTACCTTTATCCTAAGATTATAAGACTTTTGAATGTGATGCAGGGGAATACTACAAAACCCAAAGAAATCCTAATTTTTTTGTGTATCTAAAACAAATGCAACATCTAAGATATAAATCTAAACTAGTGCAAATGAAGATTTCTATTTTTAAATAAAACTTTCTTATACTTAATTCAAATATTTAAAATATAATACACCAAATGTTTCATATGAATATTTAGGGTATAATGTCATTTTATAGATAAAGCATCGTTTCTAGAATAGTTATTTATTCAATTTTTCTCTTCTTCATATTTTCGTTTCTCTTTATATTATCATTAATGATATCCATATTAATACATGTTGGATTTTTCAAGATTTCCATTTGAATGTACAACACATTTAAGAGAAATTGGAAAAAGAAACAAAGACACAAATCATCCTAATATCATGTTTTAAAATACTATACTTTGTATCATTATGCGAACATTTGTTTTATAATCTTAAATACAACTTTCTTAGAACTGAAGCATGGTAAGTGTACTTTTAAATGTGATATTAACAAGCGAAATTAAAGTATTTTTGAATAAAGCTATTACACCAAAAATTGTAATTAAAATTAATATGTTATCTTTGAATAGAAATAACTTATCTTTGTTGAGTTGTTTGAGAAAAGAAATTTTTCATATGTAATACAATAAATAGTTTGATTTCTGGTGATATGATCCTCCTTTGATTAAAACGACTGAAGAAACAACAAGTCTTAGTGATTATAAGCATCCAAACTTTAATTACTAGGTGCCTGGTGGATCACGATTATTCTCAAACATAAATCTGTCGAAATAAAAAACATACACTGTCCAAAATTGTCAGCCGAGAAAAATCGAGTTTTGAATTTTTTTTTTTTTTTTTTTTTTTTTTTTTTTTTTTTTTTTTTACACGAGAAAATAATTTTAACAGCATATGCAAAGAAATGTTCGAAATAATTGGTGATAGGATACAAAAAGAATATTTATGAGCTACAAAACATAAATTTCGGTGTCATATTGGAGTCATAGCGCAAAAACTTGAAAAGAATATGAAAAGTTTTTGAAAAGAATTTGTCAGTATTGATACTTCATAGTCTCATTGTAGATATGCCGAAATTAAAAATTTATTAAGAAGGGAATATAAATTATATTAATACTTATTTTAAAAAGATCTGGCAAACAATGAATTTCTAAGTGATCTAATGCTCGATTGTGTAAATTTCCATGTATAACATGAAGTCTAACACTAACTTCGTTGTAGCTAGAGATGTAAGATATTTTCAATCCAATAAGCGTAAATAGAAAAAAAATAGTTTGTAATAAATCATTAGATATAAATGTAATTATCAGCTTCGGTGCAGCTGTAATTATTTCTGTTATATTTCCGTTTTCTTTGCATTACACCTACACACACACAGATATATATATACTTCATCAATAAATGAAAATGAAATTACAATATAAACATAGAAAGAAGGTGTATATCAAAAATATTTATAACAATTAACTATGAAAATTCAAAACTATCAAATTTAAACCACACAGGCAAAAGACTGTCTGTTTCTCCTCAGTAGGTGGATAAACAGAACTAACTCCACCCCCCCCCCCCCCAATGTTAAAACTTGTAGGCTTCGAAACACAAGTCTATCCTGTATTTAAAACCAATACAAAAACTAAATTATTTAGAATTTTTTTCACTTTAAATATGTAAATTTAAAAATTGTAACTTGAATTATATTAAAAAGTTCACAAAACAATAAAAATACAGTATAAAATAATACACAGTTATTTAAATACAAATAATAATTTTAGTTTAACGTGTATGAGTGCAGATCAATGAGCCTCCAAACATACCTACAAGCAAAAGACATAAAATGAACGAAATACTTGCCATATTATAATGATAAAAAGTGCTTCACCTGGTGTCAACAAAAAAATGAATTCTTACTACGTATAAAAATTGAGAAATTTCAAAAGCCAAATCTGCATCTTCTTTTTATTCAAACTTCCGTGCCAACGCGTTCTTCACTGTTAAAAAACTGCAGCGTTTGCTGCATACACTATATGGCTAAAGGTGACCGATCATTTGCGATTTTTGAAATTTTCTTAAATATCTAGAAAAATACATGAGGAATTAACCTGTAACTGCAAGTGTGTAAACAATATAGTATAGCTCATATATTTCCTCGAAGATTTTTTCCCGAAACTCCTTAGGCGACCGTCAAAAAATTGAAAAAGAACGAATATCTTTTAGATAACCCTGTAAAAACTAATGGAGCAAAAGCGTTTAAACTCGAGATTATTAATAAGCGGCTTATTGTAATATAATGTATTCATTTTTATGAGGATTGCATGTATACGCGTAGAGAAATTAAGGTTTTTATAAAAACAGTCCCAAATTTTGACAATTTTGTTGCTTATAATTAGCAGAATATAAAAAAAAAAGTTCTTTTTTGAGAATATGACGAACAAAATTGTACACAATACTCTGCAGTCAGAATTAAAAAACAATAAAAATTGGCTGAAAAATGAGTAGGTTTACTAAAAATTTTTTCACTGCGCATGCGAGAATGCAATCAAAATATAATGTGCACAATGTGTTAGCTAAATGTGTAGAGCAACTTTTGTAAAAGTTTCAAAAGCATAGTTTGTAAAGCCTGATAATAATCGTTTATAGAATAAGCTAAAAATCTGTTGTTCCCCAAAAGAAGCAAAAAGAGGAGGGATTGTATCAAATATCTGTCGATTAGTGCCAATTTAGCATACAGAATATTGCACGTACTACTTTATTTGGATACAATCCCTCATTTTTTTGCTTCATTTTGGGAACAACGGATATTAAGCTTATTCTATAAACGATTATTTTCGGACTTTTCAAGCTATGTTTTTGAGACTTTTACAAACGTTGCTCTATACATTTAGCTAACACATTATGTACATTATATTTTGATTGCTGTCGCGCATGCGCTGTGAAACATTTTTTAGTAAACCTGCTCATTTTTCATCCAATTTTTATTATTTTTTAATTCTGACTACAGCGTATTGTGTACAATGTTGTTCGTCATATTTTCTAAAAAGAACTTTTTTTATATTAAGAACTCCGCTAATTATAAGCAAAAAACTTAGCGAAATTTGGGACAGTTTTTATAAAAACCTTAATTTCTTTACTACTGTAAATACCCATCCATCAAACCACAATGTTGTGATTTATCTTTCAAAACAATCTTCAAATAATATTTAAAAAAAAAAAGATAATTGTTATTGAACAAAAGAGTAGCTAAAAATTTAAAAATCTGCTTATAAAAATTAAACTCACTGCCATAAATTTTATGGAAACGAATTAATTGATTAATTATAATATTTTTTGTAAATCGTTTTAATCAAATTAGAGAACCGATGTGGCATACTTCTGATAAAAAATGAAAACTATTTCTTTTATCATACAAATCCAAGTTTAAATTATTATAAAATAATTAAAAGGAATATCTAAAAAATCTGCATTGTAATCATCACCGTTTGTCCTATTCAGTTTTAAACACTTAAGGTATATGAAGTCACATTCATTTATAAAGTTAAAATTAAAAATCAAAACACATTGGTCGCATTGTATAGGGGAAATTGTTGTTACCAGAACCCTTAATCAGTAATCTTCATGATCATTTTATTTAAGATATGCTATAGAGAGGTACGATGAAGATGTTATTTTCAAAATAGTGGTAGGAACAATAAAATTCACCCTATAGGATGCGACCCTTAAAAATATCATCAATGTACCTGAAGCTTTTTAAGTTTTTACTATATTTTAATATATATTTATATTCACAATAAAATAAAAACAAATTAGCAGCAGTACTAGAATAAACTCCTAGCAATTCCACATATCCGATTGAAAGTATTGTTATTAAATGTCACATAATTAATGTAAAAACAAAAATGTCATTGACTTAAAAATAATTCTCTATTAATATTTAATTCTTCATTTAAATAAAATAAATCAAAAATATTTATTAAAATATTACATAGGCAATCAATCAGTATATTGGTGAATATATTTTCAAAGTCAAAAACCTCTATTTTCTGAGGAGTAAAATGCAATTTGTCCAAAACTTCTAGACTATTATCAATGGACCAAAAATAGATATTCTTCTTAAATTTATATTTTTAAAAGCATATGTCCTTTTTAACAAATTTTGTAGAGCTATATTGAAATTTCTTATAACGCTCATTGAAGTACTGGAAATAAACCTAAATTTTATTGGCTTCTTGTGAAACTCAGGCGTTATAAAAAATTAAAGGCAAAGAGTGATGATTAGAAACATTAAAATTGTTGGCAAACACATTTTTAAATTTATTTTTATATGTAAAAAATTTAACGATAGGATCTTTTTCAATATTGAGTTTCGCATAAAAATTTGTATTACTCATTTCACTTTCTATTTCTTCAATGTAAAATTCCCTGCATATTATTGCGTAATTATAAGCAGCCTTATCCAAAGGGACAATGACAAAACTATTTTGCAAATTCTTAACAAAGTTTACATCATCATCATTGAAAGTTTGTTATTCATATGTGTCCATATTTAAATAATTTTTTCAAAAAACTTTTTAAATACCCAAACAGTTGAGATTTCCAAACTATAAAAGCTTCTAGAGGCATACTAAATTTATAACTCTTTTTTTATTATCTTTAAAACTTTTTAATGTTTTATTGTAACCTAATAATTCTAAACTTATTACCAAAATTCATTATAAATTGGATTTTTTTTATTATTTTTAATTATATCAAGATTACCTGTAATTATATAACCATGATAATTATCAACAAAATCTCTATACTCTATATTATTACAAGAACAAATTAAAGAAGTATTTGAATTTGAAAAAGCAGTTTGTCTGTAATTAAAATAACTTAGCAAAGAAGTTTGAATCGAAGGTAGACGCACATTTTGCTTTTGAAGTTTTTGAATTTCGATACGGAGTAAGAATTGCGGATAGAGTTATGTTTTGAAAAATACAAGTTATCAACAGAGGGAGGGAGGAGAAAGTTAGTTCTGTTTGTCCACCCACTGAGAAGAAACAGACAGTCTTTTTGCCTGTGTATTTTAATTTGATAGCTTTGACTTTTCATCGTTAATTGTTATAAATATTTTTGATGTACACCTTCTTTCCGTGTTTATATTGTAATAGCATTTTAATTTTTGATGAAGTGCATTTTGTTTCTTATCACATGAGCTGCTTTTGTGCCTGTAATGCAATAATTTTCATTAATTGTATTTGAAATATATATATATATATATACAAATAGCATCATATTATGTTTCAGTTAGAGGAGAATACTTCCACATGTCTCCCTTGCATGACGACACGCAACGACAGTCGCACTAACAAATTTTGAGAGCATGTAAAAATGTTGCTTTTGTTAGTGGTTGGCAAAGTAATGTAATTATTGTTTCAAGATGGTCCATATATTACCGGTTTTCTGCTGTAAACAATTGAATTCAGATGGTTTCAACAATGGTCGACCAATCCAATCTCCGGGAAACTGTTGGTTAAATGATTGGCGCATTCTGATTCCGTAATGCGGTGGTGCCCCGTCTTTCTGGAAGAAAGCAGGGAAGTCTAGTATTGACATGAATATGCCATTCTTTAGCATTTCGAGATACAAAATCGCTGTAATATTTCCTTAAATGAAAAAAGGGCCATCAGCAATGACACTCAAAATTTCGCACCATTCTCCGCACATTTTTACAGGCTGATATCCAATGTGGATTGCTATTCACCCAGCAGTGGCGTAGCCAGGATTTCTTTTCGGAGGGTGTACAAAATTGTTCTTCATATTATATATAATAAAACTTGTCAAGATTAAATAGCAAAGTGGCGGAAAATTCCGTTTTAAATAGGTTTTCGTGTTAACAGTTGTAACTGTATGGTATTCTTTTCCATAGGGCTATGGAATATTTCCATTTAAGACAGCATTTCTTTGTAGGTATGTTATTTTTTAGAAGCTTTGTTGTATTTATATAAATATATGAGGATGATTTAAAAAGTTCGCGAAACATAATGGAAAAATGAGGACTTTTTTAAAGACGTTTTATTTTTCTATATAATCTCCATTAAGTTCAATGTACCTCATTCAACTTTGTTCCAAAGCCATTATGTCATCACGAAGGTGAGATTCTTCAACTCCAAAATAGCCTTTGACAGCTGTTTTTACTTCTTATGGGGAAAATATTTTCTCCCCGAAGAAAATTTTTAATCGAAGGAATAGATGGAAGTAAAACAAAAGCCAAATCAGGCGAAGAATGTGTAATTTGCAATAGATCGTACTTCAATTCATTCAGTTTTTCTATTGCTACCACACATGTATGGGGACGTGAACTTTCCTGATTGAAAATTAATTTTCTTCTTAAGCAAACCAAGTCTCTTTTCATGAATTTTATATCCACTTAGCGTAGAAGTTTAGCGTAATATACTTTGAATATTACGCTATTCTTTGAATATTGCATTGCTGCTTGCTCTCAGAGGTATAATAGTGAACCCAAGTTCCATCTGTTGTAAAGAAATCGGTTGTATCTGCGTTAAAACAGTGTACACTCTCTTGACAAATTCACATTCTCAGGTGCTATTGCTCCATTGTCAATGTGCACGGCCCCATATTGCCGAAATCATTTTCATCTCTAATTCCACAGATAGGATATGAAATGCTTTTTCATCTGGAATGAGTATTAACCCTTAACAATTTCGGAGACCTTTAATAAACGACCCTGCATAACCATATCGTGATCTATGTTTTTGATGTTATGACAATTTTTTGTGATCTACTGCATGCGTCATCTTCTAGGCTCTCGTCAAGACCATGTCTAAAATCCGTTTTCCACTTATGAACATTCGTATGTGATGGAGAAGGGTCTCTTAAAGCATCCTGCATATCTTTATGAATTTATGATGCCTTCCAACCTTTTTTTCACAAAGTATTTTATAACAGCGCGTGTTGCAGTTTTACCCATTTTGCAAAACTCACAAAACTAACTTTATTCAAAGTAATGCCAAATTGATTACTGTTTATCAGAACAATGCCTAATTTTACCTTTGTGCACAAGACAGTAGGTGTTTTGTCTTGATGTCTTGAAATTCCATTTTATTCCAACTGATTCATTTCGCGAACTTGTTAAATCAGCCTAGTGCTTTTGTAAAACCTGTCAAAATGGTTATTATCTATAACAGAATCCTGCCTTAAACAGAAGAATTACGCGGTCCTGATATGGATTGCCATACAATTAAATTTGCCTAAAATCTACCTGAAAAGAGATTTAAACCGATTTTTAGCGATTCCGTCTTAACAGGTATTACTGTATTCTTAAACACAGTAAAATCTGTGAAAACGAAATATTTCTATAACGGAATCCTGTCTGAAACGGAAGAGTTTCGTTATCCTGACGAAACAAACAATAGATCTCATTGAGAAAGTGTAACTTAGAAGTATAATTAATTACACTTCTTTAAACGGAAGCCTGTCTAAAATGCAACTTTTTCCCAGTCCCTTGCAATTACGTCTTCATAGTGTTCACTGTGTATGTGTAATACAAGTATTTCGAGAAATTTTAAGAATTTTGGTACATCTTTTTTAAATTTCTTAATTTAAAAAATAGCATGTGTAAAATAATGTAAGATCAACCTATATAATTGAAGATAATAATATAAGGAAGTTACATTATTGTATACCAGTGACAAAGATTTAAAAACGCTATCATATAAAAAAATGAGCGCATACTGAAGAGTTAAATGTATTTAAATCAAGTTTCATATAGCATAAACATTTGCTTACATTAAAATTAGAATAAAATGGTTAAGTTTAAAACAGCAATTTCCATGTTTAATTTCATGTCCTTGAATTAAGAGCTTGTGCTGTAATAAATACTGACTAATAAATTCACATACGTGTCAATTACGTCAGCAGTTAATTCCTTATTAGAGTTTCTTCGATAATGTTTTAATCTTTAAGAAAATATTTTGAAATTTCGGATACAGAAGCTAGTAATGTAAAAAAATACAGCAACAAATATAGTTCATGTGTGAAAGAATAGTTTGGTTACAATTGTCTAAAGCATCCGTAATTCTTCTGGATTGTGTGTTTCCCCATTTTTTTCATACCATGGCCGGCCACAATAGTTGCTTCTGATAGATGATCGACTTTAAAGATGTTAATTTTTTGTAACAATTTTATTTGTGATATATTAGAACTTTTTTGGATGTATTAAGGTTGTGTAAAAAGTAATGGTGGTTTTTGTTACTTTACTTTCCAACAAATTATTTTAAGTGGTTCAAAACAGTTTTAGAGCATTCTCCAAGCTCATCAGTAAACTCTCGGATTTTGGTCTATGGGTTAGCTTTAACTTATACATTATGTTTCTCATTGTTAAAGACAGAATGTCACCCACGACCTTCTCCATATACAAAACTCTCATTGCCACCATGCAATTTTTGGAAGCAGTGTGAAACTGTGTGTTCTCAATTCGTAATGGTGGCCAAAGGTAATATTGAATGCAGACAATTTTCCCCGGGAGGATTTTCTGCAGCTCTGGAAGGGTTACTTTGGGTTTCCAGTAAGAGGGTAGCATTTCTAGACTATTAATAAGCATAAAATTCCCAAATTGTTTGGGAAGAAGCAAGAAAGAAACATTGATCTCCTGAAATATTCTTCAGGTTTGTCATGCGATGTATTATCCCTTTTCATCGGATGTCCTACTAGACAAGGAATGTGTATGCCTAAAGAGAGTTGTATCAAAGATTCTTTAGCGAAGGATTCTGCTCTCTTGCATAATTCAGCAAATTTTTGAACACCAGTCTCCTGTTTCTTGCTTACTGGATGGCGCAAACCCTTTAGAGCTGTAAGTACATCATTACCATGATTTATGCAGAAGATAAATCATATTAAGATTTCTCAATGTGTTTTGAAAGTAGCAATAACAGTTTACAAAGAAACAATTCAAAAATAAAGTTTCTTTTATTAATTCCAGCCAGTTGATTTAAAGTAAATTACAATATTGCCCAATATAAAGTTATAAAATGAACAAAGATAAGGTCTGCGAAACTCAATCAATGTGCCCTTATTGTCTTCGTGTAAACTCGTCTTTTCCCGTAAGTGCCGTGAACAGTTGGTCCCATCGAAGTCCAAGATGAAGAAGTTCTATGTTAAAGGTCCTAGTAGAAGCATCCTACAAATGGCGCTGTCTTTTCTTTCAGCTAGAGGGTGCTTTTCATGTTTTATTACTTTTGCAGGATCTGAATCGGTCAGAAATCTTTCCGACGAATCTACCGCTGCCTCTTTCCTTGCTGAGACTACCCTTTCTTTTATTATTAAACGAAGACCGATTGGAAGAAAAAGGCCAGTTGATGCCTTTTATTGCTTTCGCAGATGAGAGAGCACTTTTCCCTTTTGCACTCAGCATTAATCTAGTTACAGCAAAATCTGCGTAAATGGAATTACTAGGATCGTTAACAAATTCGCTGTAGGCTAATTTCCATCTTAGCAGGTATACTTGTATAGTTATCCTTCCTCCATCGGGACCATGAAATATTTCCGTCTGCGAGAGGATTCCGTGTTACACAAAACTTGCCGAGAAGGAATCACAGCTGAAAAAAGGTCTATTTTAGATAGGTTTCAAGTATTAGCAAGTATAAATATATAGTGTCGTTTTCGTCAAATCTTTATTTTTTCACCTTTAAGATAGGTCATCTTCAGAAATTTTACTGTAGTACATTTATGTACTATAGAGTGAATATGTTTTCACAGTTTTAGAGGATACTGTGATAACGGAACGTATTTACAAGGAAATCCTGTTAAAATGGAAAACTTCATAGACCCGGCGAAAGGCATAACTTTGAATTATACCTACTAAGATGGGCACTTGTCTAAAACGGAATTATTCATAGGTTCTTTGTGATTCTGTTTTAGAAGATTTGACAGTCGTTGACTCAGTAACACAGTTGTTCGTTCGAAAGGGCTCCGGACCCCTGGACTTCCCCCTGGGCTGCTCCACCACCATCCATTACGTGACATTTTGTTTGTTCACTTCCCCAATGACACAAAAATATTGCCTCATAAGGAAAAAGGATGGAAATAATAAAATCAGGAAATCTCTTGTGAATGTTCATTGACCGCTCACAGAACTCCACTCTACGCTCAGGATCGTCCTCTATAAGATATTGCAACCTCTTCAGTTTGCATAGGTGCCACTTGGTGTTCTGGAAAATGCGCGTGATACTGCTTTGGATGATTCCTATTTTCGTAGAGAGACCTCTGGTCCTTGCTGTGTAGCCGCCGCTTCTAGCGCCTACCTCTGTTGACGTATCTTCATCTTTTGCCGTCTTTGGTCTTCAAGAAGTGCTTGAATCGGCCACAGAATCTATTGAATTGAACCTATAGTTTGAATTACTCTAGATGCTAGAATCCCAACACCAAGAAAGACTTGGGTTAGATAAACGAAATTTGGTAGGCGTGTTTATACATCTGAAAGATGACGAAATTTCAATTTGTGTCATCTTTCAGATGCATAAACACGCCTACCAAATATCGTTTATCTAACACAAGTCTTTCTTGGTGTTGGGATTTTTTTTCCGTCAGTGTATATATATATATATATATATATATATCATAGTTTCGTATTTTACATACTGGTTTCCTATGTTCATTTCTAATTCATCTTTAGAACTTTACCAATTTGTTCATATATTTGTGTTTTCAAATTCATTATATATATATTGTGCGTGTGTGTGACTGAATGTACAATATAACGAAATAAATATATTTATTCATTTATTGTGTTTTTTTAGTCTTTTGTACAGTTATTCTAGAAAGAATTTTGTTTTTCTCAATTCAGAATCAGTTATCTCTATAAAACAAATTCCGCGAAGTTTGAGAAAAGATAATAAAGTAAAGCTAACGGATAAGTCATAATATTTTTGAAAAGGTTCTGATGCTTACTGACACTTCAGATATGCGACTTCCTTAAAGCTGAATTAATTGAATAACTATTTCCTTTAATTTCTTAATTTCTGTATATTTCTCTATTTCTTAATTTCATGTAGCCTATGAATTGTTATAGTTTTAAAATATATAATTATTATTTAAAGAATATAAATCTAACAAACTGAATATTTCCAACTGATCGAAAAAATGACCATGCCGGGAATCGAACCCAGATCCTTGACTTATATTGCCAATGCTGTACTGTTTAAGCTACCTAGGCTAACAACTGGTGAGCATATTTTGCTCAGATAATAATAGTATAAATCTAATGTTTAAATGTTTTTCATAATCAGGTCATATGACGTAATACTGTTCTATTTTTAAAACAATGAGACATTCTTAGGCAACTGTTGATAAATAAAATAATGTAAACAGCTGTTTATTTATCGACAAAACTTTTCTAATTAATAATATAATTGTTTTTATTTGTACCATTATTTTAAAAGACAGCAGCACAAAATATTCAAATACGGCGAATTCTTTTGTCCATTCATCCAATATAATTCAGTTAAAGCATTTATCAAATTCCAACATGTCAAAATTTGGAGCACGGAAACACAGAAAGCATTTAGTATTTTACATAAGTTTGAATAATTATTTCACTAAATTTTTCAGATTTTCAATTTTGATATGTATGAACACATTTGTCAATATTAACAGTTTTAAAGACCGATTAATAAATGCAACGTAAACTCATCGAACGAGATTTGAAAATTTTATTTCTGTTACATTTGATGCATTATCTTCTGCCTGGTACAATTCATCAAATTACAAAGTTAGAAAATGTAAATGAATAATGAAAGTATAAGATATATTGTTGTTAATTTAAAATATTATGTAAATATTTGAAGAATAGGATAAGGAAATATATTTCGGAGCAACCTTTCGTCATATTTTGTAAATTTCATTGCATAATGCTTGAAATGTAGCAAATGAAGAGGAATGTGAACAAATGGAAAGAAAAAAACAGGTTACATTTATTGAATTGAAACAGAAACCCTTAGAAAACTTTTGTAATTATTATACGACTATCTTTCTAAAGCACTAAATAAAAAACTTTTGTGTATGGAAGATAACTTCTTCATGAGTTATATAAGGAGACACTTACATTCGGATCAAATGTTTATGTATACGTATACACCGGATGTCCTAAACATGACTGACTGATTTTAAAATTCAATAACATATTTTAATCATCAATAACATATTTTAAAATTAATAGTGAATGTGGTGTCTGAAAGTGATCAGTATTCAGTAGATATGGCTCAAAGGCATCATTTAAGTTCAGGTTAAAAGTAGCGAATAATTGATAGAGTCGAGTGAGGTAAATGCAAATGGAGGTCACCCAAGTTTTGAATATCCCTCAAAGTACCATATCAAGAGCTTGGAGCCACTTTTTAAGCACTGGATCCGTCAATAAATAACCTAGTCAAGGGCAACCAAGAGAAATAACTGCATCCGAATGCCGTCTTCTGTCATTGTCGGCTCGAAGAAACCGCGAAGCGACTACAAGAGGTTTGGTTTCAGACCTTCAGACTGACGCAGGAACTCAAATTAGCCATTCTAGTTGTGCACGAAAGCTTAACAAGCATGAACTGTATGCGAGAAAACCAATAGTTTGTGTCCACTCACTCCAGCTTCCATAATGTCCGTTTAAACTGGTGCCGTCGCCATGTTCAATGGAGACAAGAAAATTGGGCCCGATTAATATTTACTGACGAGTCCAGATATTGTCTGAACACTGATTCTAAACGCCTTTTGATCATAGATATAGTAAAAAGAACTAGATTTACCGCTCAGTGTTATTCCCCCATTACTTCTTGATTCTGGGACAGCTCGGTGGCAACATCCAATTGAGTGGCAGAAAAAGAGTAGATCTTGTGATACTACAGTAGCAATACATAGTGGATATCCGAGTATTGCGATGTTTTCATTCTGTTTCTTGTAATTAAATATGTGCATATGATTGCTTAGAATTGTATGGAATGATAGTGGAATATCCTATATGGATACTTACCACCATATTTGTAATTTGTAAGATACAATTAAAACTATTAACTACAAATTCGATGTAACGATTATTTCATTTAGTAAGAATTTTTCTTTTCTAATATTTCTGTTTTTTATTAAAATACCAAGTCCACATATTATTATGAAAATATATATTATTGTTAATACATATTATTGCGAAATTATATGCAAACAAATGTTAAGATTTGCTTAAAAGATTTTTTTTAAAGAAAATTTTAATATATTTATTTTTAAGCATTTTATGTTTGTAAACAACTTTATTTTCAAATAATTAGTCATTAACCGAGTTTAACAAATAAATATTTGTTAAGAATATTGATAATGGTAAAGTAATTAATGTTTCCATCTACATTTGCTGAGTAACGCATGGCTAAAAAAAGAAAAAACCTTAAGAATGTGTATTATTAATGCAGATATTTATTTCTTTTTCTTTTTTCAGAAGAAAAGTTTTTGCTATTTAATTAAAGTAGACAACAAGCAAAAATTGATCGCATACTTACATGTTTAAACGCATGTAAAAAAATACTAACAAATATCTAAGTTAAATGCAAAAAACTTATTTTAAAGATTACTAAAGCAGTTAAAATAGAATTTTTTGCATTTTTTGCATTATATCCACGTATTCCTCATTTTTTACTGGTTGGCGGGAAGGGTCATTAATACCAATGATTCGAAATAACAAATAGAGTATAATAATATAAAAATGTTGGAACTTCTAAAAATTTTAAATTTTTTTGTGGTAGGGTGTGTGTGTGTGTGTGTGGGGGGGGGGGGTGAGGTAAGTTTTATATTTACTTTTGCTACAACTTAACAAATAGGGCTGAAAAAATCGTTTTAAATGTTTTATGTTTTGTGTGAATAAGGCAAATTTTAAATGATTATTTATTGCCATTGCAAAGAAACGAATGTGAAGGGGGGGGGGGGGAAATATCGAAAATGGGAAACTGCGTTCTTTTTTTGAGAAGGGGGGGGGGGGTATAATATATTCACTTTTGCTACAACGTAACAATTTGGGCAAAATAATAATAATAATAATAATAATAAATATTTTAAGTTCTGTGGGCAAGGAAAATTTTATATGATTATTTGTTGTCAATTCAAAGAAACGAATGCGCAGGGGGAAAAAATCTAAAGATTTTAAATTGCCTTCTTCTTTTTGGAGGGGGGAGGCGATAAGTTATATATTTACTTTTTTTTTCAACTCAACAATTAGAGCTGAAAACACATTAAATGTTTTAAGCTTAGTGAGTCCGGAAAAGTTTGATTATTTACTGCAATTGAAAAGAAACGATTAAACAGAAAAAAAAAAATATTTATCGAAGATTTTAAATTACGCTCCTTTGTGTGTGTGTGGGGGGGGGGAGGTCGGGAGGCGGGCTGGTGAGGTAAGTTACATATAAGTTATATACTCTACTAGAACTTAAGAATTGGGTCACAAAAATAAGAATTTTTTTTTTATGTTTTAAATTTTGTGGGTAAGAAACAGTTTATATAATTATTTATTTTCATTGCAAAGAAATTGATGGGCAGAAAAGAAAAATCGAAAATTTTAATATGTATCAGGGAGTAAGGTGGGGGGATGAAAAGAAGAAAACAGAAATTTTCGAGGGATTGGAAGGGGATAGATGGAAGGTGGAACTCTGCGGAGGCATCTTACTCTTTATATGAATATAAGATAAGATCTCCCCCTCGCCTGAAAAAAATTTACTTAAAAAGGTGCATAACATTTTTTTGATAGAAAAAACAAATACTATTGCTGAAAATTGAAATCTCGGTTAAATACTGTTTTGATTCACTTCCACGTTTAAAAATATTTAAGTATATTTGAGGGGGGAAAAAAAAGATAGTTTTTGAAAGTGAATAATCTATCCTATTCATTTTTATCAAAAAAATTACTTAACGATAAAAATTTCTAATTTGTGTGGTTAAAAACCATTGATATTTATTTTGAAACATTTATCAATGCGTAAACTTATGTAAATGCAATTTAAGAACGCACAAGCTATTTCATTTGCTCCTTGTATCAACATAGGCGTAGAGTTTTCAAAATTATTGGAGGGGCTCAGTCAGCGGCGTAGCCAAGGGGGGGGGGAGATTCCGACCCCCCCCCCACCCCCGGAACGAAGAACTAATTATTTCATCATGGTTACAAAAACCAGTAAGAAAAAATTGCAAGGAATTAGGGAGTTCCGTTTTAGACAGGTTTCCGCTTTAGCAGGTAAACTCTCAAGATATTAATTTCTTTATGATTATGGAATGTTTCCGATTGAGACAGGATTCTTTTATAGACTGCTTCCGTTTACACGGGTTAAATATTTATACAGTGAAATCTGTGAAAAAGCAAGTGCAAAGGACCGAAAAAATATGTTTGTCAGGTTTCTGCAGACTTTAGTAGGTATGATTGTATGGTAATCCTTCCGTCGGAGCATGAAAATTTTCGATTTAAAACAAGGATTTGTTATAGACAGATTCTGTTTTGGCAGGCTTTAATGTACATATAACATAAATATATATTGATATATGTAAGTACGGCAAAATCTGTGAAAACAGAACCTATCTTAATCGGAAAAATACCTTGGTCCTGTTGAAAAAAGTACCGTGCAATTGCAATAGCTAAGACAGAAACCCATCAAACAAAATTTTTCACTTTCTAATTTCGTTTTAGTAGGTTTCACTATATATATACACATATGATGAATTGTAATATTATATAATGGTTATGTATATATATATATATATATATATATCATGCAGAACAATTCTGGACACCCCCTTTCCTCTCTGAAAAGAAATCCTGGCTACGTCAATGGGCTCAGCTCAAAAAATAAATATGCGTGCGTTTGTGTTTTGAATATAAATGAAGATCTATTATATATTAAATATTGTTTTTAGGCAGTGTTTTTAAATAGAGTGCATTATTTTAAAATATTGAACCTGAATATGCTATATAAATATAAAATTGTCAGACAATGTAAAAATTTGAATGAATAAACCTTATCATTCATAACCTTAGGTATAACGTTACCATTTAACAGATTTTTTTTTTTTTTTTTTTTTTTTTTTTTTTTTTTTGTCTAAGTAACTCGACCAGTATCTAGTATCGCAGAGCTAGATTTTAAATATTTTGTAGTCATGCTTAAAATGCTTTAAGAAAGGTCCTTAAACTATCATTTTTTGGGGGGGGGGGGGGGGGGGGAGAGGGCAAAAAAATAAGCCTCCTGTTCTTCGATAATTTATGAAATTTTCGCTTTTTGCAAATAAATAATAGCTTGCAAGTATTATAAATATTGATGAATAATGCAATACGATGAAAGAAACTTCTTAAATAAACCACAAAGGGGAAAGTAAGCAAAATGATGTGCTCAAGACCTGATTACCAGTGGGGCAAACATTCCTTAATAAATTTAAATAGAAATTGTCGGTTTATTTATGCAGAATGTGTGTCGAAAGTAAGGATAAAATTTCTTTTCGTTTTCGCTGGTGGAACTTTTCCCCGCCATTAATCAGGGCCTGGGCGTGCTATCACTATATAATAACTAGTTTTTTGCTTCTGTTCTTGTAATAGTAGCATGTTTTTGTACCGAGAAAAGAGAGATTAATTCAAAACAAGTTGCAGTTTTTCCAATTTCTTAAAATTTTCGTTCTATAGTATTAAATATTGATTTCATTTTATTATAAAAATTTCTAATATAAATTTCATGGAAAAGGAAATATTCTAACTAGGAAGTTCTGTACTCTGGACCTGGACATTTATGATCAATGCATATATATTTTATTCATTTAGATAATCAAAAGAAAGCATTTGATATGTTTAGCAGTAGTCTAATTTTACATTCAATGAGCAATAATAGCTTTTCC
The DNA here is from genome assembly GCA_963932465.1 of Maratus speciosus. NCBI lineage: Eukaryota > Metazoa > Arthropoda > Arachnida > Araneae > Salticidae > Maratus > Maratus speciosus. Next base: position 336,498,217 of record OZ010789.1, read on the forward strand.
AGATTAAATATTTTTTAATATAATATTACTAGAATATGAAGCTTTTTACAGTAGTTTATCTACATTATTTTATTAAAAATAACTAAATATATACACACACAAATATACATATATATATATAGGTATATACACACAGGGTGTTCCAAAAAGATTGAAACGTGCTTTAAATTTTTAACTACTGGAAAATGTGGGTATTGCAAATTGCAAAATTGTTCAAAATAATGTAGGATCAAGGATTATGTTGCAGAAAAAATAACTGCCATTGATTTAAAAATAATAATAATTTTTTATACGACTCTTGGTCTTATAAGATATATTATCACAGTAAAGAATCTATTCTTTTACGACCGAAAGTTTTGGTCGTACAAGAATAAAACTCTGTTTTACTTGTCAAAGCATGAAGAAATTTTTTTTAATTATATAACTTGTAGGACTGAGGAACCATATGAAAATTTAAAAAGTGTAACTTTTGAAAAATTAATGGCAGGACTATTTAATAAACATAACCTTGATTCCTATTTTATTTTGAATATTTTTGCAAATTATATTTTTTGCGTATCTCTAACAGGTAAAAAAAAAAAAAAAAAAAAAAAATGAAACGCGTTTCAATCTATTTAAGACACTATATTGAAACTATGTATGAAATTCAACTATAAAATTGGTAAAATATACTATTCAGATATATAGCCATACATAAACGAAACTGAAAATTCTATGAATAATCAATTATTTAAGATAGTATGAATGATGATGTTAATAAAATATGGACATTGGAAGTGTAGGCATTTGTCAGACATTTATAAGTGAAGAAGTTGTGGATGCACAATTTTCGTAAAGATTTAAATTTACAAAATTCACAAAATAATAGATGAGAAGGAAAGTATGTATACATATTTCAAATAATCTAATTAAAAGTTTGCAAAAGTATTTCGTCTCTGAGGTGACCTAACTATAAATGCATTTACGAGTTCTTCTATATTCAATACATCAACTTTTTCTTGGTATGTATTTAAAATAGCAACATGGTTTAGTCTTTGCTGAGTCATAGTCGATCTTAAAAAGTTTTTCAGTCGACGAAGCATGCTGAAACTTCGTTCAGCTGTGCAAGTGGTTACAGGAATTACATAACAAATTTGGATCAATTTGGTTATTTCCAGAAATGTTGTAGCAATATTCTTATCAGTCTGGAAAAAGTGTTTCAGATCAGAAAGACTTTCAAAACTTTTTTCTCTTGTCTTGCACACATCTGACAGCATCATAATGTGCGATTGTAATCTCTCTATATCAAAATCAGCCACCAAATTCTCACCAAGAACGTTCTTTAATTTTTCAGATGTTAAAGTTGATCGAGAATTTAAAGAGCTTACCAATAATTCTTCAATGTTTTTCAATTTAGAAAAAGTATTGCACTTATTATATCGTTCATTTAAAGAATTTTGAACACTGTCTAGTAGTTCAAAAAACTTCATGCGATAGTAGTCTTCAGGTTTTTCGTAGATATGGGGATCACTTCCTCCGTCAATACGCTTAGGTTTTCTTCGGATTTTAGGCAATATTGGTTCTTCTAAATCAAATTCTTTGCTTTGTGAGACAATTTCGTTCCAAAATACAGAAAATTTTTCATCTTGACGATAAGTTGCCAAAAGGTCTTTTAAAATATCAATTTGACTTTGGATATTTCTCAGTGAGATGTTGGGCGATTGCAAGGTTTTTTGTACCTCCTCAACTGGCCCTAATATTTTTATAATGTTGCTTAGCGCAAAGAAAAAATCGAAAGAGATCAAATTTCGAAGAAAGCCACTACATTTAGTAGCTACGTCATATCTTGATACAGAAACGGAACTTAGATTTTCAAAAAATTCCATCAAGGACTCATAATTATTTAAAATACTCTTGACACTGCTGGCACGCATCAACCACCTTGTGGGGCACAGAGGACGTAAATTGCCCATGTCTGGTGACTGCAAATTTTGAAAAGTTGCAAGACGCTTTGGAGATACTTTTATGAAATTGATCATTTCTTTAACAATGTTAAAACAATCACGCGTATTTGAGATATTATTCATGGCATCTTGCACTGTTAAATTTAAACAGTGAGCAGAACAATGAACAAATTCTGCAGATGGTTGTCGCTGTTTTACTCGTTCTTGTACACCAGAAAATTTGCCGGCAACGTTGCTTGCGCCATCATAGCACTGCCCCCTGCAGTTTTCAAATGATAACTGGAATCTTTTAAGCGCGTCATCTAAAATTAAAAACAACGCTTCTGCACTGGTATTGTCCGTCTCATAAAATCCTGCAAAATCCTCATTAACGGAAAAATCACTTGCAGATACATGGCGAAAACAAATACTAACTTGTTCTTTTCCGGAGATATCGGCTGTTTCGTCCATAATTATCGAAAAATAATTGTTCTTTTTTATATTATCAGTAATAGTCCTCAATACTGCATGTGACATTATCTCCAAAATTTCGTTTTGGATATCCGGAGATAACCATTTGAATTTAGAATCCCTTTTAATCCAGCTAGCAATAGTACTGGAGTCCTGTGATCGTGTTTTCAATAGCTGCCAGAAATTTGATTGCTGTGGATCGTGCCCTCGCAAAGCGATACCTTGGCGCGCATGATATTGAATGCTAGTAAAAATAATTTTAAGGGCGTCCCTTGAAACGATCATATCAGCTTTTTTTCCTGCATCTAAGGAAGCTGATACATTTACTCCCGAATTAAGTGAATTTATTTTCAAAACTGCTTCTCGATGACAGTTAGAATTCTCATGTGCTTGAAAGTTTCTCAGCGCATGTTTCCAATTTTTATATCCTAAAGAAATAAAATTTTCTTCTTTTTTACTGGAAGACAACATCTTTTTTTCCGAGCATTCTTTGCAAGTTGAACAAAGAACGTGTTCTTTGGTCTTTTCATATTCAATCCATGGAAATTTGTCTATCCAAGTCTTTTGAAAAACTCTGCCTCTTCTTTTACTGTTTACAGATTTTTCAACTGTAGAAGATTCAGCATTTCTGCAGTTAAGAAACCAATTAAATGTTTAATAACTCATAAATTAAATTAAATTTCATGTGAATAAAATGTAGCAAAATGAAAAATAAAAGACATGTATATGAAATTTATGAAAATCGTTATATAAATAAACCAGAAAAGACAACACACTGCTCGTTGAATATAAAATTCTTTCTAACATTGTGCAATTTCTGCCTTGCTTTTCTTTTTATTTTGTTTAACAATAGTAGAATTAGCAGTATATACATAGACTGAAATTTGTTTCTCTATTCTCTTAATTTGACACCACACATGACATTTAACCCCTAACCCCTTCGCGACGGGAACCCTTTGCTTAAATTTTAATCTTTTGCCACCGGTTTTTCAATGAGAATTTTTTCTGTAATTGAATCGCGAAAATGCTCTGTTAAATAAGGTAAAATTTACAATAAAAAATAACTGGTGGAAATAATGAAGGATTCTGAGCACCTCAAGTGGCAAGTATACCGGTTGGTCGTCCACAAAGTGTTAACGGACGATAACTTTAAATGCATTATTCTATTTTTACATTCTATGCACACCACTATATTTTAAAAGGTTTTTTTTTTTTTTTTTTTTTTTTTGTAAATTTCTCTTGCACATGTTATTAAGTACAAGAGAAAGTGTTTCTTAAAAAAAATAAAATAAAATAAAAATAAAAAGTGGTGTCAGGCGTATAAATTTGATTAAAGATGCCAATGCCGCTTTATTTAGTCTACTCTTTTCTATTCTCTTGTTGCAAATTTTTTTTTTTTTTTTTTTTTTTTTTTTTTTTGTATCGCAAATATCCAGCGATTAATCCTTTCAAATCAAACTGAAATTCCTAAAATTAATGCACTTACAATGATTATTTTCTATAAAAATATTTTAAAATCTATTCATGTAACATAACATAATTACATGACATTCCTTGTATTTTTAAAACATTAAAAATATCCTAATTTTCGCGGTCAAAAATTTAAGAAAAGTAACTTTATGTGTGGTATATGACAATAAAATATTTTTTCATATTAAATAACTTTTTACTAATGCATATTTCATTTCAAAAATAAATAATATAAATCAACACACAGTTGCAAATTCATAGTTGTGTGAAAAGCAAACTCATGAGATCACAAATAAATAATGCAAAAATATTTGTTGAATATATTAATACATAAATAATTGCTTATATTACAAATTATTGCTTATATTGAAAAATAAATGAAATATTATTTTTCCAAATAAGATTTTAAAAATTTATCAATTTGGGGAGACGAAGTAATTTCTGTTATGCGTATGCATAAATCAAACCTTTCCAATGTTTTAAATTTAAAGGCAAAATAATTTATTCTCAGTTCGTATACTCTACTCGCTAGTAATAATAAGAATTTCGACATTAACGTTTTTCAAAATTTGAGAGAAAGAATAAAACGACAGCCGTTTTTGTGCTTTATGGTTAACTACTTTTTTAACAACTATAATAGAATGTGTCTTTCCCTTCTATCTAATTTTCCTTGCAATTCCTTTTATAATCTTTCTAAAGTAAACTTTACTAAATTGTTGGTTGATTTGTGTAATGAAAAATCACTTATTGTTATACAATGTTACTCAACACAATTAATTCTTGTTTTATTAAAAAATAAATAAATAAATAAATAAATCGGTAATGGCTTTAAAATTTTGTATAAAAAGTGCTCTTAAACAGGTATGTTAAAGTAAATAGCACATGTATGCATGCAAATTCATCTTTATAGCATATCTGAACATAAATGATGGCTGTATGTCGATGGAGATTTATTTATATCCAGATTGCTAATTTATTATTATAGTTATTATTACTAATCCCTAAATCATAAAACGGCTGATGTCAGGTTCGTCCATGAGGAAAGCGCAGTGGGTGAAATGCACCCTGGGCTCATGCTCATACGGTCTGCTAACGAAATTGAAAAGAACTTAAAAGTGAGGAGGTCCGAAAAATGTTTGATCCGTGCCGTGTCCCCATCTTGTAACCGAGCTTATCAATGGGGCTTTTGAAGATCCTCTTTTTTAAATCTTAAGGGGAAAATAGTGCCGGGCTTCAAAATTATTTATGTCCACCCGAGTCTCTTTAAAGAAGACCGGCCCTGGCTGTAGTAAATGAAAATCTATCAAGCTAAATTTTCATTAAAAAAAAAAAAAAAAAAAAGATTATAAAGAACTAAAGTTAGAAAGAATCACAAAATATAATATATATATACATTGTTTTTTTTTTAATGTAAAGAAACAGTTTAAATTAGTTTGTAAATATATCTAATTAGTAAAATCATATATATAATTCTACACTGCAGATATTTTCTAAAAACCCTGAATTACGAATACATTAGTTAAAAATATATAAGAGAATTTGGAGCAGAAAATAAGGTACTAAAGAGAGGTTTTAATGTGAATTATGAAGGTTATGTAAGATAATAATTGCAAATACTGAAATTATTTATTTTAATGTTTACACTGAATCATAAAACTTCAACAAAGAGTAATAATAATAAAAAAATGCTATATATATATATATATATGTATATATAAAATATTTAGAAATTGACAAGAATGGTTTTCTTATTTAATGTACGTTAACCGCTCAATGCATACAAACTCAACACTGTATATGTGGTTAAAGAATAGAAATTCAGAAACATAACTTGATTACAAAGAATTTGGAATCATACTAAAAATTTCACAGTTTAGAAGTTGAAAATTCGTCTGGAGCTATCCGTGAACTAAAATTTAAATAAGGCGCTTTTTTTTAAGCGGTTTAAAAAAGATCTATCATTTGAAAAACGACACGGCACACTTGGGAAACAGCCCAGTCCATTCGGAAAGCATTAAAGTTATATATGCTACGATAAGTACACCTAGAATATTCACTAAGAATCCTTTTATCCGTATGAACAATTCTATTATTGAATAAAATAAATATATAAATAAAAAGACAGAATATTGAAGAAGAAAATATTGTACATTTTAATAACAGAATTTAAGGAGTAGTTTCATGAATCCCGTCGACCTCGGAATCCTGTGTCCTATGGGGACACCCCTGTAATCCTATGGGGAAATTTAAGCGAAAAATTACATTACTTAAGGGAGTTCGGACACTTCATACAGTGGTGGAATGCATTAAATTTATTGATGTGCGCCTTATAATTACATATTAACCCTTTATCTACTGAAGGTACTTATAAGTACCAATAAAATAACTTGCTATAAAATTCATCTAATACACCAATTAGTTGTAATACAGTTTAGAATGAGTTATAGATGCATTACATTATCTTGTTCCAAAAGCATTATGGGTTACACAAAACAAAAATATTTTTAAAAGGACGATTTCTTTGCCTTTGTATCTTTTCAGCATTCTTGGCGTTGGGGTAAGGGAGGGGGGATATTTCAATTCGGAAATATTTCTATATTTCTATTAAAAGAAAATTCTACTTTAAGAATATTCTATTTATACATTTCCTAATTCTACAAAATACTTAGAAAAATATTTAAAATAAAAGATTTGAGTGGGATTATAAATGTTGCACGAAATCCCCATAAATTCAAATTTAATTAATCCTTCTAAAATTTATTAAATTGTTATATAAATCTTCTAATGTAGTTTAGACAATTCACGAAAAATGCTTTAGAAGATAAAATTTTCATGAATTCATAACTCAGTAGATAAAGGGTTAAACCTCATTTTTTTTTTTTTTTTTTTTTTTTTGCCTAAATGACTTTTTATATCATAAACAACGCGACATACACCTTTGCAATCTTTCACACACGTATTTCTCTCATATGTACGTAGTTTAACACAAGCTTTTTGTAATTTGAAGTTTTGTTATTTTTAATGAAATTTTAAATTTTTTAAGTAGTTTCAGGACTCGCACTGGTCCGTTTTTTGAACACCAATAATTTTTAAGAAAAAAATTCGTGGTAGGTTTTCTCAACAATATCAAGGAAAACGCATTTTTAGATAAGTTTCTATGAAAATTATCAAGGAAAACTCCTTTCTAGATAAGTTTCTATGAAAATTATAAAGAAGATTTTTAAATTAATAAAAAAAAATAATTAAATTAAATAAAAATTTCAAATTAATAAAAATCATAAAATTATAATTACAACCAATTTCAAGAAATTTGTGTGTTAATGTCTGTTAAAATATACAGGAAATAAGCTTTTAAATTTTCAGCTGATTCCTTGGAACAGCTCTAGAAATAAAGGATCATCAATATGACAAATTTAACATTGACACGTGTCCGAACCCCCTTAATATAATTATCAAAATATGGTTATCACGACGAAAAAATTAACATCCGATGACACTATTGTAATCTTTTTTAAAGACTATAAAATTTAAAGTTTTTGTACAGCATAAAATTCAAATTTAATATGATTTTATCAAATTCTTAAAATTTAAGGAAACAATTTTAAATGCAGTGCATCAACATCAAACGTGTAGTTTCTGGTGGGTGGAAACTGAGTTTTGATCGTTATACATGATACGTGAGTGGAATGGAGGTACCCGTTTCGATGAAACGCTCCCATAAAAATAAATAAATAAAATAAAGCAGTCATATGTTATTCTGAATGAGATATTGGAACTCCTTAAGGCTACCGTCTCGTCAGGCGAAGACACTTGCGAGCAAATGTTAAATCTATGGTAAGGTTCTTTTCAAATATCTCATTTCTCATTTGCATTTTGATATTTCTAAATATATATATATATATATATATATAGTATATAACTATTAAATAAACATTACCGGCCACCAAGAAAAACTGTGAAATTATGAATAAAATTACACTAACAAATTGACAAAAATACAGTTCCCCTCAACACACATAACATAGATTCTAAAAACATAGTAAAAAACAGAAGAAATTGAATAACAGAAATGGAATAATGGAAATTTGTAGAACTTAGACAGAATCGTCTTGTCCCAAATGTCAAAAGTTCCACAAATAAAATGTGTGGTTTCATCTTCATATTAGCCATAAATTAGCTAAAGAACATGAATTTGGGACAATATATATATATATATATAGAGAGAGATAGATAGATAGAGAGAGAGAGAGAATAGCTGAAGTCAATCCCTACATTTGACTGCAGTTTTTTTATGATCACATTTTCACTTTCGAAACCGGTTCCGAAAGTGTAACTTCATAAAAAAAAAATCGATAAGTAAAAAAAGACTAGTGTAGGGATCGACCTCAGCTATCCAATGAAAATATATATATATATTTATTTAAAAATATCGAAATACAAATGAAATATTTGAAAAGAAATTTCCCATAGGTTTAACATCAGCTCGCAAGTGTCTTCGCCTGACGGAACGGTAGCCTTAAGGCACCTGTCCCTGCCAGCGAAGACACGAGCTAATGCTAATCCTAAGGGGAGGGATTTATCTAATATCTCGTTTTCATTTCGACATTTTTAATTTTTTTTTTTTTTTTTTTTTTTTTTTTTTTTTTTTTTTTTTGCATTGGATAGCTGAGGTCCGTCTCTACATCGCACCTTTTCACTTTTTCGATTTTGGTCGCAGATATTTTTTATAAAGTTACTTTCACTTTCAAAACCGCTTCTGAAAATGAAAGTGTCATTCTAAAAAATATCTGCAACCAAAATCGAAAAAGTAAAAAAGGTGCGCTGTAGAGACGGATCTCGGCTATTCAATGCAAAAAAAAAAAAAAAAAAAAAAAAAAAAAAAAAAAGTCGAAATGCAAACGAGATATTAGAAATATCCCTCCCCATAGGATTAACATTAGCTCGTGAATTCCTTCGCCGGCAGGGGCAGGAGAAACATACACACGTGTAAAATATTCTGTACAACCCTAAAAAGTTTTTAACCATGACAAGCCAAAGCCACAAAACAATCTGAGTTGTACGAAAGTAATTAGTAAGGGAAAAAAAAAAAACGAAATACCGGATAATTTAAAATAGATATAATGGACATTAAAATAGTTTAATTAAAATTAATTAAAATAGATATAATCTTGTGTATCGCTGATGCTAGAAACATACTTCTAATCACAAAAGTATACAAATTATGAACAGATTTTAGACATGGCATTTGTTTTACAGAAAGATATATATTTCTGATTACCTGGCGATAATGCCCATTAAAATATATATATATATATAGCACGCCCCCTCTTATCCTTTAACTTATATTTGAGAAAAAAAATCCAGAGTCAAAGAAGGACATTAAAATAAATCCTCTTCTTTGACAAAAATGTAATCTAATTATGATATTTTGAATTTTATGAAATTTCAAACCCTTCAGATACTGAAACCCAGTTTTGCCATTTTTAGTGCAGGAAAGCTCTGAAATAACATAACTGGGTAATTTTTAACCGTAAAAGAATGGGATTTTTTTTAATGTCCTTCGGTAGGCTTAATCGCTACTATGTCTATTTTCAATCATCCGGTAAAATTAAATATAAGATGCAAATAATAATAATACAAATAAGCTTAACGACAGTTTTTCATACATTTAAAATAAATAAATAAACAATAAACAATAATCAAAGGAAAATTTATAAATGAAACATAATAGGTTTAAAACCTAAGCAAATTTTTTACATTCCTATGAAAAGTAAGAATATATCGCTTTTAGTTGCAAAAAAAATATGGCTGTTATTTATCAATTTTTCATAAAGTTATGACTCACTAAATTAACTATTTATATTAAAAAAAAAAAGTTTATTTATATATATAAAAGTTTAGAGGTAACTTGAAAGGGCTAGATAATTTTTTTCAAGTTGCATGTTTTATATATTTCTCTATATAAATTTAGAAAAATATCTGCAATTTCAAATGTCTAAGAGGAGTAAAAAGAAAATTAAATATATTTTTTTTAATTCTTTCTTTATATTCCCTCGTACAAATGTGACTAAAATAGCAGCAATATCGGTGGTCCTAAAGGTTTTTGGCCCTTAAATGTATAATAGATGAGACTTTTCAAAGAATTGCATAGTTTTAAAAGATTACATTTTAATATAAATTCACTTCTTAAAATTCAGATACAATCACCATTAACTAAAATAACCTTGGCCCCATTGAAAAACATTCATAATATTCATCATTACATTTTCTATATAATTAAGTAAGACTTTTTTTTTTTTTTTTTTTTTTTTGCTCATTGCACGAATGAATTAATAATTGAATAAGTTAATGAGAGCTAAATTGTTTTTTTTTTTTTTTTTTTTTTTTTTTAATGGAAGTCAATCGAATAAATTGATGTAATATATCTGGTAGCAAGTGTGGTTTTGGAATACGACGATTATATTGCAGATACTATTCGATAGTACTAATACTAAGTTACTAAGTCATATGAGTACCATTTCCATTATCAGAAAATTTTAATGTTACAATCAGTGATGAATACTGGAAGTGGTCCGCAACCCCTTCCTAGTCCATACCCCGACCATTTTTTTAAAAATTTATTTATACTAAAGTCTAAGAATAAATGACGTCACCCCCCCCCCCACACACACACACACCACCCTCCGTTTCGGGGGCGCCTCGGAGCAGCAGAAACTTCAATCGTAGAAAAAATTATCAATTCTACACTGGCGATTACCCTTCCCAGGCTGCTTGTCAGAGCCGCCCTTAGAGGTCTGCACAAGTCCTAACTTTAGAAGAGGAACATACTAATTAATATATATTCCAATATCGTACCAGGAATAAAAACTAAAAGTTGAGCCCTATCTGTTTAGTTTTGTCAATTAATCACTTGCCCTTGTAGAAAAACAATGAAATTAAACCCAACTCAATTTCTATAAAATAAATGAAAATAAAATAAAAAGCCGATATCTTTTTATCAATATGATTTTACTACTGACATTCTTTTAACCCTTTGAGGAGCGGTGGGATATATTATACCCCACCTAGTTTTAATCAAGATTTGCACTAGAAACTTTTAAATATATTTTTTCTTTTACAGCTTTGTTGGAAATTAGTTGTCAAAATGTTTCTCCTTATTTTGAAACATTTTTTTTTTCAAAAATTCCGGTGTGAATTCAACATTACAGAAACACAACTACTTGCCCCTGAAAGAGTTAAAAGAATATTGCATCTGTTTTTATACAATAATTTGAAATATAGTATTTTTCAGATTCTTATGTCTGTAAACAATCATAATATGGAATAATAATAATGATATTTAAACAACTGCATGCATAAACAAGATTCAATTAGAAATAATAGTAATTAAAAGAAGAATAAAAAGTTGATTAAAGTAAACCATACTTTTAAAGCTGTGCTGTAATTATAATGAAGAAAAAGTATTTTCCGTAATTTATAGGAACAAAATATATTTTAATACAGCAAGCACTATAAAAAACTTCCAAAAATTTCATTAAAGAAACGTCGTATAATATAAATATTTCATGGAAAAGCTGGCCCGTATGTTCAACATCAGGGCGCCAGAATGAAGGATTATGCCTTTGGAATGGATTAATTTCTTCTGATGGACTGTTGGCATCCATTATTATGAAACAGCCATTATAAATAAAGTGTTAGGTGAAGATGAAAGAGCAGTCGTAAAAAGTTAGAACTCTGATTTTCTGGTCAAAATGGAAAAAAATGGCAATAATTAAAAAAAAACAAAAACAAAAAAAAAACAATATGGCCCTTTTTTTTTATTATTCTGACCAGAAAATCAGAGTTCTAACTTTTTACGACTGCTCTTTCATCTTCACCTAACACTTCATTTATAATGGCTGTTTCATAATAATGGAAGCTATCAGTCCATCAGAAGAAAATAACTCGGTTAAAGCGGAAACTCGGTTAGGCGAGATTCTGCTGTATATTTCATTTCAAAAATGATCTTTAGACTATTTTTATTGGTGTTCAGAGGGGGGTCATGACCCCCGTGACCTCCCCCTTGTATACACCATTGTAGATTACGTAGTTCAGTATTACCGTATTTTATGGAAGAAACGCCGCGGCGTTTACGAGTTTGAAAGTTAATTTTTTGTCAAGTGCAGCGTTTACACCATGTGCGCCGTTTACGATTTTTTTTTTCCGTGCGCGTAAAATTGTGATAAAGTAAAAATTCCTTAAGGGTGTTCTCAAATGCAAAAGGACAACTTTCTGACATAAGTTTCAATTTATTTTTGTTCGAAAATGCATGAAACTAGCTGGTGTTGTTCAAAAACTATGTCATCGAGCCGTTTTTTCCATTTTTTTGCAAACGCAATAGATCTTTCAGAAAATAGTGTCAAAGTGGACGTTTTGAACCGAGTTTTCGCACGAACGGTGAATAATCACTCAAGAGCGGGCAATAAACGTGTTTGTCACGTGATCAAAAACGCTTATAACTCAATAGCTAATTTATTGATCAAAAAATGAAAAATACAGTTCAATTCCAAATCGCTACCATGGCCAGGCTTTTCAATTTTACATATTTCCGTTAAAAAATGAATTTGTAAATGTGTCAAAACGTTTTGCGCTTGTTGAGCAGAGCAGTTAAGAACAGCCTTAAGACTATTCTCAAGTCTCAACAACGTGGAACTTTCTGACTTTACCTATAATGAAAACTGTGACATTTCCAGTGATGATACCGATACCGAACCATACAGGTGGACCAAAGAAAATTTACAACTCTTCTACTCGGATATTACGACTCAGATTTTAAGGGCTTCGAATAGAAACTAAAAAAGGACTAAAGTGGATGCGACGTAAAAAGCGTGCTAAGTTGGGCCGACCACTTAAAAAAAATGTGGAGCGCTTAAGGTGAGGGGTCCGCGTCCCGCGCTCTGGATGGTTTTAGTACCAATTAACGTTTCATAATTTAAAAATTACATACAAATATTTTAAACCTGATTTAAATATTTTAAATAAATTTTTAGAATCTTAAGTTATTCAAAATGAGGCATCCCTACACTGTTCAGAACACTTTAATTAAAGTTAGACACTATCGACAAAAGTAGAAGTAAAGACACAGGTGCAGCGTTTACGACGGGTGCGGCGTTTACGACGGGTGCGGCGATTACGATACTTTAAAGCTTATTCAGACCAATTTTGAGGAGTGTGGCGCTTACAACGGGTGTGGCGTTTCTTCCATAAAATACGGTACATATTTTATGATTATATATTTTAAATTTTAAAGTAAGTCGGCAATTAGAAAATTAGTAAAATTCTCTTTGTAAATATATTTTGCAGAAGAGGGGGGGGGGCAAAAACCATGTTTGCCCCGGGTGCAAAAAAGGCTAGTTTCGGCCCTGTTCAACACGAATACGCATGTACAGCTAGATATATTTATCTGAACATCGAAACGATAACAATAATAAAATCAAATTCCAGATTGAGACAGACCGAGAAAAAAAAAGTTCAGGCCTAGCCCGAGTTTGCAGGAGGGGGGAGGGGGGGATGTAGGCCCTGACTTTATCAGGTTGCGGTCAGGGAAAGAAAACCGGCCTGAGTCATGAGTTCGAGCTTCGGGCCCGGGCCCGGCCAAGTCTGTGCAGACTTTTAATCAGATAACTTAAGACAACACAAAAATAAATTATTTAAAATAATAAATAGGAACAATTGAATACTTACTGTTTATTAGAACTACTAGATCCTCGTGAAACATTTGTTACTGCGAGAGACGGCTTGGTACATTTAGGCGAAGTTAATATGTATTTGTCCATCTGAAATTTTCATTTGTAAGGAAATTTTATATTTTATGCTTAGGTATAAAGAAATTCTCCCGTCTGTGTTCTTTGCATTAAAGACACTACTGGTTTGGTCATCCGCTGCAATAAAGCATTAAAACCCCTCTATACACCTTCCTCCCACCACCTCTCGAGTTCTTGGAAGCTCCTAAATTAGAAACTTTTTATCCAAGTCCGGAAGGCCCCTTCTTTGTATGTTTGGGAAAAGGAAGACATCTTATCTAAGGTTTTGTAATTTGATAGTATCGGACACGTCGTCTACGTTAAAAGCGTTAATTTATTGTCCCCTGCCCCCTGTGTAGGACATCTGAATCAGAAAAGGTGATTCTTCCTAGAAACTATGTTCATCGTCCAAGGAAGAAAGAAAGAAAGGGAAAAAAACCCCGTGAGAGTGCTCCATTTTACCAATACATTATATTGAAAGTTTTCTTAGATTGTTTTAGTCGTTTTTAAAGAATAAAAGTAAACAACTCATTTAAAGAAAGAAAATTTTCTATAGAAAACAATATACGCTGAAAAATTTTTTAAATTATTATACATTCCAAAAATTTGAGATTTTTTTCTATATCGAATGGCGCCAAAAAATACAGCCCATCTGAAAAAATTATTGGGGGGGCCCGAGCCCCATGGGCCCATACAACTCTACGCCTATGTGTATCAATGGATCACCGTCCATTTGCTACCCTAGTGCAGTAGTTCCACTCGCGCGCGCAGAATCAACTTTTCTCCCCGTATGCGTAATCTAGTTATTTACCATATCTATGGTTTTGATCTGGAGAGAGGAAGGAACACGCAACTTGCTTTCTCTTGTCCGAGAAATATCCCGTTTCCGCGACCACGGTTTTATAGTCTGAGGGGGGGGGGGGGGAATCATGTCAAATAGCCGCATCGAACAGCATATCTTTCAAGGAGGTTCTGTAACCTCTATGTGGAGGAGGTATAGAGGTATTGGAACCCCGTTAGACCGTTTAAGACTGCTGTTGGCCCAGAGTTGTAAGATCAGATATGACAATGCTCGGCCGCATCGAGTATATGTGGTGTCAGAATACTTGCAAGCAAAAGATATCACTCGAACGGATTGGCCACCTTACTCACACTACTTGAACCCGATTGAGTATGTGTGGGAGGCCTTAGGTCGTCGACTTTGAGCGCGCCAAATTTCTCCCCGGGCTGATGTGATCATGTGATTAAATCATGTGGTTAAAATTGTGATTATGTGAATAAAACTGATCTATTGTATGAAAAATTCATTTGTTATGAAAAATATTTTTATGAAACAATTTTTATTATGTACTGGGTGAGCAAAAAGTCCGTATAAATTTTAAAAATTCATAAAAAGCGAAAAAATAACCGAAATGAAAAACTGTTTGCAGGATTAGCATCTATAGGTCACGGGAATTTTTTAAAGATAGAAAAAAAAAAACTCAAAAAATAGCCGACAGATGGCGCTGGTTCGTGCGATTTTGGTGGAAATATGCAAATGAAACGCTTTTAAGAATTTGTGCTCCTAATCCAGAACTAGTTCACCGTTGTGAGCCGTGTACTTGATCAAGGATGCTGAGTATGAAGGATAAAGCTTTGTTGGTGAAGTTATTTTACGTGGACAATTTCTGGATTAGGAGCGCAAGTTCTGTCTGCAACATCTTGCCAAATGGCACAAAAACTGAAAATATTAAAAATTTTAATTTGCACGAAAATTTTTGAAGCAATTGTTAGTTTTGTTGTAGCAAAGTCCCACACCGCATTTCTCACAAACAGTTTGATTAAAGTTTTTACAATCAGGGTATTTAAAACGTATTCTTTTTCTGCCCAATATGGCGAGTGTCCAATTTCGTCTAGGTGCACTTGTTTCGGTGGAATATGTTAAATAGGCGCTCTATGCTTTTTTTGTTGAATTATCTTTTCTACGAGACCTTTCCCTTTTTTGGCTAACTTTGAACTTGAAGTTAATTTTCAGTGTGGGGGAGGGGGGATCCCTAACTTACCCTAGACTAATTAAATAATATAAAAACAGACTAACGGTTCCCCTTTTCAATAATTATGCTCTTCTGAAAGAAATGCAACTTAAATAACCATTAGAAGATATTTTCGATGCTCTTTCGATATTTAAAAAAAAAGTCCATTACAAGGGAAGATATGGCGCGTTGTTGCAGATCTACAACAATCAAAAGTTTACGTTTATCTTATACATATTATAAATTTCCTAGCTCGAAAATGGTCTTTAAATAAAGAATTTAAACTCACCTTTGAAAACAATATACTTGTAGACGTCTGGAGACTTCTTTAACTCCTGTATTTCAAACCTTAATTCTGCAAAAATCACGTGTAGCTGATCAAGCGATAAATCAAACTTTGTTGCGAAAAAGAATATCAGTATCGACATTTAGGTATGTTGCAGATCTGCAATACGGTGATACAAAGGGTTAAAAATTAAAATCGTATCCCTTTTATTAATGTCAAAAACTCGCCGGGGAAAATGAAAAGAAAAAAACGATGAAAATCGCATTATAAATCGGTACAATTCAAAAATCGAGGATGAGAAAATTTATTATAATAGGATAAAAGTTTGAAATAGAATTTCTTCCACAAATGTGAAAAAAATGCTGTGAAATCTGAAAAATTGCATTAAAAACTGCTTAAAAGGCAGAAATAGAGAAGAAGAAAAATCTTTACTATAAAAGTTTAAAACCGAATTTCGTTTCCGAATGGAAAAAAAATCGTCACGGAGTTCGAAAAATTGCCAAAATTATAAAGAAAATCTCGTTAAAACTCTCTATATATTCAAAAATCGATTAAAAAATTCGAATATACAAAAGGTCAAAATTTACTATATTAGGCTAAAAGTTTGAAACCAAATTCCTTTTATGACTGGCGAAGAATCGCCACGAAACTCGAAAAATCGTTAAAAATCGCATTAAAAACCTTTAAAATTAAAAAATCGCAGAGGTCAAAATTTACTAAATTAGAGTAAACGTTTGAAACTAAATTCCTTTTCTAAATATCAAAAAATCTCTTTTAGATTGCAAAAAACACTGGAAATCGCATTAAAAACGCTAAAATGAAAAAATAGTGGAGGACAAAATTTGCTTTAATGGTGAAAACTTTGTAATCGGAATTCTTTCATGAATGACTAAAATAAGACGCAAAACTCAGAAAATCGTAAAAAATCGCTCTGAACATCGCTTTAAAAATTTCTAAAATTTAAAAGTTCTAGAAGACAAAATATACTATATTCGGCTAATAGTTTGAAAGTGAATTCTTTTCTCCAATATAAGAAAATTGTCGAAAAATATGAAAAACACTAAAAATCACATAAAAAATTTCGTGAAAAGAATATTACTTTATGAAGTCTGAATAAATTTTATTGAAAAGAAGACAAAATTTTATATATTGGGCTAAAAGAATGAAACCGAAGTTCTTTTACTAATATGAAAAAATGCAGCAAAACGTGCGAAAAAATCTAAAAATCGCGAAAAAAATAAGTTTTAAAAAATCTAAGCAAACAATCGAAAATCAGACTTCGAGGTAGCTTCCACCTAAATTGTGTAGCTCTGCATGCACCGGTCTCTTCAGAACACTGGCGACACCCTCACACACGCAAACTTCTTTCCTTATTATTGTAGATTAGATCTATTAAATTATTTAAAAAAAATATTAAAACTTATAATTTAAAATTAGATTATTCATATATGTATGACTCATATGAAATTTTAAATGAAAGTTTAATTCATATCATTCATTAAAATATTTAAATTTTTGACACAAATGAGTTCGTTAAATAACCTCATCATAACCTGCAAAGATAAATACATTTAATGAAACTCATATGACAGTATTTTGAAAAACTTTACAACTCATTTCGTACAACCTTTAAGCAGCTTGCTTTTAAAATAAGTCCTAGTTTAAAATTCTGCACATAAGTATACCCCCCCCCCCTTCCCGAGTTTTTCGTAATTCCGTCTCTTCATCCAATTTAACTTTTCCATTCTGTACCTATATCCTAATTTAGAGAGCAATTCAAAAGAAACTTTTTTATGTATGAAAACGGATACATTATTATGCTTAATGAGAGAAATATGAAAATGATATCTGCAATTCTCTTTTCAGTGATATTCAATTTTGAATTCGGTATCTTATATGAAAACTGTTTTCAAAAGTAATAAGTTTAAAAATTGATATCGTTCGTATCCTACGTATTTATTAAAATGTAATAAGATTAAAGAAATTCTAAATAAAATAAATTGAATTATTAAGGTTTTATAAGAGAACGTAAAAGAGATTCTTAAATTAACATTAAGTACAAACCGGATTCGGAACCCCTGGTGCAAGCTTTAAGAATGGTTAGAGAGCATTATGCAGCGGTATGAGCAACTGCTTTATAAAAGTAGTTCGTGGTCGTGTGTGTTTAGAGTTTTGCATGCGATCTTTGTGTCGTAAATTCGATCATTTGAGAGTGAATGAACTATGTAATTTGTCATTTCTTTAAGTTTCGCAAAGCACGCCTGAAATTTAGGGAATCTTATTTTCACTGTTATTTGGATATCACTGTTATTTGGATATATTATCACTGATAATTGGGTATCTGTTATTGTGTATCTGCTATATATATGAATATACATATACAGGGTGATTCAAGATAACGCCAAAATCATATGATAATTAGATGTCTGCGATAGTATATCTGATATGTATAAATATACAGAGTGATCCAATATAACTTGGTCAAATTAAAGGGCAAAGCAGGCATACAAAAAGAATAAAAAATACATAGAAACATGGGCTCGCTAGAGGACGTTTCCATGAAAACGCGAGCTGGGCAAATTCAGACGTCTTCTTTAGATTTTTTCTTCCTATGAGTTTTTTTAAATGACTTATTTACGAAACACCTGTTTAATCGGAGAAAGACTTAGTAGAAAAATTGTTGCCGCAGTAGGATGTGCTCGAGTTACACCTGATATATTTGAGAAGGTACGTTATTCCATGCAACGTCAAACTAATGCCTGTCTCTGGGCTTCTGGTCAAAACTTTGAGCATGTCATGTAGTAGTATTCGTCGTAAATGTGTAACATGTATGGAAATACAGCATTTATAAAACGGTTTTAATGATTTTTGTTTATTCTTCTTGTATTACTTATAATTTGCGGCACCCTCTAGCGGCCCCAGATGGCGTTTGCTATCCCCTGTTCTTATCTGATTTTTGATTGGTTTCGTATGCCTGCTTTGCCCTTTCATTTTGGCTGCGTTATTTTGAATCGCCATGGATAGTTTTGTTCGTTGAATTTAAACGCATATCACCCATCTAGTTATCTTGTTCGATTTTCTCCGCTTCCAACTTTCAACTCCTTTCAACGTCGCATTTTCCGAATTTCCGTCCCTGTATATCGACGATGACTTATAAGCGGGCCCTGGTATCAAGCACACGTCTGATGTATGTGTTCAATAAAACAAACAAACAAACAATTCGCGAGCGTGATAAAAGGTTAATTTTGGGGATAAAAAAATATTTGAAATCTATGGAGTTCCCCTAATAATAATATTATAGTACTATGTTTAACAAGGCACTTTATAGTGTTAATTACAGTGTCCCAAGTGACATTTTAGAGTGAACCGAAGTGATTTATTTTTCCTGCAAACCACCAACGGAGCTATTTTGTCTTAAGCTAGCCTTTGAATTAAGTGAGTATTATGGAGAAAGCATACCCCCATTAGTCTTTCGTTGTTTCAAGCTTAATTTTTACCATCTATAATTTAAGTCTTCCACTGTCAATCACTCTTATTACTGCTGTTAAATAAACAAGGGATATACCCGGGCTTTCTGAGTTACAGAATATGGATGAAAACTATTTATTTGATAATTATTAGATTTTTTACATTTAATATAGATTTTAGAATACGCACTGACAATACCAAAAATCATATTCATATGGAAAACAGTAATTAGTTTAAATAAAATTTTGAAATTTATTAAAAGCGTGATTGTTTTGAATTGGCTTCGCGCCAATAGTTAACAGCGGAAGGAATCGACAAAGATCACGGTTTAAAATCAACCTTTTTTTTTATTCTGATCATTTTAGTAGTTAAAGTGCATAGTTTGATCACATGCCTTAAATTTCTATTTTATATATATTTTATTGTTATTTTTTATTTATTGATGAATGTTTAAAGTTCGTCATATCATATAAGCTGGAAACAAATGATGAGTCATTTACACTAATTTAAGCAAAAACGGATTTAACTTATGCAATCATCTGTACGCGATAGACACATATTTTTAATAATTTATGCCTGAAGAATATTTTAAAAACAATAAAAATCGAGTGTTCTTTACGATATAGACTGTTGTTATTGTTAATTTTGTGCCATAGCTTCTTTGCAAGCTGATAGCCAACAAGGGTACATCACAACTATAACAAGCAATTTTTTTTTATATTAAACCAGAGTCTTAATCCTTCATTCACTTAACGATACAGTATGTCTCTATTTAATAAGAACCTGCTTTTTTGTTCATAACATTAAAAATAATGAAAATAATTGCGAGAATGTTTTTAACATACATAACTAACTTTCTTGCGAAATGGAGTGATATCACGAGAAGTTGTTGACTGTCCACCGAAATCGATTTTTCACTAATTTCTTGATATGCTAAAATTATCAAAATTACTTTCATAGAGGTACGTTTTCGTTGGCAATACAACATTTTACTATTTTTAGAAAAACTGAACGAGATGCTATACAGTATATTTTTAAGTGGTATATTTTTAGAACGTAATTAAAAATTAATGCATTAATTTTAAGTCATTTTACATTTAGCCCACTACAAGTGATAAACCGTCAAATACTCTTTATGGTTATGGAAGACCTGAGTGGAAAAAGATGTAATGTAACAAAAATTAGAATTTGTGAAAATTGAAGTTAAATTTTTTTTTGTTGTAATTAATTAATTTATTTATTTCCTACTTAGTAGCATATATTTGAATGTTAATAGGTGATACTAAACTATCCTAGAAAAGACTGTTAACATTTAATTACTTAATATTAGAAATTATTTTAACTATTTAAATTTTTAAATATAAAAATATTAAATATTAAAAGATATTATCTTAAATGTAAGTATAAGTAAGATTAATAAGTCTTATATACGTCCACTATTAACCATATCACAATATATCGCTCACCCGCAGAAAAGTGACACATTTCGCAAAAATTCATTTTGCATTTTATCTCACTACTAGGTCTGTCATAAATGCGTCTTGCTACACAAAAAGTTTCATAACTGTAGTTATAGGGAGAGTCACTTTATTATGCTATATGTCCATTTGTGACCACAGAAGAGGGGTGGATTGTGGGGGGAGGTAAAATTACCTAACCCCCCAAACCTCATCCTATGTCTTCATTCTTAAGAGCTTTATGATTTTATGCATATTTTTACTCATGCATGAAGACCTTAGAATGTTGTAACGCGTTTCCTTTGCGCATGACAGAGAATGAAAATGTCCTTTAGAAAGGCCTTGCTATATGATATTATAAAGACTTTTTTTGAATTTATCGAATCTTTTTAAAAGGTCATCATGATTATTTAAAATATGAATCTGTGTTCGGATGGAACGTAGACAGCCTATATTTTTTTACTAAAAGAAGAGATTACGGCAGTTGTTTCCCATATAAAAATTATTAGTTATAGATTCTGGTATCAATTCTTTGGAGTTTGTAATATGAGCTCTGAATCACCCTGTATACAGTGCAAAAGATATTTTTCTTCATGGATTAGTGAAACGCAATACATTTCTGGGATAACGCTGGCCAGGATACTGCTATCGACAAGTACAGATAAAAATGATTTATAATAATAATAATAAAAAATACGATTATGCTATCGAAGTATAAAGGTACCAAAGATTTATAAATTTTATTTAAATGCGATCTATTTGTCTGAATTAACATCTACCTTATTAAAATCCGTGCCGATATCTATGTAACCTCAAAACCTCAGAAACCGCAGGTCTACGAATTTGGCACACGGGTTTCTGGTAGGGGGCCCATGAACGATTGGGGCAAAAAATTCGAAATTTTTAAATAGATTTGTTTTATTTTATGTTTTGGACGAATTTGCCTTTTTATGTTCAACCCATAATCGCGCGAGTTCTAACCAATTCTAAACGTTTACTGCAACGTGAGCTATACATATTACATACGCAACTTTTACAATACTAAGAAGCGGAAGCGAGTATTACAATAATTCTTTTACTTCACATGCAGATGATTACAGATTATTTAATTGCGCTTAATTATTAACTTTTTTTAAAAATATAGAAAAACATTTTATCACAAACATCAACAAAACTTTTTATTTTATCTATTCTCTTATTCCAAAGGCATATTTTTATCATCTGCTGCCATAGCAACATGATAAATTAAATTTCATTAAACAAAATGCACAGTAGTAGAAAAATGTTTTTCTAGATCAAACTGTTATTTTTAATTTTGTTTTTAGAATTAAATTCACGAACTCCCGTGCGTACAACGTGTTAAATAGATAGTTTTGAAATAACATTTATACATTAAAAATATTATACATATATATATTGATAAATTATACTTCATGAAATTCAAAATATGATAAAATCAACTAACAAACCTTAACTAATATATTAAATAACAAAAGAAACTGTTTTAAGAATTATGCGTTTCCATCTGTAATCATCACACGTTTTCATTATTTTTTCGTGTCTTCATCCAAATTGCCTTTTCTTTCTCTTTTTATATCCTACTTTAATGACCATTTAAAAAGAAATTTTGCATTTAAAAAAATAGACACATTATTAAGGTTAATGAGGAAAACATGAAAAATATACTCTGTCTAATGTTATTTGAATTTCAAATTCGGAATCTTATATAAACATACTAATACACACACACACACACACACACACACACACACACACACACACACACATATATATATATATATATATATACCGGGTGTATTGAATTTTAAAATCAGTCAGTCTTTTTTGACTGACTGATTTTAAAATTCAATAACTTGCAAACGGTGACAGATATTAAAAAAAAAAATTCTTGCAGGAGGGTTACGCATGAGCTCCAAAGTTTTTTATGTGATTCTCAAATTTAGTTCGAATTACAAACTATAGATGGCGCTGCGATCAATAGACTCTAAATTCAGGCTCGATTTTCCGCACCTCGGGATCCACTAAATACATTTTATTCTCCTTTTTCCGCATGGGAGAAGAGAAAGGCCAAAAAATCGAGCCTGTATTTAGCACCTATTGCTTACAGCGCCATCTATTGTTTGTAATTCGAACTAAAATTGAAAATCACTGTAAAAAAACTTTTGACCTCATGCATAACCCTCCTGCAAGAATTTTTTAAACATCTGCCACCGTTTGCAAGTTATTGAATTTTAAAATCAGTCAGTCTTTTTTTAAGACACCCGGTATATTCGTATATTAAATAAAAGTAGCTTATTTGGATGACATGTATATGTCACATCAAATTTTCAAATAAATTTCAATTCATTACTTAACCTTCATTAAAATACTTATATTTGTAGCATATATGATTTTCTTAAATCACATCAACAAAACTTTAATAGATAATAAATGCTGAAATGATACGAATAAGGGAGTATTTGGTAACAATTTATAGAAGCTTTCAGTTCAACCTTAATTAGCTTCCTTTGACTTAAAAGAGATTCTTTAAAAAATCCTTTACTTCAATGTATCATCCACCCACGTTTTCTTTGTATTTTCGTATCCTCATCCAAATTATCTTTTTCTTTCTGTTTCTATATCCTATTTTAATGACCATTTTAAAAAAGAAATTTTTAATTTAAAATACAGACATATTACTACGGTTAATAGGGAAAATATGAAAAATATACTCTGTCTGATGATATTTGAATTTCCAATTCGGATTCTTATATGAAAAATGTTTTCAAAGGTAATAAACTTAAAAATTGATGCTGTAGATGTTTCACGCGTTTATTAAAAAAATAATGCACATGACAGAAGCTTTTCAATCAACCGTTAAACAGATTCTTTTGATAAAAAATAAGTCCTAATTTAAATTTTTGTACTTAAGTAGATCATATTACCATGTTAATTTCGCTTTTCATCTCGTCATCCAAATTAAATTTTCCTGTTTGCATTATGTTGTGTTTTTATGATTCTTTTAAAAAGTGTAATTTTCTGTTTTAAAATGAATACCTCAATTTACTTGAGGAAGGTATGAAAAGATTTCTGAATTTCATTTTCTAACGATATTTGAATTTAAAATTATTATGCTTATATCGAATGCAGTTTCAAAAGCAATAAATTTATAATAACTGGTGCTGTATGTAGTTCACGAATTTATAAAAATAAATGCGGCAAATAAAAAATTATATTTCTACCATGCATTAAAGAAATGTAATTAATATCTGCATCATTCTGGTTACCATAATGCTACAAACGTATAAAGCTCAAGAAATCATCTTTATAAATAATTTAAAGGCCATCTAATAGGTTTAAATAAACATTTCTACTATAAAATGTTTATATGATATGTGTGATTCTCATGATATTTTAATTTAATAATAAAAACAATGCGTTACATAATTTTCAATAAAATATTTATATTTCATTACATATGGCTTGCTTAACTCATCTTATTATAATTTTTAAAAATAAGATTTAATGATACTTATAAAACAGTAGTTGGGAAAACTTTTCAGAAACTTTTTGATCAACCATTAATTAGCTTGATTTGACTTAAAATAAGCTTTAGTTAAGTCTGCGCTATAGCATATCATTCTGCCATTTTTATTTCTTTTGGTTTATTTAGTATCTTCATCCAAATTAACTTTTTCTTTCCGGCTTCTATTTCCTCTTTTTTCTTCTTTTCCCTTTAAAATCATTCAAATAAAGTAATTTTGTAATTTAAAACAGATACATTATTAGTACATTTAATGAGGATTGTATAAAAATATTTCTTTCTTACAATATTCGAAATTAGAATTTGGTATATTATATAAAGAATGTTTGCAAAAGAAATAAAAACTATTGCTGAATGTATTTCACACAGTTATTAAACAAATCATTAATGCACTTTAAATTAACGGAACTACTGAAGTTGATAAGATACTGAGAAAAAGCGTTAAAGAAATTCCTAAAATTTATTTTTAGTGTAAAATGATTAAATGTAGTCTTCTCTAGGTGTTATAAAAATAATGGTATATTGTAATCTAAAACTTTCTTACCTGAGTCGTGAATTTTAGACGCTTTTATATAGCTGATCTTACTTAATGTATTTACTTCAAAGAATATGAACTCTATTGGACGAAACAAACATTTAATTAACGAAAACTAACACTAAATCAGGTACAGTCGAGGAAAAAAAAGTAAACACCCCTTACTAACTCTGCAAAAAATTATCGTATAAGAAAGTTACTGCTACCACACGATTGGTAATAATGCCGACTTTTAGATGATGTATATAAAATTTGCTTAGGGACCATCTGCTTATTAAGACGTACCATAACTCGTTTTTTTCAATAGCAGTACCCAATTCTGACAGCATAAATGAATTCTACACCCTTCAATCAGCCTAAAAAAAATTTTATGCAATTCGTACAAAAAGTTTCCGAGAAATTATTTTAAAACGAGTATATTTTAGGGGCTATATCCAAATTCAAGTTCGGTTCTCGATTGTTGACCGAGAAAGCCTCCTTCTTGATGAAGGCATCTTAAGCACCACGCAAGCAGTCAATGAAGATTGCTAGATTACAGGATAGCATAAGAAATTTCAAAATATCTAGTCACTTCTATTATAGACGGCCCCTTAAACCATCATTTTGCCGTTTTTTAAGCATAAGTTGAAAACTACTTAGAAGAAAAATGTGAAATTTTGGATTTCCATAAAGCAGGACTTAGTAAACCTAAATTCATCAAAAAAAATAGTAGGTTGCAATTCATAATTTTTTCGAATATTAATTTCATAATTCATAATTCATATCATAAAATTATAAAAATTGCAAATTCAACGTATTTATGTTTGGGTATTTTAGTATTATTGCTACACAAAAAAATTAGCACATAAGGAGTATGATTTCAGGAGATATTAATAAAAATATGAAAATGTAATTTAACATTAGAAGCACTCCATTTTGAATGTTTATAATACAAAAACTTATCATTCAAATGACTTGGAATTTGGTGTCTAGGCATAGTTTGAACCGAAGATTTGAAATATCTTGTTGAAATTGGGTATCGCCATTGAAAAAAATGAAGTTTGGGTTCGTTTTAATATGTAGATGGCACCATAAGCAAATTTTATATACATCATTTAAAAGTAGACTTTATTTCCAATTGTTCGATACCAATAGATTTCTTCTACGATAATCTTCTGAGGAGTTAGTAAGGGGTGTTTACTTTTTTTTCCCCACGACTGTACATAAATGCTCCTTATGCATCTTCAATTTTAACTTCGTACATCTCGACTACAGAAAAATAATAGAACAACAAAAGACATGAAAATCGAATCGTAAGCAAAAAAGGTTCATTTCAGTTCACACAGCTTGTTAATTGACCGTGGACCAAAGAGCTTGGAAACTGAGTCAGAAACCACAACACTATGAAAGAGAACCTTCAATGTGAAGATAAATACAAAACATAAAATTGAATTTCCATCATTTATTAATGAATTATATTTAGTTTCTAGTAATTTAATTCATCGTACCCTTGCTACAAATGTGCCATAACTCAAAAAATTCCCTTTTTCAGGAAATGCAAAAAACTGTTTCCGAGCTGTGTAGGTAAATTTTAATTGATGTAGTGATGTCAATAAGAACTATGCATATAATATTATTATATGCATTTGATTTTTACTGACATCACTAGATCAACTAAAGTTTACTTCGATAGAAGGGTCGATAAGCATTCCGGAAACATAAAAAACGAGACAACTGCTACTTGGTGACTGGAATTTTAGTGCACTATCTGGAACTTTAGGTGATTGGTATAAGCGTAAAAATCAACACATTACTCAAAAAACACAATTTTTGAGTTGTTGCAATTTTGAAACAAAGCTATGACATATTTAACGAAGCGTTTAAAATATCAAAGAAAAATTCAGTTTCTTGAAAAAATATTTTCCTCTTTATAAAATAATTTAAAATCACAGAACGATAATAAAAATGCACAATGTTCGTAAGAAAGTAAATAGAAAGAAAAGTGCCCAGTTAAACTGATGGCATTGAGCTCACAGACTGTTCACACTAATTGTATATTACACTCTTATTTCAAAGAATATTGCCCACAAAAAATATATGAAGTGGGATTAGCCCCCGTTCCCCCACATTAAACTTAACCAATGAACCTCCATATCTAATCAGGGAAGCTAACATAATAAACCCGTATACCAAATTTGAAGGAAATCAGATAATTCTGCATGAAAAAAACATTTCGCTAAATTAAGGGGGAGGGGTCTAACCCCCTTTCCCCCCTTTATTACTAATTACTTAACTAATGAACCTCCAAATCTAATAAGGAAAGCTTCTTATCAGAATTAACATAGAAAAAAAATTAGAGTAAATTGGATAATTCTGCATGAAAATCCATCTAAATTAAAACACATCTTTAAAAATATATATTAAAAATTTCAAACAGATTATACAAATACTTAAAAAGATACAGAACCACATAGTTTATGTTCTACTTGTGGAACGTTGGCGCGTAAAAGGTTAAGGGAAGTGTCTCACCGCCCTTTCCCCTTTTTATACTTAACCAATGAACCTCCAAATCTAATAAAGGAAGTACCATATCGGAATAAACCGGCATATCAAATTTGAAGCAAATCGATTAATTCTGCATGACAAACCCATTTATCTAAATTAAGGGGGATAGGGTCTAGCCCCAGACCCCCCCAAACTTAAACAATAAACCTCTAAAATTAATCAAGGCAGCTTAACATAATAAACCGGTATACCAAATTTGTAGAAAATCGAATAACTCTGCATGAAAAACCCATTTATCTAAATTAAGAGGGCGGTCTAGCTCCCTTTACCACACCTTTATACTTAAATAATGAACCTTAAAATCTAATCAAGGCAGTTTCTTAACATAATAAACCGGTATACAAAATTTGGAGCAAATCGAATAATTCTGCATGAAAAACCCGTTTATCTAAATTAAAGGGGGGGACTAGCCCCCCTTTATACTTAACTAACGAACCTCCAAATATAATCAACGCAGCTTCTTAACATAATAAACCGGTATATCAAATTTGGAGAAAATCGAATAATTCTGCATGAAAAACCCGTTTATCTAAATAAAGGGGGGACTAGCCCTGTTTTTTCCCTTTATATTTAACCAATGAACTCCCAAAACTAATCAGGGAAGCACCTTATCAGAATGAACCTAGAAAAAAAATTTGAAGGAAATCAGATGTTTCAATCAAGAGTTATCGCGTTACGTACATACATACATACATACATGCATACATACATACCGAACGGGTGGGCACATTAGCTCTCAGGCTTTGCTAGCTTGTGAGCTAAAAATAATATTCTGTTCTATTGCAACTAGCAAAAGCCATGCTTTGTTTGGATTCGCGAAGCATTATGTAATAAGATACATATTCGAAATTGACAATATTTTTATATTATTCTTGCATCTTTATTAAGCAAAAACATTATTTTATATTTTGGTGTATTTTAGGTAGATTTTGTTAGAAATACCACCTATTGCAGTTGTTATCATGGTGCGACTTTTGAGAAATTCCTTCATAATTTTTCATTTTATGACCCCAGGAACCCAAAGTTTTGTCAGCACGATAAAAGTCACAATTGTGCACGGATAGTCTTCAAACTCGCCAAACACATTGAGATCGGTAATATATCAACGGGGATTGAAAATGAGAAATACCGTCCCAAGGCAGTAGAAATGGGGGAGGGTTAAAATTTTTGAATACCGCCTTAACATGGTTCTGATAAAACCAGCACTTACAGAAAAATGGCAGGAAAATTAAAATAAAATATTAGAAAAATATCTATTGAATAGAAAACAGGAATTCTGCTTTTTCAGAATTTAGTATCGCCCCCGATGAAAAAATGTATATGTGTGTATATATATAAATAGTACAATCCTATTTCAATTTTAAGACTTAAAGCATACGCATTTATTTTATGTAAAATGACGTCATTCGCAACTGCTTAAGAATTCCACATTTACGATCCACTCTTAAACATGAACAGTAAATCATGCAAAGGACGGCTATATATATATAGCTATATTCTATATATTTTCAATGTTACATTTTTTTTTTTTAAATTTCTCATTGTAGATTAAATGGGTTTGGTAATAGATTATATTGAAAGCATTTTAATAACATTTAATTTTTTTAATTTTTTTTAATAATGATATGTAGTATGGTATTTTTATATTAGGATTTGTGTAGTAATGCAGTTGATATATTTTTATTTCTTTAGCATTTATTAGGTTCTACTTTTTGTGGCATTTGAATAATAATAATAGTTTTAAAATAAAATAATAGATGACAGCACTAAAAATTTTGTCTTTTAAAGCTTCTATTAAAGTAATAATTTTAATTTTTTACACCAGGTGGTATTTAACGCTGTTATTGGCAATTTTGTAAAATTGATATTAAACAATTTAAAATTGTTTCTAGGTATTTTAAATAATGTAATTATTATCTATTTATATTATATTAATTGTATTTATCACAGTAATCATTGTAATATCAAAATGAATTAACTGAATCCATAAGTTTTAATTTCTGTGTTAACTTAACTGTTTTATTCACCTTAATCTCATCATGCTTGTGGATTCCATGTGCGGGAATATATTTTGAAAATCTACTGGGAATTTATTCGGTAAATTGTGTAAGATTTCTATTGCTATAAATTAAATATTTAATGGGTTATAGAGTTTTTTTTTCAGTTCATGCCATTTGATAATGTTCTGTTTTCATCTTGAGACTATTCTTTTGGTTCTATTGGTTGTTCGAGTACAGGAGAAAAAAAAAATTCAGCTTTTAGCTTTTTTCTCACAGAAAACATCCGATTTGCTTATATCATTGAATTCTGTACTCTTGAAAACGTAATTCAATATATAAGTTTTTCAATTTATTTGGAATCCATATTCTTCTGTTTTCGGAATCCACATTCTTCTTTTTTTTAATTCTTCCTTATTAATTCTTGTAATTAAGTATAAGGTACTTTATTTTATACATACAGTTCTATATTATAGGTTTGTGACATCCATTTTTATTGTAAATTTATTCACAATAATGCAGTTTTTGATGATGGTCGGTAATGTTTAATTAATGGTTATATATATATATATATATATATATACATATATATGAACTTTTTGAACTTGTAAGAGCTGGTTTTATCAGAATCATGTTAAGGCGGTATTCAAAATTTGTGTATGTATGTATGCATGTACTACTAAATTTTGTCCGCACGATAAAAGTTGCAATTATGCACGGATCATCTTCAAACTCGCCGAATACATTGAAATGACTAATATCTCGGCGGCGATTGTAAATGAGAAAAATCGGCCAAAGGCAGTAGAAATGGAGGAGGGTTCAAAACTTTGAATAACGCCTTAGCATGATTCCGATAAAACCAACTCTTACAGAAAAATGAAAGGAAAATTAAAAAAAAAATTCGTTATAGCAGTTGCCAACAGTTTTAAAAAAACGCAACAAAATTCTTACCACAACAATTACTTTTCTATTGCAAGATTTCCACGTGAAAAATAAAAATCCATTCATATATTAAGCTATCGTATCTCCATACATATAAGGGGTGTTATCGTAAGAGGACCCTGTTCTGTCGCCAAATGCTGCCAAGTTTGCCTCCAACTTGTCGATATCTCTAATATTTCACCAAATTCCCATAGACTTCATTGTGAATTAACAGGGTTTACTTGCTTACAGAAAATCAACAAATTGAGATATTTTAATGAAACAAAAACTAATATTGGTACTGCTTGGGTTATTTCGTCTACCAAAAATTTATCGCCAAACTATACGATTAAATGCCAAGAATGGTTGATCGTAAATGTCACATTCACTTGACCTTAAGCAAATTACACGTGTTTACGTCATCAAGGGATTTTTATTTCGACGTTTTATTTGTATTCTTATTAATGTTATACTAATTTATTTGTTCTTTCGTTATTTAAAATAGAAATTTAACTTTTAACTTCGAAATTTACCGGCGCCTGTAGGCTGAGCCTTCAGAGATTTTTTTTTCTTTTTCGCATAGGAGGTCGAATTTCGCGTTTAAGATTAAAAAAAAAATAGTTCTTATTCTCAAAACTCTTTGAAATATTTATGTGTCATAAATATAATGGTTTCGAATCCTGTATGAAAAGTTAATAGTATTATTTTGAAAATTTTATTTTAGAAATGTAAATTTAGCCAAATAACTAAGAATTTCCTCGGAATTTTTTATTTATGGTATAAGACTGGTATAAATACTAATGTTTTCGAAACAAAATTTTACAATATATTTATATAACGAATTTAACGATTAATTTTATTTGTTTACACTTGCTTGTTTGTTGCCACATAAAAAAATCATAATAAAATTCTTTTAAAATGCGTAAGTAATGTCTGCGTAAAGGATTTTCCATAATATGAATAAATTGTGTATTTGAATTCTTAACATTGAAAATTACTTTTATAATTGAACGTAAATAATTGAATTTTCACAAATTTTAATTCATTAAAAATATGCTATAATTTTCATTAAAAAAGTTTTTAAAAGTTTCATAAAAGAAACCGTAACACTATGATTTTTTCTTCTTCTGAAAATATACGTGTTTCATTTTTTTATTTGCAAAAATGCGTCCGTAATCGAAAAACATGCAAAATAAATTAATTAAAATAATAAATTTTTTAACGTTATTCTGAAAAAAAAAAAATAATATTGTGCAAAACTACAGATCATAATTTATTTTTGTGTTTAATTTCAAGTCAAAATACTCAATAGATTTTTTGTAAAGTATACTTCAAAATGTAATTTGTGTATCCTAGTAGAGGATTCGCTTCGCTCATCCTAATAAAATTTATATTTTGAAACACAACTAAACACACTATATATTTTCACACTACATAAATATTTTTTGTAAAGACATTTTTTTCTTCGATGTATTTTAATGCATTTTACTCCATTTTCCTTCAAGTATTAAAAAATAATAAATATTTATCAAATGTGAAATAAATAATGGTGTGATGAACAGAATTGGTATTAATAAGTTTCCCGGGTTACAGAATATAGGTGAAAACCATTGTTTAATACTCTAATAGATTTTTTACAATTTAGGGGTAAGATATCCTTTTAACATAGAAAACACATGAATTAGTTACCTCCAGAGGAAAGGCAGACACTCTATAACTAACTGACTTTTAAATATAAAATTTAAAACACATATTAAGAGACATTTATTTTATCAATTAAAGCTCTTAAAAACGTACACACTCATATGAAGCTTTTGATTTTTTTTTTTAAATGAATTTTTCGAAAAAATTGTTCTTGCATACATTGCGTGCATGATTTTTCACATTTCAGTTGCTAAAAGCGAAGATTTTTTCTTATGAGTAGAAATGCAATGTGTTCCTACAATGATAAAAATAAAATGTGTTGATCCTGAGATTTTTTTTAAGTACACGAAATATCGAGTTTTTCTTATATATACTATATACAAAAGGCGTCGTGAATTCTAAACTTCTTACTCAAGAAAAATAATATTAGTCTATTTTGTGTTTCGATAAATTTAATACATTCAGTCAAAATTTTATGAAATTCTAGTCAACCATTTTTCCGAAATCGTGCGCGTAATGACCCAAATCCCCTTTCTGAGAAAAGTGACTTTAAAGATAAAATTACCCTTTACTCAAACAGAAGCTGTTTTAACACATAACTTTTCTTCTAACCCAAATTTTTATATGATTATGCTTCTAAAAAATCTTATTTAATCATAAGATATTTAAAAAATTATATTTTTTTGACGCTTAAAAATTTACCTGACCTCTTAATATATTATTAGATTAACCATTAAAATCACCAAAAAATGCCTTTACACGAAAAATAACAATAATATTTATTTAAAGTTGTGAAATTTATTAAAAGCGATACTTTCGTGTTATCGCATGACAGCAGTTTAAAGCCTAAGAAATCGTCAAAGATTTCACTATTTACAGCATAGTTAACTGCTCCATTATGGTCTACAGAGAAAAATCTTTTGAGAAGTTTTTTAATGATATTGTACTATTTCAAACAGAATAAAATGTATATGCATTTCTCAGGTGCATTAAAACATGCTTACTCTGAAATATGCTATTAATTTACAGGATTACACAAAATTATGTACTGTCTATCAGTTATAACTGCGCGAAGTGCAAATTCAGGTTTACTAAGCGTTTTTAAGGTTAAATCTGTTTTTACACACTACATGGTGTGTACAGATACATCATATACAGAGCTACTCAAAAGAATTCCCAAGCAGTACTGTTTAGGAACGTGAGATGCTTAAGAACGTTTTTAAAGAAGTTATACGTTTTTCTGCTAAACTATATTTAAAATACTAAGTATACTGTATTAGTTGGAAACATTGCTATATGTGGATGGTTATTTCGGAAAGTACGTATACAGTTGTTATGCATTTTCTAAAATGTTTACTTAAGATATATTTTTATACGTAATTAAGCGGTTAACTTCCGTTACGGTATTCTTGAAGTGTTGGAGAATTTTTTCATAATCTATGCTTGACGCATGATTTCTTTCTTCTTTTTAAGATCAATCAAATAATGCAATTTGTCATTTAAACGGATGTATTGGTACATTTAATGAGGTAAATATGAAATCTTTTCCAAGTTTGTTTAATGATATTCGAATTCGTAAACTGAAATGAATAAATGATTTAAACAACGTTAAAATCTAATGCTTTCATAGATATTTCAAGACTTTACTCAGGAAACCATTAAGCATAAAGAATGTCAAATTAATGAATACATAAGAGTACTAATGTATGAAAGGATTTCCTTCTAACTTCAGTGTATGTGTAAAATTATTGTGCGATCTCTTTTATGAATAAAAAGTTTATATGTGCCTCTTTTAGGGCATTTCTTTATATATTACCGAAACTTAAATAAATTCTAAATAATTCAAAACATATTCTAAAACTAATTTAAATTAACAAAAGGAAATACAGTTTCCTAAAGCAGATATTTTAATTTGTCACGAAATAAATTAAAATACTGGGGAAATTGTCTGAATGAATAAAATTCTTTAGAAAACGGGTATAATATTGTAATTTATTTCATTGAAATTTATACTTTCAAAACTCTAAACTAATGTATGTATGTATCCATGCCTACTTTTTTCTAAATTCTTTAATATGTTTTAAAAGAATTATTTGTTTGAGGGGGGAGGGGGTATTAAACAATTATATTTATTTATCATATCGATAATAAGTAGCGGGGTCCTATACAAAATAGTGTTAATAAAGGATTTTTCATCGGAAATGTTTTACGTGTAATATTCTTATGCGTTTATATAGAAATAAATAAAGAATACTTTTCTTTATTTCGTGCTTTTAAGATTTTCATTAATTTTTTTATGTCCATATCTATGGCAATGCGTAAAAAATTACACATGGAAAGAATGAAATGAAAGAAGTTGAAGCATATTAGAAACCATATAATGAAGAAAAGGCTAAGGAAGATTTCACCAAATATTAACAATTACGAAAGGATTTAGATAAATAATGCGTGAATTGAAATATATTTCATCAATTAACTATATATTTCACAGTTTGATATTATATCTATATCAGTGAACTTTCAGCCTATCGCATAGTATCTGTTGAAAAATAACAATTAACTAGATGTCATAATTTAGTATTATTTAATTACTCTAACTATTACTCTTACTCTAATATAAGTTTAAAAACAGTTCTTTTCTTATTATATCTTACAACATATGTCCTTCATCTTGTATATTGTCTCACAAACGAAACAAAAATGAACAGATATATCGTATTGTAATGTCGTTGAAAGCATTTTTGACAGCTACGGTATTTATGACGTCAAGTCAGTAAGTAGGTTACAAAAGACAATAAAAAAGGGAAACCAAGATACTTAGGGCATGTTTATTTCTCAATATAATCGTCATTTACATTGATACATTTCTCCCATCTCTTTATGAGTTTTAGAATATCTGCTGCATAAAAGTCTTTGGACTGCACTCTCAGCCATCTTTGTACCTCACATACAACGTCTGAATCAGTCGGCTGTAAGCTAAACCATGCGAACACTCTGTTGCAGTTATTAATGCTGTTTATTGTTGTTTGCCTGTCAGCTCTAACTGTTTCCTTAACCTTCCGCACTGTTTCTTCTGTCGTAATCTCAACAGGACGACCACTTCGTACTTCGTCAACAACTTTTGAACGTCCCTGCTCATCTTGTACAACTGTTGATTCATAAATTCGAAATTGACATCCTACAGTTGGACAGTGTTGCCACCTATTGGCATATTTGGAAACAATTTACTACTAATTTCCGACCTCTCATATCGGTTTATGACCAACTTACCGCCTTTCCAAAAACTGAACGCAAAACTGTGTGACAAAAGGACATTATATATCATAACGCTATTTTTTTTTAAATAAATAAGTAGATTTTGCTTATATCTGCGGGTAAACAGAAGTTTTAAGGGGGCACAGAATTTTTTTATAATTAAAAATTTCAGTAATGCGTAAAATTATTTTATTTTCTTACACCTGTAAAAAATAATACTTAAAACAATCAACTGTTGTTTTGGGTTTTCGCACATAGTGTGTAAACTTTAAAATATTAAAGAGAAAAGAAATTAAAAATGCTAAAAGGTAAAGAATCGTACGTCTTCAACCACATATTTATAAGAAAAATATAATAAATAAACGTATGCAATATTTTGGTGTCACACGCATAACCTAATATGCGAAGAGATTGCAGTATTTTGATTCGTGTTTTTCTTATATTATACTTGTGTGTTATTTATATGTATGAACTTCAGAAAAACGATAAGATACAGCAAAGCAACATATGTTGTACAACTTTAAAAAATTTCAAATAAAATTTATCATCTGTAAATTTTGCTTTAGAATGTAATATAACAAATAAATGTAATTTATAATATAAAACTAGATGGAACCGTTAAAACTTGACGGCAAACAACTTGATAGTAACATATTAATAAAAAGTTCATGACAATTTTACGATGTTAGAAATTTTTACAGAATAAATTTTAGCAAAAATTCAATAAGTGGAAAAGCACACTTGCTCCGAAGTCAACTAGCGACAATCATGCATGACTTTTTAGCATATGTTGGTAAATGAAATAGTGATTTAAATTTCTTTGAATTGTAGAAAATCCAGATATGTATCAGGCAAGCCATGCTACATGCATGAATCACATACTAAAATTACATTATTTTATAGTAGATTTAAAAAACTAAAACCTCTCCTTTTAAATCCGGGTTGTTTATATAAATACATTTAGATTATGTTATGCGATAATAAATTTTAATATATATTTTTTTGCATGTATGCGGTTTGTCTGGCTTATATCTGTTGAACTTTCTCAAAAGCGCCTTTCCATTAATTGGCATTTTCTGTCGACCAATTTTGATGTCTATTTTGATTAAAATCAATGACATATATAATGTCAATCACTTACAGTTTTTTATATTGTGTCAGTTAATGGAGAAACACCCTAAGCATTCTGTTTGGTAAGCATGGTAAGCCGAAAGTACATTATAACTGCTGCTTTGAGAAATATAAGGTATTTGTTTCATTTATTTATAAATAAATTAAACGAAAACCTTATCATTTGTAGAGGTAATGATTTTGATCGGTTATTATTCTGTTCATTTTATTTATTCAGCAAGCCCTAGGCCTATTTAACTACTTCATTTATTACTTTGTCTTATAGTACAGAAACTCATTACTCACACATTTGTTTATAACATTACCTATATTATTGCTTAATATATTTGAAATAATTTAAGATTCATGAAAAATGGTTATGACAGTGCCTTTCAAATTCATTGTTTAAAAATTTGTTGTAAAATTTAAATTACATTTCCTACTACA
Source organism: Maratus speciosus (assembly GCA_963932465.1). NCBI lineage: Eukaryota > Metazoa > Arthropoda > Arachnida > Araneae > Salticidae > Maratus > Maratus speciosus. The sequence continues at coordinate 336,535,082 of OZ010789.1, forward strand.
TTAAATGTTACTAAACTTAAGTTTTTCAAATTTATTTTACCACTTTAAATTTCTTAAACCAAAAAGTAATTACAGATGTGTGAAAATGATTAGAACAATTTAATCTTTACAGTCTTTCTTGATTAATATTCCATATTCTTCCAATGTTTCATGAAGGGTAATTTGTTTTGTTGATCCAATCAATTTTTCACACCTTTAGAATAGTTTTGGCGATATAATTTTGTTAATATTGCCATTTTTAAAAAAGAAAAATATTTGATCCAAAGTATTCAAATTCTTCGCATTATATAAAGAATTTGTTTGATTAACAAACGAATTTAAAATAACATTCTAAAAGCATCTGCTTGGTGTGCTAGTATTTTCTTGAGATGGCATCAGTAATATTTTGTTCTTAAAACAAATCTTTTCGCTGTTTTGATTAGCTTATACTATTTGGTATCTTTTTTTCGTTTGTCATAGGATTATTCTGTGATTATGGGTAAAATAAGTGATATTTTTCCTAAAAAACGAGCTGTGGTAATGTGTCTTATCCAAGGAAATCAATATACACAGCACGAAATCGCTAAAAAAAATCCGCAAGCAACTGTGTGTAGAATAAAAAGATCTCTGGACTCCAAATGTGAATATAAAAATTCTAGAGTAGGGAGATGCGGAAGGAAAAGAAACTTTACTGCAAGAACAGCAAAGAAATTAATTCAAATTTCTAAATCTAACAGAAGAGTAACTAGCCATGAGCTAAAAATCTTTTTGCGAGCGTACGGAGTAAATGTATGTGATTCTTCGATCCGTAGATAGCTCATCTCAGCTGGACTCAGCTCGTCGTCCTCGAAAAAAGGTTAAAATCACACCTGCTATGGCAAAGAAGAGACTTGCTTGTGCAAACGTTGTGCAAGAACAATTCGGACATGTCTGGAGCAAGGTGAGAAATATTAATTTCCCTTTAATTAATCAGTTGAATTCAAATTGTTCATTTCTTTTCCTGAAATCATGTTTTTTGCATACTGACTAAAGATACAGAACTGTTTATAAATCTGATTAAAAATTTCTTTATAAGAATATTTCTCTACAAATTACATATCTTAAAGTATTTTTTATCTTTTAGGCAAGTTTTTCTGATGAATCAGTGCTTACAATATCAGACGAAAGCAGTCAATATGTCAGGAGAAGTACCAGAAAGAATTTTCCCCAAATTGCATAGCAAAAACGGTTAAATATCCTACTAAAGTAATGGTTTGTAGCGTGATGTCTGCTCAGGGTACTGGACGTTTATACATTGTGGAAGGCGTGATGGACCAGTATAAGTACAAAAAAGTGCTTTAACAAGGACTAATTCCACAATTAATAGACTAGTTCCAAATGGAGACTTCATATTCATGCATGATGGAGCTCTGTGCCATAAACCTTCATCTGTGACCAAATTTTTGGATAAAAAAATATAAAAGACACTTTCATGACCTGGACTCGGTCAAGATATGAAACCCAGTGAGATTCTTTGGGCCACTGTAAAGAAAAAATTAAAGAAATGCAGCATCACAAACAAGAATGGTCTGATAGAAAGACTCATCCAAATTTGACCCCATGACAACGAATGACAAAATAATTGTCCTAAACTCATACAAAGTATAACAAGACGTATCGAATCCTTAAATAAAATACAAGGGGATGCACACTAAATATTAAATTCATCAATTTTTTAAATAATGTATTATTTCTTTAATGTAACAAGATTTTAATCAAAATTTCACAATATTTTTCATACCTTTGTACCTTCCGTAAACATAGAGATGAAAATGCTAATTTTTTTTTGAGGGGGGGGGGTGATGTCTTGAAGAGGTTTATTTCCACCTGGCAAAGATGACATTTCATCTCTTAAATGCACTTAATTTTTTTAATACGCCTATATTATGGCAATGTTATCTTTTTTTCATTTGTTGTATTTTCTTCCATCATTCTATTTTTGACACCTTTTTCACATACACTATGACGCAAAAGTTTAGACAATGACGTCATTCAGCTTTAAAATGTAGAATTATGACGTCAGAATTACAAAAACCTGTAAATATAATCAAAAACTGATTTAAAATGCTATGTACAAAAGACAGTCGTTTTATTTGCTATAATACTAATTTTTTTCATAAAAATTCAAATGTGCTTGTCGCAAAAGTTTAGACACTATTCTAAATTTCTTTGAATATTCGCTGGCATATGCAAATTTAGAAACGATGATGTCACAAATTTGGAGTACTTAAGTTCTGCAAACGATTGCGCTTCATAGTCGACATGCCGAGAGCTAAAGAAATTCAAGTGAATGAGGTTTCAAGGATTTGGCAGTTGAAAGGTGAAGGGAAGAGCGTTTCTGAAATTTCTGCTATTATTAATAGGTCAAAAAAATCTATTTATCGAGTTTTATCGAGTGGTTCCGAATATAAAGCAAAATGTCGGTCTGGGAGGCCACGTGTGACAAATGTACGAGAGGATCGCCTGATACAATGATTAGCGAGTACTCAACAAATGAGCGTACGTGGAGTTCAAAGCTCATCGGGACTCTCTGTATCAAAGGATACGATTCGTAGACGAATTTTGGAAAAAGGAACAATCGTTTATAGCAAAATGCAGAAGGAACCAGCTCTGAAACCATATCATAAGTTACAAAGACTTACGTGGGCTCGAAAGCATATGTCATATGGAGAGAAATGGCAGTCAGTCATATTTAGCGATGAAAAAAAGTGGAATCTGGATGGTCCAGATGGTTTTTTATCGTATTGGCATGACTTGCGGAAGGAACCTCGACGTTTTTTTAGTCGCAGGCAAGGAGGGGGCTCGGTGATGGTTTGGGCAGCCTTTTGCTATAATGGACAAGTATCTCTGACCTTCACCAGTGGTCGTCAAACTTCACAGCATTATACACAGACATTAGAAGAAAACCTACTGCCATTTGCTGAGCTTCTAGGGGGTCCTCAGTGGGAATTTCAGCAAGACAATGCTTCAATTCACACTGCAAAACATTCAAAATCTTGGTTTAATTCCCATAATATAAGAGTTCTCGACTGGCCAGCATGTAGCCCAGATCTTAACCCTATAGAAAACCTTTGGAGCATCATGTGTCGCAAAGTTTATAGCAACGCTAGACAATATTATTCTGAAAAGGAACTTAAGACATCTATTGAGAATGCATGGTACGATATCGATCCACAAACTATGCAAGATTTAGTTTCTTCCATGCAATCTCGTGTATATGGCGTAATACATAAGCATGGATGCGCAACCAGGTTTTAAAAATTGTTTATTTCGATTTTATTTAATTTGTGTCTAAACTTTTGAGACAGCAGTTTATTTTTGTTACCATTTAATTTATTGCAATATGTACAATTCCACTTTTCTTTGTTATAAATATTGTTTATATGTACAGCACATTAATTTCAAGCAGTGATTTGAAAATTGAATAAATATTTTTCAAAGTATGTAAGAATTTCTTCATTGTCTAAACTTTCGCGTCATAGTGTAACATTTAACAGATTGAAAAGTTTTGAATTATATACAACAAGTCTTTAAAATGATTTGCATGATTCATTAAATTCCCATAAATATAAAAATATTTGAAAATGAATTGTCATTTTTTTAATTATATTGATTTTTACCTAAATGATGCACTGTGGTGCATCCTTGACGTCATTGTTAATGTACGTAATTAAAATTTCAAAAGTTATTTACTGAAGCGGTGAGTAAGCAGCTGTAAAAATCAGAGGTGTACCGAACAGTACTTCTAAAATATTTCTTCCTTTTAGCTTTTTGGAAGAAATGGCCGCAAAAAAGTACTACGTTTGGCGACAATGCTGTTTGTATAACTAAAAAGCATTTTTATGCTTTCTCCCGCTTCGGCTGCTCACAACTAGAAAAGCTCAATGGTTTTTGTTTCTCCCTCCCACAAAGGTGATTATTTCCACTTGGAAAAATTAATTTCGCCTTTTAAATATGTTATCTAAATTTTTATAACAGCTAACTACTGTAAAATAGCTTTGGTGTTTTTATCAATTTAATTTTTTTTTTTTACTTGTACTTTCTGTGAATATGAATTACATGTATGCCCATTATTCTGTATTCGGGCAAAATTTTATTAAATACTTGGCCAAAACCCAAGTAGTTCAAAAAATTCACTTTCTTTTATATAACATAATTTTAAATAATAAAAGACATCACGGCACTATTAATCATTATTTACTACCCTATGTCATAAAGTATATTCATTATGATGCGTCTTTATTTTTATTTTTTTTATTGAAATGTTTACTGCAATATTTAGAGACATTTAAGATTTCATGCATGTAATTTAAATTGAGTTTTATTTTATTGTATATTTTTTATTGTATTTTAAATTTTTGTATATATTTAATAAAACAGTTTGTAAAAGCCTAGAAGTTTCAAATGATCACTTTCGCGACAATGATAATTTTTACAAATGTTTTATTGGGTGCAAACTACGTACTATGTTTGGCGACAATGGTGATGGTAAAACAGAAAAGTAATGTAATTCATCTATGGTACCATAAAGTTGCTTGCTGTTCGAGTTTTGTCAGGCTTCATTTAGTATTTTTACAATATTAGAAATTTTATAAATCGTGCACACAACTTCAAGGAACTTTTATGGGGCAAATTTTTGGCATGAATTGATTCTATGATGAATACTATAATAAAAAAAAATCAATATTAAAAGCCATCTACATCATTTGAAAAGAAGTAAAAAATAGAATGATTGATAAATGTACAGCTAGCCAAACAAATTTAAATTGATAAAAGCACTAACCTGTGGTAATTATAAATAAAAAAACTTGTCCTTATTGAAATGAACTCCCTGCTCAAAAAAAAGAGCATCCCAATCTGTGAGCAGGCTTGTGCGGGAAGGCGCTAATAAAAAGAAAAATTAAATTGATAAAAACACCAGGATGTAGCTGTACTAAAAATATAAATAAAATATTTAAAAAATGAAATTACAACTTTTTCAGGATCTAAAATAGGATGGAGCATTCATTATGGTACTTTTTTGTAATATCTTTTCTTCTGTTTTTTATTTTTTTTATTTTTTTTATTTATTAAACTGAAAGCAAAGAGAAAGTACATTTTTACAAATACTAGGTATTGGATAAATATATAATCAAAATTTGGTAGAATACCGAGTATTCAGAACATTTGTAATTCATATTCACAAAAAGAACAACTAATCAAAAAAATTAATTTGATGAAAACACCATGTGTAGCTTTTCTTTCTATGGGCAGCCATGGAAGGGGAGATTTGTTATGGTATATTTCTGCCCTACCTTTTGTTTTGTGTGACTTTTTTCAATGATACTTAAAGCATTTATGATGCTTTAAGAGTCTGTGGAACCCTTTAAGTAAGTTCAGAGTTTTCCGATATCTTAAATAACCAGTTTAACATGATATGACACATACAAGATTGTCACCATGCGTTGGTTTATTTATTTATTTGTGTGTGTGTGTGTTTAAAGCAAAAATAAAATATTTTTTTAGAGCGAGTACATATTCAAACTCTGGCCGAAAGAGTACTTGGTACAAATCTAATTCATATTATACATATCATGTATCCCACATTATATATCCATATCCTTACGCACTGCTTCGGTAAATTACTTTGGAAAGTAGGTTACGTACAGTCGTGGGGAAAAAAAGTAAACACCCCCTACAAATTATCGTAGAAGAAAGTTACTGGTGCCGAACGATTGGAAATAAAGTCTACTTTTAAATGATGTATATAAATTTTCTTAGGGGGGGGCATCTATATATTAAAGCGAACCATAACATTGTTTTTTTTTTTCAAGAGCAGTACACAATTATGACAGCATAAATGAACTCTACAGCCTTCAATTAGTCTAAAAACAAATTTTTATGCAATTCGTACCATAAGTTTCCGGGAAATTAATTATTTTAAAACGAGCGTATTTTAAGGGCTGTATCCAAATTGAAGTTCGGTACTCTATTGTTAACCTACAGAGCTCCTTTCTTAATCAAGGCATCTTAAGCTGTCAATTAAGCCTGTTAGATTACAGGATAGCATAAGAAATTTCAAAATATGTACTCACTTCTATCATAGACGGCCCCTTAAACCACCATTTTGCCGTTTTTTAAGAGAAAACTGCTTGGAAGAAAAATGTGAAATTTTAGATTTCCATAAAGCAGGACTTAATAAATCTGAATCCATAAAAAAAAAAATTCTAGGTTGTTGTTGTGGTTACTTAGAACCACTGCCATATTTTTATTTAATTCCATTTAGAAAATATTTTTATTAATCTTGTATTCATTTGATTTTAATATTCGCATTCCAAAATTATTTTAATTCCCTTTTTTCCACCTTCCGCTGTAAGTTTTTCTTTCTGGCATAGCATTTCATTCATTTTAAAATCATAAACGTCGTTTTGAAATCTGTACTTCCGGTAAAAGAATTATCTGGAAAGTTCCATAACTTTCTATTTGTGAAGTCATATCTTTTTGTAGCTCCGCCCCTTAGCAAATAATATTTAAATCAGTTTAATTCGTAACTCTTTACTACTGTTTGGCATCTTATCTCAGTGAAATCTATCAAATTTCCTTTTTTTAAAGCAGTTTTTTATATACTTTAGCATTGCATTTTATGCCAATGCAGGGCGCCTGTATGTTCGTTCCGCCAAAGTTGGCGTGTTTCAAGGATTATAGCAAGCCCCTTTACACCTCTTTTCGGAGAGCTCGTGCGCATTCAGTTGAGTTGGGACTTCAATGCAGAATGGCTGCCCTTTTTGCCGTTCTGCGAAGAATTATGTCTGCGCCTGCATGAGTGTTCTGTCAACAAACGCAGAGAATGGGTGGATGCCTCTTCCCCTTCTACAAAAAAAAAATAATAATAAACGGATTTCGTATCTAGAGTAAGAAATATTAAAAGTGCAAGAATATTTCTTTAAGACTGTGTAATCGGCTGCATTTCGTCTTTTTCTTTTTGTGGCAAGAGTCTTTGATCAGTTACTTCTGATTCTTCAGTAAGATGTAGATAAAATTCTGTTGACGGCATTATTATTATTATTCAAATGGTGCTTTTATTTCGAGTCGTAGAATTGTAATGCTAAAACAATCATCTAAATGCCTGTGCCTCCGCACTCCCCAAGGGAAAAAAAAATTATTTTCTTTAGTAAGAACGTAGATTGTATGTGTCCATCATAAAAAAAAAGTACATCTAAAAGAATAAGAGGTGTACTCTACGTTATTGCGCTATGTTCTGCAAGAAAAATTGCTTCATAAATAAAAAAATTTCAAGGAAGATTTGTCATCTGTTTATTTCCTTTCTGCAAATGTCTCCATCATTTTCTGTTCTTTCAGGTCAATGCAGGTAATGTTTTTACCTTTTATTTTTTTGTTCTCAATTACCAAATGTATGATAAGTAAATTCAGATTTTTTTTAAATTAATGACTGTTATATCAAAGTGGTCTTTTGTGGCCGCAACAAAATGTTATAACACTATACGATCGATCCTAAAAAAATGATTTCTAGATTTTTAATTGGAATTTCAATATCCAAAATAACTTTACAATATTATCCTTTCACCTCCTATCTCCAAACACAACAGCTTTCTTTCCTGGTACCGTGAACCATTAGAAACTTTTATGCCATGACAGTTATTAAATTATAGTTTGATATGAAAATTTGTTTTAGTGTATTATTATTGAAATATTTTATATTTAGAAAAAGTGGCTTCCTTAAATTTTTTATACAGTCTTTCTAAAAAAAAGAGAAAGAATTCATTTAATATTTACAGTTTATTATTAAGGAAAAATGATTGCTTATAATATTATTTACAAAAAAGATGAGTTAAGAATAATTTTCTTACTTATAAGTAAATGATTGATTTATTGATGCCATTTTGTTTTGATAATATTTCGAGAACAATTATTACATTATTCTGTTGAATTCACATTATTTTTAAAAGGTGACTTCATATGAGATTAATTTATTTTACTTCACCACATTATTTTAAAATTTATTCGGATTTGTTTTGAAATTTATCACCATGCCTCCAAAAGCAAATTTTAACCTTTGTATTCAACCATTTGATGGAAATACTGAGACTGTCGAATTTTTCTTCGACCAGTTAAAAGTTTTTCATATCGCCTGGCTAAACAGCTTTGATTTGCTATTCCTAAGTTACAACCAGCTGCTCTAGATTCTTTGAAATTTACTCATTTTCTTCAAGCTTTGCAACACTCAAATAAAGTCATCTGTGAATACCATAGCTTCCCAAGGATTTGATGTTCCAATTGCTTTAAGAATCGACCAGTCCATATATAAAGCTACACCTCATCCAGCTAAAAAATTCACTCCAAATTTTCTTCCTTTTGGAGGGGAGGTGAATAATATTTATGCTAATTATAAAATCCATTCTTCCTTTAAAATTCAAGAAAAATATTTCCACATTTGAATTAGCTCTTGAACGAGCACAATTTTTATAAGATAGCTATGATTCACCACTTCTTCAAAAATCTAATCAACATTATTACTAAGTTTATAGCCTGAATAATGGAATAGTGGTGAAAGTTCAAAACTTTCTGATAGTTTTGCTAAACAATAAGGTCCTTGTACATGTACACCTTATATGGTAAAGAAAATAATTTCACCTGTACTTATTCAAATTCAAGATTGCAATAATAATCAAGCATCACCTGTGTTAATTCATACTAATAGAATCTTGAAACTCCAGAAAAGAAATGAAGCATTGCTTCATCCTTCTGATTCATCTAGAAGTGCAACACATGATCAAACGACTGTTGATAGTGCATCTTCTTCTCCTGTGCAACGACATATGCCTACTCATACTACTAATTGTGATTCTCCTCAAATTCACACCACTTCGAAGTGCCAACAAACATCTTCGCATTCACCTAGTTCAGTGCATTCTCAAGCATCTCGTAGTAAAACTTCCACTACAGTTCTAAATAAATCTACTCAAAGTAAAAAAAAAATATGATCTTCGTCCTCGCAGTCATAAACACTATAAAAATATAAATTAATTTTCAATTTTATTTAGGATGCCTTTACCATTGTAAAAAATCTCATCTATGCTAGCTAGATTGGATTGTCAAATACGAAGACTGACTGTTTATTTTATTTTTTTACTTCTACCAAAGCTGCAGGCAGCATTTGTGTATTTTTTTATATTAATTTTTTTAAGTCGCCTTCGCCTTGACACCGTGGAATTGTCATCCTGCAAAAGTATGTAAATCTTATTTTTGTTTACTATGTTGCTCACTGAAATATTTTCTTCAAAACCTTATTCATCTTTTAGAATTTATATGGATTGTAAAAAAAAAAAAAAAAAAAAAAAAAAAAAAAAAAAAAAAAAAAAAAAAAAAAATAATAATAATAATAATGTGCTGATAACTCAAAAATTTTTAATTTCAGTATTTTATTTAAATATTAAGACAGATTCTTAAAAAAATCAAATCAAGTTTTTATAATTCATTATTTTAGTTGCAAATGAAATGTCATTGATTGATTTATTTTGATATAGTATTTATCTTAAAAAGTAAATTGTTATTGACATAAAATATAATATGAGTACATATATCATCACTTTCCCTATTGTGACTTTTAGAGTAACTCAAAATGTTACTTTGTTGTTAATAATAATTCATGCATGTTCTAACAACTAACCTCTTTCTACCATCTAAAATAATAATAATGATGAAAGTTATGCATGCTAATATTTCTATTGTTATTATTGGTGTATTATGTAAATTGGTTGAAAATACATTAAACTTTTTTAAGTGTTTGAAAATTCACAAATTAAAAAAATATTTGTGCACATGAAAATTTTGTACTTTGGATCCAAAGATACTCTCCAAAGATACTCTCCAAAGATTATTTTAAGTCTTTACAAGAAAAAATACTTATGTATTTTACATGAAAAAAAAGTAGTAACATGTTTATACTTCCAAAGATTATTTTAAGTCTTTACAAAAGGAATACTTATGTATTTTACACGAAAAAATGTAGTAACATGTTTATACTTACAAAGATTGTTTTAAGTCTTTGCAAACAAAAATACTTATGTATTTTACATAAAAAAATAATCACATATTTATTCTTACAGATGTTTGAATTAAACATAATTCAATAAGCTTTTCAGAATATGTAGTATAAATATTTTGTGTGATAATTTTTTGTAAGACAAATGTTATTAAAGTTATGTGGTACTATATTTATAAGAGCTTAAAGATCCTCTCTTTGCATTTATTTTCTTTGAAAGTATTATTATTGTGATTGTAGAATAACACCATATTAGAATTATTCAACTAAGAAAAGTACATTTCTTAAAAAAAATGGTATATGTATATATATTTTTAACGAGAGTGTAAATATTGTCTCTTGACTATTTACTTACACTTTGAATTTATGTTATGGGAAATTCTCAGATGAGTAATTTATTGAAGAATTGATAAAAAAAAAAAATTGAAATGTAGTTCATCGACTGTGACTTGAAATAGAGTTGTGATTTAAAGATACTAATTTGAATTATTGCTATTTTTTTTTTTTCAAAATAGAAATGTTTTATTGCTAATATTGTACTATAATGAATGATGCAAAGTCATTATTAATATGATTGTCAACTTATATCATATAATATTATTTGTTTATGTGTACATTATTACAACTCTTTTTCCCCCCATGCTTTTAAAATACACTTATTTTTACTTTACAGTGTTATATTTGCTATTTCACATATCAGTGAATGAACTTTTAGCAACTTTCTTTTAAAAGACTTTGTGTACCTTTTGTCAGAAGAATGTAACCCAATATTATTTTTATTTTGTTTCTCATTATTTGAAGTTATATGCCTGTTGTATATGTATATAGTTTAGAAAATATTGGCTCAATGTCAAAATTATTAAATTTCTCCATCTTATCAATATTTTCTTTTGGGGAGGCCGGAGTGGTTACTTAGAACCACTGCCATATTTTTATTTAATTCCATTTAGAAAATATTTTTATTAATCTTGTATTCATTTAATTTTAATATTCGCATTCCAAAATTATTTTAATTCCTTTTTTTTTTCAACCTTCCCCTGTAAGTTTTTCTTTCTGGCATAGCATTTCATTCATTTTAAAATCATAAACGTCGTTTTGAAATCTGTACTTCCGGTAAAAGAATTATCTGGAAAGTTCCATATCTTTCTATTTGTGAAGTCATATCCTTTTGTAGCTCCGCCCCTTAGCAAATAATATTTAAATCGGTTTAATTCGTAATTTCAAAATTCGTAACTCTTTACTACTGTTTGGCATCTTATCTCAGTGAAATCTATCAAATTTCCTTTTTTTAAAGCAGTTTTTTATATACTTTAGCATTGCATTTTATGCCAATGCAGGGCGCCTGTATGCTCGTTCCGCCAAAGTGGGCGTGTTTCAAGGATTATAGCAAACCCCTTTACTCCTCTTCTCGTGCGCATTCAGTTGAGTTGGGACTTCAATGCAGAATGGCTGCCCTTTTTGCCGTTCTGCGAAGAATTATGTCCGCGCCTGCATGAGTGTTCTGTCAACGAACGCAGAGAATGGGTGGATGCCTCTTCCCCTTCTAAAAAAAAAAAAAAAATAAAATAATAAACGGATTTCGTATCTACAGTAAGAAATATTAAAAGTGCAAGAATATTTCTTTCAGATTGTGTAATCGGCTGCATAGTTTTCGTCTTTTTCTTTTTGTGGCAAGATTCTTTGATCAGTTACTTCTGATTCTTCAGTAAGATGTGGATAAAATTCTGTTGACGGCATTATTATTTTTCTTATTCAAATGGTGCTTTTATTTCGAGTCGTAGAATTGTAATGCTAAAAAAATCATCTAAATGCCTGTGCCTCCACACTCCCCAAGGGAAAAAAAATATTTTATTTTCTTTAGTAAGAACGTAGATTGTATGTGTCCATCATAAAAAAAAAGTACATCTAAAAGAATAAGAGGTGTACTCTACGTTATTGCGCTATGTTCTGCAAGAAAAATTGCTTCATAAATAAAAAAATTTCAAGGAAGATTTGTCATCTGTTTATTTCCTTTCTGCAAATGTCTCCATCATTTTCTGTTCTTTCAGGTCAATGCAGGTAATGTTTTTACCTTTTATTTTTTTGTTCTCAATTACCAAATGTATGATAAGTAAATTCAGATTTTTTTAAATTAATGACTGTTATGTCAAAGGGGTCTTTTGTGGCCGCAACAAAATGTTATAACACTATACGATCGATCCCAAAAAAAGGATTTCTAGATTTTTAATTGGAATTTCAATATTCAAAATAACTTTACAATATTATTCTTTCACCTCTTATCTCCAAACACAACAGTTGTAATTCATAATTTTTTTTAATATTAATTTCATAATTCACATCAGTAAATTATAAAAATTGAAAATTCAACGTATTTATGTTTGGGTATATTAGAATTATTGCTGCACAAAAAAATTAAAACATTAGGATCATAATTTCAAAAGTTATAAATAAAAATATGAAAATGTAATTTAACATTAGAAGCACTAAAATTTGAATGTTTATAATTCAAAAACTTATCATTCAAATGACTTAAGATTTGGTTTCTAAGCATAGTTTGGATCAAAGATTTGAAATATCTCGTTAAAATTAGGTATCGCCATTAAAAAAAAAAAAAAATGAAGCTTGGATTCGTTTTAATATGTAGATGGCCCCCTAAGCAAATTTTATATACGTCATTTAAAAGTAGACTTTATTTCCAATCGTTCAGTACCAGTAACTTTAGTCTACGATAATTTGTTGAGGAGTTAGTAGGGGTTGTTTACTTTTTTCCCCCACGACTGTACATTAGCAATGCTTCCGGAATGGGATATACCGCCTCATCTAAGCAAAAATTGAAATGTTGTCTATCATAGGGATGCACAACCTGTGAACCATGGTGGGTTAACTTGTGGTCTGCGAATTTCGTTAATCAGGCATATAAAAATTATGAATTTCATCGATCAGATAAAGAAAAATTGTGCATTCAGTCAATACTCACAGAAAAATATCCTAAATTTTGCCACTCGCCCTTCGAAGAAAAAATCTTAAACTTCATCGATCAGCGCAATCATGAATTTCGTTAATTTATCATGGGGAAAAAAATTCCGATTTATGCCAATAATTTGTTGGGAACAAATGCATATTTTGTAAATCGGTCATAAAAAAAAATAATAATGAAATTCGTTTATTCCTGGTGTTAGAAAAAAAATCGCGCTTATTTCATTAACAGCTTGTGGGAAAAAATAGCTAATTTCTACAACTTCTTATTGTACTTTTAATGAAGCTAAATTTATTTCTCGAAATAAAGTCAAGTAATATTTTGACTCCTTGAAAAAAAAAAAAAAACCTTATCTAGTATATATCTATTAGACTTAAAAGCAAAATTGTTGCTATTTTCTTGCTAACTGAATTGGGTATTGACTGGGAAAGGAGATTGAGTGTTGATGGGTGAAACACTTTTATTGTTTTGAAATCGGCATCTTTTACACATAAAAGCAAAACTGTTGATATATTCTTGCTAACAGAACTGGGTATTTTGACTGGGGAAGGGAGTTGAGTTCATGGGACTAAAACACTTTTCCTCCCTTGAAATCGGCGCCCCACCAGTGGCTGAGAGGTTCTGCTCTCGAAGCTAGTTGACGGGAGGTGCTGGGTTCAAACCCAATCGCACCCGTCGTCCTAACCTTTTCGGAGTTTTCGTAGTTTTCTTAGAAACCTTGGATTTCCATGCGTAAATACGTGTTAGGTTCCATTAGAAACACCCCCACGGAGGGCACTCCCCTTAGAGCCTATATCCCTCGAGCTGATAATCGGCATGTTTTATACATAAAAGCAATACTGTTGATGTTTTCTTTCTAGCTGAATTGCATATTTTGACGGGGGAAGAATGAGTCTGGGCAGCTAAACACTTTCCCTCATTTGAAATCTGGATTTTTGTGAGATTAAAGGTCACTGATTTTCCCTCCTCTTCACCAAGAGCAATTTTTTCTATGCTTTCGAGGTTGGTTCTCAACAAACCAGCCATTTTTGTAACTGGCCCTTCTCTTATAATGGTTGTGCTCTCCAAGTCTATCGCAAAACGTAATATCGTCTATCAATAATTAACAAAACAATAAGAATGACAACTCATTTTCAAACATTTTTACAGTTAATGGAATTTAATAAAACTTGCAGATCATTTTAAAGAATTTTTGTATATATAATTCAAAACTTTTCAATGTTGTAAGCTAGTAGCAATGCATGAAAAGTTGTGAAAAACAGAATGCGGGACGAAATGTACAACTAATCTTAATAAATGTACCAAAATGTAGCTATTAAAAAATGTAAATACATTATTTAAAAAATGAAATTTCAATCTATATTCCTTTCAGAAAACCCCCCACCCCCATCCCAAAAATGGTGTATTTGATGCAGCAGTTTTCTTCTCTCGGGCTGTCGAAAGAAAACGCTCAGCGTTTCAAATACATAGATAAAAGGGAAAAATGAAAATTTTATTAAGCTAAAATTCAGCAAATAAATATCAAGATCTGGACATTTATTGAAGACATTATATTAAAATAAATTGAGTGGTTATAACCCACTATTTATATACTTATTCATAAAAACGATATGATAAAAAGCGTGGGACGTAGTTTTCAAATTACTATCAAATAGAATGATGCATTTAATAAAACAGTTTAAACGTTGTCTAAAAGTAGTGATATTATCAAATTAATAGAAGGTAAAAAATGTTGCAAATAAATTTCATTAAGAAGATATATTTCTTGCTGAAAATATGTTCTTTCTATAAATTTATTAAACAAAAATTGTAAATTAAATTAAGATATCGCATCTTAAAAATGAAATTAGATATTAAAAATTGTATCTGCTTCTTAAAATGTTTTTATTTCTGGGTGTTCAACCAAATAAAAAAAAAAATTGTTGTTTTACATAAAGGCAATATTATTTCGCAGAATTTTATACCGCTCAAACACAAACTCACGTTATTAAATAAAGGACAGTTTTTAAAAATCCAAATATGTAACAAGCAAATACAAAAAAAAAAAAATAAAATACATAAAGAATACATAAGCAATTAATCAGAACTTTAAAAAGCAAAATGATATTGTTAGCTGGAATTACTTTGACTTAAAGAAGAAACTTTTAATTTTTAGTTTTATGCACTACCATGTATAAATGTTTATAAAAACCGCAATATTTGCACTCTTTATGAAAAAAAAAAAAAAAAAACTCATGAAAAATTACCTAAACTATCCTGATTGAGATAAATGAAATAGTTTTATAGACTTTTCGCATAATCCGCTAAAAATCTAAAAAACCGGTCCGTCGCTTAAATTCTCCCTGCTTGTTAACTTTTGTAGATAGTGATTACCTGTTGGCAATCTTATGAAATACTTCTATACTGCCTAATTGAACACTGAAATAGTGATGGAAAGAAAATGTCGTCTTTTAGCATATTTTTGAATAATAGTTTAAGGAATGGATCTTTATAATTTTTATTCAAATTTAGACCGTTATTCTGATGCCTCGAGGTTATTTTTACCATTGTATAATTACTACTTGTAAATTAGAGCACCAATGTCACAATCGAATTCTCTATCACTTATTTCTAGTACTAAATTCGTTCCCTCATAAGAGTCCTGCATTTGTCCTCCTCAGATCTCACAATCAAATGTTAAATACAAAGTGACCAGTCCTTAAATATCAGGAAAAATCCTGTAATCTAACCTTCCACCTCTTTTAGAACTGATACTTCTTTCTTTTAGGGTTTAGCACTTAAAATGTGAAAATTGAACAATTATAAGATCTCTTGTGTGTATGTCTGTCCGCATGTCACATTATTACAGCACATAGTGTATTAAGAGTTTTATGTGTCCCTGAAACGCGATCGCCCCCAGAATGACGCTTTCAAAAAATAAAAATTATGAAAGCCGAAGCATCCTTTCAAAAATTATGCGTAGACATACATATAAAAAAATGAACAGAAGAATCGTATTACCTCTTTTGCTGAAAGATGGTTGAAAACAGTTTTTTCCTATGTTGAGAATTAAAAAAAAAGTTTTAGTTAGAAATATAATTAAAATATTCTTGCATAACGCATCAGTATCTATTGAAGTGCAACGAAGTATATTCAATAATATTTCACAATATTTCAAGCATTAAGAAAGTGCTTCAAAAGGAAGTGAATATGAATATTTGGATTATATTTTATGAAATAAAATTTCAGTTCTTTTAAAAATAAATTAATTTTGTTTTCTCTTACAGGGAATATATATTTTCAATAAAATTTCAAAGTGTTTCATAATGCGAAACGCTTCGCATTAAGAAATCTTGATTTTAAAGTAGATTAAAAAATGTTAGTAGTGCAGAAAGCAGCTCTTTTATTATATAAGTATATATTTCATGTTTAAAAACTTTGATATAGTTTGAAAGGAGTATTATATTAATAAGTAATGATTTATAAAAATTAAACTATTTGAGATTCTAAAAACAGTTTCATCGTATTAAACATTAATTTATTATTAAAATATTAATATGAAATCCTTTAGATGAATTTATTTTTTATATTTTCATAGCTTTTTTTACATGCTGAAAATATATATTAGGAAAGGTTAAAATATTCAATTTCTCTATCGTTTTACAAAGTTTTTTTGAACATTTTTATCATAGCACACGTGTAAAAATTTAGAACCAGCATGTACCCAGTGTTTGAAAAATTCCAAGTAAAATTAAAATGCGATAGAAAAATATAGTAGGTATTTTTATACATGTTTGTGATGTACATGTTTGTCATACATAGTTGTGATCTTCAAGAGATCTACCGATTATGTCTGAATTGTGCGGTTTTGCGGTTCTCATATTAATTTTCGTTCGAAGAAAATTTCTGCTCTCAAGGCTGTTTGGTGGTTCTAGAGGTTCTACTAAAAGAAATTTGATGCTGTTATTTTACTTGTGAGCGCATGGAAATAGTTTTTCTTTTTAAATATCTATGTAGTTATAACTTATGAGACATAATGACAATATAAAAATTATCAACCTAAATAATGAACCTATAACGCACTTGTCTATCTACTTTCTCAGAATTTTATGTGGTTGTCATCAAGCCTTAGGTATACACGGGTTAAATTCCCTTAGAAATACTACCCACAAAGGGTAATCCCACCATCGGCCTATATATCTCGCACAGAAAATTATCCGTAACAAAAGCTAATTAAACAACCAGATTAATATCCACTGTGTACGGAAGTTTCTATAGAATAAAAAATAAACTAAATCTTGACAATAGAGCGCAGTTATGCAGTTAATGGCATGGAGATGACACAGGTATTTACATCAAACAACGCAAAATTAGTATCACACAAACATACACTCTATTATTTATATTTATATGGCTACATAAGAATCACGGTCATTCAAAGGGAACAGAAATATACCATACAGTTGAAGTAGAAGCCAACTCAAGATATAGTCCATTTATTGAAATTAAAATCTGTTCGATTCCACTTCGCTTCAACATTCATGCAAGCCGAGTCTTGAGAAATTATTGGAATTTAGTGAGGAATTTTCCTTATTTTATTTCTCTTAAAGAGATGTTTAAATTTTTACTTCTTGCATAAGACTATACAGCAACTTTTTATTTATAGAAGATTGGGACATTTTAACTATATCTGCATCAGTAAAATCCAAATTTTTTTGTCGGTGTTATTTTTCAAAAACAGTTTCACAATCCATATATCAAGAACTATACAGGTTCTGTCCCGTAAGTAAGATGAATGACCTCGCATCGCCAAAGCAAGCAGCTAGCAATCCGCGCAGAGATGGGAAAGGTGGAGGAGGGTTTTGGGAAGCAACAATACCCGCGTCAGTAGCCTGAAGGCTGTTCCACAGTGCGCATCGCTTCTAATTCGAACCCTTGTTTTAGTGACTCGTCGGAATTTCAAGATGCCGCGTTTCAAGGACGAGCGTTACACGATAAAATTTTGTGTTGTGCTCAAGAAAACGGACGCCAAGATCATTGTCATGCTGAGGAAAGCTTATGGCGATAATACCATGTCCCAAAATATGGTTTACCGTTGGCACATGATGTTCCAGGAGGGCAGAGAGGACGAAGATGGCCCGTCAACGTCACATTCCTACCGAAATGTGGTGACATTGAGGGAGATGTTGAAGTCTGATCGACGCCCGAGTGTAGAATGCCGGCATATGATTGTAATATCCCTAAAAGTACTGTGCATCGCATTGTTACCGAAGATTTGTGCATGCGGACGATCTGCGTGAAGTTGGCCCGTCGCACATCGCCTTGATTGCCACGGAGTACTTAGCGAAAAGCGGTGTGTCAACACTGCCCTAGCCGCTGTAAAGCCCCTACTTGGCCTCACCGGACTTCTTGTTCCCGGGTGTTAAGATCTTAAGGTCCACCATTCCGGGACTTTGGAAGCCGTCAAAGAAGCCACGACGTGATTCTTGAAGGAAATCCCGGTCGACGCCTTCCAGGGTGTGTTCAGCGCCTGGGAAAAACATTGGAGCTGGTGTTCCGACGCGGAAAGAAGCTACTTTGAAGAATTTTACTTACTTGTACCTTTATCTGCAATAAATCCTTTTTTCTGGAGTTTTTCAAGTTACTTTTGACACACAACCTATATATCAGAAATTCACAAAACACATATCAAATTAAAACTATAATGGAGCATTATATAATACACACAAATTATGTGAATCAATAAATTATTTTCTATATAAATTATTTTTTTCAGGGTTTACATTGTCTGATAATGTTGAAGAAAATATAATTATTTCCTATGTGTTTTGAGCGCAGTTACAACGTCTGCAAACTGGAGAGTTGCATATAAAGGAAAGGAAAATTAAATTTACAGCAGAGTTCAATTCAATTACTAGGCAAGCTAACCGTTGAAGGAGGTTTCGGCAGAATCGTGTTTTTCAAGAAGGAAATTTCAATCCAAGGGATCTTAGAACTAATAACGTGAGCTCTGTAAGTCAGACAGTTATAATCGAGCGGGTCAATATGACATTCCCTCGAAAGAAGTTTTAAATTATCTTGTACGCCAATTTTAGAAACATTTATTTTCATTATGATTAGTTCATCACTTCTTATATCATTATGACAATGTCTTTTCTGAGACTTCATCATTTCTCAATAAATTTTAAAATAATATCTCTTTAGTATTATTTTCTTTATTTCTATCAGGGTCACTTTTATAGTTATAGCTCTTTATAGAGTATTTTAAAGAGGCGACTAGAAGTCTAATTTTTGGAAAAAATTAAATATCTCGCAAATTAGACCGGTGGGTTCTGTATTATTATTATTATTATTATAATTTTAATTTTGTGAAAAGAATCAACCTGCTTTCCTCTACATGTATCCTAATAAGCAATGTGGCTATTAATTCAATAAACTCAGATAATTTCAGTTTGTCCTGTAACAGTTTATATATATGTATCTCAAGGATTTAACACGCTTAGGGGTGGGGGGGGGGAGGTATGTGTGGCTTGCAAGAGTGATTTACTTGAATTTTATCTTTTCTAAATAATGCATATGTTTAATAATAGCAAGTATTTGTTAAATAACAACTTAATCAAATTGATATTCTAAGCTAAAATAAATATGATGATTAATGCCTCATTTATCTTAAATTCAATAATTAAGAGTTTCGAGTCTGTGATCCTAGTTTATCACTACATGAGTAGTGCTTTTCCTAATTAAATGTAATTCACGCTTTATATTATTTTTTTTATTTGTAGTAAATAAATCTTTTTTGTTATTGTAAAATTTTGTTCTACTCATTTCAGCATCATGTATTTTTTTCTTCTTTGGGCATGGTAATGCTATTTTTTTCTGGCTGATAATAACACACGCGTTGCTTGAGTTTGTTTTAGCTAGATGCTCATACACTAATGCACACGTAAAATCACACAACGCAAGCTATAATTTTAATTTTCCAACTATCTCAACCAAAGATAACTTATTAAAATCACTAGGTATATGTGTTATAAGGTACCTGTACCCAATATGGACACCCTAAGAAAAATTGATTTTTTTTCACCCCCGTGTACACGTCATAGGACTCCGAAAATATATTACCACTATCCCTGGACTGTTCACTATCATTATTAAAATTAGCGACCTTGTAATTATTCTGATTTAATTTTAATGATAAAAACAAGAAATGTTTACAAGTGTCCATATAAGGAACCACCTGTCCCTATTATGGACATACATCATACCGAATATGAAGTCATACCACTGGTACCTGCGATTTCGCCAATATATACCCTACTGAGGGGAGGATTCTTTTGATTTTTCTGAAAGGGATTTTTGGAGGATTATTTTCTTGGAGGAGGTTTCTTGGAGGATTGTTCAAATGGCATCTTGTTGAACAAGGAATTTACTACTTTGATGCCTTTTGAGTTTATCGCCTGGCGACGTTGTGTCTTCTTCCTTCTTACGGTTGGAGTCGATAACACGTTGATTACAGGAGCTTCAACATCTGTTGCAGTTTCCAAATTTCGTGCATTTTCTCCCCCTTCTGCTGTTGGTTCCGGAATTGCAGTAATGTAACTAGGCGTGAAGGTTTAATCTAGAATTATAGTTGGATCGAAAGGAAAAATTCCAGTTGCCTGAAAATCTGAAGTTATGTTCGACGGAGTCATCGAACGATTCCAAACCTTCCTAAAGATTTCCCGAAATCTAAGTCGAGCGATCTGAAATAAAATAACATTAAAATACGTTGAAATAAAATAACATTAAACAAATATTTTACAAATTCGAGAATCCGAAGATTCCCTTGCTGTATTTCGAATGTGGACATAAGGTGTACATATTGGGAACCGGCCATAGTTTTACTAAATCTTGTAATAAATAAACAAAGAAAACATTTTTAAGCAATATATGCAATAGCAATCGAAAATATGTTTTACAGCTTTCTAAAACACTCCACTTTTCAATATTTAAAGTAATTTTACAATATCTAATAAGAATTTGAACTTGCCTGTAATTACGATCAGCACACCACGAAACAACAAGTTTCCTTCCAAATGGTGAACAGCACGCTGTTTTGCACTTTCCAGGTTTAATTATCATTTCAACTGCTTTTCTTCACGGACATGTAGCGCTATCTCTCGATCAAAATTGCCACTTTCAAAGATATTAGGGGTGTCCATATTGGGTACAAGTACCGTACTATTATTCTATACAACTTGCACCAAAAGGGTTAGCTTGATGGCTGGTTTGGCTTTCACAAAACGTAACCAATTTCTAACAGGCAGAACTTTCTCCAACAAAGTATTTTGAACTCTAAAAAATACTGACATTCCTAACTGACTAGTACACTGTAAACAGAGACAAAAGATCTTTGCAAGAATGTTTTCGAAGATACAATATGACCTCTTCCGAGTTACAAATGGTTAGAAGAAAAGTTCTTTATCTTCTGAAACCTCAAAAATCAATAGATTTCTTATATTTAAAAAACATTGCTGAAACAAATATTTCTTTTGCTTCACCCAATTTTCGGAAAAGTATCAGAAGGCTTTTGGCTGAGAGTTAATCAGTTTCAAAACAAAATATCTTTTTACATTATCAGTTCTCAAGGAAACGTTTGCATGTTCAACAAACGTGTTCAACGGACAAAAATGCTAAATTAACGGAATTAACTTTAACATTAAAATGGACATTATTTTTTTACTTTTGCATGCATAAGTTCTGCTGAGCAGGTAGAAATGTTTGATTGCAAGTTGATAGCATTAAAAAAACGACATTTCGTGTTGAGAAAACTGATTAAAATGCTGCAAAATATAATTGAAAATGTTTCTAAAATTTACGGGCAGCAAAAAAAACTTTTTTTTTTTCAGAAATTCTTCTTTAAACTACGGAAATCTATTAGTTCCTGAGCTATCTGAAGATAAAGAAACCGTTTTTTACAATTCATTGATAATTTGGAAAAGTTATAAAATATTTTTCTAAGTCTTTTTGCTAGACCAAGATACAATTATATTTTTGACTGTGTAGTTTCCAGATTGAAAATGCACATTTTACATTTTATATTTAGCTTGCTGAGCCACCCAATAGATGTTAGATAATCTAAATTAACCTATGGATTTCAACGGCACGAAGTTTGTCTTACAAGGAGAGGGCCAACCTTGTTAATCACAGATTTTGATTATTTTAATATATGTTGTAGGGTATAGACCCCTTAGTGTCAGATTCAATGGATTTTATCCAATGCTCCATAATTCTTGAGAAACCGGGGGTGTCTAATAATAGTACACAAATTAACACTTACATTGCAACCGCAATGATAGCTTGGTCATAGCTCAGTTGGTACGGCGTTAGCTGGCTGCTCTGTGGGCCCGGGATCGGTACCCAAACGCGCTACATTTGGTTTTCTCATTTTTTGTTTTATAAATATACTTGTAATTATAATTTAATAATTTCAATTACAAATTTTAATATCATACATTAATGTTAACAAACTTAAATTTATCATTTTTTTTAAACTGTTATTTCTCATCCTTTAAAGAGGTTTAAGAAGAAATTGGATCTATTATTGAATTATAAAAATTCCAAAATCGAGACAAAATCTGTTGTGGTGCCATCTATTTAAGATAAAATAAAAGAATATTCAAATAAAATAAAAATAAAAGCAGAAAGAAGATATAGGTGAAAGCAAAATAATTGAAAGCGCAGGCATACGTATTACAAATTAAAAAATCTTTAATATGCAAAAAATCGCTTGTAATTTAATTTTGATGCTAATTTTTAATACAATTATGCTTGTTACTTTAACCCTTAAATGCCTGATTTTTCAAAATCATTGTAATAATATTTTTCGGCTTTCATTTTTTTTTAAATAAATCATGGGAAAAATACTTAAAAAATCATATTTTGTTTTAAGTATAGTTTACGGCTAAAAAACAATTTGTTACTAATCGGCAATACTGGTGTTTAATTGAAAAAATAATTTGCCTTGATAAAATTCTATAATATGAAACACACAAGAATTTTAGGAACTATAATAAAAAATAAATTTCACTTACTCACTGCAGGTCAAAATAGGGTATTTCGCAAGCTCCCAAATAAAACAAAAAGAACAAGTAGAAACAATTGAAAAAATAAATCTATCTTTATTCTTAAACAGCACAAGTCTTGCCATCTACATGTTGAAAATCCATTTAATAATATTTTCAGAATGTATTTTATTGGCAACATTAGGCATTATAGCTTCAATATTATTCTAATAGTATTTTAGAGCCTAAATTGGGTATGTTGCCAAACAGCAACACCAGGCATTTAAGGGTTAAAAACAGAATAAGAGTATTATCGCAATGACTTCCTTTGTTAAAGCAATGCGTAAATGATGTTTCTTTAAAATAACGAATTGACACAATTGCTCAATATCGTTGCATCGATAAAGAATATATGAAATATATTTTAAAAGTTATTTTTAAAAAATTAACAGTTTTATGATGTTTATGCAACTATTTAGTTAAAAGCAAAAAATTAAATAGGCTAAAATTATAATAGATATACAATATTATACATTTTAATTGACAATCAGATTATTAATTATACTTACAAGTATATTTGTAAAACAAAAAATGAGAAAAACGAATGTAGCGCATTCAGGTATCGAACCCGGGGCCGCGTATCAGCCGGGAAACGCCATACCAACTGACCTACGACCAACCTGTCATTGTGGTTGCAAAGTAAGTGTTTAAGTTGTGTACTATTATTAGACACCCCCCCCCCCCTCGGTTTCTCAAGAACTAAGGAGCGTTGGATAAAATCCGTTGAACCTGACACTAAGGGTGTCTACCCTACAACATATATTAAAATAATCAAAATCTGTGATTAACAAGTTTGGCCCTCTCCTTGTTACTTAAAACTAATTAAAATGTCTAAGTCAAAACTTAGTTAAGACGCATAGCTATGAAGAACTAAGTATGATGTCCTCTTCCTAATCGATTAATTTATCTGTCTAAAATTTACTCTCAGTAAAACTGCTCATTCGATTACCAAGTACGATTGATAAAAAAGACATGCTTTTCATATTAAATAATTATACTTTTTAAAATTTACTTCCTTTTGCTTAATTAATGTGTTTCCATTAAGTATTACAACAATTTTATTTGAATTTTTGCGAATACACAAATTTTCTTACACTTCAACAAAATTTACAGTAATATATCACATATATGTTTGCAGATATACACGGTGTATCAGGAATGATCGTTCGAATTTGGGGGTGGGTGGGTAGAAAATAGCCAGAGAAGGAAACATAGGAAAGAATGGGCGTAAACGAACGCATGACATTACAGAGGGCTCTGTGTTTTTTTTTTACTCACGCAATTTCTACTCACGCGCTCTGACAAATTCAGCCGGTCGTCATTCAAAAAAGTGACTCTGCAGAAGTAACAGGAGTCATTATACAGGGTGTCCGGTCTCAACGGTGTCCAATGGCTAATTCCTAAACGGTTAGTCATAGACATATAGTTCCAATTAGAAAAATGCTTTAAATCAGGTAAAGAAATATTTTAAAAGCGATTTGGGTCAATAAAAACATTTCTTAAAAAATTACGAAATTAAAATTTTTATACGGTCACTAGGTCCTATAAGTTATATTTAGTAAAATTTTCTTATTACACAGACAAGTAAGACAAAAAAAGTCCCATTCATATAACACTAAAATTGTGCGAGTTATGAAACTTTAAAAATACATGACTTATGCCACTTTTCTGCTCTGAAAACAAATGAGTTCGGCTTGGCTTTGAGGTGTCACATTCCAAGTGCTTAAAATATTCGAAGATCTCATTTCATGTGTATCTGCGCTTTGAAAAAAATCGTACAAGTATTACGATTAAGTTAACATTTATTAAGTTTCAGATTGGCTGAAATAACATATGTTTTATTTTGTCAGGATTTGAGACTGTTTCTTTTATGATTTCTTTTAAGGACTCTCAACTGCTCTGCTCAACAAGCGCAAAACATTTTGACACATTTACAAATTCATTTTTTAACGGAAATACATAAAATTCGAAAGCCTGTCCTTGGAAGCGATTTGGAATCGAACTGTTTTTTTCCATTTTTTGATCAATCAATTACCTATTGAGTTATAAGCGATTTTAATCACGTGACACGGTATTTTTCTCCCCTTTACTAACTGGATTTTCTTCTTTCGTTCGGAAGTTTAGTTCAAAATGCCAGCTTTGACATTATTTTCTGAAAGATCGATTGCATTTACAAGAAAACGGAAAAAACAGCTCGATGACATAGTGTCTGAATAGCATCACTTTCTAGTTTCATGCATTTCCGAACAAAAATGAATTAAAACTTATGTCAGAAAGTTGATCCTTTGGATTTGAGAACAGCCTTAATAAAATTATCTTATTATTATAAGTTTTTATGTTACTTTAAAGATCTTATGTATGTTTTGCCAGTTCAAAATTTGTATTCGAATTTTAACCCACTTTCAAATATCCGATCGATATTACATTTTACATACTGACGCAAATCCGATAAAAATCTAAAATTATTATGATTTTCGGTGGTTACAATTTATACTTATTTTACAGGAAAACACAAAAATATCGGATAGATTACCGCCAAGTACTTTAAGAAAAAGATTTAGATTAGATAATACAAGACGGAGATTGTTAGGTTTTTTTAACTTTTATGTATTTTTTAGCACTGAATCCGAAAATTACCTTAATTTTTAACCATCATGTCAGGATATTTTGCAAATCATAAATTCTCGAATTTAAAGAATGACAAAAATCGGATACTATAAAGTAGAGGAGATGGTTGTATTTTTTAACTTTTGATAATTGGATTTTTACGTACTTTTTAGCACTAAATCTGAAAATGACTTTCATTTTTAACCATCTCGTTAGAATTTTTTTGCAAATGTGTAAGTTAAAATATAGCAAAAATTTCATACTATAATACATATGTAAATTTTCTTTTATTTTATTTTATTCAATAATTTATTAGATATTTTTGCTTATCTTGGGATTCTTACAGCTGGGTGGTGTGATGGGATGGGGGAGGAGATTAAATTTTAACTTTGTACTTTTTAACTTTGAAATTTACAATTTGCAAAAAATCCTGATGTGATGGCTAAAAATGAAGGTCAATTCTGAATCCAGCGGTACAGAATAGATAAGAATCAATTATCAAAAGCTAAAAAACATGAAATAGCCCAACTTTTGCAGGCTAGTGTAATCTAATAATATTTTAAAATACGTAACCCTTTGTAAAGAATCAAGCCATTTAATTTAGCATCATTTTATTTAATAAAAATTCTGTTTTTTCCTTTCTTCTTAAATGTTTATTACAAATTGTATATTTTGCATTAATATGTCAGAATGACTAAAGATTTCAAATTTATATCGCAATGTTAATTTTACTCTCAACCATTTTTTAATATATCTGACGAAATTATGTTTTGACTAAATTTGTGAATGACCCCCAATTTGCAGCAAAAAATATGCTCCAACTTTAAGCAGCTATTACTCGGTCAATTTTAATCGTAGAACAACGGGACTTTTTTTGTATTACTTGTCAGTGTAAAAGGAAAATTTTACTAAATATAACTTATAGGACCGGGGGACCGTATAAAAATTTAAATTTCGTAATTTTTAAAGAAATGTTTTTATTGACAAAAATCGCTTTTAAAATATTTGTTTACCTGATTTAAAACATTTTTGTAATTGGAACTATATGTCTATGACTAACGGTTTAGGAATTAGCCATTGGACACCGTTGAGACCGGACACCCTGTATAGTAGCGCTCAAAAGTATTTTGACAACATTATATTCGTTCTTATTTTGTTTAATATTCTTGGATTTTTCTTGGGTTTCACGTTATTTTCTAGCAAATCATTGTTAATTTGCAAAAATTCTGTAAAACATTATTATGGTTAAATAAGGTAAATGATTGTTTTTTGTATTTTATTATTAGCCCCCGTAACGGTATGCTATTTCTTTCTCCCACCTTATTTTGTGTCCAAAAAATAACGTTACCTTACAGAAGCCTGCAATAAACAAAGCAGATGTATCATTGTACTATTAAATGCTCTATAGCATTTTTTTAATTTCTACGCATCGCACATTTTTAATTTTTAGACCGTCATATTGGGAAAAAAATTCTTTTACATGCAATTTGTTTGAAAACTGTATCTCCATTTATTCTTGAAATATTAATTTTTTTTTTTTGTAGTTTTTAGCGACATTTGTTTAATTTTGGCAACTCAAGTACTCCATTTCCGTAGAAAGTTAGGTTAATAATAATAGGTAAATAGTTGGTAATAATTGGTAAATAGATAAAATAGTTGGAAAATAGCAATTATATCTTTTTATTGCCACTTTCTCGAAACAACCGAAGGTAAATGTAATTAAAATACGTGGTATTTTGAAAAAAATATAAATGAATTGATTTCTTTTTGTTGCATTTGTGTATTATTCTGAGATAGTGACGTCCTACCCAAACTTTATTGCAGATGTTTCTGATTGGTTTATAAATGACGAATCATTCAGCGGATTCGGATGACGTCGTTTTATATAAATAAAATCGCGTGTTTAAGTCTTAAAACTGAGTTAGAGTAGAGTCCCGATTATCCGAGTCGCGTTTAACCGAGTTTCAGCTTTAACCCACATATTTTCTTCTGATGGACTGATGGCTTCTATTATTATGAAGCAGCCATTATAAGTGAAGTGTTAGGTGAAGATGAAAGAGCAGCTGTAAAAAGTTAGAACTCTGATTTTTCTGGTGAGAAAAAAAAATTATGGCCATCCCCCCCCCCCATTCTGACCAGAAAATCAGAGTTCTAACTTTTTACGGCTGCTCCTTCATCTTCACCTAACGCTTCATTTATAATGGCTGTTTCATAATAATAGAAGCCATCAGTCCATCAGAAGAAAATGATCCATTCCAAAGGTATAAGTTCGATTAACTCGGATAATCGAGACTCTACTGTATCTATATTTATACACATATATATATTTTTTTCATCGGGGCGACACTAAATTCTGGAAAAGCAGAATTCCTGTTCTCTAGTTTGTTGTTTTTATTTAAGTCGATTATTATCTTTACCAAAATACTTTTGAGCGCTACTGTATGTTAAATGAATACGCAGATATGCATCTAATTTACGGTGAGATAGCGGAAAATGGTCGGAAAGCTGTGCAAATTTATGCAAAACGCTGTAAGGTAGCTTCCTCGATTGGAACCCTCCATGCCGATTGGTTGCCTCCTATTTCATGAAAGGTGTTGGTAACCCACCCACACTGACAAAAAAAATATGGTTCTGGCCTCTAGAATTTAAATTGTGGCACTAGAAAAAATAGTTCCATGTCATCCCTATAAATTCTAGTTCCCTTTGCAAGAGAGTTCTAGAGTCTCATACTAGAATTCAAGAGTGTTTCTTATATTCTCATGGTCAAACTTATTTGAAAATCTCGGAAAATGGATGAAAGCACAAGAGGTTACTTTTAGTAATTATAATTCTAGTTTATGAAAATATGCCAGAAATCAAGCGATAATTTCTCGCTACTGAAACGATTCATTATCGTTTCGTCACCTAGAAAACAAGAGACTAGAAATTCTAGATCATTTCGTCTATTCAGCTTAATTGTGTTACAGTATATTTAAAAATATTCCAGTACCTAAATATTATCAAATTGTATTTATATACACCCCCTATATCCTTGTTAGAACTCTTAAAGTACAATATTGTTCTGCGTATTTGTTTCATGTTTTGGGGCAGAGTAAAAGAAAAAAAAAAAAAGAAGAAAAAAAGGGAGCAGTGTTTCTCGATACCAAACAGGGGAGTGGAAACGAAACAGGTGCACCCTGTGTCCATGGCAACCCCGCTTTTGTTAGTATGGAGTGAGCGCGGGAAAAACTCTGCTGATGCGTTTTCCACACTTTTGTGTTGCGTTATTATCGCAGCTTAAAAGCCTGCTTGGGTGGCCAACCATATAAATAAAATTTTATGAGCCTTTTAAATAAAATGCTTGGTGCAAATTTATAACCCTCCTTTTAAAAGCTATTGTCATACAGACAATTTTGGAAATTTTTATGGGATACTGCCGTGAGAAAAGATAGTTTGCTTGGTGTTTAAAGATGGGTGGCCCATTAAAAGAAATGTATAAGGTGGAAAGTGGATTACACCCCCTTTTAGATAAGTGGTTGAACCCTGCCAGGTTAGCGAATAGGAGCGTCTGACGTCAGCAAGAGTATTGCACGTGTGAATTTTTATTACACGCTACGGGGAAAAAGTTAGTTAAGGCAGGAGTACCAGAGAGTAAAGATGTGATATTTTTCTCTTAGTAAGTGGGGGCAGGGGGGAAGGAGGTTTTCTTTTAGCCCTCCCCCTGTCCAGTGGATAGTTCTTTTAATTTTGAAATGAAAGAAAAGGATGAGAGCGCAGAAGGAGTCTAGATGCTAAAGAGAGCGGACATTTTTTGTTTATCCGGTGAAACGTGGAGTCCCTATGAACCAAGTAGTACGCCGTGCGATCAATTTCTGATGGAGCAGTGTCCGCAGAATAGAATCAATGATATAGTGAGCCCGTCCGATGACATGCAACAAATTGGAGTCTCTTATGTATACCTTCATGCTATCATGGCGTTCTAGTGAAAAGTTGCTCGAACGAATGCCGAAGGCTTGTTTCTTTCAAGTCATCGTGTCTTTCTGAAGAAGTGGTTGAATGTACACCGAAAGCAGAAAATTTATTTGCGTATAGTGAGTCCGCCAGTGAAACAGAAAAAAAGGGGTTGTTTGCATAATCGTCAACGTACGCTGGACTAGAGAGTGGAGAAATTAATCGTCAGGAGGTGTTTTTGGACTCTATATGGAGTGGCGTTTCCTATCCCAAGGGTCCCAGTGATCAGGAAATGATAGTCGTGTAACTAACAGTGTGACATTATTGTGTACCTCCAACTTTCACACGCCAATATTTGTGCCCTTAAGAGGACTGCCAACCATGGGATAACAGTGAAGAATGTAAAAATCATGATGCCAGTATAACTCCTGTTTAGCGGTCTGTAATGTAAGTAATTTTTGCATTAATACTTTGATATATTGAAAGATGTCAATTGCAAGAAATGTAAATAATGTGCAATTAATAAGTACTTAAATATCTATTGATATACTTTTACTGAATGGAGAATCCTATGAGAATTAATAGTGATTTCTCGAATTTTTGTGAACTAAATTACTATGAAGTATGTTATCTAAATTTACAGTTGATATTTATACACTAAAGTACCATTACAATATACTGATTTAAGATAATAGTAAAGTTTTAATAAGATCTAATACTTAATAAATTATGTTAAATGTAATAATCTGCTTTGTATCTCTTTCTTCTGTTTAACTAATATAATCTTTAAAAGTGAAGAAGTTTAATAGCAGTGATAAGTAAAATTAATACAAAAGTATCTTAAAATTTTATAACTATGAATAATTATTTAGATCAAGTATTAAGTGAAGAATACTGTGCGAAATGAATTGAGGATTTTGTTACCTCTTGTTTTTGGATTAATGGCTTTTATGTTTACTATGCATTTCCCTTTCATTTTATGATTGTTTTGTGGATTAATTTTAATGTGTGTTACCCCTTTTATTAATTTACTTTTCTGGTTGTATTTATTTTGATTCTTAAGTTCTTTAAATTAGAGAGTTAGATAATATGGTAACAGGATCCATTCTAGGTGGAAATTCATTCGCACATGTGTTCCCTGAGTGATTAAAAAAAAAAGTATTATATATCAGTAATTAACTTCTGAAAAGAGTAAGCATTGTTCATAAAAAAATTATAAATACTGAAATCTAGGTAGCCACTGGAATAATTAATACAAATTTTGATGCATAAGTGAATGGCTTAAGAGAGAATTTTGTCAGAAGTGAAATTCATCAGATTTTATAGTTTTCAATGCTAATGACACACTATTCAATTATTTGGCCCCTGGATTTGAGAGTATAAAGTGCAGTCATAATTTTATTATTCCATTCTTTTAGGTAGCTTTCTTTACAAAAAAGCTACCTATTACAGCCGTTCGGAGGAAAGCGATTTCAAAAAATTTTGGTATATTTTCATCGATCATGACCCCCAGACCCCGAAACCACCCTCCGTTCAAAATTGATATATATATATATATATATATATATATATCTGACCTATGTCACACTGTAACTCCCGTAATTATGAACCGATTTCGATGAAATTCGGTGTGTACATAGTACATACCAATGTCTCGACCGAGTTCGTTGGCCAGCTTCATCCGCCGTTTTGTTTCAAAATGGCGGTCATTTAAAATTTTTAAAAAATTTTAAAACTTGAAATTTGGTACCAAAAAATTAAAAATGGAAAAATATTTTTTCTTATGTATTTTACCTTTATACAAAGATTCCGGAGCAGTTTTTGTTTCGTCTATATCTTAAAAAATGGCTGAGTTATAGCATTTTGAATTTCTAGCGTGGATGACATTTTGAAACGTCCTGAATTTTGTCACGCGATAAAAAGCGTATTTATGAACCGATTTGGATGTAATTCAGTGTGTATATAGTACATACCAATCTCTCGACCGAGTTCGTTGGCCAGCTTCATCCGCCGTTTTGTTTCAAAATGGCGGCCATTAAAATTTTTAAAAAATTTTAAAACTTGAAATGTGGTACCAAAAAATTAAAAATGGAAAAATATTTTTTTCTTATGTATTTGACCTTTATACAAAGATTCCGGAGCAGTTTTTGTTTCGTCTATATCTTAACAAAATGGCTGAGTTATAGCATTTTGAATTTCTAGCGTGGCTGACATTTTGAAACGTCCTGAATTTTGTCACGCGATAAAAGGCGTATTTATGAACCGATTTCGATGTAATTCAGTGTGTACATAGTACATACCAATCTCTCGACCGAGTTCGTTGGCCAGCTACATCCGCCATTTTGTTTCAAAATGGCGGCCATTTAAAATTTTTTTAAAAATTTAAAATTTGAAGTGTGGTACCAAAAAATTGAAAATGGAAAAATATTTTTTCTTATGTATTTGACCTTTATACAAAGATTTCGGAGCAGTTTTTGTTTCGTCTATATCTTAAAAAATGGCTGAGTTATAGCATTTTGAATTTCTAGAGTGGCTGACATTTTGAAAAGTCCTGATGTTTCTAACGTAATAACAGGCGTATTTATGAACCGACTTGGAAGTACCTTGGTGTACATAGTACATACAAATATCTCGACCGAGTTCGTTGGCCGGCTTCATCCGCCATCTTGTTTCAAAATGGCGGCCATTTAAAAAAATAAAAAATTTAAATGAGATACCAAAAAATTGGAAAGTGAAAAAGATTTTTTTTGTATGTGTTTGACCTTAATACAAAGATTCCGGAACAGTTTTTCTTTCGTCTATATCTAAAAAAAAATGGCTGAGTGATAGCATTTTGAATTTCTCTTGTGGCTGACATTTTAAAACGACCTGATTTTTGTCACGCGATAACAGGCGTAATTATGAACCTATTTGGATGTAACTTGGTCTGTACATAGTACATACCAATGTCTCGACCGAGTTCGATGGCCAGCTTCATTCGCCATCTTGTTTCAAAAGGGTTGCCATTAAAAAAAATTAAATTTAAAATTCGAAATGAGGTATTAAACAATTGGAAAATGAAAAAGATTTTTTTATGTATTTGGCCTTAATACAAAGATTCCGGAGCAGTTTTTGTTTCTGAAAATTTGTTCTTTTGTTTATATCTTAAAAAATGGTTGATTTATAGCACTTTGAATGTCTAGCATGGCTAACATTTTGAAACGATCTTGTATTTGTCACGCGATAACACACGTATTCGCCTATTTCGATGTAAGAAGGCATGTGGATTGTATATATCAACACCTCGACCAAGTTCGCTGGCCAGATTCATCAGCCATCTTGTTTCAAAATGGTGACCATTAAATTAAAAAATATATATATATTTAAAGTGAGGTGCAAAAAAATTAGAAATTGAAAAAGATTTCTTTCTTAAGTATTTGACCTTGATATAAGGATTCAGGAGCATTTTTTGTTTGTCTTTACCTTAAAAAATGGCTCAGATATAGCAGTTTCAATTTCTATTGTGGGTGACATTTTGAAAAATCTGATTTTTTGCATGCGACAGCACTCCTATGTATTAACCGATTCCGATGTGAGTGAGCATGTGCACAGCAATTACTAAGGTCTCGACCAAGTTCACTGCTTAGCCTCATCCACCATGTTGTCTTAAAATGACAGGCACTTTAAGAAATTGCCGAATTTGGCAGCCAAATATATGTTACTTTAAAGAAAAGCAGCTTGGATAAAGCTGACTAATTTCGCGAAATTCTCATTCATTATATTGATAAAAATTAGTATTGAATCTCCTATATTCGGTTTCCATTAAATTGAGCTTCGTGTGTTTGAATGATATAATTTGGCTTTTTTTAAATAAAGATTATGAAAGCTACCTCTTCCTCCCGGCACTGGACGGAAGGACTTTTAAATTATTAAAACATATTGTTTAAAATTGGTGCAGACTTAAGAGTTTGCCTTTCACCTTTCAGGCTCTGTGGTAATCAAATTTTACTTTTCTTTTTTTTATTATGAGTGTCTTATATTTTCAAATCCAGTAGTGTTGGTGGTATTCTCTTCATAAGTTGTGAATGGTTGAGGGTGTTGTTACTGTTAAAGAATTAAGGTTTAATCTTGCAATTTCTAATGGTAACATTCAGATATACTTAAAGTTAATTTATGTATTTCCTCTCTATTCTGTTTTTGTTTGTTGGTAATTGTTCCAAATTTCAATTTACTAAATTGATATTTCTCGAAGCATATTTGCTTAATTTTTTGAATTTCTTTTCTTTGGTAACAACATCTATTTTGTGGTAAACTGTTCACACCTTGTGTAAAAATATGAGGTTAGGTTAATGTCTTTGGAGAAAATTATTTGAGTAAATTAAAAGTGGAGTGGAGTTAGAAGAAGAGAAAAACCACCCAACAGTTGTTTATGCTATTCCCATAGCTCGGAAATCTATATTTCTAGTTTAGGAATTCAGAAAATGACTACCTATTCATTCTACACTGAGAAAAAAAAATATACTGCTTTCACCTAGAATGAATATGTAGTCATTTTCTGAATCCCTTAACTAGAAATATAGATTTCCGAACTATGCGAATAGAGTAAACAACTAAGCTGAATAGACGAAATGATCTAGAATTTCTAGTCTCTTGTTTTCTAGGTGACGAAACGATAATGCATCGTTTCAGTAGCGAGAAATTATCGCTTGATTTCTGGAATGGTTTCATAAACTAGAATTATAGTTACTAAAACTAACCTCTTGTGTTCGCATCTATTTGCAGAGATTTTTAATTAAGTTTGACAACGAGAATATAGGAAAACGCTCTTGAATTCTAGTAGGAGACTCTAGAACACTCTAGCAAAAAGAACTAGAATTTATAAGGATAACATGGAACTATTTTTTCTAGAGCCACAATTTAGATTCTAGATGCCAGAACCATATTTTTTTCTCAATGTAGGTGAAGGCGGTATTTTTTTTCTCAGTGCAGCTTCGCAATTTGTTGATGAACACGTGCAAACATTTGATCCTGTTGTGCGACTAGGAATAGCGTTTTCCTTATATTTGTGCAGCTCTCCGATCGCTTTACTCTATCGTACCTCATACATACATATTCATTTAACATATAATGACTCATGTTACTTCTGCAAAGTCACCTTGCCGAATGACGACCATCTGGACTTTTCGGAGAGATTTGCGCATGAGCAGAAATTATGGATACACAACGCTTTCTACAACTTCATGCGTTCTCTTGCGCCCATACTTTCCTAGGCGAAATTGTCTTCTTTTGGTATTTTCTACCGAGCACCAAACACTAACGATCCTTTCTGATACACCCTGCATATTAAATTTTATTTAAATGCAATCAAATACACTTTACTCCATATTTTCTGTCATAGCTAATGTGATCAAAGATTAAATAATTAGAGTATTATACATCTTTCTATTGATATTTTAACGCATGCTAGAATGAATTTAGAATTTAAATTTTCCAAGTTGCAAATAAGTTCAAGAAATACTATATATATTGTTGCAGTTTTATAAAATATTGATCACATTTACTGAATAAAGGGTTAATGCTACTTAATTAAAATGAGATAAAGATATGACAGAGTAGTTAACTTCTGAACCTTTTGCATTATATTTTCTCTAATTTACAAAGTTTTCCAGTCAGCTTATATAAATGCATTTTTCACGATTTCACCTGAAACTTTTCTAACTGAAGAAAATTAAATTGGATAATAAGATAATTAATCTGTGTAAATGTACACTAAAACTGACTTCGTTTAAATAATCTTCTAATTGAACTTCTTAACACATAGATTAAAGGATAGCCATATATAGTAATAAAACACAAATATTTTAAATTACACAAAATGAATTAAAATTTTGAGAATTATATTACTTTTTTTTTAATTTTCAAATTTTTAAATTTCGTATTATATCAACATTTCTAAAGATTAGTTTCTTAATATAGGACTATATATTGGGCAGGAAATTTGAAATATTAAGTGCAGAAAAATTCTGCAAAAAATGCTACAAATATCATAGTGAGAAAAGTGGTCGAAAAATTCATTAAATTGGTAAACATTGAGAAAATCGGTGGTCAAGACTTTACGAGGAATATTTTAAATTTAATTTTGAAATATTCTTTTAACATACTGCACTTAAAGAAAAGAAAAGGCATCTTTAAATGAGAATTTTCGAAATCAATTAATAATAAAACAGAAATACAGCAAACAATAATATCAATAAAATAATTATTGTCAAAATTAATTATGTAGGAATGCTCTTAATCCTTAATTATACGTCTCAAGTTATTTTTCACTCTAACATATTAAAAAAGCCAAGACAAAGATTTTTCAACACGATATAAAAAACTTCATTATACTGTTAAATATCTGCAGCAAACTGGCCAGCCATTAGACCACTTTTAAAGATAGCGGTTACTTCTCCATATTATTAAGCGTATCTGACCGTACTATTGATAATGTTATGGTCAGAATAAAGCTAAAGTACGGTTATGTAAGCTTTTAAAATAAAAATGATCGAATGACAAGACAGTTTACTGCAAATTTTTAACAGCAGTATTAATCGTTACTCAATGTGTTAAAACTGCATTATGTATTTGTAGAATTATATTAATTTAAATAATGCTTCTATTATAAGGAAACCTACAGATTAGTGAACGGATACCAGTTCACGGCGCATAGAAGATTATGAATGACATACAAGCGATTATGAGATTAATAAAATCCATTTCTATCTTCCTGAAGAACAGTCTAAATTTTATACACTTTATGAATAATAAAGTGTATAAAATTTAGACTGTATCACTGAAAAAAATGAAATACTCAAAAATGAGAAAATTGATGTACTCATATTGAACTGAGTATGTTTGGATCAAAAATGAACATATTTTTTCTCTATTTTGAAACATCCCATGTTATCCAACCCAAACACAACGATAATTTTGTACCTCGTAATGGTTTGTTTCATTTATGGTAGCATAAAAAATGTTCATGATGATTCAAATATTAAATTATGTACAGTATTTTAAAATAATTTAAAAGTGCTTATAAATAAAGCTCTTGTTATAAAAATATTGGATTTGGGTATCTTGCAAATAATTTTGCTGTTTTTCTGAATAAATAATCAATTAAACGTTTCTTATTAATAATTTAGAAATGAAAATAAATTTTAGAACAGTTTTACTGTAATTTGTATGTTCAGGATTGCAGTACACAACGATTCATATTTGACCACAACCATGGGATCAAAAATGAGTACATGTGTTTCTCAATTTTGAGTAGATTTGGATAGGAGCTACTTTGAGTATATCATGTATTTAAAATTGAGTACTTTTTACTCAATTTTGAGTACCCATTTTTTTCAGTGTATTGGCTGTATTTTTATAGACGTCGTAGGCTTATTGAGAAATGAGGTTCGTTCCAAAGAACTTAGGCTTATTGCAAAGAGCCTAGAGAGCCTTAGGCTAATTGAAAAATGACCACTTCTCAATCAATCTAATTTTTTCAGGAAATATTGCAATGACTCTAAGAAATTTTAGGCTAATTAGAAAGTGATCAGCGGTTTGTCCAAATATCGTGTTGTGCCCGACCCAAACCTGAAAATTACATTGAAGTCAAAACGGAACAACAAAAGAAAAGTTCCATCCAACCTTACCGCGATTCAAACGCGATAAATTAATTTCCATCCACACACAAACCGGTAGGAAACTGAAAATTCTTTTTGAAATCAACCGGAAACCCGACACGAAACCTACAAAAAAAATTCCATCGAACCGCAACCCGATGCGAACAGGACAAAATAATTTCTGTCGATATGCAAACTAGACCCGAATTCCACAAAAAAGTTCCGTTGAACATTAACACTATTCGAAGACAAAATTATTTCCATCTACAAGTTACCCGACGGGAACCTTAAAATTCCAATGAATCTCAACATGATCTGAAACCGACAAAATTATTTCTGTTGAAATTCAACTCGACCTGAGCCTGAAAATTCCATTTGAAGTCAACCCGCAACCCGACTCGGATCCGACAAAAAAATTCATCCAACATAACCCGATTCGAACATCACAAAAAAATTTGCGTCGACACGCAACTGATACGTACCTGAAAATTCCATTTGAGGTCATCCCGTAACCCGAACAATCCATTTTAGGTTCATTTTTCAATATGAAAGATAAAATCGTTATTAGCGATATAATTGTAGATTACTTTTCACAATTGCATTGAAAGATTAATTAATTTCGCGTTATTTAGTGTTCGGGTTGAAGCATTTCGAGTTCTAGTTCAAATATGCCGGGTTCCATCTCGACGGAAATTATTTTCTAGAGTTTGATTCAGGTTGCGGTTCGATGGACTTCTTTTTGTCCTGTTGGTGTCGGATTACTGGTTGACTTCGAATGATTTTTCACGTAGGGTAGGGTTGCGTATCGGCGGAAATTATTTTGTCGTTTTCGGATCAGGTTGCTGTTCGATAGAATATTTTTCTTGGGTTTAGGTGGAGTTTAAGGTTGAGTTCAAATAATTTTTTAGGTTCGGGCTGCGTTGCGTATCGACGGAAATTACTTTGTCGCGCTCGGATGCGGGTACGGTTCGATAGAATATTTTCGTTAGGTCCGTGTGTGGTTTAGGAATGACTTCAAATGAATTTTTAGGTTTGGGTTGGTTGCGTGTTGGCGCAATTTATTATGCAATGTTCGAATCAGTTTACGGTTAATGAACTTTTTTTGTCGGGTTTGGGTCTGGTTAAGTGTTGACGGACATTGTTGTGAAATATTCGGATCGTGTTACTGTTCGACAGAATTTTTTGTCGAGTTCGAATAGAGTTCTGTGCTGACTTTGATTGGAATTTTCAGGATTGGGCTAGTTTGAGTGTCGATGAGAATCATTTTGTCGTGTTCTGATTGGGCTGCGGTTCGAGGAATTTTTTGTCGTGTTTGGGTGGAGTTGTGGGTTGTCTTCAAATGGAATTTTCAGTTTCGGGCCGCGTTACGTGTCGACGGAAATTATTTTGTCGTGTTCGTATCTTGTGGATTTCAATGTAAAGTTTTTTTTTCGAGTTTGGGTCGAGTTGCAATGTCACTTTTTTTCCAGTCTCGGGCCAGGTTTGATATCGATGGACAGTATTCTGTCTGGTGTTCAGATCGGGTTGTGGTTCAATGTAATTTTTTTGTCGTATTCCGATAGAGTTTCTGGTTGACTTCAAATGGAATTTTTAGGTACGGCTCGAGTTGAGCGTAGCCGAAAATTATTTTGTCGTGCTCGGATCGGGTTGCGGTTTGGTGCAATTTATTTGTTGGAGTTGGGTGAATTTGCGGCATGACTTTAAATGGAATTCTCAGGTTCATGTCTGGTTGCGTTTAGGCAGAAATAATGTTTTCATGTTAGGATCGGGTTGCGGTTTGATGGAACTTTTCTTTGCCGGGTTCGGGTTAACTTTAAATGGAATTTTCAGGTTCGGTTCTGGTATAACATGATATTTAGACAAACAGTTGGTCATTTTCTAATTAGCCTAAAGCAGCGTAGACTCATTGCAATAATCCCACAAAATACCATTCTGATTGGAAAATAAATGATCATATTCCAATTAGCCTAACGCTGTCTAGGCTCTTTGCAAATTTCCCGAACAATAAAAGGCTGATAGGAAAAAGGGAGAGGATTCCCCAATTAGCCCGTCTGTTTCCTAACAACCTAGGTTTTTTGCAAAGAGCCTGATTTCTTAGGCTACGATATATACATTAAATTCACTGTACTCTTTCTTTGAAAAGAAGAGGAATAAAATATTACTCACAAGTTAACTGCTTCGCTAAGGTCTTAACCCATAAAATATAAAATTCATAGAAATATTTTGTCAAAAAAAGTTAGACAAATTTCGTAAGAAGATTATCTGAAAAAAAAAAATGCACACACACACACATATATATATAATATATATATATATATTTTGGGGGGGGGGGGGGAATTTGAAAATTACTCATGCATTCCGAGGCCATATCTTTTAATATGGAGGGTATTTTTCGATCTGACTGAACAGCAACTTAAACATTTACTAAGGCAGACAAATTTATCATGCCTGTAGAAGTAATTAATATGGGATTGAATAATAAATAAATAAAATGAAATAAATATCGGAATAAGTAATCGATACTGGGCCGGGAAATATACATATGTACATATACAAGAACTTTTTACGTTATGTGATAGTAAAAATTTTTAAGATTATGGGCATTAATTTTTTGTAAATAAACAACATGCAATTTATAAAAAAATCTCATTTCTTATTCTAATCTTTTCTGAATTTTTACTTTTTTTATATCCTGGGTATAATGCTGAACTATATTTTTCATAAAAAATTTTCTTATCAAAAATGCACATTTTAAAATGCTTCTTATATGTATTTTTTATCACCACATTCTGCTTAAGCAATATTTTATTATTTTAATATAGTGATGAAAGTGCCACTTTATTTTACAATTTTCCATAAATGCAAAATTTGACAATATAAAGGCGTCAGTAATTATTACTACCTTTTCTATTAAAACATATTTATACGATCAAATAATCCTAAGTTTTGATATTTTAAATACTGAATGAACGCGTAATAAATTTGATGACATGTAGAGCCAAAAACTAATCACTCCTTAGTTATCTCCTTTGTCATTTAGAATCACTTTTCATTGTTCGGATATTTAACCCTGTTAAAAATAGCTGTCTGGTAAAATTGCGTTTGTGACAGAAGCAGATGGCAAATTATTATTTTTGTGAATATCATGTCATCTCAGAACTATATGATCTGGAAAGAAGAAAATTCTATAAGGCCATTGTGCCTAAATGTGTTGTGATTTCTCATACGTTTGTCACATTTATGATTTATTATAAAGATAAGATTATATTTTAAATCTTATTAAGACTAAAATGCCAACTATACGCAAAAATGAGTCGTCTTCACGTTTAGGATATTTTTTGTAACATTTACAGTAGCTAAAAGTTAAATGAGATGTCCAAAGTACCTAAATGGTGACAACACATTTTATGCATGTGAGTGCATCTTAATTTTATTAATTTAATTGTTATTAGTTTTTTTAAATACTGAACCAATAATAAATTGCACTGTAAACAATTTTTCCTACGCACCATAATATAACGAAATATTTTGAGCCACACTGTAAAGGAACAATAAATGCTACACACTTCATTTTCCATACCGAATGTGCCATATCAAAGCTCAATATCAAATATGAATTATACGGATTCGAAGTATATTTACGCGAGTTAGAGCACGGGGAGATAGAGAGACGAACAGACAAACTGAATTCTTAAACATTTTTTAAATATATTAGAAAGTTTTAAAGACACCTCTAAACAATTTACGCCTGTTGGGCTAAATTTGCCGAATTGAAGAAGAAAAGGTTTGGCGGTAAGAGCAGCAACTTTTCTAAGCGATTCGATAGAATTTCATGCAAATGAAATATTATAAAGGTATTAGCTCGGCGTTGAAGCATAAATTAAAGACCAAGCTCGGTTTGACTGAATTTATGCTGAATTAAAGGGAGCGCCCGCAATTCCTTGTCTAAATAAAACATAAATTAGATAAAACTAAAATAATTAAATAGATAATAATTAGGAATAAAATGAAGACAAGAGGGATTAAAATTTGTCTTCTAGGTGGAGCCACGAAAAAAACGCAGTACTATTAATGTACTACAATAAAAAAATAAAAAGGTAGAGTTAAAAGGTGAGGAAAAGTCTCCATCTCACAGAGATAGAAAACAAAA
The DNA here is from genome assembly GCA_963932465.1 of Maratus speciosus. Lineage (NCBI taxonomy): Eukaryota > Metazoa > Arthropoda > Arachnida > Araneae > Salticidae > Maratus > Maratus speciosus. The sequence goes on from OZ010789.1 coordinate 336,576,522, forward strand.
ATGTCAGGAGTATAGGAAAGGTTTATAAATTCAGATTGGCTGCTCGAACGACAAATCAAGAATAGAAACGCAGAGTTTCATTGGAATAACCCGGAAAGTCAAACAGATTAAGAATTGAGAAAATATGTCTACAAAATTAAGAAATTAAGATATAAAATTAACTAAAAATATTAATTTAAAGGAGTATATATAAAAAAAAATTAAAGTTTAAAAAGGCATGGAATTACATAAAAAAAATGTTTTTTAAAATAATATACTTTGGTTTTAACTTATATTCAAATATTATATCAACAATTTATTTCAACGATACATTTTGAACTGCATTCAAATAAAGGATAATTTCTTTTTATATAATTTGCTTCATAGTAATGTTGAGTAGAATGCCCAATATTTAATAAAGTGTAAAAGTATCTAATTGTCTCTATACATATTTAATTACAAAATAAATCTGACACACTTTGTAAATTATTCGGTTTGCAAGAAGTCTCTTTTTTACACGGTGTATAAATTATACATGTTTATGAACCTCACAGCAACAAAAAAATAGTTAGGGCTAATATGCCAAGAATAATTAAAGTTGCCCATTAATAGTTATTTTTTATTTTTTTTAATATGAGATTCAAAAATAATAATAATAATTGGATTAAGGAATATATATATATTTAAATATCCAAGGGGGTAGATGTAAGAATCTATAATGTATTTTGCTTTAATTTCACCAAGATAAATGTTGATAGCACTGGTGCTTCAAGGACTTCTTGATATCTTTTCACTATTATTTAGGTCGAATGCTAATGGAAGGATTTTATAAAGTTCGCAAAGTAGTTTTCCATAATTGAAAAATATATATACTGGATTCTAATTCATATGCAGATCAGAGAACATAATCAACGGAACAAATTATCTTAAATACGTCTTTCTTAATTCAACGTAGAAGACCTCTACACTTTAAAAAATATCGGTGTAACTTTACACCAAAAGTGGTGTGTGGAAACACCACCAGTAATTTGGTATAATGAAATACCAACAATTAACTGGTATAAAGAAACACCACTTTTGGTGTAAAGTTACACCACTATTGATTTGATGTGCTTTATAAATTTCTCAAGTTTTTGAGGAAAAAATATTTTAAGGAAAATGTTTTTCATTTTAAATGGAATATCAACTTTCAAATGTCACTCTTAAAAAAACATTCAATACAAAAGCAAGTCTAATAATGAACAAAACTTTCCATTTTCTCCCATGACTTCCCATATTTATCTCATTATTATGACAAGCGGGGATGACCGAGCTATGCTCGGTGAAAATTAGCTTAATGTTCAACTCGATAGAATTTTCATACTGTATTTCTCTTTGTATTATTGCTATAAAATATGTTCTATTACAGCAGTATTACTCACAAAAACATTCAATATGAAAAGTACTTAGTACATGCTTCTAAAGTTTACACTATTTACACACTTACAACGAAAGGCCATTAATCCGAATTACATTTTTAGCTCAACTTTGATTGCTTTAACCACGTACCTCGAGTCCTATTAAGAATTTCTAAAAAGTTCTTTCTCCTTCTGAATGCTTATTGTTTCGACAAAAATAGACACATTTAGCAACAATCTTGCATTTAGCACCGAGTATGTGTTTTGGCATTTGTAATCTTGAAAGTCGATTTTTCAGCCAAATGTTGCTAATATTTCGACTACTTCGCGGTTTCATGACGCAGCCCCGTAGTGAGATAAAATGACATACTAATCAAATCTGCTCGAACAATTGAATCAGTTCAATGGTCAGGTAATCAAAAACGGTACGATACAAAATTTAGTCAAAATCATTTAAGGCGTTTAATAGAAATTAGCTTAACCCGCAGTGAACCCAAAATGATTCACTAATCAAACTTTCTCGAACATGTGATACAGCCGCGTGGTCTTCTCGAGCCAGAAAATGATAAAATACAAACTTTAATCAAAATCGTTAAAGCCGTTTTCTAGATAAAATTATCTTGGCCAATAGTGACCGAAAAAGGACCCATTAATCGCAATTTCTCAAACATGTGACCTAGCCTAATGGTTTTATACCAGAAACGGCATAATACAAATTTTTGTCAAAATTGTTTGAGGCGTTTTTATATACAATTAACTTGACCCTGACCCACTGTGAGTCAAAATCACCCACCAATGAACTAACTTTTTGAACATGCAACCTAACCCAATGATTCTAATTGAGCTCGAAAACGATAGAACACAAAATTTAATCGATATCGTTAGAGCCGTTTTTTAGATAAAATTAACTTGACCCCAAAATGACACAATAATCTAATTTTCTTGAACATGTGACCCAGCTCAGTGGCCTTCTCAAGACCGAAAGCGATTTAATACAAAATTAAGTCAAAATCGTTAGAGCGTTTTTTATATAAAATTAGCTTGAACCATTGTGAATCAAATATGACTCAGTAATCGAAATATTTCGCAAATGTCACCCAGCCCTTAGTCTTCTTGTATCAAAGAAGGTTGGATATAAAATTTAGTTAAAATCGTTTGAGCCGTTTTTTAGATAAAATTAACTTGATCCTGACAGATTATGACGCAAAATGACCCACTAATCATATTTTCTTGATTATGCGATAAAACCCAATGATCTTCAAGATCCCGCAAACGATAGAATACAAAATTTAAATCTTTACAGGCGTTTTCCAGACAAAATTAGCTTGACCCGTAGTGACCCAAAAATGACTCACTAATCGAAATTTCTCGAACATGTGATCTATCCCAATGATCTTCTCGTTCTCTCGGTAGAATAAAAAGTTTTGTTAAAATCGTTTGTGCCGTTTTTAGATATAATTAACTTGACCTTGACCTATTGTGGCCCAAAATGACCCGATAATCGAATGTTCTTGAACATGCGACCTAGCCCAAACCTATTATTGTGCCCGAAAATGATAAAATGCAAAAGTTCGCCAAATTCGTTAGAGCTGTTTTCTTGATAAAATAAACTGGACCCACAGTGACCCAAAAATGACCCTCTAATCGAATTTTCTCGAACATGTGACTTAGCCCAATGGTCATCTCGTAATCTAAAATGATTGAATACGAAATTTAGTTAAAATCGTTAGAGACGTTTTTTTAGATAAAATGGGCTTGACCCATAGTGACCCGAATATGACACACTAATCGAAATATTTCGAACATGTAACTTAGCCCAATAGTCTTCATGTGCCCAAAGACGGTTGGCTATAAAATTTAGTTAAAATCGTTCGAGCCGTTTTTTAGATATACTTAACTTGACCCTGACAGATTATGACGCAAAATGACCCACTAATCATATTTTATCGATTATGCGACATAACCTAAGGGTCTTCTCGATCCCGAAAACGATAGAATACAAAATTTAATCTAAATCTTTAGAGCCGTTTTCTAGACAAAATTAGCTTGACCCGTAGTGACCCGAAAAGGACCCACTAATCGAAATGTCTCGAACACGTGACCTGCCACAATAGTCTCCTCGTGCCCATAAACGTTTGGATATATATCGTTTGAGCCGATTTTTATATATAATTAGCTTGACCCTGACCCATTATGACCCAAAATGACCCACTAAACGAATTTCCTCAAACATGTAACCTAGCCGTATGGTTTTCTCGTGCCCGAAAATGGTAAAATACAAAATTTAGTCCAAATCGTTAGAGCCATTTTTAAGATAAAATTAGCTTGACCCACAGTGACCCCAAAATGACCCACTAATCGAATTTTCTCGAACATGTTACATAGCCCAATAGTCTTCTCATGCCCAAAACGGTTGGATACGGAATTTAATCAAAATCGTTAGAGCCGTTTTTTAGATAAAATGGGCTGGACCCAAATATGACCCAATAATCGAATTTTCTCGAACATGTGACCTCGCCCAATAGGCTTCTCCTGCCAAAAGACGGTTGGATATAAAATTTAATTAAAATCGTTTGAGCCATTTTTAGATATAATTAGCTTGACCTTGACCCATTATGACCCAAAATTACCCACTAAATGAATTTTCTCAAACATGTGACCTAGCCCAATGGTTTTTCCGTGCCCGAAAATGGTAAAATACAAAATTTAGTCAAAATCGTCAGAGCCGTTTTAAAGATAAAATGTACATACACACACATGCACAATTTTTGCTCACATTATAGTATAAGATTATCTAGTATTGCAAGTATATTTATTAAAAAACTGAAGTTAGTTATGATTCATAAAAGGGCTAATATGATAAATTAGCAAGTCAAATATGATAATTGGCAATTCAAATAACACAATATTTTTGTACTTTTTTAAACATTTGCAGGGGCTTTAATCCATCTCCTCTCCACACCACCCTCCATTTACTGATGCACTTTAACAGAGCTTTAGATTTAAATTTTAAAGATCAAAATAAATAAAATTTGATAGAAAATGAACTTGAATGTATCCGCATTATATGTCGCAAATTGATTTCCCACCTATTACCCGTATACGTCAAATTTTAAACGCTTCCCATTGTAATGTGTTCAAATGAAAAGTTTTTGTTTAGGATAAAGTGAACAGATTTTCAATTCAAATAGAAAAATTTCGACACTCCCACAAAAGAAATCCTGGCTATGCTACTGATTGCTATCACAAACAATATTATTATTAATGCCAAATACACAAAAATACGATTAGTTAGTATTAATTATCCTTACAACATAAATGGTGAATAAAAAAAGAAAAAAAAACTATACATTTACGATGATAAATATTTTTTTTTGCTTTCAAATTTAAACAATTTTAATGTTTTACATATTATTAAAATACACATTTTAAAGAGTTAATTACAAAACCTCAGATAAACTTTAATAATAGAAAAAAATACAAATATAAATTCAAAGAATGTATTGTTAAAACATGAACATATAACACCATGTTTATTTTTAATACTCCTTTAAAGTAGGTTTAAAGGTTCATCATAAGGGTCTTACTTCAGATGTTATTCAGACTAAGGACTTACTTGAACTGAAGTAAAACCCTTATGATGGTCACATTGAGGCTGAAACTTGTCGGTTTTAGACTATTAAAATTTTATTTAAGGTTTTGAAAGTGTTTATGTTTTATGTGTATTATACGTGTTTTAGTAAAACTTTTTTTAATTATATTTCAACAAAAATAGTTTTTGTAAAGCTGCAGAAATCTGTAGCTTTAAAAAAGAATCTATTAAAATTTTATCTATAAACCGGGTTGCAGTTACATAAAAAGTTCTTGGCATCCCAGTTTCCTAAAAAATTCTTAGTAACCTTACAGAATTTTTGATTTACAGTGCAAACGTGTATCTGTTGAATTTTTGTTGTTGCCTTACGTAAAAAGTTCTAGGCATCCTAGTTTCCTAGAACATTTTTAGCAATTTACAGATTTTTTTTTCTTTTTACAATGCCTGTAAAACACGATAAAATCAAAACTAAATATTTCGAACCTCTGACGAAAGTGTCATTTTTACAAGTTTACATTATAAGTAATTTTAATTTCTAAAATATTGAAATAATTAGTCTACTAAATCATATTATACAGGTATTATGTATCAATTTAAAATCTATACATATGTAAAGAAAATATAGGTATCACAAAAGCAAAAGTTAAAAAATAATTTCAAGTGGAAGGAAAACATATTTGTTTACTTAGACACTCTGGTGATTGTAATCAACAAACAATACGTACGATAAAATCAAAGCTAAATATTTCGAACCTCTGACGAAAGTGACATTTTTACAAATTTACATTATAAGTAATTTTAATTTCTAAAATATTGAAATAATTAGTCTACTAAATCATATTACACAGGTATTATGTATCAATTTAAAATCTATACATATGTAAAGCAAATATAGGTATCACAAAAGCAAAAGTTAAAAAATAATTTCAAGTGGAAGGAAAACATATTTGTTTACTTAGACACTCTGGTGATTGTAATCAACAAACAATACGTACGATCAAGTTAAAGGCAATATTAGTAAACTTTGAACATATAACACAAGACATATGCGTAATACATACATATTTTAAAGCTGTTTTAACTCACAGAATTAAAAAATTGTTAAACACAATAAAACCGAAGGTAAATATACTCAATTAAAAATATATTTTAGTGTTCGTAAACAAATAAACTATAAGTAAATATATACTTACTATTTCACGAGATTTCTTTTATTACACTTATAACGGTAATTAAATTTATTCCAAGAATACAGATTAGCAGTTGTTTTCCCTTTCACAAATCATTCGTTCGTTACATTTGGACTTAAGTCACGTGTGTGTACATAACTCTCTTTTTTTTTTTTAACTCAGCGCCGGCCTGGCTGGTTTTCGAGTAAATAGTCCAAGCAAATTAAAATAAAAATAACTTCAACTCGGGCAAAACTGCAACAGAAGCTCTGTTAATTGTTTTTTACTGAGTAATCCTTACTGAGAAAGATGTAAAAAATCAGACAAATCTGAGCTCGGGAAAACCTTTATAAACGGATTGCAAAATGGCTTACCGAGTCAAATGTCATTTAAAAATTTTACATCTGAATTGGTAACCGACTTCTACAATTTCTTTAAAAGATTAAAATTGAACCATTCCGAGTGTATCATAACACTTTTTTCGGTGTTCAAGCCAAACTGAGAATATATTTAAACCTTATTTAGCATTTGATCAACCAAAATTAAGCGTAATAATACTTCGTTCTTTTTTCAGTGTAGGATTTTCGTCACCCTGATTAAAGCTATCAATTTGATGCGGTAGGTTTACTTCGGCAGCTCTTGGAAAATATGTAATTTAGTAAACACAGTTCGGGAAAAAAATCCATCTTGATTACCCAATATCCACCGTCGAATTCTTCTCATTTAGTTATTCAGTTGATAACAGTTGTCTTGTTCTCATCGGTAGGCGATTAATAAAGTGATGCTAATTTGAAAAAGTATCCATTTCGCTGAAAAGTAAGATGATCCCTTTTTGATGAAAAAAAAAAGATATGAGGCATTCTCACAATCTTTTGACTTTTAAGCCCCACAATAATAATTTTTATTTTAGTACATATTATTGGTTTTTTTCCCTTATACTGGAAAACATCCCATTGCGTGACTGCATAATAATATTATCGAGATAAATAAGTTTTGGACGATGTTGGAGGTCCAAATATGCCATAAAATTCCTATACCGTCTCGTGTCCGTGATGCTGATTTTTAGGTGCGTTTGTAATTATATAAATACATAGCACCTGTAGTCGTCGTTCAGTCCGTCTGTCTGTCCGCATATAACAGAGAAAAAACTACCCAACCGAATGGTCTGAAATTTTAAACATATGATTGTTGCAAAATGTTGTCAAGCCATTTCAAATTTTATGAAAATCGGATGTATAGTTTAATTACAGGTACAGTCAAAAGTTTTCCGTTACATTACGGCCAATGGGAAAAAATTATTGCAAGTGCATTTTAATAATGTTACAGCCTTCCGAATGGTCTGAAATTTTAAATATATAATTGTTTTTAAATTTTGTCGAGCCATTTCAAGTTTTATGAAAATCGGATGTATAGTTTAATGACAGGGACAGTCAAAAGTTTTCCGTTGCATTACGGGGAATGGGAAAAAATTATTGCAAGTGCATTTTAATGATGTTACAGACTATGTACTTATGAAGTGCAAAAAATATACATTCAGTGCATATGGAGTGCAAAAAATAATTATGAAACTAGTTATAGTACGAACGCAACTCATTTGCCACGTTTTACGAGCAATTTTCAACTTGTTGATTTTGGAGCTGGAACTATTGTTTTATATAAATATGTAGCAAAAAATTAACCTGCAAACATTTTACGGTTGTTATAATTTTTTTAACTCTGTCCTGGTTTTTAGCTCGCCTACCGTCCCTCTTGCTAAAATTATACAGAAAATCATTTCAGATGCAGCTACAGAGTTTTTTGAACAAAAAGTATGCTAGAGAAAGAAGGTCTAAAATTCTTTGACAGGAAATTTACTGCAGAATTTAAATCAGCATTTAAATATCATTTTCAAGCATCGTGGCTTTATTCGTAGACTTACGGTCCCCAAGGTTTATTCCTTCACTTGAATTTTTTTTTAATTTAATCCAATGTAAATAACTGTTTCTAAAAGTCAATGAACATGTGGCTATTGCTTAGTCTTAACATGATTTGTCTAAAAATAGGTGGTAATTTTCCCGACCGTCCCATTCTTTAACACCACTTTAAGACAAGGTTATACCAGAATTTAGTACTAAAAATACTACATTGTTATTATTTCTTATTTTAATGTCCTGTGGACACTATGTAAATTCATTATAGGGAAAAATTTAGAAGAAAATAAAAAGTTATAGTGGTACAACTGGCAAGTTTAACTAACCTCAGTTAAATAAAAAAAATTTCGCCGCTGACCATTTTTTTCTTTATTTTGAATCATTAAGCTATTCGTATACAAGTTTAAAATGTTATTTTAGTAAGTTCAATTTCGCCATATTTTTATTCCTGCAAGTTAAAAAATTGTGAGAATGCCTCGTACATTCCTTGGATGAGAATTAAAGAAGAACTGTCTGGACGAAATTACAAATGGGACTTCTTAGGAAAGAGGATACCCATCAGTAGTTATTATCTGACATGTAATTTTTGTATTTCTGCTTTCCCTCTCTTCGTAGAGACTTCAGCCAATGGTATTTCCTGTAAGCCGGTTAGAATTTGTATGAGAATTTTCACATCGTCTCTGCCTTCGTAGTTGATCTCATAAATTTTACAATAAATTGCTTGCCAATTACTTTCCAACGTTGAATAGGGCAAATGATTCGCGTTGGCGTCATGTATTATTCTTGAACGAATAAAGATGTCTGGTTGAGACATATACAGTTTATATGGGTAATTGCATTTACATACAAATAAACAAAATTAAAATTAATTCCTAAATTAATATACAAAATCGATACATAAAAATAAATAGTATTTTGAAATCTTAAAAAAGCAATAAATTGATACCTAAATGCCTATATTTATTTTTATATAATATGAATATTTTTAAAATTAACATATCTTATTTTTTATAATTAAAATTTTTTAAGTTATCTGAGGCGTTTTCGTCGTATCAACACGTATATTCAGTAATGTACTAAAATTTGATTTAGCTTAAAAACGCATACCGCATCTCATCAAAGCATATCAATTTCATTATGTTTAAAATACGGTAACAACTTTAAAATGAAATGCAAACTTTTTTGTCTTCATAGACCATAATGTAACGGAATTACTTTGTTTGGGCGTGTAAAGGAATGTGCATTCTATGCACAGTATATTCTGGAGAAGACCTGTTATAATACACCTCAATTTCACCTATCAGTTTCATTAACTTTGAAACACGGTAAATGATTTTTTCACTTAGACCAAAATGGAACGGAATTCTTTTGTGTGCCCCTATGAACGAAAATAGAATGCTTCACACTCGATTTGTGATTGCGAATGTTCAACTCTAAAGTTCAATAACATACACTAAACACAGCATAATAACGTGAGTTAGATGCTGGGGTAGATCTGAGCATAATAACGTGAGTTAGAACACGGGTAGACAAATGGTCAAGCAAACAAAAGTCGAAAAACAGACATGCGGTCATTGCATCGAAATTATATTTGTTAGTCTGTAAATTGCTTACAGATTATGTTTTGTCCGTTCGCTGTATCGCTACCCCAACGTTATTAAACAGAGCTTGGTACACATTTTGTTCCGCTATACCACTAATACCGTTTTTACTGTCTGGCCCATTGTACTCGTAGCCTTAAGGTTAACATTGCTTCATAGCTCTAAAAATCTCATTCTGTATAACTTCTCATTATACTATAGTTATGCAGTGGTTATGCATGAAAAAAAAAAGCGTTTATTCTTCCGTTTAATATATAATTAAATATTTTAATGAATACTTTGTTCAGTCATTTTTTTAGAAGCATAAAATTAAAATCTTCACTATCTGGAGAAAAAAGATGACCCAGTTCAAAACAAGTAACATTTCTTCGAAAGTAATTTTCTGCCTGTAATTCACTTGACTCTCCGTTTAATAGAATGATATGTCGCTGGAACGTGAAAAAACATTTCGAGAAGTTGTTAGATGATATCTTGGACAAGTTTGGTTGATTTTAGTCGGGTGATACACTCATTTTGCCATCGCTGCAGGGGAGAGGGTTATCGTGGAGACTAATGAATACTTTGTTCAGTCATTTTTTTAGAAGCATAAAATTAAAATCTTCACTATCTGGAGAAAAAAGATGACCTAGTCCAAGACAAGTTACATTTCTTCGAAAGTAATTTTCTGCCTGTAATTCACTTGACTGTCCGTTTAAAAGAATGATATGTCCTTGGAACGTAAAAAAAACGTTTCGAGAAGTTGTTAGATGGTATCTTGGAGCATGTTGGTTGATTTTAGTCGGGTGATACACTCATTTTGCCATCCCTGCAGGGGAGAGGGTTACCGCGGAGACTAATGAATACTTTGTTCTGTCATTTTTTAGAAGCATAAAATTAAAATCTTCACTATCTGGAGAAAAAAGATGACCCAGTTCAAAACAAGTTACATTTCTTCGAAAGTAATTTTCTGCCTGTAATTCACTTAACTGTCCGTTTAAAAGAATGATATGTCCTTAGAACGTGAAAAAATGTTTCGAGAAGTTGTTAGATGATATCTTGGAGCATGTTGATTGATTTTAGTCGGGTGATACACTCATTTTGCCATCGCTGCAGGGAAGAGGGTTACTGCGGAGATAATGAACACTTTGTTCTGTCATTTTTTAGAAGCATAAAATTAAAATCTTCACTATCTGGAGAAAAAAGATGACCTAGTTCAAGAGAAGTAACATTTCTTCGGAAGTAATTTTCTGCCTGTAATTCACTTGACTGTCCCTGTAATTCACTTGACTGTAATTCACTTGACTGTAATTCACTTGACTGTCACTTGACTGTCCTGTAATTCACTTGACTGTCACTTGACTGTGCGTTTAAAAGAATTACATGTCCTTGGAACGTGAAAAAAACATTTCGATGAGTTCTTAAAGGATATCTTGGAGCAGGTCGGTTGATTTTAGTAGGGTGATACACTCATTTTGCCATCGCTGCCGAGGACAGAGTTATCGCGGAGACAACAATAAACACCCCAGTAAAAAGATTCAATTTTTATCAGTTTGGGGTTAGGTGCCAATATAAAACGTTGAATATTTTACAGATTTCTAACATTAATTTGATTTCCTGCCTACATTTGCCTTTGATATTAAGTAGAGAAATCGCTAGTTTTTGCCAAGACGATATTGTGTGAATTTCTCATTAGGGGAGACCGGGGCTAGTAGGCGCAGTTTTTATTTATTGATTTTTATAAATTTTTTGTTTAAGTTTTTTAACAAACTTTAATTGCACTTTTAAAGAACAGATATTAAGCTATAAATACCCGGAGTTTTGAGTTTGTAGCTCTTGTAGTTTATGTCTAGCGAAAGCCTAAAGTAAAAGGGAAATTGAGCGCCAACCTACCCCGTCACGGGGCAAGTTGCTTATACCTATGAGGTAAGTTGGCACACGCTTTATAAAAATTTAAATGAAACTCAAATAAGGCACGCAGTTAAAAGAAATCAATTTCATTATTACCAGTAAGTTTAAACAAAGGCGTTGTCGCCGTACAATGTAAATTCTAAATTATACGGACAAAAAATAATGAATAAAACGTTAACACTGAGTAACTTCTATCTTACTCGATATCATCATCAGAATTACAGTTGCCACAAATAAAAAATCGAATGTCTCCGTTTGGGCAAGCTCCATGTGCCCAAAATCTTGCATTACAACCACTTTTTACTGTGTATGTTGTATTTCAACCTGCCAGCACACACCAGACGCCGAGACAACTTACCCCGTGTTCAATGCGCCTACCAGCCCCATAATAAATTTCTTCACAAAAGGGAGACGTAACATTCTAAACATAAATAATCCAAGTAAATCATACATGAGGAAGGTACAGTAAATCATACACTAAGAAAAACTGAACAAGTTAAATCGCAATTATTAAGACAAGTATTAGAAATTAGAAAAAGAATTAAGCAACAAAAAATTACTTATAAGTGCAAAAAACAGAAAAAATCGTAATGAATGTCCACTGTACGTAGGTAACGCTGCAAAATTACAATGAGGATTGTAAAAAGCAAGAAGAAAGGTACTGTGTGACCGGTCGCGCAATATATCCAGAAACAGGCGATTTATGATGGCTGCGCCTACTTACCCCTGTAGCCAACTAGCCCCGGTCTCCCTTACGATTACTGTTCAGCAATTTGATGTTGGGGTTCATTCTCTAAGGGCTAGTACCGAGATTCGACTCCACAGGAAGGCACGGTAAGTATAGATATTCAATACAAATATATGTTCCAGTATATATAATTATTATTCAGATTTTTTTTTAAATATTGCGTTAGAGCTATTGATTGCGTTAGAGAGTTGCGTTTAATTTCTCTCTACAAACAGAAATTTCCCCTTTTGAATACTGGTAAATCTATATCTTGAAAACTGTGAAATATTAAAAGGAATGTTTTGTGAAAACAAGAAGAATAGAAGACAATTATTTTGACAGTACATTTTCCGTTTTTTTTTTTTTTTTTTTTTTTTTTTTTTTTTTTTTTTTTTTTTACAGTGTATAGCATACATTAAAGGTAACATTCTGGCGATGCAATGGTATAATATTTTGTTTGAAAATAAATTAACATCTCGACAACCATTGGAAATGTTTTGTAATGTATTTATAAATCACCTCTTTTCATTTTACTTTAGTTTTCTGAGCAATAAAAGGTATTATTTCCAAGCAGAAATAATAGCGCAGGCATAAGCTAATATATTTTCCCATTAAGCCAATATGTGCACGGAACTCAATATCATATTACATTCTTCTTTCTTTTATGAAGAAGTATGGATACAATAACTGCACTGGAATATAATGTTTTTGTGATGATATTACATATTTTTAAATTATCAATTCCTACATTTTTATGGCTCAGTGAATACTAAAAACCCAAAATTGTTTTACTTGTTCTAGTTTTGTAGTCCTATATTTTGTCGACTTGTTCTATTACTTTTAAGACGAAATCAGTACCGGCAACTTTTGAAAAATATTGGGTGGGCTCAAAAATTTAAAAGGAAAATAACGCATACACCCCCCCCCCCCTTTGTGCGTGTGTGTGTGGAGACAGAGGCGGTGGGAGAGCAAATGACTAATGATGATAATTCAAAGTTAAAGTATGTTTTTTTCTAAGCAAAATATAAAACTACTATATTTAATTATAATTTAATAAATATTTTTCTTAAATTATATATTTTCATGAGATTTTTCGCATAGATACATTAATATTTATTATAAATAACACAAAAAGTGCTAACTATCAAAAGTGCAAAAAATTAAATGTCAAGAAAAACATAAAATCTAGTTACCGGTTTTATCAATTCAAGGCATTAAAACAGATGGCAAAGTATGCAAGATTTTTCTTTTTGACAGAAATTTATTTATAAATTCGCAGAAGGGGCTTCCAGTGTTCCTGTAAGTGTAATTGATGTCCCTACTATTTTTCAAACATAATTATCTTAATACCGTCAGAAAAACTAAATTTTGATTATGTAAATAAATAAATGAAATAAATCAATTGAAATTTGGTGCGCGGAGAGACTAAATTATTGGGTGTGCTCACGGCCCACAGTTTCTTGAGCGAAGCATCAGTTCAAATCTAGAGCTATTCCAATGATTTGTTTGCTGATGTATTTGCTGATTTGTTTGTCCAATGTTGTTGATGATTTCCAATGCTTGTTTTTTCTGTCCGGTGTGTAGTTAATTTGTACGGATTTTTATGAAGTATAGATGCTTTTTCTTGTCATGCGTTATGACGAATGCATGATAAGAATTTCATTTTTCTTTTATAAATGCAAAGTGAATGATGCTTTTTTTCCTTAAATGTACAGATTGGTATTAATATCCCTGCGTGATCTTTTATTAAATCGGTATTTTAAATAAGAAAATGTTGATGTGAATAACCTGTACCATGACTAAACAAACTTGAAACACATAATTATCCTACATATTCTTAAACATATAGTTATTCTTATTATTATCTCATTTTGACTACCGAACCTATCATTATTCTACAATAAATATTAGTAAACTTTGGAGAATGTTAACGTAGATTATATCCTCATATTTAAACATTATTCCTTCTCGTAACATTACTCGTATTTGATTTAATCTTGAAACTAGAATATTTAATACTTTCATAATAAATGTTTAAACTACCTTAATAAAGTCTTGAATTATTCGCTTATCTCTTTTAGCGGGAGGAATCTATATTTAGATAAAATTTAGTCTGATAAAAGTGGCATTTACAAATGATTAATCATTCAATAATTCAAAAAAATTTTAGAAAGTAAATACTTCAACTTTCTTGAGTTCTTTTCAGTATTTTTCCTATTTTTTTTAAATTTAATTAATAGTTCGTTCTCAACATTATGATGTTGATATTTCTTCTTCTATTTTTTTTATATTTTATGTTTAAGAATAAAGTTCTTTCATATATCTAAGCTTCTCTATTAAATATAATTCTATATTTTATGACATGCATTTCTTTTTAAACCCAAATAATGTATTTTCACAAAATGTTACAGAATGAATTTTGTTTAGATGTATTTAAATTCATTATGGTTTTATGTTTGTTATTACTCTTTGATAGTCAATTAATATTTATAAGTTATGGAATAACTTATAAATATTATTAACTTATAAATTTATAAATTTTTATGCATTTAGCTCTTAAATCTAGAAAATTTATAGTCTGGATTATTTAATTTTCTCTTTTCGAAAATCAATTGGTTTTTATAATCAGCTAATAATTTCTTCCTGAAATAACGATATCATTTTTGTTTTTAAATGTTTAGCACTTAAATTTACGAAGCCAACAAGCTGGGTAGATTTATTTTTCTCTTTACATAAGATTTTAACAATTTTTTAATATTTTTTTCTTTTTAAATCTAAACAAAGCATTTAAGAAAAATGGTAAAGATTAAATTTTTATATCTGAATTCGATTTTTTTATTTATTTTTTATTTTTTACACTTTTTAATAATAAGTTAAAAATTCACTGTATTTTTTTAAAAAATGTAAGGAAATAATACATTTTTTATACCAAAAGTCATTTAAATTTTTCTTTACTTATTAAAAATCACTTAATATTTGCTTCTCCAAATTATCATATCGCCTTTTTTATTCTTTTATTAGTTTAGCTTTTAAATCTAAGTATGCAAGAATATTGATATACTTAAATTTCTCTTTATTTAAAACACTAGCATTTTTTATGGCGTATGTTTCAGTTAAGATCTAAACAATGCATTTTTACAAGATGTTAAGGAATAAATCTTTTATACATGGATTCACTTCAGTCTTTTCTTTTCTTTTAAAAATAAGCTAATAACTCATTTTACAAATTACGATAACGGTGTTATTATTATTTTATGCGTTTAGCTCTTAAATTTGCGAACGTAAGTGTCTGAATATAATTAAGTTTGTCTTTACATACTAACACATATTTTATTACAGATTAGATTATCCTCCCGGCGTTGTTCGGGCACGTCATAATAACCTTAAATGAACGTTAACTTTGCATAAAATTGTATCGGAGAATCGATTTCATATGGAATCATGCCAAAAAATGAACCTCGAACCAAACGAACCTCCTGTTCGGTTCCTCACTGCCAACGGCACTGTATACAGCGAGTTCTGTAATTCCATCTTCTACTACCAGTGGGCGCATTCTGTTCTAAAAAACTGCGACACATCGCCTTACTTCCTGCGGCACCGTATACCTGCAAAATCATTTATTTCCACATTCCCAAGTGTCGCACTCTGTTTCCAACAAGCCACCTTTCGAACAAAACTCCGACACGTAACCTTCTGGCAACGGTACCGTATAGTAAGCGCGATGCGCTTGCCCTAAAAACACATTTTGTTCCACAATATCAAATGGACATCTAATGACATATCAAACGACGGGGTCAGAAAAAGTTCAAAAGTGTACCCTCAGGAGCAATATAGCACCTAATTGTACGAGGGGTGGGGTCGATTGAGGGCAGAAACTGTCGCCCCGTACCGAGCTATACTTTAGTCAAGTTTACAAGAAGATGAGATATAAGAGGCTAAGATAATTAGGGGCCAAGTTACTTAACCAATGATTTAAAATTGAAATTGAGAGGGTGGGGATACATAATTTGAAAGAGTGATCAAAGGGACGTACAATGATGTATGACATAAGGGGGGTCTGAAAAAGTTAGAAAATGCTTCCAGAGGGACAAACCGAGTACAGAAACGTTCCGCCGGTACCTAGTAACCCCTTTGGACAAGTTGTCAAGAAGGGGCGATATAAGGGGCACAAATAATTTGGGCCTAAGACAGCCAAGTATTTATTCAAGCTTTCAAATTTTGAATTACTCTGTATCTAAGCATCCGCCACAGAAATTTAACCTCTCCTCTCTTCAAAATTTTTATAAGTTATAAAAATTATGTATCCGAGGTGTTCCATAAGAAAATCCAACTTACAATAGTGATATTTTGTGAAAAATATGGTACAATTTAATTAATCTGCGATACGTAAAAGTGCAGAATACATTTTTTCCGTATAAAAATCATCCGCTTTTGATAAATAAAAATATACTGTTTGATTTTTTATTTAATTTATGAAATAGAATATTATTTTACATATATATTCCAATTTTCAGATTCCTACCTGAAACAGTTTTAAAAGTTTCAATATACATTAAAATATCAGGATGTGGTTTTTATTTAATATGAACAATGAAAAGGGGTGTTATCAAAGCAGACTAAATGTATGCAGGCACATAAAAAGTAATTCGTTTCATTAACAAATTTTTAACTAATATTTCAGCAAACTCTCGATGCATTTTTTTTCAATTTGGAACTTCTGAAAGAGAATATTATTTTGCGTCTATGTGACAATTTTCAAATCCCTACCTGAAATAGATTTAAATATTTCCATATACCTTAAAACTTCTGACTTGCGTTTTAATCTAATAACAGTGATTCAATGGAAACTCTTTTTCTAATTCTTATAGATCGAAATACCTGATTTTCAAAACGAGACTAAACGTCTAGGTGTGCAGATGAAATGAAAAGAAATTATTTTCCTTAATGAGTTTTTTAATTAATATCTCAACAATTTCTGAACGGATTTTTTTCATTTTTGAAATTTCTCAAATAGAATATTATTTTGCGTTTGTTTGCCAATTATTAAATTCCTACCTGAAGTAGCTTTTAAATTTCTCATTTACCTTAAAATGTCCGCATCTTAACTTTCTGTCAAACCCGATTTTCTGGCAACCATTTTTCGTTAGAAACTCCGAGTTCCCAACGGAGGGTGATTGGAACGTCTGCTGAGTTTTAAATTAATATCTCTGCTGATTATCAAAACATTAATATTCTGAGCTTCAGATGCATCAGGATGTGCATTGTACTACCCTTATGTAAATTTTGTACGTGCGGTAGATTTTGCTACCTATCGCAGAAACAGAGACAGACAGAGAGAGTGAAACTTTCTTATTTTAGTATATATTTTATGTAAACAATGAATTATTCCAAATATAATAATTTTTACATTATTATATAAATTTATTGGCAAATTTCCCCTAAGAATACTTTTTTGTGTTTATAAATATTCCGACATAAGTGCATTTCCATGACTGAGAGAATGTATCCTTCATTCTGAGAGAAAAGAAATCCTTTCTTTCTTTCTTTTTTTTTTTTTTTTTTTTTTGTTTCTTTTATCAAGAGATTATTTTCAAAAGAACACTGCCAATTTTCGTTTGTTTAGTTATTATTAGAATAACTTAGGGAAAATAATATTAAATCGAATATGAATGTTTTAAAAATTATGAAGGAAATAATTTATATTAAATTCTATCTTTTGATGTGGCTTTTCAATTAAAAAAGAAATGAAGAAATAGCAAAATTAAAAATGCTACATATTTTCAAATTTTATTTGTCTATCAGTGTGGTCAAAGTTCATGACTTTTGTTTTTTAATTGATTTTCATAATATAATATTTTTTTTCCTCATCTCAATACTTAGTTTAAATATCTACTTTCTTATTTACATCCATTCATCTTTCTTGTATACAGAAAAGTACCCAAAGGTCTTTTCGCCTGTGAACTTTTGAGGATATTTCTGCTATGCATTTATACATTAATAAACTCTTCGGTGCAGCAACGGTACCGTACTATGGTACGGTCTCTGATACAGGAGATTGAATGAAATTGTCTTTTATTGCGATATTTTTGAATAATAGTTTGAGAAGAAGCTCGTTATAATTTTTATCCAATTTCAGAATGTTGTTCTGATGCTCCAAGATGTATTTTTGCATGATTGACATTTGTAGCTTGGAACATCTTTGTTACATTCAAACTCTTCTTAGCATGTGAAGATGAACGTTAAGCCAAGAGAACGTTAAGCCAAAAAACATTTTTTAAAACGTCGACACATTAATGTGTGTCCCTCAAACTTCACAATCAAATGGTCAACCAAAAATAAAATCCTACCTATACTGGATAACAGATGAACCAGCACGGAAAAACTGGTGATAAATCACAATTAAATAATAAAATTTTGTATGAGTCACCATGAAACAAAACAATACAGAGAGCGCGTTTCGGGATGGACATTTCAACATCCTGAAATCAGCCAAAGTAAATACATTTTTTAAGGGGGAAGCTACAACACAAGGTGTCAGTGAAAACTCCGAAAATGAAAACATCAACTTGAATAGCACCAGAAGAAATAATTATATTTTGAAGAAAGTGTATTTCTGCGTAGAAGTTACCTGCCTCTTTTATAAATGTTAACCATTTTAAGTAACGGAAGAATTGTCAATTTAATTAGTTGAACTGAATTAAAAAGTGTTCTTCAAAATTTAAAAAAAATGGCTTGTTTCCTTTATATCAATTTAGAGCACTGTCTCTAAATATACAGGTGTTTAGATATTCGTCCGAGGATTGATAGTGGACATCAGCAAAAACAAAAATTGCAATAAAACATGGTGTCGAAAACCACCAATTTAATAAAAAACACAGAGTATTCTACGTTAAGTCAACTTTCAAAACTTAACTAAGAACTTTTAGAAAACTGAAGTATATTGTAATGAAACTTTTAATAGACATGCTCATCTTTTTTGTCTATAGGATAACACCAAAAAAAGTGATGGAAGTTTCCATTAAACACGCCAACAGTATGTACTAGACGCTCCACATTTTGGACAGTGATCATCAATTCATACGGTATCATTAATTGCATAAGCACCCTGTTTTCACAGATTTTTTCGTGATGTTATCACATTTCATACAAAACAAAGTACAGTCTTGGAAAAAAAAGTAAACACCCCCCACCAACTCCTCAACAAATTATCGTAGAAGAAAGTTACTGGTACCGAACGATTGGAGATAAAGTCTACTTTTAAATTATATAGATAAAACTTGCTTAGGGGGCCATCTACCTATTAAAACGAACAATAACTTTGTTTTTTTCATTAGCAGTACACAATTCTGACAGCATAAATGATCTCTACATCCTTCAATTAGCCTAAAAAAATTTTATGCAATTCGTACCATAAGTTTCTGAGAAAATAATTATTTTAAAACGAGCGTATTTTAAGGGCTGTATCCAAACTGAAGTTTGAAAATCGATTATTAACCAAAAGAGCCCTCCATCTTGATCAAGGCACCTTAAGAAGTCAATGCAGCCTGCTAGATTACAAGACAGAAGAAGAAATTTCAAAATATCTAGCCAATTCTATTATAGACGGCCCCTTAAACCATCATTTTGCCGTTTTTTAAGCATAATTTGAAAACTACTTGGAAGAAAAATGTGAAATTTTGGATTTACATAAAGCAGGACTTAATAAATCTAAATCCATAAAAAAAAATGTTGGTTGCAATTCATAATTGTTTCGAATATTAATTTCATAATTCATAATTCATATAATAAAATTATAAAAATTGCAAATTCAGCGCATTTATGTTTGGGTATATTAATTTCATAATTCATAATTCATATCATAAAATTATAAAAATTGCAAATTCAGCGCATTTATGTTTGGGTATATTAGTATTATTGCTACAAAAAAAAATAGCACATTAGGAGCATAATTTTTGTAGATATAAATAAAAGTATGAAAATGTAATTTAACATTAGGAATACTAAATTTTGAAGGATTATAATTCAAACATTTATCATTCAAATGACTTGAAATTCGGTGTCTACACATAATTTGAACCGAAGATTTGAAATATCTTGTTAAAATTGGGTATTGTCATTGAAAAAAATAAAGTTTGGATTCGTTTTAATATGTAGATGGCCCCCTAAGCAAATTTTTTATACATTATTTAAAAGTAGACTTTATTTCCAATCGTTCGGTACCAGTAACTTTCTTCTACGATAATTTTTTGAGGAGTTAGTAGAGAGTGTTTACTTTTTTTTCCACGACTGTACATATCGTTAGAATGAAATAGTACATTTCACAGAGATTTGTTTTCTGGAGATGACATATTCGGTGGTAGTGCTGCCATCGGTTTGTTATTGGATGAGATGATTGTTGTTGAAATTTTCGTGTTTGTCCGGGTCACCAATGAAGAGAGATTGGATTGGCACCGGTCGGAGTTGAACCAAGAATATCATGATTAGTAATTTGAGAGGTCGAGCAAAGAGCCAAGCCAGTTGTTCTAAACAAGTAATTAGTTTTATAATGGTTCAAGTGAGATGAGAACGCTACAATATCTAAATAAAAAATATAGAAAACGAATAACACATTTTGAAACTTAATTTGGGCAATTATCATCTATAATCGGAAAAATATTCGAAACCTTTTATGAAATCATGTATATGATCTATAAATTTATATACAGTAGAGTCTCGGGTATTTGAATTAATGCAATCCACGCTCACCTAGGAAAAGCAAAAAACTTTGATAAACCGAATCCACATAAATCGTCTCTAACTAAGGAGATGAAAAATGAATTTAAACACAATTATTTAATTTTGGTGGCACTACTTAAAATCTGTATGTTATAAAAATCCAATAGGTTTAAAGAAATGGAAAAAAAATGTTTATTTGAAGAAGACTTTATAGTTATTTGTATTTTTACGATAAACATTTCTTTTCTGCAGTGTTACACCATTGAATTTGTGTCATCAGACTTGCAGGTGTAACCTCTTTTTGCTGCTCTATGGATTCAATAATTTTTCATTCAAACTTAGGACTTCGGAATATACTTTTTTCTTCTGTGGACACCGTATTTCTCACCATTGGTCTGTTGCTCGTGGCTTTCTATCTTGTCTTCTGAAATACTTGCTGTTCATCTGCTTTCATTTACTCAACAGTATCATATTCAGCATAAAATGTAGAAACAGGAAGTCTTTGTCTCAATAGTAACAACGACTCGCCATATACAACTTCATTTTAATCATTTGACTGCTCTGGCGCCAGAAATTTCTGTAGAATCATTGGTTTAACTTCTTCCTACGTTCTCACAGTTCCATAAGCAACATTATGAGTAATATGTGTCAGACATTTTATTACTCCTTGTTATTCAAGATCTTCAGTCAGGTTTCCTAGCAGCTACTTTCTATAGTTTCTTTCCAAGTTCTCAAGAACATCTTGATATAATGTCTCTATTAGTGAAGTCACATTTGGTAGCAAAATATATGCTTTCATATAACCTTTGATTACGATATTTACGATATTAGTGAAGTTGAAATCTCCAAACCTAGGATTAAGAAGATGTCATTTTCATTGTAGTGTTAGGTGATTATGAAACAAAAGTCGTAAAAATTTAGAACTCTGATTTCTTCATCTGAATTTTAAAAATAGCCCACATTTTTTTCTTCATCTCGTTTAAGTGGAACTCGGATATGCGATACTTTCCTGAATTTCTTAGGCTAATTGAGAAATCCGGCTCTGTTTAATCTTATTACAAATAACCTATGCAGCTTTAGCTTCACTGGAAAATGACCATTTGTTTCTCAATCAGCCAAATATTTTTCAGGCTTATTGCAAAGAGCCTGTTTGGTTTTAGACTAATTTGAAAATGTTCGGCTGTTTTTCTAAATAATCTAGTTTTATCCGGGTTCATTATAATAATTCTAAACTAGCGCATCTGTATGCAAACTTTCAATATAAAAAATAGTAGCAGGAACCTAGAATGCTTATAGAAAATATGTAAAAGTATCGTCTTTCTGACAGATTTGATCACCGTACCTCAGTGTTTAAAGGTTAGTAAATACTTTAATTTTATTTTAAGACTGTGTTTTTCGCAAACATCACCCCCACCCCTTGCAGAAAAATCAATAAAATCTGCATATGACACAGACTTTTAATGCTTTCCCAGCGTTAAGTATAGAGTATAGGTTGTTAAATTAAAATAAATATATAATTGAAAAACACAGCATCAATAAAATCTGCAGTTCAGGCAAATGTCTGAAGTTTTCCAAGCATTACATACAAAATGTAATTTGCTGAAGGAAAGTAATTATAAAACATGCATCAGAAAAGTTTACTATTAACAAAAACGTGAAGATAAAGCAGATTTTTAGCGTTTTCCTAGCATTGAAAAGACTGGTTGTTAAGCGAAAATAATTATTAAAAAAGTGAATACTTTTTTATTGACAGCTTTATGCGTCTGATTGATAATTAAGTTTAATTAACACATATTTGTTGTTTTATAGGTAAAATTTGCAGGATGTACAAAATAAAATCTGCAGGCAAGACAAATTGAATTATTGTTCCACATCATTACAGAGTTCCTACTGATGAGAGAATTTCCCTCACTTTATATCAGATAGACACAAGTATTTTCTTAGAGAAAAACTCGCCTTTTGCAATCACGCGGTTATATAAAGCGAATTTTTCTACATAAAAATACTGGTATTTCATCTGAAAGTGTAGGAACCCTGCATTTTATATATATAGCTAAGATATCTAACTGCTTTTTGAG
This sequence comes from Maratus speciosus, assembly GCA_963932465.1. Lineage (NCBI taxonomy): Eukaryota > Metazoa > Arthropoda > Arachnida > Araneae > Salticidae > Maratus > Maratus speciosus. The sequence goes on from OZ010789.1 coordinate 336,599,577, forward strand.
CAAAATTTCTATTCACCTAGTTAAGGGGTCTCAGGACTCTTAAAATTGGAAAAATCGTAAAAAAAAAGACCATTTTCAACATATAATATCTTAAAATGTAATTGATTTTAAGACAAAATATTATATTGGGATGAAAGATATAAGTATGTTCTTTTATTTCATGTATTTGAAAAATTACAAGATGTAGAATTAGAATTTACAGTGGGCTCCAAAATATCAGACATTTGACGAGTGGAAAATCGGCATAACACATTACGCGCACGATTACAAAATAAATTTTGCAACTAGAAGGGAAATTTTGGATCCTACTTATGCTTCAGATTTTAATAATTACTCTGAAACTTAATAAATTTGTATTTAAAGCATTTTTTTATTTTTAATACAAAGTTGTATTTAGTTAATGCAAAATTTAGAAAATTTCAATAGTATAATCACCTATAAAGAATATATTTCTGAACAATAAAAAGGAAATTTTAGGTTCAGTTTATAGAGACTAACATGAAACATATGTTTTGAAAATTTTATGAAAAAAAAATTCAGAACTTTTTGAGATATCGTGCGCGTCATGCCCAAAAACGTCATTTGGAAAAAATTGACTTCAAAATTTGAGAAACGCCGCTTCAGCTATTGATCGTGTATAATTCTAAAAGCCATAACTTCTGTTCTAATAGGAATTTCAAGGAAATATTTATAGCAAAATGTTCAGAGAAGATAATAGTTTAATATCGAAAAAAATTAAAATTTTGAAAATTTTAAAGTTTTAAGAGTCCTGAGACCCCTTAATAATTAAGAGTAAGAAATACTTTTTTTTTAAATTCTATATCACTACCCGGCACATATATCAGTAAAAATAAATATAATAATTAGTTATTGTTTCTCATTTAGAAACGTTTCGCAGAGTTTCTTAGACAGCTGTGAAAACCTCCCAACTATGGAAATATCAATGTCCCAACTGTGGCTGTTGTTTATGTGAATGGAGTTCCTTTCCATTCTATAGCTGTGAAAATCTCCGAAATATGCAAAAATCTATGTCCCAACTAGAAATGTAGATTTTCCAGAAATTTTGAAGAGGTGGCAAAAACCCGGGTTTTTTCCTTTTTTTTTTTCTGGATAAATTGGAAATTTCGTATAAAATGATTTCTCACAAATATTTCGCAAAAATAAGTTACATTATCTTAAAAAATATAAAATAAAAAACTTTTTAATATTTATGCACACTAAACAATTTATTTTCTTTTCCATAAATATATTCTAAAACAAGTAATATAATATAAAAAAAAAATAAAGTCAATTCCTACTTAGGTCAACAAAGAAAATTTATTAACGATTGAAAATTTGAATAAGAGAAAATTTTTCTCCCATATAAAGCTAAAATTAATTAATGAAATTTAATTAATGAATTAATATTTGAAAAAACTGTATTAACATCAAGTGTCAACCACTACAAGTTTAAAAAATGCATTTGAACTTGAGTGGATGAATAATAAGTATTTTATTAATGATTGAAAATTTGAATAAAATTGATTAATTAAATTTAATTAATGAATTAATATTTTAAAAAACTATATTAACATCAAGTGTCATCCACTACAAGTTTAAAAATATGTATTTGAACTTGAGTGGATGAATAATAATTATTTTATTAACGATTGAAAATTTTAATAAGAGAAATTTCTCTCTCCCATATAAAACTAAAATTAATTAATTAAATTTAATTAATGAATTAATATTTAAAAAAACTGTATTAACGTCAAGTATCATCCACTACAAGTTTTAAAAAATGTGTTTGAACTTGAGTGGATGAAAAAAAGTATTTTATTAACGATTGAAAATTTGAACAAGATACATAAATATAGGGAGAGTGTGAACTATTAGTAGGAATTGAAAAAAGAGAGAGAGAGGGAGAACAAGCCAACTTTTAAAAGTTTATCCTTTCATCCTTAGAATTTGGACAGTAGATTTTCTTACTTAATTTAACACCAGTGTTTGCAATATATCATGTGTTTGTAAAAATGATTTTTTAGTTGTATTTGTTTAATTATATCACTAGAGCTAATTTAAAAAATAACAAAAAAAAAAGCTTAAATTTCAACCAATATCACTGCAGTTTGAAAAGAATTTTTAACTTTATTGCACATCCCATACACATAGTACTGCAATTCAAATATATAAATAATGCCAGTTTAAAAGCAACAAATGATAGTAGTTCTGGTGTTATTATACACTGGTGTCCAAAATCACATGATGACTTTCAGGTGACAGAGAGACTACTTTGAAGTCACCATTGTGCTCCTTTATGAAAATTCACTATATGACTATAATGTGATATTATTTGGTGACTTATTATACTCCAACGTTCATGATGACCTTGAAATTGAGTCTAAAAATGACAGTCACAATGTAACTACATTGTAAAGACACCTGATGACTCGTCAGAAAGCAACAGTCGCATTGACGTCTCAGTGAAGTCACACATAGTGATCATTTGAGACTCATGATGAGACGTGTGGAATTTCCTATTTTTTGCTTCACCGTAGTGACTGTGACACTTGTGACCATGTGTGACATGTATGAGATGCTATATGGATCAGCTGTGCTGTACGGATAGTAATTCTTTGAATTATAATATTTCCTTTTGAATATTCGCTTACTTAAAAATTAGCATTTTGTGACTGGTCCTTAATTTTGGACACCAGTGTAAATAAAGTCATTCAGGGTAACTTTGAACTATGGGGTGTTACTTTGCACAGCCTCCTATTTTTCAATATTTTTGACTCCAAAAGCCTAAATAAACTCCAGAACTGAGCTCTGTTAGCATGGTTCTAAACTGGGATTTCTACTCTTTATTTTAGAAAATAAATTAGCAACATTATGCGCTATTAATTGCATCATCTAACCATTTTTGTGAAGTTCTGTTTTCAAGCTAATTTTGAATGTTGTTTTGCAGTTGTTGTAATCCAATTAAATTTTCATAGTAAGTAACAATATACTCATTTATCAGACATATTATTGCCTAAATGTTGTAAATGTGATAATATTTTGTGATTATTTATTTATTAATAGTTATTAAAATGCAAAATAAGAAGGCACTAACATTTTATCCCATTTTCAGGGTAACTTTGAGCCGGCTCAAAATTATACTGATGTTTATAATTTACTGATTATAGGTGCTACTGTCAAAAATTTCCCATATTTGCACGTATATTTTATATAAATGCCAAAAGTGGACATTAGATATAACATATAAATATTTTCACAAATATGTGTAAAATACATAAGGTATGATCCATGTCAATTCAGGCAGCCAAAGAAAAAATCTTACCTTCATAGTCTCAGAAGTTTTTGAATTGCACATATGTTAAAATTCAATAAAAAATAAGATACTTGTATATTTTGGTTTTGTCCAAAAAAATTCCTGGCCCGAGATACAGGCCGCCAAATATGGCATCCCGGGCAACATTTCCAATTCGCCATTTTCGATAAAAATTTTAAAGTGCTCTATCTCTAGAACGGTGCAAGATATTTTGTTGCGTTTTTTTTTTTTTTTTTTTTTTTTTTTTTTAAGATAATAGTCTTCTGTTTAAAATGTTGTACCCAATTTTGAAAAATGTATTCAACTTTTCTTGTGGCAACCTTTTGAAAAAAAAAATTTTTCAAAAAAAATTTTTTTTCGAAAATGCCAATCCTAAAAATTTTGATTTTTTTGCTGTTGATCAATACCATTGGGAACTATCTTCACTGTAAAGGAGAACTTCCACTTTTGAGTTTAACAAATTTTAGAAACATTTAAAAAATTCCGAGAATTTTACAGGAACTGTATACATACAGTTCCAGTAAAAGTCACTGAATTTTTGCTTATTTGTATCATATTTGTAAGGATAACCCTACTATATATCCTAAACAAGTTAGAAATTGCAATATCAAATGTGGCAAATTAGATGCGTGCGTACTATAACTAGTTTTATAAATATTCAGATCTTGGTGCAATAAGTTACACTCTTGGGCAAAAAGGGCATGAATACAAAATTTATTATGATTCTACATATTAAATTCAATAATACGGAAGATGTCAGCTTTGGCGCCCTGTATCTCGGCCAGGAATTTTTTTGGGCAAAATGAAAATATACAAGTATCTTACTTTTTCTTAAATTTTAACATATGTTCAATTCAAAAACTTCTGAGACTATGAAGGTAAGCCCCCTGCCTGAGTTGATATGGATTCAGCCATAAAATTCATTTAAAGGCGTTTTTCGGGGCGGAGCTACTCAAATTTGACATTTCATACATTCGGCATTTTTTATTCTTGTTTGAATAATACTAGTACTAGTATGTATTACTGTAACTATGGATATATTATTGAGATAAAACATTGAAAATTGTTTTCCACTGCATTTTTATGTTTTATATGAACAATAAACAGTCTTTCTTTTATTTCTAAATGTTCATGGTTCTCTTCTTCCACTTTTCTTGTGCCTGATTTTTGTTGTAATATCATAAATTATACAAATCTTGTGATGTTGGGAAATGTAAATTCGGAGTCTTTACATATCTGAAAACATTTTTTGGGGTTTAAAGTTGTCCTAACTATAGTACTTTTTTTATAATGAATTATTTTAGATAATATTTATCATATGGTGCAAAGTTACCCTAAATGGCTGGTAACTTTGAACGAGGCTAAAAATACATTTTTTATTGCTTTTATCCTTATTATTCCTTAATTTTTGATAGTCAAACAACAATTTAGGATCATTTCTTCCCTTTTATGATCCTAGTTGCAACAATATTCTTAAAATAAGAGTGTGGCATATAAAAATAGAGAAAATGCGGATCAAAGTTAACCTGAATGACTGTACTATTATCATTTTCAAATCTTCCATTGTTTAAAATTGATATTATTTTAAAATATTACATTTTTCCCCCATACAGTTATAATTTCCATTTCCTGTGTATTTAATTTTTATATAGCTTTCCCGTTTAAACCCAAACTATATTTATTTTAAATTTCAGGTTCTTAATATTGAAAGTGGTAATTTTTTTTAAGGGGGCACAGAACCTTTAAACTTTCAAAAAATCAGTTTTCAGCTTTTGCTTTATTCTGAATGTTTTAAAATTTCTCAACAATATGCAAAATACCACATTCAAATATCTGCATTATTTCTTGAGTTATAATCATTTTTAGATGATGAGTATAATAGAAGGTCCGTAGATATTGAAACTTTCAGATTAGTAAATTTGGAGTTTGCACGCACTGTTACTTTTAAACTATGTAAGCTACAGCTTAGAAAAAAATAACCAAATATGCGTTTGTTTATAGTCTACACGGTAAAACCAAAAAATTCAGATATTTTGGTTATTTATTTTTTTGCACTTGAAAAACTTGAAAAAAAAAATGAGATTTTTGAACTTTTTTTTATTTTGTGGTAAAATTAAATTTTAAACAAAACTTTTTGCGTATATTTTTTGTTTTAAGTTATAAGTAGGTATGTAAGTTATAATTAGGAATTCTATTTTGTTCTAAAATTGTTTTCTATATCCATAATTTAGAGTTTTATCATGCGCGCAGCACTTAATTACGCATTTGTGAGATGAATTTTTAAATTTAAAATTTAAATAATAATTTTGTAGTTACAACATTCATTTTTCTGTATGATGTACTTAAGGATATATACTTTAGGCAGGAAAGGGAGTAAAAGATCTTAATTGCATATTGTTTGTGTTTTAGTACTTTGAAGAAGGCGATGTTTTTTATTGTTTCGACAAACTCAAAGGTCCTGTGCCCCCTTAAATGAAAGTATTAAAACAGGTGGATTTTTCCATATGTTTAAAAATTGTTTGCAACTAAATGTTTCACTGAAATGTGCTTACATTTTCTTTGCAAAGTTTGTTCGTATAAATTTATATTTAAAAGGAAATACAGATAGACAACTCTTAAGAATCTTTATTTCAGGAAAAGAAAGAAAATAATATTAACTGCATGCTATGAAAAGAATTTTTTTAATAATAGTGAAAAATTACAGCTATGCAAATAAAAATAAATGAGTGTTTCAAATTTTACATTAAAGTTTTCACTTTACCATTTTCATTAATTTGTATATTATTGAAATAATTTTACACATGAATTTTCATTTTTAGCAAGTAAAGTTGCATTTATAGTTATCTTAACATGGATTTGGCTTAGATTTTTTTTTTCACACGATCCTGTATTTGCGAAATTGTGAGCTTTTGAATATATTTGTAAAAAATGTAATCAGAATTTTGTGAACGAGAAATTATTACAAGTTCTTATTTAGAAATTGTTAAGATGCTCCTTTGTACATATGTACAGTAGGGTGGATCGGAAAAAAAATATATTTTTTTTCGAAATGCTTTTGTTGCCTATTGTAATAAGAAGTTGCCTATTGTAATAAGAAGAAAAACGGCATAAAAATGTTTAAAATCGGTTAACATCTTCCATTCGCTCATCGTACTTAAAGTTGATGAAAAACTGCAAAAATCGCGCCTTTTTTCTAATTTTTTAAGCTAATTAAAACTTTAAAAATAAACACTCTTTACCTTTTTATGCTTGTTTCATGCTTTACATAACCTACATAAATTAAATTCGGATCAATAATCCAATTTGTTTTTTGTTCGCGAATGAACTAACGCAAACCTAACTTTACCAATATTTCGCAATTTTCACCGTGCAACTCTTAGTTCGTTTTGCTAATACAAAACGGCACAGAACTCACCACGTGCTGGTGGTTGCACGTTGAGTTCCACCCACATCCTACCCAACCAACCGTCCAATTGCATGGTGTGGTATCTATATTATATTAAATACACCACATGCATGTCAATGTGTAATTCTAATTAAATGATTATGTAAACAAAACAAAGAAAATTCGTGTCTTTGAGTTGAGGTTCATGATTCTTCAAATTAATTACAATTTGGGGGAAAATCGGATGTATTTACAAAATAGTTACAAAAAAGATAAATGTGAAGGCCGAGCGGAAAGCTAGTGATCATCAGCAAGCACTGAGTGAATAGTTTTAATCCTCAAATAGTTTTAAATTTCCTAAAGTGGCACTGTACTATGAAGTTGATGAACTCAAACATACTTCTTTTGAAAACTCGGAGTATGAGGAAGATAAATACGAACCGAGTACATCGACTAAAAGCCCAAATGGCAGATGGCAATTCAAATTAATGCAACAACGCTAAACAGCAATCGTTTCGGAGTTTCTGATAGGCCAAAAGCTGTCATAGCGTCAAGTGTTCTGGATAACCGACACAGAATCTTCTGATGTGGCTGATAAGTGTCAAATAAAAAGAGACAATTGTCGTTTTAGGGCAGATTTTAAAAGCTGATTCACACCCCCCGAGGAAAGCTCGGGTCTTTTTTTCACGGACAAAAATGAGATACTTTATTCGTCGAAAAATTTAATGCCAAGCAATATCACTGAAATGTGAAATAAGAACACTATTCTCTTATCCAGGAATCTGGATCAAATTATATTGGGCATTTATCTCCTTCCACGAGTTCATCAAATGATATAAGTGAAAGCATTATTTCTTGCTTGTCTGAACTATCAATATCTCTAGAAAAACTAAAAGTAGTAGGGTGTGATGGTACTGTAATAAACACTGGATGGAATAACGGTGCTTTCCACCGTCTAGAAAATCATGAAATGTGGAGCAGATGCAACCAGCATTTTAATGAGCTTTCTTATTGCCAATTTTCCAATATATTCACGATCAAACTGAAGGGCCTAAATCTTTTAGTGCGCCAGTCGGTTAGCAGAACGCTTGCTGTGAGAAAGCTCCTATGGTCGATTGTGAACCCGTAGATTGTTTGATTTCTGATATAGGCAGGACTTTTTTAAGCGAAGAACAACAGTATTTTTGCGACACTTTGAATGCAATTACCTTAGGACATTGTCCAGAAGACTTGGCGAATTGCGACCCTGGTACTTTGTCCGATTCCAGATGACTAACTGTGGCCAATCGAGTCCTTCGATTGTATCATATTCATCCGAAAACTTAAAAGAAATAGTTGACTTCATCACAAAATCATACATGCCTGTGAAATTTTCCATAAAATAAGCAAATATTTTACTGACGAACCAAAACATGTATTGCAAGCAATCCAAACATCATGTTATTTATCCGACGAATTACTGCAAGTTGTCGATCCAATAACAGAAGAAATGAGTTTTTTGCGCGCACCCAGAGAATGTTCTGTTGGCAATGATTGTCGATTAAAGAAAACATATTCGGGATATTGGTTACAGAAAGATCATAAAAGCAAGACAAACCGTCCCAAAGAAGACTGTTAGAAATATAATGCCACCGAATGGAAACTTTCAAGCTTCTGATTACATAGAAATTATTAATTGGAATTCTTGCGCGGTGTATCCTTACCCAATGCCATGGGACATAAGTGCAGACGATGTTTAATCGTTCATCACTTCTGACATTATTCTCATCAGAGAAATACAAATGTTTCCCCGTCGCACCGAGACTGTTAAGATGAGCGTCAAACTTGTGACAGAGACCTCAAATAAAGTATAGTAAAGTCGGGACAGACGCCGCAGTGGTACAGGTGCCGCAGAGATTGTGTAGGCGACACTAGCGTTCCCTAGACCAATTTTAGAAGTTCGTAGTGTTCCCCTGTGCTGTGTGATGTGTTGTATAAGTTTCCAGCGCTTAATTGTCAGTATTTACATATTTTTGTCAGTTTTTATGGCTCGAACCTGCGTGGTAAGTTGCTAAAATTATTCTAATGAAGTTTTATTACATATTTTAAGAAAAATAAACAGAGATTTCATCCCAAAATCGATTGCAACTATAGACTAGATCCTCGTAGAATACAGACATGTGCTTGCCTTTCTCTCGCGTCGCTCACATCGCACAAAATGGCGGCGCGGCATCTTACCCGCCACTATGGGACAGATGCCGCACCAAGGTTTAAGGACAGAAGTCGCAAAATATATTTTTGTTTTTCGGTTCAATAAATTCATCACTGCGATTTAAGTATAACTTAAATAGGAAAACATAGGCCGTTTACAATTCTCACCATCTAAACGGTTAAACAAAATATCCCCTAACCCAATGGTCAAAAGACCTATACAGCCAAGTAAGAGAAAGTAAAAGGATGCAAATATTACAAGCACAGAGTTTATAAACAAGAAAAAAGAAGAAGGAAATGAAAAACAAAAGAAACTAGAAAGCGTCAAAGAACAACAACTTAGCGGAAGTAAAATGTGTAAAAAAGGAAGGGAAAGATCAACTTGAAAACGCCATACTTGAGGAAAAAACTAAAATGTGAGTCATCTTCCGACAATGGGTAAATTGTTCCTCTTATGGATTCTGATGGCAGAACTGGATTGGAATTTGATAACTCTGCATATGTTGAGAGGCTGGAGTCTTATCAAGGAGCAAAGTCTAAAGCGCATAGGATTCAGTGCATCAAATTCAATCGATAGCTGCATGAAAAACGCTTACTTTACTTTTCAAACGGGTAGTGTGGTGTGATTGTGGGCGAATTGAAATACAAAATCAAAGAATGAGAAGAAAGGCGAAAAATAAACAGACTAAAGCCTAAATAGAATAGAACTAATACTTACATTAAGAGCAAACTGCAATGCTCGTCTGGATGTAAATGTAAACCACTGATTTATATCTTTTTTGGAACTATGATGTCTATTGTTTCCAGTAATTATGCTATCCATTCATGTAAATTCAAATGTTTTTCTTTTCATTTTCAGTTTTGTTTATAGAGATTTCACTTTTGCATTTTCGTTAAACTTTTCACAATTTAGTGATATATATAATTTTTGTAAGTTTACTGTTATTTATTTTCGTTTTAAGTAGTTTGAAAAAACAAAAATGTGATTTGCTTGAAAAAAAAAAAACAGCCTAGCATTTTTCTCCATGCGGCATCTGTCCCACACCCCATGCGGCATCTTATCCAGCATATAAAAATTGATGTTAAAAAAGGACCATTGGGAAAATAATTATGCCTACATTATTCAGAGTGTTTTAACTTATTTAACATAGAAATTAGATTCTAAAGGGTTTGATCAATGATTTCTGATACTTAGTTTGTTGTTTTTTGCTTAATTGTACATTTTACAAGAAGAAGAAAAAACTGCGGCAGCTGTCCCCACTTTACTAAATATGGACATGAAGCTAGAGATGGCTATATCCGAACAACACTGAAGTCTAAATCGATTATGCCTCATTTATTCAAAAAATCAGATTTTAAATGTGTAGTAGATATAAAAAAGAAAGCATAAAAAATACAGCTAGCCAAAAAATGCTACTCTATGAAAACCTTTGTAAATAGTTGCAAATATAATATAAATGCCAAACACAACAATTGGGTGGTTGGTTGAGTAGGGTGGAGGTGGAACTCTGCGTGCAACCACCTCCACGTTGTGAATTCTGGGTCATTTTGTTAGAACAAAACGGGCGAAGAGTTCCAAGGTGAAATTTGCGAAAAATTGCTAAATTTATGTTTTTTTCTAAGATGTTGCGCGAACGGAAAAAACAGATTATTGATTAGAATTTAATTTATTAAGGTTATGAAAACCATTAAACAAGCATAAAAAGCTAAATCGTGTTTATTTTTAAAGTTTTAGTTAAATTAAAAAAAATTAGAGGAAAGGCGCGATTTTTGCAGTTTTTCATAAAATTTAAGTACTATGCGCGAATGGAAAATGTTAACTGATTAAAAAAAAAAAAATGCCGTTTTTTTTCTTACTACAATAGGAAACTTTTCCGCACTAAAGCGTTCCGAAAATTTAAAAAAAAAATCTTTTTTTCGACCCACCCTAATGTACAGCAAGATAATAGATTCATTGGGAGATTTCAGCTATTACGAAACAGGTTTATTTTTTTATTCTTAAATCATTACGTTTGAGAAGGATTCAATTTGGAGATTGAAAAATGTTCTGAAATGTCTATTTTTAAGAGGAAGAATTTTGTTAAGGGTCATATGTTTTAAGATGAAAAAATTGTGAAGCATGCTTTAAGGGACCCAAGTTGCCTGCTTATTACCCTACTTACAGATAAGGTTTTCCATGTTAATGTTTTCATGCTTGACATTAATCATTGAAAAAGCATAAATAAAACTATCAGGATGCAGCAATTATAAAATTTTGACTACATTATTTTATAAATGAAAAAAAACTGGAAAAAACATGTTTTTTCCCAAAATTTCCGGGTTGTTTTCGAGCATTCCCATCTCTAGTCCTAACTGTGGTTGTTGTTAATGTGATTGGCGTTACTTTCCATTGTATGTAGTGAGGTACAAAATAATTTTTTTATAAAATATTATTATGAATATAATGGAAAAAAATACATAGAGGTGTAGTGCGTAAATATTTTCATTTTAAGTGCTCTACAAGTTTACAATGCAATTTATATTAATCACTAATCTTAGTTACTACTGAGCATAAATCATATTTGCTAAATGAAGAGATATGATTTATGCTCATATATTTTTTCATATATTTTTTACAATTACTTCCACTCAAAAAACCATCTTCTGTACGTAAAGCTGGGAACACGTAACAACAACTCGCCTCATCTGCAGATTTTATTATAACATACATTTTCTTATTTATTTTTTTTAAGAATTTTTATTCATCAATCCATTTTTCTCTATGTAATGCTGAAAAACATTGAAAATCTGCTTCATCTGCAGAATTTCTTAAAATTGCACTTCATTTATCTTATATATATTTTTTGTAATTGTTTTTGTTCAGCAACCTACCAGACTATCCTTTACATTAAGCCTCTTGTAGCCCACCTTAATGATACATAATAATTTTAATTTGAAATAGTGCAACATACAGTGAAAAATACAATGCAAACGATTTTCCCCATAAACCATAATGTAACGAAAAATTTCAGTGTCCTTGTAGACAAACTAGGATACGCACCCTTAATTTAAATGGTAATGGAAATAAAGAGAGTTTCACAAGTTATATTTTACAATAATATTTTTGAATATATACTGTGAATAAATGAACTTTGTTAGAAAGTATTAAAATTGCATCAGTAGCCAAATAGAGTTCGTATGGTTCTCGTCATTACATAATCACTTGTTATACTTATTTCACATTACATAATCACTTTTTATAATTCTTGTTACACTTATTTGGTGAGAAATGGGAAATTAAATTTTACTTATCTCTTTCCTTTTCATAGATGATTGGTACATGACAAATAAAAATGCTCTGGTAATACTTAGATGAAAACTAAAATTTATTATTTATATAAATATAAGTATAAATAGATCTAAATTTAATTAAATGGTTTTAATCATTACTCTCATTTCATTAAGATGATTTTATTTTCCAAATAACAAAAGAAAATTATTGCCTTGATTGCGTTTGAGCTATGATATTTAGAAAGGTAATGTTCTTCGAGATTTAATTGTTTAAATAAATACATTTAATTTAATTATATATATTTTTTAATGTTTTTAATTATTTAAAGTTTGTACCATGAGAGAACTTTGTAGCATATTTCTTTTAGCAAAATAAAATTATTTATTAAATTTTGTACACTGGATTTTCCTTTTTATCCTTCATTTGGCGGTAGAATCACTTTACATTAACTAAAAGAAAATCTTCAAAAAGGTTTTTGTCATAGCAAACTTAAGGATATAAATCTGAACTTTTAGATTAGGATCAATATAAAAAAAATCTTTCTTTGTTTATACACTCAATGATTTCTTTTCGTTGTAAAAACAAAAGAAATGAAACCACGATTTTTTCATTTTTATTTTATAGAAAAAATGATGTTTATAACACTACAAGAGATATTTTTTCAATCTCATTCTCCTCTAATTATATTAGGAAAACTCCTTTTTATATTTTAGATGAAAAAAGAGAATGTAGAAATGTGTAGATAAAAACGGAACGAAAAGTTTTTCATTGAGTTTTTTACACTTCTCGAATAAAGATAAGGATCCTTTAGTAGTATAACGAATCAACGATGAAAAACAAAGTGCCGCAATTAAATACTTTTCATGAAAGCTAATTAAACATAACAGATTTAGTATTCAGGTGAAGATAATTTCTCTTTAATGAATCTGAACTAGAAAAGAAAATTTTAGAGATTCTATATGTTGTTTTAAAAGTAAGTAAATATAATGGTACTAATTGTTAAATAGTTTAGGATAGCTTTTATAAAATCAGATATATTTGTAATAATGTTATCACACATATTACCTTCGGTATAATCGATTCCCATTCTATTACAGTTCTTTTTACATTTTTACAGTGTTTTATGTTATTTTATTTATGAAAAAATTAACGCCACTCTTGTATATCAAATTACACTACCTCTTTAGATGTATTAGTAAATGTCAATAATACTTCGTTTCTTATAAAATTTCAGATTTATTTTTTCAATAAAACCGAATAGTGAAGAAATAGAGAAGAAAATGATACTTCATTTTATCCTGAGATTTAAGGTATCAGTGTAATCCATAGGCTTAATAGGCAGACTATTGCACCTCGGTTTTGGCTGGTGATGGAAATAATGAGAGTTTCACAAACTATATTTTACATTATTAATGATGTGAATTATCACACTGCTAACAAAGCGTAAACCAACTTAGTGAAAAATGTCCAAGCCGGGAATCGAAACCGGGTCCCTGGAATAGATCTCCAGTGCTCTACCACTAAACCACAAGGACCATGTCCAGCTTGGAATTTCTCACTTATATAAGTCGGTAAGGCTGCTACCGCAGCATAAGATGGAGAAGTCTTCATGAGCACACATTCTAGCGGCGTAACATGAGACGCAAATAAACCCAGCATCGGTGAATATACAATTTTAATTAATTTTTCAACTACATTTCAGCAGTGAAATTACACTTGAAATTATTGAATATTAATGATGTGAATTATCACACTGCTAACAAAGCGTAAACCAACTTAGTGAAAAAGGAGATCTATTCCAGGGACCCGGGTTCGATTCCCGGCTTGGACATTTTTCACTAAGTTGGTTTACGCTTTGTTAGCAGTGTGATAATTCACATCATTAATATTCAATAATTTCAAGCGTAATTTCACTGCTGAAATGTAGTTGAAAAATTAATTAAAATTGTATATTTTACAATTTTTACAAATATATTTTTGAAAATATACTGTAACATACGCACTGCCGAATCACGAAATTCATTTTCCGGCTTGAACAGTTCCTTGGTTTTTAAGAATTCAGCTAATTTTTCTTGAAAATATGAAAGATAAAATGCCTCAAAACAGATTATAGAAGATTTACTATTCTCTTGAATACTCAATATGAATGGGAATTTCCAGAAATTAGTTGGATGTAGCGAAGTTCATATATAGCGGCATTTTTATCACCAAATTTGGTGATAATTTGCCAAGTATCGCCAGTTTGAGGTGAATTTTACACTGGCGAACACACTTGAATAAGCGTATGTACGCGCGCATGTATTGGTGCGAATATTAAATAAACACCAATATATTTTTTATTTTACAAATTACCTCCCTTTATTATAAGATTATGTAGTTTTAAGTTTATAACAATTACAACAACAGTTAAAACAATGAAATTAAATTTGCAAGAAACTTAGTTCATTAAAACAAAAATTATAATTATATATGTTTATAGAAATATCCATTAGTTGTTAACCCTTGAATATTTTTAAAATTTCTGCTACCCTAGAACTTCAAACCACTCTATCTAAAGCAATTTCACGAGAGAGACGGAACAAAAATGCTCTGAAATCCTTTCTATAAAAAAAAACTTATGAAACAGTTAAGGAAAACGAAGGTTTGGTTTACTACTTCCTTCGCATGTTTTTTTACTTCAAATTTATTTCACGTGGCCCCCAAATTGAAGCAAGATGTCGTATCAAACAGGGAAACGAGAACTTGATTAAATCCGCTACATATGCTCAATCACATCCAAATAGGTTAAATAAAACGAGTGCTATCGCATGATAAAAATTATATATATATATATATATATCAGCTTTTAAACACTGGGAGGTTTGGGCTTTGTTGGTCATAATCGATGAAAACATACCGAAATTTCCTGGAATTTTTACCGCCAGGGGTTGCAATAAACAGCTCGCTACTCTTAAGTAGCTTTTATTGCGAAAAGTAAAAAAGCGATTTGTTGCTGCTATCTGCAGGAAAGCCTTTTCGGAAAATTTTGGTTCATTTTCATTTATCAGGACCTCCAGACTACAAAGATCTCGCTACTAGTATAATCATTTCATATACATCTCATTTTTGTTATGAGGTAGCACTCTTCTTTATAAACCTATTTGAAAGTGAGTAAGGATATGTAGAGTAACAATAAAACAAATCTCATTGGCCGGAAGCATATTTGTAATATATAACCTACCCAAAACTAACATTCAAACACATCTAGCGAATGACTGTAATAGAAATTAACATTGAAAAAACTAAGGTTAGAAAAATACGTACATACGAAGATAATTATTTTTTTTAATGTACAAAAAGAGATACACATAAAAGATTGCTTTTCACACGCTACATTGAACGTGATTACTTAACTTTTGCGAATTTTCTGTTTTACAATTTCCTATAAAAATTTTAAAAAAGTGTTTAAGTATAAATAAATGTGAAATTAATGCTGAAATTTTTCAGACAAGGCAAATATCGTGTTAACCGTAAAAATATTACTGGCAGTATATTTAAATTTTAAATATTTTATCTCCTTAAACGATAATGTGTGGCAACAACTGCAATTTAGCTATCAGAAGATAAATTTTGAAAGAAGAGAAAATGGAGTTGACACGAGAGCAGTGTGGATTTATGGTTTTCTTCCACTTTAAAAAAGGGCTATGTCAAGAAAAATGCCTTCAACTTCTACAATTCAATTAGCATATGAAAGCTCTTCCCCAGGCCACTGTATTAAGATGGTTTACAGAATTTAGAAGAAGTTGGAATTCACTCCTGTATGAACAGAGGGAACACTTGTAACAAAGGAACACCTTTGTCAGCTGCAGCCCCAGAAAATGTGCGTAAGAAAATTTTTATCGATGATAATCGCAGTACCAACCAGAAACAGCTTAACATTGAATTCGAAGATATACATAAAATTATTTGTAAACAACTTTATATGAAAAAAATATCCTGTCATTGAGCCTTAAAAGAATACCAAAATGTGGAATGTGTCAAAATCAATAAAGAAACACTAAAAATACAACAACAATAGAAGCAATAAAAATGTGTAAAATCAAAACTAATGATGAGACGTACCTATTCATTTGTTGATGTTCCAACACGTCAAGGAACTAAAGTAGGTGTCTTTAAAGATTATTCCAAATCAACAATAAGACAGTTGGTAAAAATACAGCGATCAATGGAAAACGCAATGCATTTCTTATACTTCAGATGTACAAGTATTGCAATAGCATTAAAGTTAGAAGGACAAAGGAAAGTTACAGTTAATTGCTACACCATTTAGTGACTTCCACAAAGTCTTTAAGAGGTGAATGTTAGGCGACCATGCATTCCGATGACAATGCATTTTCTCATTTAACAAGTATTAAAGTTAGGGCTGTCACAGGCGACTATTTTTATATTCTTCTCGCACCACTATTTTTAAAAAATACATTTTAAGTAAATTTCTCTTGCAAATGTTCTCAAAACGTAGGTAAAAGATTTTTGTTTTGAAAATGGGGTGCGAAATATAATTAAAAAATAGTTGTCTGTGGCAGCCCTGTAACGGCAAATTTCTTGAACAAAAAACATCAAACTGATAGAACACCAATCCTATTCTCGCGATCTTGTTATGTGTGACTTTTTGCTATTTTTAAATAAAAAAAATTACATATGTGTCGTTTTCTTTCGGAAGATGAGATAAATGAGGCTAAAAGAACATCTTTTCATCTTTATCAAGAAATGGATAGATTGAGGCATTTGATCTTTGTAAAATTCTCCTACAAATGTACATTGATCTTCCAAGAAACGACATTAAATAGTTCTGATAAATGATAAATTTAATTTGTATCAATGAGTAGTATCTCAAAAATCTCGCTGTGACCCTCGTATAATATTATTTCTCTTTTTTATTATCTAAATCAGAGTAATAAGGAATAAAATAATTAACAGAACAGTACATTATTACAAAAAATAATATTCGATTGGAAAAACAAACTAAGTCATTGCGATGGTAAAATGTAACAGAAATATGTTCCATAAGTCTAAAATATTCGTATTACTGTAATATATATTTCTGAATAGATAATATTCTATTACAATGCAAATTGGATGTCAGAAAAACGAAACTGGATTTAGTCGTTCTAGAAAAAATAATCTCCGTTAGAATTTGATGTATTTTTCCTTTCCTCGTAAACTAGTAAATTCGTTTAGAATTTAATATTTTATGACAAAAACAATTATGATTATCGAAGAAATTCCAACTTCGAATGAAAAAGCATCGACTCTTTTACATATTAAACAAAAATATACGTTTATATTACCGTAAAGAACTTTTTGAAGCGTGAAATATGATTTGAGATATTTAATCATATGCAAATTTAAAAAATAATGCTTTGGGGAATTTTAAAATTTACGCCTTAAGAAACTTTCATCTTTAGTTTTAAATTCTAAGTCTAGCGTAAAAAAATACGGAGATATATAAAAGACGACCAATTTCAAGTAAAATTAAAAAAATCTATATATATGCAATAATTGTCATTAAGCTTATTGCATCGATTAGAAAGATGTGTTCATTAATTAATATTTTTTAAATACCTACAGACATCCAAAAATATTTTAAGGCAATTTTCAAAAATATATTTTTCCACGCTCCGTAATGCGAAACTTTATGAAGCATTTACGGACTCATTTTTAAACGTAAAAGCATGACACTTTTAAGCCTGATTGTGGAATGATTTGGAATCAAATGGTGTTTATTCATTTTTTGATATGTGAATTACTTATCAAGATTCTAGACCTCTCACTCTATTCTTTATGTGGCCTTACATTTGGAATCGAGCCTTTCTTTTATTTTCTTTTTTTTAAGAGTTTTCAAGGGCTTTCACCAGAGCTGTCTCTGGGACTCTTGTAACCCCTCGATTCTTATCTTCCCGCATTCAGTCGACCATTTTTATTCTGTCAACGAAGTGATGATTAAGCAATAAAAACTAGACTGTCATTGCTTAACCTAGAGTTAAATTCCCCCCCCCCCCCCCCCAACCCCGGACGTTCGCCAACTCTGAAGTGCTTAGGAAAAGACTAGGTCTCTTCTTCGCTGCACCATAGTCTCAGAATTTTATATTTCTTTTTGTTCGGGAATTCTTTAATAAAATTCAATGTTATGGTTTCTTTTTTTTTTTTTTTTTTTACTTTCGATAAAGGTTTAACAGTAGTTGCAGCCTACTGTTAGTATCCTTAAGCAGCTCCGTTGAATGACTGATAAGCGACTGGTGTCAAGCGACGAGATGCTTTCTCTTTTTCGCACTGTTGCTTTCGGAAATTCTATTCAAAATGCCATCTTTGACAGTATTTTCTATACGATCTTCTGCCTTTACTAAAAAATGAAAATCACCATTTGACTGCATAATTTCTGAATACGAAAACCTGTCAATTACATGCGTTTCCGAACATAAATAAAGTCAGAAAATTGCCAGAAATTAGCTCCTATGAATTTCAGTACAGCTTTAACTTAATTGTAATACAGTTTAGTCCGTCTTCATTGTAGGAAAATGCGTATTTTTGATAAAAATAAAAAATTAAAATAGGAAAAATATTACTTTTTTATATATAAATTGTGATAGAAATAATATAATTTTTGAATTAAAATTCATTTGTAAGAAAAGAATTGACTTATTAAATTAAGCTGTTTCATAAAGTACTACATAAATTTAAAATTAAATAATCTTTTAACAACATTAAATGTAAAGGTCAAATAAATGACATCTTTATAGTCCAAGAGCCGACAGCACAAAAACTTATGTTATCAAGCACAAGAAAAAAAAAAACCCTTTATTTTATGGAAGGTTAGAAGTAGGGGAATCTAATGATCTACCTGTGCCGGAAGTGAAGTGGTGCATAAGCCAAAAATTAATACCATCAGTGGTTGACTCGTAGGTTTTTATCATTGTGTTTTTCTGCTCCCAGTCCTCTTATGTTTTCATACCTTTGTTTGTCGGACAAACACAATGATAAACCTACGAGTCAACCACTGGTGGTATTAATTTTTGACTTATGCACCACTTCACTTCCGGCAGACATGGATCATTAGATTCTCTCTTCTGCTCTCCCAAAAATAAAGGCTATTTTCTTGTGCTTGATAACATACGTTTTTGTGCTGTCAGCTCTTGGACTATTATCAGTTAGCCCTTAAATTTTGTAGACAGTATTTAAAAATATAGTTCAAATTTTTGTCAATAGGGCCTGTGTTGCTCAACTTAACGAACAATGCTCAAGCTTATAGGTACAGCTGCATGAAACACTTCTCATCTGTTCATTTTTTTTATCATATTTATATATTCAAATGCGAAAAAAAGTTTGTATTTAAAGTATTAGAAACTTTTTTGAGCATTTTTACTCTTTGAGACACATTGCCCATTTATAGAGGAATTTTTAAATTACTACATTCACTCTTGTACAATACGCTCCCCCTTTTTTTTAGGTTCGACATCTCTATATGAAACCACATATATTTTCACCAGTTATTGAAATTAACACATTTACTTTGCAATAAAATTATGAGAAAACAGAAGAGCAAGTGAAAACAGTGAAATTATTGCACTCCTTATGAATTTATGCATTAAGCAAAATTGAATTGACTATGATAAGCAGCGAAATACGCGTGAGTGAATGTGGTAATTTGAGATCGAGAAAAAAAGAATGTATGCTAGGATTTGTATGGGTTATTTCTAGAATTACTGGAATTTTTTGTTGCTAAATAAAGCATGGGTTTATTTTTATATTGCATTATACATGAGTGCGTATTACACATGACTAAGTATGGTGTTGTTACAAAACTTAGAAGACCCATAATAAATATGTCTCTTTTATTTCATCTTTAAATTTGTCTTAGTTAATGATTTTATGAATTTTGAAATTAGAGAGCTCTTTCGGAATTTAGCAATAGCAATATTTATCCATTATCCTTAGTACCAGCATTTCAATAATACTGTCCAATTATACAAATAGAAAATAGCAGGGTAGTATTTTCGTAATATATATATATATATATATATATATATTACATCATTTCAAAATGCTAAAACACCATAACTTCAAAAGGAAGGTGTATATCTGCAGAAATTTTTTAACTATAAAATATTTAAAAAACAAGAAAGACAGGTAAAAAAACAAAAACAGTCTGTTCTTCATCAGTGGGAGGACAGACAGAAAACTAACTCCACCCCCCCCCCCCCCCACTTTTAAAATTTGCAGGTTTCTGAACACATGTTCACACCGCATTCACTACTGAAAAACTATTGTCATTTTATTAATCAAATTCCATAAAAAACTAAAACAACTCAAATTAAAACTAACAAACATAATATTAACCATACAAAAACAAAAAAACTTTAATAAAAGGTCTTTTAGAGGAATGCTTAAATTATCATTAAACTAAAAACAAAAGAAAAAAATATAAGAAAACAAGCATGAATGCAGAATAAACAAGCGTCCCCCCAAACCCGCAAAATGAAATTTCTCAAAACATGAATACCTGTATAATGTTTCTCACCCGTCAACAATAAACAAATAAATTTTTCTTCCAAAGCCATTATCAAAAACCAGAAATTCCAGGTCTGCAACTTTCTTTCGTTTCAATTCATCCATAGACAACCGTTCTTTTAACAAGACTTTAGGATGCCTATTTCATACAGAAAGATCCAGAAGGCTGCCATCACATGTTCATGCCGCCAGCCCACGTCGTTGCCATTCACTTTTTAGAACTGTCTTTAAATAGTATTTCAAAAACTTAATAGGGTAATTATTATTGTAAAATAAATTAGCCAATAACTTAAAGATCTGTTTATAAAAATTATTGTCTCTGCCACAAATTTTATTGAAACGTATCAATTGATTAATGATTATATTTATGTAATTTTTTTTATGCAAATTTGAAAACCAATGTGGCATGCTTCTAGTAAAAAAATTTAAACTATTTCTTTTATCGTACAAATCCAAAATCAAATTATTATCAATAATTTTGAATAAAATATCCAAAAATTCTGCCTTATAATCATCACTGTTTGCTCTATTCAATTTTAAACAATTTGGATATATAATATCATATTCATTAGAAAAATCAAAATTAAAAATTAAAATATCATCAATATACCTAAAGACCTTTAAAGACCTATTATATTACATAGTATACTTAAATTCATAATAAAATAAAAATAAATTTGCTGCTGTACTAGAATAGTTTGTTCCCATCCCTATACCACATATTTGATTAAAGGTATTATTGTTAAAAGTTACATAATTATTATAAAAACAGAAATGACATAAGCTTGAAAATAAATCTCTATTTATATTTAATTCATCATTTATACAAAAAACATCAAAAATACTCATTAAAACTTCATAAAGTGAATCAATAGGTATATTGGTGAACAGATTTTCAAAATCGAATACCTGCATTTTCAGAGGAGTCAAAGGCAATTTGTTCAGAATTTCAACACTATTATCAATTGACCAGAAATAAATATACTTCTTAAATTTATACTTTAGAAAATCATATATCTTTTTTAATAAATTCTGTAAACCAATATTAAATTTTTTATTAATGCTTTTAGAAGTACTACAAATAAATCTAAATTTAATCGGATCTTTATGAAATTTAGGCGTTAAGAAAATAAATGGCAAACAGTGATGATTAGAAACAACAAAATTATAGGAAAACATACTTTTAACTTTCTTTTTATATGCAAAAATTTTTTTAACAACAGGATTTCTGTCAATATTAACTTTTGAATAAAAATTTTCATTACCTAATTCACACTCTATTTTATCAATATAAAACTTTTTTTCATATTATTGCATAATTATTAGTTGCTTTGTCCACAGAGACTATAACAAAATTATTTTGTAAACTTTCAATAAATTTTACATCTTCATCTTTAAAACTTTGATATTCATATTCATCAGAATTTAAATAATCTCTTAAAAAATTATTGAAATGCCCCAAAATTTGAGACTTCCATTCAAAAAATGCCTCCAAAGGCATACTAAATTTATAACTATATTTCTTTATAAAATTATTGACATTAACCTTAAAAATTTTTAGTACCTTAATGCTACTAATTTTACTATTGATTCTAAATTTTGTACCAAAATTCATTAGATATTTTACATTTTTATTCTTGATTATATCAAGATTACCTGTAATTATATGTCCATGATAATTATCTATAAAATCTTTAAATTCCATATTATTACAACAACAAGTTAAAACTGTATTAACATTTGAAAAAGCTATTTGTCTGTAATTGAAAATCTTATTACTTAATGGTTTATGATAATTATATGCAACTGAAATAATCCATTCTTTAAGAGGAAAAAGGTCGTAAATCTGTTTGCATATTGCATTTAAATTCAAATTATCAAAAGATTTTTGTTGAAATTTTATACTAAAATAAATAACTTCTTTATTAACTTTATATCTATTCATTAACTTAAAATTAATTAAATCATATAATAAATCATTAAACTGTAAATTTTTAACTTTTGAAAACATCCAAACATTTTTTTTACTTTCTTAAGCACATTAATCTTTAATTTAAAAACCTCCATTTTAACATTTTTAACACTATAATTTTTATCAAAAACAAATTCCATATCCTTAATCCATATATTAGGAATTATATGATTAGTAACTTTATTATATTTTCGAGACCCCCTCATTCCTCTTTTTATATCAACTTTATCATTAAAATTATAAAATAAATCATATACATTTTTAACCTTCAATAAATTAACTTTATTAACCAATGTATTTAGTCCAAATGGATATATAGTTTTGAACTGCAAACTATATATCCGTTTGGACTAAATGGATTGTAATTTGGGGAGGTTTTTAAATTAAAGATTAATGTGCTTAAGAAAATTAAAAAATGTTTGGATGTTTTCAAATTTAAAAATTTACAGTTTAAAGATTTATTTTATGATTTAATTAATTTTAAGTTAATGAATAGAGATAAAGTTAATAAAGAAGTTATTTATTTTAATATAAAATTTCAACAAAAATCTTTTGATAATTTGAATTTAAATGCAATATGCAAACAGATTTACGACCTTTTTCCTCTTAAACAATGTATTATTTCAGTTGCATATAATTATCATAAACCATTAATAAGATTTTCAATTACAGACAAATAGCTTTTTCAAATGTTAATACAGTTTTAACTTGTTGTTGTAATACTATGGAATTTAAAGATTTTATAGATAATTATCATGGACAGATAATTACAGGTAATCTTGATATAATCAAGAATAAAAATGTAAAATATCTAATGAATTTTGGTACAAAATTTAGAATCAATAGTAAAATTAGTAGCAATAAGGTACTAAAAATTTTTAAGGATAATGTCAATAATTTTATAAAGAAATATAGTTTTAAATTTAGTATGCCTTTGGAGGCATTTTTTGAATGGAAGTCTCAAATTTTGGGGCATTTCAATAATTTTTTAAGAGATTATTTAAATTCTGATGAATATGAATATCAAAGTTTTAAAGATGAAGATGTAAAATTTATTGAAAGTTTACAAAATAATTTTGTTATAGTCCCTGTGGACAAAGCAGCTAATAATTATGCAATAATATGAAAAAAGTTTTATATTGATAAAATAGAGTGTGAATTAGGTAATGAAAATTTTTATTCAAAAGTTA
The DNA here is from genome assembly GCA_963932465.1 of Maratus speciosus. NCBI lineage: Eukaryota > Metazoa > Arthropoda > Arachnida > Araneae > Salticidae > Maratus > Maratus speciosus. The sequence continues at coordinate 336,623,442 of OZ010789.1, forward strand.
ATATTGACAGAAATCCTGTTGTTAAAAATTTTTTTGCATATAAAAAGAAAGTTAAAAGTATGTTTTCTTATAATTTTGATGTTTCTAATCATCACTGTTTGCCATTTATTTTCTTAACGCCTAAATTTCATAAAGATCCGATTAAATTTAGATTTATTTGTAGTACTTCTAAAAGCATTAATAAAAATTTTAATATTGGTTTACAGAATTTATTAAAAAAGATATATGATTTTCTAAAGTATAAATTTAAGAAGTATAGTTATTTCTGGTCAATTGATAATAGTGTTGAAATTCTGAAGAAATTGCCTTTGACTCCTCTGAAAATGCAGGTATTCGATTTTGAAAATCTGTTCACCAATATACCTATTGATTCACTTTATGAAGTTTTAATGAGTATTTTTGATGTTTTTTGTATAAATGATGAATTAAATATAAATAGAGATTTATTTTCAAGCTTATGTCATTTCTGTTTTTATAATAATTATGTAAATTTTAACAATAATACCTTTAATCAAATATGTGGTATGGGGATGGGAACAAACTATTCTAGTACAGCAGCATATTTATTTTTATTTTATTATGAATTTAAGTATACTATGAAATATAATAGGTCTTTAAAGGTCTTTAGGTATATTGATGATATTTTAATTTTTAATTTTGATTTTTCTAATGAATATGATATTATATATCCAAATTGTTTAAAATTGAATAGAGCAAACAGTGATGATTATAATGCAGAATTTTTGGATATTTTATTCAAAATTATTGATAATAATTTGATTTTGGATTTGTACGATAAAAGAAATAGTTTTAATTTTTTTACTAGAATCATGCCACATTGGTTTTCAAATTTGCATAAAAAAATTTACATAAATATAATCCTTAACCAATTGATACGTTTCAATAAAATTTGTGGCAGAGACAATAATTTTTATAAACAGATCTTTAAGTTATTGGCTAATTTATTTTACAATAATAATTACCCTATTAAGTTTTTGAAATATTATTTAAAGACAGTTCTAAAAAGTGAATGGCAACGATGTGGACTGGCGGCATGAACATGTGGTGGCAGCCTTCTGGATCTTTCTGTATGAAATAGGCATCCTAAAGTCTTGTTAAAAGAACGGGTGTCTATTGATGAATTGAAACGAAAGAAAGTTGCAGACCTGGAATTTCTGGTTTTTGATAATGGCTTTGGAAGAAAAATTTATTTGTTTATTGTTGACGGGTGAGAAACATTATACATATATCCATGTTTTGAGAAATTTCATTTTGCAGGTTTGGGGGGACGCATGTTTATTCTGCATTCATGCTTGTTTTCTTATATTTTTTCTTTTGTTTTTAGTTTAATGATAATTTAAGCAGTCCTCTAAAAGACCTTTTATTAAAGTTTTTTTGTTTTTGTATAGTTAATATTATGTTTGTTAGTTTTAATTTGAGTTGTTTTAGTTTTTTATGGAATTTGATTAATAAAATGACAATAGTTTTTCAGTATTGAATGCGGGGTGAACATGTGTTCAGAAACCTGCAAATTTTAAAAGTGGGGGGTGGAGTTAGTTTTCTGTCTGTCCTCCCACTGATGAAGAACAGATTGTTTTTGTTTTTTTACCTGTCTTTCTTGTTTTTTTTTAAATATTTTATAGTTAAAAAATTTCTGCAGATATACACCTTCCTTTTGAAGTTATGGTGTTTTAGCATTTTGAAATGATGTAATATGTTTTATTGCATTTGATATGTGGTGCTGTAGCGCCATTCATGCAGTAATTTTTCATTAATTTTGAAATAAAATATTGCTATATGTGACTCGGATAAGCTGCATTATTGCGCTTCTGGCATATATATTTATTCAATTTCATTACGGCTTTGAAGGTTGGTGTATATCATTGTTTATTTTTGTTGTTTGTTGTTTATTGGCACATTAAGCCTAAGTGCTTACAAAATTTTTTTTTAATAAATATGTTACGATATATAGCTAGATAAAAATATGAGATATTACAAATGTAAAGATAAACGGTGTAAAACTTGTATTGTTGCTCATGCAGACAGTCCACCTCAAGTAAATGATTATATTCCTTTTTGTAAATATAATAACGTAATTTATAAAATTAATTGTTTAACTTGACAGCAAAGTTATGTAGGGCAGACGGAAGGTGAATTACATGTTAGAATTAATCAGCATAGATCAGATGTATATAATGATAATAAGAAATGCCCCGAATTTGAAATTTTACATTTTAGAATTAACAGTTTTAATAATATTAATATTCAAATTTTGGATCATGTTGAAGCTAAAAATAATAGATTGGATAAAGAAAATATTGCAGTTCAAAACTATATATCCATTTGGACTAAATACATTGGTTAATAAAGTTAATTTATTGAAGGTTAAAAATGTATATGATTTATTTTATAATTTTAATGATAAAGTTGATATAAAAAGAGGAATGAGGGGGTCTCGTAAATATAATAAAGTTACTAATCATATAATTCCTAATATATGGATTAAGGATATGGAATTTGTTTTTGGTAAAAATTATAGTGTTAAAAATGTTAAAATGGAGGTTTTTAAATTAAAGATTAATGTGCTTAAGAAAATTAAAAAATGTTTGGATGTTTTCAAATTTAAAAATTTACAGTTTAAAGATTTATTATATGATTTAATTAATTTTAAGTTAATGAATAGAGATAAAGTTAATAAAGAAGTTATTTATTTTAGTATAAAATTTCAACAAAAATCTTTTGATAATTTGAATTTAAATGCAATATGCAAACAGATTTACGACCTTTTTCCTCTTAAAGAATGGATTATTTCAGTTGCATATAATTATCATAAACCATTAAGTAATAAGATTTTCAATTACAGACAAATAGCTTTTTCAAATGTTAATACAGTTTTAACTTGTTGTTGTAATAATATGGAATTTAAAGATTTTATAGATAATTATCATGGACATATAATTACAGGTAATCTTGATATAATCAAGAATAAAAATGTAAAATATCTAATGAATTTTGGTACAAAATTTAGGATCAATAGTAAAATTAGTAGCAATAAGGTAGTAAAAATTTTTAAGGATAATGTCAATAATTTTATAAAGAAATATAGTTATAAATTTAGTATGCCTTTGGAGGCATTTTTTGAATGGAAGTCTCAAATTTTGGGGCATTTCAATAATTTTTTAAGAGATTATTTAAATTCTGATGAATATGAATATCAAAGTTTTAAAGATGAAGATGTAAAATTTATTGAAAGTTTACAAAATAATTTTGTTATAGTCCCTGTGGACAAAGCAGCTAATAATTATGCAATAATATGAAAAAAAGTTTTATATTGATAAAATAGAGTGTGAATTAGGTAATGAAAATTTTTATTCAAAAGTTAATATTGACAGAAATCCTGTTGTTAAAAAATTTTTTGCATATAAAAAGAAAGTTAAAAGTATGTTTTCTTATAATTTTGATGTATCTAATCATCACTGTTTGCCATTTATTTTCTTAACGCCTAGTTTCATAAAGATCCGATTAAATTTAGATTTATTTGTAGTACTTCTAAAAGCATTAATAGAAATTCTAATATTGGTTTACAGAATTTATTAAAAAAGATATATGATTTTCTAAAGTATAAATTTAAGAAGTATAGTTATTTCTGGTCAATTGATAATAGTGTTGAAATTCTGAACAAATTGCCTTTGACTCCTCTGAAAATGCAGGTATTCGATTTTGAAAATCTGTTCACCAATATACCTATTGATTCACTTTATGAAGTTTTAATGAGTATTTTTGATGTTTTTTGTATAAATGATGAATTAAATATGAATAGAGATTTATTTTCAAGCTTATGTCATTTCTGTTTTTATAATAATTATGTAACTTTTAACAATAATACCTTTAATCAAATGTGTGGTATAGGGATGGGAACAAACTATTCTAGTACAGCAGCAAATTTATTTTTATTTTTTTATGAATTTAAGTATACTATGAAATATAATAGGTCTTTAAAGTTCTTTAGGTATATTGATGATATTTTAATTTTTAATTTTTATTTTTCTAATGAATATGATATTATATATCCAAATTGTTTAAAATTGAATAGAGCAAACAGTGATGATTATAATGCAGAATTTTTGGATATTTTATTCAAAATTATTGATAATAATTTGATTTTGGATTTGTACGATAAAAGAAATAGTTTTAAATTTTTTACTAGAAGCATGCCACATTGGTTTTCAAATTTGCATAAAAAAATTTACATAAATATAATCATTAATCAATTGAAACGTTTCAATAAAATTGTGGCAGAGACAATAATTTTTATAAACAGATCTTTAAGTTATTGGCTAATTTATTTTACAATAATAATTACCCTATTAAGTTTTTGAAATATTATTTAAAGACAGTTCTAAAAAGTGAATGGCAACGATGTGGGCTGGCGGCATGAACATGTGATGGCAGCCTTCTGGATCTTTCTGTATGAAATAGGGATCCTAAAGTCTTGTTAAAAGAACGGGTGTCTATTGATGAATTGAAACGAAAGAAAGTTGCAGACCTGGAATTTCTGGTTTTTGATAATGGCTTTGGAAGAAGAATTTATTTGTTTATTGTTGACGGGTGAGAAACATTATACAGGTATTCATGTTTTGAGAAATTTCATTTTGCGGGTTTGGGGGGACGCATGTTTATTCTGCATTCATGCTTGTTTTCTTATATTTTTTCTTTTGTTTTTAGTTTAATGATAATTTAAGCATTCCTCTAAAAGACCTTTTATTAAAGTTTTTTTGTTTTTGTATGTTTAATATTATGTTTGTTAGTTTTAATTTGAGTTGTTTTAGTTTTTTATGGAATTTGATTAATAAAATGACAATAGTTTTTCAGTATTGAATGCGGGGTGAACATGTGTTCAGAAACCTGCAAATTTTAAAAGTGGGGGTTGGAGTTAGTTTTCTGTCTGTCCTCCCACTGATGAAGAACAGACTGTTTTTGTTTTTTTACCTGTCTTTCTTGTTTTTTTAAATATTTTATAGTTAAAAAATTTCTGCAGATATACACCTTCCTTTTGAAGTTATGGTGTTTTAGCATTTTGAAATGATGTAATATGTTTTATTGCATTTGATATGTGGTGCTGTAGCGCCATTCATGCAGTAATTTTTCATTAATTTTGAAATAAAATATATATATACATATATATATATATATATTTTATTTATAGTTATTTCTTCTCACATGTGGGAATGGGTTATGCAAAGTCATTTTTTTTTTCAACACAATAGGTATTTTGGATTCAAAATGCTAATAAAATTAGTCTTGATTTTACGGTTATCACACACACACACACACATATTTATATATATAGATATATGTATAAAACCATTATAAACCAATATAAATTATCATCAACAAATGGGAATATATATATATATATAAGCGTAAATCACGTGACCGTTCGAGATAGATACTGAGATGGCCGCTTAGCGTTCACATGCCAGTCGGTCATATTTTATCGTTTTTTGATTTTGAATTAGTTTTCGATTTATGAACTACTTTCTAAAATGTTTATATCTGGAGTTGTAGGTATTCAAAATTTCCCCTCTAACGTAATAAAAACCTATTCAAAAGAATTGAATTGATTGTGTATTTTATCGTTCGAAACAATACTCACTTCAATGGAGAATATTCCAAATATTGCTTCCAGGCTGAAAAAAGGTCACGTGATGTCGGTAATTTACCCAAAGAACTTCTAACTGATAAAAAGGGGAACGGAAAACTATTACTGCTTGCCCCCATGAACTGTTTCATTGGCTAGCGGGGATTGACATTACGTCTACGGAGTCTTCCCTTCTTTACGCTAGACGTTTTTGCCTTGACCACGTGATCATGACGTAGATGGAATATCCTCCATTGGGTGTAGAGAATAAAATCAGAAAATAGCTTTGGCGTCATTTCTTTATGAACTTTTGATGACAGGTTACACTTTTAAAAGTGAATATTCAGACATCTCATTTCGTTTTCCTGCGTATAGTTTTCTGAAATGGAAAATCAAATAATTGTATCCCGAAATGGATGGTTGGTTTACTGAAAATAATTGTAGTGGGGAAAAATATTTTTAAAGTTATTGCTCTGTTGATAATTTTGTTAGATAATGCAGTTAATTTGATCATACACGCGTTCTTAAGGAAAATAAGGTGCTATGTAAAATTTCAAAACGCGATTTATTATTTTAAACTTAGATAAAATAAGGTTAATTTTACCAAGTATTAAACTTTTAAACACAGGCTAAATATGTGTTTTTTACGATCACTTAATTTCCTGAGCAGTATCTTCGCCAAGAAAAATGTAGAAGGACTTAAAAAGATGTATGGGAAACATTTTTATTAGGAAATGAGGAAAATTAATAAGGAAAATGAATCGTTTTGTAAAATTACATAACGCGTTTTATTATTTTAAACTTAAATTAATAAGGTCAATATTTTAAAGCTAGGATTTAAATAAAGTTGCAAATATTCCACAAAAATCCTTTTAAATACCAATTCAGGTTATTAATTTCAATAACTGAAAACTTTATAAATTATTTTATGATTATAAAAATATTTTAACATATTTTGAAAATTCGAACAAAATATTTTGAAAGATGAGGTTTTCGTCAATTAATAAGTTGAGATATAAACACATAAACTTTTGGTTTATTCTATGCAAGAAATAAAATTTCAAATTAGAAAAATACTACCGTTGATCTTTAAAATTGTCTGGGAAACAATTAAAGTGATATTACTGTCTTCGTCGAAATTTGAGTTTAATATATTTTTTTATCATGCTAACATTACTATCATTTCTAAATGACATTTTTCATTTCATTCACTTTGGTAAAAACTAAAAAACTTTTTTCTGAAGCTAAACTTCTATTATATCCAGTTATTGTCCCATCAAGATCACAACTTTCGTTGACTTTCACAGAAAATTCAAAGTATTTAAGAAAACTTGAAAGATTTATAAAACTTTTTCTTTTTATATATAGTTAGATAAATATAGATATAGAATTTGAAAGAGAAGTATTAAATTTGAAAAGATTGTCAAAATTTATAGTTTTTGGAAAATGTTCACTTCGTAATGTCTGGAAATACTGACCAGTCTTATTGATTTCATAATTAAGACTTTCATAGAAAAGTTCTTTATATGAGTTGTGCTTGCAATATTGTTTATTTCATTTCATAAAATTATGTAAGAAAAGCACTTTTTGATCATTAAACGAAACTTAAAACACGTTAAAAGTTTAAAACTGCATTTAAAGGCTAATAAATACGTTTTAATAAACATATCTGAATGTTTCGTACCCAACATCGACGAGTTTATTAAGATAAATATTGATAAAAAATCTGTTAAATAAAAAGTTTTTAAAATGAACTTGTTAAACGAAAATCAGGAGGTCACGTGTATAATGAAAGCAGGTGCTCTAATGTAAATAGTCATATCTGAACTTGAATTATTTTCACCTATTGTTTTTTATTTTGTTAAGCATAACGTTAAAAAATTCTAGGTAACTCAAAGGAGGCTGAATCATTGCATATATTTTCTTTAAGTAAAAAGATTTTTATTCATTCTCGGAAACTGGATAAACTATTTTCTCTATAATCACCGGGGATGGGGTGGAGGGGACTTCAGGTAAATTTACAAGCTGTTGAACAGACGCTTGAACTTACCATCGTTACTGCTGAAAGTTACTACTCTAACAACACCATCAGTAACAGGATAGATTTGTTCGATAAGTGCCAAGGCACAGTGTTGTATATCGTGTATTTTTTTTGCAAAAACTAATTGACCAGTCTCAATAGTGTGGCTGCTTTTTTTCCACCTTTGATTTATAGACCAGGAAGTGGCTCCATAGTCCATCACCTCATCAAGTTGTCGGAAGAAATTCCGGGATTAGACCGAACTCGATTAGCATACTGGGCTTCCAATTTATATCTTGCTGGAAACCACCTGCAAACGCTATTTTAATTGTTGATGGGTATGTTTATCATTGTTTTTTCTGCACCCAAAGGTATAAATCATGGAGGACTGGCGGGGAGGGGGGGGGGCAGGAAAGCACAATGGTAACTCTACCAGTCAATTACTAAAATCAGGTTTGCAAGTGTTTTACACCATGGTATGAGTTAGAAGACCAGTTGCATTTTAATATGCGAATTGAATTTTAATTAATCCTGGAGTTTCAGCCGCAAACACGATGAGGTGATGAGGTTTGTGTAGCTTCCTCCCTCTCTATTCGGGAGAAAGTCTTTTTTCCACCGTTGCGAAAAATGGTCATGAAACGTCTTACACCACTTCCACCTGGAAGAGAGACTAATACAAGGATTAACATCAAATGACAGGTCAGGTAAGGTAAATAATGGAGCACCAATGAATAAATATCATGCAGTTAGCACTGTTAAGTCATTAGGGTCTGTGGATAGAGGAATACGTTGAGAGAATTAATGCATGCTTCAACAAGGCACAGGGTCACCTTCAACTATCACGAAAATACCTTGGTATTAGTCAGTTAGATGAGGTTTGGTTAGTTTTATCAGCGATTTCCACAATCCTCAAAAATATGAACAATATAGAGGTATAGAATGCCAAAAAAATCTGTCGTTGAGAAAAGAAGTTTTGGACTTTTGAACCTTTGAGATATTGGAAAATTCTTTTTATGTAAGAAGTTGCTCTGACGAATGGTTTCATGTTATCGGAAAAAATGTCTTTTCGGTACCCTCGACGTAATATGAAATTCCGCAAAGTTAAAATAAATGCTTGCTATGGTTCAGTTGTGACACTAACTCAACGCTTTGTTACAAAGACAAAAGAAGAGACAAGTATTAGATTTAAATGTTGTACATTTTCGTATATATTGGACCTTTGTGTTGGTGGTGCCAGTAATATCAATCTCTGTTTGCTAGAAGGCTCGTTGTGGACTCGTGTGTTGCTAGTAATTCGGGATGAGGGTAAATATCCAATCATTTAAATAAGAGCTTGTGCAGATATGCGGAAACAACGAATACACTGTACCATTTCCTTTTCAACTTTTAAATTACATTTGGTATCCAAAATTTTTGTACCATTAAGGAAAGGTCATGATGAAGACCAGTATGTAGACCATAACGACAAAAGAACAAATAACGACTTCTGTTAAGGGCCATAGTTAGGAATCAGCATTGGATGCTCCTAATGAAATGGCACGGCTGAAAACAGCTGAAAACTCAGCTGAAAACCTGAGTTTTGTAAACACTTGATTACAGTTATATAAGCATGATTAAGTTCCCTGGCATTTAACTGGTCTTTCATTTTCAAGGAGACAATTTTTTTGTTGATGTTTGTAGCCAAGCTACAACTTGTATTAATTTGCTATTAATCTGCTAAGTCTTGTTAAAATATCAACATCGTTATCCCTCTGATTTAATAAACATGGGCTTCGGTTGCTGAAGTATCAACAGGAATGTTTGAAATAGAAGATGTTTCACATAAGATCGGATGAGACGATTCGTAGATTCAAGTAGGCGTAGATTGCCAGTTCGCATTCTCTTGTAGTTGATAGGTATATACTTTTCGAGTTGCACACTCTGGTGTGTTGTACTTTCCAGGTATATAATGCCAAATTTCTATGTGTGTCAATTCTACCCATTCAATTCATTTGCCCGATGAAGAAAATAGTGATTAATTTCAGCTGTACGATTAAACTTCCACATCATTGCAGTTGTAGAATATGTTGCAGAAGAATGTTTCATAGACAGTAATATTTTAAGACATCTTTTACAACATGAATGTATTCTGATAATAAAAGAGCTGAATAAAGATCTAAACTGCGAACGATAATTTCACTGGTGGGGATAATTGTAGATTTTATAACGACTGTCATTACCGTTACAGGTTCAAAAATAAATTTTACATCGCCCTTACTAAATAAGCACATGCAGATGCATTACAGAACCAAAGTTCAACTTTTGCTCATGTGTTGATATTCAAACATCGGAGAATGTGCATATATTTAAAAACACTTATTTTCGAATGCTACTTATTCCAAGTGTCAAGAAATTTTTAGGACACAATATCATACCATTTTAAGTTTGCTTTAAAAAAATATTTTAATAAGATCATTATAATAACAGTTGAAGGGGAGAGAAGACTCCAAAGGTCAAATATACGTCCAACAATTAAAGTTTATAGTGTACAAGTGTTTTTTCTACAATTTGGACTTCTCGATTCCACTCTAGTCTTGGAGTTCGCTGGGATGAAACCGAATTCAATGAATGCGTCAGACTGCTGGCTTTTAAAGAATATGGTAAATATTGAGAAGTAATTGGCTCCTTTACATCCCATTTTCTAAATTGAAAACCATCGGTTCTAAATATATTACATATCTTAATAATTAAGGCTGGATCTGTTGCAAGTAAATCTGAAACTCCCAAAAAATCATAAACGTACATTTGTGTCTTCTCTGTTCTGATGACGACAGAAAAACTATTTTCCTCATCATCACACGCTTGCTGAATAGTTTTGCAGAGTTAAAAAGCTGCACTGTATAAGCTGTTCCGTATATGATTGTTTTCAGTAAGTAAACTAGCAAAGGTTCAAAGGTTTTTTTCACCGAATATTCATTTTAAATGTACATCTACATTAATGACTAGTACTTAAACGGTACATTCTTTCGATATCTGCTGACAAAAGCACCATATACAGTCTAAACTTGATTAAATGTAGTAACATGTTTTCTTATAGTTTTTGACAATTTTTTTAGAATTAGCCATTACATGACTTTGCTGAGTTGTTGAACACAACGCTCAATTTTATCGATGAACTATATTGATCGATTACAACATGTTGGTATAAGTAGTAATTTGTACGAATATTTCAGTTTTCAGCTTTTAAAAGCTGCATTTGGCCAAATTAGAGATATTCATCCATCAATCCAATAAAGTTCTCTCCTAATGCAAAGTTATCTTTCAGGGGTACCTGACGGCATAGCGACTTTGAAATTTACTTTGAGTTTAAGTTTTATAAGCAGTTCAGTTGGGCCTGATTCACTAATATTTTTTTTTACTATGAAGGATAGGTTATAGGTTGAAAACGTCAATCAGATCTACAGCATGATAAGCAATAGACGTGGCCGACTTTGACTTGTGTAATACAGTTACACTTAAAAAGTTATACAGTTTGATTCGGATTAGCCGCGACCAGTATGCCTATAAATGGGTGACCCTAATAAAAGACTAGTAAAAGTATCGGCAGATGATAAAATATCAATGCAGCTGAAGATGAAATTTTGGATCAGGCAATTGAAGTTGAGCAGTGTGCGACCAGTTATGACTTTCCAGCCTGAAGTTGGGGAGCGGGATTTTAACTCAGTGAACTAGACGGGGCTTTAAAGAATTACAGTTGTTTGAAAAATACGGTGAGTATTTAAATTCCGTGTAGTTTAGGCATTTTTCACTAGAAATACCATTTATTCTTATGAACATTTGAGTGGTACTAAATAAGAAAAAATCTAATCATTCTACGCATTTTTTTAAATAAAGATTTCTGAGAAGCATTTCCAATAAGCACTCACCACTGAACCTTAAGTGTGCTAGATTTCACATTAATAAGATCCCTAGATATTAAAACATTATAATTTTGCATGGATGATTTGCAATGATCACTGCTAGAAACTGAAAAATCTGTCAAATTACTGACTCTATATTTGGTTGACTTGCTATAAAAATATCTACCAACGCATGGTGATTTAGAGAGCAATTTTTACAACAAACAGATATCGAACATTTATTAACTCCGTGATTTTGGCGTAATCAATACAGACATAATTTATTTCATTTAATAATTTTCTTCCTCTGCTTTACTGGTTTCGAATTAAATACACAGCATTTGGATAACGTATGTTTTTGATTACAGACTAAACATTATTTCCATTCATTTCAAACGTACCATTTACTGGGATGATTGTAGGACCCTGTAGTTTAGGGTGTTTCATTTTGTAAGGCCAAAAATAAAATGTAATTTTTTCGCAGACTTTGCTTACGCCCCAAGTCTAAGTGATATAAAACATATACATGCCATATTTCATTAAGATCGGATAATGTTTAGGGGTTGCACACTTTGATCAATTTTGTAAATTTATGCAAAAAATACGATTTTTTAATATTAATTACTTTTATTGGGAAAACTAGAAATCACAAACTCCAAATAAGACTGAAACTGGATACTAAGATTAACAGATAGCATAATACGGAAAACATGTGTTATATTAATCAACTTTGAACGATGCAATGTCTTCTTTGTTCACTTGGTGGCGACTTTTCTGTGATGTTCGACTACCCTCAACAAGAATTGTTTTTGTTGTTTGTCCCTGACCAATTTGTTTAATCAGATAAATTCCTTTTTCTGCTGTATCATTGACCACAATAAGAGCGTTCACATGGCTTCTGAAGAGAATCGCTGTAGTATTCTGTCACATCGTAAATCCCAAACTATTCAAAGAAAGTCTTTGTTTTATTAGTAACGAAATGATTCACGTCTTTTCTTTCAAAAATTAGGCTTCGACCTCAAGTACTTTCATTCCTTTTTTCTTTACAGGTTTGGTTTCTAAATTTAGATTCATATTTCTCTTATTAGCAGGAGTAATACATATGTTCAAAAAAGCCAAACTTACGTTTGTTTCTAAAAGAAACCAAAGGTATTTGTATCTACTTAACAACTGTGGGAGCACTTTTTTTGACATATTCATCTGGGTAAGTGTTCAGAAGCTATAGCACATCCAAATCCTTCTTTGGGTCCCATCAACTTACTATTGCTTCAAGCCAAAGGTGAACATATATGATGCTGACATAATGCGCAACTCTTTTCCTTCCTTTCAATTCTCATTGAGGAATATTCAACTGTTTAGAGAAGAGTACAATTTTATGTCGGCTAGTAAGGTAGGCGGCTTTTGCCATCTACATTGCTTGATGCAGAGCCTCTGGGATCCTGAAACTGAAACTTTGTCAACTCCACTAACTGACGAACTCATATCATCTTCTCTTTGTGATCTAAGAAATTCCTTATCTTCTTGTGATATGCTAATCATGCACATCACATTTTGCCAGGAAATGTCAAATAACTTGACGGGATCACCTTTCCTAATCTGCTGTTTCACATTTACTTTATCCGTGTTTCTCGATTTCTCTATACTCAGGTTTTGTTATTCTTTGTATATCTTCTGTAAATAAACACTGATATTCTCCTCCGTCTTAACAGGAATATTTGCGTCCTTCTACATTTCCTATAGTTTAGAACTGGTAGATTTAGTAGAATCCGAAAGTTTTTCTTTCATTTCCTTGTGATGATAAATAAAACTAAGAATACTTGTTCCTTTGCAGGGAGTCGAGCTAATAAAAACTCATGACTAGTCATCTTTCCTAGCCGCCAAATTCCTCTTAAGGTTTCCTTTTTAAAGTTCAATTACCTTCAAAAGATGAAAGAAACACATGACAAGCCTAATACAAAGTACTTCAATATTAGAAATTTCACTAATTTAAGATAAAAGTGATCAAAGTGTGCAACCTCTAAATATTATCCAAACTTCTTGAAATTTGGCATATATATCTTTTATATCACTTAGACTCGAGCCGCAAGCAAGTCATATGAAAATCAAAACTTTGGAAAAATAAATCACCCCTGCTACATCAAGATCCTTTTTTACGAAGTTGAATTTAGGCTATATTTTATTGCACTTTAACTCTTCCGCATCACAAGCTTCACACTTGATATATTTTTTAAACGAATATAAATCCAGCATTTTTCTTTTTCTAACATCAATTCCCATGTTTGTTTAAGCAAGCGATCTAATTTATTCAATATCAAATTACTTAATGCGTTCGATTCCAAATTCAATGTTTACAATCTCCTCAAATGTATCTAATGAAAGTATTTTGAATTACTTGCTTTAACTATTTTTACCAAAAATATTTCATTTATTTGGTGCAATGCCAACTGTCTTTTATTTTCTAATCGCTCACATAACAGATCACAACGCTGCTCGAAATTTTCTTCTTTTAACGCAAAACTGCGATTTGACTGTTCCACGTTTTCGCAGATTGAAGAATATAAGTACTCAAACATTATTGATTTCCCCAAATCATAGGCTTAAACAACTTTTTAAAAGAAATTCACTGTACTGAATCATCGCAAAAATGTCGAAGATTAAACTTAAGATTTCAACTGAGAATCTAATTTCGTTTTCTCTTCTAAGTCGACTAATAAATCACAAATTATTTTCTCATTCTTTAAATAAGAATCTAACTAATCATTATTCTCTTTGGGAGACATTTTATCAAGAACTTACACGAGAGTGAGTTCTAAGGTCAATAATTTCGATTTAAAATTTTTTATTTTTACTCTCTTCGTCTGAGTTAGAATCCTCAACTTTATTCTTAAAAATGTCTGCTTCTTTATATTTTCGCTCAAATTAAAGTTCTTGTTTTGTAAGCTTAGTCATATACAGGGAGATTCATGAATATCGAAACAATAGGCTATTTCCTTAAATATTGCCCATAGACCCATAATTCCAATTGCAAAGTTCATAAAAAAAGGTGCAAAATTTAATGACATAAGTTGCAACTCCATAGGTGGTCTATTTGAAAAAATACGAAAATTAAATTTTTATACGGCCCCCGTAGTGTAAAAATTCCAATCGAGAAAACTTTCTTTATCCATTCCTGAATTAAGCACAAAAAATTGCATCTTCGTATCTGAAAAACTCGCAGAGTTATGGCCGTTTAAATAATTCATCCGGTTTTAAGGGATTAGACACAAATTGAAATGCGTGCAATCGAAGAAACAATGTTAGTTTAAAAGAGTTCTAGAAAACAGGTAAAAAATATATTTGTTGAGCTAGAATTTTTATTTTTTTCGGTTTTTTGTGATGGATAACTGTATAATTTGCAAACAAAATCACATCCTAATATTTCTCATAAAGTTTTTAAAAAAATTAAATGTTTAGTATTTTTTTTAAGCGGATTTAATTTAAAATCTTTATAACTCGAAACATTATTCATCGGATTTAAAAAAATTTTCATTTAATTAAAGAAGAAAGTATAATTTTAGTTTTGTTTCAGGAATTTTTTTAATTTTAATTTTAAAAATATTAAAAATATTTGCTTAAAAAATATGTAACTTACTTTTAAAAAAATCATATTTTCAAAAGTAATTTTTTTTCAATTTGCCGAAACAAAATTAATGTAAAATAATCAAAAAAGACATGTTCCAAGTTTGCAACTTTTTAATTTATGATTAAAAAAGCATCATGCAGAAAAACGTATTTAAAGTTTTAAACATTGATTGGCTCCTAATAAAATATTTAAATGCATTTTTAAAAATTGCACGTGAAAAAGTCACTTCTTTCGGTAGCTTAAACTTCCGATTCAGTTTAACTTTTGTCGTTTCCACCACCTTTTTGTACTACTTAAATGTCCATAAATAAATGTTTAATGTAGAATTTGAAACAATGCTTTTTCAAACATTCCGATTAAGAGTTTTTCATAATTTTAGCCCTTACAAATTCAGGCTTTATATCTCCCCGGAGAGGCCGATAAAAAAGTCTGTATACTGGGGCCGGGCCAGACCCGGGATTGGCGACGTTTTTCTGAAGACTCGGCCAGGCCGGGCCGATCGTATTTTTTCATACCGAAACGGGTGTTGGTGTGATTATGACGGCCAATTATCTATTGGGGGGCGTGCCTTCCGTGGAGGTCTTTCTAAGGGAACCTAACCGGTATTTACGCAAGGATATCCAAGGTTCGAAGAAAACCACTGAAAACTCCGAACGATTGGGTTCGAACCCAGCATGAGAGCAGAACCTCTCGGCCACTGGTTATACCAACCCGGAACTGGCTTCCTTATTCCTAGGTCTCCCCTGGGCGAAATTTTCAGTCCCGGTCTCGAGACAACCCATATTAAAATTATTATCCCTGACTGACCTAACCCGTGCAAAAATAACTGAAATTTGGCTCAGCCCCAAAACCTCTACAACAAATGCATATATTGTTAAATGGCCATTATTTTACAATAAAATTTTAAAATTCATATTTTTAAAGGATAGTGGATTTTAAGGCAAAAAAATTTAAAATACAGTAAAACTAGTGAAAAAAATCTGCCTATGGCGGAATCCTTTCTTAAACGGAAAAATCTGTTAATCTATGGAAAATGAATATAATAATACCTGAGAAAAAAAAAAATAGACTACATTTACAACTCCTAAGAAGGGAACTTGTCTATAACGCTTTTTTTTTTCTTTCGTATGTGATTCCATCTTAAAAGATTTTACTTTCTAGCATTTTTCATTGTCTCTAACACATGGAATATGGATTAACGTTATTAAAGGAGAAGTGAATCATTTACATATAAATAGAGATTCATTAATAAAACAAATAATCACAGCTTTTGGCACTTCTTTAAAAATAATAAATATAAACATGAAAAAAGAAAAGATATAATAAGTATTTTTTGGTCAGAACTCCTCCATACGAAACAACTTTTAACCATATCGATGTAAAAAACTATGTAGAAATTCAGTCAGGTCGAGCCAGGCTACGATTTGAACTTTTTTCCAGGCAGGGCCGAACTTTTTTTCCTATGGGTCGGTTCGGGACCGGACCTAGATATTTCGACTCTAGTGCAGACCACCAGCATACTTTGAAAACAAGTTTAAAGTAAAATCTATACGCTGCCTATTTTATGTCCAAAGGAGAGGCACTGTCTTATATCGACTTTTAATAATGTACAATTTGTGGCCGATCCCTATCTTGCATTCAAAACGAGTCAAAAACTCGTCGCTCAGAGGCATGGATAAATGGTGTAAGTCACGAATTTTGGATTTTGATATCTCTGCGAATTTTAAAGATATCGAGATGAATTGTTTTGTGTTTAATTCAAGAAAAGATAAGGAAAAATTTCCTAATTGGGAATTTTACTCTACGGGGCCCGTATAAAAATTTAACTTTTGTATTTTCTCATATAGACCCCCCATGGAGTTGAAACTTATCTCATCAAATTTTGCATCTTTTTTTATGAAACTTTTCAATTGGAAGTATGTGCCTAGCTGCAATATTTAAGAAGATAGCCTATTGTTTCGATATTTATGAATCACCCTGTATACAATTTACAAATAAGCAATACAAGTATTGAATAAGATTATAAAAATTCATAAATCATAATAGTACATACGAGAACTACATATCGTCTATTTTGTTCTATTATTTGTCACAAGCTTTTAATAGAAATATTTAAATTTATATAATGCAGAAACGCTCCATATCGTCATTTTAAATTTCATTTGATTTAGGAAAATTTTAATTTAAGTTTTTGTTTATATTTTATCAGCTCTCTGAGAGACTAAATCTCCTTTGTCTTCCCCGATAAGGCCCACCTGCTAATTTGGCAGTTATAAATTCACCGGCTGTGGGCTGTGAAATCACGTGCAAAAGACGAAATCCTACGCACTGATTGTGATATCAAACATTTTCCAAGAAATGACATTCCTGGTTTCCCAATGAGACGACCAGTGCGCTATTCCCGAATTTATGGAACTTTCTTGGAAAAGTTTATTTTCGTTTTCCAGGAACCACATAACAGACAAATATTTCTTGATATTTGGCTGCATATTACGTTGAAAAAAATAAAGTATTCAAATCAATATTAGATATTTCAAACGAAAAGAGTAACATACAAATGCATTACATTTAGTTAAAACAAAAAATAAACAATGATTTTGAGAAAAAAAAAATTGACCAATTTCCGATAAAGCATAAAAATTTTAATATAAAATTTCAGAAATTAATATCTTAAAAAGTCAACTCTTGAAAGAAGAAAAAAAAATCTAAGTTTTGGAAATATTTCTAGCTGTTTTTTTTTTTTTAACTTAATATTTCAATATTTATTTTTGTGTATCCAACATTTTCCCACCTTTTAATACCACTTAGTATTAAGAAAAAAAGAACTACCTTTTCAAGTAAGTTAAAATAATATATTTTTTTAAATTATACTCTTTATGTTTTTATTATTATTATTTTCTACCAGTGAGTGTTTAAAATATTTCATTGTTCAGTTGGCCTGTTTTGCCGTGTTTGACGTAAAATTATCTCCACTATTACACATATTAGCTTTGCTGTCAACACTCCTTTTTCTATGTATCTACAAAAACATAGAAAAATGAATGAGACATTATATTCGAAAGTTTTCGGAACCGTCTAGTTGCATGTTACTATTATATTTCGTTAAAACATGTTTTTGAATAAAAATTACAGTTAATTAAAATATTAAATGAGCATTGTTTTCTAAAATAAAATTAAAGATTTTTATCAAATTAATATTGCCAGAAAAATGAAATAGAGCATTATATCATACTCAGCAATGATTATAAAAAAAATCGCACATAAAAGATAAAATATGACGTCTGCTTGCGGTTTTATTATATATATATGAGTGCAAGGGATAGATACGATCGAATCAACCGATGAAGTGGTATTTTACCATATTGTCTAATAGCTATGCTTTGTTATATTAGATGAAATTGCATTTTATTTGTATTCAATTTTTTTTACATTGTCCCGGGTGTTTTTTTTTTGTTGTTGTTTTGTTTTTTTCAAAAGCGATGGCATCATCTTTAGTGCAAATAAGATATGATTTTTAAATTTTTGCGTGCTATTTGCTATCTTCGATTATTTTTTACTGTAACTTTGATGAAAGAAATTAGATGATATTCTGGCTTGACTAGTGTTGTTCGCAAATATTTTTATCATTATTTTTTTCTTCAAAAGTTTAAACCTGCATATGAAAAACATTATAGATTTCTAAGAAAATAATAGACTGAAGTTCGAAGCTCTCACGCGAGTTCACTGATATATATTTTATTTCCGATGTCAATGTCCCTTTTCAGTACACATGTAAAATGCACAATGATAAATAAGGTATTTTTGAAAAGTCTTTTGATATAGTATACTCAAATTTCGTTAAAACACGTTGCTTGACGAAAACGGCTGTTAATTAAAAATCAATGAAAAAAGTATCAGCAAAAAAATTCAAAGAATGCACTGCGAAAGCCGCGCATGCGTCCACCGGTTGTTTAAACATTGTTGAATCTCCATTATTCTTGTAACCATCAAGAATATTTGGCGGTTTATCATCTGCGCCAAACTAATGTAAAATGCCTTAAAATTAATTAATTTTTAATTTAGTTCATCAGAAACACACCTGTATAAATATTTTTTTATAATGTTAACATATCAGGAAATGATAGAAAAATCGGTTGCAAAATTTCCTCTTTATACACATGAGCCAAGATAAGGGGGTCCGGGGATCAAAGTTCTTTTTTTCTTTTCTATTTATAGAGGTTTTGTTATGAAATTTTTTTTGAAATATGTTTTAATATAATAAAAATACTGCATGTAAAAAAAATCTGAAAATTTTTAAATATTTAAAAAATAATTATAAATTTAAAATTTTTAAACTTATTTAATTTTTGATATAACTCTGGAAGTACTTACTCGACTTACAAAATTTTTATACTTTTGGGTAGAAAAAATGTGTCATTTTAGGATTTCTTAAAATATTGATTATGAATTTTATAAAAAAAAAATTAAATTAACTAAAAAAATGAATCAATAGAGACAGAACGCTGTTTTAAACATTAGTGTCGTGAAGGAATTTTCACCTTGTTATTAATAAACTTTAAAATATGCTTATAACTACTTAAAAGGTGACACAATTTTGTGTCACCTTTTAAGTAGTTATAAGTATATTTTAAAGTTTTTTAAAAAATGAAGTTTTTTAATGAGTGAGTTGTGCATTAATTAGCATATTTTCACAATTATCACTCAAAATTAAAAATCATGAACACGATAAGTTGGAAATATAGCATAAAATATCTGTTGAAAATTCCATACATATATCTTGCAAGGTTCTTTTTCTAGTCAGAGGGCAGCTCATACATCGCTTCTGAAGACAAAAGCTGTTATATCTCTGGATCTAATTAAGATAGAAGCATGCGGTTTCCGGTATTTAACGCTAAAAACTCAGTATTTTGTTTAAGAAAAAAAAAAAAATTGAGGATATTTAGCGCCGGACTCCCGTTAAGTTAAATACTAAAAATTAGGAATTCTGCTGTACCAGAATTTAGTCTCGTCCCCAATGAAAAGAAAAAAAATTATATATATATAGGCAGTACAAAGCATAATTCAGTTTAATGACATAAAACCTGCGCTTTTATTTTATATAAAACGACGTCATTCGCATCTTCTAAAGAATTTCATATTTACGATCGAGGTTTGAACAACATTAACTGAAAATTATGCATAGGACGACTATCACAAAATAATACGCAAATCCAACAAAAAAACGATGTCGTTATTCAAGAAACTCGACAAAAAAAAGGATTTAATGATTCATATGTTTGTAACATTAATATCGATACATAAAATTAAATATAGTTTAAAATAGCGGCATGTTTTATTAGAAATCATAAATTTATATTTTTTCAACATAGCACGTATTTTAATTGCAATTGTTTTCGGTTGTTAATGGAAAATGGCAACCAAATGATATAATACTACATTATTTTCCAAGTATTTTTCCTTTATTTTCTACAGAAATGTAGTACTTCTATTGCCAGAATTAAAATCTACAAAAAACTTAATACCTCAAAAATAAATTGAGATGCAAATTTAAAAACAAATTGCATTTAAAAGTACTCCCCCCCCCCCCTACACGACGGTATAAAAATTGACAATATGTAGGAATGATGAGATTTTTAAAAAAAAGCAACAGAGATTATCAGTATTAAACAGTACAATGATACATCTGCTTTATTTTACGTCTGGCTTCGGTAACGTAACGTTATTTTTTAGAGACGGCATTTTAATTGTTGCCTGAAAGAAATAGCATATAGGGGGTGACAAAGAGTGTAGGAAAGAAATAATATATTTCCTAATGCAAGGTGTAGCAGTACAGTGGTTACAAACATTCAGGATAGATACACTACATCTAGACGTTGGGTAATCACATAGTAATCCATGGTCGGAAATGTTTTCCTGACGCGGTAGGTTCGATACAAAACACAAGAAAGGAAGGACACGAACAGGGAGAGAAAACTTATTTATTATTCTTAGTCTTGAAAAATTGTCGGGACAATACTGGAAAGTGCTGAAGAACTTGTTGCACGCACCGTGGCAGCTGCTGTGGAAGCCCGGGATACTCCCGGTATTTTCCAGAACGTTAGATTTTCCAAATACCGGAGATCATCGCGGCCCGGGTTCGTAATTTCGAACACCTACTTTGATGACGATCTTTGTCTCTTTAATGTACTTTTTCTTAGTTTTTTTCTGTGATAAACATGTGTCCTCCTTTTATTCATGTCCTGTCTTTCTTATGATTTGTGTCGTCACTACCGCGCCAGCAAAGCGTTTCCGAACATGCATTGCTATGTGATTTCAGATCGTGTAGGTCAGAATTGGTGAAACTTGTTATAGTCGCGTGCCGATTTTTTTTTTCAAAAAACATCTTACATGACCTTGACGTGTCAGCTAAAAAACAAATTTAGTGGATTGAACAATAATGAATCAAAACTACTTGAAAATTACTTAAGATTTTTCTAAAGTGGGTAACATATGTGTAAATATTATAAGTATTGTAATAATTAAAGAAGCAATTATACTTTAGAAATAATTTTTTAAAAGAACGTGATTAATTGTGTTGTATCTTGGATGAAAAATAATTAATATCATGTTCATTCTCAGTTAATTTTAACAGAATGCAAACTAAAATGTATTTATCTGGAAACTGCTTTCTATTTGATTTTTTATAATATTCATTTGCGAAAATAATGGCTCACAGGTATAAATAGTAGGAAAAATTATTAAAATTGAATAAAGGCAGTTTATTTAAATAGTTCTAAAATTAATTTTCATTTAATTTGTTGCCATAATTTACCATCGATATTCCTATTAATGTATAATAATCTTTCTCTTTTGATAGTTTTCAAATATTTTCTTTGTTTGATGTATTTTCAAAACCATATTGAATAAGATTAAAATTCTTCAATTTCCAATTAATCGAATTTATAATTGAATCAGATCGTCTAATTTCGTGTATTTTGTGTAAAATCGCTGTATCCTGATTTAGAGACACAATCTCACAAAGTGACAAAATTAACTTTCGCGTGCCAAACGTTCGCCGACCCTGGTCTAGGTGTACTCTATCTGTCCTGAAAGTTTGTTACCACTGTACTGATACACCCTGTATATGTAAAAAGCATTGCTTGCGAGATATGTTAAAATCATTAGTTTGATTTTATTATTTATTTATTTGGCCTGATAAACAATTTCTTCGTGAGTTTGAATCAAAAGACCCTTTTCTGATATCTAAAACATGAAATTCTTTTAAAATACATTTTCTCGTTGCTATTTTTTGAAGCGATTGCTGAAAGCTATACCTACGTCACTCTTTTATGCTATTATACTTTAAAAAAAAAATGCATCTCTAACCTTTTGAGATTTGCTTTTTATAATATAAAAAACTCAAAGCCTTTTTTGTGACGAAAATGCCATTCATTTCCGTACATTTTCGAGTCAGGAGGAGGAAGTGCCAAAGATCGTGAGAAAGTATTTTTCTTATCTCGTTTGTCTTCATGTTACAAAAGACATACTAATTTTTAAAGATATATTTTATTAGAGTTTTTGTTTTCTAAGCATCTTTGAGATGTTGCTTTCGTTCTTATATAAAATGTGTACAGTGGCAATAATTTCATGACCGAAGTTTAAATGTTCTGATTTGAAATATTTTCATATTTTCTATTATCGAAGCCAAAGTTTTGCTTACCATATTTGTAATTTAAGTATTTTTCAAATATTTTTTTTTAAAGTTATTCTAATATGTATGGGGAAATGATGTTTTGAAAAACACTTGATTCATTTACTAGTACTTTATCTTTTTAATGGAAATTTAAACTCTCGTAACTCATGAAACTTGATGTTTCAGATCATTAAATGCTGAAAATATGTAAATAAATTTACATTAGAAAAATTTCTAGTAATTCAGTACGCTTTTGGCCTGTACATATTTTGTTCTGTTTTGAAAAAAATATATACAGATACATTTATCGTCAAATTCGTTGAAAAAATCCCATTTACTTCTGAATTCTGGTGAATGTATTTTGCAGTGAATGGAATGTTTATAGTGAAATATGAAATATAAATACATCAAATTCGATATTTTCTATTGTTAATATATAGTGAAAAGACCAGTGGGATCATTCGTCTGTTTCACTATATGATATATTATTGAAATATGTATTTGAAAACCATCTTATTATTATCACATGCTTTCTTTAAACTTATAATTATGTTTGCGTGTGGCAGTCAAATCTTGTGAGTTATTTTTCAGACACTTGTTGACATAGAACTTTAAAATTAGGAATATATAAATGTATTCTTGAGGGAAATACATGAATTGTACATTGATTATTTAAAAAAAAATAATCACTAAGGGGCATCGGGAGGGGGGGGGGTAAATTTACTTAATGGTTACGTTTGATTTGTTGTGGAGAAATCAGAATCTACTTCAACAATGAATATTTGCCGAAAATTACTAATAACAAGGTTACCACAATAGCACCAAATTTTAGCCAAATTGGAGAAAGATCACCGACTTTGCGGGCAAAAATAAGTTACCATATAAGAAGCCGACTTGGCGAAAGCTATGGCGAAATTCCCACGTAAATCCATTAATCTTCCATAATCGAAATCACAGAAATTTTATTAAAAATCCCTGCAGTAAAGGCTTTTTTCAAGACTTTTCTACTTTTTAGCGCATTTAAAAAAACTAATATATTTTGCGTACTTTTGTAAATTTTAATGAAAGCTTCTTTATCAAAAAGAAATTTTTACATTTATATTTATTATTATTTGTAAGAACAGTACCGTGGCTTAAAGTATTTCTTACTACAGCTATTTATAAAGAACTCTTTATACTTTTTCTAGTATTTTATCTGTTTAAAATGAATTTACCTCACGTAACTCTTCAAACTTGATAGATCAAATCATTAAATTCTGAAAATATGTAAATAAATATACATTAGAAAACTTTCTAGTATTTCAGTACTCTTTTGGTCTGCACACATATTTGTTTTGAAAAATTTATATACAGATACTTTCAACGTCAAGTTTGATGAGAAATCTTAATATCTTATCCAGTTCCTGCTTCTGAGCTCTGGTGAATATATACTGCAGTGTATCGAATGTTGATAGTGAAATAGTAAAGAAAATGCATCAAATTCAATAGTTTCTACTCTTAAAATTTAGTGAACAGATCAGTGGGATAACTAATCTGTTGATTAAGTGACTAATATATAAGGTTAGTTGGGGCAACTGGGGCATGATTTTACAACGTGACTCTGGAGTTTCTGACAATTCAGCTTCAAAAAGCTAATGTTCATTTCAATTAAAGTCTGAACTTATGTAAATGTGTTCAGTTAGGTCCCTTCTATCAGACAGAAATGCTCAAAATTACATTTTAATATTAAAAAATATAAAAATATGCATATTTCATCTTTCTTTCCTCATGGGTCCAGTTGACTCGAAAAATGGGGTAACTGGACCAAGGGGGTCTATGTTCCACACGCGTTTATATTTTTTCATACCGGATATCAAATCCTGTTTCAAAAAGTGTAAACAACTTAAACAAATTTAAACCAGGCAGATCATGTAAATTATATGTCAATAAACAGCGTTATAAGTGAAACCTTTGCTGTCAGGGTGCCTAAAACAAGCCCTAAAAGTGAAAATATTAGATTTATTTATACCAAAAATATAAAACTTAAGTAAGTATTTATGTACTTTAGTATATAGATAATAAGTATAAAAGTCACATGTGTATTTTAAGGAAAAAATAGCAAGATAAATCTCTGAACAAAAGGCCACGTAAGTACTTAAGTACTTTATCCAGTGGTCGCATTATATAGGGAAAATTTTATTGTTTCTTAAAGAAAGGTGCGATGAAGATATTATTTTCAAAATAGTGGTAGGGACGATAAAAGATTCCCTATAGCATAACTGCCAACTTTTACGCTTTCCTCTTACCACTAAAATATTATAGTAAATGTTGTCTTATTTAATCGTCGAAATCTTATGATTAAACAAAACGAAAATCTCCATTAAATTTTAGTGCTAGCAAGAAAGCGTAAAAATGGGCAGATATGGCTATAGAATACGAACCCTGTGTATAGTACAATTTCAAGGTCTGGCTATCTGGCTTTCAGGGGCAAGGTACTTGCATTCATAAAATGTTGAAATAATTTAATGACACCAATATTTACATGAGAATCTATCTGAAAACATGTAAAAGTATATTTTCGCGTACTTAATAAAGGTAAAATTTTAATTATAAAATTCAGGTGCCAATGTGACAATTAGGAATTAAAATTAAGTGATGCCATAACGGCATCACCGCCGCTCAAGGGGACAAGAAATTTGGTTTGATACCACTCAATATGCTTTTTTTAAAAATTTCATTACATTATTTTAATAAGGTATTCTATCATTTTCTTTATTGTGAGCAAACACCAATGGAGAAATTTACTTCTTGTAGTAAGAGAAACACAAGAAAATTATTTATAACTATCGAGGTAGCTGGATCCAGCATGGTCCTGTTACCCCGGATACATGTCCCAGTTACCCCATTCTTGAAACATTTATGGGGTAACTGGGACACATTTAAAACATGAAGTAAATATATATAGATACCTAATAATATTAATGTAGTTATATGTCTAATCTTTAAAAAAACATATTGTTTAATAAAAGTACTTACAGTATTTTAATAAAAATCTGAGGAAGTTCAAACATATTGACGTTGTTTTTTAAAAAAGAAACGTAAATTTTTGGCAACCTATCACAGCAAAGTGAGAGTTATGGTTGAGTTGATACACGTTGTTTTAGGAAGTAGAGATAAAGGGGCATTGCTCACAAAACTAAAACTGAAAAACACCAACATTTTTTTATAAAATAGCCTATGGCCCAGTTACCTCGTGGTTCCAGTTACCCCAACAAACCTTACTAGTAAGAAAAATAATGGAACAATGTTAAAATTTCTAACTGCATGTGCAGTCGTGGAAAAAAAGTAAACACCCCTTACTAACTCTGCAAAATGTATCGTAGAAGAACGTTACTGGTACCACACGATTGGTAATAAAGTCTACTTTTAAATGATGTATAAAAAATTTGCTTAGGAAGCCATCTACATATTAAAACGAACCATAACATTGTTTTTTTTTCAATAGCATTACACAGTTCAGAACGCATAAATAAACTCTACACCGTTCAATTAGCCTAAAAACAAAGTTTTATGCAATTCGTGCAACATGTTTCCGATATATTAATTTCTTTAAAACGAGCGTATTTTAGGTGTTGTATCCAAATTGAAGTTTGGTTCTCGATTGGTAACCGAGAGAGCCCCTTCTTGATCAAGGCATCTTAAGCGACACACAAGCAGTTATAGAAGACTGCTATATTACAGGATAGCATAAGAAATTTCAAAATATCTTGTCACTTCTTTCATAGAACTTTTATCATTAAACCATC
Source organism: Maratus speciosus (assembly GCA_963932465.1). NCBI lineage: Eukaryota > Metazoa > Arthropoda > Arachnida > Araneae > Salticidae > Maratus > Maratus speciosus. The sequence continues at coordinate 336,650,060 of OZ010789.1, forward strand.
ATTTTGCCGTTTTTTAAGCATAATTTGAAAACTACTTGAAACAAAAATGCGACATTTTGGATTTCCATAAAGCAGGACTGAATAAATACAAATCCATAAAAAATTGTAGGTTGCTATTCATAATTTTTTCGAGTATCAAGTTTATAATCATAAATTTATAAAAATTGCAAATTCAACGTATCTATGTTAGGGTATTTTAGCTACACAAAAAATTAGCACATTAGGAGTATAATTTCAGGAGACATTAATAAAAATATGAAAATGTAATTTAACATTAGAAGCACTCAATTTTGAGTGTTTATAATTCAAAAACTTTTCATACAAATGATTTGAAATTTGGTGTCTAGGCATAGTTTGAACTGAAGATTTGAAATATCCTGTTAAAATTGGATATTGCCATTGACAAAAATGAAGTTTGGGTTCGTTTAATATGCAGATGGGCCCTAAGCAAATTTTATATGCATCATTTAAAAGTCGACTTTATTTCCAATCGTGCGGGGCCAGTAACGTTCTTTAACGATAATTTGTTGAGGAGTTAGTAGGGTGTGTTAACTTTTTTTTCCACGACTGTACATTAAAATAGAAACTGCTTAAAAGCTAATTTGTCTACATAAGCAAGGAAAGACGAAAGTTATTGTAAAAATATCTAAAAGTCACTAGTTCTAAAAGACTAGATTTTCGTAGTACCCTTCTTATTGAAACTTTTATTTCTAAAGTAATTTTTTTCATATGATTTTTTATAACATTTTTTAAAATGCTATTAAAATGTATAACATGCTAGTGTTGTCAAATTGTAATTGCATTAAAAGTTGAACATTTTGTTTTTTAGAGAATCATTTTATTGTAATTTCTTTTACAAATTACAATTTTACTATTTTTTAAGGACATTTAAATCACTTCCCCATAAAAAAAGAAAAGAAAAAAAGAAAAAAAAACAGAGAAACAAGTGAGAAATATTTTAGCGGTACGTATGGACATTTTAAAATATAAAATGCACAAAAGTGAAAAAAATTAAGGTATGAAACTCTACTTATTTATTTAGTAAATAGTAATTTATTCTTAGTACGTTTCCTAAATGCATTTATTGAAGACGAGTGTGAGAAATCCGATTCACTAACATCCTTAAATGTTAACTTTCTATAAACTGTTTGTAATAATTGTTTTTTTTTGTTTGTTTGTTTTTTGCTGGTATATTTGTTTATTTTCTAGAGTGTCTTCAAAAACACATTTTTTGGTAAATTCTTAGAGATTTTATTAAGAGACAAATTTTTATTTAAATCATTGCATCTTTAATTATGTTTATTTTAATTTATACTACAATTGAAGAGCTAAGTGGAATAACATGTTAAGTAACAAAAATTACATTTGGGGAAATTTGATGCGAAAGTTTTTGTTATTAATTTTAATGATTTATTTTCTGTTTGATATCATGTGTTTAAAATATTAACAGGTATGGTACTGAACTCTATCAAAAAAACTTATTCATATTTATTTTTTTAATATTAAAAAATATTAATATTATTTACATTATTTACATTATTAAATAATAAAATATTAAATATTAATGAATAATGTCTTAAATCTTCAAGGCTAAATAGAATTTTGGTATTTTAGCTTTACCGTGTGATAGAATACCTGATAACGGCTTCATACAAAAGATAAAATATTTTTTTAAGAAAATGTAGTATAACATGTTCTTCCACTCAGCTCTTCAATCGTATACTCTATTACATTATAAATAATTTGTTGGATAAGCCAAAAACTTAAAGATTCATGCATGAGAAATTTACTAGGCCAGCTACTGGCGCATAGAGGAAAGTACCATATTTTTCTTTTTTCTTTTTCTCCGAAGGATATATTTTGAAATATTTTGAATGTTTATTTAGATACATGATGGTTAGGACTAGGCTAATATATATATACAGGGTGTTTCACTACCAGACCGACAAATTTTGAGGGGTGATAGTAAAAATGAAGTCAAATATTATTAAATAGGAAACCATGGAGCACAAACGTCTTCTGTAGGAGCTAGCATCCATTAAAGTTTAAGGTTGTTTAAGGTCCAAAATTTCAAAATATGATAAAAAACGGAAAAAAGAGTAGATTCGTTTGCGGTTTTCGCTAAAATGATTCTTTATATCACGATTTTCTTAATTTTTTTTTTTTAAGATTACGTTCAAAAATTTTCGATAGAGGGCGCTTTAGACTTTAGAGTAACGAACAATTACTTTTTCCGTTATTTTTTGTATGGGGTTAAAATTTTTCTAAAGTTTAGAAATTAACTTAAATTTTAAGCCCAAAATCGAAAACATTGGGATCGGGTAACTAGCGAAAATTGAATTGTGAAAAGAGGGGGCGAGGTTAAACGCTCATAAACATTGAACAAACTAATCGATTTTGTTGCTGTTTGCGTGTAGATCTTTCCCTTGGTAATTATTTTATTCAAAATAGCGTACAGCTTTGGTGTCCTCATTTTTTATAGAGGACGCTTCCGACACATCTCCGACATTTCTATGACATTACTCCTGGGTGTTTTACTACCAGAACAACATAGTTCCAGGAAGCGTTAGGCATGCAAAGACAATTCGGAATCACATAGGAATGTAACGTTGGAAATGCCTTCTTTTCAAATTATTATTAAAAGAAGCAGAGAAAAAAGCAACAGAAAAAAGCACAGGAATATCAACACGTTAATGTGACAGAAAACAGTTTATTTAAATGTTTTACTACGAAAGGTGTTCAAAATTACAATCAGAAGTAGTTTGGTAAGCTTCACAGCGACGGTAGATGTCGTTGCGGTTTCCTTGCGGTTCGTATTTCTGTAGCTTCCAGAAAGCTATCAGAGATGCCAGGAACCTTCCAGAATGTGAGGAATTCCATGCGACGCCACTCTCAAGCTTGCCAGACTACTTCTGGTCGTAATTTCAAACCTTTTTTGTAGTAAAATCATTAAATAAACTGTTTTCTGTCACATTAACGTGTTGCTATTTCTCTGCTTCTTTCTGTTGCTTTTTTTCTCTGCTTCTCGCAAAAAAGGGATCTCCATGCTTACATCCCAGTGTGATTCCGAGTCGTCTTTGCATTCTTAACACCTTCTGGAAGTATGTTGGTCTGGTAATAAAACACCCAGGAGTAATGTCACGGAAGTATCGGAGATGTGTCGGAAGCGCTCCCTATCAAAAAAAGAGGAAACCAAAGCTGTACGTCATTTTGAATATAATAATTACCAAGGAAATGACCTACACGCAAACTGCAACAAATTCGATTAGTTTGTTCACTGTTTATGAGCGTTTAACACCCCCCCCCCACCCTTCCTCGCTCTTTTCACATTTCAATTTTCGCTAGTTACCCGATCCCAATGTTTTTGATTTTGGGCTTAAATTTTAAGTTAAAGTCTAAACTTTAGAATAATTTCAACCCCATTCAAAAATTAACAGTAAAAAGTAGTTGTTCGTTACCCTAAAGTCTAAAGCGCCCTCTATCGAGAATTTTCGAACGTAACCTTTAAAAAACATTTTTAAGGAAACCGTGATATAAAGAATGATTTTAGCGAAAACCGCAAACGAATCTACCCTTTCTTCGTTTTTTATCATCTTTTGAAGTTTTGGACCTTAAACTTTAATGGCCTCTAGCTCCTACAGAAGACGTTTGCGCCCTATGGTTTCCGATTTAATAATGTTTGTCATCATTTCTACTATCGCCCCTCAAAGTTTTTCGGTCTGGTAGTGAAACACCCTGCATATATCTTTTGGAAGTCATTAACACTTTAATAATACTTAGATAAATGTCCTTAAGTGGCTCGTTACTGTTCTATTTAGCTTAAATTTCAACTGAACATTTACAGCTGCGTAACTGAATTTACACATGTCAGAATAACAATATATCTATATATATATATTACACTATCGTATAGAGCACAGAAATCGTGATTCTTTGTTAATTTTTTAATGGCAACTCCCGCATAAAACGCACCTGATTGGTTATTGAATAGCATTTAATACATCTCCATACCTATAAGGGGGGTTATCATAAGAGGTACCCTGTTCTGTCGCCAAATGTCGCCAAGTTTGTCGCCAACTAATCGATATATCGCCAAACTCGGCGATCAAAATTAGTCGCTAAAAGGGAGGCCAAATTGACGATATCTCTAACATTTCGTCAAATTCGCATAGACTTCCATTGTAAAACAATAGGGTTTACTTGCTTACAGAATATCAATAAATTGAGATATTTTAATGAACAAAAACTAATATTAGCTTAAGGGATTATACTAATTATACATAAGGAAGTCCAAGTAAATTAAATTATGAATAAAAGTAACATGGTACAATGCTTAGCATACTTTCCCAAACCTGAATTTTAAGGGAGACCAATCTGGTCGTCAAGATCGACTAGTTATTAATATTAACGTTAATGTTAGTTCTGTGAAGTTATCAGGTTTGTTGGTTGTAAAACATTTTTGCTGAACAGGAAAATCTTTACTTAAAAGTTGATAACTTTATTATAGGTTAAGAAACTGATTAATACGCTATAAAAAAGATTAGGAAACGTTTCCGAAAATCAGCGGTAGATAAAGAAATTTTGTTGGATTAATTCTTGTTTAAATCTCAAAGATATACTGTTTTCTGAGATTTTTAAAGATAAAGAATTCTCTTCGGAATCGTGGGTAACTCGGAAGAGGGTGCACTATATTTTCGTCCTTCGTTATATAAAAATTTCCTGGATTAAGAAACTTTTGTTTTTTTTTATTTTACAATGTAAATTTACTTAAGTTTAAACAGATAAATTAAATAATGAGTATTTTTTTTTTGTTTGTTTTTAAAACTTTTCTTAGTTAGATTAATAAGAAACACTTATTTTTTTTTCAAAATTATTTAAAAAAAAAAAAAAAAAAGAATATTGGAAAAGAAACTAGTAATCTGTTTCTTACAAAAAAATATTTTTCAATGTCTCAACTAACCGTTTAGATTCCGGAAATGGCGATATCTTAACAATTTGTTGAAAGTAAATGGACTTTTCGTAGGGAAAAAAAAATCTCGTACTTTATTTTTTATTTTATTTTTTCTCTAAAATTCACTTTGGGAATTTCTTTTGAAATGTTGTTTAGCTTACTGGCTTTTTGGGGGGACGTTATTTCTTTTAACGTTTCATGCTTTTTACCAAGAGGAATACGAAGGTTTTGAAATAAATAGGTGTTACTAAACAAAAAAAGGCGTTGCTATCCAACGTATGTTTTATTCATAAATTTAAAGATAGTGTAAAAATAAAAACACATGTTTCAAATGAAAATCAAATTTCAATTTTTTTTTTTTTTTTTTTTTTTGCTTAAAAGGCGCAAAGACCAACTTAGTGAAAAATATTCCATGCCGGGAATCGAACCCGGCTCATCAGTATAGCGCACTGACGTTCTACCGCTAAACCACATGGAACGATACCCAGCCTGGAACTTCTCACTAGGCTGGGTATCGTTCCATGTGGTTTAGCGGTAGAACGTCAGTGCGCTATACTGATGAGCCGGGTTCGATTCCCGGCATGGAATATTTTTCACTAAGTTGGTCTTTGCGCCTTTTAAGCAAAAAAAATAATTTGAAATTTGATTTTCATTTGAAATATTGTATTCAAGGCGAATGTTTCTCTCTGGAAAAATTTCCAAATATTAATATAAAAACACATGATTAAAATAAAACTCAACGTTTCGGTTTAATCTTCAAAACCATCTTCAGGAGTAAAATATTCCAAATATATAAATCGGCAGTACATGCTACATTGTTTAAAATTATATTCAAGCTAGAAGAAGCAATGGAAACTTCAAAATCCTTTAAAAAGATGTCCGTTGGTGCCATCATATATTCAAATAAATAAAACAAACATGGAATCATGGAAGCTCACAGTCCGTTCAAAATGCTGACCCAGATTTCCGGAATAAGAAAGGAATCACACTATCGTGACGTATTTCCTGCTTCCTTAAACGAATTTCCATAGATTCACGAATAACTGTTTTATATAGAACATCAATTTTCTATATAATCTTAGCTTTGTCGAAGTCGATACATGGAATATGTTCCTTAAGGAAATTCTTTGACAGTGCTGTTAAAAATCTATTAAATTTCCAATCATTTTTGTGTTGTTTTAATCATTCAAAAAATTAACGTTTAGTCATACCAATATATGAGGAAATTGACACGTCTTTAAAATTAAAGAGGAACTCGTAAAGAACGGAGAAAAATGTATATGGAACTGCACTGTTAAAAATCTGCAGCATTTGCTGCATAGTCACTCCAGTGCTTTTAAAGAAAACGGTTACTTGACTATATTATGGAACATTCTCATTGTTCAGAATAGAGATATTCTATAAAAGCGGTGGAGTGACTATGCAGCAAAAGCTGCAGATTTTTAACAGTGTGGATCAATTTTCTTACTTATTAAATTAAATAAAGTCATAGAATTACTGAATGTTGTATTTCTTGAAAATCTTCTTTAATCTTTCAAATAGAATTAGAACATGTGGAATCTTTCCGAAAACGTGATTCAATTTGGGAGAGTGATTAACATATACATTGCATTTATCAATCAATTTAAGGATAACACTTCGTTTATAACAATGTCTCAAACGTATATTAACAATAAATTAAGTTCAGCATCCAAAGGCCCTTCCAAACAAATTAGAAACGCACATTGTATAAATGATCTAAATGATGCAATTTTATAATTCATGATACTGCCACTGTAACTGGGATAACACTTCCAACGACTGCTTTTCACCTTCAGAGAAAACAAAATAATCGTCGACATTAAGTTACCATAAAGTGTGTTTAGGACAATGTCTATTTAAAATATGTTCTTCCTTGGACGTAATTTGAATTCTGCGAGAATACTGGAAATAAAAGATCATATATACAGGAGGAAATAATTATTAAATCAATTTTCAACATGTAAATATGACACAGTTCTTGTTGTTTAAGACTAAACATACATTTATGTTTTCAATTATGGCTACATGTGCTTTCGTTTTGTTTGGAAGCTTGCGAAATAGAGTATTCTGTTCTGCAGTGACCGAGAAAAATTTATTCCTTACCATAGTTCTTAAAATTCATGTGTGTTTGATATCATAGAATTTAATAAAGGATTATTTTTTTCAATTAGTGTTGCCGATTGACAATAAACTGTTAACCGTAAACCATACTTAAAACAAAATGTAGTTTTTGGACTCTTAAAAATGGTAAAAAGGGAAAAAAAGACCATTTCCAACATTTAATATCTTAAAATGTATATGATGTCAAAAGGCAATTGTTATTGGGATTAAAGATATAAGTACGATCTTTTATTTCATGTATTTAAAATTTTTCGAGATGGATAATTAGCGCTTACAGGTGTTCCAAACTGTCAGACATTTGAGGAGCAGAAAATTGGTATAGCAGATTATGCGCAAGATTATAAAATAAATATTGCAACTAGAATGAAAGATTTTATGCCCACCTATACTTCAGATTCATTAATTAGCCTCAATCTAAATGAATTTGTATTTAAAGCATTGTTTATATTTTAAATATAAAGTTGTATTTCTCTAATACAAAATTCTGAAAATTTCAACAGTATAATCACCTAAAAAATACGTTTTTTTAACAATAAAAAGGAAATTTTAGGTTCCGTTTATACACACTAACATTAAACATGTGTTTTGAAAATTTCATAAAAATATATTCTAAAGATTTTGAGACATCCTACACGTTATGTCCAAAAACGTCATTTGGAGAAAAATGACTTGAAAGTTTGAGAAACGCCGCTTCAGCCATTGAGTAGTATAATTCTGAAAGTCATAACTTCTCTTCTAATGGGAATTTCAAGGAAACAATTGTATCAAAATGTTAAAAAAAGATAAGAGTTTAACATCTAAAAAAAAAATAAAAATTTTGAAATGTTTGAAGTTTTAAGAGTTCTGAGACCCCTTAAAATATATTTCCCGTGATTTATTTAAGAAATGAAAGCCCAAAATCATTTTTTAATTCATTTTTGAAAAATGAGGCATTTAAGGGTTAAAGAAATCAATATTGGCATTATCATTATTGTGGACCACTGACTTTAAGTATAATATATATAGGGTAGATGTGCTAGTAATGGACACCCTTACGGAATTTCTTTTAAAATTACTTTTTTATTAATAGTTATAATTATTATATTCCAGTTTTTTCGATATTATATTAACCTATCAACAGTATTTAACGATTCTTATAGTCTCCTTTCCTAATATGAATCGAAATTTAATTTTAAATAACAGAAATATATCAAAACACCCAAAAGCCCAGTAATGGACACCCTCTGGCCCAGTAATGAACACCCTCTTTTCCAGTAATGGACACCCCATAAAAAGTTATGACTGTATGCAGAACCAGAACTTAATGGATAGATACTAATGAAACAAAATAGTTATTTTCAAATAAATTTAACAATTAGGACACCAGTAATTAATAAAATATTTGTAATAATCATTTAGTGTTTGCATCAATTATTGTAATTGTCAGAAGATCGATGTTTTAATTATTTTAGATGGATTATTTAAAATACTAAATATAAGGCAATTACAGCTATCAAATTCTTAAAATAGTGGGGGATGTAAAAAGTAATAATAATAAAAAAAGAGTTTTGGTATATTAGTGCTTAGTTTTGTCTCACTATTTTTAACAATTAATCTTCCAGAGACTACTTGATGTATCATTTATGATAATTAATATTACAAATATGAAAGAAATGATATTGTGAATTGAATATTTTAAATACCAAATAAAATAATTTCAAAATAAAATTGTAGAACTGGTGTTTGAGGCCACTGATCTGCAGATTCATTAGTTTCATGAATGTTTCATACTTTCATTAATATTACTTTTTTGGGGGGGAGGAGAGGGGTCAGAGGTGAATAAGGAGATTATAACAGAAACAGGAAAATATTAAGGCAGAAAATAGATTTTTAATAGCTTCTGTAACTTAATTGTCTTTATTTAAACGGAGAGGGATTAAGCCCTATGAGCCCCTCCTTGACTGTGCTCTTAAACAATATTTTATTCTTCGTGGCTGGTTTAATTGCCCAATTATAAAATATGGTAGGTACATATACATAAAAAAAGAATAAAATATTGAAATTCCATCAATCACATAAAATAACTTAAAAGCAGCTATTTATAAAAGTTTTGGTGTTATTACATTTTGGTAAGTATAATTTAAAAATTAAATTTGATTATTTAGGTTTTCAGGTAAGTCAAAATACTTTATGCACTATAAACATTACTGAAATTGCTTTTGGGGTGTGCATTACTGGAAAATGACTAATTAACCATCCCAGTAAAGAACACCCCCTCTTAAAACCTTAAAAATAAATGAAATTTTGTAAATGGTCGTTAGTATATAAAATTCCAAGTTTTCTATTGCGACTCAAACAAAATCATTCAAATTTTGCAAGAAAATAAGTAATATATAAATTAATTAAACGAAGCCAGCTCTTAGCCTCTTCATTAAAATTTTTACAGAAAAACAGCGAAACTTTGAAACATTATTTTTTGCTTCTTGATTGGTTTGATTAAAAGTGTCAACAATAACCCAGTTTTATAAAACGTGCAAGGGGGAATTATAAAAAAAATAATTAAAGCTAAATATTTATTAAACAAAAACATAATTTGAAGAAAAAATTAAAAAAACGAAACTTATTTCCTACATTGTTTAAGCCCGAGAAGGGACAGATATTAAGTTATTTTATTCAATTAGTTCTGCATTTAATGTTAAATTTTTTTAACAAATTAGTTAAGCCAATTGAAGATTAGAAAATAAAAATAAAATTCATACAATATCATTCTTAAAACACCCTAAAAAATTAGATTCTGTTCAAATGAAATTGAAATAAATCTTAGACATTTTTTTAAGTTTTGTATTTTGCACGCATCTTATCATTTTATGCACAATTGTTATAAACATAATACAAAATCTGCAATATAAATATTTTCAATTCAAAATGGAAGAAGTCTAAGATTTATTTCGATTTCATTTGAACGGAATCTACTTTTTAGGGTGTTTTAAGTATCATATTATATGAATTTTATTTTTTATTATGAATATATATCCCACTCAGAACGCTATGAATGTAAATATAAATTGTGTTGAATCCTTACTACAAATATTTAACAATATTATAGCTGTGATACAGTAAAAAATAAAAAATAAAAGTTTTACTTAAATTTTTAAACCTTAATCTCTCCCAAGGGGAAATGTAAACACATCAGAAAATTATAAACTAAGTTTAACTTGGGGTATAAATAGTTCCATCTCGAAAAAAAAAATACATTTTAAAATTTAAGTTATGTAATTCCCAAGTTCGCTACCTGCGTAAAAATAGCTATCCATTAGAAACTTTTTACTAAAATATAAACTTGACCAAAGCAAAAACTTATTCTGAAAATATGCTTTTTTATTTCCACTATGACGCCATATTCACCTTTTTACTTTTTGAAAAAAAAAATTGCTCAATTTAATATTTCACGTGAAAATCTTTCAACTAAAAAGAAATAAATTATTATTACGGCTTTTGGAATTTTTGCAACAATGAAGTAAAAATGTTACAATTTCTATGAAAAAATGTCCGTTGATTTTCAATGAAAAAAGCGAAAATTGGAATTATTAAGAAAAATAAATGAATAATGTAAATAAAAATTGGCCCATGTTTCTCTCTGGGTTTTAATTCACCCATATGCAAAGGCATTTTACCATTCGTTTTGACTATGTCGTCACGCAAACGTTTTTACACTTTAAATTTATAATATCATTAGAATTAGTCAAGAATAAAAAATGAGTGGCATTAGGGACAAAAAGGTGGGAAGAGAAAATGAAAAAGTTATGATCGCCATAGGCTTTTCTATGTTAAATTAACATTGAGAAGTGACACTGGAATTAAATAAATATTGCGCTGCCGCGCAATACTTAAATTAGTTATTTTTTTATGAACCAAAAACATCAAGGAGTGTCCATTACTAGAAGAGTGTCCATTACTGGCACATGTAACCTATATATATTTTTCACAGCTAAAATGTGTTAAGGTAATATGGCGCTACAAATCAGTAATTTGTTGAGTCCAAACAAGATACAAAGAACACAATTTTGTATAATATATTTGAATGTACGTTCTTCATCACCAACTGTATCTATCATTAACTGTGTCTGTAGTTAAATGTATGTTCTTAATTCTATTAAGGCCTTTTTATGCTTAACATTTTATTAAGTTGTATTGTTTCCTTTATGGAGTGAGTTCATGTTGTGTTATTACAGCTAACATACTGCAATGTAGTTGAGTGTTAAAGATTTTCATTTGAAATTTTATACAAAGTTAAAAGAGATTATTATGTTGAGAAATAATCGTAAATGGAAGGGAAATTTGGATTTTTATTTAAAATAAAAAAAACTCTTCATTAGTACTAAACAAACAAAATTGTCTCATTTTCGTGACAAAAGAAAACTTTTAAGAAGTAAAAATTTCAAATAAAAATATTTCATCTCTTTTATTATTAACTGTTTTTCAATTGATATAACATACATGGCAATCAGAAAAATCATTAAAATGAACAATAATCATTACGTTTTAAACAGGCACATATTTTAACTTTACTTTTAAATTTTAAATCCATTTATCAACTTTCTCATTAATTGTTCATTTTAGAACTCTAAAATATTTTGACAAATTTTATCATTTTAATGACAGTTTGTATCATTATATGAGTTTTTATTACAGTGTCTTATGGGTTTTAGGATACTTTTTTAACTTCCAATGCAAATTTATATTGAATATTTAAATTTTTTTCGCTTAAAAATATCTGAGAAACATTACAAATTTTATTATTTATTTTTACACTTTTAACATTTTATGTAACTCATTTATAAATAAAAGTGTTTTTATTTATTAATATTTTACCATAAGAAAAATTGTAAAAAAATCAAAAGAAAGACTTGTGTCTACAGATATGATGATAAGACGTTGAAATAAAAAGATGTCCAGTTCATATTCAAATATTTGCAATCAATATTGTCACCTGACAAATCAAAACCGTCAGTTTGTACACCAGTATTGTTACTAAATGGAGGATATTCCATTTTCGTTTTGATCACGTGATCAAGGTAAAAACTTCTAGCGTAAAGAATGGAAGTCTCCGTAGACGTGTAATATAAATCCCCGCTAGCCAATGAAACAGTTCATGAGGCAAAGCAGTAGTATCTGCCCTTCGTATCAGTTAGAAGTTCCTTGGGTAAATTACCGGTATCACGTGACCTTTTTCAGCCTCGAACCTATATTTGGAATATGCTCCATTGAGTTACCAAGACTGTGACGTCATCTAAAATTGACCTGTTGACGAGATTCAGAACACATCGAAATCATCACCAACACCATCGGGCATCACTTGTAGAACCGCAAAAGATAATAATCTACCGTATTTCAAGGAAATCCATGGCCTTGGTGTGTTCCGAAATTATTTCTGCAGTGCTCAGCGTGAATTCACCTCCCGGAACCATACAGTTAAGTTTCAGTTAAACTGCAAGTTTCTGCTGCATTTCAGGGGTACATTTCGTATAAATGGCTGAGTATGCAACGTGCTAATAATGAGTTTCTACCTGATGACAATACGTTCGCTTCCCAAGCACTACTTGTTTATATGTTTATTTTACACCACAACATGTTTCTACTTCTATATGTTCTATATGTTCTGTAGAAGTTTTTTCTTTTCCTGATGATGAATATGTAGCTGAAAGGTAGTACTTTTCACGCCATAGATGAGTTTCAACCACGTGAATCATAATACACGAGTATGCATTCAAACAACTGAAATCATTAATTTCTACCCGTATAATCCTTAACTAATCAAAATCATCAATTCCTCCTTTAGTATTGTCAATAAACGGGGTTACGTCAGTTGAAACTGATCTACTGTTGGAATTCAGAACCGATTATGAGCCTGATTATTGGAAATAATTTTCACGCGGTATTGTAGTAGTGACAGGAACTTAGACCATTGTACTGACGCATGACATGACTTTTTGAAAGAAGGTGTCGTTCAAATTTAAATATGTAGTATACAAGTTTCGTGTAATTTCACTAAATTAAGTTGTATGGGTTATGACGTCATCTGAAACAGATCTCTTGCCTGGGTCGTAGCGAACATTATGAAGAAGGGTTACTCATTTGCCTAAAATGTGCGAATTGAATCACTAGAGGACGCTGCGGCATCCCGCTTAAATTCTGACCTATCGTTCAACCGTGAACCAGAACTGGAGCGTGATTCTGACCAAATGGTTATATGGCAGAGTAGAAATGTTAACAAAGCTCACCTGATCCAATGATAATTTGGGCAGTGTTTGTGCTAAACCACATGGTTAAACCTGGATACGCTTTTTGCGTGGCTTCTGGCGAATTGAATACACCGTCTACTACTGTGTACGGCACAGCCGGGATTCAGTACGCATCGTAAAATGTTTATGTGCATTCAAAATGTCTTTCACGCGGCAATCAAGCTGTGACAGAAACTCTGGCACCTTGCATTTCCGCATAACATTATTAGAGCGTTTTGAATATATATTTGCGGAAATCTGCTAGCCAAACAGCGCTAAAAAGTTGTATCCCTTAAATGTGCTATGATGCTGAAATCCAAGAAGCCGATCGCAGCGACATCTGGGATATATTTTCAAATTTCAAAGTAAACATCGTATTATTACAGCGTCGAGACCAAATCGTCTTGGAGTTTTAGAAAATATTCTACAGATGTCGCTGTCATCGACACATTGGATTTCAGCATTGTTTGATATTTAAGGCATCCAATATTTTAGCACTTTTTTAAGTATTACTAAGAGGATCGATTTCTACACTATTTATTCTAGACGCTGTAGCATTACTGTCTGAAAGATGGTGTTAAAAACTAGGCATGTAGTGTTCGTTTTGTCAACAGAATTTGTCCGAGAATCTTTTTAACAAACCCATGTACGTTACATAAAAAAATTCTCCCTTTTTTGCAGATTCTATATGAGAACGTGAGTTTCAAAACTCGCCATATCCTAAATTTAAAAAAATCGTGTTTTAACTGTCTTTCCCTGTCTATTTGCATAAATCTATCGAAAAAACACTTCAATCTGCAAAAAAAAAAAAACTAGTTTTATCCTGTATTTCTGGCATATTAAAATCTTGGTTTACACTAAAAACCAGTGGACGTAATTAGAGGATTTTCGCAATTTCCCACAATTGGATAAGGCAAATTTTGAAACTGACGTCCTCACATGTACTATTATACGTTTGAAAGATTTGGAATCTAGGTTTAATAAGTAAATTATATGGCATTTTTTACTTTTTAGGAGGGGGGGGGGGTTGTATATTTTCCAAATATAGCCTTTTAAGGTTGAATGTTTATTCTAATTGAATATTTCTTATTTAAACATTTTAAAGCACTGTTTATATATTCAAGAGCAAGAACACACTTCAGTAATATCAATATCTCTAATATGTTTAAGAAGATTCATAGACTCCTTTAATTACATTAAAAGTGTTTGATGAATATTTTCAGCAAACAGAAAAAGAACACTATGTCATGCAAAACATGAAATTTTAAACCTCTAAACATGATTCTTTCAATTTTTACACAAAAAGCACGTGTTGGTGAGTGGTATAAAACTAGGGAAAATATATTTAAGTACATTACTTTAAAATTTTTATTTTTATTGTTTGTGATATAAGTGGCAAGCTTAATTGTAGTCTTCTGTTTGAAATAGCGTGATAGTTAGGATATAGTTTCCAACTTGCTAATAACAAACCACATCTGTATATCATAATACTTTTTTCTGTTTTTAAATATTTATTAATAAAATGAAACAGAAAATTTTATCATTAACGCCTGATTACTTTTTCGATAACAAAATATACAATATTTAGCACGATAGCACCATGAAGTATAATAGTGTGCTTCAAATGATGTGGAAAACGTCCGCATTGGACGATTTGTATATGGGCCATATACTACCATTGTATATGGGCAAATATATAGTATTTATTTGCATGCATATGTGATAAAATAAACAATAAGTATGAATAAAGTAAAAAAAAAAAAAAAAAGACAAACGTGACAAAAAGGATTTTACATTCTAATCCAAGAACAAATTTTATAAATAGAACGTGCGAATGATAACTTGCTTCAAATTTTGCATCCTTCTTATCTTACTTGCCTCTTATTAATTTTGAAAAATAAATTCCAAGCTTTTGAATAAGGATTATCTTTTTATCCGACTGCCAAGAAGGGTTATGTGTTTCAGGCGTATCTGGGTATGTGGATTTCTTTATACCCTCGAAACATCCCAACGGCTGGATGGATTTTAATGATGAGGTCTCTATTGATTCGACTTAACCGTCCGATGGTTATAGTCTAGATTTTGTTTTTATAAATTCAAAATGGCGGCCGTTAAATACAAAATGGCGGTAGAGACGAAAAACATTTTTGCGCACCCTATTGAATGGCATATCATTGGACAGGTCTTTAAAAATGAAGAGGATGTTTCATTGACTATTTTACAGTCAAAGACTCCGTTTCAATATTACACAACCTGGAAATTGTGAAGGTAGGATCTCTAGCTTTACTGCAACTCTAATCTTCATAGACATCTATAGGTCTCATCAAAACAGTGTTTATAGATAGGAACTAACAATTAAACACAACTTAAAAGTCGCCAATACAAATTATAAAAAAATAATTTCACATTGATAAGAAATAATTAGTTCGCTTCAGGTTTTTTGATTTTTTTTTAATTTAATTTCTACTTATTCAGATAAATCTGTTTAATGCTGATAGCAATTATTATATCGAAGGAATGGGAAGTTAGAACAAACATAATATCTGGTCTCAGGGCCCGACTATATGTAAAAAAACTGCATACTTATGAAATCCTTTTACACATATTTTGCATGTTAAGTAGTAGAGTGGGCCGAAAAAAACTCTTTTTTGATTTTCGATGATGGGTAGTGCGGAAAAGTGGCCACTAGTGGCACCAAGTTCACACAAAAAATTTGAGATTTTTAGGACAATTCCTATATTTGCCGCTTTTGGCTTGAAGTTTTGCTAAAATGCTGATTTTTGAACTTTTTTAGCAAAAATTTTAAAAATATTAAATTAAACTTATTTTAATCGCATTTACTTGAAAAGGCATATTTAATGTGCCAAATGTATAAATAAGCTCTAATAATGTATTATTTAATTGCTATGTGTATTTTAAATTAAGCGATTTTTATAGCCTTTTCGCGTATAAGTGAGCAAAAGTTGCATGTATTGTTTGAATCTTTCAACGGTTTCTCTCTTTTGTCTTGTTTATGTCCCTTGGTTTTCCTTATTTTTTTCGATGCTTTAAGGGTCATATATTTTGGTGACGGGCAGCAGAATCCTTCAAAAACAGATCGAGAAGGGGCGATGTTGGGGGAGTGAAGGAGGAAATGCAAGAGAGGAGAAAGTGCGATAAGGGATGCATATTATTTTTCAGTGCTCAGTTTCACTGCGACATTTGTTCAGTGTAAAAGTAAAACCTTTTTCTCGTGCGATACAGTGCTTTTTGGATCATTTAAAGAGCCATTACTGTGTTTTGTGCGCTTTATTACGACGAGTTTAGAAATGGCCAGTGCGAAAGGTCATGGTCATGTAAAGACACGTGATAGCGTGAAAAGTAACCTTTTTGGGGCACCGTGCAAATTGAAAGACTTGCAATTGCCAACTTATGCTGACATCATGTGTCACTACTATTGGTTGCGAATCGATATAGAAGAAAATCGAGATATTTATCTTCAACCAGTCGATGATATTATTAAAATGGTAGGAGAAAAATTTTCCGAAATCTTGATAAAAGCTTCCATACCAGTGGTTTCCCAACGAACAATTAACGGAAAGATTAAAAACTATTACAATAAGTGTAGATCATTGGAGAAATCCTGTAATAAAAAGGGAGTTAAAAGCAAGACGATCCGCGAAGATTTCGTACGAAATGCGGAAACCTCTCTCTTTGACATTGCAGCTTGTAAGTGTAGAGACTTGAAAAATTGTAGCTGCGACATCAGGCGTAAAGCCCCACATCGGGAGGTGAACTTTTTGAAGGATCAAAGAACTTTTCGAAAAATGTTTATCGGAAATATTGATTTAAAAACAAGCAAAACTCTTGCAAAGAAAATATCGCGGAAAATGAAAAGGGATACAATTTCAACGAGGAATAGTGGTTCTTCGACAAAGCCTTCAACGAGTGCAGATATATTGTTGGAAGATTCAAGTAGTGGGAGCTTTCAAGCAAGCAGCTCGACTGAATCTGAATTTGAACCAGGCCCTTCAAAGCCAGACACTCCTAAACACATATCCCTGTCTCACACAGCGTCTGCCGCATTTAGGACTGGTGTATCAGAGAGGGAATTTGCGTTAATAGCTTCATCCGTGCTTCAAGATGCAGGAATTGTGACAGAAAAAGATAAGAATCTCGTCATTGATAAAAACAAGGTCAGAAGAGAGAAACATAAACTTGGAAAGAAGATACAGGAGGAGGAAGTCCTTGAAGGAAGGAAAATTAAAAGCATATTCTTTGATGGTAGAAAGGATAAAACGATCATGATAGAAAAAAAAGGAAACAAGCGACACCGTCGAGAGAAAGGCGAGGAACATATCACCGTGTTGTCTGAACCTGGTTCGAAATATTTGGGTCACTTGACACCTCGTTCCTGTCACGGAAAAGAAATAGCTCAATCCTTATATAATTTTCTATGTCAGAAGAAAGTAGACTTTTCTGAACTGATAGCACTCGGGTGTGATGGCACCGCTGTTAATACAGGGAAACGCAATGGTGTCATTGCCTGTCTTGAAAATAAATTAAGAAGAGAGCTGCAACATTTTATATGTATTCTTCATACAAACGAACTTCCACTCCGACATCTACTATCTAAACTTGATGGTGGAACCACGGGACCTAAGTCCTTTACCAGCCCAATCGGTTCTAGACTAACAGGGTGCGAAAATCTACGTGTCACTTCGTTCGAACCTATTGCTGTTTCATGGACATCAGGAATGGAAAAGACTGAAGATCTGAGTTCAGATCAAACATATTTATTTGATATTTGTGCATCGGTTTCAAGCGGACAGTGTCCTCGAGGGCTGGAAAACAGAAAACCTGGACCAATTGTACAATCGAGATGGATCACAACTGCCATCAGAATTTTACGCTTGTACATTAGTAGTTTAAATCCTGATGAAGCGCTTAAATATCTCGCGCAGTACGTGATAAAAGTTTATGCGCCAGTGTGGTTTTCTGTAAGGAAAAGGCCAGGTTGCGCGGACGGGCCTAGACATCTGTGGCAGATTATTAAACTTTCGACGTTTCTACCAGATGAGCTAAAAGAGACAGTCCATTCAGTCGTACAGACAAATGGATACTATGGCCATTCCGAGAATTTACTAATAGCAATGGCAACCGATGATAGCATAGATATTAGAAGAATGGCATGGGAAAGAATAAAAAAAATGCCACAATTTAAAAAAGATAAAAACCAACAAAATGCGAGAATTTCAGGTTCCAAAGCTGAACTTTAAAGCAACGGAGTACTATGATTTCATCGACTGGGTAGCCACGGAAATCAGCGAGCCTCCAATAACAAAAACTCTTTCGTTAGAAGAAATTGAAGAAAGCTTAATTTCAGGATCCATGTTGGATAAAGAATTAATCTGCTTTCCAAGTCACTCCCAGGCTGTGGAAAGAGTCGTTAAAATTGTTACAGAAGCTTCATCAAAGGTATGTGGGAGTGAAGGAAGAGATGCCTTCATTAGAGCAAAACTGCAATCGCAGAAAAAGATGCCAAAATTCATTTCTAAGAAGGACTTCGTAACCTAAAAAGGTATGCACTTTGATTATATAATAATCTGTGGGTAGGAGGGCGGGTGGAACTCGGAGGGCGGGTGGAACTCGCTGTACAGCTACCTCCTCGCAGTGAGTTCCGGGTTGTTTCGCGTTGGTACCGAACGCAAAACAAGCTAAAAGCTGTACATTTTAAAAGCACGTAGCACAAAATTAGTGCATAATGAGAACATATTTAAGCATTTGGTACATTAAATATGACTTTTTAAGTAAATACAATCAAAATAAATTTAATTTAACATTTTTAAAATTTTTACTAAAAAAGTTCAAAAATCAGTATTTTAGCAAAACTGTAAGCCAAAAGCGGCAAATATAGGAATTGTCCTAAAAATCTCAAATTTTTTGTGTGAACTTGGTGCCACTAGTGGCCGCATTTCCGCACTACCCATCATCGAAAATAAAAAAAAAAGTTTTTTTCGGCCCACCCTATTAAGTAGGTGTAAGACTTAGAATCTAAAGTTGAAGAACCGGATAAGAAAGAGAATGAAATGCTCAATGATAGTAAAATTTCAGATATCGGTCAATTAATGTTTAACTTCTTCTTTCTGGTGTGGAAACATCAGAATTATCCTCCTACACATTTTTTATATTAAATTAGACGTAAACATGAGATTGAAACCCGAAACGTCCTTAGCATTTCGCCCTTTGCATAGTCCAAACAGAACTGTTGCTATAACTTCGTATTCATTTGATATGACGATAGTTTTTAACATTTAATAGTTATAAACAAAGACAGTAAATATAAAACTTGTGTGAAAATATAAATTACCTGAAAACAACGTTTAAACACACAATAAAATACATAAGATTTGAACAGACGTATACGTTTCGTGAGTTCCAGGACTCATATCATCAGTGTATAAAATTTATAAAAACAATATCCCCCCAACTACATGTACGGTGAAACCCAAATGTCAAAACTAAATACCTAAAGACCATCAAGTTCAAACAGTCAATGAAATTAAAGCGGAAGTGAAGTGCCGTGACGCAACAAATCCACCCAGAATGTTGAGATGTATGGTACACTAGACATATCATTAACCAAGGAGTTTTTAAATCTATGGATATGTGGAATTATAAATCACCTAAATACAATGTTTAAACACACAATAAAATACATAAGATTTGAACAGACGTATAGGTTTCGTGAGTTCCATAGATTTAAATACTCCTTGGTTAATTATTTATCTAGTGTACCATACATCTCAACTTTCTGGGTGGATTTGTTGTGTCACGGCACTTCACTTCCGCTTTAATTTCATTGGCTGTTGGAACTTAGTGATCTTTTGGTAATGTGTTTTGACATTTGGGTTTTCATCGTACGTGTATTTGGAGAGATATTGTTTTTATAGATTTTATACACTGATAATGTGAGTCCTGGAACTCACGAAACGTATACGTCTGTCCAAATCTTGTGTATTTTATTGTGTGTTTAAACGTTGTTTTTAGGTGATTTATTTAATAGTTATATCTGAAAAAAATAATCAAAATTAAAATATATTAAAACAAGAACGGAAAATCATGCGTACAACACATATTATGACACACTTTCCAACAAATTCAGAATACTATAACAAAACGTCAAAGTTTACAAAGGTGAAAGACGACGTATAAATAAACAATTTGTAAAACACATAACACATTTGAAAACCCGATTTCTGCTATTATCATTAACAGTCGTTAAAATATACGTTTTTCTTGCAGCCCTGTATATGATCTAGAGATATGTATGCATACTACATATTATGCTAAATGTTAGTTCAGTAAAACGAATAGCACAGTTGGGAATTTCCATTGAGCAATTTCCGCCAATATATATTTGCGGTTGAGAACTTTGTACGACCCTGAATATGATCCATAGAATTTGTATTTACTAAGTAATATTTAAAAAAATATTTAATTTAAAAAAAAGCATACCACAACTGAAATCGCACTTCCAGCAATTATTGATCGTCGGCTTGAACAGTTCAATTATTGCTCATTTTCTTCTATAGCCAAATTCTTTTGTGTGTCCCTGTAAAGAAATGCTAAGTTCTATGCAGATCCTATTCTATAGTAAGAACGTTGTAGCACACCTCAGTGATATATATCAATTTCAATATGTTTAAAATACTGAAATATCATTAAAATACACGGCAAACGATTTCTCCCTATAGACCGTAATGTAACGGAAATCATTTTAGCAACCGTGTAAATAAACCAAGAATGCTACGCACGTCATTTTCAATACCGAACATGCCATAGTAAACCCTCAAAACATATATCCATTTCATCACAGTAGTATTATATTTACGCGATTAGAGCGCGGACAGACAGACAAACCGAATTCATAAACACTTTTGAACTATGTCGGAAAGTGTTAAAAACACTCTTTTTAGGCTTTCAATGTTATCATAAAAATCGTGCCTAATTTCATGACTTCAATTCATGTTGTTACAAAAAAATTCCGTTACGGCGTTAATTCAGCGTGTGTCCCATTTATGGGAAATTCATTGCTTACTAGAAAGAGAGAGCCAGTAAATTAATATATATATGTATAACTTTTGCTGTATAATCATAATTTAACTAGAAAGATAGCCCGTCAAAAATGACGGAAAATGAGATAGAAAGATATATAAACCTTTAAGACCTGAAGAGTTTTAGTAGAAATTAAAAGTCTTGGCTTTTAACCTAAATTAATAAGATCATATTTAATTGAAAAAAGATATTTAAAAATTTTTTCGATCTCAGATGACGTCAAGAGAGAATCCACACAATTGTTTGGTGCAGGCTCTGCTTTAGTGCCAGAAACAGAGGAAATTGTTTTTCCCTTTGCCTTAGGATCACCTACACAGTTGTGTAGTGCAGGTCTAAAAGGGATAAAAGACATGTGCAAGAGTTTTCCTTTTTTGTTCCGCAGTAATAGATGAAAATAACACAATTTAAAAACAAAACGAATTTATGAAAAACTATGTAATAATGAATACAGAAAAAATTAAATTAAAATTTGTTCACAAAACTTTAGGATATACGATGTTTTTTGTAAGAACTCTTTCATTATTTAAAAGCCGACCTTGCTCTTCAGTATCTTCTACATAAATTTTTAACTGCTCTTCCTCTTTACATCTTGAAATACTTAGATATAGTTGTCCATGAGAAAAAGCAGGTTCTTTTAAATACAGTCCAACTGTAGAAAATGTTTGTCCTTGTGACTTATTTATCGTCATTGCAAATGACAGTATAACTGGAAATTGGCGGCGTTTAAGAATGAAAGGTAGAGAAGTTTCACTTGGTGTCAAATCTATTCTTAGTATGTGAACTCTATCATTTTGATTTGTTCCGGTTAAAATGAAAGCATCAATAAAATGGTTGTGGAGAGAGTGCACAATTAATCTGGTTCCATTGCTCAATCCTTTTCTTGGATTCATGTTTCGGAGAAGCATGATGATACTTCCTTTTTTCAGAGTAAGCTTATGAGGAGGCATCCCTGATGGAGTTTGTTCATGCAAGAACTCAGGTGAATAATTATTAACATTTTCTTGGTTGTCAGACACGACTGAATCTGCACTGTAGTAAGTTCTTCCATTTTTAGGCAGCAAATTCAAAATTTTGTTATTTAATGATAATGCATGTTTGTTTTTTGTTGTCAAAATTACTTTTTGTTCAAGTTGTTCAAAATCGGTGTAGTTTATATGATCTCCATATACACTTGCAATAATTGAATCTTTGCAAACCATTGATGGTGGAATTTCTATTGTACCTGCAGGTAAATTTGATATATCGGGTGTTTTTCCTTCACCAATTTTAAGCTGCCACTCATTAAAGGAATTTTGCCTTTCAGATCTCATATTTTCAGATAGTCTAAGTTGTATAAATTCTTGCCAAAGTGGGCTTGATTTCAAGCATGTTTCAATAATTTCTGTTCTGTTTCCTCTTATAACAACTGGCAATGTCTGGCGAAAGTCTCCACCTAATAACATAACCTTGCCTCCAAAAGGCATGTCATTCAACATTATTTCCCGCAATAAGACATCTATACAACGAAGAGCATAACATGACATCATTGTTACTTCATCAATTATAATTAATTTATTTTCACGTAATATTTGAGCTTCACTTGAAGACGTTCGAATGGCAGATGTGGAAGTTTCTAAAATCGGCACTGGTAATTTGAAGCCAGTATGAACAGTTTTACCATCCTTTAATAAAATTGATGCAATTCCTGTTGTTGCATGTGGAAGTGCTACTTGGCATTTGCCTCTAACAAAATGCATGAATACGTTGTACAAATATGTTTTACCAGATCCTCCAGGACCATCTAAGTAAAAGCAACGTCTTGAAACAGAATCTCTTTCACGTGCTGATTTTATTTGGTTGAAAGCTTCTCGTTGTAAGAAATTGAAAGTTGCTATTTGTTCAACAGCTACTTCAGCTTCATTAAAATAATCGAATTCTTCATTTTGAATTTCCTGCAGTATATTGGGTGTAGGAAGATTAAATGATGTACATTTTAATCCATGAGATTCCAACATGCAATTAATATCATGCAAAGCTCGGTTCTGAGCAGCTGATGCATTATAGGTTCTTGAGTAATCTTCGCTCATTGAATTTTTATATTTTCCCCACAAATTAGCTGCATTTGTTGGATTACAAAATATGCAAATAAATGCAAAAGTTTGACGCATTTGTAATGGCATTGCGGTTAAAGTAGCCTCTTCTGAGCATTGATCCCATTCATTATCTTCAGCAAGAAGACCACGTGCAGCTTCTTGAAATGTGTTGTACAGATTTCCATCAAATGTTCGTAAATCTTCAAAGCATGTAGCACCAGGAACATAAAGGAGAAGTAACCGAAGGCAGAAACGTTCAATATCTTTTGGATTAACATAATATAATCTTGTAAAAATTTTATCGCCTCCTCTTTGTCGTTTTTTCCAAGCATTTTTCTCGTATACATAATGGTATGGTATATCAAAATAAAGATTTTGTTTTGCTTCATTATCTGTTCTATTCAACTTGAACCAAGCAGTCAGGATCGTTTCGCGGTTGGCAGCTTGTTCCAGAGCAGCATTTTCACCACCAGCATGAAAATAAACCTGTTGTATTAAAGGCAAATGAATGGCAAGACGAATTATTGCATGAGAACGATCATGCATTTCATTTTCCAGTAACCGCCACATTGCCTCTGGTGCACTCACATATCGAGAATCAACATGTGACGACAGTTCGTCATACACAAACTCGTTACTTTCATTATTTCCAGCATGAATTACTACATTTGCTGCATCATAACCTTTGTATATGTACTTGTAAATGTATTTAATAGATTTGATAGATGTGCAGACTTCAATGTTGATGTGCGCGTCATATTTAAGCAGTAAATATGCATTATATGGTACGATGTAGCGATTATCTATCTGTTTGCCGCGAACTATAGCAGTTGGGCCTTGTCGTCTTTGATAGAGTGGATAACCATTCAGATTGACTTTAGCAGTTTCTTGAAACTCTTTTGGAAAATCTCTTGTGCATTTATTACCATCCATGCATGGAGAATTCGGATTCAAAGTTCCGCATGGCCCGTGGACCATAGTACGAAGAACAATTTCTGATAATCGTGGATAAGTTTCAGGATCTGGTAACTCCGAAGAAATAAAACGGTCGACTTGAGCAGCATTACGAAATTTATAGGGCTCTGATAGAATTAAAAGAATATGAGCATGTGGAAGACCTCTTTTTTTGAAATTCAATAGTATATACAAAGGCCACAGCTTTACCAAATAGTTCCCCATTTGTTATATCATTCATTAATGCTGATAGTTTGATTTTAAACACTCTCGCTACTAAATCAGGTCTGTCTGATGACGTTTGTCCGGGCAGTAGATTTTTGACTATTTCCGGCCATTGTAGATTGCACGTGAATGTACAAAACACATCTGGTTTTCCAAACTTTGTAACAATGGACATAGCATCATTGTATCTCTCTCTCATATTTCTAGGAGACCCTTGAAATGAAGAAGGTAGAATTATGGTTTTTCCAGCAGTAACACCTGCATCAGCTGCTCCTTGGGCTACAAAGTCCATGAGGTCAGAATAATCGTCTGCACGAAGTTCTTTTTGCTTCAGTCTTATGAAATTGAGATTATTAGCTTCCACTTGTAAGTGAGAGTCTATTATCCACTGTTGAGCAAGTTTTCCACCATGCAATATTGGATTAAACTCATTATCCCGAATCGCTGTTTGAGCAACTTTGAACTGAAGCATTGATATATTACTTCGAACACCAGGTGAAAATCCTGATAAGGTGATAGTGATAAATTTGCTGTCCAGCCAGGCTCTCCGTTTGGGTAGAATATAGGATAAGTCATTGGATCTAAATTAGGACTTAAAATATTCAAGTTTACAAAAGGTTGATCATTATTTCTTGGATAAATTCTGATATCGCGTTGAAAGGGAGGTTCACCATCGTCATTTAGAAAAACCATAGCTACTTCGTTTGATGTCGGCAAATTATATCGCCTGTTGTCTGAATGGCGATCTCGACGCAATACCATATTAACTCTTGGCATTTGTAAATTGTATCTTTGTGCATGTTGTTGCTGCTCAGTCTCCACCCCACTCAATTTTTTGAAAACTTGAGCATAAGAATTTTGCCGCATAAGTAAATCAAGTTCACGCAAAACATTTGGTAAACAGTTGTCATTTTCGGGAATGTTAAGACGCTCTTCGACAGCTTGTGTTGTATCCAAAACATACAGTTGAGCAAATTTTCTTTGTTGGCCATTAGGCGGATGCAAGTGGGAAGTTCGGTGATAAATTTGGCCTTGAACTTTAAAACAATAAGGGCCGTGTCCCGGAGCATTTCCAGCAAGTTTAGCACCTATAGAAGCAAATGAAATGGCACTATTGTATGAGCGAATATTTTCTTTGAAATTACGATAATTAAGTGCATTTGAATTGCTCATTAAGTCTGGGAGGTATGATGGAAACCGATGACGTTGTGGAAGCCTAACTTTACCTTTATGGCAACAACTGTTAAATTTTTCCATCTCTGGGTTTTTCAGCTTGAAAATGGCGCGCTTTGCAAAATTGGCAGAGAGTGCTTAATTGTCCACACGTATGAGGACAATAACTTGAGACTGAGAGGCTTCAGAAATTGATTGTTGCTGATTTTCGTAGTAGTTTTGTCGTTAAGTCAAAAACCGCCGAGAATGACGTTCAGCATCATGACTACGTCTGATTAACCTTTGTTCTTCATTTTCACTTGAACGCTGTGTAGAAGTACGCAAAGAGTTATGAGATAATATCACAGATCGATCACTATAACTTTCATTAGCTCTTTGATTTGAATGCCGTAATCTGTTTTCTTCTCGGATAGAATTTAATGTTTCTTGCGACTGCCGAGCTAGCCACCGGGATCTACGTTCTCTATCGGAACACCGTTTACGTTCGGATGCAGTTCCATTCATTTCAAATGAAAAATACAATAAATTGTTGAATAAAATATTCTATATTACATTTCTACTTCATTATTCTTTTTTCACTCAAAAAAAAAACAAAAAAAAAAAAAAAAAAACAGTTGCCGCTTTGAGTTGCCATTATCGTACACATAATTTTAATTTAACACGCACATTTAATTTTATTATAAAACACCAAGTTTTCATTCAAAGCAAAAATTTGCAGGTTGCCACGCCAGGCAAAAAATCGCCCTTTTGGTGCTAAAAAGAAACCCCGGTGCGTCTCTGACATCTGTACCTATTTTTATTTAATACACATTTAATGCAACGTTAAAAGATAAAAGAAAAATAAATAAAACTATAAAAACAATTGAGGTAATTCACTGTTGGATGAATGCTAACATCGGTTCACTTTTTCTCATGCAGGTTATTTCATGGTGCTGGGATAGATATTCAAAGCGTGATTTTTTGCTAAACTATTCCCAAAATTATACAAATCAACATAATTTTTCTTTTAAATAACGAAAGAACAAATAAATTAGAAAAACATTAATAATAATACAAATAAAAAGTTGAAGGAAAAATCACTTGATCACGTAACAAACACGTGCACCGTGTTTAATGTCAAGTGAATGTAACATTTACGATCATCCATTATTGGCATCCATCTTATAATTTGGCGATAGTTTTTTGGTCAACGGCATAATCAAGTAGTACCGGAAAATTAAACACGGTTTCTGAAATAGTTTTAACGATAGCGCAAAACATTAAACTTTTCCAATTTTGAATATTTTACAGACGGGATTTCAGATAGAAGAAATTGTATATTGAATTTTTGGGTACTACTTAGTTATCCCGTCGCCAATTTTGCCAAATTATATAAATCGCCAAACCACTCGCCAAGTTATACAAATTGACATAATTTTTATTATAAATAACGAAAGAACAAATAAATTAGTATAAAATTAATAAAAATATAAATAAAACGTCGAAATAAAAACCACTTGATGACGTAAACACATGTAACTTGCATAAAGTCAAGTTAATGTGACATTTACGATCAACCAGTATTGGCATTTAATCTTATAGTTTGGCGATAGATTTTTGGTCGACGGGATAGCTAAGTAGTACCGATTTTTGTAATTTGAACGAAGCTTAACATTGCTGCGACCAATGAGGCAGCCCAATCGGAATTGTGAGGGACACACAGAGACTTGGATTTTATATAAATAGATTTAAAATTTAATATTTAAACTTTTCGCTCTCACCGCCTTGCATAAATTACAAACTATGGTGCAGATAGTGCAAAATAGGAGAGGATTTGGTACTCTTCCACTGTAGGGGCCTTGGCGGTTTTTTAAAAAACTTGATAGAATTCAGGCATCAGAAAGTAAAATTTGTTGCCAAATGTTAAAAACAGCTACGAAAACAAACTTGATGAACTTTTTTGTTTGTTTCTATAAATTTGTTTATATTTTAATTAAATGTATATATTATTGTTGTTTTTTATACACAAATAACTTCTGTTTCTGAATAAAATTAGATAAATGGCTTCTTTATGTTAAATACATTGTATAAATGTTGAAAAAAAAAATCCGTGTGCATATGAAATAAAATAGTGAATAGGTTGCCAGAAAATATGTTGCCAAATTCCCTTCTTCGCCAAGGCAGATTTCGCTATTTCGCCAAGGCCCCTATGCTGGAAAACTACCGACAATTTAATTTCTGTATCTGGCTATGTAAAGCCCATTAAAATCGGGCAGTTAGGAGCTCAGATAGTACAGCGCGTCATATTTTATTTGTAGCATAGGGATGACGATATAAAAACGTATATTTTCGTATATTACACTTTAAATTCTCACCCATACATTTTGAAAAAAAAAAAAAAAAAAACCCTTAGAAGCCGGAGTTTAAATTAAATTGCGGTGACCTCGTATGGAATATTAATGGTTTTAAATGGGAATTTCGGGAAATTAGCTAGCTACCGCCAAGTTGGCCTCATATATGACAACTTATTTTTGTCAGCAAATTTGGCGATATTTCATAAAATGTGGCGATAATCCTCCAAGTTGTTCAGCATTTGGCACTACTGTGGTAACCCTACATTAGTATTTTTTACAATTATTCATTACAATGAGGCGGTCCTACCGGAATCGTGAGGGACACACAGAGACTTGGATTTTATATAAATAGATTAACATTAAGCTATGAAATAATTAAAGTTTCTTTCTAAAACACTGGGGGATTGAACCCGGTCTTCCCGGGTTACAGAATATAGGTGAAAACATTTTTAAAATTGATAACTAAATACTTTGTAACACTTTCCAACAAAGTTGAAAAGTGTTTATGATTTCGGGTTGTCTGCCCGTCTGTCCGTCTGTCCGCGCTCTAATTCTCGAAAATATGCTCGGATCGTTCTGAAATCTTTGGACGTTAGTGTCTTCCACCATAGCACGTTCCCTAGTGCAAATGAAGTTTGTAGCATGTTTAGTTCATTTACAGGGACAGTCAAAAGTTTTCCGTTACATTACGGCCAATGGGAAAAAATCGTTTCAAATGATTTTTAATGGTGTTACACTCTTTCAAACATAGTAAAATTGATATTCATTTATGAAGCCCACTAAAATATACATTGTGTTGAATATGCGGTGCAAAGAATAGTTATTGTTCATTTACAGGGCTACACAAAAGAATTCCGTTCATAATGGTATAGGGGAAATTGTTTGCGGTGTATTTGAAAAGATTTCAGATACTATATTGTATCCGAATTACTGTATATTAGTAATGATTGCTCGAAATGCATTTTTAATTATGATATGCGATTTTTTAGGGTTTCGTTCATCTGACGAAACCCTATTCGTCTCGCTCCTCTGTCTGTCTGTGTGTCCGTCTGTCACAGAGCCCGTTCTCAGAAATTATACATGTTGGAGACTTGAAATTTTGCATACTTATAGATGAGCACCACACATCATACGACAAATCATAAAATTTTGAAAAAGTCATAAATTTAATTCTTCGGGCTCCCAAATGTGTATTTTAAACAATTCTTTCTAAGTGAGCCCCTAATTAGGTTGGAGGCGCGAAATTTTGCATACTTATAGCTGAACACCACGCATCATACGACAAATCATAAAATTTTGAAAAAGTCGTACATTTAACCCTTTGGGCTCGCACATGTGTATTTTAAATAATTCTTTCTAAGTGAGCCCCTAATTAGGTTGGAGGCGTGAAATTCCTCATACTTATAGCAAAACACGTCACATCGTACGACAAATCATAAAATTATGAAAAAGTCCTACATTTAACCCTTTGGGCTCCCACATGTGTATTTTAAATAATTCTTTCTAAGTGAGCCCCTAATTAGGTTGGAGGCGTGAAATTCCTCATACTTATAGCTGAACACCTCACATCATACGACAAATCATAAAATTTTGAAAAAGTCCTACATTTAACCCTTTGGGCTCCCACATGTGTATTTTAAACAATTCTTTCTCAGTGAGACCCTAATTAGGTTGGAGGCGTTAAATTTTACATACCTTTAGCTGAACACCTCACATTAAACAACAAATCATAAAATTTTGAAAAAGTCGTACATTTAACCCTTTAGGCTCCCACATGTGTATTTTAAATAATTCTTTCTAAGTGAGCCCTAATTAGGTTGGAGGCGTGAAATTTGGCATACTTATAGCTGAACACCTCACATCAAATGACAAATCATAAAATTTTGAAAAAATCGTACATTTAATCCTTTGGATTCCAACACGTGTATTTTAAACAATACTTTCTAAGTGAGTCCCTATTTCGCTTGGAGGAGTGAAATTTTGCATACTTATAGCTGAACACTTCGCATCAAATGACAAACGATAAAATTTTGAAAAAGCCATACATTTAACCATTTGAACTCCCACATGTGTATTTTAAACAATTCTTCCTATTCCCTTTGGGCTCCATCATGCGCATTGTAAGCAATTCTTTCTAACTGAGCCGCTTATTAAATTGGAGATTTGAAATTTTGCATACTTATAGCAGAACGCCTGAGGCCAGGCGACAAATCATAAAATCTTGAAAAAGTCTTACGTTTAACCCTTTGAGCTAACATATGTATTTTAAGCATTTCTTTTTAAGAGAGCCCCTAATTAAGTAGGAGACATGAATTTTTGTATATGTATAGCTGAATACCACAGACCACCCGGCAAATCATAAAATTTTCAAAAAGTCTTATATTATTTACTCCTCCGGGCTCTAAATTGTGTATTTTAAGCAATTTTTCTAACCTCCGCCCTTTTCACCCGGGGGGCACTTTTCCAACTTTCGCCGAAACCCCTTTGACCATTCTTTCATATTATGCACCATAGCCTTACATATTTTAGTTCCACTTTTTGTCGCCAGGGGCGCCTACTTATTTCGGGTGCCATCGACTAATATATCTACGGATAGTATATAAAACGGAGTTTCTTTCGGACAGAGGTTTGTTTAGAATGGAGTGCGCCCCTGGTTGCGAAATGTGAACCAACTGATTTTTCAAAAGGATAAAGTGTTTTGAAAGGAATATTAAACGAAACCCTCTGTGCGATCTGTGATCACACTTACATACTTGTTCACTATATTTATGCATACAATAAAGTGCGTATAAATGCCATAGTTCATATACAGAGCTACAGAAATGAATTCGTAAAGGTTATTGAGTATGAGCATAAATTGCTTAAAGGTGGGTTTAAAAGAGTTATGCATTTTTACGCTGAACTGAATTTAGTGTACTAAGATATATTTGTAGAATATAGATAAAATGATATACAGGGCCACGCAAAGAGATGGATACATTTCCGTCTATGGGTGATAATTTCTGGAAATGTAATTCCAGTAGTTTTAAGCGTGTTTTAGTTTGAATTAAATTTTAGCTAAATAGTGGCATGTAATAAAGGTACTAGGTAAACTACAGGGCTGTACTAAAGAATTCAAGTATGTTTCCATCTATTAGTATAAATTGCTGAAAGATGAATTTCAACCTGTTATGCATTTTCTTGCTAAACTAATTTTTCCCATTATATAGTATATATATCAACATACAAATCAAATACAGGGCTGTTCAAAAGAATTGGAATACATATTTGGCTATGGGGGGATACTACTGTAATCAGATTTTTAAATGTTTACTTAGTTATCTTATTTACCGTATTTTCCTAAGTAACGAAGTTTCGTTAAAGCTTTCATGGAGTGTTGGAAAGTGTTTCATAATCTATGCTGTACGCATGATTTTTCTTACTTGTTTTATATGCAATAATTTTTTTAGATTCCCCACATACATTAAAAAAGCATTTTCCATATGAAAAATACGAATTATACAATCAAATAAACTTTTGAAATTTATCTATAGCGATATTTTCTTATTAGCCGCATGCTAATAGTTATTTGACCAAGATTTCGCTACATATGTCACCCTTTTATGTTCTGATAATTTCAAAGCTTATACATATCTGTTTCAGGTGTGTATTGAACACAATTGAACACATGGAAGGTGTGTATTGAACACAAATAAACACAAGGTTACAAAGCTTATACATATATCATCGTACAAAAAAAAACGGCGACAATTATCGCCTAGAAGTTCTTAGTTCAATCAATGCTGTACATAAAGAGGTTTATTAATTGATGCAAAAAATTATATCCATATTAAATAATATAAATAATTTGTATTTTATTTATATTATTTTATTTATTTAATCATAGGGAAGTTTTTTCAATGGATATTAGTCGTAAGAAAATGATGAATTATTTATTTTGTTTTAAGGGCAAACGGATTAATCTTTCGTAATCGAGCTTTGCGCGATATAGATAAATTTAAAAATATTTCATGCTTTAAAATTGTTTTTAAAACCATAGACAATCCGTAAACTGTGATGAACTTTGCAAATAAATTCCATTTGAAAAAAGAACATTCTATTTGGTGACCTAAACATTTAAATTGTATGATTTCAAATATGTTATATTTGTGTTTTTCAATATTATTCTTTTATTTGTTTATAAAAGAAGTATAAATTTCGTTAATTTCTATTTCAAAAATATGTTAGATTGGTATTTTTTAATATTACTCTTTTATATGTTTATAAAGGAAGTATTAATTTCATTATGCAAAAATAATCAGAAACAAATGCTGAACAATGTTCGTTTGTTTATGTGCAAAATGTTTATTATCATTATATATTAAAACAAGCACGTGATAAGATTAACTTAAAAAAATCATGCTTAAAAATTGTTTTAGAAAATATGATACATCAGTCAATTAAGATATAGTTTTTATACAAATTGAATTTGAAAGTAAATTTTTCCCTATGCCACAAAAATTGAAAATATACGATGGTAAGAAGATTAAAAAATTGCTGTAGCAAAAATTTCTAGATCAAAATTTAATCGTGAAGTGTAGCCATTAGCAAAATGGCGTCAGCGTTACGCACAGATACGTTTGTAACTTTATAATATAGATAGATACTTAACCAGTAAATTATAATAAAGATCAGTTATTAGGATATGGTTATCAATTGAGGCTCTTATGCTGGGTATTCCGGAACGAAAAACAGCAATTTTCACCTTCTCAAAATTTGCATACGCACTACTTATATTCATATTCATCATTTAAAAAAAATTGTATTTTGTTTGGTCATTTTAAAATCATTTTAACTCAAAACTTGAAGTCACGATTGTCAGCAACATCTTTTATGTAAACAGACGCACTCTTTACTTGAGATTCTAATCTCAAATCTGGAGAGTAAAAATTTCCGCAATTTATGTTTTTTAGACCCATTTGTGTTAAAACGTTTAGTTTTGCCTAAGAAAATGATCGTTTTCTTTTAAACAGGACTTGATTTTCACTTAAATAAGCATTTCGACTAGTGTCTGAAACTTAGTATCAATACAAATGCGGAAGGAAAACAATATAGAATAATTATGAGTTTAATGTGTTTTTTCAACATTATTCTTTTATTTGTTTATAAAAGAAATATAAATTTCGTTAATTTCTATTTCAAAATTATGTTAGATTGGTATTTTTTAATATTATTCTTTTATATGTTTATAAAGGAAGTATTAATTTCATTATGCAAAAATAATCAGAAACAAATGCTGAACAATGTTCGTTGCTTTATGTGCAAAATGTTTATTATCATTATATATTGAAACAAGCACGTGATAAGATAAACTTAAAAAAATCATGCTTAAAAATTGTTTTAGAAAATATGATACATCAGTCAATTAAGATACAGTTTTTATACAAATTGAATTTGAAAGTAAATTTTTCCCTATGCCACAAAAATTGAAAATATACGATGGTAAGAAGATTAAAAAATTGCTGTAGCAACAATTTCTAGATCAAAATTTAATCGTGAAGTGTAGCCATTAGCAAAATGGCGTCAGCGTTACGCACAGATACGTTTGTCCTTTATAATATAGATAGATACTTAACCAGTAAATTATAATAAAGATCAGTTATTAGGATATGGTTATCAATTGAGGCTCTTATGCTTGGTATTCCGGAACGAAAAACAGCAATTTTCACCTTCTCAAAATTTGCATACGCACTACTTATATTCATATTCATCATTTAAAAAAAAATTGTATTTTGTTTGGTCATTTTAAAATCATTTTAACTCAAAACTTGAAGTCACGATTGTCAGCAACATCTTTTATGTAAACAGACGCACTCTTTACTTGAGATTCTAATCTCAAATCTGGAGAGTAAAAATTTCCGCAATTTATGTTTTTTAGACCCATTTGTGTTAAAACGTTTAGTTTTGCCTAAGAAAATGATCGTTTTCTTTTAAACAGGACTTGATTTTCACTTAAATAAGCATTTCGACTAGTGTCTGAAACTTAGTATCAATACAAATGCAGAAGGAAAGCAATATAGAATAATTATGAGGAAAAATGCGTGTTTTCAAAAGCAGTATACTAATTTCCGTTATTATGCCCCTAATATAATATTGTGCTCTTAATGAGATTTTGCACCACTAAACCCTATACAACAATTTTTATCAACAATTTTGAATTTTTATCAGAAAATGACATAAAATTATTTCTCTCTTGTCTGCAATAATGAAAGCTATCTAATTTTTACCATTTTGAAGAAATTTTATAAAATGTTTTTAAAATTAAAATATAAAAGTGGGGATATTAAAAAAACAAAAAAAAAAAAACAAAAAAAAAACAGATAGTGCGATCACATCTACAAATGAGCAGCTTTCAGTTAATATCTATCTATCTATCTATATATATATATATATATATCAGTGGCGTGGCGTGAAAATTTTCGGTGGTCATCGCAATTATTTAAGTTTGTGATGAAAAATTATTAACTCTAAAATTCAATGGTTGAATGTTCAAAAAAGAAACTTTAAATCTTACCTTCACTTATACATGAACTCCAAATGTTCTGCTAAAACTGGATCGTAGAGTTTTAAAAGCTTATTAAGAGTTTTAAAATATTGCTTGGTCATCGCCGCATCCAGCGATGACCGGACGCCACGCCACTGATATATATATATATATATTAATAAAATTGGTTCAGCAGAAAGATCAGGGCGGATAACTAAAAAACACACTTGTGTTTTAAATATCTAGATTACATAAAATTATGAAAAATTAAATTAAGCAAATTATGTTATTTTGATAAAATTATAGTAGAATGTCCTAAAGAATAGCATTAAAATTTTATTATTCGAGAGAATTTTGGACAAAGACTTCAGGAACATATTATTTTAAACTTCGAATAATTTGTTTGCTTGTCTAACTCGGAGAAGCAAATCCATGCAGGAGAGACTAATCAATTTCTGTAATATAAATCGCTATTATTTGCATGTCACCTCTTTTTTATAAAGACACTCTAAATTTTTGTAAAACATTGAGTTTTATCAGTGTTTGATTTCGACTACATTATTTTCAAAAGTGAAGCATTTTCACTTGTTAAGAATTTCAAAGCAGCTGGGCTGTGAAAATGATGCACTTCTGCAAAACATAATTCAGTTTTAAGAATTAAAATGCACACTTTTTTTTAACCCTCTAAGTGTTTGGGGCGTAATATTCCGTTCACCAAGCTTCAGGTTTCACAGCAATACAAGCAATATTTAAGATAATATATTTCTATAGATTTAATGGATTTTGAATACATTGAAGAATGATGAATACTGTCAAGGATTACATTCATATTTGTAATTCAGTTTTTTTTATAATGTTGAAAGAATTATATTTTCTTAGCATTTAAAATAAAATGCAAAGGAAACAACATTACAATTTTATCCTTTTGCAAGACGCTCGGAGGGGAAAGGACGTCACTTGCGTCCGATAAAGCAACCCTCTTTTACAATCCAGTCTTAAACTTCGTCTATAGAAAAGTATACATATGACGTCATTATCACGGAATAACAGACAATATTCTTGACATAGCTCTTATTTTAATTTCACTTTTTTTTTCAGGTTTTATGAGAAAATGGCAACAAAAAGATACAGTAATCTCCTATTTTCGACTATTTTCTGTTTACTTTCAATATAAATGGGATACTTTAGTTGCCGCAATTAGAAAAATGGTATTAAAAACTACAAAAAAATTACTATCTCAAAAATAAATTGAGATACAGCTTTCAAACAAATTGCATTTAAAAGAGCATTTTTTTCTTTATACATCGATGTAAAAATTTAAAATGGGCGATGTTTAGAAGTTTAAAAATTTGCAGTAGAGGAAATTGCAAAACCAAAATTTTATTTCAAATTTCTAAGTGTTGCCATTCGCAAAATGACGTATGCGTTAAGCACAGATATATTTGTCCTTTATAATATAGAAACTATTACGTTCCTTATTACTTTCTTCTATCTTTACAAGAAGAAAGGATTGGATTCATGGAAATTATCGGATTCCGGTTTTCGACGGATTTACACGTTTTATGGGTCATCGATGCCAAAACACATGTTTTTACATAATGTCTCTCTTTGAGTCTGTGACTCTGTCTGTCTGTCTGTCCGTCTATCTGTCTGTATGTATGTGACACAAATTTTGTGGGCGCTCTAGCTCAAAAACTAATGAACGGAATTAAATAAAAACTTATATACAGGTAGTCCCTAATATAAATTGGTGCTGATTAGTTTTTGGTGTAAATCGCTCAACAGGTGGCGCTGATAAGCTGCATTTTTCCCGATTTCCGCAATAGTTACATCTCAAGAACTAATGCACGGATTTTCATAAAACTTCAGCTTCCGTTAGTCCTTGACATGAATGGAAGCTGCTCACATTTTGGTGTAAATAACCCAATAGGTCGCGCTGCTATGCTGCATTTTAATGGATTTACACGATTTCAGCGACAGTCATACCTCGAGAACTAATGCACGAAATTTCACCTTTTTTGGAATTATCATGATGAGCACAAATTGCCATTTAATTTGCCACTGTGATAGCGAATTTTGAAGTATTGACGATGCATGAGATAGAAGAAAGTTTTGTGATGGCCACAACATACTAGTTTTTTATGTATATTTTCTACATTTTAGTGTTTAAAATATTTCGTTGTTGCCATTTTAGAGCCAGTGTGCATATTTTGGCGAGTGATGTTTGACTGAAGATTAACTCCATTTGTATGTCGCATACAGTTGTAATCTTACACTGTAAAAAAATAATGCCAGTTTTCCGGTAGAAATCGGAAAAATAGTTGCCCTTATCGTACCGGAATAACTTCCAACCCAGCTCGGAATAAAATCCGTAAAATCGGAATAAAATCCGTAAAATACCGTTTTACTGACTATTTCCTTATTTTTACGGATTTTATTCCGAGCTGGGTTGGAAATTATTCCGGTACGATATGGGCAACTATTTTTCCGATTCCTACCGGAAAACTGGCAGTATTTTTTTTACAGTGTACTGAATATTTGGCGAATTATCACTTAAAGGAAAATGCCTTAAAATTTTTTTCTCAACCATTCCGAAACCATTAAAAAGTGATATTGTCATCGGAAATAGATTTCCGTACATAATTACCAGAACTCTACACTGTAAATAAAATAATGCCAGTTTTCCGGTAGGAATCGGAAAAATAGTTGCCCTTATCGTACCGGAATAACTTCCAACCCAGCTCGGAATAAAATCCGTAAAATCGGAATAAAATCCGTAAAATACCGTTTTACTGACTATTTCCTCATTTTTACGGATTTTATTCCGAACTGGGTTGGAAATTATTCCGGTACGATAAGGGCAACTATTTTTCCGATTCCTACCGGAAAACTGGTAGTATTTTTTTTTTACAGTGTACTGAATATTTGGCGATTTATCATTTAACGGAAAATGCCCTAAAATTTTTTTCTCAACCATTCCGAAACCATTAAAAAGTGATATTGTCATCGGAAATAGATTTCCGTACACAATTACCAGAACTCTACACTGTAAATAAAATAATGCCAGTTTTCCGGTAGGAATCGGAAAAATAGTTGACCTTATCGTACCGGAATAATTTCCGACCTAGCTTGGAATAAATTCCGTAAAAATAAAGAAATAGTCAGTAAAACGGCATTTTACGGATTTTATTCCGAGCTGGGTTGGAAATTATTCCGGTACGATAAGGGCAACTATTTTTCCGATTCCTACCGGAAAATTGGCGTTATGTTTTTTACAGTGTAGAACCAAAATATGTGAGTGAAAAAATTGCGAAATTCCATCTTTAAATACAAAAACCCATTTAATTAAATGTAAAAAAAAATCATGTAAGAAAAATCACTGTAAAAAAAATCCTGACATTAGAAAATAATTATTCAAAATTAATTAAAAACAAGTGAACCAAGCAGATACAAATGTATTGCCAGTTGATGTATAAGTTCATTGCGCACCTTGTTCAGCACTCTGTTAGCAGCATAAAGGTTGTTGCAATGAATATGACTGTAATATATATATTGAAAAGTAAAACTGAAAGGTGGTATAAACGATTTTTCGTTCAAAATACATGATACATTGGTGATAAAACATCTATTTTTTAAAGATACTAGGGTGCGCTGGCCCCTACGAGCTACGCTCGCCAACCCCCGTTCAGACACCGCAGACTCTAAAAGCACGCTAATTTGGTCGGCTTTAAAAAAATTTCGGATGATTGAATTATAAGTTAAAAAACATTCGCGATCTCTTTATAAACGGGTTTCTACTCTGTCAGGTTCTGAGAAACATCTGCTATTAGAACTGGGGTTCTATATTATTTTGTCTTAATATATTATATATTGTATGGTCTGTGTACTGGAATTTCAAAATAACATTCTTTCCTTGTCCAAAATTGAATCTCAGCCGGTGAAATTGTACAGATGGAATGAAAGGGAAAAAAGATGGTTGCAGAGGAGTTTGCCCGACATTTTGAGATGTCTGTGGAAGATGGGGAGACAAAGGCATTCCACGAACGAAGAAAAGAGCTTGAAATGCGAGCCAGGTAGAAAACCCCGAGGGGTTAGGTTGAGTAAAGGGAGAAGGTTGCTAGGGGCAGGCTCTGCTGCTGATACAGTCAGTTGAAGGCTGGAGTGCCAAGCGCAAGGGTAGTTCCTTGGATAGCTCTGAGAGAGAGCGTAAGGTTGAGAGAGGCTCGGAGAGCTTAGGCTTAGAGCCCATGTGTTGGGAGATTGAGAGTGATCTCCGGTAAAGCTGATTTAACGTGTATAGAGTGACAGTGAGATAACGTAGTTTTAACAGTACACAGCCAGCATATACTGTATTTAATTTAATGTTGAACCGCATC
This sequence comes from Maratus speciosus, assembly GCA_963932465.1. Classification (NCBI taxonomy): domain Eukaryota; kingdom Metazoa; phylum Arthropoda; class Arachnida; order Araneae; family Salticidae; genus Maratus; species Maratus speciosus. Next base: position 336,689,166 of record OZ010789.1, read on the forward strand.
ACCTACATCCGAGTTTTAAGTGTAAATAGTGTTTTGTGTTGTGTAATTAGTGTGTAAATAAATTGTTAAATTAGTTAATTGGAAGCGTTGGTTTTCATTTAAACAATCCTCTCAGTGCGTGACCGATACCACGTAATCATATCGGTGGTGGCAGCACGGAATTTCTTCAAGGTTGTGCGGACTAAGGGGAAACTCCGACATTTTAAGGCACAATCAGCTGCTGATAAAAGTTACAATGGCTGTTTCCGTCTTTGATTAAATACAATCAGTTAAACATTTTAAAATAAGCTAATGTAAAATGAATGAAATAAAAAGAGTCTTTGTCTCCCGGTATTATTTAGCAAAGCGAAAAGAAAGTCTTTTTTAAAAAATAGGATGGCATTTTAAATAGGATGGATTTTTTTAAATGTACCGTTTTTAATCTGACGTAATTTTCAACAAATTTTCTTTCTCTTTTTAATATTCACGTGAAAATACTTTTGTTAGAAATGAAATATTATTTGCGCTCCCCTAATAAAAATAGTTGAAAAGATCATCTTCAAATATCAAATAAATGTCTCGCGCAATTTTTAAATTTAAACTGTTTTGCAATATTAATTTTTGTTCATTTTATGTAATAAGTGAAATGTGAAGTAAATGTGACATAATTTCTCCTATTTAAGATTACAATATTCTTCCTCTTTTAAAATTCACGTGTAAATATAGTTTTTATGACGTAATTTTCAACGAGTTCCTGCTTTTTATATTTTCTGTTTGTAATAGTCACGTGTAAAATAAATTTTTAATTTGTAGCAAACATTATTGTTTGCGCTGTTTATACAGTTGGCAACAGTTTACATTAATACCATTTTCTAAAATATGTAATAAATATCTCTCGAAATGTTGAAAATTTGAATTTAAAATAGAAATAAAACCTAAAAAAAAAAGAGTCAAATTAAAAAACTAAATGCATTCTGCACACCGGGAAATTCTGACGCATATAATGATCTAAAAATGATTAAATTTCCATGTACAGTTTTTGCTTCTATAAAACCTTTTTAATGGAACTATTTTGTCAAAAATTAGCATTAAATATCTCTTAAAATAATTCTTCGATTTGAAAAATGTCTGCATCAGCGTGTTTATCAAACATTTCTCTATAATACCACCAATTTTCATATTTTTGTATGCAATATTTTGCTTAATATTAACGAAGAAAGACCTCCGGTCGCAAAAAAATTCAAAGCCGGCGGCGGTGACAGCGTTAGCTACATTTTAGGGTTCCGTACTTAAAAAGTAAAAGCGGAACCATTATAAGATAACTTCTGTGTCTGTTCGTCTGTCTGTCTGTCTGTCTGTCACAGCCATTTTACTCATAAACTATGGAACGTGGAAAGTTCAAATTCGGGGAAATAATAAAGACCACATATTTTCAGATTAATAAACATTCATAAATATATTTAGTAAAAAAGTAGAGGGGCTAATTATGGTACTCGAAAAAAAAATCTTTTCTTTGTATGTCATGTGGGGTATCGTGTGAAAGCTTTTGTAACGCTGAACTAAAAAAAAACATTCCTTTTAATTTTAGGTATTATATTTTCAAAGATATTGTTGAAAATGTAGCGCAAAAATATGTGCCCCCCCCCCCATCTAACTCCGAATCTACTGAAACTAAAATTATGAAAAAATTAACGGTAGTAGACGTTAATATAAACCTTGCCGGAAAATTATAGCGAATATCCTAGGTCACATAGTTTTTGAGTAATTAGCATTTTTCTGTTATACACAAATTTCGATTTACGGGCATTCAGAAAAATTGTTGAGCATCGCTGAATATACCTATCGTTGCAGAAGAATAAAAGCATTGTTGATAATGATTTTCGAAAATAATCATCGGTAATTAGCCGAGATATTAACCATTCTGGGTACCGTCAATTTGGTCATACACAAGGACAGGGGCGGCGTACTCTAAGCCTAGTTAACAATTTTTAATGATATATATGTGTAATGTAATATCCAGTAACAGTTTAAAAACAACAAACTTAAAATTGTTAAAAACGTACTAATTTAAGGGGTCTCGGGACTCTAAAAAGTGGAAAAAATGAATAAAAGACCATTATCAACATTTAATGTCTTAAAATGTATATGATTTTAAAACACAATTTTAATTGGGATGAAAGATATAAGTATGTTCTTTTGTTTCATGTATTTAAAAAATTGCAAGATACAGAATTATTTTTTATAGGGGGCTCGAAACTGTTAGACATTTGTCGAACAAAAAATTGGCATAAGAGTTTACGCGTAGGATTACAAAATAATATAGCAACTAGAATGAAAATTTTGGTGCTTAATTATGCTTCAGATTGTAATAATTTCCCTGAACTTAAATAAATTTGTATTTAAAGCATTTTTATATTTTTAATGCAATGTTGGATTTAGCTAATACAAAATTTTGAAAATTTCAACAGTAAAATCACCTAAAAAAATATATTTTTGAACAATAAAAAGGGAATTTTAGGTTCAGTTTATACAGACTAACATGAAATATATGTTTTGAAAATTTTATAAAATATTCAGATATTTTTGAGGTATGCTGCGCGTTATGCCCAAAAAACGCCATTTGGAAAATAATCACTTAAAGTTTCAGAAACGCCGCTTCAGCTGTTGAGCGGGTATAATTCTTAAAGTCAAAACTTCTGTTCTAATGGGAATTTCAAGGAAACAATTATATCAAAATATTCAGAAAAAATGGGAGTTTAACATCTAAAAAAATTAAAATTTCTTAAATTTTGAAGCGTTAAGAGTCCTGCGACCACTTAATCCTTTCCGGTACGGAGTAATTCTATTTATAAACTTATGAAAGAATGAAGTGACACCAGAATTTATAAACGAATTTATTAGAAAATGCGAACTTGCTTATTTTCACGTACATGATAAAAGGAAAATTTTAATTAAATATTCTTCGCGGCACTGACCAAGGCGGCGTTGCAACTTTGAGATCACAATTCGAAGCGCGCTTAGCACAATGCCAAATTTAAACTTTGAACAAAGGTTTTGTTTTATCTACACTGTAGAAATAAAGGTTATTACTATGCTGAATTTAGTTTCATAAAATGCCAAATGAAGTTTAACTATGCACTGCTTTTATTGTCAGTACCGAATTAAGTTCATCATAAACAGATTAGGATAATATTAAAAGAAGATTTATACGATTAGCTATATTTGATATTATTTAGGTTCCATATCTCTTTGAACTTTCATGGTATACCCATTTACACTTTTCTGATATATACAGTTATACCCAACCCTACGTTGTATAGTTTTTAAAAAGTCTTAGTATTCTTTCAGCAACGTTTTTTTTCTATATAATACAATTACAAATTCATATATTTATTCTACGGAACCTTCTGTACGCGAGTAATGCTCGCACTTCACCGTTTATTTTTAGAATAATTAGCAATTTTAGATATACAATGCAAAAAGTTGAGAGCAATGTATAATTTACTTTATCACGTAATTTTATACAGTGTGTTAAGAAATTATAAGATCACTTTGATTTTAAAAATTATGAAGTAAATAAAGGTTCTAATTATAGTTTAAACACAAAACATATCAAAACACAAAATATTTATTAAAATTAGTTTGCAATAATTGTGAATAATGCAAGATATAAGCATGTTAACAAAAATAAAAGCAATGATTGAAAAATACACTGTTAACAAATTATAAGACCTCTTTCTAAAAACCAAAATAATATGTAAATTAATACGATATTGGTCCTCCAGTTTTCCTTATGACCTCAAATGCTCTGTTTTTCATAGGTTTTTCATAGGTGACCAGGTGATTAACACGTTGAGTGCCACGATGGCTGACACTGAAGCGCTGAAAATTTACAATGTTTAATTTTTAAGAAAGTATAATCATGTAATAAAAAAAAGGTAGGTAAATTTTAAATATTTGTTCAGTAATTATTTAAAACAATGTATATTTTTTCAGTTTTGTATCATATTTTAGACTTCAGCCATCGGTGAATGACGCGTTTTAAACGGAAAGTTTGCTGTCAGGCACCGGCGGCTGACGTGGCGCTTAACGTGTTAACAGATTCAGAATATTGTGCCATTCTTTTACAATGGCTACTTCTAGTTCGTTGGCAGACAAAAACAATTTATTAATAGCATAAACTTTACCACTTAATACACCCCAACGATTTTCCCTCAGGTTCAAGTTTGGACTTCGATTTGGCCATGACAAAACATGACGTTTTTTTCTTTTTTAAACCATTGCTGGGTGGATTTAGACATATGGCAAGAAGCATTGTCCAGCTGAAACGACTGGTTAGAACAACCTAAACAGGTCCAAACGGTATCAAATGATCATATAACATAGCCTGATATTGCGCAGAGCTCAAGCATCTCGAAATTCTGGTTGCATAATCCCTCATGACTAAAAGCTCCCCAAACCATTACTGATCCTCCTCCATTTATCAACCAAAGCATTGTGTCGGTTCCTTCATCAAATCATGGCAATAGTATTTATAACCGTCAAGATTATTTGTTTTTCATCTGAAAACATCATTTCTTGTCCCGTGACATGACATTTTTACCGCATTTCAGACTTTCATTTTTATGATGTTTCGTTAACCTCGGTTTTTTCAACAGTTTCATACATTTTGCATTACTACTTGAATTCAGACTTTTCCAAACTGTTACGTGTGAGGTTCTTTTGCTGAAACAGTTCGAAATTTCTCGAGTTGAAATACCTTTAAGAATTGATAATCGAAATATTTTTCGATTATTCCGTGCTGTCAAAATGCTTTTTCTTCCAGATCGTTTAATTTTATTTGATTCCTGTTTTCAAATTACTTCATTATGAAGGGCCCTTTTAGAAAGCTTCATTAACCGAAGTTATTTCTCGTTCAGATTTACCAGCACCTTTATAAAATCATTTTTTTATTTTTTTTTACTTCGGTCGCAGACAACTCTTTACCCTGCGGCATATTGTGTCTTCTTTTCAGAAATACCCTATTCCGTTAGTGGTCTTATAATTTCTTAACGCACTGTATATAGCTCTTAACAATAAAATATTATAAATAAAAAGATAAAAAAGTAAGTGGAACCGAAATATTACCCCATATGTTTCCATTTACTTTACCTATAGTATTTATTATGCTGTATATTTTAGCAAAGTTTAAAACATTTAAGAAGAAAATGTGAAGGTTAAATTCAACTTTTTATGACCTGTATAAATCATCAAACAACTGTTAATTACTAACTTCTTTTTAGATATCTTAATTACATCTTTAAAGAATTTTTCGCATGCATTCTGAAGACCCAGGTTATTAATAAAGTAATTCTTTATTAACTTTAGAAAATATCATTAACATTTAATTAGATTTTAATGCTCACCAATTTATTAAGAAGTTTTCCCTGTAAAAATATTTTAGAAGGCTAAAACAAGAAATCTTGCAATTAAGAATTACCTTTACATTAAAACTTTTATTAACGACTGTGAATGGATTTCTAATTATCTTATTTCAGATAAGAATTTTAATAACATTCATTTTTTTTAAATATTATTTTGTGTATTTTGATATACAATGTGACAAATATTGTCTTAGATTACAAAAATGCACATTTAATGAAATGAATGGGAATAGTGGATTTAAAATTATTTTTATGAAACACAAAAAGGTACATTTTTAAATTGCATTTCCATGGTCATCAAATGTATTTCGTCGACATGCAAATCACGGTTGGGAATGGAAAAATCAAAGTGTAACTCAACGATACACATGACAATAGTTTTACATTTATTTGAACTTGTATTATGCAATTATACTTGTCTAACATTAATAAGATTGGTAGACCCTCTTGCTCCTGCGCTCAAGGTGATAGCACGTCTTCTACTTATGCTTGAAAAAGAAAGAAAATTTATTTCGAAAGGCATTACGCAATAAATAATTTTATTATGTTATTAAGAAATTTTTTGCGTTTGTTTAAAGTGATTTACTTTGTAAAAAGTATACTATTTAAAACAGAATATGGTGTTTAAAACTTCCTGTTACTCTTGGTTCCGTTTTTGTAAAAATTATTTTCTAATGCCATTTATTTTAGTATTGTTAAATATATGTGAGGTATAAACAGTTTTACATTGCGATAAAACTTTTTAATAAATTTAATCCATCTTTATTAATTTTAAATAAAAGATTTTCATAAATTATATGCTTTAGTATCAGCAGCAAAGAAGTGAAAGGCTTCGAAAATGTAATCACTATGATGCAATTGTTGTAGTAAACTGTTCCTTTTTCGAATACAAAAAACGTGTTTTTTTTCTTTTGAAAATGAGATCCTTTTATTGATTTATTTACTAATAACTGTTTTGCTTCTACGTGATTATTATTGTGATTTACGTGATTTCAGTTATTAAATAAAATTTCTGGCCTAAGGCGGTATATTTATTTGACTGGAAGCTATATTATGTAGTAGGGAAGGAAAATATCTCATTTTTTTTTCATACAATAATAAAAATAAATAAATAAATATTGCCGTTATCAGTATGCTTTTAATATTGAAGGATACGACATAACTAAAGTTGATGGCAGCTTATAACAGTTTTATATTTTGTAACGTTTGATTTTTACTTACAGTGACATACTTATCCATAACATGTTATCAGATAATCGCCTAACATCATTCCATAACAAGATGTTATGGAGTTAGAAACCCGAAAGAGACGAATATTTCTATGTAAATTCGGTAGTATAGTGAAAAAAGGGACTAGTATGAAAGCGGAGCCATCTCTTAAAAAATGTAATAAAGTTATGAAAGATTTTCAATGGGATAGCCTTTAGAAATAGGTCAAAGGCTAGATCGCGACAGAAGAACGCTTTACACACTAATTACCAATATCGATTTGAGGAATGTTGGACTTTTCCTCCAAAACAATGCGTGAAAGTTACTGCTAAGGTTGGAAATACAAAAGCAAAGCATTAATTGTTTGTTGGACAATTGATGTAATTTCGAAATACGCTGGTTATTTAAAATGGGTCCCTAAAAATAATCAAACAGTAAGATGTTTTTATTATCAAGATATTTTAACTCATTTCATGAATCTAAATTTTTCAGACCGCTCTGCTATTAAAAATTAACTTGCTATCAGTAAAAACCTTTTGTAAACAGTATTCAGCCAACGTTATAGAAACTCATTGTTGTGGATTTATGGGACAACATGTGCTATGTTTTTTTAGTCTTCTTTTCATTGGTGGGAAAACAAGATTGCAAGCGTGTTTTTCTGAAAATATCAAAAGATCAAAAAACAAAATGTCACAAATTTTGTTATTAGAGTTTTTTAAAAGAAAATAATGTAAAATTCGTTACAGTTGACGTTTCTCTAACCCAGTTGATTTCATTTATACGTTTGTCACCCCCACCCCTACTTTGAAAATTACATTAAGATTTATGATATACCATATTTATATCTTTATAAAAAAATTACTAATTTACAGTTTGAATGAATTTACTTCAAAGATTTTAAATCACGCATTAATTATTACCCTGACTTTTGTTGCATGATAGTTCGAGAGCTATTGAAACAAAACTGTAGCTTTTTGAGACACCTTCTTATACGAACTCTCTTCGTATAACAACAGTTTTTAAATCTTGTAAACCTACTCTGCATGTTCATATTTTGAAATTTTGGATACATTTGGCACTAATTTAAAACCGGTTTGAACGTATTCCATTATTTTTCTAAGAATGGTGATAAAAATAAATTAAAGGCATTGAAATACGGAAGTTCCTCAACTATCTTTTCTGTATTTGTCTTTATGTAATTTTAATTACATGAAGCATGTGTTTCATTAATACTTTATCTACTGACGGTACTTATAATTACCGTTAAAATAACTTGTTATAAAATTCATTTAATACATATCGATTAGTTGTAATACAGTTTAGTATGAGTTATAGATACATTTCTTTATCTTGTTCCAAAGGAATTATTGATTACACAAAACAAAAATATTTTTAAAAGGATTATTTGTTTTGTCTATGCATCTTTTCAGCTTTCTTGGCGTTAGGGGGGGTGGGGGGGATTCTTCAATTCAGAAATATTCTATTGTAAGAACTTTATATTTGTACATTTTCTAATTCTACAAAATACTAAGAAAAATATTTAAAATAAAAGATTTGAGTGGGGTTATAAATATTGCACGAAATACCTATAAATTCAAATTTAATTAATCCTTCTAAATCCTTCAATCCTTCAGAAATATTTCTAAAATTTATTAAATGATTATGTAAAACTTCTAATATAGTTTATCCAATTCACGAAAATTGCTTTAGAAGATAACAATTCATGAATTCATATTTCAGTACATAAAGGGTTAAAGCTTAGATAAGGTTGTTCCTAATATGTTGCTAATACTTACAAACTTTAATATTAATTATTTCATGTGTTAGAGCTATCATAATTAAAATATTAATATGATGCATATTTTTTGTTAAATAATGTACCGTATACCACATAAAAGCCATGGCCAAGTGTTTATATGATGGAGAAAAAAATATGCATATTTTGTATCTCTAGTCATTCTCGAAATATCATTACAATTCCATTCGAAACGCTTGGATATCTTTTTATAATGTGCAAGCTCCTATTTGGTATATTTACTTATTTACATATTTAATACCGAAAAACTAGAAAACTCAATATATCGGTACAAAATCCGACCAGTTTTCCTGCAGGAATCGGAAAAATAGTTGCCCTTATCGTACCGGAAAATTTTCCGACCCAGCTCGGAATAAAATCCGTAAAAAAAGGAAATAGTCAATAAAACGGTATTTTACGGATTTTATTCCGATGTTACAGATTTTATTCCGAGCTGGGTCGGAAATTTTTCCCGTACGATAAGGGCAACTATTTTTCCGTTTCCTACAGGAAAACTGATCGCATTTTTTTACAGTGTATTCGTAACTAATATTTGTAATAATAAAGTACTGTACAGTGTACACAATATACTTGTGATGCAGTCGAGTGTGACATCTTTCACATAAGCATATTGTAGCATGGATTTTCTTAATAAACAACGAATATATGATTGTACAAATACAATAACTACACTGTAAAAAAAAAAAAAATAGGACCAGATTTCCTGTAGGAATCGGAAAAATTGTTGCCCTTATCGTACCGGAAAAATTTCCGACCCAGCTCGGAATAAAATCAGTAAACTCGGAATAAAATCCATAAACTTCGAATAAAACCCGTAAAGTACCGTTTTTCCTTTTTTTACGGATTTTATTCCGAGTTGGGTCGGAAAATTTTCCGGTACGATAAGTGCAACCATTTTTCCGATTCCTACAGGAATACTGTTCGGATTTTTTTACAGTGTATGTAATCGGTTTTCTCATTAATTTGTTTAATTACGCAATGTGAATAATTAGCATAGTTCAGAAAACATAATATATATTCCTTCAATAATAAAAAAATAATAAAAATCGATATATTTTCTTTACGTTTAGGACATTTTCCATTTATAACAAAATGTAAAGAAAAGCTCGAAAGAAGAATATTTTCATTAATAATATTTTTTTATTTCCTCTTTTGAAAACAGTCGCTAAGAGAAGAAAGCTTGCTTGAAGAAAGAAGGCGAAAATATTTTTAGATTTAAATGCTAATTTACAAACATTAATAATAATTTTAATGGTTTCTCTTATTTTTCATGCTATTTTTCAACACTGATGCAGACACTAAATAGATGCTTTTAGAAATAAAAATAAATTTTGCCTTTAACATGTAACAAAAATAAAGTTCACCTTTAGATGAAATGAAAGTTATTTTGATCTAAATATTTGTTTATCAAATTTAGGTTTATACTGCTTTTTGTTTAAAAAACAAGGAATGAACACAATTCATTTTATTTAAGAGGTTTAAACATTTTTATCTGGGTATGCAAAATGTGGTACTGGAAGTATGATAGTTTCAAAACACCTTAATGAAAGAATCTAAAATTTTTATAATTTATTATTTATAAGTATTTGTAAAAGAAACAAAATCATAGAATTCTTTCGGAAAATAAAAATGTTATATCCGAAAATGCTTGCAAAATTCTGATAATATTCTATTTCATTATATTTAATTTTAAATTTTAATGTTGAATATTTAGTCATGAAAAATATTTAAGAATTAGTCTATAGGAAAGTCTATTATTCTTTGAATTCTGAAAATGTCGAAAAATGAGTTATAAAGAAATTCTCAGCGTTATGCCTTTAGCAGTTTTTCCAAATAAAAGAATCTAAAACTTTTATATTAAAATCAAAACGTATACAAATGCTTTCATTAATCGAGCCAATCCAATTTGTATCGTAAATATAAATATAGTTGAGTCTCTATATAACGAAATAAATTGTACCAGTCGAAAAAATCTTTATATAGAATTATTCGTTATATAGAGATTGACTTTGAAAATTCTTATTTAGTGGGTAAACTTTGAAAAAAAAAATTGTTTTTGAGGTACATCACCATTCGTAATTAAGATTTTAAAATGTTCAACTCTAAATATTAACTTGATATTCTGTTTTTTAAATTATTAAAACAGTTTAAAAATCGGAAAATAAATATTTATTTGAAAGCATAGTGAAAAATTGGATAAAGAAAACATATTTGCTTTAAAGGAAAAAATCTGAACTTTTTGGAAGTTTTAACATTTTAACACGAATGCAGAATTCAATAGGGAATATTTTTCTAATATGAAGTCCTCTTCCTATAAGAAACTCATATTTCATTTCGTAATTTTTTTTTTCTTGTTGTAAGTTTTCACATTTACTCTCATTGTCGCTCTTTCCCAATATTGTTAAAAACGCTGTTTAAAATATTTCTATTAGTGGGATACTGCTGGGATTTTATGGAGGTAGATATTTCGCTATATGAAGATTATTTTTAAGGTAATCATAGGAAAAGTGACTATTCCTACTAAACATTTCTGTATAGAGAAATTCTTTCTATGGAAAATCGTTATAGAGAGACTTGACTGTAGTTTATTTTTTGTTGTTGTTGTTATTTAGGATTTTAGAGGCATGGAGAGATTAATTCCATAAAAGAAAATGTACAAAATCTTGTACAACAATATTGGACGCACTATGAGTACTATGCGCCAGTCATTCTAATTAAATATTCCCTTGACGCAACATTTTTATCAAGGGAAATTAGGAACACTGCTTTTATGTACGTTAGGTTAAGTTGGTTGGCGATGCTACTGTCATCCTTTACATAGACCGGGACTCGTTACCAAAAAATATATATATATTTTGTAACTATAAAGTATATTACATTTTTAGGTTCATGTTTGAATAAAGCATACTCATATTAGATCAAAAAAAGTGTTAAATTCTCAGTATAACAATAACATTTTTACTTTCTTCTATCTTTACAAGAAGAAAGTATTGGATTCGAAAAAGTTTTTGACATTCGGTTTTCGACGGTTTTAACGTTTTAGAGGTCAGAGATTCCGAAAAACATGTTTTTACAAACATGTTTTTGTCTGTCTGTATGCGACTCAAATATTGCGGACGCTCTCTCTCAAGAATTTTATAAAAGTTTATATTCAAGTAGTCCCTAATATAAATTGGTGCTGATTAGTTTTTGGTGCAAATCGCCGTACAGGTGGCGCTGCTATACTGCATTTTTGCTATTTTTTCAATAGCTCTATCTCCATAACTAATGCACGGATTTTCATCAAACTTCAGATTCAGTTAGTCCTTGACATGAATTGACGTATCAACAAACATATCAAACATATCAAAAATCCGATACTTAGTTATCACACACAGGGACTAAAGATACTTTTAAAATAAATTCAGACAATTTTCTTAATTATTGTACAAGCGTTAGCATTTCGATTAAAATGAATATATAAAAAATTGCGAACTCAGAAAAGTGAGTTTAAGCATTTCTCTTACAGGGACGTTTAACGGTAAATTAAGTATAGCTCCTTTATTTTTTATTGCATCTTTCCAAAATTTGAACAGAATGTTCTAAGAATACTAAGGCACATTTTAAAATAAAAATGTGAAATGTGAAATTTGACTTTTGACATTTTTGCTAATCTTTTAATCAAAATGACAGGTATAGAGTTCTCTTCAAATGAAATACGACCCACTACCACTACACACATCCATACCTAGTTGGGATTTGAACCCTGTAACATCTTTTCCAGTAACCAGCGTCCACATCACCAAACAATCAGATGGGCACCAATATGTATGCATAAGAAAATTGAAATAACAAAATTCACCACGAATTATTGGAAATATCTGACTGTTTTTAACACCCTTGGTGCAATATTTTCGTATTGGTAACTGTTGTACTAAATGGTAGTCTTTTCACCGAATGAATCACTTTATGTCTGTTTTGTTTATTAAATTCTAAAGAATTTTTTACCCACTCGCACCGTAATGGTAAAATATAATATCTTACTTGTAAATTTAAATAATATAGATAGGATTCAACATTTCGTTTCTTCAAAACAAAAGCAACAACAACAATAAACAGAAAAAAAAACGAAAAAGAAACGGGTTTATTCTTTCATGAAACACAGACTTATATTGAAATTTATTACTATTTTACTATTTTAGAATTCTTTTGCAAAAGGTAATATGTTTTGTTTTAAAAGACTTCATCGAAATTGAATTTAAATCATAAATTTTATTTACAATTCTAAGTTGTTTTCATGGTAATTCGTATACATAATATATATACATCTTTGGCCATAAAAATTCATTTCGAATGAAATCACTCTTAAATTCGGAAAATATTTTTTTTTCAAGAGTACATTTTCTGATCTCAACAAAATATAATTACATCTATTTACAACGTATTCGAAAATATATTAAGCTATTTGTTTTATACATTCTGAAATACAGATCAAGTTTTGTAATTTTAAGGGAGATTTTACTTATTATTTTTTGAAGAACGAATGTCTTTCAACATAGAATAATTTTTTACTGTACTTCCAAATAATTGATGTTATATAATATTTTGTATATTTTTTTACTTTTTGTTGAAAAGTTTATTGAGTTAATTTATTTTGATAATTCTTGTTTGTTGTTATGAATTAATAAACTGGCAAATAAGTAAACCAAAGCAGTCGCATTTAGAACCTAACATGAATGAAATGACAATTTCTATTGTATTATATTATTATGTATCGCATTCAATTTACAGAATTTTATAAATATTATTGAAAACTCGGTTATAACATTTTTCTTTTTGTCATGTTATACTTTTTTTGTAATTTCTATTTTAGGACTTCTGTTTAATTTTATGAGTTATAAATAATCAAATAAATATCTTGAACTCTTTTGTGTTTCTTGCATTTTCTATATCTAAAATAAATGAGGAAATTTTTGTGTTTCAAACATCTGGAATTTTTGTTTGTTTATACAGGGTGATTCATAAAAGATGGGCAGAACTTTAAGGGGTTATAGTACACTTAAAGACAAATAATATTAAATAGGAGACTAAGGGTCCCAGACGTATTCCCAAGGAGATAGGGAGCATTAAAATTTAGGGTCCGAAATTTCAAATGATTATAAAACATGGAAAAATTGGTCGATTCGTTTGCGGTTTTTGCAAAAAATTTTCTTTATGCCAGTATTTTCTTGAAATAAAATTTTAAAGTTCAATTTCAAAAAATGCCGATAGGGGGCGCTTTAGACTTTGGAGTAACAAACAACTATTTTTTAACGTTATTTTTTTTATTTATTTAAATGATTTCGAAAGCTTAGACTTAAACTTAAATTTTGATCTAGAAATCTGAGTCCTAACGAGTAGTTAAGTAGCATAAACTGAAATTTGAAATTTGAAACCCTTCTCCCCCCAGAACAAAAATCAGTTATTCCCGATCTTTGTGTCGTAGATTAGGATCTAACTACTGCCGCGTTTTGCTAAAATTATTCTTTATGTCAGTATTTTCTTGAAAATAAATTTTAAAGAAAATTTTCAAAAAATTCCGATAGAGGGCGCTTTAGACTTTGGAGTAACGAACAACTATTTTATACCGTTATTTTTTGTGTCTCATTAAATGCTTTCTAAAGCTTAAACTTAAACTTAAATTTTCAGCTCAAAATCTGAATCGCTGAGCGTGGTTCAGTAGCGAGGTGAGGGGGTTCAAATTTCAACTTCTGAACATAGTTCAGTTTGCACTACTTAACCATGCCCAACGATTCTGTGCTGTGATACGAGGCAAAAATACAACTTTCGTCAAGGACTGCATAGTCGGAATTCACTCATAAAGGCACTACCACAGTTGGAAACGTCGCTCATGCAAACGTTAAAGCTCCATTCCTGACGCTAGTCACCGGGTGAAGAAGGAAACAGAAAGTACGCAAATGTCAAATGGGGAAGAAGAAGAACACGTATGCAAAATTTCGACACGATTCAGGCATAAAAACCACTGAACGGTGAGTCAAGTGTAAGTCGCTGTAGTAATGAATCGGAAGATGGTGCCCTTCACGAATAAGGAAAAGGCTGAGATGCATTTAATTTACGGAGCGGCAGATGGAAATGGTGCAGAGGCACAACGAATGTACGGAGAGCGATTTCCCAACAGGCGGTTGCCTAACCGCAAAACTTTCGAGCGCTTGCACAGACAGTTGTGTGAGACGGGATCATTTCTCGCTTCCCGGTCGAATGCAGGTCGTGCAAAAAAGGACGAATCAGTAGTTGTTGCAGAAGCCATTCTGGATGTAGTAGCGGCGCAGCCAAGTACAAGTACACGAACAGTGGCTAGGCAGGTGGATACCTCACAGTCCATGACTTGGAGGGTACTGAAGGATGAACATTTGCTCCCGTTTAATGTGCAACGAGTCCAGAAACTGTCTCCAGGGGATTATCCAAATCGTATTGAATTCGCCCGCTGGTTTCTGCAGCAGAACGCGCTAAATCCACATTTTGGACGAACTGTGCTTTTCACCGATGAATGTACCTTCACACGTGAAGGTACATTTAACACACACAATGCACATGTATGGGCGGATGTCAATCCACATGCTACGTATCCACATGCTCATCAGAGACGCTTTTCCATCAATGTTTGGGCAGGAATCCTCGGAGACCACCTAATCGGACCGTACCTTCTTCCTGAACGCCTCAACGGTAAAACATACCTCACATTTCTGCAACATGTGCTGCCAGACCTGTTAAACGTTGTTCCTCCACGCATCCGGCGGGTCATGTGGTTCCAGCACGATGGAGCGCCAGCCCATTACGTACGAGACGTCCGCAACTATCTGGACATCACATTTCCGAACAGATGGATTGGTCGAGGTGGTCCTGTTGCTTGGCCTGCTCGCTCGCCAGATCTTTCACCCCTCGATTTCTTTTTTTGGGGACGATTGAAGGCTCTTATGTATGAGACACCCATTGAATCCCCCGAGGAACTGGTCGCCAGACTTTCCACCGCTGTAGGGGAAGTGCTCGAAAAGCCTGATGTTTTCGCGAATGTTCGCCGTTCCATTCTTCGCCGTTGTTCTGCGTGCATAACCTCTGGTGGTCACAATTTTGAACATTTATTGTAATTACATGTTAATAAATATGCTTTGGTAACATAATCCTAATTTGTGTATTTTTACCTCGTATCACAGCACACAATGTGTGGACATGGTAAACTGAACTGTGCTCAGGAGTAGAAATTTCAAAACCCTCTCCCCAGAAACTTAACCACGTCTAACGATTCAGATTTTGGGCTGAAAATTTAAGTCTAAGCTTTAGAAAGCATTTAATGAGACACAAAAAATAACGGTATAAAATAGTTGTTCGTTACTCCAAAGTCTAAAGCGCCCTCTATCGGATTTTTTTGAAAATTTTCTTTAAAATTTATTTTTAAGAAAATACTGACATAAAGAATAATTTTAGCAAAACGCGGCAGTAGTTAGAGCCTAATCTACGACACAAAGATCGGGAATAACTGATTTTTGTTCTGGGGGGAGAAGGGTTTCAAATTTCAGTTTACGCTACTTAACTACTCGTTAGGACTCAGATTTTTAGATCAAAATTTAAGTTAAGTCTAAGCTTTCGAAATCATTTAAAGAAATACAAAAAATAACGTTAAAAAATAGTTTTTTGTTACTCCAAAGTCTAAAGCGCCCCCTATCTGCATTTTTTGAAATTGAACTTTAAAATTTTATTTCAAGAAAATACTGGCATAAAGAAAATTTTTTGCAAAAACCGCAAACGAATCGACCAATTTTTCCATGTTTTATAATCATTTGAAATTTCGGACCCTAAACTTTAATGCCCCCTATCTCCTTGGGAATACGTCTGGGACCCTTAGTCTCCTATTTAATATTATTTGTCTTTAAGTGTACTATAACCCCTTAAAGTTCTGCCCATCTTTTATGAATCACCCTGTATAGAAAATTCAAATTTGTGTTTTGTAATTTTCAGTCAAACAAAATATGAAATCAGTTAAACAAATAAAATTAATAAGTCAAACAAATCAAACAAACAAATTAATCTAAAAAACAAAATATCAACAAATTTCATCTATTTATGATAACAAGTTTTACGATTTTAAGTGAGTACTTATTTATTATTTTTTGCTAACGAATATTTTTCAAGATAATACTGAAACGTATGTTGTATTCTGAATAGTTGATATTACATGAATTAGCTTAGATTTTCTGTTAAAAATTTCAACTCGTTACTTTATTTTCAAAATTTGTTGTTTTGAAACATTAAGATAAAATTATCATTCATCGAAAAAAATCTTTTTTTTTTTTTACATTTTTCGAATACCTACAGAGTGTATAATAAGCCCATTGAACTAGTATGTGAAATTCAAAATATTACAGAACTTAAAATCTAGAGGTTACCCAGCGGCTGAGAACAGATATGCGCACCAGAAAGGAAAATAGACGGGAGCTGAGTTCTTTTCTTGGTAGCTACAAATTCGAGAATCGCGGACTAATTGTAAGTTGCAAAATATAACAATCAGCTAAACTTATTTGTATTGTTTTTATGTAATAAAACCTTAAACCCGTTTTTTTTTTTTTTTTTTTTTTTTTTTTTTTTTTTTGAAGCGGCAATTTTCAGCGTACCGTACGAAGTAGCGTTAAAAGGATCAATATTAAACAATCAACTTTTTATTTTTCCAATTTGGAATAGCTGGACGGGTCCTAAGTTTTTTTTTTCGTTAGCTATAAATTCAAAAAATGCGGACTAATTGTAACTTGCAAAATATAACAATCAACTAAAACCTTTTATACTCTTTTTATTTAGTAAATCCTTAAAAACGTTTGTTTTTTCTTGAGACAGACACATTTCAGCGCAGCGTATGGAGTTGATTTTAAAAGGATCAACATCAACCAATAAAGTTTTTTTTCTTTTTGAAGATTATTTATTATGTATGGACATGAACCTTTGATATGTAAAGATTTTCCTTTTTAAAGTCATGTTAAGTTAGAGAAAAACAGTTGAAAAAATGACACTTTTTTTCAATCGAGTGCCATTTTATCAAACTTCGTGCAGTTTCGCTAAAATAAGGTTTACGGCGTCAAATTCAGCTTGTTTTATGAAATAAAATTGTTTTATTTGTTTAAGATAATTTTGATAACTTATGCACTCTACTGTGTAGGGCGATACACGCAGAATATGTGCATATGCAATTGATATCACCATCAAGTATAATAATTATTACATAATGAAATATTTTTTATAGTAAAAGCGATAAATAATAAGTCGGTAAATTTAATTTTGAGTTAAATTTTTCCTATTAAAAATATTCTGAAGTTCACCTATTTTTTGGCCAGATGAATGGCAATCTCTCCTTAAACTGATAAATGTTTATTTATCAAATTGATATATTCAAGTTTAGAATCAAAATGAATTGAATGGTAATTTCTTTTCGTCATTTTATTAGACATCATATAACATTTACAAAAATGTTTAAATATGGCTGCAAACTCACTTATAATATTCTTATCTCCATCTACAATACTACAATATATAGTCTTATTTTATATTTTTATTCGTATTTGTCAAGGTCTAGATAGAATTTTCCAATAGATATCGCTAAAGCATTAACGTTTTCTAAAATTTTCGAGAGCTAAAATTGTTGGGGAATATATTTCTGTTTTTTTTTCAAAAATAAAGTTTGAGTTCATACTATTTTTTTATTTTTAAAAAATAACAAATAAATGAATAGAACAAATTAAACAACTCAATTAATGAAACAAAATATAACTATTTATTTAAGAGGCTTTCTAAAAGCGCATTAAATTATTTGTAAACATTTTATAGGGAAAAAATAGCAGATTGGGTTTCCAAAGGGATATGATTTATTGATATGATGTGTTTCATACATCTACCTTCAATGTCTACTTCTCTGCAGCTATGCCAACTCAAGCACAAATGCGAAAAATATTCTTAAGGAACCTTTGGATGAGACGATCTTGATTGAAGTCACCATATCATCATCAACATTTAATGCACTTCTGAAACGACGCGCAGTGGATCGACACAATGTATTGCTCTGGGCATTGGTCAAAATGTTTTCTGCAGAATATTTGGTAACTTTTTTAATAATTAATTATTTGTGTACCTATCTGTTGCCATGTACAAACAACGAATGCAAAATGTTATAATAAACCAAAAATTGAAACAACAACAAGAACAATCTTTAATTATCTACCTTTTTTTCTTTTAAATCTAAATATTATTACTTTTTAACCATTCTTTTTCTTCCCAAAGTCAAAGGTGGCTGCAAAAATTTCTGCAGAATATTTAATAAATTTTATCAATAATTAATCATTTGTATACCTAACTGTTGAAATGTAAAAACAATGGATTAAAAATGTTGCAAATATTAAACGCTAAATTGAAACAACAACAGCAACAACAAACTTTTATTATCTACTTTTTTATTTTTTAAACTAAGTATTATTACATTTAACCATTCCTTTTCTCCCCAATGTCACAGATGGCTGCAAAAATCCAATATATCTACAAAAACTAGATTTTCTACTGTATATATATTTGTACATTTCAGATTGAAATCTCGAGAGAGTCTAAAGAAACATGCATTTAAACTTCACAATATAATTAAATTTTCAGCCGAGTATTGAAAATGAATATTATTTACAAGAATTATCACTTTTTAAGTAATTTTACTACCTGTAAATGTTTAAAATGTTATAGAAGAAGAATATATTTTTAGAAGAAGAGAATTGTTAATTACAGCTTATTTGAGTTTTTTATTTTTTACTTTTATTTTCTTAGTTTATTAAATGCAACATTTTAGGTTTATTGGTTGCATATTTCAATAGATACACATACATACAATTAATTACTGTCTAAAATTTGGACATATTCAACAAATAATTTTGACCAATGTCCGCATCAATGCATTGTCTTAATCTGTGTGCCGTCAGTTGAAAACATTTTCACAGGACACATTGCTGTTTCTCCATACATCCGTTGCATCATGTGCCATATTTATGATGGAGATCTTTTCAAAAACTGGCATAAGTTGCTATTCGAATGTTGTTCTTCAAACGCCATTTCTAAATTTTGACGAAGGCGAATGATTACAATGGAGACAAAATTTAGCTCTGATCTCATATCGGGCGCATAATGTCAATTTACTGACATGCACTGTCTTCAAAATCTATGCACTGCTCACGTACTTCTACCACTGTGCTTCTATGTGAAGACAAAATAGTTTCTGACTCTTCCCACCTGGGATAAAAATATTAGCACAGCCACCGAGCGCTTTGTTTCTAAATGTATGGCAAGTTTTAGGATTTTAAGCAATAACTATTATTTCCTGCTAACAAATGTCTTTCAACTTAAAATTGAAATATTTACTGTAGATTGAAAATTTGATATTAGATAAATTATACAGTACTTTCGTTAAAATTTTTGTCAAGTTTATTTTCTAAATAATCTTGTATGTTGTTTTGAAACAATCAACTGATAAATGTTTATTTGTCAAATTGATACAGTCGACGTTAGTATCTACCATGAATTTATTGATAAATGCTTTTTTTATTATTTCTATTTGGTATAGGGGAGACTAGGGAGGGTTGACCAACTTTTTACAAAATTATTTTTTATTTTTTAAATATTGAACGTAGCATAAAGTTTTATATATCATTTTATTTGATATACAATCAGTTATCAAAAGAAAATTACGACATAAGTGTAGCATATAAGAAATTTGAAAAATGATTGATTTTAATCATGAAAAAATAATGGGTCAAGGCTCCCCACGTATGGGAGGGTTGACCCACTATATGGGAGGCTTGACTCGCTTTGTTTTATATTGCAATATTTGTGAAGAAAAATAAAATCAGTTTAAAAAAGGCAAAATAACTTTATACTACATGCTTTAATTATTATAAAAAAATATTTTTTTAAATATGATTTCTCAACAAACCTGTTGAGACGCCATCGCAAGTCAGAGGAGAAAAATTTTGTTCTAAACAGGATTTTGTCTGAGTAGGTATAATTGTATAGTAGGGAAAATGAAATTTTAACATTTACGGCAGTATTCTGTTAGAGAAACTTTCCGTTTTCATAGTGTTTCATTTCATTATGTTCGGATTTAGAAGCCACTTTCCCGCTTTTTTTTCTCCTTGTCCTATTCTCTTGACACTCGACATGACAATGTCAACTATGTGACAACTCTTGATGTCACATAGCTTGGCTCCATCTCACTGTAGTCACCCTGGTGAAATTTGTCTACATACCTTTCTGAAGTTTTTCGATCGATGCAATGTTCTTTTGCAGCCGTATGAGTACTTAACTTATCATTAACATGATTTAAACCTTTAAAGGGCAAAGTAATTTCAGTATTAAAATGTTGAAATAAATGACTAACATCGGAATTTACGAACAAATTTATTTAGAAATAAGAAAAAGTCTATATTTTACATACATATTAAATGGAAAAGATTTTAGCAAACTTCTAGTGCCATTGTGACGTTTTGGAATTAAAATTAAGTGGTTTTATAAGCATACCTCTGCCACTGAAAGGGTTAAAACTGTTGCTTTCATCCTTTCTAGTCTTTCCCACTGTTTCTATTTACCTATTGTAAGTAATATTTAAATGGAAAAAAGTTCCTATCAACTTTCCCATTTTCTAGCATTTTTTCACATCTATCTTTAGTCAGTTTTAAACATTTTCTTTTTCATGAAACCATTTTACTGTAGCTTTACCGAATAAATTTACATTATTTTATATGTATAACCATTAACTTTTCATTATGCACGGTCCAAATAAAAATATTACCAAAACCGCTCAATTAATGGAGCCTTTAGCATCTGGTCAACCCTCCCTCACATTGACTGGGTCAAGCGTCCCTACATAGACCTTTTCTAAAGAAGAGCACATTGTTATGTTAAGCCTAACTTACTGTACAATCTTTATGCCTGGAATGAAAGCTCGAAATTTCTGCATTACTTTAAACCTACTTACTTAAATTTATATGAAATAATTTATCTGAAAAAAAGCTTACAAAATATTTCTAAAAAACACAACTTTTAGGTTGAAAACACCTCCCCATTGATTTTTTCCACACCTATATCGATTATTTCTATGAAACGAAGACTGTCGTTTGAGCATTCCAGTAGCTTTGGTTGACACCTATTGATAAAGCTCTGAAATCCTTTTAAATATGAAAAATCATGGGTGGGTCAAGCCTCCCGTATGGTCCACCGTCCCTAGTCTCCCCTATTACATTTTAAGAATTTTGAAATTAAAATTGGAATCTCGGTTACAACATTTTTATTTTCGATATATTATGTTATTCTTCTTTTTATTATTTTTTAAGTACTGTTGTTTCTTCTTTATAAATTCAAAATATTCCAAAGAATACGTCTAATGGATTCGCGTTTTCTACATTCTCTAGGAGTAAAATAAATGAAAAATCTTTTATACTAAATATCTAGAATTTGTTTTCTCATACAGCATGTTTATATTTTGTAATTTTTAATCAAACAAAATTACAAATAAGTCAAACAAACAAACAAAATTTCTATAATCAAATAAATAATATCAATCGATCAAGCAAAATATGAAAAGAAAGCAGGAAGCAGAAATTCTGCTTTTTCAGAATTTAGTCTCTCCTCCGGTGATGAAAAAAGAAATTATTATTATTACGAGGTGGAACTCTTCGAATTTCAACGAAATAAAATGTTTAAGAAGGAACCGTTTCGTTAATTTATAATAAACCTACAAAATTAGTTACAATAAAAAATGCATCTTATATTGGTTAGTCAAACTCTTAAACAAATATTATTTTAACCTAAAGGACATTGCTCTTCTATAAAGACACTCTAAATTTCTGTAAAACTGCGTTTATCAGTGTGTGATTTCAATTGCGTTATTTTTAAAATTGAAGCATATCCACCTGTGAAGAATTTCAGTGCCGCTGGTGTGAAACTGATGCACTTCTACAAAACTTATTTCAGTTTAAGACAAAATGCAAGTTTTTATTTTATATAAAATGACGTCATTTTCAACAGCTGAAGAATTCCCCATTTACGATCCAGTCTTAAACAACATCTATAGAAAAGTATACATATAACGTCACTATCGCGGCATAACACACAAATCCAGCAAAAAGAGATGTCGTAAACTCTACAAATCGGCTATCTAATTATTCATATTCCTTCATTTGTTTGTAACATGAATATGGATACTTAAAATAAAATACACCTAGTTTATAATAGCTGCATGTTTCATTACAAGTTATTCATTTATGTTTTTCAAAAATGCACGTATTTTAATTACAATTTTTTTTTTCGGTTGTTATGAGATAAGGGCAACAAAAACATATTTCGACACCAGAGGGCGTTTTAAAATAAATTGCACATTTAGCCACCGCTCACTATATACTACGCCTGAGCTCTGAGAAAAAAATGGTGGCTGTCGTAGATGGAATTTTTTTTCAGAGATTGTTCAATTCGAGCACCAATATTTTTTTAAAGTTTTTACGCTTTATTTTTTTCAGGGGGCGGTCTGTATGTTTGTCTTATTTAATCAGAAAAAAATAAAGCGTAAAAACTTTTTAAAAGTGTAGTTCATTTAAAAAAAGCCCTCTGGTGGCGAAATTGTTAACTAAATTTTTTTTTCGCTCAAACAAATTCCCATTTCTTTATTATGTCCGTCCCAAAATTTCAAAACTTTCTGACCAATAGTTTCGTCCGTAGACAACTTTAAAGTAAGGTCGTTTAATTATGGACACCCTGTATATTCTCACCGCGTAAAAATCTCTATTAATTCACGGATAATGGATGGCAAATAATATCTTGATGGACAAATTATTCTACTACTTTTAAAATTAATCTGTAAAGGTTATTTTTTATATAGTCAGGTCAAAGCTGTAGTTTTCTTGTTGTATTTGATGTCTGCTATATGTTCTAATACAGTAAATATAACCAAATACAAGAAAAAAACTACATCTCTGGATAGTCTATATAACAAAGAACCTTTACAGACTAATTTTAAAAGTAGTAGAATAATTTATCCATCAAGATTTTATTTGCCATCCATTTTCCGAGATTCAATAAAGATCTTTTTACACTGTCAGAATATATGCATTGATTTAGCGTCCATGGAGCTTCTTAAAATTTGGAAAGAGATGTTCTGCAAAATAATGAAACAACAGTATAAAATAAATCACGTTCAGAAATATCCATTTTTAGCACTTTCCAACATAGTTGAAAAGTGTTTATGACTTCGGTTTATCTGTCCGTCTGTCCATCTTGCCGTCTAGAGGTCTGTCCACGCTCTAACTCCAGTAATTATACTCGGATTTTCATGAAATTGATAAAGGTTATTTAGGGTCGCCCAAGCATCTTTGGTATTGTATATGAAGTATGTAGGATCAATAGTTCAATTACAGGGAACTCAAAAATATTCCATTACATTATGGTATAGGGGGGGAAATCGTTTTCAGAGTATTTTAATGACAGTACGCTATTTCAAATGTATTGAAACCGATATAAATCACTGAATTTCACTACGATCATGTTAGAACAGGGCATTCATAGCATTTTTTATTCATTTACAGGGACACACAAAAGAAATCGGTTACGGTATAGAACTGTCTTTGAGTCATAATTGCTGGAGTGTACGGTTTAAAATTCGGTATGCACTTTTCAATTTATTTAAATTTTTTGCATCTTACTTGTTATATATAAATTATATACTTCAAATAAAGGGCTGCACAAAAGTATTCACGTACCGTTCCCCTTATTAGAGGAAAATGATGAAGGTAAATTTTCAACTAAATTACTATGTGGCCGAGATAAGAAAAAACCTGAGTAGATTTCCTGCTTTCGAAGGTTCCAAAACTTATAGGGAGGAAACTTCATCAATAGGATCTTAAGGACAAAAAAAGACCGCAAACTTTTGGCATGATACGTTGAATGGGAGAAAAGATAATGGGCATCCGTAAAATAAAATCGACTGACCCGTTACCTTGGCAACAGGACCGAGCCGAGACCGGTTCTAGAGTCTTTCTTATCCGAGCCAGACAGTACATGTATCTCTTAAGTGAGCTAAATTTTGGCAAGCATGTAGTTAATAGATTTAAATCTATATATCCTATACAAGGCTGCTGAAAAAATTTGGATACTTTTCCGATTGTGAATGGGAACAGCTGAATTTGGGTTTTGAAATTCGTTATGAGTTTCCATAGGGTTGAATTAGACGTAATATTTTAATTTTTAAACTGTACAGTTTTGTTACATTATTCTGAATGTGTTGGATGCTTGGCGCATGATTTTTCCTTTCTTGTTAATATTGCAGTTAATTTCGTTATGCATGGGATCGCATGATTTTTGTTTATCAGTTTTTCAATTTAAAATTGTTTCCGAAAGTATTTGTATAAGTATAAATCTTGAGAATGTCGCCGTCAGAGCGATGAAATATGTCGATCTGAATAAACAAAGTTATTTATATGCCTTGTAAATGTATTTTTATAACTTTTAGCAAATATTAAGTTAGCTTTCATGTTCCAAGTGGTTTTCATATATACTTTTATAATCAACTCTTTTCGCTTTACTTTCTCGAGAAATTGTATACTTCAGGTGCCACCATTACAGAATTGGCATCAAAAACTCCAAAAATAAATAATTTCACAACAATAAATTGTGATGCAATTTTCAAACAAATTGCAGTTAAAAGTACTTATTCCCTTTGCGAAGGTGGAAGAATTGAAAATGTGCGATGCTTAAAAGTTTTTTACTCCATCTATAACTTTAGAATTCAAATGTGAGTGCTGTGATAATGGTTATTGTATTGCTTATTGTCGTTAATAAAATTTTATGCATAAATGAATGATTTATCTTATTTTGATTTTATTTTATGATAATTTGAATGTCAATGTTCCACATGTGGAACGTTGGCGTTTCAGAGTAGAAAATTATCTTATTGTTACTTTTATTAGGATTTTGATAATTTTTATTGGGCTCCCACTGGCGACTATTTTTTTAATTATTTTCGTACCAGTGCGATAAAAGAATAAATTTTATCATATGTTTCTCTTGAACCTGTTGTCAAAGTGTGTATGGAATATTTTTGAAACAAATAATGCCCAGGAAAATCTTCAAAAGAATTGTTTCAGCAAGAACGAAGAAATTGTTATTATTACAGTGATGCCAAAGTTGTTTGTGTATGATGGAACGACTACAGTGTCTTTACTGTTATATCAAGTGGGGAATGAGCATTCTTAACTCGAAGTGTAGCACTATATTCTCGAAATTTGACACTAGAATATTCAACCAAACACCTCTATTGATTAGTATATTGTGTAATAAGAATATGAATGGTGTCGATGTTTTGGTTCCTTTGCTTAGGACATATCGCCCAGTACTTCGATTAAAAAAATGGTGGTGAAATCTGTTTGCAAATGCACTAAGCATGACTGTTGATACTGCTTGGGCACTGCATTGTTATTCAGTAGGCTCAAAAGAAGCCGTAATCCATTTGGAGTTTTGTCGTTGTTATTAATATTATATGTCGTTGTTACAACTGTTGCTATGAAAATTTGATATGATGTTTTGAGAAATGGAATACAAGGTTCTACCGCTCCAGTAAGTATGGACAATATCATCTCATCCAGTAGCTATTGGTTGTCATCTACCGCTCAAGGAATATGTTCAAATTGTCAGAAAAACACGAAGATATGGCGTGTATATTCTGGAAAGCGTATGCATGAAAAATGTTTTCAAGTCTTTCATAAACATTTTCCTGTTAGTGACGCGTTATCATGTTCCTAAAATAGAAAACATTTTTTACTTTACCTTTTTTCCTTTGTTTTTATATGTGTGTAGTGCTGGTACTGTTTGCAAAGAAAAAATCGCCAAAATTTATAAATGTTATTCGTACCACCAACGTTCCACAAATGGAACATACCTGTAATTCAACTTCTATTTTACATAACACCCCAAAATTCAGCACACAATCTTAGAATTAATCTAAATCACCTCAAAAACATTTTGAAATTAATTTAAGAAGCAGTTGATCGTGCGGCGGGTAAGAGGCTAAGGTAAATTTGTAAATTTCTACGAAATTTCACTATATTATGGAAGCTTTTCACAATAATTCCGTTTTAAAAAGTTGTTGATCTTTTAAAACCGTTTTATCAGCAATGCATGAAAATTCAAATATGCAGGGTGCTTATAAAAAGAGCTTTGCCTATATATGACGCCTTAGCGATAGGAGGCTTAAAAGAGTTGGAATGAAATCCGACATTTATGAATTTCAAAGCACGTGCTCAACAATAATGAGGAAAACAATAGTCGAGCTCTCGCGTTTACGGTTAGAGTGAGACAATTTCGAATTTTTTAAATGGCAACGCACACTATTTTGTACGCAAAATGATCTGCGTTATAAAAAACCAAAAACGACTGAGCTTCATAATATTTCACAGCTCTAACTCTCTATTCTGTTGCATTGTATCCAGCTGCCCGCCCGTAAGTATACTGCAATATAATTTCAGGGGAAAGATTATGGCAAATCGACATTATTAGGTAGCTTTCATTACAAAAGCTACCCTTTGCAGCCGTTCGAGGAAAGCGATTCCAAAAAATTTTGGTATATTTTCACCGATCGTGCCCCCAGACCCCGAAATCACCCTCCGTTCAAATGTTGATATATACATGTATCCATACATATATATACAATATATAGCCAAAGGTGGCCGGCCACTTGCGATTTTGGAAGTTTTGTTAAATATCTATAAAAATACATGAGGAATTAACCTGAAACTACAGGTGTGTATACAGTATAATATAGGTCATATATTTCCGCGAAGAATTTTTCCAGAAATCCCATAGGGGACCGTCAACAAATTGAAAAAAACTAATATCTTTGGATAACCCTGTAAAAACTAGTGTAGCGAAAGCGTTGAAACTCTAGATTATGATTAAGTGGCTTATTGTAATAATTTGGGTTCATGTGTATGAAGATAGCACGTTTACTCGAACAAAAATTCAGGTTTTCATAAAAACAGTCTAAAATTTTGCCAAGTTTTTACTTTCTTCTATCTTTACAAGAAGAAAGTATTGGATTCATGAAAATTTTCGAATTCCGGTTTTCGATGGATTTACACGTTTTAGGGGTCAGAGATTCCAAAAAACATGTTTTTACATAATGTCTGTCTGTGACTCTGTGAGTCTGTCTGTCTGTCTGTCTGTCTGTGAGTATGTGACACAAAT
This sequence comes from Maratus speciosus, assembly GCA_963932465.1. Taxonomy (NCBI): domain Eukaryota; kingdom Metazoa; phylum Arthropoda; class Arachnida; order Araneae; family Salticidae; genus Maratus; species Maratus speciosus. The sequence continues at coordinate 336,716,868 of OZ010789.1, forward strand.
TTTGTGGGCGCTCTATCTCAAGAACTAATGCACGGAATTTAATAAAAATTGATATTCTGTTAGTGCCTAATACAAATTGATGCTGATTAGTTTTTGGTGTAAATCGCTCAACAGGTGGCGCTGCAATGCTGCCTTTTTCACGATTTTCGCAATAGCTCTATCTCAAGAAGTAATGCACGGATTTTGATCAAACTTCAGATTTAGTTAGTCCTTGATATGAATTGATGATGATTACGTTTTGGTGTAAATCGCCCAACAGGTGGCGCTGTTATGATGAATTTTGCAGGATTTACACGATTTCCCCAATAGCTCTATCTTAAGAACTAACGCACGGAATTTCATCAAACTTCAGATTAAGTTAGTCCTTGATATGACTTGCTACTGATTAGGTGTTGGTGTAAATCGCCCAACAGGTGGCGCTTCTCTGCTGCCTTTTCCACGATTGCCTCAATAGCTTTATCAATAGAACTAATGGACCAATTTTCATCTAACTTCAGATTTAGTTGTATGTTGACACAAGTTGTTGTTAACCCTCTCACTGTCAAGACCGTGTTAATACGTTCACTAAGCTCCAGGTTTCACTGCAATACAAGCAATATTTAAAGTAATATAATTCCATTGATTTAATGTGTTTTTAATACATTGAACAATGATTAATACTTCCAAGGATTGCATTCATATTCGTTATTAAGTTTTTTTATAAAATGTTCAAATAATAATTTTTTTTTAGCATTTAAAACAAAATGCAGAGAAAACAACATTACAATTTTGCCCTTTTCCAAGACAGTCGGAGGGAGGCTTTGGTGTTAATCACCCAATAGGTGGCGCTGCTATGCAGAAATTTTCACGATTTTCGCTATTGCTCTATCTCAAAAACTAATGTACGGATTTTCTCCAAACTTCAGATTCAGTCAGACGTTGACATAAATTGTTGCTGATTAGGATTTGGTATAAATCACCCAATAGGTGGCGCTGCTAGGCAGCATTTTGATGAATTTAGACGATTTCAGCAATAGTCATATCTCAAGAACTAATGCACGGAATTTCATATCGTTAGAATCCTCATGAGATGCATAGATTGCTATTTAATTTTGGCAGTGTGATAGCGAATTTTGAAGTATTAACATGTATGAGATAGAAGAAAGTTTTGGGATTGGTACTAGTTTGCTTATAATTTGCAGAGTTCTTAATATAAAAAAAGTTCTTTTTAGAAAATATGGCAAATAACATTGCACGAAATACCCTGCAATCAGAATTAAAATATGGTAATAATTCTATGAAAAATGAGCAGGTTTACTAAATTAAGATTCACTGCGTAGCCCCGAATAAAATCAAATTATAATGTGCATAATGTGTTAGCTAAATGTATACAGTAACCTTTCTAAAAGTCTCAAAAACATAGCTTGAAAATTCTGAAAATTATCGTTGATAGAATAAGCTCAAATGAACAAATATCTAATCTTTGTCACAGTGTAACTCTCGTATTTATGAACCAATTCGGATGTAACTTGGTGTGTACATAGTACATACCGATGTCTAGACCGAGTTCGTTGGCCAGCTTCATCTGCCATCTTGTTTCAAATGCCGGCCATTTAATTTTTTTTTATTTAATATTTAAAATGAGGTACTAAAAAATTAGAAATTAAAAAAGAATTTTATCTTATGTGTTTGATCTTGATACAAAAATTCCGGAGCATTTTTTGTTTCGTCTATATCTCAAAAAATGGCTGAGTTATAGAACTTTGAATTTCTAGTGTGGCTGACACCTTGAAACGATCTGATTTTCGTCAAGCGATAACACGCGTATTTGTGAACCGATTTGTATGTAACTTAGGGTGTACACAGTACATATCAATGCCTCGACCAAATTCGTTGGCCAGCTTCATCCACCATCTTGTTTCGAAATGGCGGCCATTTAAAATTTAAAAAAACTTTTTTAATTTAAAATAAGGTACAAAAAAATTAGAAATTGAATAAGATTTTTTTCTTATTTGTTTGACTTTGAGCATTTTTTGTTTCGTCAATATCTCAAAAAATGGCTGAGTTATAACGCTTTGAATTTCTAGCATGGTTGACATCTTGAAATGATCTGATTTCTGTTGCGCTATAACACGCGTATTTATTAACTGATTTAGATGTGACAAGCATGTACTCAGTACATACCAATGTCTCGACTGAGTTCGTTGGCCAACTTCATCCGCCATCTTGTTTCAAAATTGCGTCCATTTAAATTTCTTTTTAAATTTTTAAATTTAAAATTAGGTATAAAAAATTAGAAATTGAAAAAGTTTTTCTCTTATTTGTTTGACTAAGATACAAATATTTTGGAGCATTTTTTGTTTCGTATGTATCTTAACAAATGGCTGAGTTATAGTGCTTTGAATTTCTAGCATGACTGACATCTGGAAACGATCTGATTTTTGTCACGCGATAACAAATGATTTACATGTGACAAGACATGTGCTTAGTATATAGCAATGTCTCGACCAAGTTCGTTGGCCAGCTTCATACACCATCTTGTTTCAAAATGGCGGCCATTAAAAATTAAAAATAAAAATTTATTTTAAATGATGTACAAAAAAAAAAAAAAAAAAAAAAAAAAAAAGAAAAAGAAAAGGAAAAAGAAAATGAAAAAGGTTTCTTTGTTAAGTGATAATTTAATAATGATTCATACCTTGATACAAAGATTCCGGAGAATTTTTTGTTTTGTCTTTATCTTAAAAAATGTTTGAGATATAGCAATTTGAATTTCTAATGTTAGTGACATTTTAAAAAATTTGATTTTTTTTTCATACGATAGTATTCGCGTATATCAACTGATTGCGATGCGAGTTAGCATGTGCACAGGAATTACTAAGGTCTCCACCGAGATATCGTCGAATTTGGCGACTAAATATAAATCACTTTAAATAAAACCAGCTTGGATAAAGCTGACTAATTTCACGAAATTGTCATTCTATATTCAGTATTGTCAAAAACTAGTATCGAATCTTCTATAGTCGGTTTCCACTAATTTGAGCTTTATGTGTTTGAATAATATAAGCTGGCTTTTAAAAAATAAGGGATATGAAGGCTACCTCTTCCTCCCGGCACTGGCCGGAAGGACATTTTTGAAATTTGTGTGACTAAGATACTGCATTTTTTTACTGATTTATATTTTGTATTTAAATAACAACAGATTTTAATAAATGTCAGCAGAAATTTTCAATTCTATCGTATAAATAAAAATAAATTTCTGGTAATCTTAACAAGAAAAATAAAGCAGTTGATAAGTAAATTCATAAAATATGAAAATCGATGTCAAAAATAAATAAAAGGCATTAAAAGTATGCCGAAAAAATTAAAAAAATGCCTAAATATTAGGAAAACGGTAGGCTTCTTTACTTGCGTGCATTAAAAGAGTGATGCAGTTCCGGTAGAAAGTGGAACGGTAAGTTAGCACCCCCTTATATTATTGAGCTTAGTTCTTGAAATAGCGCCTCCATGTCTGACAATAGTTATATGCACCATAAAGAAAATTAGTTAATACTCGATGTGCTGTGTAAGAGCAATTTGATGACATTATCATCTATTGACATTTTAAGCGACCGCGACATCAATGGTCACCCGAAAACCTGCTAATGGATATCTGTTTTGGGGAGCATTTAAAATCTTAGGTATACACGTCGACTTCTGTAAATATACCTGAGCCGAAAACTTCATTAACCTTTACATTCTGAAGATCTTTCATTACATGGTTGTTATTCACAAGCTCCAGAATGTAATGTATAATAGCCTATGAAAGCAGTCTCTTGACAATTTTGTAATCCGAATAAATTATTATTAATATTATTATTTTTACTTGTCGCTTGTCTCTACTCACTCTGCCTCCCACAGCATATCTTTGTGTTTGTTTTATGTGGCAATTTTTAGTATTATAGGTGTTTTTTTAACGCCATTTATGTTTTTCACCGACTAGTTAACTCTGTGATGTGGTAAATTTTCATTACCATTTAAAATTAGTAAAATTTTGTGACACATACTTTCTAATAACTAAATCTAACAATGAATTTGATTTCTTAAACGCTCTGTTCACCAGTCTTATGGATTTTAGGGCCTTCTATATTTTATTTATAGTTTTATTATAATCATCCTGCATTACCATCAATAGTTGTTATTATTTGAACAATGAGATCATAGTACTAAAAAAAGACAAATGTTTCTTAATCTCGGAAAATGTGGAAAAAGCACGAAGGATATTATATATTATCCATTTCTGTGTAACCAACGGTTCCGATAAGCTTTCTTTATCTTTAGATACCACAGAAACCTCCGTTATATTGTTGAGATTTAAAAAAGCATCTATAAAAATAAAGCTTATTTTGCTGCGACTGGATTTTGTTTCAGAATAGTATTTACAGTATATAGTCACATTTTTAAGAGAAATTTTTTTTTAATTCGACAAATATTAAAAACAAAAAACCTTAACACATACGTAAAAATCAATATTATATTGTTACTTTTGCATGTATAAATTCAATTGCGAAACTGAAAATTTTTATTGAGAATTGACAGCATTCTAAAAAACCGATATTCTGGTTTAAGAAAATTGATAATTACACTAGAAAAAGTACACTCGGAAACGTTTCCGAAAATCCGTGGAAGCAAAAGTATCTTTGTTTATGTAAATAATACTTCAAATCTCGAAAATATATTGGATTCTGAGGTTTCTAAAGATAAAGAAGATTTTCGGAATCATGAGTAATTCGGAAGAGGTTATTGTATACATTCGTTCGTCTTTATACTATATTTCTGTAGACTAAGGAACAAATGTCTTTTTTACATTAGAATTACAATCTCTGTATTATAACTGCATAATAATTAAAAGGATGATGAGAGTAAATAATATCTTTAACCTTTTAAGACCTGACCTAGAGATGAGTTCGGGCTCGTTTTTTGGAGCCCGCGCCCGCCCGAGCCCGAAAGATTTTTTGTCATCAGAGCCCGAGCCCGATACCTCTCCTTACCGATACATCGATTCCTTTCTCATAACAGTCTTCCGTGATTGACTTGAACCGGAAAATCAACGTAAATTACAAAATGGACACCATTATCTTAAAGGTCAGATGCCTTTATATTAAAGGAAGATACACTGACTGATTGATTCCTATCGGAATAATAAAGTAATTATATTTACTTACGAAGCAAAGTGATCTCGTAAATCTACTACAGCGTCCTTAGCATGAGCAGAGTTCATGACAAATAGATATAATACCCAGTAAAGTTATTTTCATATGAAGAATGATTATGACTCATTCGCAAATATAAGATTAAATAATTTGCAAACCTCAAGCTAATTCTGGTCTACTAAAAATCGAAGAAAACATTCTCTTTGTGTTAGATAACTAAATAAAAAATAAATAAACGATCGGATTAAAAAATATCTTCTGTCACAAACGAAAATCCTAATAAAAACAAATTCATTGCTTGTGTTTGTTTTGATTGGCGCCATATTAATTGATCGTCGTCGAAAATGCCGTACACATAAATCTGAAAACATCACAAATTTTCTTTTGAAACAGCGATCAAATACTAAAATAAATAAACACGATTTTTGTTATCCCTTCATTTTGATCTAAATAACATTAAAAAGACTTGAAAAGTAATTTTAAACGGGGAAAAAAGTTCTTTCAATCTTTTCTATACATAAATAAATATAGTTTTCCGGTTTCAGAAAGTCCGCCCGAGCCCGAAGGCTAGAATAAAAATAGAGCCCGAGCCCGTGTCTCGGGCCCGGTCTCGGGCTGAGCCCGTCTCATCTCTATGACCTACACAATTATGTAGGAGATCCAAAAAAAAAAAAAAAAAAAAAAAAGAAAAAAATATTTTTATCTTTTTTTCATTCCTTAGCACATTGATTGCAAAGTCAGTCACCGGTGACTGACACTGAACTTTCCCTTTAGGCCACATCAGTCATTGGTGACTGATATTTATAGATTGTGTAGCGGGTATCTTACTCTGTGGCTCAAACGGAAAGACAGACAAAATAGATTTGACATTTAACGTGTTAAAGTCAAGCCTCCATCCACAGAATTGCGTGGATCTTTCATTGGCATAACCCTGACATCGGGTATTTTTTTAAATATTTTTTTCAATCAAATACTATCCTATTACTTAGGGACAACCACCAAAGCTTTTCATTTCTATCAAAAATTTTCGGTGTTAAAGGATTAATAGGGAATAGATTTTAAAAAATGTATTTGAAATCACGTATATACAATCTTTAAAACATTAATTTCAAAGATTGCTATTAATTTTTTTCATTGTTTTGAAAGTTAAATCGTAATTTATTAAGGCTTCCTTCCACTAAATAAATTTAAATAAATAATACAGTTTTCAGTTAGCTGGTTTAAATATTTCCCATTCAGATATTTTTTATGTTGATTATTTTTAATATAATCCTATTCATATTGAGAAATTTATGACTAATTAAGAAATTAATAAAATTGAAAATGAGCCTGCTTCTGTTAACTCCCAAAATATTCTTATACTTCAGTTCTGTTTATGTATTTCCACCATTATTTTCGTTCTTTTGAGTCCGTGGATGAATAGATTTAATTTTAAAGCATAAGTTCTCATTTCAAGGAAAAATAATCAAAGCTTTTATTATCATTTGAATACTTAAATTTTTAATATTTTAAGAAATAAAGTTTGTCATAATTTTGAAGGACCTGCATTAAATTAAAATAAATAAATTAAAGTTTTTATTAAAGTGAAATAAATCTTTAGTGTCATAATAATTTTTCAAGGAAAGGGGTTTTCAACTATGTCAGAGGTTTTCAAATTTCATTTTATTGCAATCAAATTAAAATTTTACCAACAGAAGGATGTAAAATGAAGTTTATGACGCGAACTAATTATGTATGGTGATACAATTAATGAATAAAATTGCTGAAAGAAATAATAAAATTGTTTTAGGGGAAAAATTAAATCATATAATGGTACATTTTAATTAAGGTTTTTCTTTTTATAATATATAAGATAAGACAATTTGATCCAGTAAATGCCTTCGTGTGATTTAAAAAATAATAATTCATATTTTTCATTTGTTTAATACACACACAGAAGTTTAATTTCAATTTAAAAGTTTTTTTTTTTATGTAATTAAACTGCACTTCTATTAACCTTCAATTTATTTCTGTGACATTGCCGGGTTTTTTTTTCTTTAAATACTTTTATTGATACGGATTCGGTTGTGACAACATTACTAACTCTGCGGTTAAACTTAACTCGTAATACAATTATAAATTTAACTATTAAATTAAAATTAAGGTAGAATGATATAATTATACGATTGTATAATTTTTTGCTAATTAATTTACTTTTATACATGCCTACTCCACTGAGTTCTCTATATAAAAGGAGATCTGTCTTCCAATTTCGTTACATGATTTCCAGCGGTTAGCGCTGAAGTATACAGTAACGATATTTTAGTTCATATTCATGACATAAAATGCTGTTTATCGTATCCTCCTAAATTATTAGAGAATCATTTATTAATTTGATAAGTATAGCTTAATTACAGAAATATAAATTTAAATAATAGTAAATGCGAAAATCTAACATTGACGACGCGAACAATTTTTAGGTAGTTCCGTAAGAAATACTACCTATTGCAGTCGTTACCCTATGGTGCGACTTTTGAAAAATTCCTTCATAACTTTTCATTATATGACCCTAGGAACCCAAAACCACCCCCACTTAAAAAGTTTATATATATATATATATATATATATATATATATATATATATATATATATGTGTGTATGTATGTACAAAATTTTGTCCGCACTATAAAAGTCGCAATTATGCACGGATCGTTTTCAAACTCGCCAACAACTTTGAGATGGCTAATATCTCGGCGGGGATTGAAAATGGGCAAAATCGGCCCAAGGGAATGGAAAGGGGGGGGGGGTAAAAAATTTTAATACCGTCTTAACAAGATTCTGATAAAACCAGCTCTTACACAACAATGACAGAAAAAAATAAATATTTTTCGTTATAGTAGTTGCCAACAATTAAAAAGAAAAAAACAATACATTTTCACCACAACAATTGCTTTTCTATTGCAAGAAATTCACGTAAAAAAATAAATTAAATAAATATTTTGAAGAATTGAAAACAAATTGAATATTACGTCATATAAGTTTTCTAGAGCAAGATTTCAGCATAGAAACTCAAAATGAAATAAATAGTTTGACGAATTAAAAAAAAAAATAATAAAAATATCGCGTCATATTGGAAATATAATGTACCTCAGCAGGTGAATATGTAACGTCATGTGAGTTTGAAGAAACGTATTAAAACATGATAAAAAAACCCGACTATGGAAATATTAACATATTTTAACACTTTGGGGTTCTCTGAATTTGTTTTAGCCATTTTTAAACTTATCCCATATACATTCGTGTGTGTATTCGTGTATATTAGAATTTTCATAAAATGTTTAGCTCCCTAGAGTTCAGTCTTAGTGAAGGAACTGGGTTTATCTCTAATCTTGATTTAAGTTTTGCTGGTGAATTTAGTACTTAACATCGAAATCTACCTCCGCCTGTAGGCCAGAGCCGACAGGGATTTTTTTACCTTTGCATTGTATGCTTCATTTACCTTGCAACCTTCTGACCACCAACTCAGATCTCTTGTTATATGTAGGACTCGGTGACCTACACATACAAATATAGACTATTACAAAACGTATGGAATTAATGAGTGGTAGAACTCATTAAATTAAATCTTATTATAAAATAAAAATATGCCTGTCAATAACTAGAGACGTCGCGTCATATCGACGTAAAAAATTAATTCCGTTTTTAAATCGAATTTTTTAACTTATAAACATCGTACAATTCTAATTTTTACACGACTGATTATTAACAAAAATCGTACTTTCAAGGCAATTGGTTGGAAAACTGTATCTCACTTGCCTGATTTTTTATGTCTTTTAAAGTAATTTTCAAGGCTGCTTAAAAAAAAAAAAAAAATCTCTATCACGGAAGTTTAGCCCGTTTGCACTAAAAACAGCGTAAATAGTTCAGAATTTGTTTCCATCTAATAATGTATAACGTAATTAACACTCTATTTATAAATAAATAAATAAAATACAATAAATAAAGCACAGATTTAATAGACAGGTAATCGAATTACGTGTTTAAATGCTGAAATAATCACAATAAAAAAGGATGCCGTAAGAAGCATTATCTTTCTAATGAGGAGTCTATCTACGACTAACATGCGTCTAATACGAAAGAATAGCTTTTAATAAATTTCTAAATTTTATTTAAATACATACTTGATATTTATCATACAAAAATCCTTTTAGGTAATGTTAGTAAGCAATCTAAAAAATAAATAAATAAATAAATACAATAAATAAAAAACCTTATTTAACATTTTAGAAAATGTATACCACATTTGAAAACCAGATTTCAGGAATTACTCGGATATTTTTGTGCAGCCAAGTATATTATTTAATTTGAAATTTTCTACGTAGTATGCTAAAATACAATCATCTGGGACTTACATTGCAAAGTCCAAAATTCACATCCATCAATTTCAACCAATAGACAGAAACGTACATGAATTCTTTTGTACAGTCCTGTATTTTACTTACAGATTTTTATATAGGCTACATATTTAGTTGAAATACAAATTTAATCTAAGATTTAATAAGGGACAAAACTAGCTTAAAACTACTGAAATCACACTTCCAGAAATTACTATCCATAGACTGTCATGTATCCTGTTCTTTGTGAAAGCCCATATATGATTTTATTTATATAGTACAAACGGCTTACATTATACTAAATATTGTTCAGTTTGAACTCATTTAAAAACCATCATTAAGGAATTCAAGGCCATACTCAGTAATGCTTATGATTTTGTGTGTGTGTGTGTGTGTGTCTGCGTAGCCCTGTATATGATATATAGAATTATACTCACCACATACACTCACAGAAATAAAACTCTCACTTTTGACGATTTAGAAATCCTTGAGCTGTATTTCGTCATTTTTGACGATCATTTCCTATCAACATCACGTGACTGTCAACGGAAGGTAAACTCTCAAATATTTGGCGACAGTTTTGCCTCAATCACGGTCTGACTCATTGCATTTTAAGGAAACAGTTGCTGTACCTCCTGAAATCCTGTAATTTTAGCAAGCAGATATTTGCTTGTTTATAACGTCCTGTAATAATTTATTTTAAAACAGCACTTTTTAGCTCTTTTCAGAAAATACTGAAATGTAGGTAGTTATTGTTTCTTCGTTAGTTATTTTATTAGCTGTTAAAATTTTTAGGAATGCTTATTATTATTTTAATTTATTTATTTATTTATATGTTGTTCGTTATGTTTTAATTCGAAAAGAATAAATTTCCTGTGTTCTTCAAAACCATTCAAAAAGAAAATATGATCAATAAAATTTCAAACTTCCAGGATATCTTTTTTTTTTAAAATTTATTTAAGAAGTATATTCTGTTTTCAATCAAATTAAAAATAAACATAGTTGATCCCTCTCCCCTTTATAAGCAGCAAAGTCTTAAAATCTTATCCCTCTACTCAAAGTGATAAAATCTCACGCAATATGCACTTCACAATTCGTTATTTGTGAGCAACAAATTAACCAGACCATATTCTAACCATTCATTGAGGAAAGAAAATTTCACTAATGAATTATTTAATCAAGCCATATTATAATTATTTATTGGCCATGAGAAAACCATAATAATAAATTAGCCTTACTTAAAGCTTTCATAAATTATAGCAGCACCGATAAAATTACACTCTACCTTATAAAAACATAAATACGCAGCAGAATTCATTACATCAATCTAAAAGCAAATCTGTACAAGTTCCCAGTAGTGAGGTTGGAAGAGCAAAGGTTTCCCACGCCAAAGACCGCGGGTTCGAATCACCACGTAGAAAACGATATGTGAATTTTTCTTCCCCCTGTCAATAAATACCGGAGCTTCCAAACTGTTCCATAGATGACACCACCAGCCAACTTTTGACGAAATTTATATCGTCAAGCAAGTGAAGAAAGTAATTTCACCAATTTGATGAAATATTCGCTCGGAGCATTTCTCAGGAAACTGTTTCGTCAAAAACAAAGAAAATTTCGTGAAATCTGACTATTCATTTCTGAGCGTGTAGTAAGCAAAAATGTAGTTAAACTTTAAAACGCATACCAAGGGACGGATTAAGAATTTGTAGGTCCTAAGGATACTGTAATCCCCTCCACACACATACCACCACCACTAACTTTGTTGATATGAAAATCCATTTAGTTACATATTTGTACGATTTTATTTTATTCACGTTGTTTTAGTTTTTCATTATTACACAGAAAGGTAATTAAAATAATTTTTCTTACCTCCTAATTAGGTGCAGTAAATCATCAGATGTTTTCAAACATAGTTGAAAAGTGTTTCTGAATTCGGTTTGTCGCCCTGTTTTTCTATCTGCCGTCTATATGTATATCTGTCTGTTCCGTACTTTAACTGGCGTAAATATATTCGGATTGAAATGCACTTCATATAGTGTAATTCAGGTTAACTATGGCGTATTCGATAATGATCAAGTTGGAAATTGCTCGTCAAACGTAGCAAATGAGGTGCGTTCGTACTATAACTAGTTTTATAAATATTTTTTGCCCCGTATAATATACTGAATGTATATTTTAGTGCACTTCCTAAGTGCATATCAATTTCATTCTGTAAGAAAGGCTGTAACATCATTAAGATGCACATGCAATAATTGTTTCCCACTGGCCTTAATGTAACAGAAAACTTTTGACTGTCCCTGTAATTAAACAATACATCCGATTTTCATAAAATTTGAAATTACTCGAGAAAATTTTGCAACAATTATTTATTTAAAATTTCTAACCTTTCAGTTGGGGAGTTTTTTATCTGTTGTATGCGGACAGACGGACAGACAGACGGACTGAACGACGACTATAGGTGCTACGTATTTATATAATTACGAACGCACCTAAAAATGAGATGTGTAGCACTTCTAGTTCGTAAAAATTCCGTTACATTACGGTCTATAAGGAAAAAGCTTTCAAGGTATATCTTAGTGATGCAACATTATTTCAAACATATTGAAATTGATATTTATCACTAAGATGCACTACAGGACGCTTACTTTAAATAGGATGTGCGTAGCATTCGTTGTTCATTTACAGGGACACACAAAATAATTCGTTTGGAATACTTTCTATGAAAAATAATTGCTAGAAGTGCGATTTAAGTTGTGGTACGCGTTTTTAAATTTAACTAAATCTTTAAATATTACTTGGTGTGTATAAATTCTATAGATTATATACAGGGCTGACCAAGAATATACTTCCGATTATTTGATGAAAATTGCTAAGGGGATACTTTATACCACGCTATGCGTTTCATAACTGGACTAAATTTTGATATACTACGTAGTATATATACAAATCTACAACTCATGCAAGGCTTCACAAAATAAAATTCCGATTTGTACCGACTATTACTGAAATTGGGTTTTGAAATGTAGTATATATTTTCCAAAATATTTAATTAGACATAATATTTCACATTTTTTAACATGTGATGTTTTGTTACAATATTCTGAATGTATTGGTATGTGTTAACTATTCGCATGGTTTTTATTTCTTGTTAGTTGAAGTCTTGTAAAAGATCGTTCGGCTTTACAATTTGTAAACGATGTCTATAGCTATACTAGCCTATACTAATATATAACTTTCGAGTTCCCATCCGTGATTGCCCTACCGCTGGCTGAGAGGATCTACTCTAAAATCAGGTAGACGGGAGGTGCTGGGTTCGAACACAATCGCGCCCATCGGCCTAACCGTTCGGAGTTCTCCGTAGTTTTCTTCGAACCTTGCTTAATTCGGTTTAGGTTCCTTTAGAAAGGCCCCCACGGGCGGATAGCCCTCCCTCGGTCCATATCCCTTGTATATATAATCGGCCGTCATGAAACAACACCAACACACACCATCTGCGATTTAAAAAAAAAACACATACTTCTCAGTTTATTAAACTATTTAGACATTATATTTTGACAATTATAATAATTAAGATTAAAATTATAATAAAGAAAAAAATATTTTTGGATTTTGTTACAATATCGGATTAATATTATACATTACATATTCAACCCCTAAAAAAATTCTTTTTTTACCCTTAATAAATTTACATTCCTGTGATGATTATTAAAAATATTTTAATTAAGGATGAAGAGTATTACTAAATGAATTAATCGCAGAGAGTTGAATGTCGGAAGTGTGTATATTTCCTACGGGTTTTAATTTTTTTTCCTCAGCTTGAAATTAAGATTTTTTGTATATTTCATGTGCACATAGGATTAAAAAGAAAAGTCAAAGAAATACTTTCTTCCAAATATTAGTAGAAAAAGGATGAAATAATCTAGAACATTACTAGAGGTATACATTTTTTGCTAAAGGTGCATTTAAAAATGTGTCTCTATTACTAGGTTGAGCAAAAAGTTCTGGGAAATTAGTGAAAGTTACGTTGTTATGTGTAAATTAACAAGAAAAGAAACAAGGACACTTCTTCAAAGTAGAGACCATCATAGTCCACGACTTTCTGCCAGATTACGGATTTGCTGGAAGTTCCATGGCTTGAATCGCTTAAACCATCTGCTCACAGTCGACTTTGTCGCCGTGCCAGCACCTTAACCTTCATTAATCTCATTCACGGCTTTCAGAATCGTCAGACCTTTTCTCCAGTAATGCCGGATCAACACACGCAAATTCAATAGGCATTTTGGAGCCGGAATTCCTGAACTCCTATAGATATACCACTAGTACTCCTATACACGAATCAAATTATGGTAATTATTAAATTAAAAATTTACCAGAACTTTTTGCTCAACCTAATAATTTTGGAACAAAAGTTATCAGAGTCATGTATGATTCTTTAAAGTAATAAACCTATCCAGACAAATGCGATATTTCAGTACGATGGTGCCCCAACACACTGGAGTTCAGACGTTTGTCGTTCCTTAGACGAAACATTTCCATAGCAATGGATAGGAAGAGATGGACCCACTGCTTGGACACCGCTACTTCTAGACATAACTTCTCTCGATTTCTTCTTGTTGGACTATATAAAATATATGGTCAACGCTACACTTGCAAGTGATGCATGTGATATCTTCCGTAAAATTGTGGAAGCCATCCATTCAGTCACACCCGAATTGATGCGCAAGATGTAGATTGAGATTGCATATCGTTTGGACATTCTGAGAGCTACGTACGCAGCCCGCATCAAAGTGCATACATATACGTAGACAAAAATTTACCTTTTTCAGAAAAATAATCGTTTGCAGCAAAATAAACCTGTTGTCATGATATAAAAATAATGCGTACAACAAAAATTAACTGTTTCGAAAAAGATGCATCAAAATAAAATTGATGTGTCGGTATTCATGTTACAGCAAACCGCAAAACTCTGGGACTCATAGTTTCCGTACAATTAACATTTGAAATCAGGAAGTTTACATGTGGACAGCTGTATAATATCAGTCTGTTAATGCACATTGATCTGCCAATTATTATGTACATTCTTTAGAAGAAGTTTAATTGAAACAGTTACCTAAATAATGACAATGATAATATTAGCGATATTGATGGTCGGAGGTCATAAATTTACTTTTTTCGGCTTGAATTTACTTTTTAAAATAGATTAACTATTTTAGATACATATTTTTTAAATTTTAAATAAAAGAAATTCCTCACTATATACGAGTGGTGAAATAATAAAAATATCTGGAATGTTATTACAGATATACATTTTTAAGAAGATGCATTAGAAATTAGTCTCTGTTAATTTTTGGAGAATTCTTGTTGCTTTCACCAGTAGACAAGAGAAGAAAACTTTCAAGTGAGGATGATGCAGATGACTACGTACCAAAGAATCAGAAACAAGCATGTATACCGAAGGTATGTATGATTTCTAACAGTAATATTCTAATTTTCTCTTGAATCTCATTTTATGATGTCAAGCGTTTCATTGCTTGAGGTCTACAAATATTGAAAAGTGAGAAATTGCCCGTCAGTCGTGGCAAATGTGGTGTGTTCGTACTATAACTAGTTTTATAAATTTTCAGATTTGGGTGCAATAGCTGTTGCACTGTTATGCAAAAATGCATGAATACAAAATTTATTACGATTATATATATAAATTAAATTAAGTAACACGGAAATAATATGACTCCATCTTAAATAAGACGTAATCGTGGTGACAATCTAGAATCATTACCTATCATGGGATATAATTGAATTAATTACGTATAATAGAAATTAATAGAACGAAGAAAACTTTTATTAATATCTTTTTAAGTTTTGATTCGATTTTCATAAAAATTGAAATGACTCAACAAAATTCTT
Organism: Maratus speciosus; assembly: GCA_963932465.1. NCBI lineage: Eukaryota > Metazoa > Arthropoda > Arachnida > Araneae > Salticidae > Maratus > Maratus speciosus. The sequence continues at coordinate 336,732,313 of OZ010789.1, forward strand.
CTATGATTACATATGTTAAATTTCAAACCATTTGGTTGCATAGTTTTTACGCTCTTACATGCGGACAGACGGACAGATACACAGAAGAACGGACCAGACGACAACTGTAGGTGCTACGTATTTATATAATTCCGAACGCACCTAAAAAGATAGATCAAAGATATGTTCCGATTCGGTTTATTGAAGTAAAATTATGAAGTAATTTGGATGTATATCACATGTATAGGGTGAGGTGCCTTTTTTTCGTCCCCCTATCAGTTTTAGGCCCTTGGAAGTTTTAATTTTCTGTGAACACTACCAAATTTGGATTTTACATAGATTAACTGCCCACGCACATAGAAATGCAGGCAAATATCGTGCAAAAAATTTTAACAATGCGAAAAATTGTTTTTTTTAAAGTATCTATGTATGGCAAAAGAAAAAAAATGGTCCTAATTTCGGCCGCCTCAAAAATCCAATACGCCGAGGCTTAACTTATAACTAAATCAAAATTTATTTCTAAAAGAGTAAGTAATTTAATTTACATTAAATTAAAGCACAAACACATGTACTGATTATCAATAGAAGAATAATATAACGAAATATTAGTCATCCAAACATGAGGAATATATAAATTTCGTATTGCTTTTGACTCCTGAGCATATTTCGTTTGACTAAGTGCAGTATTGAAGGCACTGAACCTATTGTTCTCCATGTTTATCAACAGAAAATCGCTTCAAGTAGATAGGGCACTCTGCATCACTGCTGCCATCATTATCACTTGTATTATCACCATAAGGAATGTCAACAGAATAATCACTTTCGTCATCAGAGTCGCTGAGTAGGTCCCGTTTTGACATTGTACATGGTATATTCTTCCCTTTCTCTTGAGAATGGTTTGTGCCAAAAGTTTTTATTCTAGGCTGAGCGTTCCTTCTTCGAATGGGAATTTTTCACTTTGTTTTTATGTGGAGATCCAGTGCTCAATGTCGCTGAACGTCTTCGGTCAGAAGATACTAATGTGATCACTGGTACTTCTCTTATCACTTTAGGGCTGATGGCAGCAACAACTTAGATGTTTGATGATGGTTGATGAGCCCCGCTCGTAAACTTCATTCAAAAGTTGTTCGATTTGTAAGTTTTAAAATTTTCTACCAGGTTGGTTTGACAGAGAATTTTCTATTGTTTTAGCATAAAGCACTTTAAAGGAAACATAAACGCGACACCGAGAAGTTGCAGCTTTGCTGCTGGATGGGAAGCAGAGCATAAAATAACATATAAAGTAGGCGACACTAGTGTCGCCTAGTACCGCGATATTGTCGCCCAGTGACAGGGTATGGTGCCGGCAACTTATTTTTAAACTGGCGAATAACATAAGCAGACTCTTTGACTCAGAAGATGATAACGATGGCCACAGATGTCATAGCAGTAAAATGAAGCACCTTATCACAGTTACAAAATGCTGTTTGTTTTGCTATCCGAGTAGATGGTTCTGTTGAGAAATATGGAGTTGTTAAGAAATTTGTTAGAGCACGATTTTTTTTCAAAAGAACAGGACATAAATGAGTTTTTCTAGGACAGTGTAAATTCAGTAAGCAAGGAGCAGCAGACCTCGTGGATTTTGTCAAGGTTGTATTAGATAACTCTTGCACTGAGGATATCGCAAAAAAATAAGTTGACAGGCTTAACTATAAGTGGGTAAAGGAAAATACAGCGGTCTCTGTGTTCTTATGAAACCTGTACTTGGGTAAAGAGTAACTTTGCGTTTGATGCTGTGCTCAGGTCCGACTTAACTGTGTCGGAGTTGGAATCATTTTATCGAGTTTCTGCTCAACGTTTTAAAGCGCTTGAATCATCAAGCAACATTTTATCGAGTTTCTGCTCTACGCGTTAAAGCGCTTGAAGAAATATCTGGAACAGAAAATCAAAGTGCTTGTTGTTTCTCTGCATATTTTGAAGTAGAGTTTTTGAAACACTTAAAAAACTTGGCAAAAGCAGTACGGCACAATTTCCCTCTCACGCAAAAACATTGTGAACAATCAACCCTACCCATCAAAAACTGAATAAACTTCTACTCGCGGGTTCATTCGATTATAAATAGATTTTTTAAAAAGTGAACAACATCTGCCTTTCCTAATGCTAGATGTTCTGATACACTTTAAAAAACTGGAGACAGACAGTCAAAGGTCTTTCATTACACTGCCTGATAAAGAATTGATATAGAATTTGTCAAAGAAATTTTTTACAAATTCTTTGACGCTTATCAAAGATGGGTATTACACTTATCAAGGATGGGTATTACGCTTATCAAATATGGGTAAGTCCTGAGTGATACAAAGAAAAGTTGATGGAAATAAATGAAGGCACTTAGGAATCTAAAAGTGATTAGTAAATTGAAGAAAATCCTCTCAGATGTAAAAACAACTCGTTAGTTTCTACCAAGAAATGCGGGTCTGCAGTAAGAAAAGAAACTATATTGAGTTGTAAGTAATTTGTTTCTCAAAGATTAGGAGAGGATGAAGTGAGCATCTCCTATAGGATAGATGCTTTGTTAAATTCACGAGGACCAACAGAGGTTGCTAGTGCAGCCCACCTTGATATTGAGAACTTTTTTGGTAAAGACGAAGTCGCCTATTTTAATGATGATGTGATGGCTTTGTGCGCACCTGAAAATCTGCGTCCTTCTCATCGACAGCAAGACTATTTCTACTTTAAGGCATCTCAACCTCACTCTGTTTTAAAGAAATTGGTGCTGTCATATGTTTCTTTGACACCACACACTGTTGGCACACAAAGTTGTTGGCACATGGAGTTGTGTCCATACATAGGGGCCTCGCTAAGGGGGGACGGGGGGGAGCTTCCCCCCTTCCAAACATTCGCGAATGTTATTACACTTGGCAAATTTACAAACTTAGTTGGCAATTTTTTTTAAACTTTAATAAAAACTATAATGTATTTTCTATTTCTGATAGGCTTGGTAAAAATTACAAAACTAATTGGGAATATTATTAAACTTTTAACAAATAAGAACTATATTACATTTTCTAACTGTAAGTTGGCAAAATTATAAAACGAGTTGGCAAATACTGAAATTTGACTTGGCAATTTAAGGTTCTCTCCTCCACAAATAAAAAGTCTTAGCGATGGCACTGTCCATACATACAACGCTTAAATCCAAAAAACAGTCGGAACTAGTATAAAGAGAAGTCTTAAACTCAAGGATGCTCATTTCTCTTAATGGAATTGGAACAACTTTTTATGATCCAAGACCTGTTATTACAAGGTTCCTAAAGAGCAAAGTAAAAGTAGAATACTTCCAGATAAAGAAACCTATGAGAAACATGAGTTTGTCAAAAAATGCTTTGCTAAAGGCAGTTACTTGTAAAATAACTTAACGAATATAATTATTATTGTAGGATTTTGAAAACATTATAAATAATTAATAAAATTTAAAAATTTTAATACATGAACAAAATCGTTTTCTCTTGCTTAATTCTACTATTTGCATAAGACAGTCTCAGACCTGTATAAAGCCAAAAACTTTCTGTGCTAATAAATATTGGGTCAAAAACTTTCTGCAAATTAATTTAACATTTAATAAAATAACGTGTTTTATTATTTTGACGATATTAATTAAAAACAGCAGTTTTAAAATAATTACCATTTAAATTAAAAATCTATTTATATAAAATCAGAGTCTCTGTGTGTCCCTCACGATTCCTGTAGGACCACCTCATTGAAATGAGTAATTGTTGAAAAATACTAATGCAGGGTTACCACAGTAGCGCCAAATATTGGCCAACTTGGCGATAGCTGGCTCATTTGGCGAAATTCCCCTTTAAAACCATTAATCTTTCATAAAAGAGGTCCCCAAAATTTAATTTAAACTCCGCTCTTTTAAGATATTTTTTCAAAATCTATGGGTGAGAATTTAAAGTACATCTTTATATCTTCCTCCCGATGCTACTAATAAAATAACCGCCAATAGACGACGCTGTACTGTATGAGCTCCTAACTGCTCGATTTTAATGTGCTTTAGGTACTTTTCCAGTGTAGGTGCCTTGGCGAAAAAGGAAATGTGGCAACATATTTTCAAGGAACCTATCCGCTGTTTCATTTTATATACACACGCATTTTTTTCGATATTTATACAATTTATTTTACGTAAAAAAGCCGTTTCTCTAATTTTATACAGAAACAGATGTAATTTGTACATAAAAACACGAATAATATACATATAAAATAAACATATAAAAAAAACGCTCATCAAGTTTGTTTTCATAGCTGTTTATATGATTTGACAACAAATCTCGGTACAGATGTCATATTCGCCCCATATTGGCGCGATTTTTTTTCGGTTGCCAATTTGGCAAAAACATCAACAGCATAAACAACATAATCCGGGTTACCACATCAAGCAAAATAACGACACTTTGGCGCAAGTTAAGTACCCGTTGCCTATATGATATTGGCGACAGAAAAATATCGCGCCAATATGGGGCGAATATGACATCTGTGCCCAAATCTCAATATTTTTTCCGTTATACGGACACCATGCCAAAATGTATGCTAATGCGCCAATTATTTCAAAATGCTAAAAGATATTTGTAATTTTATGCCAGCAGTTTAATATGAGTTTTATTTTATTGCTTTATTTTATAACAGCTATTTGTTCAATTATTTTAGTATATATTTGTGATTTAATGAAATAGTTCGCAAAAGTCTGGAATTTTCAAATGTTATATTTTTTAAATGCTCACTTTAGTATCGACAATATTTTTTCTTTTATTTTTCAAATGCCTCAATTCACGTGATTTTCATTTTGCGCCAACTATTACGCTTGGCGACAATGGTATCCGTAAAACGGAAAAGTACCCAAATCTCACTTTCTGATGCCCAAATCACACCAAGCTTTATTTAAAAAAAAAACGCCAAAGCCCCTACAGTGGAAAAGTATCAAACTGTCTATTATTTTGTGCTATCTGTGTTATAGTTTATACTATATGCAAGGTGAGTGGAGCGAAGAGTTTAAATATTAAATATTAAAGTTTCGGCACAGATGTCATATACGCCCCATGTTGGCGCTATTTTTCTCTGACGCCAATGTCATATACACAACGGTACTTAACTGTCGCCAAAGTGTCGTTATTTTGCTTGATATGGTAACCCGGATGTTGTTGTTTATGCTGTTGATGTTTTCGCCAAATTGGCGTCGGAAAATAATCGCTCCAATATGGGGTATATATGACAACTGTGCCAAAGTTTCTATAAAGCAGTATAAGACTAAAAAATTAAGAATAAAATAAATGCAAAATAAGACTAAAGAAGAAAGAAAAATTATGCGTTAAGCATAGAATATGAAGCAATTTCCAACACATCCTGAATGCTTTAACAAAACTTCGTTATTTAGGGAAATAAGATAACTAAGTAAACATTTTAGAAAACGAATAAAAAAATTTAAAAATTGATTTCAGCACTTACCGTCCATAGCCGTACCGTTATTACGTGCCACTATATAGCTAAAATTTAATTTAAACTACTCTTAAAGCTACTGAAATCACATTTCCAGATATTATCATCCATAGACGGTTATGTATCCAATTCTTTGCGTGACCCTGTATATCATTTTATCTATATTCTGCAAACATTTCTTAGTAAACTAAATGCACTTCAGCGTAAAACTGCATAACTCCTTTAAAAACCACCTTTAAGCAATTTATTCTCATATTCAGTAACCCTTACGAATTCTTTTATGTAGCCCTGCATATGAACTGTAGCATTTATACACACGGTATAGTATGCATAAATGTAGTGAAACATAAAAGCGCATATCATAATTAAAAATGCATTTCTAGCAATCATTGCTTATGTACGGAGCTTGCTTACTCATCGCTTACTTCGGAGAAAAGTTTCTTGGCGAGAAAGAAGTTTGCCAACGTATTTTCTGACAACCTATTTACTGCTTCATACTCACAAGCAATGTTTTGCATATGTATACAATTTATTTAATGTAAAAAAAGCTATTTACCCATTTTTATAAAGAAACAGAAGTAATTTTTGCACAGATGTCATATACGCATCGGGGTTGGCGTGATTTTTCCCTGACGCCAATTCGGCAGAAATCTCGGTTTCGAATACCAGTTACTTATATATTTTTAAATTATTTGCTATCATTTTGAAAAGGAAATAACTATAAATAAATAAATAAAAGTTTGAACAATAACTATAGAACAAAACAGTTTATATAATTTAAAAACAGAAAATAAAAGTAAATAAACAATTTATTAATAAATAAAAAACAATAGCCGGGATACCATAGCAAGCAAAATAACACCATTTTAGCGTCATTTAGGTATCCCAGTTCATATCTGAAATCTGTGCCGTAATTTGTATTATAAAAAAATATTATATATATTTAGAAACGATTTTTTATGTATATAAGTGCATATATAAACAAAAATAAAAGTTCATTAGATTTGTTTTCATAGCTGTTTATATATTTTGGCACCATGCTTGGTACGATGCCCGAATTACGCCAAGCTTTTTTAAAAAATGCGCTATAATGGAAAAGTATCTAAATAAATAATTAACAGAAATAACCAATTATACAAACTAAAACTTTTTATTTTGAGATCAAAGCATTGTTTTTACTTTCGATTAAAAATACATATATTTTTGGATTACTTTAGTTGAAATTAGGTTCACGGCTTAATATCTCATTCCATAAACCTAAACAAACACAAGTGATTCATTCATTGCGAACCTTAAAAAAATATTAAATCATTGAGGTAATCATTCACAAAGTAAGTTCTCCAACAATCAATGGACAATATTCTAATGACGTCATAGTAGGTAAAATGGTGGTGGTATCATTTGTTTATGGTTTGAAATCACAAAGATTTAATTTTGCAATCTCTCTTAGTTACATTATTTTATTGTCATATTTATGAGCTCAGAACAAAAGCATATTTTTTCATTATTTAGTTATTAAAGACTGAAAAAAATTATAAATTTGCATGATTTGAAAAATTTAAATAATTTTCTTTCTTAATACTAAAAAATAACATCGGGAAGTAACAGCGAGTTTAAGTTAAATAAGTCTAGCTGTTTAATTCTGTTGTAATATTCAAAATAACTGTATTTATTAGATTTCAGCAAACAACACCAGGGCCCGATTAAACTTTGAAGTTAGAGGAATTAGAATGTCTTTTCAGGACCTTTCTTTTGGAGAAGCTTTTCTAAATTCCACATATACATGGAAACTCTTCAGTGTTAGAAATATTATTCCTAGGACTGGCATAACATGAGAACGGCCTGCAATTTTACACAAGTTTTTGAAAACTACTTTATATCAGAAATTTTACTAAAACCTGGTTACTTTTTTGTTATAGAGGCCCACACTATTAGAATTATGACAAGTTGCAGCCAATTTCGCCAAAGTCGTAACCAAGATCGTGAAGCACACACATATAATCCCATTTCATGAAATTGTATACGATAATTTAATAGTTTTTACCTTACTTCAAGTGTGTAATTTATTTATGTTTAAGGCTTAACAATCTAAATTGTCCAATATATGAATTAAAAAAAATTTAAACAAAGATTGAATAGACATGACCGCAAAGAGCCTCAAATCTGCATAACACTTGGAACCAAACTGTGCAGATTAGTGGTCTTCTACTGTACACAGTTTTTCATAAATGTGTTTCGTTCTTAAAATGTGTTATTTTCATCTATCACTGCGGAACAAACGAGAAAACTCATATTCTTGCACATGAGTTGTATATATCTTTATATCTAAATTTCCCTCATTTTTGACGGGCTACCTTTCTAGTTAATTAATATTAATTAAAGAATAATTATTTTGGTTAAAAAATAATAAACCTAAAAATCCATGGTAAGAAGGGTGAATTCTTATCAATTATTTTGTCAATGCTTTTAGAAACAGCCCAATCCTTAATATTGTGACCTCTTCGTACAAAATGCTAGTTACTCTGTTCACAGAAATAATGTGACATTGCTTCTGAAACAACTGAATCACATTTTGTAGGGAGAGGTCCACGGTCCACTCATAGATATCATCATTAAAGAGACCGATGAGTTTTTACCGCGACCCTTTGACGAAATCCGTTTTTTTTTCCCGCAATCCTTTAACGAAATTCGCGCTTTTTCCGCTATGCTTTTACGAAATTCGTTTTTTTCTTCCGCTCCTTTGACGAAATTTGCGCTTTTCCGCGGCCTTTTGATGAAATTCGTGTTGTCTTTTGCGATCCTTTGTCGGAATTAGTTTTTTTCCGCGGTTCTTTTACGAAATTTGCGTTTTTTCGCGATCCTTTGACAGAATTCGGCCTTTTTCCACTACGTTTTTGCGAAATTTGTTTTATTTTCCTGCGCCCATTTCACGAAATTTGCGTTTTTTCTGAGCTTCTTTGACGAAATTATCTTTTTTACGATTCTTTAAAGAAATTCGCTTTCTTCCGCGGTCCTTTGACGAAATTCGCGTTTTTCTCTCGATGCTTAATGACGAAATTGGTGATTTTTCCTGCGAACGATTGACAAAAATGTTTTTTTTTTCGACGACTATTTGTTGAAATTCGCAATATTTTTCAGTGATATTTTTTTATGTTTGAATTTTCGGACTGATGGCTGATTTTTTTATTTTTTTTTTTAATTTTCGGAGCCGAATGCCTTAAATTTTCGGAACAGAGTCACCCCTGGCAAACAGTAAATACATTATACATAAAATTTTGCTATTCTTTGACGAAATTATCCTTTTTTTACGATCCTTTTGACGAAATTCGCGTTTTTCCGCGGTCCTTTGGCGAAATTCGCTTTTTTTTTCGATGTTTTGACGAAATTGGTGATTTTTTCTGAGTACGATTGATGAAATTGTTTTTTCGTTATACAACCATTTGTTGAAATTCGCAATATTTTTCAGTGATATTTTTGTATGTCTGAATTTTCGGACTGGTGGCTGATTTTTTTTTTAATTTTCGGGACCGAATGCCTGATCACCCCTGCCAAACAATAAATAAATCGTACAAAAAATTGGGGAATATTTTTAATTTTTCTATATTTAAAAAAAAAGTTACAAGAACAAAAATTACGTTTTCCTTTTTAAAAATTTCAGCAAAGTTCCGAATTTTGCGGAAATTTTTCCGCGCACGGCGTGCGTCTATATTATACAACTCTGGACAGTCCTTTGTATTAAAATTTTAAACCATTGTAACTGTTATTGTAGCATTTTGGAAATATTTTATTGGTACAGTTTGATTTTTTAAAACATAAAAAATAAAATATGATTCCTTGTTTAGTTTCAGTCTTTGCAAAATATAGTAATTTGTAAAAGTCAAAATATGTTTAACCACTACAATTATTATTCAGTTTTCATTTTGGAAACATGTTATAAGACTTAACATAATAATTTTATATTATTTTTAAATTTGATGATTTTCATTCATCAAGAGGAAAGTATGTTTTCTTGATTAGTTCAACATTGGGTCTAAAACTATAGTTAAGGTACTATTTCACGAACTATTTAATGATTCAAGTCAAATTTGTTTTTGAATTTCAGAATTTATTCTTTGCTCCAATTACCTAATTAGTCTGATATATTATGGTTATGAACAAAAGCAAAGTGTACAAACTAATAAAAGGTAAGCAATATTTTAACGTGAATTTAAACGATAATTTTTTTACATAAAGTTTTAATTAGGCATACGAATTTGGTAGGTTAGATGTTATGTTTGGTCCATTAATAACATAACAATTAAAAACTTGTATGAAACGAAAATGTACCCTCTTTAATTTTACCTAACTATAAATAAGGTGGTTTACATGTTTCAATGACGATTTTGTAGTTTACTAACCAGCCGCAGGAGAAGTACAATAGACATAACTAATAAGATGCAAAATTTTGTCAGTCAGTCAGTATTCTTATTATTTGGTTTGCTTTTATCAGGGGTAAAGTTTGACTTATGAACATTTATTTGGTACAACAGACTAAACCGTTTGTCGCCCAGTGAAAATTCCTTAAAATATGCTCTGATGGGAAGGCAAACACACGATTACTATACCATTCTCCCGTGGAAAGCTTTATCGCACTTTTTCCATGGGACCAACTGCAACGGTCAAGAGAGACAATATTTTTTTTTTTCTTTTCATAAAAATAAAAGTATTTTAAAAAGTTTTTTTAAAGTAAGAAGATTATTTTTGTTTTTAATTTAATTTTAATTTTTTTCCCCATTTTATTGTACAGGGTGATTATAATTAAAGTTTAAGTTTCAAAACGCTCTAAAAAACGAACCACGGATTAGAATGACGTCAAAATTGAACGGCGTATTATTGAAGAAGGGAGAAAGAACATGAACAAAAAAATAGTTCCAAATTTTAACGACAGATGGCGCTGTAAGCGTCAAAATTTCGACTACAAATGACAAATCGTAAAACAACGACTAAGGCATAAGTTACACGAAAAACCAACTGTACTGTTCAGCGTGCATGACTGTACAGGTGTGATACTGTTAGTTACGTAATCCCATCCACCACGGCAAGGTCGTATCTCATCGGATGGGAAAAATTTGTTCTTAATTGTCCTCAGAATAAGATTAAATCGGGAAACAGCATGTTCCACAACCGATCGAAGTGCCACCGGGATCAAGTTCAGAATGTGTTGCGCAATGCGTGTCTTCATTTCAGCTACGTTGACAATCGGAGTACTGAAAACAACATCTTTCAGATAACCCCATAGCCAGAAATCACACGGATTACGATCAGGTGATCGGGCCGGTCAGGCTGTGGGGGAAATGACGACTGATAATTTTAGCATTTCCGAAATGCCGCCTCAACAACTGCCTCACTCGTTTTGCAATATGCGGACGAGCGCCATCGTGCATAAAAATGATACTATTCAGACATCCACGCTGTTACAGAGCTGGAATGAAATCATTACGCAAAAGAGACTCATAGCGCAGACCATTGACGGTAATGGTAAAAGGACCGAAAGCATCCGTCTCCTCGAAAAAATATGGCCCTACGATAAATCCGTCATTGCAAAATCCGCACCACACAGTGACATTTGCAGGATAAAGTTTTACTGGTTTCGTTGCGAGTGGATTTTCTGTTGCCCATATTCGACAATTCTGTGTATTAACATATCCCGTCAGATGGAAATGGGCTTCGTCTGTCCACAGAAGTTTTCACGGCCAATCATTGTCCACTTCCATGTGAGCAAGAAATTCCAAAGCAAAACCCTCTCTTGCTGGCAGGTCAGAAGGAAACAACTCCTGCACATGGCAAATTTTGTACGGATAGCATTGCAGGATGTTTCGTAGAATGTTATGCACCGTGCTCACAGGCCTGTCCAATGTTCGGGCAATTCTCCGTGTACTGCATGGTTACACACCACCACTCAAACGACTCCTGAACTGCCGTGTCTACTTCTTCAACTACCGCCGAATCACATATTTTCCTTCCTCTACCAGACTGCACATCAAACGAATCTGTATTTTAGAATTTTTTCAGCCTTTTCACCAAACCCATGACAGTCATCGGTCCAACGCATTTTTTCATACCTTTGAGGGTCCTGAACTTCTGCAGGGCTACTGGTGCAGAATCACCATTCTTGTAATAAAGCTTTACAAGCAGAGCGCGGTTCTTCATTCAGACACTCATGGTGGATGTCTGAGAAGCGAAATGAGGAAACGTCGCCGTTTACCCAACGCTTTTATAACACTTGAAATGGCCGTGCGCATGCCAGGTATTTTAATTTACATCTTCTGACGCTTACAGCGCCATCTGTCACTAAAATTTCGAACTATTTTTTTTTTGTTTGTTTCATGTTCTTTCACCTTTCTTTAATAATAAGCCGTTCAATGTTGACGTCAATCTAATCAGTGGTTCGTTTTTTAGAACGTTTTGAAACTTAAACTTTAATTATAATCACCCTGTATTTTAGTTTATTATACTTTTTATTACGTTTTACATTAAACTTTATTTTCATTTTTAATTTAATTTAATTTAATTTAATTTTATTTTATTTTATTATTTCATTTTACACTTAACTTTATTTTCATTTAGAAATAATTGTCATGAAATAGCACTCCTAATTTCGTCCCGGGATGAAAATAAGAACTGCAAGGGGGACGAAATTGGGACCACGGAACTTCCCAATATGGCGGATCTTCAGTTCTTGTAAGCTGAACGGAGCGTCCTAAAACTCACTCTATGCTACTGACAGCATCTAGCCTACGTAAAATACACGCACTGAATAAGACATAAATGTTTACAGTGCAGTAAATAACGTTCTACAAACGACGTAATAAGAACTCGGTTCTTCTAAAAATATGAAATCAGGCGTCTTTAATATATGTATACGTCTTGGCGAACAAAACTTTCACTACTGATCCCTTTTACCTTCCGTTTCCTGTTGATGCGTGATGAGTTGTTCCACTTTCGCAGATGCGGAGACGTAAGGAGGACGAAATTCGGAAGGGGGCGAAATTAGGGCACTTCACACTACATATTTTTTTTTAAATGTGCATTAAAATATGTAACCTGTGACTTTTAGAAAAAAAATTATGAAGTAATCTAAAAGCCATAAAGCGAAAAGTGTTAAGTGTGGATGAAGGAGATGACCACGAAGCGAAGAATCACAAGAAAACATATTTCAGAAGTATGAATGATTCTTAAAAGAAATAAACTAATTTGTTTTAGGATTGAAATTATAATATCAAATATTTGTTTGTTTTAGAATTACAAAGATGTAAAGATACTGACTAAATGAGTGTTGTCTTTCGACTTTTAGAAGGAAAATAAGTAAACTGGAAGTTTGTAACCCTGTGAATTTTAGAAGAACAATTATGAAGTAATTTGGAAGCGAATAGAAAAAGGTTCCAAACGAGAAGATGGAGATAATCAGCAAAAGAAGAATCAGAAAAACACGTGAATATCTGAGCTAATGTAAATTTCTGAAAAGCAATAAAATGAATATATTTAATGTTTTATTTTTAGTTTAAAATATTTACTCATTTCAGTTATAAGTTAGTGTATTATCAGTAGATATATCAATAATGAATATTTGTTAGTTGAAACAATATTTACACATTATAAAGGCAAAAACGTATATAACAATAACAGTATACAACAATAATATAAAAATGTCGCACAATGGTAACGACTGCAATAGGTAGTATTTCTTATGAAATCTACTTAAAATCTCAACTATTTTAACAATGGTACAAGAATAAAATAATCTCTTCCTGGTAATGAAATTTTATCACCAACGACAGTTTTACAGAGGAAGACTGTTGAGTAGGTAGGAAAATTATAGAGATCCTGGGATATTTATACACTTTACTTGACAATGAATTGATCAGGGCAAACATTTTATCTGTCAATCCTCAAGCAATTTATCGGCAACTGGTAAGTGTTTCTTGATTATATTTTCATTACCTCTACAAATATGCCTTGGTAATGTAGTATTATTTGTTGCAGTATAATTTATATAGACAAGGAAAATTTGATACAAAATAATGCAGATTCTTTTTTAAAAGACATTTTATTGGTCAAAAAAATAAATTGTGTTAATCGATGTTTTTTGGGGGTCATTTAACACTATCTTAAGAAGATCCTTTCGCGCTCATTCTGTACTCTGTGTATCCGATTATGTCATAATAAGGGAACTCTGTAACATTTGAAGGACTTTGGACAACTTATTTACTGATCGACATTTACTTATTATATAGTCGTATTAAAATGGATAATTCTTAGAAAAACTGATTTTAAGAAGGAACAAAATAATTTTGTGGGTAAAATTTGATAATATTAATTTTCTTTAATTTTAATGTTTTTTAATGTTTGCTGTTTTTTGGTACATTACTGTGCTTAAAATACTAAAACTTCTATAAATATTTGTCAAATCACCCCACTATTTAGTTTGTATCATTAATCAATGCAAAAACCCTTAACGGGTTAAAAGTTTGTGACGCAGCACTTTATCTTATGCTCTAAGAATTTTAAATATGGAACTTAAAAATAATGATATCAAATTTTGAGTGACGCTATGCTATTAATTATAATCTCTCTCTATATATTATTTATTTCATCTTTTTATTTTTTTATAATCGCATGTGCAAAAATTATGTTCAATTTAAAAAAAAATGTATAAAAGTTTATTCATTGATGCTTTAACATTTACACCTCTCATAAATTCCAAGTATGAGTTTTAAAAGATATGATATGAAAATTTTAGTGTCGCTTTGATGTGGCTTTAAACGATTTGTTTTAAAATTAAATTTAAATTATTTTTGTTTTGGCTAAGATATATTCACACATCTAAATAATAGTTTTAATTTTCCAATATGCTTTAATTATGTCACTTTCACTGAATTTATATAATGCATTTAAATGTATTTATTTGAATAAATTGATTTATCCTTTGTCCAATGCTATTAACAATTTAAAATAAGATTTGCGTAAATATTTTTTTTGCCTCATAGTATCCATTTGAATACATTTCCCTTAGTTTGGATACAATGACGCAAAAAAATTATTTATCTACATATTAAAACGAACCATAACTTTGTTTTTTTCAATAGCAGTACACAATTTTTACAGCATAAATGAATTCTACACAATTTAATTAGCCTAAAAACAAATTTTTATGCAATTCGTACTATAAGTTCCCGAGAAATTAATTATTTTAAAACAAGCTTATTTTAAGGGCTGTATCCAAATTGAAGTTCGGTACTCGATTGTTAACCGAGAGAGCCCACTTCTTGATCAAGGCACCTTAAGCGTCACTCAAGCAGTCAATGAAGTTGCTAGATTACAGGACATCGTAAGACATTTCAAAATATCTAGTCACTTCTACCATAGACGGCCCCTTAAACCTTAATTTTGCCGTTTTTTAAGCATAATTTGAAAACTATTTGGAAGAAAAATGTGAAATTTTGGATTTCCATAAAGCAGGACTTAATAAATCTAAATCCATCAAAAAAATTTTAGGTTACAATTCATAATTTTTTCGAATATTAATTTCATAATTCATATCAATCATAAAATTATAAAAATCGCAAATTCAACGTATTTATGTTTGGGTATGTTAGTATTACTGCTACACAGAAAATTAGCACATTAGGAGCATAATTTCAGGAGATATGAATAAAAATATGAAAATATAATTTAACATTAGAAGCACTAAATTTTGAATGTTTATATTTCAAAAACTTATTATTCAAATTACTTGAAATTTGGTGCCAAGGCATAGTTTGAACCGAAGATTTGAAATATCTCGTTAAAATTGGGTATTGCCATTGAAAAAAATGAAGTTTGGATTTGTTTTAATATGTAGATGGCCCCCTAAGCAAATTTTATATACATCATTTAAAAATAGACTTTATTTCCAATCGTTCGGTACCAATAACTTTTGTCTACGATAATAATTTGTTAAGGAGTTAGTAGAGGGTGTTTACTTTTTTTTCCACGACTGTACATTTCACCTCTTCTCCCCCCCCCCCCCCCCTACTCCCCAACACTAAAAAAATTTAAATCTTTATTTTTATACAGAAAATTCTTCTATATAAATTATCCTCCTATTCCTCAAAATTACCACTTTCCCACTCCAGCCTAGAGATTTCAATATTTAAAGCTTTTTAGAAAATCGGATCTGCAAAGTCTGTTGCTTAATAATAAAATATATAATCATGTACACTTTTAATTATTTTTCACACAATCAATTGATGTCGTGATTAATAGTTGTTCTGAGCGAATATTGTGTTGGCTGGGCTGTCGTACAGACAGATCAATTGGAAGAGTACTGGCAATTAAAGCCAAGTGTTATTAAAGTTCACTGTAATTCAAGATGTTTAACCCCTTCGCGACAACAGCCCTTTGGTTAATTTTTAACCTTTTACTACAGGTTTTTTAAAACAGAAAATTTTCTGTAATTGAATCACAGAAATGCTTCCATTAAAGAAGGTAAACTTTGCAGTTAAAAATAAGTGGTGAGTATAATGAAGGATTCTGAACACCTTAAGTGGCCAAGTATACCGGTCGCTCATTCCCAAGGGCTTAAAGATGCTTTTTTGCTATTATAACCTTTAGGATTTACAATATAAAAAAATCTTAATCACTTCTGAGGTAAATAAAGACAGTGGAAAAAAATCAAGATGGCAGTGTTTTGATTGGCAAATTCTAAGCTGAGTAATTTGTGCCACAGAATGAAAAAAATATAAAGTTGTAATAATGTCCTCTTACAGATACTAAATCTTTAAGGTTTTTGATGTGTGAACTACATATGAATACAGTAGAAGATCTTTATAATGCACACCTTGGTATGAGAAGTTGTGCGTATTATAGTATTTTGCATTATATAGATCATATTTCATACATCATTAAATTTACTTCGTATACATGCTTTAAATTACATTCCTTGGAACCAGAAAATGTGCAAATTATGAAATTTTACATAATAGGTATAGATCACACATTATTAAATTACCTTAAAGATATTACCTTGAAATATAACATCCAAATATGCCTGGGCAAAATCATTATAAACAGTGGTAACTCATGACTGACAGTTTTGGGAACACTAAATGCATGGCTGGCCAATTTATTCTTTTTCACTATTTTTAATAATGAAATCTTTGCCTTATTTTTAGCAGAATTTTCTTCCATTAAATAAGGCAAAAATTTATAATTTAAAAAAAAAACCAACAACGAAAAAACTTTTGGAAAGCATGCATAGTGCTGCAAGAAAAACCTGTCATGAGCTGCTCTGATTATAACACTCATTTACAAAAAATTTTAATATAATAACAATGTTTTCATTACTCCAAAATAATGTGTTAAAGGCGATAATGTATCATATTTAGTGTTCCAAGAATTATATTATATACAAACATATTTGTAAAATACATGTGCTTCTTAACTGAAAAATTACATCTTCTGCATTAAATTTTTTAGTGGCAGGCTTTTGTGATTGAACAAGGACTGCTTGCAGAGTGCTTTTAAGGATTTTACAATATAAAATTATGGCTCTTGAACTACTATTAATCAAATACAGTAATAGGGATAAAAAAAATCATTAAATAGTTTATTTTAAAAAATTACTTGTATTTTCATCAGATATACTGATTATTACTACCATATGTTATGTGTAACATATTTATCAGAAAAGTTACAACTATTTTCATGAAGTTTTGGATCCCCCCCCCCCCCCTGACATACTGTCAAATTTCGCGAGGTTTTTTTTTCTTGTGATGTTCCTCCCCCGACCGAGAATAGAGCGGGTTTTTTACAATAAACTGATTAATTTTGTTTTTCTTTTATTGCTACTTTTTTATGTTAGTGTTGTGATCTTTCAAATGCTATTGCACAACGAGGCGATAAACGCGCTACTCTGTAAGTGGCACGGTAACCCTCCAGTATACAGGTGGAATTGATAAAAAGTGTTTTTGTAGTCGGAAAATGCGGAATTTTACAGAATAGTGACTGGTTTAATGAAAGCAGAATAAAAACTTAATATTTAATTTAAGATGCGAGTCAGATTAATATATTAATTGAAATGGTTACTGAGTAATCACTTTATTAGTTTATACAAAGTCTAATTATCATGACAGCTACAATGCAGCTGCTAATGAAATTTTGTGAAACCAATCTTTTCTAAATAGTAACATGTTCTGAATTGTTCTTATTTACAATTATACTTCATTACCACAAATACCAAATAAGGGAGCTGGCTACTTTTATATTTTTTAAAAGTAAATTATGTAAAGCTTTCTTTTAAGCATATTAACTTTAAAATTAAATAAAAACAAGTATCTTACTTTTGCAAAAAAGCTGTTTTATCTTATTTATCTATAAACTTTAATTACTAAATAAGGAAAAGTATCATGATGAAAATTTTTACTTTTAGGAGCTCAAAACAACCAGTCAGGATAAAATGGTTCATTTTGAGCTAATCGTGATAATTTAAGTATATAAAGTAGAATTTACTATCAGGCAAAAATATGTCCAAGACTGAAATCAGTCCTGAGACTGAAGGTCTTGCACCCATGGCTGTAATCAATTAGCCTAAAAGAAATGCTTCAGGTATTTTTTTTTCTGTTTTTCTTTTGTTACAGAGATAAACGGCATTTTTTTCCCCCTTTAGGTTAAATTTTATAAAAATAAAATACTACGATGCTTTAATTTTTGAAGCTGAAAAGAGTTGTATAAAAAAAAAAAAAAAAAAAAAAAAAAAAAGAAAGATGTCATTTTAAGTCAATTTTCGTTTATAATATTATTAGAAACGATTCGCAAATGAATCATTTTATAAACGGGATTAGAAATCTTAATTTTGATTTCGTCATACCTTTTATTTAAATTGTGCGTTCTTTAAAAATGAAAGATTTTGTTTAATTTCTTTAAAAGAAAACTCAAAATTAAATTAGTAATCTATCTGTATTACACTCACATATCACAAGAAATACCTATGCCACACATGAACGTTATTTTGTAAGGAAAACAGTTATAAGTATTGTTGAAAATAAAAACAATTCAGAACATTATACTAATTAGAAAGGATCGGTTGCAAAGAATGCTGTCTGGATAATTAGAAATTGTACTCACTTTTTCCCCTTGGAATACCATTTCAAGGTCTTTGATATTTCTTATTTCTTCAGTCAACTTCGCGTATCGCATAGTGATACATGGCGACGTCTTATGGCGAACGCGATGAATTTTCATTTCGATACGAGAATTTTCGATAAATATCGAATTTCGATACGAGAATTTTTTTTAAAAATGTGAAATATTTTCTCCTTAAAAAATGTTTACTTACTATGAATAACAATGAAATAAAATACCCATAATTACAAAATACTGCTCCATTTAAAAAAATCAGTCTAAGTATTTTAAAGCACATAATAAACTGTTTTCGTAATTTAAAAAAAGATTTATTGCCAATATTCAGATTTTTAACTGTGACCTAAACCGCGCAAAACTGATGTGCAACGTTCTGTCTGCTAGCCCGTAGAATAACATGTAATCCGCGATCCTAAGAAGTCCAATTTTTCATGCGGATTATATAAAAATTAAGAGTTTCCCTAGATACTGGGTTAGTCTTATCCACTTCGTCAAAAACAGATTCATTTTATATATTAATGTTTTTTAAAAAAATCTAGACCGTTTCGGAGAAAAAAAAAAGACAAACTTACACCATCGAAATTGCTTTCAAAATGGGTTTACAGATCTGAAAATATACTACACGTAGAATTGTAAAAAATTCAGAATAGGATTAGACTGCAGATATAAGACTGTTTTAAAAAAAATCATAACAATAGGACCTATATTTGATGAGTTATTAACAGGCGGCTTTTCACATTTTCTTTGATGTCGAGTTAGCTGTATATATGAGTTCCGCCATCTACGAATTCTACGATACGATACGATACGATTTTAGGCTTAAGGCTGCGTCACTCGGAATACTACCGTCTTCCATGATATAGTGTACCTAATAAAATTAAGGATGGATTTTACAATATAATGAAAATAAATTAAGTTTGAAACGTTGATGAAATCATGTGTTTTGCTGCGTTTTTGCTTATGTTTGTAGATTTTATTTTTTCTCATAAACTAATTTATTAATTGTAAAATCGATCCCAGATTTTATTAAATACACCATATTAAGGATACAAAAAATAATGAAGTGATTTGACACGCATTTGTAGAAGTTTTAGCGTTTTAAATGCAGTAATTTATCAGAAGACAGCAAACTTTAAAATTCTTTAATTATTTTAAATTAAAATTCTTAATTTTTACCCGTATTTTTTTTTTCTTATCAAAATCAGTTTTTCTAAGTATTACTTATATTAATATGTGTACATAATAAGTAAATGTGCATCTGAAAAAAAAAATCTTGAATGTTCTGCAAAGGATACTGTGTCCCCTTAATTCATATTTATTAGCCGCATGTTTTTATATTGCACAATGATTTGAACTATTACGGTATACTAAATAATCGCACTGATAATAGCTTAAGTAAATATTGTATACTGACCTTCATAATAATTTTGGTTATTATTATAAAAGCGGAATAGTTAATTTGATTTTATTTCAATATATTATTGCTATTTTCAATTATAAATTCAATTCCTAAATTTAAATTATTTTCGCTTTTAATTTAGTTTTTAAAATATATTTGTTTATTTCAAGCATGCGTACAATTAGAAAAGTAAGTCAAAGAAATGTATCCCTCCCTCCACCAGAAGTAAAATTATGAAAAAATCTGAAGATTGATACAAGTATACATTTTTCTAAACATGCATTCTGTCCTTGTTGATTCTAGATTAGAGGTGCACAACCTTTTTGAGAGAAGGGCCATTTACAAAAATGCCTGGGTTGTCGAGGGCCACACCAGTAACACAGAGATAATTCTATTTCTTGTAGGTGGGGGAATTTGTGACTTATAAAAAGCATGATTTCAGAGGAGTGGCAGTTTTACGCTTTTAGGTTCCCCTACCCATTCAACATACCCAATTCAGTTGGCAAGAATATATTAGCAGTTTATGTTTGTATATATAACAAGGATATAGCAAGGATTATTTTCAAGGAGTGAAAATATTCCTTGACTTTACTCGGGGGGGGGGGGGTAAATTTTGCTTTATTAAAAGTGCTAAAAAACAAACATAAGCATGAAAAAGGCTAG
Source organism: Maratus speciosus (assembly GCA_963932465.1). Lineage (NCBI taxonomy): Eukaryota > Metazoa > Arthropoda > Arachnida > Araneae > Salticidae > Maratus > Maratus speciosus. Next base: position 336,752,984 of record OZ010789.1, read on the forward strand.
TGCCGAAAAAATTTGAACTTTATGAAAGAAGTTAAATTGGCGAAACACGCAATTTTTCTGCAGCCGATCAACTAAATTTTTGATTTCCCCGTGCCTTATCGACAAAATTCACGATTTATCCACACCTTATCAACGAAATGCGAAATTTTTCCATGCCCAGTTTACGGAATTCGCGATTCTTAATTGACTGACAAAAAATTTCCCGCGCGGAATTGTCACGACTTTTTCCCGGGATAAGCTGCCGAAACTCGCGATTTTACCGTAGCCGATCGACGAAATTTGCAATTTTTTCGCACTTAATCGACAAAATTCGCGATTTTTCCACTGCCCTATGAACGAAATTAGCGACTTTTTCACATCCGATCGCCAAATTTCGCGATTTTTCCGCGCACGATCAACAAAATTCGCGATTTTTTCATGCCCAGTTTACGAAATTCGCGATTCTTAATTGACTGACAAAATTTTTCCCGCGCGGAATTGTCACGACTTTTTCTCGGGATAAGCTGCCGAAACTCGCGATTTTTACCGTAACTGATCGACGAAATTTGCAATTTTTTCGCACTTAATCGACAAAACTCGCGATTTTTCCACTGCCCTATCAACGAAATTAGCGACTTTTTCACATCCGATCGACAAATTTCGCGATTTTTCCGCGCCGAGTGAACAAAATTTGCGATTCTTAATTGACCAACTAAATTTTATATTTTTTCCTTTGGCATATTGGCAAAATTCGCGACTTTTTATAGCAGTAAACTGACGAAACTCTCGATCTTTCCGCAGCCGATCAACGAAATTTGCAATTTTTTTCGAGCTTCATCGAGAAGATTCGCCATTTTCCCGTGTGCGATCCACAAAATTCGCAATTTTTCCGCGCCCTGTCGACAGAACTCGCAATTTTTTCGTACTCGATTGACGAAATTCACGATTCTTAACTAACGAAATTTTATTTTTTCCCTCGGTAAATTGGCGAAATTCGTGACTTTTTCTTGGAATAAACTGACGAAACTCGCAATTTTTTCGCAGCCGATCAAAGAAATTCACGATCTTTCCACGTCCGATCGACTAAACTCGCGATTTTCCATTTCCAGATCGGCAAAATTCTCGATGTTTTGCAACCGATCGATGAAACTCGCGATTTTTCCGAAGTCGATCGACGAATCTCGCGGTTTTCCGCTCCCAATACACAAAATTCGCAATCTTAAATGACTGACGAAATTTGCAATTTTCCCTCGGCAAATTGGCGAAATTCGCGAATTTTTCCAGCGATAAACTGACAAAACTCGCGACTTTCCGCGCACGATGAACAAAATTCGCGCCTTTTCCGCGCGCGATCGACGAAAAACGCGATATTTCCGCTCCCGATTGATGAAATTCGAGATATTTTTCGACTAGCAACTGACGAAATTCGCAACTCTGAATTTCGGAATATTGATATCGGATAATGTTATCGGCCGGGCGATTAATGAAATTCGCGATTTTTAACTGATTGGCGGAATTTGCAATTGTTTTCCGCGCCAAATTGACGAAATTCACGATTTTTTCCTGCAATCTATATCGTCAAAAATTGCGATTTTTGCCAATTATAAATTGACGAAGTCGCGGGCCACACCTTAACCCCTTGCGGGCCTCTTTTGACCCGCGAGCCACAGATTGTGCATCCCTATTCTACATAAAACGTTATGACTAATTCCGGTTATAAAGAGGAGAAAATTTTCAGATGAGGATGAAGGAGATAGGCACAAAAAATGGCATCAGAAGAAAGCATGTCTATCGGATGTATGTACGAGTTATGTGAGTAATGCTCTATTTTAATTTTTTAGATTTAAATTTAAAAAGTGAACTAATTGTTCGTTTAAGGTTTACAACTTTATAAATGATAGATCATAGATGTGTGCCAATTCTACTTTTTAAAGAAAAATGATGACGTAATCCGGAAGTATATGACAGGTATACATATTTTTTAAAAGATACATTCGATATATGTATCCCTGTGAACTTTTGAAGAAAATTGTGATTCATTCTAGACCTCAAGATGTGGAATGTTCAGTTGAGGATGAAGGGGATGACTATGAAGCAAATAATTACAAGATAACTGTCTATGGAAAGAAAGTATAATTCTTAAATGAAATAAACTATTTTTTCCTTCAATTTGAATTTATAAAATAAAATATCTGTTTGTTTCAGGTCTACAAATATTTTAAAAAAAATAACAGAGGTATTTCCCTTCGACTAATTAAAAGAAAATGATGAATTAATCTACAAATTTATCACACGTATACATATTTTTTAAAAAGATGCAGTAAATATATTTGTCCCTGTCAATTTAAGAAGAAACGTTATTAAGCAATATAGCATCCTTGAGAAGAAAAGTCTCAAATAAGGAAAACGAGATGACAAAGAAAAAAAGAATTTTAAAAGGCATGCATATCTGAGGTATGTATGATTCCTAAGAGTAATACGCAAATTTGTTTTGTTCTGTTAGATTTTCTAATGTCAAATAATGGTTTGTTTCAGATATACATATATTAAAAAAATAGTTGCAGGTCAACAAATTTAAAAAGTATAGATCAAAGAGATGTTCCAATTCAACTTTTTAAAGGAAAAGGATGAAGTAATATGGAAGTATATTACTTTATATATGTAAATATTTAAAATGCTTTATATATTTAAAAAAAGATGCTTTAATTATTTGTATCCCTCTATATGTTTGAAGACAAATTATGATGTATTCTGCACTCAAAAGATAAAAAGTTAAGTTGAGTATAAAGGAGATTATCATGAAAGAAAGAATTGGAAGATAGCATAGATATCAGAGAAAACTGGGATTCCTAAGAGGAATTAACTATTTTTTACTTTGATTTGAATTTATTAAATAAAAAATGTCTTTGTAAAAAAAATCCCAGAGATGTTTCCCTTCGACCTATAGAAAGGAAATGTAAAGTAATCTGGAAGCTTATCACAGTTGTATATATTTTATATACTTATATACAATAACAGTATATAAGAAAAATATAAACAATGGCATCTATTTTAACAATCAGACAAGAATGTGAGAAGTTCTTTCAGGAAATGAAAAGTTATGATCCAAGTAAGTTGCAGAGAGGATGACGGTTGAGTAGGTAGGGAAAATATAGACTTCCTGGGATACATTCATACTTTGTTTGGCAAACAACGGATCAGGGAAACATCAAGCAATTTATCGACAACTGGTAAGTGTTTTGTGGCTATATTTTAGTTAATTCGGTGTTTTTTTAAGATATTTGTTTTTGTCCCCCTCTCCATACAAAAAATACATTGTTGTAATAAGGGATTTCTTTTCAGTGGTAAACATCTTGGGAGATAATTTTCTGCTCATTTTGTACTCTGTGTGTCCAGTTATGTAATATTAGAATATTAATGCACATTTAACAGCCACATATTCAGTACTTATTTACAAAAATTTGAATTATTACTGAATACTAAATAATGGCGATGATGTTAAAAGCTTAAGTATATATTACATTCTTACTCACATTATAATTTTGTGTTTCCTTATAATATTGAAATGTTTATTTAAAATATAAATTCAAGTTCTAAATTTAAATTATTTTCGCTTTAAATTTATTTTTAAAAATGTTTTGTTTATTTTAGGCACATGCATGATTAGAAAGTTGACAAAGAAGTGTTCCCCCCATAAATGAGAAGTCAAAGGATGAAATTACCTTGAATATTGATACGCGTAATTATTTTCATAAAGATATAATAAAATGTGTCTCTAATGATGTTGGAAGAAAGATTGTGACTCTTACTGGTAATCAAGAGAAGATAAGTTACAAATGAGGATAAAGATGATAAGTTACAAATGAGGATAAAGATGATTAACACAAATAATGAAATCAGAAGAAAGCATGTATAACGGAGGTATATATGGGTCCTCTCAGTAATATTCTATTTTTCTTTTTTTTTTTTTTTTAATTTATCTATTTGTTCGTTTCATATCAAAAAATTTATAAAGGTTTTTTTAAAGCAAAATGTTGAAATAATCTCTAAGTATATCACAACTTTGCACATTTTTTAAATATATGTACCCATCTGAATTTTTGAAGAAAAATTATGAATTATTCTGGTTCTCAAGAGATCAAAATTTCAGTTCTCCTTCTACATACAGAAAGAAAATGATGAAATAGTTTGGACGTTTTTCTAAAGTATACATATTTTTTTAAGATACTGTAATAATGCGTCTATGTGAATTTTAGAAGAAAGTTATTAAGCAATATACAATTCTCGAGAAAAAAAATTCAGGTGAGGGTAAACGATGTGGTAAAGAAACAAAAAATTTAATAGAAGGCATACATATCTAAATTACATATGATTCCTAATAGTAATTAGCTAATTGTTTGTTCTGTTTGATTTTCTAGCGTGAAATACTGGTTTGTTTCAGATTTACACACATTAAAAAAAATCAAAGATGTGTTTTCCTTCCATTTATAGAAAGAAAGTGATGAAATATTCTGGAATTTTACTACAGATATACATGTTTTTTGAAAATGTACTTTAAAAATAAGTAACCCCGTTAATTTTAGGCAAACAATTATGAAGTAATCTGGAAGACAAGTAAAAAAAAAAAAATCTTCAAATGAAGATGACGGAGGTAATCATAAAAAGAAGCATTCTGAGGTTTGTAAGTTTCTCAAGAGTAATCAAATGAATATTCTTGATATAGAATTTAATAAAGCTTATTTGTTCATTTCAGTTATAAATGAATATAAAAACAATAGTTATTCCAACAATGAATATTTGTTTGTTGAACAATCCTTGCATCTTTAGAACGGAAAACACAAGTATAAAAATGACAGTGTTAAATGAACAATATGATCGCGTCCATTTTAACAAGAATGTGAGAAGTTTTTGTAGGAATACAAATTAATCAAACACGCAAGTTGCAATTGAGTAGATAGGAAAAATATAGATCTCATGGGACACATTAATATACTTTACTTTACAAAGAATGTATCAGGGCAAACACTTCTCTGGCAAACATCAAGCAATTTATCGTTAATTGGTAAGTGTTTCGTGACTATATTTTAGTTAACTCTATAAATATGCATAATTTCTGTATATAAAGTACTATTACATGTAGTATAATTTATATTGACTGCGAAATTTTCATATAAATGGATACACAGTGATTTGGTTTTTTCTGTTTCCTCCCCCCTCTAAAAAATACATTGCTGTAATAAGGGATTTTTTCTGTGGCAAACATTTAGCAATATCTTAAGAGTTAATTTCCTACTCATTTTGTACAACGTGTATCCGATTATGTAACATTAGAATACTAATGCAAAATTATCAGCCACATATTCAATACTTATTTATAAAAAAATGAATTATTTCTGAATACACAATTGAATACTAACTAATGGCATTTATAATAAAAGCTTAAGTGTACATTATATTCTCACTTTCATGATAATTTTGAGTTTCATTATAATATCGAAGTGTTTCTTTAAATTATAAATTCAAGCCCTAAATTTAAATTATTTTCGCTTTGAATTTATTTTCTTTAAACATATTTGTTTATTTTAGGTATAAATTTGATTAGAAAGATAAGTCAAAGAAGTGTTTCCCACATAAATGAGAAGATAAATCATGAACTTATCTGAAAGATAGATACACCTATATTTTTTTCCAATGATGCATTAAAAATGTGTCCCTGTTTATTTCGGAAGAAAGGGTATGACTTATTGTGGTGTTCAAGAGAAGAAAAGTATCAGATGAGGATATAGTAGATGAACACGAAACAAAGAATCAGAAGAAAGTATGTACAACGGAAGAAGTATGTATAATTCTTATGAGTAGTATTCTAATTTATCTTAGATTTTTTTTTAATTAAAAATGTTTCCTCGTTTTTTATTTGAGGATTTTAACTTCAAAGAAGATAGATCAAAGGGTTTTTTCAGTTCGACATTTTGAAAGAAAGCGATGCCAGACATATATCATAGGTATACGTATTTTTAAAAATAATGCATTAAATATATGTATCCCTGGTAATTTAAAATGAAAATCTATGATGTATTCTGCAACGCATATGTTGAAAAGATCAGCTGAAGATGAAGGACCAGATCATAAAACAAAGTATTACAAGAAAGCATGTATATAGAGGTATGTATGATATCTAAGTGTACTAAACTATTATTATTTCTCAAATTGAATTTATAATTCTTTTTTGTTTAGGTTTATAAAGAAAAAAATTCGAAGAATAGTTACCGTTCGACCTATAGAAAGATAATGATGAAGTAATTTGGAAGTTTATCACATGTGTACATATTTTATTAAAACATGGAATAAAAATATGTTTCCCTGTGTATTTAACAGAAAGTTATTAAGTAATCTAGAAGTCATCAAAAGAAAAGTTTCAAATGACGATGAAAGCGATGACAGAGGAACAAAGAATTTAAAATGAAGCATACATGTCGGAGGTATGTATGATTCCTATGACTCATATTCTGTTTTTTCCTTAGACTTAGGATTTAAAAAGTTAACTATTTGTTTGTGTCAAGTCTCGAAATTTATAAAAGATAAATAAAAGAGATGTTCCAATTCGAAATCTTGAACCAAAAAGATGAAGTAAACTCGAAGTATATTACAAGTACATACATGTTTATTTTAAGAATCCACTAAATATATGTATCAATGCGAATTTTAGAAGAAGAATTATGATTTATTCTGGTATTTTAAAGATGAAACGGTCAGTTCAGGATGAAGCGGAAGAGCACGAAACAAATTACTAAAAGAAAGTATGTATATCCGAAGTATGTGTGATTCCTGTGACTCATATTCTGTTTTTTCCTTAGATTTGGATTTAAAAAGTCAAGTATTTGTTTGTGTCAAGTCTACAAATTTATTAAAGATAAATAGAAGAGATGTTCCAATTCGAAATCTTGAAATTAAAAAAAATGAAGTAAACTGTAATTATATTACAGGTACATACATGTTTATTTTAAGAATGCATTAAATATATGTATCGCTACGAATTTTAGAAGAAAAATCATGATTTATTGTGGTATTTTAGAGATGAAAATGTCAGATGAGGATGAAGTGGATGACCACGAAACAAATTATTAAAAGAAAGCATGTATATCCGAAGTACGTATGATTCCTAAGAGTAGTAAACAATTTTCTTTTCGTATTTTCGTTGATTTGAATTTAAGAAGTAAAGTATATGTTTCAGGTCTACAAATGTTTGAAAAACATCAAAGAGAAGTTTTCGATCCATCTAAAGTAAATAATTGATAAAGTAATCTGGAAGTTTATCACAGGTAAACATATTTTTGAAAAAGATGGAATAAAAATATGTATATCTGTTAATTTTAGAAGAAAAGTTTCTAAGTAATCTAGAAGCAGTGATAAGAAAAGTTTCAATAGAGGATGAAGGCGATGACTACGATGTAAATAATTAGAAGAAAGCATATATGTTGGAGGTATGTATATGCATGGTTCCTAAACGTAATAAATTATTTTTTTCTTTGGTTTGAATTTAAGAAATAACATATCTGTTTGTTTCAGGTCTACAAATGTTTGAAAAAAAATCAATGAGATGTTTTCGACCCACCTAAAGGAAGAAAATGATGAAGTAATCTGGAAGTTTATCACAGGTATACATATTTTTAAATGAATGGAAACAAAAAATAAGTATCCCTGTGAATTTTAGAAGAAAAGTCTTAAGTAATCTAGAAGCAGTGATAAGAAAAGTTTCAAGAGAAGATGAAGGTGATGACTACGATGTAAAGAAATAGAACAAAGCATATATGTCGGAGGTACTATGTATGATTCCTAAAAGTAAGAAACTGGTTTTTTCTTTGGTTTGAATTTAAGAAATAAAATATGTGTTTGGTTCAGATCTACAAAAGTTTAAAAAAATCAAAGAGATGTTTTTGATCCACCTAAAGAAAGCAATTGATGAAGTAATCGGAACTTTATCACAGGTATACATATTTTTGAAAAAAGGAAAAAATAAGAATCCCTGTGAATTTTAGAAGAAAAGTTATTAAGTGATCTGGACGCAGTGATAAGAAAATTTTCAAGGGATAATGAAAGCGATGACTACGATGTAAAGAATTAGAAGAAAGCAAATATGTTGGAGGTATGTATATATATGATTTCTAAATGTAATATACTATTTTTTCTTTGGTTTGAATTTAAGAAAAAAAATATTTGTTTGCTTCAGGTCTACAAATGTTTGAAAAAAATCAAAGGGATGTTTTCGATCTACCTAAAGGAATAAATTGATGAAGTAATCTGGAAGTTTATCGCAGGTATACATATTTTTTTAATGGAAAAAAAATAAGTATTCCTTTAAATTTTAGAAGAAAAGTTTTAAATAATCTAGAAGCAGTGATAAGAAAGCTTCAAGAGAGGACGAAAGCGGAAAAGGATGAATGCGATGACCAGGATGTAAAAAATTAGAAGAAAGCATACATATCGGAGGTACGTATGAATCCTAAAAATAATGAACTACACTGTAAAAAAAAATCCGACCAGTTTTCCTGTAGGAATCGGAAAAATAGTTGCCCTTATTGTACCGGAAACTTTTCCGACCCAGCTCGGAATAAAATCCGTAAAAAAAGGAAATAGTCAATAAAACTGTATTTTACTAATTTTATTCCGATTTTACGGATTTTATTCCGAACTGGATCGGAAAATTTTCCGGTAAAATAAGGGCAATTATTTTTTCGATTCCTACAGGAAAACTGGTCGCATTTTTTTTTTTTTTTTTTTTTTTTTTTTTTTTTTTTTTACAGTGTATTTTGTGTTTTCTGAGATTTGGATTTGAAAGAAAATATTTGTTTGTTTCAGGTCTTTAAATGTTTATAAAAAATCCGAGTGTTGTTACGTTCGACCTATTAAAAGAAAATGATGACGTTAACTAGAAGTATATCACAGGTATGCACATTTTTTTTTAAAGCTGGAAATATATATATATATATATATATATATATATATATATATATATATATACCTGTGAATGTTAGGATAGAAGTTATTAAGTAATCTAGAAATCATGAGAAGAAGCATTTCAAGTACGAATGAAAAAGATGATAAAAGAAAAAAGAATTTTAAAGAGAGAATACATGTCGGAGGTATGTATGATTCTTATGAGTAATGTTCTATTATTTTTAAGATGTATTTAAAAGTCAGCTGTTTGTTTGTTTCAGATCTACAGATTTATAAAAGTTAGATCAAAGAGATGTTCTAGTTTGAATTTTTGAAAGAAAATTATAAAGTAATCTGAAGTAATAACAGGTATGTATATTTTTTAAATATTTGTAGCTCTTCTAATTATAGAAGGAAAAAGAAGAAAAATTCTGATTTATTCTGGTATTTAAGAGACAAAAAATTCAGTTGAGGATGTAGGAGATGACCTTGAAACAAACAATTAGAAGACAACATGTATATACGAGGAATATATGATTCACAAGTGTAACAAACTATTTATTTAATTCGGTTTGAATTTATTTAATGAAATACTTGTTTTTGTTTAATTCTACAAATGTTTAAAAAAAAATCAAAGCCATGTTTCCCTTCGACCTAAAGACAAAAAATATGACGTAATCTGCAGTATATCCACATCAGCATGTACACATATTTTTTAAAGAGATGCAATAAAAATATGTATGTCAGTGAATTTTAGAAGAAAAGTTATAGGGTCAATCCATTTCAAGTGGTCCAGAAAATCATTTATTCGTTGCTTGACCATTTTTAAAAAATCTGAAATTTTTTGTACAACAACCCTAACATGATGGAAGTTCAAAATGACTATTATTTTAATTTTATTAATTTTTGTTTGCGCATGGCGGCCATCTTTGCTTCATCCTCTGCAGAAATTTTCTCACAAGAAGGGTTTACGGAATTGTAAATAATTCATCGTTTATTTATCCAATTCAACTGCGGATTAAAGCAATTTGTACAGAATACATTGAGCTAAAAATCTGGTAATAGAGTAGTTTCCGAAACTAACTGCTTATTGGTAAAATTTAAGCATAAAGTTTCAGTTTTTTTCCAAAATTTGTCCATTTATAAGAGGAAATTTTTCTAGCAAGGAAAACTGTCAACATGACATAATTTTTTTTACAAATAGGCCGAAAGTACTTGTACTCACACGCCGAGTTCCAGATCTGAGACTTGCTTTCTCTTCGCTAAAAAAATTCGCAAATTTTTCAAAAATGACAAAAGGCTTTGATGTCTCTGGTGGGGCACGAGATAAAAATCTGAATTTTTTTTAAATAAGGGTATTGTATGGTAGTGTTATGCACAAGAAATTTCAGGTTGGAGATTTGACTACAAGCTGATATATGGCAAGGGCAACATGTCAAAACAATACTGACAAACTATTGTTTTGTTGTAGTCACAGCTAAGTATTTATCTCAGAGTGTCATTTAAATTTATGTTTTTGATCATCTTTAAACAATAATAACAGAAAATAAAGCCCTTTTCAAAGCTTAGCAATTAATTAAAAAAATAATTATGCCTAAGGCCATACATTTTGTATGGTTTCAGTAATTTTTGTTGTAAGTAATTTTAGTAACTAAAAGAAACCTCAGCACTTTTACATAAAGAAAAAAAAACATTTTTATACAAGACCTGAGACAAAAAATACATAGGGAAAAAGAAAAGCTGTTAATGTTGTCATACTTGTTGAGACATGATCAGACGTGTCAAAACACATTCTTGCTTGTTGGTTCAAACACCACAATTTTGATCTTTCTCAAAATTTTATTTGTAGGGACCAAGTCTTGTCATCTCTTGATAACTTGATTGAAGATCTTGGCCCTGCTGGCTCATAGAAATATACTTTGAAATCACTATGTGCAAGTCTCAATTCATTAATAATTTCTAGCTTACTTCTTATGCAAAAATGTGATTTTTCTGCAGTGTAAATTTTGAAAAGGCTTTGGATATCTTTTCTTTCTGAAAATTACTTGAGGCTGATGCATGGTAACATCGCATAATGTTTCATTTACAGGAACATACTTATGGTAGGAACAAATTTCAGGGACTGGCAAGCAGAATTAAAATTGTGGTTTTTAAACCAACAAGCAGGAATGTGTTTTGACACGTTTGATCATGTCTCAACAAGTATGCCAACATTAACAGCTTTTCTCTTTCCCTATTCTATTTCTGTCTCAGGTCTTGTATATATATATATATGTATATACCATATATATATATATATATATATATATATATGTAAAAGTGCTGAGGTTTCTTTTAGTTACTAAAATTACAACAAAAATTTCTGAAACCATACAAAATATAGGCCTTAGGCATAATTATTTTTTTATTAATTTCAAAAGGCTTTATTTTCTGTTACTATTATTTAAAGATAATCTTAAAAATAAATTTAAATGATACTCTGAGATAAATACTTAGCTGTGACTACAACAAAACAATAGTTTGGCAGCATTGTTTTGAGATGTTGCCCTTGCCATATCTCAGCTTGTAGTCAAATCTCCATCCTTAAATTTCTTGTGCAAAACACTACCATACAATACTCTTATTAAAAAGAAATTCAGATTTTTATCTCGTGCACCACCAGAGATATCAAAGCCTCAAAAGTGCGATGTTCATCATTTTTGAAAAAAATGGGATTTATTTTAGCGAAGAGAAAGCAAGTCTTAGATCTGGAACTCGGTGTGTGAGTACAAGTACTTTCGACCTATTTGTAAAACAAATTATGTCATGTTGACAGTTTTCCTTGCTAGAAAATTTTCCTCTTGTAAACGGACAAATTTTGGAAAAAAACTGAAATTTTATGCTTACATTTTACCAATAAGCAGTTAGTTTCGGAAACTACTCCATTACCAAATTTTTTATCCCAATGTATTCTGTACAAATTGCTTTAATCCGCTCTTGAATTGGATAAAATAACGATGAATTATTTACAATTCCGTAAACCCTTCTTGTGAGAAAATTGCTGCAGACGATGAAACAAAGATGGCCGCCATGCAGAAACAAAAATTAATAAAATTAAAATAATAGTCATTTTGAACTTCCATGATGTTAGGGTTGTTGTACAAAATATTTCAGATTTTTTAAAAATGGTCCAGCAACCAGTGCTGGACCACTTGAAATGGATTGACCCTATAAAGTAGCCTAAAAGCCAAGAGAAGAAAAGTTTCAAGTGAGCATAAAGGAGTTGTCTACGATGCAAGGAATTAGAAGGAATCATGTATGTCGGAGGAATGTATGATTCCTAAGAGTAATAAACTAATTTTAAATTGGATTTGAAAATGTAATGCAAAATATTATTATTTTTATGCCCACAGATATTTAAAATAATAAATGAAAGTTATTTTGTCATTCCATTTCTAGAGGGAAAGTGGAGAAGTATTCTAGAAATTTATTACAAATATGCATGTTTTTTTTAAATGTACAGTCGTGGGAAAAAAAAAAGTAAACAACCCTTACTAACTCTGCTCAAAATTATCGTAGAAGAAAGTACTGGTACTACACGATTGATAATAAAGTCTACTTTTAAATGATGTATATAAAATTTGCTTAGGGGTGATCTACATAGTAAAACGTACAATAACTTTGTTTTATTCCAATAGCAGTACACAATTCTGACAGCATAAATGAGTTCTACACATTTCCATTATCCTAACACAAATTTTTATGCAATTCGGACCATGAATTTCCGAGAAATTAATTATTTCAAAATGAGCGTATTTTAGGGGCTGTATCAAGATTGAAGTTCAGTGTTGGATTGTAGACCGAGAGAGCCTCCTTCTTGATCAAGGCATCTTAAGCGCCACTCAAGCAATCATTGAAGACTGCTAGACTACAGGATAGTATAATAAATTTCAAAATTCTAGTCATTTCTATCATAGATGACCCCTTAAACCATCATTTTGCCGTTTTTTAAGCATAACTTGAATACTATTTAGAAGAAAAATGTAAAATTTTGGATTTCCATAAAACAGGACTTAATAAATATAAATCCATCAAAAAATTGCAGGTTGCAATTCATAATTTTTTCGAATATCAATTTCATGATACATAATTCATATCATAAAATTGTAAATTCAATGTACTTATGTTTCGGTACTTTAGTATTATTGCTACATAAAAATTAGCACATTAGGAGTATCATTTCAGGAGATATTAATGAAAATATGAAAATATAATTTAACATTAGAGGCGTTGAACTTTGAATATTTATAATTCAAAACCTTATCATTCAGATGACTTGAAATTTGGTTTCTAGTCATAGTTTGAACCGAAGGTTTGAAATATCTTGTTAAAATTGAGTATTGCCATTGAAAGAAATTATGTTTGGGTTCGTTTTAATATGTAGATGTCCCCCTAAGCCAATTTTATATGCAGCATTTAAAAGAAGACTTTATTTCCAATCTTTCGGTACCAGTCATTTTCTTCTACGATAATTTGTTGAGGAGTTAGTAGGGGGTGTTTACTTTTTTTTCCGCGACTGTACATTAAAATTATGTAACGCTGTTTATTTCAGAAGAAAGATTTTGAAGTAAACTGGAAGACATGTGATGAAACGCTTCAAATGAGAATGGCGGGGATAATCACGAAAATAAGTATTAATGCAACATGTGTATAATTGAGATATTTACATTTCTCACGAGTAATAAAATGAACATGCTTGATGCTGAATTTAAAATTAAAAACATTTTATTTCAGTTATAAATGAATATCTGAACAATAGGTATGTAAGCAATTAATATTTATTTGTTGAATAAATGCTTACATCTTTATATCTTAGAAAACGTATATAACAGAATATAACAAAATGTAAACAATTGCGTCGCTTTGAATAAAAGTACAAGAAGAATCATCAAAAATTAAATAATATATGACAACTGATGGCCACTCACGAAAAATTTGGGAAAAACTTGTTTTGGCATTAGAAATGAAGATCCATTGAGTCCCCCCAAAATAAAGTTGTTTTAAAATGTTTTGAGGGGCAAAAGAGGATCCTTTTTAACTCAGGTAGGGGGGGAAATCAAAATTTTTTAAACAGGTCAAAAGGGGTATCTTTTATTATGCATATTTTAATTCTGAATAGAATACTCTTGTTGATAAGGTCATTTGTTACAAAGTTACGGATGGTTTTGTGAATACAAAGTCGAAAAATATACTTTAATGCAAGTAAATAGGTTTTTACAGTAACAACTGATGAACATTCGCGAAAACTTAGGATGAACTTTGTTTTGGCGCTAGAAATAAAAATCCGAAATAAAAGAAATAAAGTTGTTTTACCGTGTTTTAGTAAGGCACTTTAACAAGGGAGGGTATTAAACTTTCTCAAATAGGTCATGTGTGGCATCGTTTATTATCCATTTTTAAATTCTGAATCCATTGAAATCGTCCTCAAGTCCATTCGATCATTCGTTACAAAGTTAACTTAGGTTTTATGAATACAAAGTCATGAATGGTTTCATGAATACAAAATTATGAATGAAAGAGTTTAGGTAATAACAGTCAATAAAATGTCTTACCAAGATATAACTGGAAGTCTCAAAGTTTACTTGTCATGCTTTTTCTGTAAGAAGAAAAAAAAAACAATTCATGATATCTTCTCTTATCATGCCGCAGGTCGCAGGTGGAATTCTGGGGTAATACGACTGTTGCTAGATGTTAGAACTGTTAATTTTATGCTTACGACAGGGGAGTGACAACAAAACCAAAGGACATTTTTTCCCGGAAAATACAAACAATGAAAAGTCTTTACTTTTTTTAATTCTTAGTACCTAATATATGATAGTTTTTATTAATTGAAACAACAAATTTATCGTAAATATATTTAGATGGCGAATTTTTAAGATTCACTGTTGTGCGAAAGTGGAGACAGAGAGACAGAGGAAAGACATTTATCACCTTTTTTTTATGGCATATATTTATAAATAATATGTTTTGTTCAATAATAGAAACATAAAAACATGTGATTAATAATTTATTCTAGCATTCTGTTTGTTTTTATACATGTTTATTTAGTATTTTTGAAGCGGGACAAGAATTTCGTTTTCCATCAAAAATAAACCAGTACACGTTTTTATATAGAGCGGGTAATTGTAAAATTAATAAGTTTGGGTTTTGTTTGTATAATTGGGATCCTATAAAAAACAATATAGTAATATTTGAGAGTTTTTGTATAATTATTGGTCATTGGTTTTAGCGTATTTTATGCATCACATGGAAATCGTATTTATTTAATACTATAAACATATTGCGTATATAGCTTAATGCTTAAATTGCTCTATAATTTTTAATTAATTATTTCTAACATTTAATTTTTATATTAAAATGTTTAACTCTTTCTATATTTAACCTCTCTTAACTGTCCATTTTTTAATCTTATTATAATTTATTATATTATATTATATTATATTATATTATATTATATTATATTATTTCAATTTCATTACATGTGATTTTTTTATGTTCTCAATTATTATTAACTTTTTCCTAACTTACCATTAAAGTTTATTTTATTATTTTTTCTTTTTCTTTTAATTAGTACTAACTTTCTCCATTTTTTGATGTAAAAATAATTATATTTATATCATTTTGTTTCAGATCTACAAATTTATAAATGATAGATCAATGAGATGTTCCAATTTGAAGTTTTGAAAGAAAATTATATCTGAAGTAATCACAGGTATGTATATTTAAAAAAAGGCTTTAAATATTTATAGTTCTGCGTAGGAATCGGGGGAAAATTACAGGATTTAGGGGTCTCTTTTCTGAGGAAAAGTAGAAAGAGTGTTAGAATATATGAAGAGTGATGATTCTTAATTTTTAGAGGGAGTGATTAATCTTTACTTCAAGATCCAAAAACCATCGATTATTTAGGTACTCTGTTGTAAAGTTGCCATATCAAATATTTGCTCGCTAATGGCGACCTGGTGACCAGAAATTTCGTTCCCTGATCTAAATTAAATGCCACGTTTAACTATATGATGGCCATATTGTTAAAAAGACTCTTTTTGGGAAGCCTGTTTGGTGTAATGAGATTATATTATTCTCATGAAAAGCATTTGAGAAATATATGGAAGGTACAGATAAAACTGGAATTACTACATTCAAATTACACCAATTATAACTTGTTCTAGCAAAAAGTGAGTTACTTCTTACTTTCTCTTACTTTCTTTTTAAAAGGTACGAACAGATTCTGTAAAAGTGTCTGCAGTTGTAACCAAATCGTCTGGAAGATATCCATCATCTGGGAAATTTCCATGAATTGTACATCTGCTATGCATTATTCGTAATCGAGTATTTAATACTTAAATGCGTGCTTTTTTATTTTGTTTCGAAAAAACTATATATGATTCTCTGAAAGGTTTATTACATAGGAAAAATAATGAAAAAATTCAGAAATATATTTTTCATATAATACGTCAATCTTTTCTTCAGTTGCACATCTGCAATCGAAGTAAAAACTACTGTCGTGTGGTTGTTTTACGCTAAAATAATGTAAATTAGTAAATACTTTTATAAATATGTCTGTAAATATCTTTTTTTATATAATTACTAGCAGACCCGCCCGGCGTTTCCCGAGGTCCGTAAATAATAACTTTAAACAAAACTGAAGTTTGTATGATTTTATATGTTTTGGAATTCTTTTAAATGAACCTAATTTCGGAGGCCCGCATTGCCTTCCGCAACTTCTAGAGTGTTCCCAACAAACTTCTTTCCAAACGAACCTGTAACCTGGGTCTCCGTTAACTAGGGCAACATGTACCTGAACTGCTCCGCACGTGCCGCAGACAATCAAAAACGAAGTTGAGTGAGCCAAATCTCGTAGTAATTTAAAAAAACAAAGAATGCATCATTAACGTTAGAAAATGTTGGTAACTGAAGTGTAAGATAAAATTTAATAATACAGAAAGTAGCCAAAATGTAATCAAAGTTCAATGAACCAAATCTCGTTGAAATTGCGTCCTTAGAATCCGAAGAAAATGTCCCCTCCCCTGATAAATTTCACGAATTACTTTTAACATTAACACGATATTTAATAAACGGATGAAATCCCTCATCTAAAGTTACCTTTAAAGTAACGCGATTTTTAATTTACGGCTGTAGTTTGTAAACGTAAGTTGATGCTGAAAAAGGAGATTAATGTTTGAAAAAGCGGTCGCTGTGGTATAAAGAAAGACCGGGCTCTGGGTGCCAGGGTCTTAACTGGAATGTAGTTTGGTATAAGAAAATATTTTTATAGTTTTAAAGTAGCTGGAGGACGCTGAAACTATGTTAAAGAAAATATTAATAGAATCGGATATTTTTTAAAGAAGCTGCAACAATGACTCCAAGAAGCAGATTAATTTTCATAATCGGTAGTAGCTGAAGTCTGGGAAATTTTTTTTTTCATTCATGTAGTAGATGGATGACTTAAGAAATTGTTTAAAAAAAGAAGCTATTGAATTGAGCTGCTATAACAAAGGGCTCAAAGAGGGCTAACTGATAAGGGCCCTAACATGAAAACTTGTTAAAAAATCTAAGTTCTTAGCACTTTAGATCTTCAATTATTCAAAATTAAGCATAGGATATCAATAAATGATTAGAATAAAATTTTAAAGAAATACGCAAAAAATGGGGGGAATGCTTAAATCAGGGCGTCAAGTAAAAATAAGAGGGTATTGGTCCGGGGAGAAGAGTGAAAGACTCAACTTTAAAATTTTGCTTTGAGAATGCAAGAAAAATAGATGGTGAAAAATGCATGCCGCACAAAACCTGCAAGGGGCCCCCACAGGGCCCTATGGAACCCTAAGGTGCCCCAGGATTTTATCTGGAATATAGTAACGGGAGAGTAACTAAATGAAAAAGGGTTCCAAAAATGAAGATCGGATGAAGAGGATGCAATTTATTTACAATTTTATGGTGCAAAAAAATTTAAGGGCCGTGTACTGAGCCCCAAG
The DNA here is from genome assembly GCA_963932465.1 of Maratus speciosus. Lineage (NCBI taxonomy): Eukaryota > Metazoa > Arthropoda > Arachnida > Araneae > Salticidae > Maratus > Maratus speciosus. The sequence goes on from OZ010789.1 coordinate 336,770,905, forward strand.
GGGCCAGGGACTTAAGTAGCATGCGGTTACGTATAAAGATATATTTTAATAGATTTTAAAGTAGTCAGAGGATGCTAGAAATATGTTAAAGAAAATTGCAAGTAATTCCGATCACCAAGCGCTTTCCGATCCTTACTGCTTCCAATTTATCTTCAATTTTAAAATCTGGAGAACTGGTTAAGAAGATAGATACGAGCATCAATAACACAAGTTCTAAATACGTCATCATAATGAAGCTATTCATGAAAATTAATACTATTAAATATTAATTCATAATAATTAAATATTAATTGTTAAGTAATGTTTTTTCTATTGAAAATCTGAAGAAAAAAAGAATTGATAAGTTCCCTTACATGCAGATAATATAGCTTTAAAACTATTCTCCGCCACAACCACACAGCTGCAACCATTCAACTCTTTTTCCAACTCGGTTCCTTTTCAAACTATAAATAATATTTATCAATGCACCTATACATTTATTTATTTAACACGTTGAGTGCCACGGTGACTGACACTGAAGCTAAAAAATTTACAATGTTTTAAGTAATTTTTAAGAAAGTATAATCCTGTGATAAATAAAAGATAAATAAATTTTAAATAAATTTTCAGTAATTACTTAAAACAATATATATATATTTAGTTTTATATCATATTTTAGACCGTCAATCATCGATGAATGATGCGTTCTAAACGGAAAGTTCAGTGTCAGTCACCGGTGACTGACGTGGCGCTTAACGTGTTAAAAACTGAAACCCCATTACAGGTTTTTCTGACACTGCATTTTCCGGGAATGTTGTCCCAGAATTTTATTAATGCATGAGTGTAGTAGCTACATTCCTTCAAAATAGTATCCAGAAGCAAAAATCATTGATCTGCAAATCCCCAGTTTTTTCTATGAATGGTTTAAAATCTAAAGGAAAAGTTGCAATGCTTCAATGCTTGTTACGTAAGAATAAAATCCTTTCAATGCATGTTTAGTTTTCGAAAGAATACTTGTTTGGTAATCGCAGGAGAAATAGCATGAAATGATAAATATTTTGATTTTATTAGTTTTTACCAATAACAAAAAAGAATTCTGTAAGAAATTGATCTAAAATTAAGCATAAATTAATCCTTTATCTTAATACTTTTAATAGCTTAGAATAAAAACTCCAAATATTTTATTTAAAAATTTGATAATTTTATTGAATTTCTAATTAATATATATTCTTAAGAAATACAAAAATTTAAAAATATTCCATCCCTAATAAAAGTGCAACAAGATAAAATATCTCAAAAAATCTAATTAAAATAAATGGGAGAAAATGTTATTTAATTTCAAATATGAAAATAATTGGGATATTTTAATTATCTATGTATTTTAAACACAAACAGGATTTTGTTTTGTCATCCGCCATGAGCTATGTCTAATGACCAAACTTTAATATTTATTTTTTAACTAAATGTTCATTTGTAGATTAGCCATTTTTTAAATACAATTTCTAATTGAAAAAATAAAGGTAATGATAACTATTCGAAGTTGTGACAATCAGACTACTTCAATTGTTGCAGAGAAAAGAGCAATAGTAGGTTTATATTTTATTGATTATATGTTTAATGGTAATATTTGCCGTTAAAATTTTAAAATATATATTTTTTCCATATAAACATTATGTTTAAGATAATGAAAGAGCTTATGGACCCTAAAAGTGACTTTACAGCAATAAAATACGTCCGTTGAAAAACATGAATCAAAAAGTCCTGTCCAAGCATCAAAATGGCATAATTTTTAGTGACTTTTTGCAACTTTTTACAACAATTGTGTAAAAATTATAATGCACATTGTCTTTCAATCCATGTATACGAAAATTAGGTTTAAAACGGTTTGAAAAAAGCTTCTAACTTTACAATGGTTTCTAATCGGCAGCATGTTTCCGTAAGTGAAAATGACGTCAAGTTTAAAAATATAGACCGGTTTCATAAAATAGTTACATTTCAATACAAGTTGAAAAATGGTTTTAAATAATTTTTATTTCTTCAGATACTGTGTTTGGGACCATAGAGCCTTAAAATTATATTGGCGGAATGAAAATTACCAGTTTTAGTTTTTGACACAATGTTAATTTTATTTTTTTAGTTTTATGATTAAAAATGCATGTTTATGATGTCATTTTCAGTTGGTGAAATCGGTCTGGTATTCTGCGGCTAAGACCCTTGACAAAGGAAAGGAGAAAAATACTTCGGCGTGTAAAAACAATATATTTAACAAGCAGTGAGAATGTTCATTAATAAAACTGAAATATTTCACTACATATCCGTCTAAATAGCGAAAATGTCTGGACTTTTTACTCTTCTAGTGCTGGAATTTGGACGTCAAGTAATAGCTTATAGAAACGATATTCTACATCCTATATATGAGAAGTGTGGAACTCGTCTGTACGCAAAGTTTACCGCTGGTAAACATGACATCAACTTTTGCTGGGAATATATCCATTATTAAATTATTAATCAATGAAATATACATAGATCAAAAATATGAAAAGTTTGCGCCGCTGAAATTAACGTCCTACTTAGATGGAAATACATTTTTTGATATGTAAAACTAAAAACAAAAACAAAAAAAAATAGTAATATTTTGTCTAAATATCATAAGTTTAACGGATTTTTCATTTCGTAATTGAAAAGATTAAAATAATAGAACCTTATTTGATAACTTTATATTGGTTATTTAATTGTTTTTGAAGTTAATTTAGCCAATGTAACATGGATTTATATTTTTATAGTTTAATTACATTTGTAGGTCTTCTATAAAATTATTTAACAGTTTCTTCTTTTACATATATTTTTTTTATTCATTCGACTTTCGGAGGGTGTTATCTCATATTTCATGAAATTTAGACATTTTTATTATCATTAAAATTAATTACAATTTTTATGTTTAAGTTGCTCTTTCTTCCTTTTTAATAAATTCATTAAATATAATTTATTGAATTCTTTGTATAATTAGTCTTCTCGTAAATACGAACGATTCAAATGCTTTGAAATTAATACGGCTTGCTAACTATTGGTGAAATTTTTCGTGCAACGTAAAATAATTTTAATATTTAAATTAGAAAGAGAATTTAGCGAGTTATTGACATTTAACTTGCTTTAAAAAGAGGGAAATATGGTACCTATTTTTTACATATCTATTAACATATCCATTTACATATCTATATTGAATGTAATGTATGTTTTTAAACAATTTATTTAAAAATAATCTTCCCAAGCGGCAAAAAATAGTTGATTAGCTTCGAAATTTATTCAAAAACATAAAACTTCTAGTTATGTGACATAAACCAAAACTTTTATTTTGAAAAGCTTGTATAAAAAATGACAATAGTGTATTTATGCAGAAAGTATATTTTTAGCAAACTAAACATTTCCTGTGTATCGCTATTCTATTAATTTTACGACACTATAATTAAAGAAAAAGGAAAAATAATGAATCCAGAGATAAAACGCCTTTCTTCTGATAAAAATATTAAATACTATTAACTAAACTTCTTGTGGTCTTTGAAGTTTCTGAATTTTGCAATTGATTATCTTGAAAATTTATTCAAAAATAGAAAATTTCCACTTACCTGATATGAACTAAAGTCTTCAGATTAATAAATTTTTATTAAAGATAGCATCAGTATATTTATATAATAAATGTTTTTACTATTTGTATGCTTTTTCTATGTCGATAAAGTGTCTCCTCCTTTTTCCTTCAAGCAGTCCGGACTGTTTAGATTAATGCACTTTCTTGCAAGTTAGATAAACTTCATTTTGTATTGTTCTTTTATTTTTATTACCCATATGAAATACACGATATTCAGGGAATAAAAAACTCAAGAAGAGGAGAATTTTACCTGGTATATTTATCTTTCTCTCCATTGTTCAATATCAATAAAACATATAACACGAAGATGTAAGTATAAATATTTTTCATTTCCTGGATCATTAAAAAGTTTTTGCAACTTCATGTACATACTAAATTTTTTTTTTTTTTTTTTTTTTTTTTGCTCCGTTAAATGCATAACACTAGGTCTTGTTTTATTTAAAAAGTAACTATTGCTAAGATAGAGGTTAGAGATTTTAGATAGAGCAGAAACGTAAATAAAAATCGATGAACTGAAATGGGACGACTATGCACGAGAAAATTATAGTTACTAAAATATTTTCACAAGATAAATATGTATACTTTTACTCAATATTAAAATTAGTTACTGGTGTTAAAAATGTCATGCTATAAATTAATTGAATTTATTTTCTCAGTTATGCTTTACAAGCAAGTTAGTTAAATTTAAAAAATATATACTTTTTTCAGAATTTTTAGGAAAAATGTTTTTGAATCTCTTTTCATAATATAAATAGCAATATGAGTCTGAATATCATTGCATATACTACTAATAATAATACTAAAGCGAATCATTTTTAGCCGGTTTGAATTTGTTCATAAACTAATTTCTTCAAACCTTCTTTAAAATCTGAAAAAAATTACGTATTATATAAACTAAAATTCGCATCCAGTAACCCTTTTTAATGAAAATGACTATACTATACATTTACAGAAATAATTTTTCTCTGCATACTATTTTTTGCATAGAATATTTCATAGAGTTATCCGAGCTTTTCTTCTTCAAGAAGTATGGATTGTTTAGATTAATGTAGTTTTGTGCGAGTTTATATAAGCTTTCATTAAATATTGTTCTTTTATTTTTATATTCCATATAAAATACAGATTATTCAGGAATTCAACGCCGGAAAGAAGATTGCATTTTGTTTTTGCCTGTTTATTCTTCTTTTCAGTAAGAAAGTAAAGTCAATAAAAACATATAATCTGAAGAAGAAAGTATATGAATACGTGAATTTCAAAACTCGCCTTATCCAAACATTTTCTATAGATCAATTCTATTGATGAACCTGCATCTAAAATATACTACGATCTGAAAAAAAAACTAATTTTATCGTATATTTCTGACATTGTAAAATCTTGGCTCACAATGAAAACCAATGGAAGCAGTCAGAGGTTCTTCGCGATTTCCCAAAGTTTGATTTTCCGATTAAAACAACTTTTGAAACTCACATCCTTATATGTTTTTATTTTCAGGATTCTTAAGAGTATTTTATTTCATTTCATATACATAAAAAGAAATTTAGTTTTTTTATTTAAAGTAGAATGCTAAGGCTTATAATAAGTAACTTCCGCTAAGAAAAATATTGGATATTTCAGATAAAGAATATTTCAGAGACTACGATAAAAATTGTCATTTTAAAATAGATTGCCTGTGTATGAAAAAATTATACTTATTTTACATATTTTCACAACAAAGATATCTTTATATATTAGGTTGAACAAAAAGTTCTGGGAAATTTTTAATCTAATAGTTACCAGAATTTGTATCATATATGATAGTCGTGCCATCAATGCCGAGTTCTATTGCCAGCAATTGGATCGCATCTACAACAAATTGGTGCAGAAATATCCAAGATTGGTCCGCCAAAAGCGCGCTTTGTTTCAGCAGGACAATACCAAACAGCACGTGCCCAGAGGACCAAGGATATTTTGCACAGTTGGATGGCGTCGAAATTCTTCCACACTCCGCCTACAGTCCAGACATGGCTCCATCCGATTATGACCTCTTTCGATCAATGCAACACTTATCCAAGGGCCGTCGATTTGAATCCTTTAATGAAGTTGAAGAAGCATGTCAAAAGTTTTTCGATTCCAAGGAGCCGCCATGCAATTCCAGCAAATCCGGAAGCTGGCAGAATGATAGCAGAAAGTCGTGGACTATGGTGGTCTCTACTTTGAAAAAATAGTCCTTGTTGCTTCTGTTGTTAATTTGCGCATAACGACGCAACTTTCACAAATTTCCCAGAACTTTTTGCTCAACCTAGTAGTTTCAATCAGTCTTAAATTTAGTGATACATGTTATAAATTTCGAGGAAGAAAAACTAATTAATTTATTTGCATAGTTATTTTTTTTATAAAAATTAGTTACATTAATTACCCAACCATTAAAGATCATTTCTATCTAAAGACATAAGGAAAGTTTGATACATTTCTTTAAATTTTAATTTTGATGATAAATACCATATCATGCAATTTAAATCTTGCTGCGTATTTGTCGTACTATAAGCTAAGTATGTGCAATTATTTTTAATTATTATGTAACAAATCAAAATTTATTCAAAGGGAGACATTTTTACTTATATGATATAAATTAAAATCTGCATAAAAGTTTTTTGTAGAAAGTGACAATTGTGTATGTTTATGAAAATTTCCTCCTTTGAATATATTTTGTTCAGATGAAATATTTTTGAAAGTGCCTCTGACCTTTTTTCATTCAAGCAGACCAGCATCTTTAGATAAAAGTAGTTTTGTGCGAGTTAGATAAGTCTCCGTTAGATATTGTTCTTTTATTTTTATATGCAATATGCCATACAGAATATTCAAGTATTGAAGCAGTGGGAAAGATTGGAATATTTTTTTATCTTTCTTTTCCTTCAGCAAAGTTAATAAAAGCACATAATCTGAAGATGAAGCGTTCTTTTTTTTTCTTTTACTGGATCAGGGATACTGTAACTTCCTGTACATAAATAAAAACTTCGTTTATTTTATTTTTTTCCTATTTAATAAAATAAATTATAAGTAAAAATAGTTTTAAAGGCAAGCTTTTATTATATTTTACTAAAAAGTTTTTAAAAAATGTTGAAGGACATTGACTGAAACGAATGCCTTTTTCAAAAGAAAAAAAAATAAATTGCGAAAGTGTTTTTTATTAGTCTGTTTTTTTAAAAAAGTAAAATTGCTGTAGAATTTTAAATTCAGTTTCTTTTCTAGAAAAAAAAAGATCAAGGTCCTCGTGAGGATCGAACCCACATTCATTCACTCTCCGAGAAACTGCAGCAGGGCGCATTTACAAACCATGCCATGGTTTAGTCGAAAAAACATCAGCTTATTTTTGAAGCAATCAATGACATTTACGTGATAACACCCTTATTGGACAAACGTTTTTGCCCCCTTAAGTTGGCGGAGGGAAATTTCAAATATTTGTTTCACAGAATATTGTATTGTCAACGGAAATACGTCACACTTCCAAAACTAGGTCAATTGCAGCACTGGAAGTGTGATAAAATTGAATTCCAATGTTTGAGCAGAGCTGACACACAAATCAACATTGTTAAACATTCGCAGCAAACTGTTCAGTCGTTCGACCGTTTTCATAGAAGAAGGTTACATAATCGTAATTTAACTTTCTTCTCGCCAAAATTGGTCTAAATTGAGTTAAATTACGGTTGGGTGACCGTTTTCCATAAAAACGGTGCAACGACTGGATAGTTTGCTGCAAAGTTTTAATACTAAGTTAAATAAAAGTTTGTAAAATGTGGCTATGGATGAGATGAAAATTGGACGTATCAGAAATGCTCATGCATGAGACAGAAATTCTAATGTACCTTTATGTATGATTTTACTTTATTTTGTACTGTAGTTCCAACATATATATTGACATATCACCTTTTCTCATTCAAGCAGAGCAGCCTCTTTAGAAAAAAGTAGTTTTGTGCGTGTTAGCTACGTTTCATTTAGATATTGCTCCTTTATTTTTATATACAATGTCCCATACAGAATATTCAAGTACTGAAGCAGTGGGGAAGATTGATTTTTTTTTATCTGTTTGCCTTTATCTTCAATAAAAAAGTAAAGTTAATAAAAGCATATCATCTTACGATGAAAAGATATTTTTTTTCTTTTATTTGAATATTTAAAAGGGGTTCTTTAACTTCAAGTAGATAAATAAAAGCATTTTTTCCCTTACAATCTAATTCTAAGACTTTTTTTATTTAATAAATTATATGTAAAAAAAAAAAAGTTTTAAATACAAGCTTTTATTATACTGTACTAAAAAGGGGAAAAAAATGTTGAAGGACTATTAATTGAAATAAATGAATAGCTTTTTTAAAGGGAAATAAATTAAACTGCGAGGGATTATTTATTAGTTAGGCTTTTTTTTAAGTTATATCGATAAAAAACTTTATATCCAGCTTCCTGGGTAGAAAATTCTATGAACGTCCTTATGAAGATATAACCCACATACATTCACACTCTGCGCGGAATTGAACGATGGCACAATTACCAACCATGCAACGTTTCAGCAGAAGAGCATCACTTTTTCTGAATTAATACAATTTATGTGATCACATACCCAACTTCATATACATGCCCTTATTGGATAAAGGTTTTTGTATCTCAAAATGGCTGAGGCAAATTTGATTTTTTTTTTTAAAATATTGTATTGGTTAACGGAAATACGCCACTCAAGCAAAAAGTAGGTCCATTGTAGCACATGAATTGTGTAAAAATTATATTGCAAGGATTGAGCTAAACAGTCACACAAGTCAAGTGAAATAAAAGCTTGTAAAAGGTGAGTATGGATAAGATGAAAATTGGCAATTTCAGCTACAGATTTTATAAATACACTGTAAAAAAAAACGGACTAAAATACGGAAATTGTACTGGCAATCGAGACGCCAGTAATATTTCCGTATTTAGTCCGTTTTTTTACAGCGTAAGATAAAAATTGACATTGTAAAATGGACACTTATATATAAAATAGTAATGCTAATTTACTTTTATATATAATCTCATATACTGTATCTCATACTGTAATCTCTTATACTGTATTTTCAACATATGTATTAAATCAAGTTATCGGTTTTGAAAAGTTCATAGGGAAAAAAATAATAAATTTACTTGTGAGGTAGGTATTTGTATTGTGTTAACGTTTAAAATGAATAAGGCGTTTTTTGTTCTCAAACTAATGCTATTTGCTCACAAATTACTGTAACTTATCAAGGTCTTCCACCTTGATAGGTTAGAGTAGTTTACATGTATACTTATTATTTACTTATATAGTATACTTATTATAGGGTAAACCGGGGATAATTGGCCATAGGGGCACGTTGGCCCAGTCGCGATATTTTTTAATCTTTGCGTTAGATGACATTATCAGTCCAGCCAAGTATGCGTTGCTTCGCTTTCCTCCTACATCAGCACAATTGAAGTCGGAGCGTCCGTTAAAGAATTATTAAGAATTTTCTAAATTTTGCAAAGGGGAGTAAATTTCCTCTCTTATAAATAATCGTTTTTTATTTGTTTGTAGATTACATTTTAGGTTTTGATATAAAATAATTCAGAAAAATAATTGTTCGTAGTTATTGTTGGGCATGTTTTTTTATTTAAATACTTTCAGAATAATTCCTTATAGTCATGAAAAACAAAAATTGGCAATACGGGGTTAGTTGACCCATTTGGCACGGGGCATGTTGACCTGGTGGGCCAGTATGCCCCGTAAGAATTTCGCTTTGGTGTATTGGAAATTTGATAGATTTAATGAATTCTTTTAATAAACATTCATTATTTTTAATTAATTTATTATTAATTAATAGTAAAGAATTATTTTATTAATTGAATTCCTGGTTATTTCAGTCAATCTTTTTAAAAAATGAAGTTATAACGTTGTTTACCTTCTCTCCAAATTAAATCAGATGCTCCTGTTATACAAAAACATTTATAACTTTCATAATTATAGAAAAATCCCTGTTGGCTTGGCTTACAGGTGCAGGTAGATTTCGAAGTTAAGTACCAATTTCACCAAGAATTTAATGGATCTTGGGAAATGGAGTTTTTTTCTTATACAACCTCCACCCCCCCCTCCCCCCCACACACACACACTTTTTTTTAGTTTTTAATTTCTTTTTGCTGTAAGAGTTGCTCTTATCAAAAGCTTGTCAATACAAAAATTGTAGATAATATTAAGATGATTTATGATAAATTTAAGTAAATTTGATATCTTGTGAATTGACGAAGTCAGGAATTTTTTTCTTCTGAAAACCTATTTTTTGAACTCCTAGAAGCCATTTTTAATTATATCAAAAATCTGTCATGCATAATTTTTTAACCCTTTTCCTAAAAGTTTTGAAAACTTTAAACTGGTTGGATATGTTATCGTGTCCATAGAAAAGTAATATATATATATAGATAGATAGATATTAGACCGGAGTGAAAAACAAAAAGTTTTGCAAATCGAATCGTAATAGTGCGGAAAAGTTGCTACTCGTCAATACAAGCACAGTGAAAAAAAAATTTTTGAAATCGAAAAATATCTTCCGTTCGCACATCGCGTTCAAAGTTTTCGAATTTGAACAAAAATTGTACAAATATACGAAAAATCGTAAAAAGGTGTAAACTTTTTCCGATCGAACACATTTTTTTGTACCTACCATGACCTTGAGATGTAGAATGGAGGAAAAAATACCACACACTCCTCCTTTATCCCCTTCTAACCCTCCTCAAGGGGGTGAAAATGGCCAATTTTCGAGGAAAATACCGAAATTACAGGAGATGTAAATATTGACGAATCGACCTGATTTTTTTTTTTTTACATAAGGAAACCTTGAGGCTAAAAGTCGAAAACAATCCCCCCCCCCCCTCGACAGGCCCTGTATCCGCTTTGAACACTGTCGAGGGGGCGACTTTTTGCGGCAAACATTATGTTTTGGTTTGTTTGCCGCCCGGTCACTCGACCTCTCCATCTCGTCAACCCCTTTCTTCTTCGGTGCACTGTAATGCTCGCTGCGCGTGCGCACCGCTGGAATTCCAAGAAACGGAGTGGGGGAGGAGCTAGCACAGTACCCATACCTGGTAACGATTTCTGTGCGTCACTCAGTTTTGCCTCAGCGTCGCTGCGTTTTTCTGCTTGTCTGGCTTGTAAAAGAATGTATCTCGCCTACAAAAGAAGCGCTGCTCTTGCTGAAAACTTTTCTTGTCGGCTTCGTTTAGAATTCCGTAGCTTGAATTGGATAACGGTTTCATCGATCAAAATTTAGCTTCTCTTATCATCATTATGGCGCTCACTCGAAGCGTTCATACTCGCTGCCCATTTTTTGGTGCACCAAAACCACTGCCGTCGGCAATTCTTCCCACCAATGCTGACGTTGTCAAATGTTGGCATGAAGTGCAATACGCCATGTTATTGCAGTCTGGTGACTTTAAACCTGGAAGGAAGTTGAGCTTTTTAGAAGTGGCAAACACTGTAGCTCAACAGATTGAGTCACTGTATTTGAAGGCTTCGATTCCTACAGTTTGTCACACAAGAGTCGTTCAAAAGATGAAACAACTACACGATCGCTATTATTCTCTTCATAAATCATATCCAAGAGACAGACACGGCTGGGAAACAGAAGAAGTACAATGATTTCATCCATCAGTCGTATAACACATTATTTGACATATCAGATGCAAATGCGAAATGACACTAGAATGCACTTGAGGGAAAAACTTCGACAAGTGTATTTGTCCTAATCCTATAGCTGTCAGCTGCGATTGCCCTAAGGACAGGAAAATACCTACATTGGAACTGATGTTTCTTTACGCACAAAGACACCTTAGATCAGGTAAAATAGGACCGACGGTGCATAAAAAGGAAACACAAAAACTTACATCATTGTTGCAAAGAAAGGCTCGTCATCTTGATGTGCTTAGCACACAAATGCAAAGCTTGCCTGGTTGCAGCATTGATCCTGAAAGAGAGGAGACAAATGTTGATGTCAATGAGGATCAGGATGATTTAGATTTTCAGCGCACACGATCTTTGTCTGCTCTGCCAAGGAGCCCAGACTCTTCATAAATGCGCATGTCGCTTCCAGCTACTGCTTTGACAAGTAATCGCTTTGGTCTGTCAGACAGAACAACAGCTGCCATTACCTCTAGCGTGCTAAAAGACGTAGGTCATATTACTGATAGTAATACATCACTGATCGTTGATAGAAGCAAAATTAAACGAGAAAAAGAAAAGTGCAGGGCAATTCTTACCAATTCAAACATAGATTACCTGTCCTCCTCTATTGGTAAACATTTCTTCAGCTGACATTGCAGACTTGATTTCCAAGGGGGAAAAGCCAACTCTTCCTTTGAATCTGGCAGACATACCATGTCATACGCAAGCCGTAGAGCGCAGTGTTAAGCTGGTAACACAGGCCTCCTCAAAAGTGTCTGTGCATGAGCGACGTGATGGTTTTATAAGAGCCACCCTCACTTCTCGTGCTATCATGATAAAATTTGACACTAAATCAGAATTCGCAGTACCTGAATCTGCATCTGCATAATTCTCCAAGCCCACATTTTGGTTGGTTGGTTGAGTAGGGTGTGGCTGGGACTCGCAGTGCAGCCACCTTCCCGTGGTGAGTCCTGATTCATCCTTAGAAGGACGGGCCAAGAGCTGCACAATATTGATCTCTCGAGGTGGGAAGGGGATTGTTTCCTACTTTTAGCCTCAAGGTTGCCTTATGAAAAAAAAATGAGACCGATTCGTCAATATTTACATCTCCTGTAATTTCGGTATTTTCCACGAAAATTGGCCATTTTCAACCCCTTGAGGGGGTTTGAAGGGAATAAAGGAGGAGTGTGTGGTATTTTTCCTCCATTCTACATCTCAAGGTCATGGAATTTGTACAAAAAAAATGTGTTCAATCGGAAAAAGTTTACACTTTTTTACGATTTTTCGTATATTTGTACAATTTTTGTTCAAATTCGAAAACTTTGAACGCGATGCGTGAACGGAAGATATTCTTCGATTTCAAAAAAAATTTTTTCACTGTGCTTGTATTGACGAGTAGCAACTTTTCCGCACTATTACGATTCCATTTGCAAAACTTTTTGTTTTTCACTCCGGTCTAATAGATATGTATATAGATAGATAGATAGATATGTATATAGATAGATAGATAGATATGTATATAGATAGATAGATAGATAGATATGTATATAGATAGATAGATAGATAGATATGTATATAGACAGATAGATAGATAGAGTTTCGAACTGGGGTGATTTTGGGCTCTAAGGGTCATGGTCGGTGTAGATCTGCAAAAGTTTTTAAAAAATTCCAACATATGGGAGATTGCAATATGTAGTATTTCGTACGAAATCTACCTAAAAGTTCGGCCTTCTAGTGTTACATACTACCGCTAAAAGTAACGAATCTAACAATCAAAATCTACCCGATTCTGATATTTCTCAATTATTAATAAAATCCCCTTGTTCCCCCGTCCAGAGAAGAGTTTGCCACAAGTAATGCTTTAATAGCATCACATTTTATGAAGTGGAACTCTCTTAACTGGGTACTTTTTCGTTCAAACTAAATAATCCTTTCTCTCTTCATAATCCATGGCCAGTTTCAGGAAACAATTTTTTAATTATCAAAAAATATATTTTCCTTTAAAAGACATGTTGTCCCTTCCACAGACTGAATAGAACTACACTTTCCTAAGTAGTTCAAACAAAAAATATAAAAAAAATGATATCATCCAACATAATTATATTAAGCACATTGCTATATCCTAACTTATTAGATTATCTAAATCTCATTATACCAATAATAAATCATGAATGTAATCAATAATATATGTATTTCATGATAAACAAACTGAGTTTTTTAATACTTAATTAGGAATTAAAATTTTATATAAAGGAAAATTATCATTATTTCACAGAAGCTGGTGTTAGTCAAAGCATCATCAAGAAATATTACATTTTACTGACAGAAATTTGAAGGGAATGATGCGTTAGAGAATCATAATAAATGAAAGAAAATAATTATTCCACTTAACAGATGTACAGAAGCCTTGATACAATTTATTCATCATCTGGTGTTTATAATAAATCACCTAATTAAGGATGAATAATTTCTTAAATTAATGTACTCTAAGATTTACGCTGTTTTAACACATAGCATGCCCTTATTAAAATTTATTACTGTTCCGTAATGTATTAAAGACATTTTTTATGAGAAAATAAATTCAAATTTTAAAGAATTTTTTCGTCGAAATTAATAATTTGAATAAGTCGCAGTTTTAATATTTAAAAAAAAAAATTATTTTAATTTTGGAGGCTATATTGTGTTTTTGTTCGCAAGAAATAAAAATTAAGATTTGGTAAAATTTTGATCATATCTTAAACTTCTACACTATCAGAACATTAAAATGTGTCGTCAAAAATGGCGGGTCAACTTACCCCGCAATCGGGGCAGGTTGGCCCAAGCGACTTGGTTTCAGTTTGAGCTTCTAAACTAATACATATTGTTAATATTTTCAAGTTTTATTATTGTGACTTCTTCCTGAAAGTATACTGATAGTGGTAACATAAAAATAAATTTAAAATGTTGAATTGTAATTTTTTAAAAATTATTAGAAGAAAAAGCTGACCAACTAGCCCCGGTCTACCCTACTTATTACGGATGATACTTTTTCAATATGTGAATGTCCAGAAAAGCGTAGAGCGAAGAAGTAGCTATTTGCAAGTGTGATTTAGCATGTGGTTGACTGAGTGAGTATTTCAATGCTAGTGGTAGATTCAGTGGTGTTATCGATCAACCTCTATTACTAATGAGTATCTATTTTTTAAGCTCAGTTAATAAGAAATTTTCTTTTCGTACTTTAATAAAGAATTGTTTAGCTTATGAAGCTTTGCTTTTACTGAACTTAAGTAATGTATATCTTTATCTATACTAATAAAATAGCGCTGTATATGTGTGTGTGTGTGTGCGATGGCTAGCAAAATGGCTAGCAAAGCATGTACAAGGCTCAAAAATTTTTAAGATAGTCCAGTGCCTTTCCTAATGTACCTGAGTCTCAGAATTTTAAAATTCTTATAATTATTTGAGTTATTAAATAACAACCTAAACACACTCTTATTAAATAACAACCTAAACACACTCTTATTAAAACTTCATCTCAGTCGTTGGGGGACGGGAAAATATGTGACGCATGCGCTGAAGGCTTATGTACGCATCGGTCGAAAATGAAGAAGGAAAAAATTATTTTTGGGGTATTTTGTCTGTATTTATCAGCTAGCACCGTACAAACCGCTTACTAAAGTTAAAAACGGAAGACATGTTCTGAAAGATCTTACGCTTACGTCTCAAATGCCGCAAGCAATTCAAAAATATATCGCAATTAACCCCTTGAATTTTTTTAAAAGGGTCGTTTTTTCGTAAAACCCTTATTGCAACACCCCTCCCAGGATGCAATTTTAAAGGTACTGACAAACCAAAATATACTAATAAAGCTGAAACCTTCTTCAAATCGATGGTGTAATTGGTTTTCAAAAATATGAATTTTAACCCTTTCTAATACACCGTCAAACGCAGGTCACATTACGCCTCATGGAGAGGATTTACATTTCGGTGCGAATTCTCTCCATTTCGGTTAAAAGTTTTCCCTCTAAAATATGCATATTTTTTTTATGAAAATTTAAAAAGGGCTTGGTTACATTTACGATCCATTAAAATTTTAATCAATTCGGACAACAATATCCATCTATTTTGTTACGTTAATGAAACAGACGCGGAAAAAAAAGGAAGAAACCATTTATGCTCCGATAGGGAATCTTAATTTACTGAGTTGTTCGTAGCATTGTTGGAGTAATCGTTTAACGCCTTAGTTTTCTGTACGAACGTACTCTGGTTCGAAACTCGATAGGACTAAGTTGAAATTTGAATTAGTACATTCTTGCTATTTTAAGGATTTCATTCTTCTTTTAAGGGTATCTAAAGTAAAAAAAAAGTTCTGAATTTGTAAATCAGTATGGCAATAAGTAAATAAATATATACATTAATTATTACTAGCTTTATAACAATTGAATTATTAAAATAAAAGAAAGAAATCTGCACATAAATAAATCGAATTATAAAAAAAAGACTACATTTTATAAATCTCATTGTTCAACGTATTTAATTAAAAGAAATTTTATTTTATTTATTTTTTTTTACAATTTTAAGGGTTTTTAATTATTCTTAATTTTAAATCAATCGAATTATTTGAGAAAAAAATTACACATAAATTAATCGAATGATAAAAAATAACTACATTTTATCTTGTCCGATCGATTTAATTGAAAAAAGAAAACTGTCTAAATATACAAAATGATACAAACTTGGCCGTACAAAGAATCTGCGCGTTCCGGTAATAATTCCAGTACAAGGCCCCAACCAGAAGCAAGATACAATAAAACCTGCTTGGACGGAAATTCAAACGACCAGTGATAAATTCTGTTATGTAGACTCTTTAAATTGAACATTAGCATAATTGAATTGTTACGGTGAAGTGGGGGCTGAAACCTGATTTTTTTTCAGTTTATTGTAGGACTCCTTTATAAACAGGCTTTACTATATTAGAAAATAAACTTACTAGACAGAACCTTTTTTAAAATTCCATATAGTAGTATTTGCTTACAATTTCATTATTTCTTTTTGGTTATTACAGTTTATGATGTATTTGTAATTTTTTTTTCATCTAAAGATTTTAAATAAAAATTTAAAGTATTGAAAACATAATTAAATTTTAATTAAATTCATCAATAAATTTTGAATAAAAAAGTTTAAAGTACGAGACAAATAAAAATTCGAAACCTAAACATGTGTCTTTACACAACTTTTCAACTGAACAAGAGTCGGGCCCTGGTAATTGACCCCCCCCCCCCCCACCCACCCCTCCCCCCACCTTTGTACGGACCTGAGATACAAATTTCAGGTTCATTTAAGAATATTATTGCGGGCCAGGGCAACGCCGGGCGGAGCAGCTAGTTAATGTAATATTATTGGTTTAAATTAAAGTATAAAATTAGATAAAAGTACCGATTTCATTTAGTTAATGTAGTTGTTTGTGGGTAGCAGTAGTCACTTCATAAAAAAAACCTATTTTAGGGCTGCAGTAAATTGTTTTAATTTTAGTTTGCTTGGCATATTAAATTTAGCATTTAACTATGTTCATAGTTAAATGTTATTCAGTTATAGCTTTTCACATAGTTATGATTTACACAATAAAAAAGACAAATATTTCTTTAGACAAAAGTTTCTTGGAAGTTATATAATCACAAATATACAATTTCCTCTACCGAGTTACCCAGAATTCGTAAAAGCGTTTCACTATCTTTAGAAACATCAGAAGATATTTTTGAGTTTTAAGTAAACATTTACAAAAATAAAGTTTCTGTTGCTACGTATGATTTTGGAAAACGTACCTAAATATTTTTTAAAGTCTTCTCAATCAGTTTTCTCAACCTAAAAAAATATTTTTTAAAGACTACCATTTATTAAGTAAACATTTTCATGTTTCGCAAACATGTTTTACAGACAAACATGATAAATTAACAGCATGAACATTAACATTAAAATTAGTGTTTTTTGTTATTTGTTCACGCACAATTTTAGTTACACAGCTAAAAATGTTTAACTGGAAAGGATCGCATCTATAAATATTCTGGTCTGATAAATTTGTTTAATACACCATAAAAACTATTCAGAAACGTTTCCAAAAATCAATGGCAGACAAAAGAACAGTGTTATAAATGCTTTTTTAAATCTGTGAAATATATTAGTTGCTGAAGTTTCTAAAGATGAAAAACGGTTTTCGGAATGGTTAGTAACTCGCAAGTGATTTTTGTGTATTTTCGTCCGTGGTTATATTTTATTTTCTAGATTAAGAAACAGTTTTAATTTTTTAACGGCCTACAAAGTAATTAAACTAATCAAGGAGGAAATACAATCCATGCGTTAAACATAGATTATGAAACACTTTCCAACACTTGCAGAAAATGTCGCCGTTTAATATCTTAAAAAATCTCTGCCGGTCCGGCCTACAGGCGGAGGTAGATTTCGAAGTTAAGTATACTAATTTCACCAACAAAAACTAAATCATGATTAGAGATTTATCCACGTTAACAATTTTATCTGGTCGCTTTTGACTAGTTTTTATTTCATTTTCATATAATAGCTGGTTTTATCAGAATCATGTTAAGGAGGTACTCAAAAAAGTACTTTTCCATGCTCAAAAACTCGAAATTTTCTGGCACATTTTCAGATTCATTTTTAATAGAAAAAATACGAAACTTGCTGACGTGATTTTGAAGAGATTTATATGCGACCTGTGTTTTATTTTTCGTTCAATTAATTAAAACTTGATTTATGAACAATTATTTTACTAGTAGGAAATTTTTTTTTCGTTTCTAACACAATCGCTTCGGGAAATTCTGTTCAAAATGCCCACTTTGATATTATTTTTTGAAATATAATCTGCCTGTATCAAAAAATCGATCATTACGGTACATTATATAGTTTCTGACTAAGAGAATCTAACAATTGTATGCGTTTGAGAGCAAAAGTGAATTTAAAAATGAGTAAAAAATAAGCAGTTTGGATTTGAATACACCCTTAATGATTTTTTTCTTCAACCTTTATGTATTTTTAATCTATTTTTGCTGTAAGAATTGGTCCTATCAAAAACCTGTCTATATAAATGTTGTAGACAATATTAAGAAGATATATGATAAATTCATGGGGATTTTATATCTTGTGAATTGACGGAGCTATGGATTTTTTTCTTCTTAAAACCCCCCTTTTTGTTTTCGGTTTAATTTTTTTTGCGTTACGAATTGGTCCTATCAAAAACTTGTGAATATAAAAATTGCAGATAATATTAAGAAAATTTATAATAAAATTAATTGGATTTGATATCTTGAGAATTGACGAAGTTTTGATTTTTTTTTCTCCCGAAAACCCTATTTTTGTGCCCGTTGAGCCCATTTTTAAGTTGATCAAACATCTGGGATGCATAATTTTTTGGCCCTATTTTTAGAAGTAATAAAAACTTTAAACTGATTTGATAAGTGTAAAAATTAAGAAGTTATGGTGTTTTTTCTGTTTTCACAAAACCCCTCCCTATGTCCATCCCCTTGGTCCGATTATGCCCATTAACGAACTTGAGCGAGATTTTATGCCTCTAGATTTTATGTATCAGTTTGGAAGAGATTTGTGCAGAATTGTGGAAGTTATCGTGTCCAGAATAAAGTGATATATATAGATAAATAGATAGATACATAGATAGATAGATAGATAGATAGATAAAGTTTTTTTTTCTGAGGATGGTCTTGGGTTCTAGGGGTCATGATCGGTGTAGATCTGCAAACATTTTTCAGAAATTCCAATATAGGGGAGAATGTAATAGGTAGTATAAGGATGCCTAAGTAAACATTTTAGAAAACCCATAACACATTTAAAAACCAGATGTTAGCACTTACTGTACAAAGCCGAAAATGTACTCCAATTTATTTGTATACCTCTGTATATAATCTAGAGATTTGTATATATTCTACACATTATGATAAAATTTAGTTAGTTGGAAAACACATAGATACAAAATTCCCCTTTAGAAATTTATACCAATAGACGGAAAAGTACTTGAACTCTTATGTACAGCCCTGTATATTACCTACATATTTTTATTGACAACTACATATTAATGTGAAATTTTATTCAGGAAAAATCACGCTTAAAACTACTGAAATCATTCTTCAATGAATTATTATCAATAGGTAGCCATGTATCTAGTTTTTTGCACAGCCTTGTATATGATTTTATTTATATGTCGCAAATATATCTTAGTTTACTAAATTTAGTTGAGCATGAAAATACATAACTCAAACTAAAAAAAAAAATCCTTGAAGCAATTCACGCTAATTCTGAGTAATGATTACAAATTCTTTTGTGTAGCTCGGTATATGTTCTATGGAGTTTGTACACACACATTATATATATATATATTAATCTTTATATATATATATATATATATATATATATATAGATATAAAGTTTTTTACTGAGGGTGGTTTTGGGTTCTAGGGGCCATGATCGTTGTAGATCTGCAAAAAAATTTCAGAATATTCAACATAGGGGAGAATGTAATAGGTAGTATTTCATACGAAATCTACCTAGAAGAAAAGTTAGGTATTTATTGACACTTAGCTTGCTTTAAATAGAGGGCAATGCCAAACCTATTTTTCTACATATCTATTGCAAATGTATGTTATTTTAGGAAGTATTTTGTAAACCATTTATTTGCGTGATTTAGAGCACGGACAGACGGCAGACTACAGACAACAGACGGAAGATGACAGACAAACCTAAGTCATTAACACTTTTCAACTATGTTGAAAAACGTAATAAAAAGAGACCGCGAATGAGTTTTTACTTATGAAGATATAAGAATGTTTTAAATGTTTCTCTTTCAATTATATTATTTGCAATTAACACTATAATATACTCTCTTACTGCATTTCTGTTCATAAAAACGACAAAGTGCAAACATTTTTAACGTTTCGCATACATTCATAAACTAATATCCTATACTCTTATAGGTGATTTGATATTAAATTCCACAGTTTTTCGAGTTCTATCTCTATCGTATATTTTTAAATATATTATTACGCATAATTTCCATAATTGGTAATATAAATGATTTTTTTTCTCTCCGCTTGAGTTACGTTATTCTAGATCTTTTATTTTTATTTTTAATTGAATGTTTAAATCTCGAGACAACATAAAACAACATCTGAATAAGTAAACATGACTAAAAAATGAACAGAGAGGTAACTTTTTATATTTTTTACAGATAACTGACTACCTGATTTAATGTATTAATAGAATCACAAAAGTTATCTATTAAATATTTGAATTATTTATTCCTATAACATAGAGTAACAAGTAGAGTTCATGGTTAAAAGCTATTGTAAAACATATTTAATTTTGCTCAAAATAAAAGTAATCTCAGAAATAGTATAGTGACACATAAAAAACATGAAATGTAGCCTTTTTATACCCTGAATCTAAATGTTTTGGAAAGTAAAATATGTTTAAGTAACTGAAAATATTCCTTTCATATTAATATCTTCATGCACCTGAAAAATATTATTAATTTTCAAAGTACATATTAATTGCACTATTAATGATTTACTAGGAAAATGTCTTTAACTATTTATATTGCTTGAAATCTAGTTTATTATCTTAAATGAAAGTGAAACGTGAAGCTTTTGTTGTTAATAGATACGCATGACTTATGAGTTTTGTTCTAACTTTTTACAATTAGATCATTGCTTCGAAAACAGTCGATTATTCCAAAAATGCCAAGCGGAAATGAAAAGATTCAATGTATTCGGTAAATTTCATTTTCAATTGAATAATAAATAAAAAGGGCAAGAAAGAAGTATAACGCATTGCTAGTGTTAATATGAAAACCCTTCCAGTATTGCTAGAATAGTGTCACGACACCTTCATCTTCTTTCATTTGTTACTAACAGCACACTCTAACATATCCGACCTCTTCGAAGTATGCTAAGTGTCACTGAAGTATATAATTATTATATTCTATCCATTATTCATATCTTTTGTCTTAAAATTTTGTAAATAAAAAATAAAAGACATCACAACTTTGGTTTAAAACTAATCTTCCCAATAGCTGTAAACCTACGTTTTGTATTATCGGCATGTTTAGCGCCAGTTTGGTTTACAACTAATATTTCCAATAGTTATAAAAATACGTTGTATTATCGGTGACCCCCCCCCCCTAAAAAACGCGAACCTACGACACATTCCACATTTCGTATTGTCAAAGAGAAAACGAAAATTGTCATTCGACTGTAAATTATGCCTTCTTTCAATTTAGTTTATTAAAAATAGCTTAGAGGTCGTCGTCATTAGCAATTGTACCAAAACTCTAAAATTTACGAACACCTAACTTTGACAGCATATTTGGCTTTTTTGATAAAATGTACGTTAGGATACCAAATGGTAAGTCATTCTGCCAAGTAATTTTGGAATTACAAAGCTGAGTTGTCCAAACTTTCCGTAAGCGTGGGCGCACCTGACCCAGTGGTAAACATTGAAGGGCGTCATTATTCCTATGCCTGGAATCATAGTACGATATTACCTCACTATAGAAGAGAGCAGGTTGCTGGTTAAGTAATTCTAAAATGCCTGCTATTAAATAAAGTAAAAATTACTATTCGGAATTTCTTGCATGATTTCAGATTTTCTGTTTAAAACAGGAGGCGATACTAAAACACCTTGTTGGGGAGTAATGAAAAGCAGATGTCCCATAAGATGCACAGACACATCACAATGTGAGCCAAAAGGCTATTATACATAGCTAGATGTGAAAAATACTTACAGAAAGCAGCATAAATCATGATAAGTTTAGAATTACAGTTTCCTGAGAGAGAGAGAGGGGGGTATATCAGAAAAAATTCATGTGGAACACTAATGATTTTAAATAAGCATCTTTTAAAATTGATTTTTATTTAAAAAGAAAAACTAGTAACAGAAATCGTTCGAAAGGGCTTCATGAAAACCTTCAAAGGGCGCCATGCGCTCACGAGGATTCGTCGCACAGCCCTGTTTTAAAGATTTAAAGTTAACCTCTAAAGTTCCTTTAGCAAGCAGATTATGAGGGTCTTCCAGCCTGCTGGGGCTTCCGGGCTATTTCACAGGTACTGGGGCCTCCACAGGAAGGTGGACATGTGTTTTCTCCTCGTGGGTAATCAGCTTCTATAGCCAAAGGTTGTTTTTCCACGAGTGGGTGATTAGTGATTAGTGATCAGTTAAATTCATTTGTAGACATTGAAAAACAGATTAAAATGCATATAAGTTTTTAAGCATAACTCAAAAACTACTTAGCAGAATGTGTTGCAATTTTAAATGTAGATATTTAAAACTATTATAAAATCATTTCTGTTTAAAACTTCCGTAGATTGTAACTTGTATATTTTTCGAAAACAAATTACAAAAACAAATTTTCGAAACAATTATTATTTGTATCCTGTAAATCTTTCAACAGAAATCGATTTCCAGAAGCTTGAAATATGCGAATACGGAATTACAGCTTATTCCTCTAAGTAGTTTTTGAGTTGTGCTAAAAAACTGGAATCTGTTTTGCAACGATTACAAATGAGTTTAACATTAAGAGTTCATAAATTTAAATCTTCATAAATCTTAAACTATTTGACCAAATGACTTCCCCTTTGGTATTTTAAAGAAAATTTTAGAGAAAGCCAAGTACGATGTCAAAATTAGAAGTATGTAGTGAAAAGTTCAGAGTTTAGTGCAATTTTTGTATGAAGACGACGCCTTAACATAATTTTTTAAATTTAAAGTGAAAGAAGTCATAATTTCCAGCCAATTGGCTATTTCCGTTTTTTTTTTTCTCAGGAACAATTGGTTGCTTAGAATGTAAAGAGTGATCTTTTTTTGGGCCGACAGACTGTACATTTACCTTTTTTATTAAACAATTTCATTTCTAAAAAACACCAAAGGGCTTTCGCATATTGCATCAGCATTATTTTGTTTAACTTACGCCATGTAATGTACATTTTGGCATTTTGACTGATAAGTTTGCCCATGGATATCTGCTTGGACATTTAGTAATCTCTAAATATGAAGGCTTAAATATGTTTTTGACATCTCATTTTTTTCTGTCAATGAACGCTAGTAATCATCGCCATAAAGATAAATATTTTTTTCTCATCAGACACTCAGAGTTTGTGCTACTAGTTACTTCTTTTAAAAAGTCCTAAGGCATATTTTTGTGAAAATTTTCGGAGAAGATCTTCGATGTTATGAATGAACATTTTAAAATATTATTAAATTGTCTTATTAATGAATAAAAGAACATGTCATTCTGAGTCTTATAAACATGCCGGTTAATTCTCTTCGAAAAGTATAAACTGTCAAAGATATGAGAAAGTAAAGTGACGCAATGATGTTCTTAAAAGATAAAATTACTTGGCACCTGAAAATCAAGAAGTTAGTAAATTCATAATTACATAATTCATAGAAATGGTTTCTTAAATAACAGAAATGATTTTCTAATTAATAGAAATAATTCTAAAATTAATAGAAATTACTTTCCGAAAGTTCACCGTCTGCACAAACGAGTGTTTATAGACAGGACTGCAAATTGTCTGTAATATTATACAAAAATGTCTTTTTTTTGCAAACGGGAAAAGCTAGATTAATGAAAAACCACAAGTTCAACAAGTGACTTCTCTACATTGGGAACACATGATGGTGTTGCGTGCAATCAACGGAAAATGAGTAATCGGAACATCATCATCATCATCATCAGATTCGTCAATGAAATTGTTACTGGTATATGTCACCGGAGTAGAAGTTTGTACCCCGAACACGATATCATCCCATTTTCAATGCCTATACATACAGCCCACATAGAGTTGTTGATACGTTTTCATGGCTACAGGATACTTTCCAGAACCGCATCACCTTTTTTAGACACTGAAATGTTCTTTTAGGGCAGGACATTGAATGCCTATACTATGGCTCTGACACGAACCTATATGATTTTTTCCTTGGGTGTCATTTGAAGAACCGAGTCTTTCATGCAAGATTTAACACCCTGCAAGACTTCAAAAAGACATTATACGGTTGAAATCTAGGCCATAAAAAACGGATGTGTTGCTGAATGTTACAGGCAGTTTTCAGTCCCTTCTCTTACGCAAGTTTGTTTAGACGGTGGCCATTTTCAAAATATTTCCTGTTAATTTCGCTCACAGTTAGACTTCATTTTAGATGCCAGTAAATCTGATCTAGTAATAACGACTTTATGTCACTTTACTTTGTTAACATCTTCTGTTTGATATCCTGTATATTTTTGCTTCATCATGATCTTAATGAATATGTCAATGATGTATGAGGAAAACGGAAAGATAGTAAGACAATTACTTTTTCGTTCTGGTTAACTTTAGGAATGTAAAACGATAAAGCATATGCTTAAACAATTTTTCTAACCATTAAGAAACCTAAACATTTGATGCTACTTAAGTTTTAGTAATACTCTTATATTTTCAGAGCATTTTTACGGGAACACACAGGCTAACGTAAGATCAAAATGAATTAATTCAAGCTATTGGCTTTTTATTATATGCTTTTCACTCTCGAATATACTTATTGCATTAAACTCTTTGGTAAAATATTTTTTTCTAATTTAAATAAGTTAAAAAACCTTAAACGTCCATTAAAATTATACACTTTTAACTACAACCATATGTTTTTCATTTTTTTTTTTTGAGGGAATGAAATAGTTCGCATTCCATGTCTTTAAAATTTAAGAAACAGTAAGATTACTTCCAAAAAAAATAAACTGGTCTAAAGAATATCTTAAACCATATCAAACGTGTGCATATGACATCATTTCCCGTTATATTTCAAAATGGCCACTGCCTGGTTCCCTGCACAGTATTATCGCAGACTAACGCTTTCAAAGATGTGTTCTACAATTCCACACTTCATGTGTGAACTATAAATACAAATATAGTAAAACTTCCTAAAAAAGTATCACATGTAGCCAGTTATTTTTGTTCCTTAAATAGAGATTTTCTTTTGTTAGAAGCTATTTCTGAAAAAAAAAATTAAAATCATAATACATACATATATACGTAATGTAACTTGTATTTGGACAAGATATTAGGAGTAATAAAATATAATAATAACAAGAAAGAAAAAATTATGCGTCAAGCATAGATTATGAAACACTTTCCAACATATTCAGAATAATGTAATAACACTGCACCGTTAAAAAAATTAAACTATTGCGTCTAGTTCAACCATATGGAAACGCATAACACATTTCAAAACCGAATATCAGTTTTCCCATCTACAATCAGAAAATTATCAGAATTTTTTCAGCAGAACTTTATATGATATATAGATTAGAATCTATTAAGTACATGCTTGTCAAAACTTAATTCACTTAAGAGACACATATACTTCAGTTGAAAATTGACCTTCAGCAATTTCCTCTAATAAAGAGAACGGTGCGTGAATACTTTTGTGCAGCCCTGTATTTGAGGTATAGAATTTATATATAACGAGTAAGATGCAAAAAAAAAAAAAAAAAAAAAAAAAAAAATTTAAAGCGCACACCGAATTTAAACCGTACACTCCAGCAATTATTACTCAGAGACAGTACTGTTCTGTAACAGATTTCTTTTGTGTGTCCCTGTAAATGAATAAAAAATGCTACGAATGCCCTGCTCTAACGTGATCGTAGTTCAGTAGTATTCAGTGATTTATATCAGTTTCAATGCTTTTGAAATTGCGTAATGTCATTAAAATACTCTGCAAACGATTTTTCCCCATATACCATAATGTAATAAAATACTTTTGAGTAAATGAACGATTAATCTTACATACTTCATATACAATACCAAACATACTTTGGTGACCCTAAATAACCTTTATCAATTTCATGAAAATCTGAGTATATTTACGGGAGTAAGAGCGTAAAAAGTCGGACAGACAAACCGAATGCATAAACACTTTTCAACTTTGTTGGAAAGTGTTGGAAAGTGTTAAAAAGGGAGATGCTAATATTTTTAAATAGTCTGCCTTAGATAGTACAGTGGAGTATTAGATCCCATAACCTGTTCAACAATTTTAAAAAGCGTATTTTTTAATATCTGACTCACTGGTGCATCGATCTTTGTCTATTTAACACATTTACCATGGGAAACGCGAATTCTCGTTTTCATTAAAAAAAAATTACTGACTGTGGGCGTGGGTTCTACCTTGCATAAAATGCATTTATATCATGTTGTCCTTATTTATTAGGATTATAAGACACGTAATATTAAATTCGCACATTGAAAGATATTTACCGATGCATAAACTTAGGAAACCTATCTGGAACATCAATTTACAAAAGACTTTCAGAACAGGGAAGAGCTTCTACTGTTTTGAAATTCAGATTTGATAAAAATCGCCCGCCGACAATGTGTTTAGAAGCATTCGTCATATTGGGCGGATCCTAGCCACCGTTGAAGAGGAGCAAAGTCCTCCATGGGTGCATGGGTGCATGGGTGCAAAGTCCTCCAAGTTACCTGTGAATTATACCTCTGGAGGTGCCTTGCCAGGTGAAGGTCTCCTCATCTGATCAAGGTTCTAAATTACGAGACCAATTTAAGTAGCAATGTGCAGGTGCCAAACGACAGGATATAGCGTTAAGTAACCCGCAAAACAAAGTATACACAAACGAGCAGTAGGCGCTGCAAACAGGATGACGATCGAACCAACGATGTCAGGTTTATTGCCACTCGCGGCGATTAGGCGGTCACTCGCCCCGATGTCAGGTACTAAACCCGTTAAGCTGGGGCAACCCTGCAGGTAGGGGCCTGGTCATCGGTTAGAAAGAAAGAAAGAGGAGATTTCATTGCGATAAGACATGCTTTTCTGTTACGTTTAAACTTTTGTATTATGCTTAATTATATTTAAATATATATTTTTGTGGCTTCATGAATGTTTGAACTCAATAGCTTTATTTTTAATGCAATAAAAAATCTAAAATCAAAAATGTGTTCTTCTTAATGTCTTTTTACTCTAATTTAGATATATTGATTTAGATATAATAAAATTGTAAAAGTGTGCCGGAATTTGCCGGACTATTTTTGATGTATACTCGTATTGCTTAGAGTTTTGAAGGCCATATATCTTTTAAATATTCCGCATATAGTTGCCATTTTTAAATAGTAATTGTTTTGATAATCTCTTAATGACGCTTAAAAACCAGCGTCTCTATACTACAACTCAACATTTAAATATTTAACTTTGCTAGATACTAAATGCAAATAATATGCATCTTACTATTTTTTTTATTGTATATTAAAATAATATAATTTTTTAACTTATATAGTTTACATATAGTAAAATTAACCCCATTTAACTAAACATTACTTGTAAGTAAAACAACTGTATCAACAATTACTTCCATCTTATAAACATTAAACAATTAAGTAAACTTTGTATTTTGTTCTTATTTTTA
Source organism: Maratus speciosus (assembly GCA_963932465.1). NCBI lineage: Eukaryota > Metazoa > Arthropoda > Arachnida > Araneae > Salticidae > Maratus > Maratus speciosus. The sequence continues at coordinate 336,798,631 of OZ010789.1, forward strand.
TGTGTATATAATATTAATTAAGTGTATTTGGTAATAGTAAGGCATTAAAAGGATTTTAACTGTAAAACACATTAAAATTTGTTTTGGCTAGTATTTTTCGTCAAATATTCCACTGTGGATAGTTTAATAATTTTAAATTTGTAATCAGTATTAGTAAATTACGAAAGGTAATTTAAGATTAAAACATAAAAAGGAATGCATAAAAAATGTGAGTACTTACATCTGTTTATTTAAAGTATTCAGAAAGTTTGTTATATAAATTTCGTATCACAAACATTCTTTTCTATATTAAGTTTACAAATGAAATTTAATTAGTAACTGTCACCTATATTTAAAAAGGGGGATTATGATGCTTTTAAAAGTGATTATAGTCTGTGATCTGTCCGATTGGAATTCTGTTAAAGAATTAAAAAGAATGTTTAAGGAAGAATTTTTTTTTTTTTTGAAAGATGATTTTATATAAAAATCGTAATAAAAAATATATAGAAAAAGAGAGAGATATAACGGAAAAAACAAGTAAAATCAGTGTAGTACATAAAATCACATAGATTTATTTATTAGAAACGTGTTAGGAATTTACTAGCTACAACTCTTACTCTATGAAAAATGGAAAACGAAGTCCCTAAAGATGAAGGCAACGGGAAAGATATAAATTCATTCCTTCAAAATATATTCGAAGAGTTTTCAATATCCCCCTTTAAAAAGCTTTAAGAACTTCTGTCGTAGCTCTAAACTTTTTATGAACAGTCGAGCACTTCCTTTTTTATAGTAGTTGGCAGATTTTAACTAAATTTTAAATCTTTAGAAAATAAATGCATTTAACAAAATCATTGAAACATTTTTCTGATATAGAATAGACGTTTCAGTGTAACTTTGTAGTTATACGACTCTAGAATCTTTTCTTTAATCTACAGAATTTTTTAGAAGAAGAATCAATCAGAAGCTAATAGAATTCCTAAATTAATTGAAACAACCTTTTCGAAATTTACAGGCTGTCACAAAGGTCTTTTTAATTCAGAGGCATTCCTATAAACATCAGAAATTTTATGTTTATCCTTTTTGTTCCCGAACCTTAAATCATACTACAAATATTCATTCATTGGTTTTAAACAAAGAAAAGAAATAAACAAAAGGACTTCATAGATGAAAGTAAAAAGAACTTTTCGTAAATCGATATTTCAGAGGACTTATAATTTAGGTTCAAAAATAGTTATCTAAAATTACAAATCCCCTTAAAATATCAATTTAATTATCACTAACCTAATTCACACAATCACAAATTTAAGGCTTTTAAACAAGTGAATAGTACAAAAATCTTCAAAACATTTTATTGTAAAAGATTTAAGTTAAATAATTACTAAAATTTCTCAATTTCTTGACCACACTGCTATGAAGGCATTTTGCAAGCTCGCATGAAAATAACATCTATTTTCTGTGGAAGTTAACATAGATGTTGCCATTTATTGGTTTGCTTTTAAAGTAAAAAACATTCAGCTATTGGTAAATGAAGTCGAAATGTAAACAAATCAAAGAGTTTAGTTTTATGTAGAAAAGAATTGAGGTCCACATATGTGGACCCAGGTAGAGAAGAGGTTAATGTAGTAAACAGTTTCTTAAACTAATAGAAAAGTTTCCGTAATCTTAAATAACAAAAATGTTACACTATATTTTCGTTAATGTTTCTCATTCAGTAAAACAGTTACATGCATTTTTACCTGCTTTTAATTAACTTTCTTCGTGTAAGTAAACATTCAATTTTATAATCGAGTCTGCATTCACTTGTTGAATTTCTGAGATTATATGCAATTATATGTTACCGATGCCTATACAATTTTATCATGCTTTCAGAACTTAATTATCAATTAACCAATTAATTCTAAATGCGTTAATCGATAATAAATCCACTCATCAATGGAGAAATAATAAAACAAATAAAATGCCATAAGAATAAATATATGCATTTCAACAACGCAATTAATCCCTTCAACAATGAAAAAACTGAAAAAATGATGATAATGTAAAAATGAATGTGTTCATTGCATTATTATAGTAATATATTCATCCTGCTCATTTTGTGAAGAAATAAACGATGTTAAAATTAGTTTCATTTCCATTTTGCGCTTTAATTGGTGTCTTTATTATAATTTCTGGTACATAATCTGCACATCATAAAACCAAGATTAAATTCAGAAATTTTATTGAATATTTGAAGTCAAATAAGTACACTGGATGCGATCGAGTAAATCACATTTTATTAAATAAAATTCATGGGTCTAAATATGTATATTTGATGCGCTATACTGAAAGTTTTTAAAGAAATAGAAAATATTTTTTTTTAAATAAAAATTCGCTGGAGATGCTGAAAGCAATACAATAAACGTAATTAAGTCACAAAGAAAATCCCAAGAAATAAATTATAATTATTTATTAAAAATAATCACATTTAAATTTGCACAGAGTATTTCTATATGAGCCCCACATGAGATTTTTGCTTTGACCTGTATGTTTTTAATGACAAAAAATATTACCTATTTTTAAGTACACTAAAAGCATGAACTTAATTACTTTTATCTTATTTTACATTGGGATGCGATAAATTAAAAATATTGTAATTCACCTAGAAATATTGCTCAATATATTGCTAATTGTAAATCTTTTATTTGGCATGTAATGGAACTTCAACCTACATTTTGAGATAAAAAATATAGAACCTCTCTCGGTACTTTAATTTAAATCTTCCATACATGACAAGATCGCCTCATATCTTGCGATTTCTCCATGTTCCTCGATCACAAAAAAATTAAAGTGTCATATGTAAAATGTAGGGAGAATTTAGATTATTAAAATTAAATATATTACAATGAATGCGTCTGAAGGGCGTATATTTGTGAAATTTTATCTCACCAGTACCGAGAATAGCATCTACAGTCAAGATACCGACAAAGTTTGAGAGTTCACATGCAAAGCTTTTGCTGGCATAAGGAATCAATTTTCGAAATACATTTATTAAATTATTAGCCGTTAAAATATTTTTTAAATAAAGAATACGTAAATGGGCGTTATAGACGTTTTGCGTTAGTAAAAGTGACAATTTTCAATGAAAAAAGTTAATGTGATTTTGTCAAAGTTAAGTAATTTTCACTGAGTTTTCATTTCATAATACGCAATATTAGATCCTTATGTGTTTACCTTATAAATTAGTACTTATCCATATCAGATGTCGCTGATTACTCTGATGAATAAAGTTTCATTTTTTATTAATTTGAAAAGTTAAAATTATGGGAAACAGCATTTTGTAACGGGTATTTTAAAATAATAATAAAAACAAGACTATGTACCCAGCATAGAGGAAATTGCTGGCCAGCAGCAAGGTAGATGCTGGGAATGATGAAGAAGTGCTGGCTAATGGTCTACTACTGCATGAGCATTGCTGGACAGCTTCAGTCAATTTTGCTGTTGGAAATCATCAGATAAAATTCTGGTGGGCTTCCGTTTTATCTCATGCGCTGGCCCACCATACTATGGAAGCATTGCATAAAAAGTGCCGGATTGAAGTAATGTGATGGCATATCAATGCTGGCCTGCTGTTGGCCATTACTGATGGGCCAGCTTCATTCCGCACAAGCACATTTGTACTGGTTTAAGTAATGGCACCATTGCACTTTACGCTGATGGCAGTTCTGGCTGCCATCTTTTTTCCAGCTAATGGCCCACTGTTTCTTTCTTTGTTGGGTAAACTTCATTTTTTATTGTAATCATTTTTCTAGTGTTATATAATAAGTTCAGTCTAAATTCAGTCCTTATTAAACTTTTTATTCCGTGAATTCCGACAAATTCCACTTCATTATTAATTTTATTCTGAATAAAGCACATTCCTTAAATGAGTACCAACGTCTCTTTCAAAAATCTCTTTTCAGCATACCAGAAAAGAAAGATTTGATAAAAATACTTTTATAATCCTAGAAAAAGTCTCTGAATTTTTGCGTGACATATTACATTTCTACTGATTCTATTACTTTAAAAAGTTTGTCCATGCTTCTTTGATCATTTAATAGACCTTATCATTAAAAATCAAACTTCTAGAAATATTCTTCTAATATAACAAATTATTTCCTTTAAAAGCAATTCTGATTAAATGCCTCCATGTAATACGGGTGAAGATAATTATGATATATATTTATTTAATTATCATAAATTCCTAGATGCCTCCTTTTTCAACATAAAATAAAAGTTAATATAAATTAAATAATGTATCATTCACCGTAATTTAATACTGGAACAAATGAAATGTGAAAGTCAGAGAAAGAGTTTTCAATTTATTATGGCTTAATTAATTTTTTGTTTGATTGCTCGAATAATATTTATCCCATAACTATTATCTTATTATATAAGATTATCTTATCAAATAAATATATCTCACTATAAATATTTTTTTATTTGGCTTACCAAGTTTATAGATACGTTTAGATATGTATTGTTGAAGATTTAAAGATATTAGGCAAAATAAACAATAAATAGAAAACTAACAAATCTTTATTGAGAAATCTTACGCTATTTAAATTCTATATAATAACGCATACTCCTATATTTCACTATAAAATGAGTTACCGTAATTTCGCGCGTATCCTCCGCACCTGAGATAACTCGATTTCCTACCAGAATTAATTTTGAATAAAATGTGTCTTGCTTCTGCTTAGCACTTATTTGACTTCTTTATTTGAATAAAATTTCCGGTTTGAAAAAGACTTAACTAAGCTGCGGCGGATACGCGGGAAATTAGAATACTTAATTTAATTATTATTATTGTTATTATTTTGAAATTTTTCTGCTTTCCATAACCAGTTTATACAATCTGTGCATCAACTTGAATACCGGAAGCACGATACCGCATCTTATTTTCCTCGGGAGAGAAGAGTACTAAAAAGTCTCGTCTAAATTAGAGAATTTTGTATTACTATAGTAGGCTCTGCCACGAAACGTGCTACGCAAGTCGATCCCGTTCAGATACCAAAAACTCTAAAAACACATTAATTTAAACCGCTTTAAAAATATTACGAGAGCTTGAATTATAATTTTTAAAATGATGATCTCCCTGTAAACGGGTTTTCATTCATTTCCCTTTGATTTGGGAATTTTAACGCCGAATTAGCTGATTTTAAGACATCTGATGTCTGTTTTCGTGTTTGATTAAATAAGATCAGTTAAACATTTGAAAAGAAGATACTATAAAATGAACTAAATAAGCAGAGCTTTTGCGTGCCAGAAATTTTTAACAGTGCTATAAGAAAATTATTTAAATAAGATAGTTTAAAAGTATCGCTTTAAATCTGATATAATTTTCACCAAAGTTTTCTCTCTCTTTTGAATATTCACATGAAAATGCTTTTGTTTTTAAATAAAACAAAACAAATATTATTATTTGCTCTGTGTTAGATTTGGCAGCAATAGTTTAAAAGATCGTATCAAAATATGAAATAAATGTATCGTGTAAATATATTTTTAAATTTAAAGTGTTTGGCAATATTACACTAGAGTACAAAACTTCAGCAACAGTCACAAAATGCTTATTTTTGAACACCTGAATAAAAAGACAATAATGTAATTTAAATAGGTACTATCCCTGCAGCTGAGCTAGTCGATGTGACATCTTCTTCACGTCACGCATGGTCACAAGTGTCACAGTCACTATATTGAAACAAAATGTGGGATCTTTCATTCGTCTCATCATTACTCTCAAATGATCGTCATATGGTCACTCCGCAGAGAAATCACCGTGACTTTTACTTTGTCATGAGTCACCAGGTCACATTTTCATGAAGTCATCTTGTGAATATCAGGTGACTTTCATATGACGAGTCAATTTTGAAGTCATAGTGAACATTGAATTACGATGGGTCACCAAATAGTGTCACAATAAATTCACGTGGTGACTTTCTGGTGACCCAGACTCTATTGTGAAGTCGCCATTGCATTCCTTTATGAAAAGTCATCAGATGATTTCATTTTCTGTCACTTGGAAACCCGTCACATAGCAACTATCATGGGGACTTTACAACGGAGTCTCCAAATGATGGTCACATGAGAGTCACAAGGTAACTTCATTGTAAAGTCACTTGGTGACTCGTCACAAAACAGCACTCGTAGTAATTTCTCAATAGAATGACCACGTGAATGTAAGAATGTAAGAATGCGACGAATGAAAGTCAGTTCATTGTAGAGTACATTTCAATTCATTCCCAAACAGCAAATAATCCGTGGCCGAACTTCCGCCGAAAGTCCTAACTCGACTATATTTCATCCTGTCGATCTAATTTTCCGGGGTCGGCAGATATGACTTCTTGTCCGCAAGGCTGATCACCTGTCGAGCATCCCCTCCTGACTACAATTGAATCGGTTATGAAGCCTTTGCGTATTAGTTTTCGATAATTTGGTCACTTGGTAATCTTTTACCGAGTACTTTGCAATATCATATGATCTTTTGCCGATTAGCTAATCATATCGAATAGAAGAATTTGTACGATGCAAAAATAGCATTTAAAACGTAAAAAAATTCGTTTTAATTAAAAAAATAAATATTGTTAATTGGGAATATTTTCCACTATAAGATGCAAAAATATTTCCATATCAAGGATGTAACTAATTGAAATGTAATAAATCTTCTTTTGTTTAAAGTCAAAATATTGCTGTTAAATAATTTTACAGTTAAAATTACAATTAATTTTCCATTGTAAGATACAAATAAAATTACATTTAATTTAAAAATTATATTCTTGATTATAAGTAACTCACACTGTTGATATACAAATATTATTGCATCTTACAAAGAATAATTAATTGTAATTTTCATCCCGAGATCAGCAATATTTAGAAATTAAATTAAACAAAATGTCTTACCTTTTAATTAATTACGACCTCGATATGAAAACATTTTTGTATTTTATAGTGGAAAATATTTCCGTCTAACAATATTTACTGTTTGAATTAAAACGAACTTTGATACATTTTAATTAGATAATTTTTTGCATGGTACAATGTAAAATATTCTCATTTAACATTGCGTCCTGGCTGTGAAATTTCTATCATTTAAAGCGTCTCATTAAATTTTTGTTATTTATGGAAAAAAATTCATTTTTTTAATATCTAAATAATTATTTTAATTAAAACAAAAACAGTTTTTTTTTTTTAAACTTTTAAAAGCTATAAAATGAAATTTATTATTATCTGGAGAAAAAAAAAATAGGATCAAATTCTTTATAATTTATACAATAACATTATCTTAATTTTTTCTAAATAAATTAATTTTTTAATCAGAAATTTATAATTCATAACTAAGAAAATACATTTAGAGCAAATATTTTGTTGTTGTTGTAAAAGTCTAAATGTCAGATATTATCCTGATATAATCTAAATTTCAGATCTTAAAATTTTCAATAATGAATTTAATTTAAAAAAATATTTAGTCATTTTTTTTACTTTTAAAAAGGTATAAAATTAAATTTATCACTATTTGGGGGGGAGGGGGGAAAGATAATAAATTTATTTATAACTTATACAATACATTATCTGAATTATTTTTAAATAAATTAATTTTTAAATCAGAAATTTCTAATTGTTTGTTGTTGTAATAGTCTAAATTTCAGATATTATCCTTATATAATCTAAATGTCAGATATTATAAATTTCAATTTATTCATCTAATAATTATTTTAATTAAAAAAAAAATATTCAGTCATCGATTTTTAACTTTTAAAATGCATAAAATTAAATTTATCACTATCTGGGGGGAAAAAGATGATCAACATCTTTATACTTTATACAATAACATTATCGGAATTATTTCTAAATAAATTAATTTTTAACTCAGTAATTTCTAATTCATAATTAAGAAAATGCATTTAGAAGAAATAGTTCGTTGTTGTAAGTCTAAATTTCTGATATAATCTAAATTTTTGATCTTATGATTTTCAATTTATTTATCTAATAATAATTTTAATTTAAAAAATTTCAGATTTTTTTTTAACTTTTAAAAGGTATAAAATTAAATTTATTACTTTAGAGAGAAAATAAAAGAAAAGATGATCAACTTCATTATAATTTATACAATAACATTGCCTGAAGTATTTCTAAATAAATTAATTTTTAAATTAAAAATTTTTAATTCATAACTAAGAAAATACATTTAGAGCAAATAGTTTGTTGTTGTAATAGTCTAAATTTCAGATATTATCCTAAATTAATCTAAATTTCAGATCTTATAATTTTCAATTTATTTATCTAAATCAACAAAACAGCAAATATCTCTAAACATTTTATTAAGTATAATTTTAAGTATGAATATCTATACATAAATATTGAAAAAAAAAAAGAAAGAAAAAACAAACAAATGCTTTTAAATTGTCAGTTTACTTTTATAGTAATTGCCCTGCTATCTGTAAGTTCTTAAGGTTTTTAAGTTTACTGATTTGCAAATAATAATGCATTCTCACCAAAGAACATTTCTTGGAAAGTATTTTTTCCCCTATTCCTTCGACTGTCCATTTACAAATGATGTCCTTGAAACGTGAAAAACTATTTTGAGCGGGAGGCAGATAAGATACTGCAGCACATTGGACAGATTTATTCACGTGACACACACACCCCCTATCATCACTCCAGGGGGTATCTATACAGCGGAAACTAACAATAACAACTCAGTAAAAAGATTCATTTTTCATTACTTTCCGATTGCCGGCCGATTACATGCATAAGAATACTTTTCCGATTAATTGACTTGTAATAAGGATACAATTTCCTGCCGACGTTTTTCCACGATATTATCTAGATTAATCGGTAGATTTTGTACAGACGATATTATGTGAAGCTCTCCTTTCAACTACTGATCATTTCCCGACAATTCTGGTATTAGGCCGAAATTAAGCCGATATCTCTTGCTATTGGGGTTGTAGTGACTGCAACTCTTGTGACCATTTGTGGTATCAAGGAGTGTTCACATCGACTGGCTGTGCTGTTAGGGTAGTATCTATTTTCTACACTTTCTGTTCATAGAATTTTCTTTTGAGCATTCACGTATTCAAAAATAAGAATTTTGTGACTGTTGCTTAAGTTTTGCACACTAGTGTATTATAGGGTCATTTTAAATATCACATAATTTCTCCCATTTACTGCTTTTAACGTATATTCATGAATTTATTATTTTAAAGTTTTCCTTTATTTTTAATATTCAGGTGTAAAAACAATATTTATGATGCAATTTTTAATATTTTCCTGCTTTTAACACGTAATCATTTAATTCAAATTTTAAAGTTTGTTTTTCTGATTTTATTAGTCACGTGTAAATAAATTTTCAATTGAAAGGCAGTGTTATTCTTTGGGCTGTTTTTACAATTAACAACAGTTTAAAATAATAACCTTTTCTAAAATGTGAGAAAAATATCTCTTGAAATGTTGAAAATCTGAATAAAAAATATAAAAAAATCCTCAAACAATTAGTCAAATTAAAAAATAAATGCAGTCTTCACACCATGAGTTAGTAATGTATATCGTTAGAATAAATAATTAAATTTATATGTATAGTTTTTCCTTCTATAAAACTTTTTTAATGGACCGATTTTGACCAAATTTAACACTAAATATCTCTTAAAATATCTCCTCAGACAGTATGACAAGTTAAGAAGAAGATTTCTCTGTTCCATCGTAGAGTCTTAAAATTGATTAGCACCACTGATCCACTTTGCGCGATATATAGCTCCAAGCACTTGGCAAAAATGGTCAATTGAACACCAGCCCTTTGAAAGAGCTTGCAATATTTCAGACATATACTTCTGCTTAGTTGGCAAATCCTCTTTACGAACAGCTATGCGGTCAGATTAAATTGGCTTAAACTTTGCAATTGGTAAGGATTCGCAAATCGCAAGAGATCAACAAACTGGGCCACAATATGACAGAGAACCTATCTTTTATCATCAAGATGTTCTGAAAGATGTCTCAGCGGAAGCTCACTGAAGTGAGGGCAAGGAAGCCACTAAAATGATTTTAAAAAACTTGTTTTCAAGTAATCTTATAACACCATCTTTGCAATATGTGTTAACCCTTTAAGTGCCCTAATCGTGTTTTCCGTCACATAATTGTTCAGTTCAAATGCTGATTTAACACAAAATTCATATTAATGTTATTCTTTCGAAGTGCATAAAATACATTAAAGTTACCAAATACAAATCCTCATACCAATACGTTTCATAGCTATAATTTAAACGGGCATGAAAAATTCTGCAGTACACTTAATGTGTTAAGGACAGTTCCAACACATCCGATTGCAATTCTTTTTACAGTTTACATTTCATTTTTCTTCAAAAAATCTATAATGTAATTGCATATAGAAGTCGCCTTTCCAGACGATGGGTTCAAACGACCAAAATAATAGAGATCTGGTTCTATAGTATCAAACAGTTATGTTCTTTATTGACTTCGCGAAGATGAAACTTTGCCCACTCTTTAACATGACAGAGATTTCTATCTTTAGGGCCATCAAAGTATGCAACAAAAGGAGTATATTACAAAAAAGTCCTTCCGGCCAGTGCCGGAAGGAAGAGGTAGCATTCATATTCCTTATTTTTAAAAAGCAAGCTTATATTATTCAAAGATACGAAGCTCAATTTAGTGGAAACCGATTATAGGAGATTCAATACTAATTTAATGAGAATTTCGCAAAATTAGTCAGCTTTATCCAAGCTGCTTTTATTTAAAGTAACTTATATTTGGTTGCCAAATTCGGCGATATCTTGAAATTCCTGCCATTTTAAGACAACATGGTGGATGAGGCTAACGAGTGAACTTGGTCGAGTCCTTAGCAATCCCTGTGCACATGCTCACTCATATCGGAATCGGTTGATATATACAAGTGCCGTCGCAGGCAAAAAATCAGATTTTTCAAAATGTCACCCACATTAGAAATTGAAACTGCTATATCTCAGCCATTTTTTAAGATAAAGACAAAACAAAAAATACTCCGGAATATTTATATCATGGTCAAATACTTAAGAACGAAACCGTTTTCAATTTCTATTTTTTTTGCACCTCACTTTAAATATAATTTTTTATTTAATTTAATGGCCTCCATTTTGAAACACGATGGCTGATGAAGCTGGCCATCGAACTTGGTCGAGACATTACGATATACTGTTAAGCTCTGGTATCTTAGCAGATGGCCTTGGAAGGATCTATTTCTGACCGGGAGTTTCAGGGTCAAAGGTTGCCACGTACAAGTGTGTAACTGGCGAGCGGACACTCCGCCAATTCCCGGAAATAGGGATTTGCATCTGCAGTACTAGTTTAGTACAGGTTTACTCTTATCTGTTATCTCTGAGTTTAGTATTTCAGGTCGTAGCGTATGCTTGCATTTGAAGATGATTTTTCCTCTTGCCTTTTAGATTATTATCGATTTTCGGGTTTTTATCGATTTTCGGGTTCTGTGCTCATTTGACGAAATTCCTTCGGGATCATTTGATGAAATTCGCTTTTGCTCCATGATAATTTGACGAAACTTGCGTTTCCTCCACGATCATTTGACGAAATTTGATTTTTTTTTCACGATCCTTTGACAAAATTCGCATTTTATCCTCGGCCGTTTGACAAAATTTGGGTTTTTTCCTTGATCCTTTGAAGAAATTGATTTTTTTCGGCGATCATTTGTCAAAAATTGCGATATTTTTTTTCGGACTGATGACCGAATTTTTTTAATTTTTGGAACCTCATGCCTTATATTTTCAGAAAAGTCGGAACCAAATCACCCCGGCCCCTTCCCCTTCCACCCGCCCCCTCTGGCTACGGCCTTATTGTCAAAAATGATTTCTGTTTACAACACAAATGAACGTGTTTCGAAAGATTTAGAACATTATGGAAATTTAAGTCAACCCCCCCCCCCCATGAAATAAAATCCTGGATACGCCACTGTGCAAAGACACTCACTTGCTAAACCTATGGAAACGTTTTTTTTTTTTTTTTTTTTTTAATTTCTCGATTGCATTTTAACATTTTAAAATGATTTTGCATAGGGTAGGTGAGGTAGATCTCTAACAGGATTAGTTTTCAATTTTTATAAAGTTGTATTATAAATATTATAAAGATTTTTAGATTTATATATATATGTAAAGTTACTTTCACTTTCGGAACTGGTTCTGAAAATGAAAGTGTCCTCATAATAAAAAGCAACCTAAATCGTAAAAGTAAAAACTAACCCGGTTAGAGATGAATATCGGCTGTTCTATGCAAAAAATTCTTTTAAAAGTATTAAAATTTAAGCCAGACATTTAAAGTGAATGCTCCCATAGGTTTAACATTAAGGTGTAAGCTTCTTGCACGACTAGTGTTTGTACTAAAAATATGATATTCGGTTGCAGAAAACAGTTGTAAAATCACTTAATTTAATGCTGCAATCAAGCAGAGTCACAGCAAGGGTACTGATGGTGACGCGGCACTAGGCGTAAAATCTGATAGACGCTGAAAGTCATTTCTATCGATGTACCACCGGTCGATTAAATAAAGAAATAATAATAATAACACAAAAAATGCGCAAAAATCGAACAGTGTTTTTCCTTCTTTTAAAAGCATGGGATATTTGACAAAGGGATTTCAAAATTAGCGTTTTGAGTTTGAATCTAATTTAGAGACACGATACTCGCCATGAGAGAGAGAGAAATAATTATAACTTAAAATTTAATTATTTTATAAGAATGTAAAAAAACTATTTGAAGTCATAGTGTTTCACTAGTAATTACTTCAAATTTCACGCGTTATATGACTCTTTCGCGTAAATTTTCAGTTTAATATCCTTTTACCGTATAATCATCCAGAATACTGATTCCAATAAAATTTAAAAGTCTATGTAAAAATTGTTAGCATGTAGCTTTTATTGGAGACTAAGTTTTGCTTATGACATCGGTAATATGAAACATGAAATTCTCCCCCCCCCCCCCCACACACACACTCCCTATTTTTTAAAGGTACTATGGAAGAGTCAATAAAAAGTACCTGAAGTAAAGAGTTATCCGTTTCTGATACTTATGTCATTCTTTAAAATATTGAAATCTGTAGTTAAAAATATTACAAAATGCATGAACGGAATAAATGTAAAATACAATAAATAGAGACAATAAAATATAATTAGAAGGAGATAAATTCCTTCTCCAGTTAATCTTAGGGAAAGTGCATGAAATTTTGAGCTCTTGAAAGGCCTTTATATACTCTATATATAAAAACAAAAATATGCAAACTGGATCATCAGAAATTTTATCTACTACAAAATGGGATAAAGAGTTAATTGCATATGTTTGGTTGATTGTATATGTTTTTAATTATCATGAGTGATTTTTTGTTCTTAATTAATGTGTTTATTCATCTTCAAAGTCACGTGTAATTATTAATTTATATAAAGGTTTAATATTTTAATTTAAAGAAAACAAAAGACAGATATATATTATATATATACACAACGAATACATCCAAACATAATCTAGGCATTTTTAAAAATTCAAATTTACCTTTTTAATTATAAAATTATTAATAAATTCACATTAAAATATTATGAAATTGTTTGCATTAATTTTGATAGATAAAGAATTGCCATTGTATATGGCTGTTGGCTATGTGCTTTTACAGTTCATTCCGATCACTAGTATCATCATTTTTATTATCAGAATCATCGTTTAAGTTTTTAAATACCATAATTATAAATAAAAGTATTGCTGTTAGGAACGACCACAGCTAAACGATACATTTATAAATAATATTTTTTTTACAAAATACATTTCTGCTGATGATTGTCACTATGTAGGATAACGCGCCAATTATGGGTGCCATTCTCCCTTATACGTTACAACCTTTTACCGATTATCCAGAATAGAATCGTCCGAGTCTCCCCGCTTGAAATGCCAAGATATCGGAGTTTAACAGTACTATCCACATGCCTTCTTACATCGAAATAGGTTAATAAATAGGCGTGTTTAAACATGACAAATATCAGATCGTTTCAAAATGTCAGCCATGTTAGAAATTGAAAGTGCTATAATTCAACCCTTTTTTAAGATATATACGAAAAAAAACTGCTCCGGAATCTTTGTATCAAGGTTAAACACACACACAAAAAAAATAATTTTAAGTTTTCAATTTTTTGATAACTCATTTTAAATTTAAAATTTAAATTTATTTTAATGGCAGTCCTTTTGAAACAAGATGACGAATGAAACTGGCATACGAAATTGGTCGAGACATTGGTATGTATTATGTACACACCAAGTTAAATCCATATCGGTTTATAAATAGGCCTGTTATAGTGTGACAAAAACCAGGTCGTTTCAAAATGTCAGCCACAAAAGAAATTCAAAAGGCTATAACTCAGCCATTTTTTTAGATATAGACGAAACAAAAACTATTCCGGAATTTTTGTATTAAGATCAAACACATACAAAAAAAATCTTTTTCATTTTCCAAATTTTTGGTATCTCATTTTAAATTTAAAATTTTTAAAATTTTTTTAAATGGCCGCCATTTTGAAACAAGATGGCGGATGAAGCTGGCCAATGAACTCGGTCGAGACATTGGTATGTACTATACATACCACAAGGTACAGTCGTGGGAAAAAAAAGTAAACACCCCCTACTAACTCCTCAACAAGTTATCGTAGAAGAAAGTTACTGGTACCAAACGATTGGAAATAAAGTCTACTTTTAAATGATGTATATAAAATTTGCTTAGGGGGATCTACATATTAAAACGAATCCAAACTTCATTTTTTTCAATGACAATACCCAATTTTAACACGTTATTTCAAATCTTCGGTTCAAATTATGCCTAGACACCGAATTTCAAGTCATTAGAATGATAAGTTTTTGAATTATAAACATTCAGAATTTAGTGCTTCTAATGTTAAATTACATTTTCATACTTTTATTAATATCTCCAGAAATTATGCTCCTAATGTGCTAATTTCTTTTGCAGCAATAATACTAATATACTCAAACATAAATACGCTGAATTTGCAATTTTTATAATTTTTTTATATGAATTATGAATTATGAAATTAATATTCGAAAAAATTATGAATTGCAACCTACAATTTTTTTGATGGATTTAGATTTATCAAGTCCTGCTTAATGGAAATCCAAAATTTCACATTTTTCTTCCAAGTAGTTTTCAAATTATGCTTAAAAAACGGCAAAATGATGGTTTAAGGGGCCGTCTATAATAGAAGTGACTAGATATTTTGAAATTTCTTCTGCTATATTGTAATCTAGCTGGCTTCATTGACTTCTTAAGGTGCCTTGATCAAGATGGGGGCTCTCTCGGTTAATAATCGATTTCCGAACTTCAATTTGGATGCAGCCCCTAAAATACGCTCGTTTTAAAATAATTAATTTCTCGGAAACTCATGGTATGAATTGCATACAAATTTGTTTTTAGGCTAATTGGAGGATGTAGAGTTCATTTATGATGTCAAAATTGTGTATTGCTATTGAAAAAAACAAAGTTATGGTTCGTTTTAATATGTAGATGGCCCCCTAAGAAAATTTTAGCTATATCATTTAAAAGTAGACTTTATTTCCAATCGTTCGGTACCAGTAACTTTCTTCTGCGATAATTTGTTGAGGAGTTAGGGGGGGGGTACTTTTTTTTCCACGACTGTACATCCAAATCGATTGATAAATACGCCTGTTATCGCGTGACAAAAATCAGGTCGTTTCAAAATGTCAGCCAAGCTAGAAATTCAAAGTGCCATTTTTTAAGATACAGACGAAACAAAAAATGCTCCGGAATCTTTGTATCAAGGTGACACACATAAGAAAAAAATATTTTTCAATTTTCAATTTTTTGGTACCATATTTCAAATTTTAAATAAAAAAAAATTAAATGGCCGCCATTTTGAAACAAGATGGCGGATGAAGCTGGCCAACGAACTCGTTCGAGGCATTGGTATGCGCTATGTATACACGAAGTTTCATCCAAATCGGTTCATAAATACGAGAGTTACAGTGTGACAAATATCATATATATAAAGGCTGCTAACAACTATGCTATCATATGCAAATATTACTATCATCACCTCCTAACAAAAGCAGTCACTTCTAATAATATTTTCAAACTTCATAATGTTACTTTAAAGGAAAATAATAATCATATATTAAGCTATCACAAATTATTAGGCATTAAAAATAACAACCTCAATTATCCTTATGTAGTCAGGATTCCAAAATTTCACAAAAATCCTCTTAAATTCCGCATTGTCACTGTAGGATGTAATACATATAATACTCGTGCTAATACACTCTTTTTAAATATTCTTACACAAATTTATGAGTTAAAACAGACAACACTCACTGCATTAAAAACAGTTTTGAATTTGTGGATAAAATAATGCTGTTAATAAATGTCAATAATATTATTACTTTAGATTTCAAAGACCTATTTAATAATATCATTCTAAAAGACTTGCATTCTATTACCAATTCATTATTTCTAGAATATTTTCCTTTATTAAATTTACCTGATAACATTGATACTGACTACTTCACATCTTTGACTAACTTTCTACTATTTCATAATTTTATTTTCCAAGACAATGCTTTTTTATTCAAATACAGGGCATGCCTCAAGGAGCTGCTTCATCAAGCATGTTATCTGATTTATATCTTTACTTGTATGAACGTAAATTTATTAATAATAATTTATTGCTCTACAGATACATAGATGATATAATTATTCTTTCTGTTACAGATAATAATTCTATATCTCTTCCTGTAAAGTACCCTTCTAATCTAGAACTTAATACTACCTTTTCAAATAATTCTAGTATCAATTTTATGGATGTTAAAATTAATATTCTCCCTAATAACACCATAACATTCAACATTTATGATAAACGCAATGAATTTTCATTTAATGTAATTAGTTTTACGAACTTTAATTCCTGCTTGCATATTTCAGTATATAGAAATATTTTGCTTAATCATTGTCTTCGTATCAAACGTTTATGTTCCTCCCAATTCTTACAGCCTAACACTTTTAAATTAAAGCAATTAGCATTGTCTTATAATTATCCCATCTCTTTTATATCTGCATGGCTCAAATCTTAATATTCATTTTTTTTCTACTTCTTACCAGTATAGGCATTTAATATGTTTAAAAAAACTAAAAAAATCGAAAGCACTATTATGGAGGTTGGGATGTGGATTGCTGAAAAAATTATAAAAATCATACACACAAAAAATTATATGTATGTATATATAATACATATATATATATATATATATATTCTTAAAAAAAAAAAGTTTGGTGTATGTGTATGTTTTTCCATACATTATACGCTAAAAACATAAAAAATAAAAATACCGTTATGGAGGGTTGAGGTCGGGAATGCTAAAAAAGTTTAAAACTTTGTATGTTTTTATGTGTGTGAGCTTGTATGTATATATGCTTATGTATTGTATGGACATGTATTAAAAAAAATAAATATGGGGTATCATGCATTTAACACAATATATTTTCACATATTGCATCATAATTTAAGCATATATTTTTCTATCTCAATATTCCTCATTGCTTTTTAAAATTTCAAATTTATTTACATAATACAAGGCTAAATTTTACTATCTCAAATATTCCTCATCTTTTTAAATGTTATTTATATTCTCATTTTTTATATTACATTTTTTTTGTCTTTAACACATTAATTTAATCCATTGACCTTTTATTTATTTTTATATAATTCTTTATTTCTTTATTTGTATTAATTTATTCCTTTTCTTTATTTTATTTTGTATTCACTCAGTACTTATTAAGTTTATTCCTACTTTTTCATTCTAGTTTAACTAAAAGTCGATCTAAGTCTTTTCTTGATTTCGTTAATCATTTTCATTCATTTTATTTATTTATTTATTTATTTTTTTTTTTTTTGGCTTAAGATGGCAACTCTAAACATTGTTGTTATTAATCCAGTTCCAATTTACATTTTCCCTTTCTCACACCAGATGGCAGCATAGTTATGGGTTTCACTCAGATGCTCAACTGTAGATCACATGTTAAAATAGTCTTAACATTATTCTCCATGCTGATATGCAGTAATTTTGACTCTTAATATGTCATTCAGGTATTGTGCTCTAATAATTTTTAATATCCTGTATGAGGTGTATCTTTTTTTGGATCTCTTACCTTTTTATTATCTATTTTCTATAATGTTTGCGTTATAAGGAGCTAAATTTTGTCATTTTAGGCTTAATGCCGACAAAATTGGATGAAATAACGCATCTTCTATGAATGAACTCACAAGCTCCTCTGATGATTCTGTGAGTCATTCATAGTTTCTTATATTACATACTGGTTTCATATGTTCATTTCTAAATCATCTTTAGTACTTTATCAATTTCTTCATATATTTGTGATTTCAAATTTATTATATATATATATATATATATATCAACTTTGAACGGAGGGTGGTTTCGGGGTCTGGTGGTCATGATCGATGAAAATATACCAAAATTTTTTGAAATCGCATTCCTCCGAACGGCTGCAATAGGTAGCTTTTTGTAATGAAAGCTACCTAAAAAACGAAACAAGTGAAATAAGGCCCTCTAGCAGCGAGAAAATAATTTTCCGTGCAAGCTGCTGCAGGTGTTTTTATGATTGAGTACATTTTTTTAAAAAGAATTACAGTGATCATGGTAAACAAGCTGCATGAAATTAACAAAAAAATGCCTTTTCCAGCCTATTTTTTGAGCCAAAATTTTTTGAAATCGCATTCCTCCGAACGGCTGCAATAGGTAGCTTTTTGTAATGAAAGCTATCTAAAAAACGAACCAAGTGAAATAAGGCCCTCTAGCAGCGAGAAAATAATTTTCCGTGCAAGCTGCTGCAGGTGTTTTTATGATTGAGTACATTTTTTTTTAAAGAATTACAGTGATCATGGTAAACAAGCTGCATGAAATTAACAAAAAATGCCTTTTCCAGCCTATTAGAAGTGTAAAAAATCTGGAAATATGAAAATTATGACAATTTAAAAAAATTAAAAATTAAAATTTTTATTATTTTTAAGAAATTTTTGCCCTAATGCGGCGGTAAAATAAATTATGTCACCAAAATGAAATTTTACTGTTACATCACTAATATCTGAGTGTGGTTATTGCATTCTATTATAAATTGAATTGGTATGCTTGTATAATTTAAAAAACAATTGCAAAAAGTATGTTTTTTGCGATTTTTCGGAAATTTGGCACCTTTGCGGTGGTAAAAAATATTAACCTATCCGTGTAATATTTTACGTAATTATTCTTCTTTACAAAAGGCATCTTTCCCCGCTATTACACTTTCATTATAAATATTTCGGTTTTTCGACCCACCCTATTCAACACAAGTTTCAGCAATTAGCGTATCCAATCGATAAGATATTTTAATTCTTTTGTGGAAACTTGTATGTAATCTATAGATTTGTGTACAGTACACATGGTTTGCAAAAATTTAATATCTGGGGCATTCTCACAATCTTTTTTTTTTTTGGGGGGGGGGGGGGGGATCTGACAAAATTAAACTTGGAATATAACATTTTAATCTGATAGACGAATGCCTTAATGATTCAAAATAAAGAAAAAATGGTCAGCAGCGAAAATTATTTTGTTTAACTGAGGTTTAAGTTAAACTTGCGAGTTTAATTTTCCTTACCATTTTACCCCTATAACTTTTTATTCTCTTCTAAATTTTTACTTATAATGAATTTGCATAGTACCCACAGGACATTCAAATAAGAAATAATAACAATGTAGTACTTTTCATACAGAAATTTTGTATAACATTGTCTTAAAGGGGTGTTAAAGAAGGGACGGTAAGGTAAAAAAAGGGGATGGTATTGGAAAAAGGGACGAAATGGTAAAAAAAGGGACGGTAAGGATGAAACTTTAAGGAAAATTACCACCTATTTTTAGGAAAATAATGTTAAGACTAAGTGAGCCACAATGTTCATTGATTTTTAGAAACAGTTGTTAACATTGGATTAAATTATTATTATTGTTTTTAATTTACCTCGAAAAGTGCAGGAATAAACCTTGGGGACGGTGAGACTACCAATAAAGCCACGATGCTTGAAATTGATATTTAAATGCTGATTTAAATTCGACAGTAAATTTCCTGCCAAAAATTTTAGACATTATTTATCTAGCATACTTCTGCACGAGAAAAATCTTGAACAAAATTCTGTAGCTGCATCTGAAATGATTTTCTGTATAATTTTAGAAGAGGGATGGTAAGGAATCTAAAACCCAGGGACATAGTTTAAAAAATAATAACAACCCTAAAAATGGGTGCAGGTTAATTTTTAGCTACCTTTTTATATAAAACAATAGTTACAGTTTCAGAAAAAAAATTACATTGAATTATTTTTATGGAAAGAATTTTATCCAGACAGCTCCAAACTTAAAAATCAGCATCAGGGACACGGGACGGTATAGGAGTTTCCCAGGTGTTTGGACCTCCAACATCGTCCAAAACTTATTTATCTCCTTAATATTGTTGTGTAATCATGCAATGGGAAGTTCCCCAATATATGAAATTTAAAAAAAACACAAAAAGTGTATTAAAATAAAAATTATTATTCAAGGACATGAAACTCAAAAGATTGTGAGAATGCCCCATATCCGTAATACGTAAAATACATTTGAAAGTTAATTTTTAAAATTTGCTTGCCGTATATGGTAATTTAAAGGACTTTGTACAGCCTTGTATATGATCACACCTGAATTATATTTAAGCCATCCCTCACTTTCTTAAAATCTACACAATTTAAGATTTACACATTTATAATTTTTGTAACACTCCTATTAGTGTACATCCATGTATTTTCCACATTTACACACTCGTCTGAGTTTATTTACCGATAACAACTTACAGACTTAATGTCATAAAGCAAATACGCATAAAACAGGTAATTTTTATTTCGAAATGTATAATTTTTATGACAAGTGGGTGATTTTAGAAATTTACACACATCTGTGTATATATAATTATGTGTAAATTACAACAACAGATCATCTCATGTAAATTCAATCATTTTTCTGCATTTGCACTTTTATTTGTGTTTTTCAATTGATAAAAAATTACACACTTAGTTTTATAAGCTAAAATACATATAAAAACATGTAAAATTTTGCAAAAAATATGTTATTTTCATGAGAAGTGTGTAATTTTAGAATTTTACACATATATTTGTGTAAATTTGGGTAAATCCAGTCATTTTTCGACATTTGCACTTTTATTTGTGTTAATTAATTAAATATTATGTAAATTAATTATTGTAAAAAATTAGGATATTTTGCCATTTTTTCAAAATTTCATACTTACGTCAGGCAGCGTACACTGAATTTAATTAAATATAATAAATAAAGACACAGAACTTTGTTTAATCGTACACAAAACACGAACTTAAATAAGCTATAATGTTATAAAGCTAAAAGCTTTAATAAGGAAAAATAATTATTACATTTTAGCCAAGCTGATATAAATCCGAGGTGAGATAAATTCTACGTTTCGAGCTGTAGTAACAGCTCCAAACGTAGAATTTATCTTTTAGCTTATTAAGGTTCGTGTTTTGTGTACCATTAGGCAAAGTTTTATATCTTTGTTTATTATATTTTATGTCGCAATTGACCAGTATATGTTATTTAACAAAATATATTTCAATTTCTTTTTCAGCTATATACTACTATTACACTTACCTGTGAACTGAACTGGAAGTGTTACAATATCTTCAAAACTAACTGAAATATTTCAAAATATGTCAAAAATACATAATTTTTAAAAAATACCATTTTTTATATTTGAACACCTGCAAAATAATTATCACATAGAGCATAGATTCTAGTTAAGAACATATTGATTAATTACATTATCACATAGAGTTTAAATCCTTGTTCCGAACATAGTGAGTAATGTGGTTAGTATATGAGAAAATTTCACTGACATATGTTTAAAACATTTTGTATAATGGAGTTTATCGAACATTGAAATAACGGAAAAATTGATTTTCCAGAAATCGCATTTAATGATTTCTTATCTATATTCTTTTTTACCTATAAAATTAATCTAGAAGTGTCAATTAAGGTTTATTAATGTTTTATGTAAAAAACATAAGAAAAGTATGCATATAAACATTGTTTACATTTCCCCAGGCCTTCCTACGCCCACTTCCGGTAGTTTGCCCACTACTTCCTGTTTATTAAATTGGCCATAACACATGTTCTAATAATCATAGGAATAAAAAAATAGAAGCAGATTTGGAATTGTAACAGATTGCTCTTTCAAATATAAATTTCGCTAAAACGGTCATTCTAATGTAGTCTGTATTACCTTAAGTAAGGGACTTCTCTCTTTAACAAAATAAATATTTAGAACATATTTACTTTGTAAATGTATTAGAAATATTTGTTTTATAAAAAATCAGGATTTTAATATGTAAAGTGACTTTTTAGTGTAAGATTATCTGGAAGCAATTTACAAGAGGACTGTCAAACATGAGACTCATGAATTTTGATGAAAACGAAATATGTTGTAGAGTTAATAAATATCCAATTACATTTCCTATTCAACGATATTTGTCATGTGTTTATAAGTTTTTAAGACATTGAGATATTAGAAGTCTAAGTTCAATTACAAAGTTTGAGTACTCAATGAATGTGTTTATGTGATTTTTGTGTGTTTTCCGGTTTGATACAATATAATGACATTTTTAAAAATCACTTCCATTTTTTCACATTTTAAATATAAAACTGAAATTTTTAATTTAATTTACATTCACTAGCACAACACCCCCACCCCCTTGAAAAAAGTAACATTTATGAAAAGTTAATACAACTGAAACTCCGCTAGTGCAGGGTGCTTCACAGGGTATAGAAAAAGGTTCAAGATTTCAGGATTTACACGTGAGAATACAGCAAATTAAAGATAAGGCTCTCAAAATATTGGCCATCTGAGGAGACAACGAAACGAAGTTTCTCTTCGAAATTCGAAACAGCCTGCTTGAGCCGCTCTTTTGGAATCATTCTCATTATACTTGTTATCGCTTTTTTCAGCTCTTATATGATTTTTTGTCTATCGCTGTAGGATTTATCTTTAACATAGCCTAATAAAAAGAAGTCTAGTGGTGATACGTCAGGATTATAGGAGAGAGGAAGCAAAAAAGTCCATAGCCAAAGCGAATCGGGAAGTCTCCTCCGATTGCACAACTGTCATAGTGTTTTCCGAGCAAGTCCAGGACTTCTCATGTTGAATGTTGAGGAGCTGGCTGTCTTTTGTTTAGTTTTCATACCCATTTTAGGTAGATTTCGTAAGAAATACTACCTATTGCAGTCGTTACCATCGTGCGACTTTTGAAAAATTCCTTCATAACTTTTCATTATAGGACCCCAGGAACCCAAAACCACCCCCATCTGAAATGTTTATATATATATATATATATATATATATATGTACTAAATTTTATCCGCACGATAAAAGTTGCAATTATGCACGGATCGTCTTCAAACTCGCCAACAACTTTGAGATGGCTAATATCTCGGCGGGGATTGAAAGTGGGCAAATGGAATGGAAATGGAAACGGAATGCCAACGGAATGGAAATGGGGAGGGTTAATATTTTTGAATACCGTCTTAATATGGTTCTGATAAAACCAGCTCTTACACAACAATGACAGGAAAAAATAAATAATTTTCATTACAGAAGACAATGCCAACAATTAAAAAAAAAGCAATAAAATTCTCATCGCAACAATTGATTTTCTATTGCAAGGTTTTCACGTGAAAAATTAAATAAAATAGTTTGATGAATTGAAAACAAGTTGAATATTACGTCATAAGTTTTCTAGAGCAAAATTTCCGCATGAAAACGCAAAATGAAATAAATAGCTTGACAAATAAAAAACAAAAGCAAAATATTGCGTCATATTGGAAATATAATGGATTTCAGCAGGTGAATATGTAACGTCATGGGAGTTTGAAGAAACGTATTAAAACATGATAAAAACCCGACTAGGGAAATATTAACATATTTTAACACTTTGAGGTTCTCTGAATTTGCTTTAGTCATTTTTAAACCTATTCCATATACATGCTTGTGTGTATTCGTGTATATTAGAATTTTCACAAAACGTTTAACTTCCTAGAGCACATTTTTAGTGAAGAAACCGTGTTTATCTCTAATCTTGATTTAAGTTTTGTTGGTGATTTTAGTACTTAACTTCGAAATCTACCTCCGCCTGTAGGCCGAGCCAGCAGGGATTTTTTCATCAGTCACTGAATTTGTTCGTTCAAACTTGGCAATTAATGCTCTTAACATACTTGAAGGTAGCTTTGACCTGATTTTAAAGGCAGCCACTAGAAAACTTTCTGAGTATTTCGGAAGGTCTCTAGTCGCAAAGATAAAACGTTTTGACTAAATAAAATACGGTCTTCGATTGAAATTCGGTACATTTTGGCAAAAACGAAATATTCTTCGACAGTAATCACAGTCCGTAAACAAGTTTTCTCTGTGTCCCTGCACATCCCCGTGCAATGTCACGTCACTCCACCCGTTGAAGAGTTATTCAACTAAATAATTTACTATACCCTGTGAAGCAGTCGGTACAAGGCTATGTTTGTTACAATGGAAAAGTTTTTAAAATCTATGCATATTCTTATGAATTATGTTAAAAAAACTGAAAGTACATGTTAGTCATGATTTTAATGTACGATTTTTGCAACTTTGAACTTATTTTTTCACAAAACTTTCTATTGAATTAATATGGAAAAAGACCTGCATGCATTTATAAATAGTTAGTACTAAATTTGAATTCATTCTACAATACTTAGAATTGACCCCATTTTCAACTACTAAATAGTTTAAATATTACTTTCTGGGAATATTTAAATCCTATACAAAGTACATTAATTAGACATTAAAATACATTAATAATTAATGCTTGTTATTTAGATGACCAAAAGTAGTCCATAAATCCAAAATTAGTCAAAATTAACTTGTTCTAACACAAGTTTAAAATATCATTTGTGAAACTCAAAATTACGTTCGTTGAAAAGATATGTTATTATCATATAAATTTTAGTTTTTATATGGTATGAAACCTCTTTATTTTACCAATTGCTTTCGTACTTTATATCAATTTCTATCATTTTTAAAATTGAAGCATTTACGGTATTTTGTGACGTTACACATGTCGAATACACTCAAATTAATTATGAAAAACCCAATCATTTAATTAAAATAATTTGGGCGTAGGAGACTAAAAGCTTCAGAAGTTTTATGCCTTAAGCTTTTCTTATCTCAGACAATAGAATTTTAATAATTAAAAACATATCCAGTTAATTTAATAAAGTTTTATTTTAGGAATTTTGGAAATGCAATTAAAATGACACTTGGGGCCAATTTTTTACTATTTGAAATCTATTTTGAAGGTCTTTTCTACGTAAAATACTAAATTGAAACATAAAGTTTCGCAAAAAAATATTAATATATTCTTTTTTTTTTTAAATTCAGTTTTTCAAATAAATTTTAGTATGAATATCCTTTGTACACAGGAAGAAAATGATGGATTTCTTGTGATATTTTGATATTAATGTGCTGTTTGTGGTTGATTAATCTTGATAAATGGCGCCCACGGTAACGATTTTTATTTTAAGCGTGCATATGTTTAAAATTTTCATTTAAGGAGCAAACTTATTTAAAACAATATCGTAATATTTTACGCTAATTAATTTCAATTTACACGCATATCACACATTTCAATAATAAGAGTAATAATGATAAAATATCACAGCACTAAGTATGTTATTATTAATAAATAAATTCTAAGTTGATATTTTTTTGGTCACAATTTGAACAAGTATCTTATATACATATACGCAAAAAATGAAGATAATTTTGTAATTTCTTTAAAGTTGTTTCCATGCACTAGATAATTAATTTATAGATAAAATTCACATAATAAGTTAATTTTCTTATTTTATCACAAAATTTTTAATTAATGAAAAATTTAGTATTATTGTACCTGTCAGTAAATGTAAGTAAATTATTTTTTCAGCTTCTTAAATAAAGATTTTCTCATTTTTAGTTATAAGGTTCTATTAAAAGTACGGTAGAGTAAAATTTCGTTTGAAAAAGCAAAAGAAAAATTTTAACCATCTATCACAACATTTTATTTGCTTTTTATTTCAAAGTATTAATTTAAATAGTGCTGTTAAGACTCTAACTATTATCAACATGAAATAAATAGAATTTTGCTAACTTTTATGTTATACTGATCACATTTATAATAAAAAACACATAAAGTAATACCACCCTAACTTCAGTAGTTAAAGCCAAAATCAGATTAACATCAGATTTAACAGATCACATTAAGAGACAACACATGAACATATATAATATACATATATTAATTAGCTCCAATATGAAACGCGTGGTATTTCTACTCAATAAGAGTTAAAAGTACAGCTGTAACTTTCAGCGTAAAAATCGTACGCATAACGGATCTTCCTCTTTTCAGAATAATAATTCTTATTTAGTGCAATTCTGTTCCTATGTGTTGAGATGTAACTAACACTAAAATACCATATAGCAGCGTCACCTATTAGTCGAAATACAAGAACATCCACTGATCACCAGTGCATAAAAACATCCCGCTAAACATGAAATTTAATAGAATTTTGTGTATTTCTTCAGGAGTTAAAGCTTCCAAACATTTCGTATGATACTGCGCACAAAGAGACAGAGATTAATTGGAAACGAGTTTAAACCAAATTAAGACATTGTATAACCTATAAATACAGAAACCGAAGTAGAAAAATTTCACTAATCCAGCACTTTTTTCTCATCAATATAGAAGAAAATAAAAAGCTTATTTCGAGGATCTTTCCTTGTTTTCGCAAGAAAAGAGAGATTGAAACTAGTTGTTTCACGTATTTTATCCTTTCTTTCTCATTTATTAAAAATATCTGTTCTGATACGAAAGAAAGTTTTGTCTGTTGTTAATTTAATTTTTAAAAAACAAGAACTTTTATTTTTCTAAATTGGGCTAAAACTTTGCTGTTCACATCGACAAAAGTTACCGTTCGGATAATTGTTTCTTATTTTAAGGCTATTCTTAAAATCAGATATGTTGATTTCGGACACATTGACGATATTGTTTTAATTCAGAATAAAAAATGTAGATAATCTTGCTCATATTTCGGAGAACAAAACAGCATTTTAAATTCCTTTATTTGTCAATGTTTGTGTTTTCAATCGAGATTGGGGGCATAAAAATCACAATAGATGTAATCATTCCTTAACAGACATATTATTCAAGATGAGGCCCATTTATAAGTAAGTAAAAAAAAAATGCATAATTTTTTGACACTTGAATGAGACTGCATGAGAATTTTACATATGCGGAGGAAAAAAATTCAAATGTGTCTGAAAGTTTCGGGCTCTTAACCGAAGAAAAGGTACAAATTAATAATAAACTTTGAATTTTGGTGCATTTGTTTCAACATTAAAATGAATTCAAATGCTCAACTGATATATATTCAATGATATTTTATTAAATCATTTTTATATTTGTAATACGTTTACCAACACACTTCAAAGTATATCAGTAACAAACGATGCGAAGACGTGCTTCTGAATACACATACACACCTTTTAATATCCTTCTATATATAAAAAGAGGTAACGGTTTGGAAATGGGCCAAAAGATATGGAAATGGACCTATGAAAATCTGGGTGAATAAAGCGAAACGCATCTGATTGGTCAGATCTTTCTGTCTTTTCTTACAGGGAATTATGCTTGGAGAAAACCATGAAAGTAGAGAATTTAGATAGGATGGGCGGGGAAAGGCAAGAATATTATTATTATTTTATTTATTTATTTTATTTTTATTTTTTTTTATTTTATTTTATTTATTTATTTATTTATTTTATTTTTTTTTTTTTGGGGGGGGGGGGGGGCTGGTCAATGGCAAAAGCGATTTTTACAGAAAGAAGATAATTTCCATTAACTAATGAGTAAAGGGGGCGGGGGGCGTCACCTTCTTTTGGAATCTAAAAACTGAATGCATAGAAAATAAGGGATGGCGAAGCGATCCAGAATGGAAACGCGAAATAATTACGTCTGGGGTTGGCTAGAAAATAAGGATTGCTTTGCGAACCAAACGAAATCGCGAAGCGATTACGCAGGGGGTTGGTGAGTGTAGTGAGCAGGGGGGCAGAACCCCCTACTTATGTAAACATAAAGATAAATGCAATATCTACCAGTTTAGCTTTCTTTAAAACCAAATGTTTGATTAAACGTCTAAGACATTATTACGAAAATTGGAAATCGAAGCACATGAGAGAAATAGTTTTTTGATATGGAAAAGGGAGGATTTTTTCTAATTCTGTTATTGTATATATGCTATTGATTTATTAGTTTTGGGACAGAAATATTTTCACTTTTGAAACACCAATTTGCTAATGCTAATATGCGAAGACGGAATTCAATTTTGATTATTTCAAGAAATATCTGTGATTAAAAATAAGGTCTTTATCTAAAAACAAATTTCAAAATAATTGTTTTGAATTAAATATATATATATATATATATATATATACTCAGAAATTAAAATATAATTTAAAAAAATATATATTAATGATATCTGATATCAATACACATATCTATATTTTAAAGTACAAACATATCTGTGCATAACGCATACGTCATTCTGCGAATGGCAATATTTTCAAATTTGAAATGAAATTTCGGTTTTGCAATTTTAGCAACAACAAATTTTTAAACTTTTAAACATCGCACAGTTTCAGTTTTTAGACCGTCGTATAGGGGAAAAAATGCACTTTTAAATGCAATTTATTTGAAAGCTGTATCTGAATTTATTTTTGAGATATTAATTTATTTTGTAGTTTTAAATACCATTTTTCTACTCGTGGCATCAAAAGTACACCATTTCTATTGAAAGGGAAAATAGTCGAAAATAGGAGATTACTGAATCTTTTTGTTGTCATTTTCTTATAAAATCTGAAAAAAAGTTGAAATTAAAATACGTTCTATGTCAACAATATCGTCTGTTATTCCGCGATAATGACGTCATGTGCATGCATTTATTTCCATAGATGAAGTTTAAAACTGAATTGTAAAAGTGGATTGCTTTAGCGGATGCAAATGACGTCATTTTATAAAAAAGCGTGTAATTTAATTCTTAAAACTGAAATTTTCACCCCACCTGCTTCCCCAAGTTTTTGTCCAAAATTCTCTCGACTAATAAAATTTTAATGCTATTCTTTAGGACATTCTACTATAATTTTATCAAAATAACATAATTTGCTTAATTTAATTTTTCATAATTTTATATAATCTATGAGAAATAAGGAGGTTTATTTATCTTTATTCATGCCATTTTTTGATAAAAATTCAAAATTGGTAATGAAAATTGTTGTATATGTTTTAATCTTGCAAAATCCCATTAGGGGAATAATATTTTGAACGGAAAATGACATACTGCTTTTGAAAACACGCATTTTTCCTGATAAATTTTGCTTTTTCTTCTGCATGTGTACTAAGTTTCAGGCACTAGGCGAAATGCTTATTTAAGTGAAAATGAAGTCATATTTAAAAGAAAACGACCATTTTCTTATGTAAAACTGAACAAATGCGCCTAAAAAACATAAATTACGGAAATTTTTACTCTCCTGTACTGTGATTAGAATCTCAAGTTAACAGTGCGTCTGTTCACATAAAAGATGTTTTTGACAATCGTGACTTCAAGTTTTGAGTTAAAATGATTTTAAAATGACCAAACAAAATACAATTTTTTTTAAATGATGAGAACGGATATGAGACGCGTGTATGTAAATTTTGAGAAGGTGAAAACGATGGCGGGTTCACATTTCATCCGATAAAATTCTGTGATCGTGTCAAAATCGAATACATTTTGCTGTTTTTCATTCGAGAATCCCAAGCATAAGAGCCTCAATTGATAACCTCATCCCAATAACTGATATTAATTGTATTTTACTGATTACTTGTTTATATTATAAAGGACAAACGTATTTGTGCGTAATGCTGATATCATTCTGCGAATAGCGAGGCTAGCCAGAAAGACAGGCAACCGCGGTGCATTCCACGTATCTTTTTTACAGACGCACTAGAGTCACGTGATGCTCAAATGCACCAAAGCAGGTGTACGAAAAGAGCATCACGTCACTCTAGCGGTCTGTAAAAAAAGACACAAGGGATGCACCGCAGTAGCCTGTCTTTTTCTTTAGCCTTAACCAATAGCTACAATTCACGATCAAATATCGGTTTTGAAAATTTCGCTCCTGGAATTTTTTTAATTTCTGACCATCGTACATTTTCTATTTTCGTCGCATAGGGCAAAACTTTACTTTCAAATGCAATTTGTTTAAAAACTGTATCTTAATTGACTGATTTATTATGTTTATTTTTAAATAATTTTTAAGCACGATATTTTTAAGTTTATCTTATCACGTGCCGGCTTCAATACATAATAATAATAAACATTTTGCACACAAAGCAACAAGCACTGTTCAGCATTTGTTTCTGGCTATTTTTGTATAACGAAATTAATACTTCCTTAATAAACAAGTAAAAGAATAATATTAAAAGATACAGGTCTAACATATTTGTAATAGTACAATTTAAATTTTAATATCACCAAATAGGAAAAAATAATTCAAATGGAATTTGTTTGTAAAGTGCATCTCAATTTACTAATTGTCTATGATTTTAGAAACAATTTTCAAGCATGAAGTATTTTTTTTTTTATTTATCTATAATGCGCTGAGCTCGATTACGAAAGATTAATCCGTTTGCCCTTAAAACAACATAAAGAGTTCATCATTTTCTTACGACTAATATTCATTAAAAAAATCTTCCCTATGAATAAATAAATAAAATAATATAAATAAAACACAAATTTAACAGATATGTAATTGAACTACTGGCTTAAAGCTCTGAAATTATCGGAATTTAAAAGGATGCCGTAAGTAGCAAAATCTTAGTCAAATATATCTTAGCATTCGGCTAATAAGAAATAATAAAATATTGCTTTTCATAAATTTCAAAACTTTATTTCGTTGTAATATAATTAATATTTTTTGAAAAAATGCTTTTTTAATGTTAGTGGGCAATCTAAAAAAATTATTGCATATAAAAAATTATTAGTTTCCAGTTAAAAAAATGTGTTCATCTATATTCAGTAACCCGGGATGCCCGGGTACGATCCCCTAGTTGTTAATAATGGACATTTAATATAATTTCTTTCATTATAATATAAAATATTTAAAATTAATCGAAAGTAATCACCAAAAAAAAAAAAATTAATTTTACAAAAGAGCATTTAGAAAAAAATATATATTTAAAAATTACTTCATAACTATTTTGAACAGTAAGTGCTTTTATTTATTCAATAAGCAGAAGCTTTTTAATAAGAATAATTAAATGTCATTTCTTTAAAATTTTACGAACATAATTGCGTTACTTAAATAAAAAATAAACCTTTCATTAACCCCATTTTTTATTTTTTTTCTTACATTTTCAGGATGTATCCATGTATATACATTCATATCCATTCATAACAGTGAACATGTGTTAGACACAATAAAATACAAATTCTTAAAAGGAGTTTATTGTTATCCTGGCTTATTGTTAAGTTTTCTTTTGTGATACATTTATAATATGAAAGTAAAATAATTACAGTTAGCTCTTTATCTCGTATAAGAAGCATACTTTTCAAAGATTATAAATTAATCTACAAAAGCTGAATAAAAGTGGCTAAAATTAGAAAAAATATATATACCACACAATAGAGAAATATAATTTTACTATTTTTTAATAATATGCTAATATTACTATGCTGTAATGCTTTTTAGCAAGAATACTAGTATTAATGAAACTCGAGAAATACTTTTCTGTCTTACTTTCTTTACTTACAAATTTCGTATTTTAAACAAATTTATAATAATATGCAGAGGTGGTGTAAAGGTTTAAGTTACCGAAGCATTTAATTTTTTTGATGGAGGTGTATAAAAGTGGCGTCTAGAAAGTAAATAAGGCAGTATGTGCAGCATAATAAGACCACTGGTAGCTCCTCTAGGTAGCGAAATGCCGAGCTTAGCGATTCTGTCTCAAAAAATATCGAAAATATGAAAAAAAAGTCGATTAAAAAATGTTCAGGGTCGTCAGTTTAGTAAGAAATGACGCTTCATAGAGATTTAATATATTTTGCATGAATAGCCTAAACGGAAAGTGATAAATACGAAAGTGGTGCGATTTTCGGTGTGGGTAATGCTCTGGAAAGAATGAACGATTTACTGTCGATGGTAAACAATTGTAGCAAAGACAATAAAAATTTGTTTTATCTATCTTAATCATGTTGTTTTATTTCCATTCCTTTACATTTGTTTCACATTTTTCCTGAACGAAATATGCGCTGTAGTAAAGAAAATTTAGTCTTGCTCTTTTGGTATAGATTTTCATGCACATAAAATATCAGATCCTACTGCTCAACATCTTTCTAATATTGGCTTTATTTTATCTTTCCAGTAGCTTTTCGTACAAGATTGCTAAGTTTTACATTTCGTCGCTAGGCGTCGTTTAGTCTAATTGCGTACACTGTAAAAAAAAAAAAAAAAAAAAAAAAAAAAAAAAAGAAGTATTATTACACTTACTTAATTTGGGTTTGTGAAATGCCGAATGAAGTTTAAATATGCACTAGTTTCGGAGTCAGCACTCTTTTAAGTGTTGTCGTAGTAAGAAATGGTGTAATGTTGCACTTTAATACAATTTATGTAAGATATACACCAGTTCTGGTGTGCTCGTAATGATCCTCGTGTTATGATAACGAAATGTATTCTGCTGACGAAACCATTTTTAATTCCCGCTTTTTAATCATTCCTTTTTTATTTCAAACATCTGCAAAGGAAGAAACACACGGTAAGACGTAAACATAAGGCAAGCAAAGTGTAAAAAATAATGACAAACAGTACTAAAACTAATGACAACATAGTTCAATTTAATGCGATTTAATGAATTTTCTGTACTACTGCAGTCATTTTTTTTTTACGAAGCTTTGTATATTTGTCAGCTACTATAGTTTAAGTTCTTTATGTTATGTATTAATCTGATGTTATCGATCCAAATGTGAAAGCTTTTCATGAAATTATTAACATTTTATATTGAATTAAGAATTTTGATGAACTGATAATATACTAATTTACTCGGATGTATTTTATCTTTAGTTTAAATCATTTTCATTTTGTTAACAATTTCGCTACTTGCTTCCTTGATAAAGGACATACATTTTAGAAAATTTTTCAGGACGTTTGATTTAATTGAAAATAATTTTACGAATTTTAACTGTACTTTTATGCATTTTCCAATGAAAAGCACAAATATTTAGAAATGAAAACACTATACGAGCGAATATTTTTAAAGAAAAACTTTATCGTGAAATTTTTTAATAAAAATGAATGCTCTCATGCAGTCAACAGTTATTAAAATTGCGTACTTTGATGTAATTTTATATCAGATGCAAATTATATTTGTCATTTTGTTAAGAAAACTAGAAACTTTGATTTAAACTTATCGTGATAGTTATAAGTAATTATAATTTTATTACAGAATTATTTTCAAACGTATGTTCGTTCTCTAAAAAAATATATTTTCATCGAGAATTCTTTATTAGATGGTTTTTAGCTTATTGGAAGCGTTATTAACATGTGTAAAAACTTCATAATTTTTATTACATTTTTTAAATGTTGGTACTGAAAAAGTCATATTCCTATTGTGTTTATTAAATTGGCAAAAAATAATTAAAATGATCATGGGCGCCCATTTGATTATATTTAAGGAGAGAGATCAGTTCTTGCATAGAGGAGGGAGGGGTAGAAGATAAGTAAGTAATTATCTTTCAGATACACGAAAAACAGCTTAATTTTTATTAAATAAATACATAAAAAAATTTACAGAAAAATGACGGGTATTTTAGATCCATTTGTACCTCCTTCCCCTTAGATGTCACCCATGAAAATTTTATCTTTAAACATATAAATATAGAAAAATCAATTCTTTACCAACTAAAATGTTGAAAATATCTGTTATGATAAATTATTTCAGCAATATAAAAGTTTACCAGCCTCTCCGCGTAAAACTATATATTTAAAATTATGTCTGTATTAGATTTAAAAAGTCCTTCCGGCCAGTGCCGGGAGGAAGAGGTAGCTTTCATATTCCTAATTTTAAAAAAGCCAACTTATATTATTCAAACACACGAAGCTCATTTTAGTGGAAACCGAATATAGGAGATTCAATACTAATTTTTATCAATATATTGAATGAGAATTTCGCGAAATTAGTCAGCTTTATCCAAGCTGCTTTTCTTTAAAGTAACTTATATTTGGCGGCCAAATTCGGCGATTTCTTAAAGTGTCTGCCATTTTAAGACAACATGGTGGATGAGGCTAACCAGTGAACTTGGTCGAGACCTTAGTAGTTGCTGTGCACATGCTCACTCACATCGGAATCTGTTGATATATACGAGTACTGTCGCAGGCAAAAAATCAGATTTTTCAAAATGTCACCCACATTAGAAATTGAAACTGCTATATCTGAGCAATTTTTTAAGATAAAGACAAACAAAAAATGCTCCTGAATCCTTTTATCAAGGTCAAATACTTAAGAAAGAAACCTTTTTTCAATTTCTAAGTTTTTGCACCTCACTTTAAATATATATATATATATTTAATTTAATGGCCACCATTTTGAAACAAGATGGCTGATGAATCTGGCCAGCGAACTTGGTCGAGAAATTGATGCATACTATCCACATGCCTTCTTACATCAAAATAGGCGAATACGTGTGTTATCGCGTGACAAATACAAGATCGTTTCAAAATGTTAGCCTTGCTGGAAATTCAAAGTGCTATAATTCAACCATTTTTTAAGATATAAACAAAAGAACAAATTTTCAGAAACAAAAACTGCTCCGGAATCTTTGTATCAAGGCCAAATACATAAAAAAAATCTGTTTCATTTTCCAATTTTTTAATACCTCATTTTAAATTTTAAATTTAATTTTTTTTAATGGCAACCCTTTTGAAACAAGGTAGCGAATGAAGCTGGCCAAAGATCTCGGTCGAGACATTGGTATGTACTATGTACAGACCAAGTTACATCCAAATCGGTTCATAAATACGCCTGTTATCGCGTGACAAAAAGCAGGTCGTTTTAAAATGTCAGCCACAATAGAAATTCAAAATGCTATAACTCAGCCATTTTTTTAGATATAGACGAAACAAAAACTGTTCCGGAATCTTTGTATTAAGGTCAAACACATACAAAAAAAAATCTTTTTTATTTTCCAATTTTTTGGTATCTCCTTTTAAATTTAAAATTTAAAATTTTTTTTAAATGGCCGCCATTTTGAAACAAGATGGAGGAGGAAGCTGGCCAACGAACTCGATCGAGATATTTGTATGTACTATGTACACACCAAGGTACATCCAAATCGGTTCACAAATACACCTGTTATCTTGTGACAAAAATCAGGTCGTTTCAAAATGTCAGCCACGCTAGAAATTCAAAATACTATAACTCAGCCATTTTTTAAGATATAGACAAAACAAAAACTGCTCCCGAATCTTTTTATCAAGGTCAAACACGTAAGAAAAAAATATTTTTTCAATTTTCAATTTTTTGGTACCACATTTCAAATTTAAATTTTGCTTAAAAATTTAAATGGGTGCCATTTTTAAACAAGATGGCGGATGCAGCTGGCCAACGAACTCGGTCAAGACATTGGTATGTACTATGTGTAAACGAAGTTACATCCAAATCGGTTCATAAAAACGCCTTTTATCGCGTGACAAAATTCAGGACGTTTCAAAATGTCAGCCACACTAGAAATTCAAATTGCTATAACTCAGCCGTTTTTTAAGATATAGACGAAACAAAAACTGCTCCGGAATCTTTGTATAAAGGTCAAATACATAAGAAAAAATATTTTTCCATTTTCAAATTTTGGTACCACATTTCAAATTTTAAATTTTTTGAAAATTTTTAAATGGCCACCATTTTGAAACAAGATGGCGGATGAAGCTGGCCAACGAACTCGGTCGAGACATTTGTATGTACTATGTACACACCGAATTACATCGAAATCGGTTCATAAATACGAGAGTTACATATGGCAAATGTCAGATATATATATATATATATTATATATTTGCTACATTATTAAATCTAATTCCGCGATTTCCTTATCTTATTCTAAATTACTACTTTATATTCACTAAATCCTTATCCTTAAATAATCTCTATCGTTAACTCTGTTAAATTCCTTTTAATTTAATGTCTCACTTGTCTTAATCACTTAAATATTACGCTTTTAGTATTCTTAAATTAAATGTTCCATTCCCGCGCTTTTTTCTTTCGATATTATTCTTTTAGCTTCCATTTTTACTTCCCGCGCATTTCTGATGTTATCCTTTTTTCCTCCAAATTCATCCGCTAGTTCTGTTCGCACTCTTTATATGACGTGACATTCTTAATTATTCATTGGTTGAGAGCGCGAACTACGTCATATTTGTATCCTTACACGTGAGGAACAAAAGGTTGATACTCGCTGTGTTTCAGCAGATTTGAGTCGTATTTCCAGTTTTCATCCATCCCCTGGTCGCCGTCCTGTTATTCGATTATCTGGAACTTTGTTTATACCTAATTACTACTACGGAGCGATGGCTAATTATCTTGGTGGAAACTGCACTTTCTGAAAGATGTTCTAATAAAGTGCTTAGTTGATTATGAGTTGTTTTCAGTTTCTTCTGGAGAAACTTCACGGAACGATGCATTCCATTGTTTTCATTCGACAACTGCATTTGAACAATTCGTTCTACTAATATAACAGATTCGAATTATCTGTTCTGACCACTTCTTTTACGCCATTATCGCTGCATTTGATCCACAACTACTATCGTGACAGCCAGTACGGCATTTTCAACGATAAAGCCAATCCAATGTTGCTACAATGCAACATATATATATATGGATATATATATATATATATCAATTTTGAACGGAGGGTGGTTTTGGGGTCTGGGGGTCATGATCGATGAAAATATACCAAAATTTTTTGAAATCGCTTTACTCCGAACGGCTGCAATAGGTAGCTTTTTGTAATGAAAGCTACCTAAAAGTATTGTTTAAAATTATTTTTTTTATTTTGGTGTTAAAATAAATGAAATCAGTAGTAGTGTGACTTTACACGAAAAATGGTGGCAACTAAATTGCCACCAAAAGTGGTGTTTCTTTACATCAATTTACTGGTGGTGCACTACTTTTGGTGGCATCTTAGTTACCACTAGTTTTTGTGTAAAGTCA
Organism: Maratus speciosus; assembly: GCA_963932465.1. Taxonomy (NCBI): domain Eukaryota; kingdom Metazoa; phylum Arthropoda; class Arachnida; order Araneae; family Salticidae; genus Maratus; species Maratus speciosus. The sequence goes on from OZ010789.1 coordinate 336,836,075, forward strand.
CACCAATATTTTTTACAGTGTAGTGCTTTTTACTTTTGAAAAGCAAAATTTTGTAAAAAAAAAAATCATACTCTTTTAAGTTATCACACTGCATCAAAAACAATTTGTAATACTTTAATAAAATGTCTCATATCGGTAACGATTAAATAGAGTTAAAATTCTTAGCTTTATATTTCATAAAAATTTGGCATATTTTTAAATTAGCCTACTTTCATTTTCTGCGCGGTAATCCCTGTTATCCCTCTAAGCCATTTCTTGTTAAAATTTCCTTTGTGTGACCTACTGCACAAGAGGGGATAGATGACAACATTTACTTTGTATTTTTATTAGTTATTATTTTTTCTCATCTAGTATCTCTCAACTTAGTAGTAAAAAAATGCTTTTAATTAACATGAATATACAAATATATTACGCAAAATACAATAAATTAATTGTAGAAAAATTACGCAATGAGGCCTAATAGACATGATTAATTAGTTGAGGTGGTTAATTTATGAAAAGGAAAGTACACAGACAAGTTGGGAAAATGGTTTAGAAATTATAATAATCCATTCTTCTGGGTTTTATTTTTTAAATTTTCTGCCGATAAAAAAGTGAACTAGTAACTTTATACCGGTTCATTAACGTCAAGAATAGCAAGTACAGCTCGACTTTTTCACTGATCCATCGATCGTAATAAACAGTTTTCGGGTAGAGACAAAAAGTGACTAAAGTTTAGAATTTTTTAAAAATGTGATATTTTCTTTAACAAGAAATTAACTGCGTCATCGACTTTTAAGAAAAATATTTTTTTTTCATCGGTATATTAGCTTTGTGTCACACAAAATCAATATTCCCACCGTACCATCATTGACGAACTCTCCAGATATGGATCTATGGATATTAGCTTTTCTTAACGATAGCAACTAAAAAAAAAAAAATATGGTGACTTAATTTTTTGAAATGCTTTTATTGATTTCTCTATGTTCATTTTTACTATATCTAACATACAGCATGTATCATTTGATTAAGAAAATAATGGTGGTAATTCTTTAAACTTTCTGATATTTTTCTGATTGGAGTTAATCAGCAAATTAATTACGGAGCCACATACGGAACAATCACAACACTGATTATAACAGCAAACATTTATGGCAAAAAAACATGAAAATACAGCAATATATGTATATGCAAATAAATATATGCAAAAAATGAACACTTTCCATAAATCCTTACACAAGTTTTAGAACGACGTGGGACCTAATGGAGACGGAATAATAATCTGCACAAAAGAATCGAAACTGTAAACAGGAACTACGAGGTCGGCCTTCGTAGTGCCGAAAAGTAACAGTAATTTCAGCTCGAACTACTGACTGTCCTATAAGCTTCGAAATAGGCAACATGATCGTCAGGGTTGTAGTGGAGGGTATACGGTGGTATACGCCATGTACCGTCTATATATACAGGGTGATTCATAAAAGATGGGCAGAACTTTAAGGGGTTATAGTACACTTAAAGACAAATAATATTAAATAGGAGACTAAGGGTCCCAGACGTATTCCCAAGGAGATAGGGGGCATTAAAGTTTAGGGTCCGAAATTTCAAATGATTATAAAACATGGAAAAATTGGTCGATTCGTTTGCGGTTTTTGCAAAAAATTTTCTTTATGCCAGTATTTTCTTGAAATAAAATTTTAAAGTTCAATTTCAAAAAATGCCGATAGGGGGCGCTTTAGACTTTGGAGTAACAAACAACTATTTTTTAACGTTATTTTTTGTATTTCTTTAAATGATTTCGAAAGCTTAGACTTAAACTTAAATTTTGATCTAAAAATCTGAGTCCTAACGAGTAGTTAAGTAGCATAAACTGAAATTTGAAATTTGAAACCCTTCTCCCCCCCAGAACAAAAATCAGTTATTCCCGATCTTTGTGTCGTAGATTAGGCTCTAACTACTGCCGCGTTTTGCTAAAATTATTCTTTATGTCAGTATTTTCTTAAAAATAAATTTTAAAGAAAATTTTCAAAAAATTCCGATAGAGGGCGCTTTAGACTTTGGAGTAACGAACAACTATTTTATACCGTTATTTTTTGTGTCTCATTAAATGCTTTCTAAAGCTTAGACTTAAATTTTCAGCCCAAAATCTGAATCGTTAGACGTGGTTAAGTTTCTGGGGAGAGGGGTTTGAAATTTCTACTCCTGAGCACAGTTCAGTTTACCATGTCCACACATTGTGTGCTGTGATACGAGGTAAAAAGACACAAATTTGGATTATGTTACCAAAGCATATTTATTAACATGTAATTACAATAAATGTTCAAAATTGTGACCACAAGAGGTTATGCACGCAGAACAACGGCGAAGAATGGAACGGCGAACATTCGCGAAAACATCAGGCTTTTCGAGCACTTCCCCTACAGCGGCGGAAAGTCTGGCGACCAGTTCCTCGGGGGATTCAATGGGTGTCTCATACATAAGAGCCTTCAATCGTCCCCAAAAAAAGAAATCGAGGGGTGAAAGATCTGGCGAGCGAGCAGGCCAAGCAACAGGACCACCTCGACCAATCCATCTGTTCGGAAATGTGATGTCCAGATAGTTGCGGACGTCTCGTACGTAATGGGCTGGCGCTCCATCGTGCTGGAACCACATGACCCGCCGGATGCGTGGAGGAACAACGTTTAACAGGTCTGGCAGCACATGTTGCAGAAATGTGAGGTATGTTTTACCGTTGAGGCGTTCAGGAAGAAGGTACGGTCCGATTAGGTGGTCTCCGAGGATTCCTGCCCAAACATTGATGGAAAAGCGTCTCTGATGAGCATGTGGATACGTAGCATGTGGATTGACATCCGCCATTACATGTGCATTGTGTGTGTTAAATGTACCTTCACGTGTGAAGGTACATTCATCGGTGAAAAGCACAGTTCGTCCAAAATGTGGATTTAGCGCGTTCTGCTGCAGAAACCAGCGGGCGAATTCAATACCATTTGGATAATCCCCTGGAGACAGTTTCTGGACTCGTTGCACATGAAACGGGAGCAAATGTTCATCCTTCAGTACCTTCCAAGTCATGGACTGTGAGGTATCCACCTGCCTAGCCACTGTTCGTGTACTTGTACTTGGCTGCGCCGCTACTACATCCAGAATGGCTTCTGCAACAACTACTGATTCGTCCTTTTTTGCACGACCTGCATTCGACCGGGAAGCGAGAAATGATCCCGTCTCACACAACTGTCTGTGCAAGCGCTCGAAAGTTTTGCGGTTAGGCAACCGCCTGTTGGGAAATCGCTCTCCGTACATTCGTTGTGCGTCTGCACCATTTCCATCTGCCGCTCCGTAAATTAAATGCATCTCAGCCTTTTCCTTATTCGTGAAGGGCACCATCTTCCGATTCATTACTACAGCGACTTACACTTGACTCACCGTTCAGTGGTTTTTATGCCTGAATCGTGTCGAAATTTTGCATACGTGTTCTTCTTCTTCCCCATTTGACATTTGCATACTTTCTGTTTCCTTCTTCACCCGGTGACTGGCGTCAGGAATGGAGCTTTAACGTTTGCATGAGCGACGTTTCCAACTGTGCCAGTGCCTTTATGAGTGAATTCCGACTATGCAGTCCTTGACGAAAGTTGTATTTTTGCCTCGTATCACAGCACAGAATCGTTGGGCATGGTTAAGTAGTGCAAACTGAACTATGTTCAGAAGTTGAAATTTGAACCCCCTCCCCTCGCTACTGAACCACGCTCAGCGATTCAGATTTTGAGCTGAAAATTTAGGTTTAAGTCTAAGCTTTAGAAAGCATTTAATGAGACACAAAAAATAACGGTATAAAATAGTTGTTCGTTACTCCAAAGTCTAAAGCGCCCTCTATCGGAATTTTTTGAAAATTTTCTTTAAAATTTATTTTCAAGAAAATACTGACATAAAGAATAATTTTAGCAAAACGCGGCAGTAGTTAGAGCCTAATCTACGACACAAAGATCGGGAATAACTGATTTTTGTTCTGGGGGGGAGAAGGGTTTCAAATTTCAAATTTCAGTTTATGCTACTTAACTACTCGTTAGGACTCAGATTTTTAGATCAAAATTTAAGTTTAAGTCTAAGCTTTCGAAATCATTTAAAGAAATACAAAAAATAACGTTAAAAAATAGTTGTTTGTTACTCCAAAGTCTAAAGCGCCCCCTATCGGCATTTTTTGAAATTGAACTTTAAAATTTTATTTCAAGAAAATACTGGCATAAAGAAAATTTTTTGCAAAAACCGCAAACGAATCGACCAATTTTTCCATGTTTTATAATCATTTGAAATTTCGGACCCTAAACTTTAATGCCCCCTATCTCCTTGGGAATACGTCTGGGACCCTTAGTCTCCTATTTAATATTATTTGTCTTTAAGTGTACTATAACCCCTTAAAGTTCTGCCCATCTTTTATGAATCACCCTGTATTTTAAAGAAGCTTTGAATACCCTCTGATTTTCAAGTAAAGCTATAAGTTTATAGTCTTATAGTCTTACAGTCTGTAGTGTATGCGCTTTCCCTGTGGCTTGTAACCTCAGCTATTTCAGAAGTACGGAACTGATGACAGCGGCAACATTTTAATACAAATACGTAAGTTTTAAATTATATTTATCGTTTTGGGTAAATGTTATCTTGCGATATAAAACGGGAAGTCACTTAGTAAAATAGTTTAGGAATTATGAAGGTTTGAAGTTTGGAGTTCCTAATGTTAAATTCATTTGGAATCGTTACAAAATAGATTGTAATGCGAGTAACATTTTAGCATAATTCAAAACTATTTAGCGGACTACGCTGTAATTTTGGATTCGCTTACTGGAAACTTTTATAAATAGATTTCTCTTAAACATTTATGGGCTACATTTTTTTCATCGAAATTAAATTAAAAAATATGTATTTCAGATACCAATTTTTAAAAAAATCATGAAATATAACCTATGAATTTTATAGTATTGACAGTAGTATGCATTTGTATACAGCAACGGTTTCTCATCACAATGTAAAAGTTAAACTGTTTCGGGTGGGATCACCACTTTAGAGAAGGACCTCCTTAGAACACGGTGTTGCTATTAGTTCAGTGTTGAAGCCATAGGCCCGAACCTAAATTCAGAGACGTAAATTGTTCTATCACTATAAGGTGCACGGGAGAGTGATTCTAAACCAAAAAGGCCCGCTTCCAGTCAGTAGTATAGAAACTCAGACATAGACATATACGCTGTATGCAAAGGGTATACACCAGAGATTATACGCTAGTGCTACGGATGGTTTATGGAGTTATTCAGAAGGCATACGGCGTATACCACAGTATACTCTTCACTACATCCATGCTTTCAGTAAACATCAAAATTGTAGGGAAGCCTTTGAGAAGTCCAAAATCTTGAGAAACTCTAACGCCTTTTTCCCAGGAAATTTTTTTTTTCTAAACCAGATGACGCTGAAATTTTTTTAAATTATGTACAATTTATTTTGTACATGTGCATAAAGAACATTTAACGAATATAACGCCACACTTCCTTTTTGCAGTAATTTAGAACTGAATTTATAATCTAAATTCATAATCTTATCTTTTCTCAAACTTTTTTTCGTTTTCCTTTTCTTTCATTACACATTCAGAGTTATAAAAACAATATTTCATCATATCCCTCCGGGGAAAATAGCATAATTTATTTATTTGAATAATTTTGCCCAAATGTCTCAAGTAATTTGATACTTTGACACGTTTTTATTTTTTCAGACTTGTTAATTAAAATGTTAATTAAATATGTTAATTAACAAAGAACCTATTGTTTAAACCAACTAATTAAATAATTTCGTTAATTTGTTTTTCCCTTTCCGTTAATTATGTTCATTTTTTTGTTCCGTATAAGAAGAGATTGCTTTAGAATTAAAAATATATATATATATCTATAAATTATTCATATTACTTCAATTAAAAATTATGGTGTTAATATTTTAATTCAAATATATTTCTATATCTAGAGTTACGAATAAGATATAACGATTTATTGAAATATTACTTTAACTTGTTTTAAGTGAAGTTCGTAGTAACGATAGAATATAGAAGGCAATGTTATATTTCAAACATAAAAATGATCATTTCTTTGAGAATTTTTCTCACTTTTTAACACTTTTCAAAATCGTTGATATCAATATCACATAATCTTACAAAGAAGGAGTCGTTTCTTAATTAATGAAATCTCAAGTAATTGTTTTTTCTTTAAAATTTTTAATGATACACTTATATTCAATAATAACCTCTCATTGAATAACTTCCTGTGAAATTTATTTTCCTCAAAGATAACTTGGTGGTTCACAAGTGAATTTAGGAATGTTTTAAGTTATTTAATTAAAAATGCTATTCAGAAGTATTAAAAGAATGTGAATTGAATAAGACGAACTCTTTCAAAAATTTTAATCCACTTAAAATCAGATTACACATAACTCAGAAAAAAAAATTAAAACAAGTTTTATCTTGTGGTTTAATTACTTTTCAAAGGAAAAATAGGTTATAATTAAAATATCTAAAGTTCAGATTTAGTGCAAACTTTTAATAAATTTCTATTATCTATATTAATTTTATTTAAAAAAAATATTCATTCTCTGAATGAACTGTAAATTTTATGGGTGTATAAGTTAAAGAAAGTGAATAAGAGATTGAAGATTTCGTAAAAATTTAGAAAAAATGTATTTGAAACTATTATTTTAATTTCTAAGAGAAGTATTTTAAATTATTTATTATTCTCTATATTTGAGTATGCTGCAAGCAAAAGGGATTTCCTCACATTTCAAAAATAAGTGAAAACCACTTTTGCTTTCCACCTCCTCATTAGTTTTATGGAATTAGAAGAGTGAAAATACTTTTAGTAATTGATTGCCGTTCAAAATTGTCTTTGTTAGGATTTATGTAATAAAACGAAAAATATGTAAAGGAAACTTCAATAAATTGTTAAATAGTGTTAAATAAAACAGCAAAAAAAGGCTTAAATAAACTTTTTACGTATCTCGTCACAAACTGAAGCCATTTTCAAAGCAAGTAATAATATTTATAGTTGCACGATCTATAATGTAACAATTTGAAACACCATCAGTCAATTTTTCACGGACTGTCTAAGATTACACTTGTCTTCTTTTTTTTTTATTCTTATGTGGTAATATATTTCCAAATTTGTAACCATAAAGTATCTGAGTCCATAACCTTGGTAAGTTAAATGATGTTGCATTTTTACATAGCATTATAATATCTGTAGTTTCTCTTACAATGGATGTATACTACAGACTGAAGGGGAAAATTATTTAGCAATTTAATGAAGCACATTGTTTCCGGTTGTTGTGATTTTTTATATATTTAGATACAAAGAGTGTTTTGAAAGAAACAGTAGTTTAAGAATTTTTGCTTATTAAATATCTTCCTACATTAAAATGGACGTTTTGGAGAAAAAATTCGACATTTTTTTAATAGTTTTATTTGAAAGAGCAATTTTTATGATTCCAAATCTCTTTTAATTTTCTTCCTTCAATTATTAGAACAAGAGTTATTGACAATTAAATAAACAGGAAATAATGAGTAATCTACCGGAAGTAGGCGTATTAAGGTCAGGATAAATGTAAAGAACGTTTCTAAGCATGATTTTCTAATGTTCTTTACAAAAAAACAATAATAAACCTTAATTGACACTTGTAGATGAATTTTACAGATTGGAAACAATCTGAATAAGAAATCTTTAAATGCAATTTCTGGAAAATCAACTTTTTCGTTATTTCTATGCTCAATAAACTCCATTACATAAAATGTTTCAAACATATTTCAGTGAAATTTTCTTAGAATACTTACCCTATTACTAACTATGTTCAGACCTATAATCTAAGCTCTATGTGATAAAGTAATTATTTTACAGGTGTTCGAATATAAAAAAATAGTAATTTTTTAGGGTTCCGTACTTAAAAAGTAAAAACGGAACCATTATAAGATCACTACTGTGTCTGTCCGTCCGTCTGTCTGTCTGTCACAGCCATTTTAATCGTAAACTATGGAACGTGGAAAGTTCAAATTCGGGGAAGTAATAAAGACTATTGACCCACATATTTTCAGATTAATAAACATTCATAAATATATTTAGTAAAAAAGTAGAGGGGCTAATTATGCTACTTGAAAAAAAATCTTTTCTTTGTATGTCATGTGGGGTATCCTGTGAAAGCTTTTGTAACGCTGACTCAAAAATACATTCATTTTAATTTTAGGTATTATATTTTCAAAGATATTGTTGAAAATGTAGCGCAAAAATATGTCCCCCCCCATCTAATTCCGAATCTACTGAAACTAAAATCATGAAAAAATTAGAGGTAGTAGACGTTAATATAAACCTTGCCGAAAAATTATAGCGATTACCCTAGGTCACATAGTTTTTGAGTAATTAGCATTTTTCTGTTATACACAAATTTCGATTTACGGGCATTCAGAAAAAATGCTCAGCATCGCTGAATATACCTATCGTTTCAGAAGAATAAAAGCATTGTTGATAATGATTTTCGAAAAAAAATCATCGGTAATTAGCTGAGATATTAACCCTTAAATGTACGGTCAGTTTGGACATACACAAGGACAGGGCGGCGTACTCTATGCCTAGTTAACGACTTTTAATGACATATATGTGTAATGTAATGTCCAGTAACAGTATAAAAGCAATAAACGTCAAATTGTTAAAAACATACTAATTTAAAGGGTCTAGGGACTCTAAAAAGTGGCAAAAATGAAAAAAAAAAGACCAATTTCAACATTTAATGTCTTAAAATGTATATGATTTTAAAACACAAATTTAATTGGAATGAAAGATATAAGTATGTTCTTTCGTTTCATGTATTTAAAAAATTGCAAGATACAGAATTAGTATTTATAGGCGGCTCGAAACTGTTAGACATTTGTCGAACAAAAAATTGGCATAACAGTTTACGCGCAGGATTAAAAAATAAATATTGCAACTAGAATGAAAATTTTGGTGCTTACATATACTTCAGATTGTAATAATTTCCCTGAACTTAAATAAATTTGTATTTAAGGGGTCTTGTACCTTTTAAACGCGACGGAATTTAACGAAAATCTTCAAGGTTTGAATTAGTCTATCTTCAAAACCTTTTTATGTATAAACATGAAATTTTGGATATTGATTAAACAGATTGTGCTTTGTAATATACTACCAACAGAAATTTATTAACCCTTTACAGAATTTGTGTATTGTTGAAATCAAAGTAGCTCTTTTTTTACCCCATAAGTCATTGCGCGCATGATATCTTGAGAAAGTATGTATGGATTGTCATGAAATTCGGTAAATATACTAAACAAATATGTGTGTTTAAAATGATCTACTTTTAAGTATTTACAATGGTAATATTTTTAGTTATGACTATTTTTATTCATTAAAAATACAAAATTTTTATTTTTTTTGCGAAAATATTTTTTTATATAGTTAATGAAATAATTTTAGCCTAAGAGTAGATTATTTTAAACACACATATCTGTTTAGTATATTTAACAAATTTCATGCCAATCCATACATACTTTCTCAAGATATCATGCGCGCAATGACTTATGGGGTAAAAAAAAGAGCTATTCTGATTTCAACTATACACAAATTCTGTAAAGGGTTAATAAATTTCTAATGGTAGCATATTACAAAGCACAATCTGTTTAATCAATATCCAAAATTTCATGTTTATGCACAAAAAGGCTTTGAAGATAGACTAATTCAAACTTTGAAGTTTTTCTTTAATTTTCGACGCGTTTAAAAGGTACAAGACCCCTTAAAGCATTTATATATTTTTAATGCAATGCTGCATTTAGCTAGTACAAAAATTTGAAAATTTCAACAGTAAAATCACCTAAAACAATATTTTATTGAATAATAAAAAGGAAATTTTAGGTTCAGTTTATACAGAATATCATGGAATATATGTTTTGAAAATTTCATGAAAAAATATTCAGAAGTTTTTGAGGTATCCTGCGCGTTATACCAAAAAACGCCATTTGGAAAATAATGACTTTAAAGTTTCGGAAACGCCGCTTCAGCTATTGAGCGGGTATAATTCTAAAAGCCAAAACTTCCGTTCTAATGGGAATTTCAAGGAAACAATTATATCAAAATATTCAGATAAGATAGGAGTTTAACATCTAAAAAAATTAAACTTTCTTAAATTTTGAAGCTTTAAGAGTCTTGCGACCACTTAATCCTTTCCGGCGCGGAGTAATTCTATTTATAAACTTATGAAATAATGAAATGACACCAGAATTTATAAACGAATTTATTAGAAAATGCGAACTTGCTTATTTTCACGTACATGATAAAAGGAAAATTTTAATTAAATATTCTTGGTGCCATTTGTCTGTTTTGGAATTAAAATTAGGTGTCCGTTTTTTAAGGGCATCGCCCTCGAAATATATAATTAGAATGAATCGAATAAATACTGTGAGATTCGCGATAGTTTGCATTGATTATATCTCTCAATACGCCTCGAGTGACATTAAAAGTTAATTAAACACCTATCTGGAAAAACGCGGCACTGACCAAGGCGGCGTTGCAACTTTGAGACCTCAATTCGAAGCGTGCTTAGCACAATGCCAAATTTAAACTTTGAACAAAGGTTTTGTTTTAGATACACTGTAGAAATAAAGGTTATTACTACGCTGAATTTAGTTTCATGAAATGCCAAATGAAGTTTAACTATGCACTGCCTTTATTGACAGTACCGAATTAAGTTCATCATAAACAGATTAGGATAATATTAAAAAAGTCCTTCCGGCCAGTGCCGGGAGGAAGAGGTAGCTTTCATATTCCTTATTTTAAAAAAGCCAACTTATATCATTCAAACACACGAAGCTCAATTTAGTGGAAACCGAATATAGGAGATTCAATACTAATTTTTATCAATATAATGAATGAGAATTTCGCGAAATTAGTCAGCTTTATCCAAGCTGACACATGCTTGAAGGGCTCACTCACATCGGAATCGGTTGATATATACGAGTACTGTCGTATGCAAAAAATCAGATTTTTCAAAATGTCACCCACAATACAAATTGAAACTGCTATATCCGAGCCATTTTTTAAGGTAAAGACAAACAAAAAATGCTCTTGAATCCTTATGTCAAGGTCAAATACTTAAGAAAGAAACCTTTTTCAATTTCTAATTTTTTTGCACCTCACTTTAAATATATATATATTTTTAATTTAATGGCCGCCATTTTGAAACAAGATGGCTGATGAATCTGGCCAATGAACTTGGTCGAGGTATTGATGTATACTATCCACATGCCTTCTTACATCGAAATAGGCGAATACGTGTATTCTCGAGTGACAAGTACAAGATCGTTTCAAAATGTTAGCCATGCTAGAAATTCAAAGTGTTATAATTCAACCATTTTTTAAGATATAAACAAAAGAACAAATTTTCAGAAACAAAAACTGCTCCGGAATCTTTGTATCAAGGCCAAACACATTAAAAAAATCTTTTTCATTTTTCAATTTTTTAATACCTCATTTTAAATTTAATTTTTTTTAAAAATGGCAACCCTTTTGAAACAAGATGGCGGATGAAGCTGGACAGCGAACTCGGTCGAGATATTTGTATGTACTATGTACACACCAAGGAACATCCAAATCGGTTCATAAATACGCCTGTTATTCCGTGACAAAAATCAGGACGTTTCAAAATGTCTGCCACGCTAGAAAGTCAAAATGCTATAACTCAGCCATTTCTTAAGATAAAGACGAAACAAAAACTGCTCCCGAATCTTTTTATCAAGTTCAAACACATAAGAAGAAAATATTTTTTCAATTTTCAATTTTTTGGTACCACATTTCAAATTTAAATTTTTCTTAAAAATTTAAATGACCGCCATTTTTAAACAAGATGGCGGATGAAGCTCGCCAACGAACCCGTTCGAGACATTGGTATGTACTATGTATAAACGAAGTTACATCCAAATCGGTTCATAAATACGCCTTTTATCGCGTGACAAAATTCAGGACGTTTCAAAATGTCAGCCACGCTAGAAATTCAAAATGCTGCAACTCAGCCATTTTTTAAGATATAGACGAAACTAAAACTGTTCCGAAATTTTTGTATAAAGGTCAAATACATCAAAAAAAATATTTTCCATTTTCAATTTTTTTGGTACCACATTTCAAATTTTAAATAAAAAAAAAAAAAAAATTAAATGGCGGATGAAGCTGGCCAACAAACTCGGTCGAACCATTGGTATGTACTATGTACACACCGAATTACATCGAAATCGGTTCATAAATACGCCTTTTATCGCGTGACAAAATTCAGGACGTTTCAAAATGTCAGCCACTTTAGAAATTCAAAATGCTATAACTCAGCCATTTTTTAAGATATAGACGAAACAAAAACTGCTCCGGAATCTTTGTATAAAGGTCAAATACATAAGAAAAAAATATTTTTCCATTTTTAATTTTTTGGTGCCACATTTCAAATTTTAAATGTTTTTAAAAAAAATAAATGGCCGCCATTTTGAAACAAAACGACGGATGAAGCTGGCCAACGAACTCCGTCGAGACATTGGTATGTACTATGTACACACCGAATTACATCGAAATCGGTTCATAATTACGAGAGTTACAGTGTGACATAGGTCAGATATATATATATATATATATGTATATATATATATAAATTTTGAACGGAGGGTAATTTCGGGGTCTGGGGGTCATGATCGATCAAAATATACCAAATTTTTTTTTAAATCGCTTTCCTCCGAACGGCTGCAATAGGTAGCTTTTTGTAATGAAAGCTACCTAAAGAGAGTTACACGAATAGCTATATTTGATATTTTCCATATATCTCTTTGAACTTTCATGGTATACCCGATTACACTTTTCTAATATATACAGTTATACCCAACCCTACGTTATATAGTTTTTTAAAAAGTCTTAGTATTCTTTTAGCATTTTTTTTTTTTTAATACAATTACAAATTCATATATTTATTCTACGGAATCCCCTGTGCGCGAGTAATGCTCGCACTTGACCGTTTATTTATAAAAAGTATGTACTTTTTTGACATATTTTGAAATATTTTAGTTATTGTAAAACTCCTAGTTCCGTGCACATGTAAGTATAATAGTATGTAGTGCAAAAGTAGTGGGGGGGGGGGATGAAATATGATTTGTTGAATTGAGTGTACGCTGTTTGGCGTTAGCATGAAATTTTGCCGAAAAATGTCCAAAAACCCTAATTTTTTTAAATGTTATGAAGGTGTTGTTAGATTTAATGTTTTTTTTTTCGTCTTTATGGATTACAATTGAACTAAAAATGTGTTTTTTATTCAATATTTTACATTAAATGTGTTTCTGTAATAATTTAATTTTTGGAAATATTACCGTGAAATAAGAAGTAAAAGAGAAAACAAATTGCTCAAGTTCCTGTTCATATCCAACATACGAAGTAATTTGGAAAAAAAAATATTCTCAAATAGAACAACTACAGCAACAAAATATTTTTTTTATATATGTTTGATGAAGAAAGGTTTATATGAGGTTTCTATGTGATCAATGAGTAAAAGTAAAATATGCTCAGTTCATTAACCCTTTGTTGCATACTGTCCACCACAGTTCAGCAGACTCAGAGCTATCGGTAAGCAATCGGCCGACAGCTGCTTGCCACTACCGACAGTATTAGCACCATACCGCTTGCCGATACCGGTTCGGTATCTATTTTGATACGCCCGCCACGGAAATGCGGCCCGATTCTTGAGGCACGCAGCTGGTCCGGTATCGGCAAAATCTATGCCGATAGCTATCCATACGAATGCCGGCCGCAGCCCAACAACAGCATCAATTGAAAAAAAACAAGTTGGAAATTGCTCGTCAAACGTGGCAAATGAGGTGCGTTCGTACTATAACTAGTTTTATAATTATTTTTTGAACCCCATATGTACTGAATGTGTATTTATTTGCAATTCATAAGTGCATAGTCTGTAACATCATTAAAATGCACTTGCAATAATTTTTTCCAGTTCCCCTTAATGTAACGGAAAACTTTTGACTGTCCCTGTAATTAAGCTATACATCCGATATTCATGAAATTTGAAATGGCTCGACAAAATTTTGCAGCAATTATATATTTAAAATTTCAGCCCATTCGGAAAGCTGTAACATCATTAAAATGCACTTGCAATAATTTTTCCCATTGGCTTTAATGTAATGAAAAACTTTTAACTGTCCCTGTAATTAAACTATACATCCGATTTTCATAAAATTTGAAATGGCTCGACAAAATGTCACAATAATTATATGTTTAAAATTTGAGACCATTCGGAAAGCTTTAACATCATTAAAATGCACGTGCAATAATTTTTCCCATTGGCCGTAATGTAAAGAAAAACTTTTGACTGTCCCTGTAATTTAACTATACATCCGATTTTCATAAAATTTGAAATGGGTCGACAAAATTTTACAACAATCATATATTTAAAATTTCAGACCATTCGGTTGGGTAGTTTTTGCTCTATTATATGCGGACGGACGGACGGACAGACAGACGGACTGAACGACGACTATAGGTGCTACGTATTTATATAATTACGAACGCACCTAAAAAGAACTCTGTTTTGATGGTGCCATCGATGAGCCACCGTGGAACGCATATTTGAAAGGAACATGTTTGGGCGTTGTAACAGATTGGGTTTGATCCGACGAACACAAGGACAGGAAGGAGACGCCTTAACCACTTGGCCACTCAGACTTGATCAGGGGAGGATTCTGTGCGGTAATAAGGGGAAGAAATATCGATACGTAATGGTTTGTCGTTGAAAGTAAATGGTAGATGGGAAAATTAGAATTTTGAAGTGTTTTTATTTTATTTTTTATTTATTTATTTGTAATAGTCATGTAATAGTAACGTGTGTGTTTGAAAGTTAATTTAATATTTAAATGAATGAAATAAATATCTTATCAAAATCGATTTAAGAATAAATTTAAGATATGTACGACGAATTTAAGCGAATAGCAAACGAATTTAAGAATAAATTTAAGACTAATTAAGATATAGATATAATTAAGAATAATTAAGAATAGGTATAAATTTAAGATGTAATGTAATGATTAAATGTAAAAAAAAAAAAGATTTTTAGGTGTTTTGTTCAAGTATCAAATTTTCTTAGTAGGAATTATAATGTAATTACATGCGTTGCGATAATTTATAAAATATATATTTTTAACGTGAAAAAAATTTATTTTAATAAATAAAAAGTTGTTAATTAATAACTTTAAATAAGAATTCTTTTTATGTCGTTTTAATGATTTAGAGTAGAACATATATTTAATGAATATGTTACAATATTAATTTGTTACTTATCAATCTTTTTTAATTAAAAAAAAATAATAATTTACCCATTTTTTTTTCTTTTGGAAGAAAAGAACTTAAACTTAAATTTTGAGCTCAAAATTTGAATCGTTGGGAGTGGTTAAGTAGCGTAAACTGAACTGTGTTCAGGAGTTAAAATTTCAAATGATAATAAAAAACGGAAAAATTGGTCGATTCGTTTGCGGTTTTCACTAAAACTGTTCTTTACATCAGTATTGTCTTGAAAAGAAATTTTAAAGATAAAGTTAAAAAAATACCTATAGAGGCGCTTTAGACTTTGGTATAACGAAAAACTATTTTTTACCGTTATTTTTTGTATCTCATTACATGCTTTCGAAAGCTTAAACTTAAACTTAAATTTTGAGCTCAAAATCTGAATTGTTGGGCGTGGTTAAGTAGCGCAAACTGAACTGTGTTCAGGAGGGGGGGGGGGGGGGGTTCAAATTTCAACTCCTGAACACAGCTCAGTTTGTACTACTTAACCACTCCCAACGATTCAGATTTTGAGCTCAAAATTTAAGTTTAAGTTTAAGCTTTCGAAAGCATGTAATGAGATACAAAAAATAACGGTAAAAAATAGTTTTTCGTTATACCAAAGTCTAAAGCGCCTCTATAGGTATTTTTTTAACTTTATCTTTAAAATTTCTTTTCAAGACAATACTGATATAAAGAACAGTTTTAGTGAAAACCGCAAACGAATCGACCAATTTTTCCGTTTTTTATTATCATTTGAAATTTTAACTCCTGAACACAGTATAGTTTACGCTACTTAACCACTCCCAACGATTCAAATTTGGAGCTCAAAATTTAAGTTTAAGTCTAAGCTTTTGAAAGCATGTAATGAGATGCAAAAAATAACGATTAAAAATAGTTGTTGGTTACTCCAAAGTCTGAAGCGCCCTCTATCGGCATTTTTGAACTGTATCTTTAAAATTTATTTTCAAGAAAATACTGACATAAAGAATAGTTTTAGTGAAAACCGCAAACGAATCGATCAATTTTTCCATTTTTTATAATCATTTGAAATTTTGGTCCCCAAACTTTAAAGGCGCCTATCTCCTTCGGAAGACGTTTGGGACCCTTAGTTTACCATTTAATATTATTTGTCTTGATGTGTACTATCACCCCTTAAAGTTTTTCCCAAGAGTTTAGATACACCCTGTATATATAAAGAAATTACCGTCGACATTTTCATTAAGGAATGATAAAACATGATATAGAGTACAAATTTTAATTACTATTAAATGTAATGTCCAATTACCGTTTAATAAAACGAATGTTTCTTATCTAAATGAATAATCTCACTCACAGTACCTATGATTAAAAACTGAGAAATGTTATGTAGAAACCATTGAAAAAAAAAAAAAAAAAAAAAAAACTTTGTAAATAAGCAACTGCCTGTAAAATTGCACAAAAAGAAAGGATCTGAAAAATATTCGCTAAAGCTCAAATAAAAATTTTGTAAGTTTAACACCATTGTAAACTAAGCTCTAACAAAATACCCAAAATATGCAACAAGCAGTATAAAGGGACCAAAATAAAAGTTAATTTTAAGGATAACAGAATATTGAATGGCAAGAAAAAGAAAAAAATTATAAAATTTAGAAAGCATAAAACTTCGCAGTCCCAAAAATATGAACTGTCAAAACATATTCAACATGGATGAGTAATCGTGGAAATTCGTTAACAGCATTATCAGGAAACAATTGTGTATGTGTAGCAGATAAAAACCATCTTGAATAAATGACACTGATAAAATTGGAAAAACAAGAGTAAAATGCAAATGCACAAGAAATAAAACTCTGTATGATTTATAATCGCATAAAGCGATACAAGAAGTTCAAATATTAAGTTGGATGCTACAATAATTTCTAGAAAGTGTAAAATTTAAAAACTTAATCAGAAGGCCTACCACAACACAGAAAAACCACGCCAAGTTCTGCTAAAAGATTATATAATCATCTTCTTATTTACCGGTGTAAGCACATTATAATAATTAAATATTTTAAGTAGTGTGTGAAAAACAACAACCTGAAAAAAATGTCATGTCTAAACACCAAAACCATTAACTTTCTTTTATAAATTAATTACAGTAAAACCTCTTTTATCCTAAACTCTTTAACCGAAACTCTCAGTTAACCGAAAACCATTTTTAAACCTTTTTGTTTTATTAATCCATTTTGAAAACTTTTATTTTTTTAATTTTTTATTCTTTCTTAACCATCATATTGTTTGTGTGTAAGCGGTCCTTCCCGAACTACGAGTACATATAAATATTTTCGAGCCCCTTTCTTAGAGTTCATTAGAATTTAACTTGAACTCCCGTAAACTGCAGAGTGGAACAAAGATAACGAACAAATTAACAATTTTGAAGCTTTTGAATGTTTTGAATAAGGTTTACAGCAGAATGACTGTGATACTGGTGAACTAATAATATTTAAAAAACTCGGTGATAGAGCTTCAAAGCAATCGAAACTGCGACAAACAAAACTTTTATTCAAACTCTTGTGATATATGTAAAAGGTACTTATTTTCAAGTAAATTTTAAAATTCAGGTATTTTATTCTTGTTTCAAATTTGCTATTGCTTTATTTTTATTAAGCACTTGTTATCATAATAAGATATATTGCATATATTTCTCCTTAATCTTAAAATTGAAGCATTCTCGATTATCCGAAAATTTTGATTTTCAGAAAGAGGGTCGGTCCCAATTACTTCGGATAATCGAGGTTCTACTGTACTTCGTTTTTTGTATAACAGTATAAGATTGTAATAGTTGAAATGAATTAAAATGAATCATCGAACATTAAATCGAAGATTTAATGAACTGTTATATGTTCATCAAAATTTATTTTACGACTTTCTTTTAGCATTGAGTCAACCAGAGTATAAATAAAAATATATGTAAATATTAAAAATGCATATCAAAATTACATCATCAAAAATAATTGAGCGTGAAATTATTGTAATATTATAAGCAAGAAATAAAAACATACTACCTTTTTTTTATTAAACAACTAGAAAATGTATATGAAAGTACAATTCATACCGCACATGAAAGATTTTCTTTAATCAAATAATATTTTCCGTGAATTGTAAACAATAAACCTTAGATCAATTGTGCACAAAAGAATGTATATAATAAAAGCTCATAAGTGGCATGACAAATTCAATTAGGGCGTGTAAAATTTGCTATTATGAGAATGCAATAAAAATAAACTTACCCTTGACTGGTACATGTATATAGTGTATGTATTAAAAGGCTGAAGGAATGTAAGTCATGCAACAATATGTCGCAAAATTGTTGTGAAACACATAATTTAAGCACATAACAGTCCTTAATTAATAAAAATTTCTGAATAGACGATTTAAATGTATGGACAAGGTTTCAATCATATGTATAAGTAAGGTTTCAATAAAAAGAAAAAAATCCAAAACCACCAAGGTTTGAATGAAGTCTGGGAAACCCAGAAAAAAAGTAGGTTTTAAAAATGTTAAAATATTAAATATCCTGAAAAGTGTAATGGTAAGTGCAGGGGGGGGGGGAGACCGTAGAAAACAAAGAAAATGGTCCGTTTTCTCCGCTCATAACAAAACATATCTCCAATCAGCTAACAATCCGCGGTAATAGTCAAATTGAAGAAGTTTCCTGCAAAGAGTGTTAAAGATTTAAATTAAAGTGGTACAACGCAATGAAGATTTAATGCTGAAATAGAAGTATTAAATATAAATTCCTTGATAAATTAAAAAAACATTAAAGCATGTATAAAAATGCAACAACCGCAGTAACACAGTTAATTTGACTTATTACATTCCACCAATCTGAAATGTGATTTCACCACTGAAACTCGCGTCATATTTAAAAGAAAAATTTCAATGGTTTTCATAAAATGTAAACATATTAAAACGATCCCATTTATTTATGCACTAATCGCATCAGAGCAGAATACAGATTATTTACTGAGAAATAATATTAAGTAATCTATGTAAATAAAATAAATAATCTTTCATAGTAAGCAATATGTAAAACGAAATGTTTCCGATGAAGATAATGACGTCATTCAGAAAACACAAGGTGCATTTTCCTCCACGAATATTTTGCTATAACTGTGTGAGTGCTGATGTCATATTCCTAATCTTTATTCCTGCATATGAATAGAGTATACTCTTGTTATTTATTAAAGATTCTTGTTATACACAAAATAAAATATTTCTGAAAATTACATAATTTCCAATTAAAAATGAATATTTAATGAAACTCAGGAATTTTAAAAGAATTCCTTAAATGACGCTCTAATCTCGGAAGGGATGAATGATTCTAATAATGAAAAAGATGATATATTTGAAAGAAAGGGTTCTTTCTCGCATGGATTCCAAAAGTATCATGGTACACGGTAGAATTGTTTCAAACAAGCAGCCGGTTTCTGGGAAAGTTTCCCATACTGTGAAAGAGTTACCTCCCAAAAAATAGCGCAGCAAAAGCCAGGAAATGCTCAATATCGGTTTCTCAGGAACTCCCAATGATGTCATGAATTTTAGATTTTATATATAAAACAGAAATATTTCAGTACGATTTTGTCAATATGACGTCATATTCTGTACAATATTATGCGCAATGAGTTTTAAATTAATTGTATTCCAAGGTAATTTTTTTCAGTTAATTATTTTACAATTTAAAAATTGGTAAATTTCATAATATTAATATGATTTACGCCTATTGGTTGCACAAACTAAATACATTTTTAATTGTGATTTCAACAAAGTTTTCAATTACTGTTTTCTTAAGTTAAATTTTTTTGAAAATTTCATAAGTTAAAAAATGTATGATAGTACTCATTATGGCTAGAGTTGCTGCAAAAAGTGTCGAGCAAGCGAAGTGAGCTGGGGATGTGTAGCGGTCCCAATGTGAATTGTGTCGCAATTCAAGGGGGTTGGCGAGCGTTAGAGAGCAGGGGGCAGAGCTCCCTAGTATAGTAATATATATATATATATATATATATAGACTGGAAGTTTTTGTCCAAACTCTGCACTACTGCACAGATGAAACATTTTGTATTAAATATTAGTAAATACACGACAAATTATGATGCGATACCTTATAGGTCAAACCTGATGATGATACATCTAAGTTAATTTTTAAATGAGTTCGTCTGAATGCAGTAGTTATTAAAAAACTTGACATATTAAACAAAAACATAATTTGTAGAACAAATTAAATATATATATATATATTTCCTACATTATTTAAGCCCGAGAAGGGACAGATATTAAGATATTTCCTTCAGTTAGTTCTACATTTAATGTTAGATTTTTGTAACAAATTAGTTAAACCAAGTGAACATTAAAAAGTAAAAATGAAATTCAAAATATATGATACTTAAACAGCCTAAAAACTTGGATTCCTTTCAAACGAAATCGAAATAAATCTTAGATTTTTTTGGAAGGTTTGTATTTTAGATGCGCCTAATCATTTGTTTTCACCAACCGTAAACTTAATACAAAATCAACAATACAAATATTTGAAATTTAGATTTGGAAAAAATTTTAAGATTTATTTCAATTTCCTTTGAACGAAATCTAAGTTTTTAGGCTGTTTAAGTAGCATATTGTTTGAATTTCATTTTTACTTTTTAATGTTCACTTGGTTTAACTAGTTTGTTACAAAAATTTAACATTAAATGTAGAACTAACTGAAGGAAATATCTTAATATCTGTCCCTTCTCGGGCTTAAATAATGTAGGAAATGTATATTTTTTTAATTCGTTCGGCAAATTATGTTTTTGTTTAATTATTGTTTAATTATTATTATTATTATTAATCTGCTGTAAGAGTCTCCCATTTATCGCTGTTCGGCAATAAATTACCTTCAAAGTCCATTTATCTGAGAAAGCGAAAAAATGAATGCTACATACAATATTTATGTTACTTTTTATCAATGACATTGTACCTGTAATTTAATTACAAATTTTAAGAAATTTCTATGTGAAAATGCAGACATAAAAGAGCATACTACACCGTTCTTTATTTTATGTACTTCGAAAAGTATTTTTATTAAAATTTAAACCCTCGTTAATAAAAATTTTAAAAGATTAATTTCAAATTATTGAAATTTATAAGAAATACAGATGGATTATACTATTAGATTAATAAAATTAAAGTAAAACTTACAATTTATTTCCAAAGCATTTTTATTAACAAAAGGAAAGCAAGGTAACTATTATTAATAACTAAAATTTACTTTATGGTTGAGATTTAAAATTGAGATGCAATTTAGAAGAATATATGCCCCACATATTACTCTTTATTTTATTTTATGTTGAAGTAAAAGAAAACTAATACAATTAATAATAATAAACTGTTGTTTTGATAATTTCTTCGAGTCGAAGTTACTTACGTTGCATATTTGCAAATTAAGTAATAAATAAAAATATATTTATCAACTGTAAACAAATATAGGAAAGATAAGTTATATCTTTAGCATTAAACAAACAACATAATTATTATATCTTAATATTGCAGAAAAGGATTTCATAATGTAATGATAACAGAACTTTCCTATAATCCACTTTTATCTCTATAAAACCAAGACACTGCTTTAAATAGTTGCGAGTGATTTAAAATTTGTTTTTATGTAGAAACTGTAAAGCGATGCTGTTTTAAGCAAAAATGACAACATTGAATGTTTAACAAATTGTAAAAAAAATCATTATTATTTACAAATTAGAATACAAATAAAAGCCTAGATATATAAATATATTTTATAAAGAAATATGAGAATGACAAGGAAATTATATTTTATCTCATCTATATGTTTCTATATTAGAACTGAAATTATTTAAATTTAGAATAAAAATTAATTATAAAATGTAAAAAGCAATAACTTTCTTGTCATGCGAATTAAAAGGACAAAATGTTACCAGTTTGCAGATATCCATTTTTTAATCTCGTATTAATGCATCTGGAATATATATTCCATTTTGCTTATCTATAGGAGCAGCAAAAAATAAATTTCGAAAAATGTACTTTTCAACTTTTTTTGTAAACTATCGGCATCTTTTTGTGGTCAAGTGGTGCTTTCCATGTTTATAACTTTAGAAAGCAACAGAAGCATATTCTGCAGGATGAAAAAAATCCTTCAAGTCGATTTAATCTCTATTTTTTCAATCGTTGAATGAACAGTTCTTCTCGTGCATAATCATAAAAGGTTGAAGCAAATATGTGTCAACACTTGTTCATGGTCACGCGCTGGGAAACGGCAGAACAGGTGTCGAATTGTAGGTTAAATATGGCATCCTAAAGCGACGAAGTATGCAGGCAGCATTTACAGTATTTTCCGGAAAAGAAAGGGAATTGTAGGCGTTACATACACAGGAGTTGATGAGACATATCCGAGGTCCACAGACTAGTTCATTTAACGTTTATTGTACTTACTTATTTTTCAAAATTTCGGACACCTTCCTGTAATGATTTTGGCTAAAAGTGACATTTAACCCTCTCGCTGCGTAATTGTTTTATCAAAAAAGCTTCGCGACGAGCATCTTTTAAGAATTTTTATCCTTTTGTCACCGGTTTTTTAAAACAAAAATTTTTGTATAATTTAAATGGGGGAAATGCTCCGATTAAATAAGGCAAAATTTACAATAAAAATTAACTGGTGGGAATAATCAAGGAGGGTTTATTAGACGAAAAAATGCACCCCGAGAAAATCTCGGGTTGTGCAGCGAGAGGGTAAATGCGATAAAAAAAGTGGCACCAATATGTATAAGTGAGAAATGACCATACATTCAAATTTTAGATTTAGACGCTGTCGTATCTGGTACATACATTACACAGAAGAACGCAATCACTTGAGTTCCAATCCCGTATGAAAACCACTTGAAAAAAAAAATCATATTAAGCCTGGAAGTGAAGAACAGGATCAATATATCATAAGTCCTTTCGCACAAAAAATCTGTTCTTTATTTCTGCGTTGTATATCTTCCCAATTTAAAAGCAAGGAGATGTCCCTAATTACATAATTGAATTCTGTAAGTATCTTTTGCCACGAAGCAGCCGTGCATCCCAGTTTTGTTGTGTTGGCATGCATTCGATAAAACTTGCCAATATTTTACCAAAAAGATAAAAATAAGACACAATAAAGCGAAAAATGAAAAATTCTAGTAAAATAAATCTGATGACATATATTGTAATTTCATTAAAGAATATAACATCATTTTCAATAAATCATTATATTACTTAGATTGAGGGTAGAAAAAACTGATTCTGCAATCAACTGACAAATTAAATTATTCTTTTTGATTTATGAAATTGTTTTCTTAAAAGGGAATTACTTTTGATTATAAGAAATGTTGTTTGCCCTTTGATGATGTTCTATGTCTCTAATATATTAAATAAATAAATTTTCAAGGAATTTACAAGTTATATATGATTATTACTTAACGTTGACATTTGAATTACACAAAGAAATGCAACAAGTTGATTTATATGACATGGGATAATGTTAACAGATAACTGAAATGAATTATTCAGGGTGTCCCCTCTCAACGGTGTCCAATGGCTAATTTCTAAACAGTTAGTCATAGACATATAGTTCCAATAACAAAAATGTTTTAAATGAGGTAAAGAAGTATTTTTATAGCGATTTTTGGTCAAGAAAAACATTTATTAAAAGATTACGAAATTTAAATTTTTATACGATCCTCTGGTCCTATAAGTGATATTTAGTAAAAGTATCCTATTGCACTAACAAGTAAGACAAAAAAGTCTCATTCCTCGGCGATTAAAACTGACCGAATTATAGATGTTTAAAGTTGGAGTATCTTTTTTGCTGCAAAATAGGGGTCAGTCACAAATTTACTAGAAATAAAATTAATCGTCAGATATGAAATTTAACATTAGACATTGAGAGTAAAATAAACATTACAATTATATTTTGAGATTTTTGTTCATTCTGACATATTAAAGCAAAATATACAACTTGTACTAAAAATATAAGTAAAAAAAAAAAAAAAAAAAGAAGCAGAAATTTTGTTACCTCTCCTCTCCCCCTCCTTCCCGCCCCAAGCACAAACACAAGAAACTCAATTTGTATTTTGTTGTACCATCTTAATGGGAGTTTTTTCTTTTTTTTTTTTTTTTTTTTTTTTTTTTTTTTTTTTAGTATGCGTATATTTTTATACATAACTTTTGTATGGCTACTCTGAATATGTTAAGGAAATTAATATGTTCCTTTTTGAAAATGATCCTCGTATCACTTTTATGTTCTTTTACAATAAACATCTATTATTTGAATTATATGATACTACCTGTGCGATAACTTCAATGATCTAAATAAACATAACAAAATTGTTACAATATTTTAATATTTTGTTCTAATATAGCACAGATTTATCCATTAAAGGTCGGACATCTTATAACCGCCCACATTCTCTCTTTTTTAAGATTGTGTTCCATTTGTCATTTTATAGTAATGATAAAAAAATATATATTATTATTTTTACATTACCCCTTCTGAAAATTCCACTGTCTCTCCCCTCAGCAAATATTCATTAAAGCAATTAAACAAACAATTAAGTTAAACATTTAAATCTTTAAAAATATTAACACTTTTAAATTGTTTGAGATTATTAAATTATTTTTAAATTAAAATTGGGAAAAACATATTGTTAAATCAAAGCATATATTAAATTATTAAATGTTAACATTTCACATTTATAAATTTATATATATTTTTATTTTTGCCGTACTTCTCGCTAATTCTCTTGCTAAGTAAGTTTCAAAAGCATATAAATCACTTTTGCAATCAAAACACTTGCCTCTGATGGTTTGGGCCAAGCAGGAATACCGCCAAGATGAGTTACTCTGATGCCGAAACCTCTGGCCAATCAGGTTACGTATTGGCAAAACATGGTTGGGGAAAAAATATGCATTTTAAACCTGAGAAAGTATTTGTATGCGCATGATTTGAGGTCGCACCTGTTTTGGTACATCTTTTGTGCAAATAATGTTGTTTACCTTATTTTCCTTGTTCAACAGCAAAATTTTTCACTCCATCTAATATTTATTTTTTGTTTAGCAAGTACAAATTGTATTTAGAATTTGGTCTCTAAAATATTTTTTTCAAACAAGTTTTTATATTTGCTTTGAAGAATTAAAAAGTTGAATTTGAAAACAGCATAATATCATTAAAATGTATTTTACCACTAGAATGGCCGGAAGGAGTCGATCGGACTTCGACAATATGATTAAATGCCCACTGGAACGAGTAATTCTTTCATAAAATAAGTTAAATTTAAACCACGCGGATTTACGTTAAATAAATCAATCAAATAATTTTAAATAAAAATTTTGGTATCAAATATTTTTATGAAATTTGAGTAAAGTTTCCGGACGTTCTAGTGTTAAGCAATCCCTGCTCATACATCGTAATGTGTCTGACTTCTTTTGTGCAGCACTGTATAAGAAATATAAACGCAACGCACTTTTCTTTCGGAAAATGATATTATGCCTTACATAAATGTTAATGATTTCGATTTTAAACTTTTTGTTTGCAGGCAGTAATGAATACGAAATTTTTAGTATGGTCCTGTAAAATAAATATAAATGGTACGCACCTAAAATCATATTAATATTACATTGTCACTGGATTTACATAATTATGCAATATTTAACCTCGATCGGATATTTGAAAGTGAGTTAAAATTTTAATACAAATTTTGAACTAGGAAGACATACATACGAACGTTGTAAGTTAAATAAAAGCTTATAAAAATAATACAACTTTTTAAAATAAAATCATCAAAAGAAACACACTCATTTCCTTACAAAATAAAAAAAATATATATATCAAAATACAATTGAGGACGTCAGTTTCGAAACTCGCCTTATCCGAAATAAAAAAAATCGTGTTTCTCTATCTATCCATTCTATTGGTAAATCTGTACCAATCAAACACTACGATCTCCAAATTTTCAATGAAAACCATTTGATGAATTTAAAGGTTTTACGCGATTTCCCAAAATTTGATTTTCTCGATAAGGTGAGTTTTGAAACACACGTCTTCAATTATTTTAACCAATCTGAAAGTTAATTAATGAACATTAACGCTACCGTAATATTTATAGGGGGGAGCACCTTCAGTTAAATGGATTTAAAAAAAACTTCTTTACCTTATTTAAAACATTTTTGTAATTGGAACTATATGTCTTTGACTAACGGTTTCGGAATTAGCCATTGGATATTGTTTGGAGTGGACGCCCTTTATAATACTTTAAGTACTTCGTGTACGACCCCTCAAAGCTTGGTTCAACTCGTCTTTTTTCAGTTACAGAGAAGAGGTTTTTGAAAGTTTCATAACTCGATCAATTTTAGGGTTAGATGAATGGGACTTTTTTTGTCTTACTTGTTAGAGAAATGGGAAAAGTTTACAAAATATTTCTGATAGGACCGGGGGACCATATAAAAATTTATGTTTCGTAATAATTTAATAAATGTTTTTCTTGACCTAATTCGCTTTAAAAATACTTCTTTACCTCATTTAAAGCATTTTTATAATTGGAACTATATGTCTATGACTAACGGTTTAGAAAATAGCCATTTGACACCGTTGAGAGGGGTCACCCTGTATATGAGAGACAACATTAATATTATAGACTAAAGTGATATAATGTATAATATTTCACAGGAAAATTAAATGCATTTATTTACAAAAAATTTAATGTTTGATGAAATAACCTTCAATACTTTAATCTGCCTTTTATTTAAAAAAAAAAAAAAAAAAAAAAAAAAACTAACAGAAAGAATGTTTAATGATAGAAAATCAATTCTTCGTATAAGAAAATGAGAGCCTGATGAAAATAGCTATGTAATTTACTAATAATTGTTTCTTAAGGAAATTAAAACAAGTATATGTGATTGACATCAAAATCCTGGCCTTACGTTTAAGTTTTTTGTCATGACAATGATGTGGATATAAGCTTGCATAAAGTTTTGGCCTCTTTGTAATCTCATGTGTGAATTAAAAAAGAAAATGCAGTATAAGTAATAATAATTTCTTATACTTTGAGATATAGTCAATTGCGAAAAAAAAAATTCATTAATTTAAAAATAATTACAAAATATGTATTTTTTAATTAAACAAAAATTAGAAAAGTAATGTAAAAAAAGAATATTATAACATCCAATCTTTCTTGTGAAACGATTGCATAAGAATAAATTTATTACAACGTGTTCAAGTAAATCTTTGGTTCTTACAGTTTTTTTCTTTGTCGTTTTGTAAAAAAATATATGCAAGCATCTTTTTATTTTAAGTATTAAAAGACAGTTATAAGCTTTTTTAAGATTGAAAAGTTTTCCGAACAAAAAAGATTCAATATTTTATTCGTTGTTACTTTATTATAAGGCGGAATATACCTGATGATATAAAAAAAAATTATCATTAATTTTTTTGCTTTTGAAAAACAATGCTATGCCTTTTTGGATCATGCATAATGTATTCATACAAAAATATATGTAGAATTTTTTATCTCTCATGAATCTTATCTCTTATATATCGTTAAAATTTTATTAATCATCGTTACAGATGCATAATAAATCAGTTCTTTATTCTATGAATAACTGAATAGATGATACTAAAACTTAAAGTAAGGCATGTAAAAGAAGATAGAGTAATTTTATCCTCAGGAAAATAAACACTATCTAGTATCTATATTTTGTATTCAAAGTAATCATAAAATATGATTTTTTCATTTACCAGAAATATAATTGCAATATATAAATTGCTTATATGTATAAAATTATATAATATTTAAATAACAATAAATATGTTATAATTTATTATATTCTTATTCTTATTTATATTTATTTATGTTATTTTAATGTTATTTTTTCTCCTGTTAATAAAATCCTTTTTTCAAATCTCAAACACCCCATTAATCGCCTAAATAACTGGGGTATTTACCAAATGTCTTGCCTGTGTGGTCTTTTTTATACTGGCCAGACTAATCGTGCTCTTCGATTTCATTTAAAAGAGCATGAAGATTATGTTAAAAATCAGGAGCTTAAACGTTCTTCTATTGCTCAACATTGTTGGTCTTTTCAACATAGGTTCAATTGTTCCTCATCCATCATTATCGAAAAATGTTCTTCTAACTTTGATCTTGATTTTTGAGAGGCTTACCACATCATTCAAAATTCTCACTCTTTAGCGAATGACTTATCTAGTACTCCTGATTTTCAAGTATTTGGAAAGCATTAATTTAATTTCCCCTTTTTTACATTTTTTTTCTCTCGTTCTCCGGTAGATGTCGCTATTTGTCCACTCTGTCTTTTCATCTGCTTCTCTCACATTGGTTGTTTTTGGAGCATACGTTACCCGCGTCTCTGTCATTTTGCTCAGCCTTGTTTTTTCTAGCACGCTGTCCCTTGCCCTATCTTGCACTAAAGAAGAATCTTGCTAGTAGATTCGAAACAGCTGTTTGCTGCTTTTCATGTATTATTTGTTCATTTTTAAAAGTTGGTTTTCTGTTTTCTAATATTCTTTCACAAAGGCTTTATTTGCTATTTTAATAAACTTTTTTTTACTTTAAAAAAATTTACAAAACAAAATAAAATGGTTATTTTCGCATTTTTATTTTAGAAAAAAAATAAACGATGGGAAAATTACATTAAGAAAATATATAAAAGGCATAATTTATTAAAATTGCATTAAATATAAGCCAACTGTTCATTTTACTTTTCTAAAATTCACTGCACATCTCGAGCTAACGCAGCAGGCAAAAATATAAGTGTTGACTTAATTTTTAAGCAATATGAAAAATAAATTCAAGTACCAAATTTAAAAAGAAATGTTTTATCTTTTTTATATTTTATGCACATTATATCTCCTTTGCCCCCCGCCTTGTTATTTTAAAATTGAAAATTACATAATAAAAATAAAATATTAATCTGATAATTGAAATAATAATCTACTCATTTATCGGTAAATGGTAGTACTAAACAATTAAGTTAGGATAGCAGCAGCTTAAATGTTGGCTTTTTATATCTTACCCAGAGTTTTTTACCTGCTAACTTTAATCATATGTAATATAATAGGACTATACATCGACTTAAACAAGAATTAAATACAAAGACCAACATAAGAATAATTTCTAACTGAAGTAAAAAAAATTCAATCTCATTCCGAAATTTAAAAAAAAAATCACTTTCATGGCGACGAATGTAAATAATAAAACCACACGATCGATCATTCACTTGTTCACTCTCAATCAAACTGTGTGGACGTAGACGTGTATGTGACCATGATCTTAACGTTCGCTGATTGGCTTAGAAGCTGTAATCGTCTTGGCGATATGCATGTTTGAAATATTCGTCCAAACAGGTGTTGTTGCACCTGGGGATCAGAATTTTCATTTTTTAAGTCCAGCCCCTTTAAGTTTTTATGCATTAAATTGTTAATAACATGCTGCCATTTTATCCGATCTTCTTCGTTTTTGGGGCCATATCTCCATTTAGTTATTACCCCATTTCTACATTCTAGTTAAGACCCTCGCCTTCTGGGGCCGTACAGGGCCCCTCGACATTTTTGCGCCCTAAATTGTTAATAAATTGCTTTCTTTTAATCCGATCTTCATTATAGAGATCCTTTTTCTATTCAGTTATTCTTCATTCCAGTTAAGACCATGGGGACCCTATGGTCCCGTAGGTCCCGGTCCAGAGTCCCTTGAATTTTTTGTGCATCATGCATTTTGCACCTCTTAATTTTCTCTACTTCTCAATGCATAATTTTAAAGTTGAGTATTGGACTAACACCCTGATATTTTTATTGAGGCCGTAGGGCCCATTTTTAAGCATTTATCCTATTTTTGCGCATTTCGTTAAAATAGTGCTCTAACAAATAATTCTTACCCTATGCTTAATTTTGACTAATTGAAGATCTAAAGCGCTAACTACCAAGATATTTTAACATGTTATCATTTTAGCGTCCTACTTTTAACTATGAATTGACCCCTTTTGAACCCCTATTATAGCTCTTATACAAATGGTTCGATTCACTAGTTTTTCACTAGTTTTTCGCTTTTTTAACAACTTTTTAGATCCCCCAGCTACTACATGAGCGACAAAAATTTTTATCAGACTTGAGTTACCATCAATTTTGAATATTAATCGCCCTCTTAGGGCCCTTGGTGCAGCTTCATTAAAAAAGATCCGAATTGCTTGCAATTTTCTTTAACATAGTTCTAGCGTCCTCCTATTACTTTATAACTACTAAAAGTATCTACCAACTACATTCCAGTTAAGTCACTGGCATCTTGAAATTTTTGAAACATAAATTGTTAATAAATTGCTCCCTCTTAATCTGATCTTCATTTTTAGAACCATTTTTCCATTTAGTTATTTTTCCGTTTCTAGAAACCAGTTAAATTCCTAGGGCACCCTAGGGTCCCGTAAGGCCCGATCCGGGGTCGCTTGAACTTTTTGTGTGGCATGCATTTTCGCCCCCTAATTTTTTCGCATTCTCAATGCAAAATTTTAAAATTAAGTCATGGACTCCTCTCCCCCGACCAACACTCTGGTGTAATTACTGGGACGGAACGCAGTTTTAAATATTACCCAATATTTTGGGGCATTTCATTAAAATTTCATTCTAGTGGCAAATTCATACCTTATGCTTAATTTTGACTAATTGAAAATCGAAAGTTCTAAGAAATAAGACCTTTTAACACGTTTTCATGTTAGTTCCCTGCTCTTAACTATCAGTTGGTCACCTTTGAACTCTTTTGTATATCTCTCTTAAAAATGGTCCGATTCATTAGCTTGATTTTTAACAACTTCTTATGTCCATCAGCTGCTACGTGAATGACAAAAGAATTTTCAGACTTCAAGTACCAACAATTTTGAATATAATCCTCTTCTTCGGGCATTGGTTGCAGCTTATTTAAAAACAGTCCTATTCTATTACAATTTTTTTTTAACATAGCATTTGCGTCCACCAGCTACTTTAAATTTACTAAACAATTTTCTTATATCCAACTACATATCAGTTAAGATCCTGGCCTCCAGGCCCCGTCCTTCTTGATATCTCAGCTACCACCTTTTTTTGTACTTTAATCTCCTTATTCGGCAACAGCTTACATTTAATCACTACGTTTGATAAGTGATTTCATCCATTTATTAAATATCATGTTAATGTTAAAAATAATTCGTGATGTTTACATGCATAAATTGTTCTATATTATAATATCTTGTAAATATTGCTGAACCTAGATCCGGTTCGCCCAGAATAATTGGGTAACCAATTGTGATTGGCATTGTATATGAAGTTCAATGAAAAGAAATTTTCGGCATCGGAAGGCGGGACGGTTCGGTTCTGGTGTCTTCGCCCAGGGACTGCACTAAAACTCTAAAGCATTTGCTGGGTTTCCCTGGGTGGCCATCCCGGGGTAGATACCTTTCATCGCTTGGGAGTGGATTCTTTCCTCGGTTTCTAAGGGATTTGGTTCATTCAACTTACATTAAAATTCAGCTACTTTCTGCTTTATGAAATTTTATCTTAGACTTCAGTTACCAATATTTTCAAACATTAATGGTCCATTTTTTAGGATTCTAGGAGCTTGATTACTACGAGGTTTGGCTCACTGAAATTGTTTTTCGAATGTCTCCAGCGCTTGCAGAGCACTTCCGTTTCATGCCGCCTTAGATAGTGAGGACTCAAGTCACAGGTTCATTCGGAAAGAAGCTTGTTGACAACACACTAGACGCTTCGGATAGCAATGGGGCCCCCGAAATTAGATTCATTTATAAGATTTTCAAAATATATAAAATCACACAAACTTGAGTTTTGTTCAAGGTTATTATAATGCCCGTTAAAATAACCTTAGCCCTGGGCGTTGCCGAGCTCGGGCAACGTCGAGCGTGTTAGTTAGTTGTAAGTATTCCTTTATCAATCAGCAGGGCAACAAAAAAAGGATGTCAAATAAAATTCGAAAAGGATACATGCGACATTATACATAAAGGCGAAATAATACTCCACAATAAATTAAGGAACAATTTATATTAAATACATGTCAATAAAGATGAGAAAGGACAACCACTATGCAAACATAACTTACAATTGTGCAAATGCAAATTGCATAGATTTGTGGCATAGGAAGCTGGGACACAGAAACTACGAAGTAATAAAAACTATTCTCGCGAAACTTCTAATAAATAGTATTAGGATAAATAACAGTAAACATAGCACTATATGAGAGGTATGCATAAAATCCAAAATGAACGACGCTCTATTTCCTAAATCGGCCGTGTATATAGCAACAAAAAAACGCCATTTAATTCAGACTGATGTATGTGACCCAATAAATATACCCACTATAGGGGGATAAAGATATTTCAACCTTTTTATAGAGGATTATTCAAAATGTCGCATAATTTATCTGATGTCAAAAACGAGTGAGGCGTAAGAAAAATTAAATAAATACATTTCAACGGTCAAAAATAAATCTGGACAAACGCCAACAACCATCAGATCCGACAACGGCGGAGAATATGTATATAATGAAATAGAAAAATACTTCAGATATATCGGTATTGAACACCAACTTACCATTATATATTACCCAAGTCGGAACGGAGTTGCAGAGTGATAAAATAGGACATTTCTGGACATGACAAGAAGTATGTTAAATGAAGCACATCTTCCGCATAAATTATCGGGTGAAGCGATTTGCAGAACCGACTACTTTCAAAATCCATCAGCACCACGCAATACGAACTCTGATTGTACAGAAAACCAAGTTTAAGCTACCTAAAAGTTTTCGGTTGCACCACATATGCATATATTGATAAATCTAAATACGGCAAACTAGAAAATAGCGTAGAAAAGGGTATTTTTGTCGGCTATGACGATCGTTCCAGGGTATATACAATATTTACAAATGACGGAAGAGTAATATTAGCTAGAACCGTAAAATTCGCGGAAAATAACATGGGTAATTCAAATGCTAATGAAAGTTCAGACGCAAATAAGTTAATGTCAGAAATTAGAAAACAAACGCCACAGACAGACACAAATATCATCGATCTGACATTAAAACAAGACGTTTCAGATCCGCCCTCCGCATCTCTGCAGACACAATAACTTCGAAGATTTGAAAGACACAATAAAGATGTACCACCGGGCAGGTTTGCTTATGGAGTCCGGCACGATCCAATATATGAACCCGAAGGTTTGCAAGACATTCAAAACATTGACAGCCCGCAAGAAAAAATGAATTGGATCGACGCGAGTGCGATGAAATAAATTCCCTTAAACAAATGAAACAATGACTTTAGTAAATCCACCAAAAAAGAGCTAATGTAATCGGATCCAAATGGACTTATAAGGCAACGTATGATAAATTCCGGAAAATTAAACATTACAAAGCGAGACAGGTATCTCAACGATTCAGACAAACATACAGAATTGATTACGATAAAGCATACGCTCCAGTAAGATACCATACCACAATTTTTAACTGCCACAGCATATCATAATCTTAGTACATACAAATTCATAGATCATTTATACAAGGCTGCAGAAAAGAATTGTCGGATATCTTTTCGACTATTGCTTTTAATTACTGAAAACTGGTTTTCAAATGTGTTATGCGCTTTTAGAATTACTTACATGTATATAATCTTTCACCCTATTAAGCAATGAAATGTTGTTGAAGTATCCCAAATGTGTTGGAAAGTGCTAAACCATACGCTATGCTTGACTTATGGTTTTTCGTTCGTACTCTGTTACTGATGGCTCTCCGAGGCACAAGCTACACCGCACAAACTCAATCACGTTCCACACATGCGCTTTCGAATAAGTATAGCATCAATCATTTTGATGAATTCAACATTCAAAAATTGAAAAAAATAGAAACAGCGTACTTATTTAAAAAAAAAAAAAAAAAAAAAAAAAATTGGTTTATTTTTGCTGATCGTTCATTGAGAATAAAAATTCTTAAAACGGATTCTTTTTGGTCTTACAAAATAGAATCTGACTTAAATTATCTTTCCCACCTTTAATTCTTTCTAATACTATTTTAATACTCCACTATTTAATAAACTACTGTCCGAAAACTCAAACTCCGATCATCAACAAATAAACTTCTGAAACTCTGTACATTACCCCCTGTAATTAATTGCTTGTATTTTCTTTTGCTTATCAAGTTAGAATTTATGTTAACCTGTTTGTTGATTGCATTTCCATGCTGAAAAGATGATAAATTATTAAACATCAAATTTACGGAAATAAATGATGTTTTTAGCATGTCTCGTCACTTTTACCGAATCACCTTTCCCTAATCTGTAATGTAAACATGTTTAACAAGTTTGTTTCTCAAATGGAAATATTAAAAATGCTGTCGTGCCTTGTTATTATCTTTAAATTACCACAATACATGAACATTTTTGAAAACCATGCTCACTAATAAATCAAAAACTTTATGTGAATAATTTATTGTAATTTGTATAGCATACTAAAGAAAAAGGGAAAAACAATGTAAATATTTAAAACAAAACATAGGTTACTTTTATCGATTATTATATGATGTGTGATCAACAATTGGGATTTACTTATAATAAATTATATAATACATAATATTTAAATAATGTATTAAATATACAACAACAGTCTCAAGAATTATATATATATATATATATATATATATATATATATAAGTACTTTGTACTAATAAGTACTTCGTACATAACTGATCTGGTATTTTAGAATATTACACAATTTTTGTCATTAATTATTAAATGAGCAATATTTTTCTATTTACTTTGCAGTATCCCAAATCTAGATTTTTTTACAATAAAACTATTTAAAAATATGTATAAATCTGACTCACTTGAAATAGTTAACCTAAAACATAGATTAAATTTCTACGCGAGGTTCTAGCAACATTGGAAAATTAATAAATTTCAAAATAGAGATCCCTGAAATAGTTGATAGTAATATTCATATGTTTCTACACATCGAGCTTCTGTAGAAGTGTACGGAAATATCTTACGACATATACAATTTAAAATTAAAATCGGGAACATACAATGAGATCAGCTCGATACAACGGGAATAGAAAGATCTCCCACTTTGAAAGAAGAGAGTGATCATGAAAAAAACCAATTACTTTAAAAATAAAAATGATTATAATTCAGAGCAACTTGTTGTTAATGTGTTATTCATAGAGAAATTTTGTTGTTCAAAAATATTCCACTCTTTTTAATGATGCAGT
Source organism: Maratus speciosus (assembly GCA_963932465.1). Classification (NCBI taxonomy): domain Eukaryota; kingdom Metazoa; phylum Arthropoda; class Arachnida; order Araneae; family Salticidae; genus Maratus; species Maratus speciosus. The sequence continues at coordinate 336,871,707 of OZ010789.1, forward strand.
ACTACAATTCATTATAAATTTATCACGGCTTTCACAGCTAATTCATAATGGGAACGGTGTTTTATGTAAAGTTGTAAAGTTTAAAAAAAATTCAGACTATGTACAATTTTTGTTCAACACTGATGTAAATTGAGCTGGACATATCAAATCTTTTTGGGATGTAGATGAAGATATATTGATTCACTGTGTTTATAGAATTCTGTGAAAACATATGTTTGACAAAACTTTTACCTGTCTTATGTGCTCAAAATACGTGAATTGACTGATACTGCTGCATTGACATTGTTATTTATATTTTAGATCTCTTCAATGCGAATAAAGGTTCTCTCTTTAAAAAATAATATGTTATTAGCAGTACAATTTGTCGTTACTATGGTTTCTTGAGATTAACATATGGATAAATTAAAAAAATGATAAGTCATTTCCCATAGTATAATATGATATTTCGCGATCTAGGAAGGGATATCTTGTCCTGCTGAAGTATTCCGTTAATGAGTACCAAGCAGATAATGCGAAATGATAAAGAAAGAATCAAAAGATAAAGCATTTTATTTTTTTTCACACAATCAGTTCTTGCATTACACATACCAATCAACCAATCCAACTGGATCTTTCAGGATTACAGAACATACTGCTCTATGTATTGAAACATATATAAACATCATATTTATTTAAATAAATCATTTTCCGATACCTATAAACAATACCAAAATATCAATAATGTTTTCAAATAATTTTTTTAAGTTTATTAAAAGCAAGACGTCTGTAATAGCTGCAAATCAGTGGCCAAAGAAATTCGTTCGTTCATCAGTATTTTGTGGGCTTTTAAAAGAATTCCCAAGCATGATTTTTCTTTTAATTTCTGTCAAGAATGAGGAATTGTTATTACACTAATGAAAAGTACCCAATAACAGATGAATTGCTACAATTGACGATTGATTGAAGCAAATGAAAAAAAAAAAAAGATTTTTTTTGGCTTTTTGTAACAGTAATATTCCGTAATTAGATTTACGTCCAAGCTTTGCCACCATTGCTACCTCGTCAATCAAAATCGATGCGAATATCAATAAAGCTTCCAACAATACTTTTGCACCAAAAAACGTTTTTTAAATATCCCATTTGGCTATGCATCCTATTGCTATTAACTATAAAATAAGATTAATAATAAACTTCATGTGCCTGACCGCTAAACTGAAACCTGTCAAAAAAAAAAAAAAAACAGTTTTTGATTTTCTAGTCTTTTTTTTTAGATTGAATCAGATAAATAAGAGACAAATACTCTACTTGATTTAAAATTGGAAGCATAATGTCATTCTTCTTTTGTAAAAACAACAGCACAAATTTCATATACCTAAAAACGCTATCTCTTTTTCACCCTAAAACAGCATATTCTGCAACTTTAAAACGATTGCATTATAACCCAGATTGATAAAGCTGCTAATAATTATGCTTTCACCAGCAATTATTATTATCATTATCTCTTAACAAATGCAATAATTCCACATAATATATTCACATTTCATAATGTCTCATTAGAGGTAAATATTCACCATATCTTAAGTTAGCATACATTACTAGGCTTAAAAAGTAAAAACTTAATTAAACTTAATCAATGTTATTATTCCTAAACTAGTATATAACACTCCGTCAAAATTGACGGAATATGAATGAAAAAACTTCAAAATATTGTTTAGAAATTTAGATCATGAAGATAGAATATAGAGGAGAAGAATGAAGATAGGCTTTCAATCACAGGAATTGTACCCAAAAATAGTACTCTGTTAGCGGCGCTGGTATTCTCATCTTATCATGTGATTTAGATGTAGTTTCAATTTTTCATTATAGATGGCAGCATCAAATGTCATTAGGTATTCCATTAATTTATTTCTGAGATTTGAAAAATTCCACATGATCAATAAATATGAATGAAAATAAGAAAACATGCTCGTTGACAAAGGTATAGGCCCTATTTTTCTTTTTAATTTTAAGTTCATAGTAAAGAACTTCCTTCAAAATAGCTACAATCTTATTAGCATAATAACTTTTTCAGTTTTTTGTTCAGTCAATAAAGCATCTAAAACTTTTGCAGTTATTTGAAAAAGTTATTATGCTAATATGATTTTTACTGAGTTTAACAATAATGTCACCTACAGTTTGTATAAATCTACTATTTAGACACTCCGTAAGAAACGACTGGCCTTTTCAAAAAAGGTTCATATTCCTTTGCCTAAAGTAAAAAAAAAAAAAAAAAATGTCATTTCCTTTTCTTTTCATAACACCTAAATTTCATAAAATACCAATTAAGTACAGATTTATTTGTAGTAATGTAACTAGTATTGAAAATGAATTTAATCGCAAATTTGAAGAAATATTAAAAAATATTTTGAATATCCTAAAATTTAAGTATAAAGATAATAATATGTATGGGATTATTTTGAACAGTTATGAGATCAGAAATGAATTAATTAAAAAGATATACAGAGTATCCAGACATATGATTTGGAGAATATTTTCACAAATATTCCTATTGTTGAGTTAAATGATATCCTTTTAAAAATTGTCGGTTTAATTATAGCTGATACTGATTTAGATTGTAATTTATTTATATTATTATGGAAATTTTGTTTACATAACAACTATGTTTATACAGGTTCAAATATTTATTTACAGAATAATGGAATAGGAATGGGAACAAGTTATTCTTCAACGGCAGCTGAGGGGATATTTCTATATAAAACACATTTTCACTATGCTTTTACACATTTATCTATTTTACGTTACCCCACAAAGTGGCCCCTTATTCAAGGTTATACTTTTATTGCTTTCATTTAATATACCATTGAAAAGGTATTATTTTATAATTCTTGCAGAATTTTGTCGAGTCGTATCAAAACTTATAAAAATTGAATCGAAACTTAAAAGAAATTAATAAAATTTTTCCCCATTCTGTTTAATCGTATCATACGTAATTAATTCAGTAATGTCGCACGATGTGTAATGATTCTAGGTTGCCATGGTGATTACGTCATATTTACGATGGAGTCATATTATTTCCGTATTACTGAATTTAATATATTTTGTTTTCTATTTTATATCTCAAACAACATTCACTATTACTTTTCCATACATACTCATCTCTATAATTTTTCTTGATATTAATAAATCATACACATTTATTATTCCATATCTTTTCAATAACGCAAATTACTTACTTTCCTTTACTAATTTTCATTTTGTTCTTCTATTATCCTTCATTAATTTTCATATATAATTATTTTTATCTGAATGTTTTGCAGTGCGTATACATTTACCTTTTTCTCACCCACTTGATTGCTTCACAATTAGTTCATTGTAATGTATTTCTTCATTCCAATAGTATATGTTAGCATGATACGTGACACACTTTCTCAATTTCTTTTCAAATGTCACTAGTGAAAAGAATTATTTTCCTTGATAAGCAGAAATTCTGTCGAGTGTCATGTACTATAATATTCTATTTCTAATGATACCATTGTCATATATATATATATATATACTTAAAGTAATGGGTTGATGAAAAAGTTCATCTTTTTGGGTGCGTTCGTAATTATATAAATACCTAGCACCTATAGCCGTCGTCTGATCCGCCAGTCTGTTTATCCTTCCTTGTGCAAAAACTACCCAAAATAAAATTTAATATATACAGGGTAGTACAACTGTTGGGTTTTTTTTATTATAAAAGAAAACGCATTTTTTATGAGTGAAAATCGAAATCTTTATTGGACATGGAAGGTAGACCTATGTCATTTATGTATGAAATACAATATCACGCATGTGGCCACCGCGACTACACTTACATGTCATCATCCGAACATCAAAATTTTCTATGACTTTTCCAGAATCAGTGGATCCATGGCCAAACTTTCAGACCGGATGTTACGTTTGAGGTCTTGGATTGTGCGGGGGGGAAAGGGGGGCATTGGCGTACACTTTACTCTTCAGAAACCCGCAAAGAAAATGATCCAGTGGGGGATAATTCGTATGACGTTGGCGGCCAATTCACACCAGAATTTCTTGAAATTACGCAATCTGGAAATTTCTCGTTCAATAAGTTGATAGTTTGGCGAACAGTTTGTGCCGTTGCACTGTTGTTGTGTTGTCAACGAGTCCATAATTACAAATGGCATACATTTGACTATTCAAACATGGATGACACATGACAGCTGACACAAATAACCTGTGAAATATTTAGAGTCCAAAAAAGAACCAACAGATGGACCACCTAGTATAATAGTTGCAGCTGGCCAGTCATTTCAAATTTTATGAAAATCGAATCAAAGCTTAAAAAATATATTAATAAAAGTTTTCTTCAGCCTATCGCACTTATTCACTATTATTAAGTCCTATCACACGAAATTAATTCAATGATATCCCATGATAAGTAATGATTCTAGGTTGCCACGGTTATTACGTCATATTTAAGATGTAGCCATATTTTTTTTCGTATTGCTGAATCTAATATACATAATCGTAATAAATTTTGTATTAATGCATTTTTGCATAAGAGTGCAATATCTATTGCCCCAAGATCTGAATAATTATGAAACTAGTCATAGTACGATTTGACGCGTTAGACGTACATTTTCCGACTTGCCTTTTATTTGACGGAAATTGTAAAAAAACTTTATTCACTAAAAAAATAAATTTAATCGTTATTGTGTGTGCTCCACTGTTCGATGAAGAATTTTTCTTCCAGATTTACAATAACTTTTATAAAGTAAATTTTTTGTCACAACCTTCAGAACCAAGGTTTTTTGATATAATATCTTTAAATAATATCAAGCACAATATCAATATTTGAATTTATACCTCTTTTAATCATATAAAAATTTTAATGTATGCTCATGATATCCAAACATTTGTAGAGGGTAACATGGAGATTCCTCTTAATTGTTTTACCATTATTTTACAGTAAATTTTAACTGTACATGGTGAAATTTACATATGGGCACTTTCCTTTAGTGAATAACGTGGTTTTAGAAATTCTTAATAATATGTATTGAAATTCTTGTAATTGTTTAGGACGTTAACATAAGAATCCAAATAATTATCAACTCTTTCGGTCTCAAACGTATCCACTAGTGCATGACGTTCCAAAACTATATGTCGCGACCCACTTTTGGGTCACGGGTGATGTTTTGGTAGGTCGCGAAACAATCGGCCAGATCTTCAAAAATCTATTATTGTATATTCTGAAATAATATAATAAAAACAATAAATATCATAATAAATAAATCAAATAAATATCGTTAAATATTGTGAAAAATGTAGAGAGATTATTTTGAGAAATGACAGTGTTATTAGTCTTTATGTAGAGAAAGGTTTGAGGATAAAATACAATAAGTTTCGTTCCAGAATGGCCACTGTCGTTTAAACAAAACAATGACTCAACGTTCTTTATTTGTCCAATTATTTAACATACAAATATTAATATATATAGCTGGTAAAAAAATATGAATGTATAAATACTAAGTATAGAATTATATGCGGGACTGAAAATTTACTCAGAAAACTTTTACTAAGTCTCTTGTTACTCTAAAGAAGAGTATAGCTTTTTATTTATTATTTTGTTTTTGGAAAATCGTTGAAATGCTATGTTTGAATTGTTGAATTTTGTAAAACATTTGACACTAACATCTAAAAAGAGAAAATTTTATTTTTACTAGATATTATTGAAAATGTATTTTAAAATGCTGCAAATAACGTGCAGGATGTTCTCAAAGAACGGTAGTGAAATATTAAAAATTTGCAAAGAAATTCTAAAACCGTATGTATTTTCTCTAAACCACGTACATGTTCAAATTACCATCTTCTAACATTTAGGCGGGTTTGTGCATGCTTAATCATATTCACAAAGATTCCTTTCACCATGTCAAGTTATTATATATGAGGACATGAGTATCAAAACTCGCCTTATACAGGAATTAAAATTTTGGGAAATCGCGAAAAACCTCTGACTGTGTGCAATGGTTTTCATAGTAAATCAAAATGTTACAATCGCAGAAACACAGAATAAAACTGTTTTTTTAACATATTAGTGTTTTTTTTTGTGCAGGTTTACCAATACAATCGATTGCTAGGAAAACACGATTTTTTAAATTTTGGATAAGGCCAGTTTTAAAACTCCGATCCTGATATTATCATTATGTAAATGCTACAGTATTCCGTTAAAACTTTGTATGGGATATGGCTTTCTGTTCATCAGACATTTCACACACTTCAGAAATAGCGTTCTCACCTTTTAAAATGATTTCTTGTTGCAAAAAAGTTTATGATAATGTTAGGGGGAAACGCCTGCCAGGAAAAACGTCATGTTGCGTACACACGCGTTTCTAAACATTGTTAGGAAATCCGATAGCTACACCGATTATCAGCTTAAATAACAGCTTCAGTGCTGTATACCTCGTGGTTTTTAAAAGTGCGTTTTGCTTGTCTGATTAGAGATATTATATAAAAATGCTCACTAGTGCTTGTTTAGAGAATCCTGCTGAAAATCTAGACTATCGCTAAGCATCTTGTGCATAGTAATCTCATATGTGGTTGTATGTAAAAATAGCACCTAGAGAACTGTGCATGTTTTTTATAGTTTTCTATTACATATAAACATCATATAAAGGTCAATATTGCTTGTGATATGCAGTCATGGGTAGAAGAATAATTTCTTTTCAAACATTCAGTTAGAAAATTTGCCTTATGCATTTTTTTAGTCCTTCACGAGACAAGGTTTTCTCAATGTTTTCTATCTATTGTTTTATTTATCGATATAATTAAATAATCGACAAAAATATTTCTTTATTTTTTATGTTGTGATAAAGAGTCCAAAGTTTCTATCATTACAAAAATTTTCTGATTACTGCTAATTACATATTTCTAACGCTTGTGGACATATTGGCTTCTCTATGGTTGTTTTGAAATATTGGGATATATTTTTTTTTAATTTACGTTTACATGTTCTTAATATTTTGTTTTAAATCTATTTTAATTGGAGAATAGGTTTTTCATATAAATTGTAATCATAAGTAGGAAATTTTACGTAATACATTTGTATATCTCTATTGTATAGTCAAACCTGGTTAAGAAGAGGCTCACAGGAACAGGCAAAAGGCGCGTGTTAGACAGGATCGCCTATTAAACATGATTTGCGTATTGTTTTTTATGTTATTTTTTATAATATTTTTTATTTGCGTATTATCCAGCGCATCTTTTGCTCTTATGGAGACTATCTAGGCTGATGTCAACACTTTATTTTGCTTAATCCTAGAATGGCACGCATACATTCTAACACACTGGGGTCTACAAAACCCCAGAATATTTCTGGTTAAAAATGATTTCTTTTAGTGGCGAAAACGTAAGTGTGGTAATTTTATCTAACCTAACCGATACGAAAAAAGATGAAAAAACCAAAAACAGCACTGTTAAAAATTTGCAGCATTCTGTCCAGACATTTGACCGTTTTTTGAAAAAACGGTTTCATAACCGTAATTTAACTGTATTATGACCACAAAATGGCCAATAATATGGTCAGAATAGTGCTAAATTACGGATGTGTAACCGTTTTCAATAAAAACGGTCAAATGACTGGACAGAATGCTGCAAATTTTTAACAGTGTGGCAAGAAATGAATATTATTGAGAAAATGTGTATTTGTTCTGGAATGACACTCATACATTTTTCGAACAAATCCGATACACTTAGGTCTTCAAAACTTAAAAGGCATCCAGCTATCCAAAAGTTCGCTGCGATTCAAAATAATATCGAAGTTGGTGTGGAATAGATTTCAATCCATGGGAGCTATAACGGTAGCTTTATACTCAAAGTGTGAATGGGTGTCAGAAATTGTGAAGTTTGAGAGAAACTATTAATTGTGTTATTCTATATTGTGTCATTATAGGAACTGACAAAATAAAAACTCGTGATTTGAGAGATCCCCAGTGTGCCATTCTAGGAGTTGACAAAATAAAAACTCATTTGGCTTGTGAGACCACAGTGTGCATTCTAGGGTTAATTATTATTTACTTCTATCTTTATAGAAGAAAGTATTAGGTTCGAGAAAAATTTCCACTTCCGGTTTTAGACGGATTTATACGTTTTAGAATGTCCTAAACGTGATTTGTCTGTTTTTAGAAAATGTCTGACTGTGGATATTATATTATAGACTTTATGTCAGAAAAATTTTGTGGGCGATCTATCTCAAGAATTATTGTAAGGAGTTTAATAAAACATTACATTCAGTTAGACCTTGACATAGATTGCTGCTGATTAGCTTTTGGTGTAAATCTCCAAACAGGTGGCGCTAATGTGCTATATTTTTTCACGATTTCAAAATAGCTGTATTTCAAGAACTAATTCACGGATTTTCATCAAAGTTCAAATTCTTTTATACGTTGACATAAGTTGTTGCTGTTTAGGTTTTTGAATGAATCGTGCAACAGGTAGCGCTGCTATGCTGTATTTTTCTCGATTTTCTCAGTAGCTCTATCTCAAGAACTAATGCAAGGATCTTCATCAAACTTCAGATTCAGTTAGATGTTGACATAAGTTGTTGCTTGATAGCTTTTTGGTGTAAATCACTCAACATGTGGTGTTGCTATGCTGTATTTTTCTCGATTTATACGATTATAGTGTAAGTTATATCTTAAGAGCTAATGCACGGAATTTAATCAAACTTCATAATGTGTTACACTTTCATATAAATAGATCCTTATTAGGCTTGGGTATATACTGCCATACAGGTGTCAATTTTGTGCTCTTTATATTAAGAATTTTGATTGCAGACATCCAAGAATGTGGGATTCAATGATTGTCGAAATTCAATGATTTGTTTGAAAAACGCTATTCTTAAATATCCTTTCTAAATGCACACAATTCGATGAATTCATACCTTTAGAATCTTCATGATGGCATAGACTGTGATTCAATTTAGGTACTTTGAAAGCGATTTTATGAAGTATTAACATGTACTAGATGCAAGAAAATTTTAGGTTTTTCAAATCATACTAGTTACGTTCAACTATCTTTACAAGAAGAAAGTATCGGATTCTTGAAAATTATTGACTTCCTGTTTTTGGCGAATAGTAGGTCCTGCACACGATTTGACTATTTTTAGAAAATATCTGTCTATGAATCTGTGAGTCTGTCTGACGCTTTGTGGCACAAATTTTGTGGGCGCTCTATCCGAAGAAGTTAATAAAATTCTATGTTCAGTTACTCACAGACAGACATTTTCTAAAAGTAGTCAAATCGTGTGTAGGACATTCTAAAACGTGTAAATCCGTCGAAAACTGGAAGCCATGAATCCAATACTTTGTGCTTGTAAAGATAGAAGAAAGTAATAAATGCTCACTGCCTAATGCCTAAATGTCTTTCTCGACGTAAGACAATGCCCAAATTGTTGTATACAAATTATGTGGCAGGATTAAAATAGAAATTTGAAGTTACGTTGATGCGACTTGGATATTTTCCTCTTATTGCAATATAAAAAGATCGATTTACTATCGACAAAGAAGTAAATAAGACCTAAACTTTTCGTTCAGAGAAAAAAAAGGAACATTTTGCAAAATATTTTAGGGTTATTACAGGATTCTCTTATAACGGGAAACTTAAAATAAAGAAAGTAGAAAAAAACATCAACATTAACTCGGATTACTTTTAATGATATGTTTTAACATCTGTTTTCAAAAAAGATTTTCCATCACTTAACCAAACAATCTCGTTACACAACAACATTGTGTTACGTTCCACAAGATAAGTCTACCAGCCATACCTCTAAATATTCTGCTATATTTATTAGAAAAGATGAGAAACGAAGCCGTCATCCCAAAACATTTGATGGAATCTGAAAGGTTGTATCCGAGGATTGGAACAAAATCAACCTTGATATTTTAAGAAAAGCTCTTTTATCTGGGAAATTAAGATGTAAAATAATAGTTCAAGAAAAGGTTGATCAGACTGAACATATAAGAAAATAAAATTGTCATCTTTGTTTATGTTTTTATTTTTCCAAACAGTAACAAAAATGTGTGAACATCTTCTGTAAATATAAAAATATGTTTGCAATTGTCATTGAGCTAATTACTGCATTATTGCAATTGTGTGATAGTTTTCTTTAAAAAATTTTCATTATATTCCATTATAAGCTCTAAGCATAAACACATCACAATTTATCACTTTTCATTCACTAATACTTTTTATCATAACCAATGAAAGTATTCAGTTTTCTAATGTAATGATATTAAGCAATAGAACTATTAAAAATTTCAAACCTGAAGCCTTTACAATTTGTTAGCTACAATACTGTTTTTTAAATATATCAATAAATATTTTATTACTTATTTATAGGGAGGGTTAGTTAACTTTGAAACACTATATGTATATACTAGCTGTAGCGACATCTTTAACAAAAGTTCCTACAATACCGTGTTTAAGTACTTAGTTCAAATTAATAATAATGGACATTTTATTTCACATTTGTCATAAGTTTTATCGAAAAGAGTTACTCTAATAAATTAACTTTAATAATATTAAAGTTTGTTGAAGTTGACTTCACTCAAAATTTATTTTCGAGCCTTAGAGGCATTTCCAATAAGTTAAAACTGTCAGGATTTTTGAAACTTACTTTACCAAATAAAGAAAAAACGTTGATGGGAAAAAGCAACGAAAAAATATTACAGCAGAATATAAACTTAAAAAAGACTTCCAAATAAATTTAGAGCTTGTAAAACCTGTTTAAATTTAGAATTAAGCATAAGTTTTTCAAAAGTTCTTTTCAACTTCATATATTTAATAATCCTATCGCAATAAACTTTGAAAAATTCTAAATTTCTAAATCTTTGATATGTTATTTCTAGTTTTGGGAACTGGTACAAATAAATTTAGAGCTTGGAAAACCTGTTTAAATCTAGATATAAGCATAAGTTTTTCATAAGTTCTTTTCAACTTAACGTATTTAATAATCATATCGCAATAAACTTTGAAAGATTCTAAATTTCTGAATCTTTGATATGTTATTTCTAGTTTTGGAAACTGTTTGTTTGAAAATTTTAAATAACTTTTTTCAATCCATTACTTTGCACCATAAAACTTATCGATAAAACTTTTTTTCTGATAGAGCGTATTTGATAGCTCTATTTAAATTCTGCATCTATACCTAAGCAGTTAAACTCTACTTATAAATAAAATATTTGATTTACAATACAGTTCTTTAACAGTTCTTTCTTTAGCGATTAAGTCCTGTTTCCTTCATTAAAGACCATTTCGTCGTTATCAGAAATGTGTTGTCCACTTAACACATTGTATGCAGAAAACGTAATTTTTTAATTTTTTACGGCATGTCATTTGAGCGCGAGTCACGTAAAAGTAAGTTTATAGAAAACTTGTGTTAGAGAGCCTTCATTTTTACTCCACTATTCTATATTTACATATTTAAAAAAAATTCACTTTTTTAAAAAACATTAATCATAGAGGATATATTGGAGTGTAAAATGAAAAAAGTTTCTTTAAAAAAACGAAGTCGTTTTCTATTTATTGCACTTTTACTGAATGGCTAGATTCCCACGAAATTCACTACACGCCCGTTACACACTTAACGCTTTTCCTGTCAGGTTCAATGCATGTTCGTAGTTAAAGATCTGCCCCTGTGTACCGGGTCCAACACCCTTCGGAAGGCGTCATTATATTTCCAGGCATTCCCCCACCACCGACTCCTGATTACGCTCTTTCTATTTTAGGGTGTTAGTCAGTATTGCGTATCCTATCGCCTATATTTTTGCACTATAATTTTCGCTATAAGGTAATTAATTAGTCCACACATCTTCGGTGCTGGCACACGTGTAGTAAAATATCTGTTGTGCGCCAAATCCGAAGGGTTGTTGGAGCAATTAAAAAATTAATTAGCATACATATATACATACTTACATGTATCATGGTAATGACTTTTATTTCTAAGAAATATCTAGAAAGAGAAAAAGTAGGCGGCACCTGGGGATGGATTTTTAAAAAATGCAGCCGATAGTATGAAGATAGTAGTGATGGTCAGCGTAATCGCTCTCTCTTTTATTGTTCATACATTTACTGAAAATATAGCATAATTTTGAATTTTGCATCATGGAATAGAAAATAAAATACTTTCAAAGGAACTTTGAAAACTGTAACTGAATTTATTGATTTCACATTTATGAAATTTTAAATCATTTTCATGATTTCTTTTTTAAAACTTACTCAACAATAAAGATTTGTTTGGTACTATAAGCTGGAGCAACTTTTGAAAAGTCCAGCGCAAATTAAAGAAAAACTGAACTTTCTTTTTTATCTCTTTTTATTCTTATGATTATTCCACACGCAGTTAGACTTACTTCAAAGCTTTACTAACCTGGCTAGAATGTTCTTTAAAGTGAAACTGAACACCATGATAGATTACAAAAAGCATTCTTACGTCAAATCATATTTTCTCAAATACACTATTTGACTGTGGACTTCATTGTGGAAGATTAGTCGTAAGGTAAGATTATCCAAAAAGTGCCACAGTATGGCCCTGATATGAAATCTGTCAACGAAAGGGCAAATTTTCCTTTTATTTGCAACATAAAATTAATATAAAGTTAGGTTAAATTGGTTAAAATATGCTTTGTCTAGAATTTGCACGCCAATTAGAATTTGTCTTGCCATTATAATTTTTTTCTTTCTTTTGAATGCCTAGAACTATAGAGTCAGTATTTCCTTTTTATATATTGTACCATATAATTTATCTGTAAAAATTTTCGGAAGTTTAGTGATATATTTATAACCTTTATTTGCCTAGGAAATTTATGAACACACTCACTCTTTTGTTTAGCAAACTGAGCACAAAAAAAAGAGCTTGTGCCGTTGTCCATGAGTTTGATGCCAGTGCGTTTCCAAGTAGGATGATTGTGAAATGATTGCAGTGTTTTTCATGTGCGACAAAAATATTTCGGATCACATACTCTTTTAACAGTCTGACTACCCCGCTACAGGTCCAGATTTCAACTTCGGACTTGGCAACTTGGTAAGGTTCACTCAACTTTTCATAGATGCGAAGTAGATAAAATGAGTACCATGCTTGCTTGGGAACTAAACACTGAGAGCCCGCGTTAGTCTAACTCCGGACGGGGACAAATGCTGTATATTACCCCAGTGCCCATTCTCAAGAAATCTAGGCTGGGCACAGTAGTCCGTGATCCTTAATGGATCGTAGCGGCGCAGATTTAGTTTTCTCTTTAAAAGACCTCCTTGAAGACATCTCTTTTCAACATTTGACAACAAAAGTGAAAAGAATTTATGTATTCGCTCTGTCTTTCTATCTGTCTATCCTTCTGTCTGATCGTTCGTGGTCTAACTCGCATAGTCAGATTGAAAGAAGTTTATATACGTTGTTAGTTTTTACTGTGACATGTTCGGTATTAAAAATGAAGTATATTATTAACGGTTCATTTACAGGGACACTTAAAAAAAGTCTATTACATTACGGCCTATTGAGGAAAATCGTTTGCAGTGTATTTTAATGATATTATATTATTTTTAAAATATTGAAATTTGTACATATATTTCTGAAGTAAACAACAAGGTACTTACGGTAGAATATGGTGTGCACTGAATTTAACGTTCATTTACAGGAGTACTCAAAAGAATTTCGCTGCATTACGATCTATGGGTGAAAGTTTACGATGCATTTAAACGATGTTATACAATTGCAATACAAACAAATATACTTGCAGTACAAGTGAACTAAAAAACGCTTGTTTTAGAATTGTGATGACGTCATAGAATACGCGTAGATCCGGGAGAGAAGCATCTCAGGCCAGGCGCGATGAAACGGCGGAGAATTTGCCGATGTACGGGATACAAAAACGCCCGCGCAAAAATAAATATGGATTTAAGTTTAAAGAACATCGATGTATAAGGCCAAAAGAAATAAAAAAGTAACATGATTTAAACACTGTGAGATTTCATCTCACAACATATGAAAAAAAATTGCTGGATTGCATTTGTTGCATAGCTGCATTGCATTCAAATTGCATTTTCAGTTTTTATATGCGTTTTAAAATTTAACTGTTTTTTTTTTTTTTTTTTTTTTTTTTTTTTTTTTTTTTTTTTTTTGCTAATTACTTGGAGTGTATAAATTCTATAGATCACATAGAGGGCAAAAGAGATCTCAAGTGCATTTCCATTTATTGGCGGATATTGCTGAATGGGAAATTTCAACTGTGCTATGGGTTTAATTGAATAACTTTTAGCATAATATGTAATATACATATGAATCTATATATCATACACAGAATTCACAAACAAATTCAGATATTTTTTATACGATTCATGGTAATTTCAGAAATTGTTTTTTCAAATGCATTATGCATTTTCAAAAATATTTATTTAGACTTCTCCTTAATAAATTGTTACGGTTTTGTTGCAGTACCCTGAATGTGTTGGAAAGTGTTTTATAATAGATGCTGGACGCATGGTTTTCCAGTCTTGTTTAGCAATACAGCCAAAATTGGCAGATGCTTGACAAAATCCTTCCCAAATTCTAAGAAATTTAATCAAAACATTTGGATTTCTCAATAGCTCACAAAGTGTTTGACTTTTTTAAAACACAGAATATTTGTGTTAATATTTTATTATCGTTTGTCATTACCCCAAGAATAGATTCAGCAAGTTATAAACGTGGTGAAGTAGCTAGGAAAATCATATGGAATTAAAGCTATGAAATATAAGCACGAATTATCTATAGTTATCAGTAGATACAAAGCAAATTATGTATATGTAAAACTAGTTTTAATGTGCAATATCGCAACAGACAACAGGATGACATTAAAACAAGGTTTTATAAAAAATAAAAAATATATAGCTATGTATTTTTTAATACAGTCAGGGTGAAAATCTGTAGCGGAACACCTTTTACGGTATACTGATAAACGTTGTAAAAGAGCTTTCGAAAAGTTAAAATTAAACGTAGCAATATATATTGATATTTAAATGTGAACTAAATCATAAATTTTTCTATAATTTAAAATAAAAATAAATATTATACTTAAAACGTGTATGACGCTGCAACATTTTACGAAAAAAATGTTTGAACCATATTGGTTTCCCGGCTGATTTGACGGAAGGAACTCACAAAAGTAGGCATTAATAATGGAAGAATGCAAGGTGTTTAAATTTTTAATACTTTGCAAAAGAAAACACATTCTCTTATTGCAAAAGAAAACACATAACAATTGTAAAGAACTTAACTGGCATTAACCCTTTCAGGGGCGGTGGTATGTTTATGAAGCCACTTAATTGTAATTCCCAAAACCGACAGTGACGCCAGAATTTAGGTAATTTTTTTTCATTTAATATGTACGTGAAATATAGCCTTTTTCTTATTTTCAAATAAGTTTGTTGGTAAATTCCGGTGCTATTCATTTATTTCAACACATTAGCATTGAAAATGCTTTGCCTCTGAAAGGGTTAAAACTGTACTTTTCTTTTATTGTTCAACTTGCTACAATTAATGTTATAGCCAGCATTCAGATTTTTTGACGTACTGTTCAGTACATACTGCGTGATATGTGTTCATAAAGTACTTCTCATCAATATATTTTCTATTCCACAAAGTGAAATTTATCATAATTTTAATATCTTAGCCAGAATCAAAAATGTAAAAACTCGTTTTAAAGCACAGTATTTATTAAGCTGTAGACAAAACATGTAACCACATTATGGGCATAAAATATTTACCAATATTTCAACAAAAATATTCCTTCTGAGTACATTTAGACATAATTATTAATTAACTTATATATTTTGATAACTTTAATACTTGTTAAACAAATTTTGCAACATTTCTGCACAAATTGCTTTAGAAGAGTTATAAACTATAGTTTTTATAGAAAAGTATATGGCAAGAATTAGTAGTATTCGCTGCAACATATTTTATTTTCGTCGTTGTCGCTTAATTAGGGCCACAAAAAAAGTTTATTAATAATTTAAATTTTCCCTTTTTTTTAATTGATTTTTTTTTAAATGATTAACCAAAACATTAAACAAAAATTAAAACTTTTCTTTATACATTTTCTGCCGACCTTTTACATAAAGTAGTATTAAGGTGGACGACAAAGTTTTACATTTAGTTTTATGTTTAGTAACTTAACAGATAAAAAATGAAACTTTTCCTTGTGTATTTTGTGATACAAATGTAAACTAAGAAGTCTGAAAAAAAGTATTATTTCAGGGTAGAACATATCATTTGTGTAGGAAAAATTAAGCTAGCTGTATGCTACTAAATCCTTTTACAGGTGTATTTAAGAGTTATAATAAAAGAATTAAAAATTTAGATGTATAAAAACAATACAAAAATATCTCTGCTTCTAATTTTTTGCATCATCAGACATTTTTTCCGCACTTACTTGAAAGTAATGTTCAGTTTTTCATCGATAATGATTTTATCTGCTTTAGTCTTTGTACTTTTACTTAGTCTTTGTACTTCTTTTGCTTTAACGCAAAAAGAAATAAATGTAAGAAGAAAATCAATATTGTCGATATAAACAGTCGAATTATTTTAAAAGAAAATAGGAAAAAAGACAAAAAAAGAAAATGAAATAAAATTAAATTTTTAAATTTCAACTTAATTCAAAAGTAATGCAAGAGTGAATTTTATTTAAAATTAAGAAAATTGAGTCTGTATCACTAAACTTTGTAAATGTAAACCAAAATTATTTGTAACAAGCTCAAACTATTTAGCTGTATACAAAATGTTTTATCGTAGCCGATTGCGCTGCATTTTGATTTTTAAGTTCCGTTTTGGTAAACAAATTAATAATTTGCGTTTCAGTATTCAAATCATGTAATTTTTTACAGGTATCCTTTAAACATTTGAGCATATTTGCATTTGCTGTGTCTGTAAACTGTGTGTATACGCAATGAAGTATGAATATGTCAATGTTTCTTGTACAGAGTACAATAATGGATTTTTTGAAAATTATCTTCCTGTCACATAATTTTTTTTTTTTTAAATGCATAACAATTTTACGCATTTTTACGTTTCGATGTACCCTGCAACAACCGAAAAAGATCATACAGAATTACTACTATAAATAATTCATTGAGCCCATATATAAATATGTAGAATTATCACAATAAAAAAATTACAGCTTTATAATGAATACTATAATAGTAAATAATACAATATAATCAATACAAAATAGAAAGCAAAAATTATATTGTAATGATTGGGTACACTTATTTTCATTGTTTACAATGTTTGTCTACATTACAAAAGTGCACAAAAAATCAACTAGAGTCCAACCGACCCGTCTCAGTAGTCGGAAGGTTAAATTTGTATAATATTTTATACTATATAATATAAATTATAACACTAAGGCAAAAATATTATGCAGTGTATTTCAATAACTGACATGGTTGAATACATTGCTGTAAAAAGCGAAATTCTACAAGATTAAGAACTTAACATACGCAGTAAAAAGTGAATATGTCAAGTCCACGAAAAAACGAAGGTCTCATTATTGTAAAGCATGATGGTTAAATTTAGAAGTAGAGAATTTAAATATGAAATATAACAGCGGATACTTTTTAAAAGCTAATGAAATCAGGTCTAAAAATTTTTTTTTAATAATTACTTGCTACACACATTTCAAGGAATTACTTTTACAAATTATAGACATAAACTTAGATATTTTGCTTTTTCGCCATTCTATGTCAAGTGGCCTAAATTATACCTTCCTTCCCGATCATTTTCAATTTTGATACAATCACAAAAGTACATAAATATACATTTTAGATGAACATCTGTAAACTTCCAGAGTTAGAAGCAGTACAGGTCGGCCTCGCAGAAAAACGATCAAACTACCAAGTTTGTTATCTTATTAATCATGATAAGAGAAACCTTACTTGCTGGAAATGTGTGATGCAGTAAAACATTTTGTGCTAAGAAATATAATTGTAGTATTAAAGATCAGAAATAAATGTATTCATCATTACTTGATTACAAATTAGGCCACACGGCCTGTCGCGAAGAATTTAAACCTTATATTAACAATTCGTAACTACAGGGTAAATTACTTTAAAATTTTGTAACTTTATTAATTATTTACGTATAAGTATGCCATAGAATTTCTGAAGTTGTTTCTCTCCCATTTAAACATCCATTAATTTATGCATCTTTGAAATCCCTTCAAAAAGATTTTGTTAAATTAAACACTATTTTTAGAAAGCAATGTGTAACAAGGAGCTGTTCTGATATGATCACTATTTGTACCACTAGAAACACACACGTTAATTAAAAAAAAAAAAAAATTCGCTTCATTTTGGTACTCTCTGATGAGATAAGTAAAATTAGGTGTAAAACACATACATTGTGGGAGATTCGCAGCTAAATTTGCCGTAAAATTTGACCTTCAAAATGTATATGGAAGTCTTTTGAAGACCGAACACTGCAATAGGGAATCGATAACATAAAAGTATGCGAAATAAGTGTGTCATTCCGTGTCAATTCGCCTAAATAGTTATAGCGGAATGTCACTGGCTGGGTTTGAAGTAACGCCTTGGTACCCTCAAGTATATTTTAATTAATTCTATCTTAATATCTTAAAGCTAGAAAAGTTGAACAATTATCTACCTATAGTACAATGATTATGCGTATCAAATTAGACTGATTCCAGCACCCCCTAGTAGCAAAATGTTGAATTTTTTTAACCTATCTTGAAACACACGACCGATAGCAACAAAATATCAAATATACAAGTAAAAATTAAATTTAAAAAATCAAAAACCCGACTGCGTAAAAAGTGAACTAATTGATTATTTCTCATCAATGTGAAACTATTTTTTATATTACTTATCTATATTTAATTGTATTGATGTTATTGACCTAAGTAGGAATTGACGTTTTTTTTTTATAATATTACTTACCTATTTTTTTCATTTACTTGTTTTGATGACTTTTAAGTTGTGTTTAATTGTTAGTTCCTATCTATAAACACTGTTTTGATGAGGCCTACAGATGTCTATGAAGGTAAGAGTTGCAGTAAAGCTAGACATCCTACCTACACAACTTCCAGGTTGTGTAATATTTAAATGAAGCTTCTGACTGTAAAAGAGTCAATGAAACATCGTCTTCCTTTTGAAAGATCTATCCAATGATATGCCACTCAGTATGGTGCGTAAATTATTTTTCGTCTCTACCGCCATTTGACTTTATAAAAACAAAATCTTTATAAAAACTAGCCTATAACCATCGGACGGTTAAGACGAATTGATAGAGGCAACATTTATTAAAATCTATCCAGCCGTTGGGATGTTTCGAGGGTATAAAGAAATCCACATACCCAGATACGTGTGAAACACATAACCCTTCTTGGAAGTCGGGTAAAAAATGTAGACCATCCTCAATATAGTATGAAATGACGCCTTACATGTAAAAATAGATTTATTAGAAACTCGAAAGAATATATCGAATAATTCAAAAGAATATATCGACAAGATTCGTGGAGCATTTAAGCTGTTGTTTGGTTATCAAAGTATGACATTTCAGGGCTTCTAATACAATTATTTTTACAAGTAAGACATCATTTCCTATTAAAGCGATAGTGCTCTAAACGTTTTTTATTGACATTTTCTCGCTATCTCTAATATTTTAACAGGTAGTGTCGACATTTTTCAAATTTTGTCTCTATGAAGAGATGCAACCACGGTCATGTGATAGCTCAAATTCATTTTACTATACGTAGAAACTCATCCTACTATTCTAGCTTTATCCGTTTAAGAGATATTTTACCTTGCAGCCAACCATGGACATTCGGATAGAAGTCATTAGTCCCGTTTAAATGGAATGGCCCAATAAATTCAATACTTTTGTGTTATCCTTTTCTAACTGTAGTCTTCTAAGATTTCCAGGGACTTCCATGGACAGTTTCAGTATAAAGTTTTACGATGTATGTAGTTGAGAATCTTACGTAAAGTAGGTAAATCGGTGCTTTGAGTCATGCTTTTTAGCCTCATACCGAAGAAGACCACAATTAAACAAGATTTTTCTTGTCAACAAAGCGAAAATATGAGCTTTAGAAATTGAGGTTGAATTTATCAATTTTATGTTAGAGGGATTTAAAAGATGGATAAACTAGTGAATGTTTAAGCAGGAGAAAAACAACTTCAACAGGTTTTTGACATGTTAATAAGTAATTAATTGGTAAAGTGACAGAACTTTAAAGTAATTTATTCTATACGTATAGCTTGTTTAAATAAGGGTCAAATTCATCGCGACTGGTCATATGGCGTGCTTTGAAGCCAAGTAATGACGAATGTATTTGATTTCTGATCCTTAATACTGCAGTTTTGCTTTTCAGTCGTACTAGATAACATATTTCCAATAAGTTGGCTTTCTTGTATGATGAGCATTACTTTTATCATGATCAATTATTTAATCATCTTGTATCATGATCAATTTTTTAAAATAACTTACAGCTTCTGATAACTGAAAAAAATGAGATATTTGAAGTAGCAAATAAATTTTCCAATTATATATATATAAAAAAATCAATTTTTTTTAAAACTACTAATTACAAGGTTTCGATGGCATTACTGAAATAAAAAGGAAATCCTTAATTAATTATTTAAATTAAGTTTCAACGTAATTACATGTTCTGTTAACTTAAATGACATGATACATATTGTAATAACATAGTTGCTAATATTCCATTTTTAAAAAATCAAATAAACACATTTTGAATCAAAAATCATTCTTAAGAACTGAAATTAAATAAGTACCATGGAGAAATAAATCACATTACTAATTGGTTGTATTAAATACATTTTATGATGCCCTGTGTATTTCTAGACATAAAAAAATCTAACGAAGGTTGGCGGTTTTACAATGGAAATTCTATTTATATAACATAATATATTATCGATATCAAATTACACTACAATTTTGTTCACTTTATTTCCTAACAGTAATTTTTCAAATACATGAAAAAAATGTAGGTGATGTCTAATGCTCTAATTAAGATACAAAATCTCATATAATGAGATAATGAACTATCGATAACATTTTACTACACGTCACCTTATGTTACATTAATTATTCACAGCTATTAAAACATTAATTAAAGAAAACCTAATTAACTTTCCACGATAACATGTTTTCGGATAAACAGGAAAAGATATGCATTAATTAAAGTATGTTTTAAAGATGTGTTTTAAAAATAGAACAGACTAACTTCTATGAAATAATCTATTAAATTTTACGGTTCTCCATAATACCCCATTTATAATTTATACGTAGAACTTTATATAAACGTCACTTGTTTTTTGCACTAGTATAAAAAAGTACTAAACATGCTTTAAAAATTATTGAAATGTTTCCTGTGGAAGAAATGTTTAAAAATTTCTCTGTCATTTTAGATTTAGACACTATTGAACAAACTGTCCTATAATCATCAGCAAAGCTTGAAAGTATAGCAAATGAAAAACATCTGAAAGAAATTCGTTTTAATAATGAATAAAGTATCTTTTTCGAAATTTGACTGCTTTATATAAACATTATTATTTCAGAAATTTTCAGTTAACTTTAGAAACTTCTTGTTTTCTTTGGTTCTTGATATGCTTTACTCTAAATCAGTGGTTCCCAACGTGGGGCGCACGCCCCACAGGAGGAGGGCAATGTGACTTTTCAGGGGGTCAATTTCAGATTTCTTATTAACAAATTTTCTGTAATTTTCTTCTTTTTTATTGAAACAGTGTAGTAGTTTAAAAATAAAAATAATAGATGACAAAATGTAAAAATAACTGAATAACTAGTCGGATGTACCAATCCCAAAACTTTCTTCTATCTCATACATGTTAATACTTCAAAATTCGCTATCACACTGCCAAAATTAAATGGCAATTTATGCATCTCATGAGGATTCTAAAGATATGAAATTCCGTGCATTAGTTCTTGAGATATGACTATCGGTGAAATCGTCTAAATCCAGCAAAATGCTGCCTAGCAGCGCCACCTATTGGGTGATTTATACCAAATCCTAATCAGCAAATATTTATGTCAACGTCTGACTGAATCTGAAGTTTGGAGAAAATCGGTGCATTAGTTTTTGAGATAGAGCTATAGCGAAAATCGAGAAAATTCCTGCATAGCAGCGCCACCTATTGGGTGATTAACACCAAAACCTAATTAACAGCAACTTGTGTCAACATACAACTAAATCTGAAGTTAGATGAAAATTCGTCCATTAGTTCTGTAGATAGAGCTATTGAGGCAATCGTGAAAAAGGCAGCACAGAAGCGCCACCTGTTGGGGGATTTACACCAACACATAATCAGTAGCAAGTCATATCAAGAACTAACTGAATCTGAAGTTTGATGAAAATCCGTGCGTTAGTTCTTAAGATAGAGGGGGGAAATCATGTAAATCCTGCAAAATTCATCATAACAGCGCCACCTGTTGGGCGATTTGCACCAAAACGTAATCAGCATCAACTAATATCAAGGACTAACTAAATCTGATGTTTGAACAAAATCCGTGCATTAGTTCGTGAGATAAAGCTATTGCGTAAATCGTGAAAAATGAAGCATAGCAGCGCCACCTGTCGAGCGATTTACACCAAAACCTAATCAGCATCAATTTGTATTAGGGACTAACTGAATATCAATTTTTATTAAATTCCGTGCATTAGTTCTTGAGATAGAGCGCCCACAAAATTTGTGTCACATACACACAGACAGACTCACAGAGTCACAGACAGACATTTTGTAAAAACATGTTTTTTGGAATCTCTGACCCCTAAAACGTGTAAATCCGTCGAAAACCGGAATTCGAAAATTTTCATGAATCCAATACTTTCTTCTTGTAAAGATAGAAGAAAGTAAAAATGAAATTACGAAGCGTTCCCATTTAAAAGTTCAAAATACACTGACACTGGAATAATTATGCAGAGTTTTTTAAAAAATATTTTGACACCTATTATATATTGAAAAAGCATTGTAATTTTTCAATATTTTTTTCAGTATTTATAAAAAAAAAAAAATGTATATCTATATTGTTATTTATAGTGCGTTATGTCCCATGAAGGATCTTTTACATACGAAATTTTGTAGGGGATATATAAAATTGATTATTTGGACATGTTTAATCTAAAAAATTTATTTAATTATCTGAATGAGGTACTACTTTTATGAAAATAATAAATCGCCATGCGCATAGCGGAAGGAAATGAATAGAAAGTGAACTTCTTATGGCTCTTCTGAAGACCACATACACATATAAACATACTTCATGACATATGCATTTAAAAATTAAAGTAGGAGAAAACAGTATGTTATGAGGGGAAAGAAAAATAGTTACTTAATATGGATAATCCGGAAATTTTACTTGTGAATTATGTTATCCATTCAGTCTCGGTGATAAACAAATATCACTTGCTGTTGATGAAGTACTAGAATCCAGTATAAAATGTCTCAATTCTATCAGATGTAATGCAAAATGTGAGAAAGATTTCAAGAAATTTTACGAAGGTAAAAATGTAGACAATTTATCACTTTTAAATTTGAGGTTGTTGCCAAGCAACAATAAAACTTTTGTGGATGTAAATGCGAAGTTCCATGGCCTCATTGCATTCAGAGTTATGTTAAAAACATACTTGTAATAAAAAAAAACTATTTTGATTTATTAAAGAATGTGAAATCATAAGAGTTAATGCTATTTTCGGATACTTCCAGGAAAATAGAAGTTTCTTTTTTATGTTGTAAGATTTATGATATAGAAGGGAGGTGAAGGGGGGTATCATGACTTTTGGGATGCTTAGGTGGGGCGCGGCCAAAAAAAAAAGGTTGGGAACCACTGTTCTAAATATTCCGGAAGCAAACTGGATAGTTTCCGGAATTCCGAGTTACGACGTGATTACATTCAATTTTCGCAAATGTTTTGTTTTATGAGGATACTTTTCTTCAGAAACTTGCAGGACACAGAAATTTCGTATGAAAATCCCTGTTAGCTAATTGGATTGGAAATTCAGATAAATCAATGAACGTTTTATGTTTCATTCCAATTAAATTTGCACGAAATTTTAAAATCCTCTGACAATCTTGCAAAAGGGAAACATTCTAATATTGTTTTCCTCGTATTTGTTTTAAATGTTCTGGAAAAAGGGATTCTTCACATTATAGGAAAAAAACATAATTACGACTATGAATGTAATCCTTAAGAGTAGGGATGCACAACCTGTGGCCCGCGGGCCAAAAGTGGCCCGCCATGGGTTAACATGTGGCCATGGGTTAACATGTGCGATCACAATTTATATAATTTCTTCGTTTTTTACACACTTTTTCTTCAATTTATAACTGGAAAAATTGCATTTTTTTGTCGCAGGAAAAACTCGCGAATTTCATCAATTTGCCCCGGGAAGAAATTGCAAATTTCATCAGAGGCAATTAAGAATCGCAAATTTTGTTGATCAAACTCGGAAAAATCACGAAATTTATCGATGAGTCGCAGAAAAATCGCAAATTTCGTTAATCAACTGGGGGAAAATCTCGAGTTTTGTCGGTTTATCGCGAGAAAAAATCACGAATTTCGACAATTTGTCGCTGAAAAAATGCAAATTTCGTCAGAGACAGTTAAAAATCGTGAATTTCATTGATCGGACGTGTTAAAAATCGCATATTTTGTCGATTATGTAATTCCTGATCGGTTGTTGAAAAATTGCGAGTTTTGTTAGTTGACAGTGAGAAAAAATCGGAATTTTGTCAATTTGCAGCGGAAAAAATTACAAATTTCGTCAGAGACAGAGTCAATCGCAAATGTCGTTTATCGGGTGCGGAAAATTTTTGAATTTTGTTGATCGCGAGAGGGAAAATCGCGAATTTTGTCGATGAGGTACGGAAAAATTGCAAATTTTGTTGACCGACTGCGGAAAAATCGTGAGTTTCGTCAGTTTATCGCGAGAAAAAATATCGAATTTTATCAATTTGTCGTGTAAAAATTACAAATTTCATCAGAGTCAGTTAAGAATCGCGAATGTCGTAGATCGGACGCGGAAAAATCGCGAATTTTGTCGAGGAGCTGCGGAAAAATTGCAAACTTTCTTGACCGGCTATGTAAAAATCGCTGGTTTTACCAGCTTATTGCGGGGAAAATCGCAAATTTCATCAATTTGCCGCGGGAAACGATACAAATTTCATCAGAGTCAGTTAACAATCACGAATTTTGTTAATCGGGCATAATAAAATCGCGAATTTTGTCGATGAGGTACAAAAATTGCAAATTTCGTTGATCGACTGGGAGAAAATCGCGATTTTGTCAATCTGTCGCGGAAAAAAAATCCCGAATTTTGACAATTGATAGAAAAAATTACAAATTTTGTCAATTGGCTGCAAAAATATTGCGAAAGTTGTCAATCGCTCGTGAAAAAAAATCGTGAATTTTCCCAAAAATTAGCGAATTTCGTGAATAGCTCATGGAAGAAATTACAAAATTTGTGTGTCGGTCCCAAAAAATATCATGAAATAGAAATCCATTGATCGCAGGAAATAATCGCAAATTTCATCGATTGTGCGTGAAAAAGAAATTGCGATTTTTGCCAATTTATTGCGCGAAAAAATCGCAAATTACATCAATTTATATCAGGAAAAAATCACGTTTCTTCGATTGGTCATTGAAAAAAAATTTGCAAATATTGTCAATCTCTCACGTAAAAAATAGCAAAATTCGCCAATCACTCATGGAAAAAAAATCGCAAATTTTGTCAATCGTTCATGGAAAAAACTTGCAAATTTCGAAGATCGATCGCAGAACAAAAAAGTCGCGAAATAACTCGATCGGGGGCAGAAAAAATTGCAGTTTTCGTTGATCCATTGTGGGAAAAAAAATCGCGAAAATTGAAAATTTATCGCGAATTGCATCAATTTATCGCAGGTATCGCAAATTGGTTGTTTGAAAAGATTGCAAATTTTGCCAATCGGCAATGGAAAATTACCTCGAAATCTGTCAATTGGTCGTTGAAAGAATATCGCGAATTTCGTCAATCAGTCGCACTTAATTGACAAAAAAAAAACAAAAAAAAAAAACAAAAAAAAAACGAGTTTTGTTAATTGACCGAAAAAAAAAAAAAAAAATAGCGTAATTAGTCCATCATGCCTTGTTATTTCAAAAATAAGTTTCCTTTTATTTTAAATTGAGTTATTCTTCAATAATTTTTTTTTTTATAATTTTCAATAACGTTCAATTATTTAGAAATTTTGTGTAATTTTTTTTTCTTCAAGTTACTATTTGTCAAGGAGAAACCGTCCTCATAAACTGTTGAATGGTTATTCATACAGATGCCAAGAAGCCCTGCATTCCTTCATACAATTATTTATTTCCGTTTGTTTATTTTTATTATAGACAAAAAATAATTATTCATCAAGAATACAGACTTAGTACCCCCCCCCCCCCCTAGCTCCCCAATATAGCATTTTCTCTGTGTTACTGATGTGGCCCTCGACAGCCCAAACATTTTTGTAAGTGGCCCTTCTCTTATAAAGGTTGTGCACCCCTACTTAAGAGTATTAATCATTGTTGAGTCTATTAAAAATGCATTAAATAAATAGAGTTATATTACTCCAAATAATTCTTATGTTGCAGTGAAACTTGGAGATTAGTGAATGTATTAAAACGGGCTTGTCAGTGAGAAGGTTAGAAAGCGGCTTTACACTGAAACAGGAAACAATGATCAAAGCAGGAACATCGCTTTATAAGCTATTGATGAACAGACATTAAATTAACTATCTAAGTGTATCATTTTTCAAGGAAAGCGTGTACCGATCAAATTAGAAAGAATGATGAAAATCAGATCATCAGTTCAATAGTTATTGGAGTGGATAGATTAAATTAATTTTCAAACTAAATATATTTATCGAACGTTGTCCTCGCAAAGAAGAAAAAATGATTAAAATCGAATCCTGGATTTAACAACTATTGGCGAGAATACTCTATATTTACTGTTTAATTGAAAATTTTCTCATTTTTAATACCAGGTGGTGAAATATATAATCTTTTTCCAAAAATGTGTATCTGATTGAATTGTATATAATTTCTGTATTTACTATTTCCAAAATATTTTTTATTATTATTAGAGTGCATTGTTAAACCGTCGAGCAGCAATAAAAAAAATGGTAAAATAAAAACTCTGACTTGCACTGGAATATAAAACGCACTAAAACACAGATTTTGTTTTTTCTGTTAGTGAGAAAAAAGAATAATTTTCTCTATCAGTATTTTCTATATATTTATTATACATCTTACATATATGTTAAGTAAAAAAGACAGGATAGCAAACTTGCATTTCACATTTGTTATGAAGTATACTACTTGATTTTTTTTATTATCCATTTATTGAAGCAAAAACTGTAACAATATTTGTTTACCACAAGTGTATAATATTAATTTGCTGCTTTGACTTTCATCCCTTATTATATATATATATATATATATATATATATATATATATAGTTATAGTATAAGTATATGAATATTGATAATTAATTAAAACATTATTTACATATCTCACTAATTAAACTAATAATATTTTCAACTTTTTATTGTGTTTTAGTTGAATAAAAATCAGAGTTTAAAAGGAGAAGTTCAGAGTTTTTCTATTTATAATATTTTATAATTTTTTTAGTTTTCAAAGAGAATTTAAACCATTAACCGTATTTTAACCTGAAAATGTTTATGGGAAAAGTTAAGCAATGTAAATGGAAAAGTGTCTGATTATACATATGAATCTAATGTGTAAAATATTCAACATGTTTTACTACCAGACCAACAAACTTGCAGGAGGTGTTGAGCGCACGGAGACGACTCGGATTCACATCGCAATGCAGGGTCGGAACGAGATAAAGGGGTTGTTAGTTGGCTGAATCATCGTGATCGAAAATTGACATTTAAAGACTAAAAGCTTAATATAAGTCACGATTCCCCTATAATGAATTTGCCCGAAGTTTCGTAACGCGGGCACCACATTGAATCTCGGATATTAATACGCTGTGCATCCGTCGGACATTTTCGGTAGCAACGAAGATAAGTCATTTCAAAACGTTACAAATTAAGTTAAGACTTAAGAGGAAAAATAATAATAGAATCTTAAAAAGTTAAATAAAAGTCAAACTGTAGTTGATAACTACTATAAGGGATGAAAAAGGGATAAAAGTCAGCACTGTTCAGAGATGCTCTCGCCAAGCAAAGTCCACATAAACCAAAAAAGGGACTAATCAGGGCCATACATTTTTTATATTTTACAATTTTTATGTTCTCTATAGCACTTATACAGAGATTTTTTTATAAGAAAATATAAAGAAAAAAAATAGACAGAGGCAATCGGTCTGTGATAGTGAAACACTCCGTATATTCTATTTTTCGATTCTTTAAATCCTTTTTGGTCAAGACATATCATTTATCATTTGAATGAACTTCTGCATTTTAGAAAAACGAATAACGTTGAAACAAAAACAAATAATAAAGAAGGACAAGAACCATTTTGATATGTTGACCGCCGCAGACTGTTACGACATGACTTTGTTTTGGTAGACATTAATGAAGCTGTTTTCGTGTTTATTGAGTTGGTTCACAATTCTAAACGGCGGTGACGTTTGTTTACTTTATACATTTTTTGAGGCGTCTTTTACCTTTTAAACGCGTCAAAAATTAACGAAAAACTTCAAGGTTTCAATTAGTCTATCTTCAAAACCTTTTTATGTATAAACTTGAAATTTTGGATATTCATCAAACAGATTGTGCTTTGTAATGTACTACCATTAGCTATTTATTAGCCTTTTACAGAATTTGTGTATTGTTGAAATCAAAATAGCTCTTTTTTTTTACTCCACTAGAGGGCTCTGCCCCCTACGAGCTACGCTCGTCAACCCTCGTTCAGATACCGCAAACTCTAACAGCACGCTAATTTGATCGGCTTTAAAAAGATTTCGGAAGATTGAATCATAATTTGAATCTGACAATTATAATCTGAAGTAAATTTCACCAAACTTTGCTTTCTCTTTTTAATATTCACGTAAAAATACTTTTGTTAGAAATGAAATATTATGATTATCTTAAAATATCAAATAAATGTCTCGCGAAATTTTTAAATTTAAACTGTTTTGCAATATTATTTTTTGTTCATTTTACGTAATAAGTGTAATGTGACGTACATGTGACGTAAATTCTTCTATTTAAGACTTCTAACGCATGTTAGTGAATTTATTATTTTACAATATTCTTTCTCTTTTTAAAATTCACGTGTAAATATAGTTTTTATGACGCAATTCTCAATGAGTTCTTGCTTTTTATATTTTCTGTTTATAATAGTCACGTGTAAAATAAATTTTTAATTTTAAGCAAAGATATTGTTTGCGCTGGTTATACAGTTGGCAACAGTTTAAATTAATACAATTTTCTAAAATATGTAAAAAATATATCCCAAAATGCGGAAAATTTGTATTTAAAATGTAAATAAAACCTCAAAAAAAAAAGAGTCAAATTAAAAAACTAAATCCAGTCTGCACACCGGGAAATTCTGACGCATAAAATGATCTAAAAATGATTAAATTCCTATCTACAGTTTTTGCTCCTATAAAATTTTTTTAATGGAACGATTTTGTCCAACTTTGGCATTAAATATCTCTTAAAATAATTCTTCGATTTGAAAACTGTCAGCGTGTTTATCAAACATTTCTCTATAATACTACCGATTTTCATATTTTTGTATGCAACAGTTTTTTTAATATTAACGAAGAAAGGCCTTGCTTAAGCATTCGAATTGCATGCCGATCTGCCGGGAATATCTACGCAGATTTTCATTGGTCCATTTCCAAATCAAAACTTTTTTTTATATATAGAAGGATAAGTCATTGCGCGCATGATATCTTGAGAAAGTATGTATGGATTTTCATGAAATTTGGTAAAGATACTAAACATATATGTGTGTTTAAAATGAACTACTCTTAGGTAAAAGTACTTCATTAACTATATAAAAAATATTTTTGTAAAATATATATATATATATATTTAATGAATAAAAATAATCATAACTAAAAATATTACCAATGTAAATACTTAAAAGTAGTTCATTTGTGAAGTCAGCATGAATCGAATAACTTGATAGAACAATACCATGTTTGTAGTGGAATTTAAAAATCTGTCCTAGTTATTATTGTATAATTTTTAATTACCAACATTTAAAATAACAAACAACATAGTTTAAAAACTCTGGGTGTGCTATGTCAAAACCCTGCTCAAAAACTTTTCGATTGTTATCTAAATGATAGTTGTACGTTTTGTATGTGTATAAAAAAGAATCTTTAAATCAGAAATAATATATACAAATGACATATGCAAGGGGTTTGAACTGTAATCTAATATTTTTTAGTGATATCTAATATTATTTTTTAGACAAAGGTGACATTTTTTGACAGGAAAACTGCTGTTACGGATATCCAAATAATAAAAATAGAGATAGAATATCATTTAATTTATTATATCAAAGTAACAATCAAAACTGATCAAAGATAGCAAAACGAACAAGCACGAAAAAAAAA
The DNA here is from genome assembly GCA_963932465.1 of Maratus speciosus. Classification (NCBI taxonomy): domain Eukaryota; kingdom Metazoa; phylum Arthropoda; class Arachnida; order Araneae; family Salticidae; genus Maratus; species Maratus speciosus. Next base: position 336,902,325 of record OZ010789.1, read on the forward strand.
AAAAATGACAATCATATTTTAACTTCATTAGAGGATGACGTTATCAGGTTTGGAAAACCACGGGAAAAATAAAAATAAATTGAAATACATTTGTAATGCAACAAAGCATCCCTTTTTGACGAACATGTAGAATATTACTAATTTGATCGATCGATGGTTTCTTTATCTCCTAAACTTTTTATTTTAAATTTTGTTTCTTAATCATGAAAATACAATAAACAACATGAAGCGACATTTTTATGTAACAGATAACATGTATTATAACAAAGCATACCTTTTTGCAACACGTGAAATACCATCAATTTGATCGATCGATGGTTTCTTTACCTTCTAAATGTTTTAATTTAATTTTTTCTTATAACTCATGAACATAAAATAAATAACGTGCAGAGACGTCACACTTTATCTCTCTTTTATTCTACATTTTATTTTATTTTTCGTAATCATTAGTGAGCATGATACAATCCGATAAATTATTTATGAACATATTTGAGAAAAACCTTTCATTTCATTTATGTGAACAATTTTGTTAAATTTTTCATAAATTTTTATTAAATACAATTTTTAATGAAACAACATGTATTAATGAAATGTAAGTGTACTATAGTATCATACTCAGTATTTTTATCATCATCATGCAGAGTATCAGTATACTCTCCAAGTTGTTTATTTTATAATAGCTAAAGTACCCGGCGTTGCCCAGAATTTTAAGAATGTTTTTTTTCTTCTTTTCTTTTCTTTTTTTTTTTTTTTTTAACCAATTTCAAAATTTAGCATACAACATGAAAAAATATATATATAAAAAAAAACAGTCGAAGTGAAGTACACATGAATCAAATGAAAACCCAATATAAAAATGTATAAATTTATGTAACAGACGCAAAATAATACAGCTATAAATTAACTTATTTCCATTCATCTTTGGAGCAATAATGTTAAAATACGCCAATATTTCTATAATCGAGTTTTTACCATGCTTCAATACATTTTTTCGCACTTATGTGACGTTAAATATTCACCACGTCCTTTATATTTCCAATATGACGTAATATTCAATTTTCTTATTCGTCAAATTATAATAATTATAATTTTTCATATAGAAATCATAAAACAGAAAAATTATGACGCAACATTCACTTTTGTTTTTAATTCGACAAACTATTTACATTTATTTTCATTTTTCACGTGGAAATCTTGTAGCAGAAAAGTTATGATGTAATATTCCCTTTTTTTAAATTCGTCAAACCAGTTATTTCGTTTTTCACGTAGGAATCTTGCAATAGAAAAGTAATTCTTGTGGTAAGAATTTCATTGCGGAATTTTAATTGTTGGCAACAGTTATAACGAAAAATGTGTAAATTTGATTGGAAATTGCTGTTAAATTTGTGTTTTTTTATTAATTGAAAATTATCTATAAGTTATTCCTATTCCGGATTACTTTAGTTGCCTCGGCCGTGTTTTAATACACATGTACGAAATATTTCACAATTCTGGCTTCTAAACTGTGGATTTGTATAGCATTACAGATAGACAGACAGACAAATTTTCATTTTTATGTAATAGATTCGTGATTAATAAGCAAAATTTAAATTGGAATGTTTAGAAGATAAAGATACAACCGATTGGTCAGATCAATGGTATTTCACGTGCGGGGTATCGTGTGAAAGCTTTCGTAACGCTGAACTCAAAAATACATTTTATTTATTTTTAGGTATTATATTTTCAGAGATATCGTCGAAAATGTAGTGCAAAAATATGTCCCCTCCCATCTATTTCCGAATCTACGGAAACTAAAATTATGAAAAAAATAGAGGTAGTAGACGTTAATATAAACCTTGCAGGAAAATTATAGCGATTACCCTAGGTCACATAGTTTTCGAGAAAAGCCCATTTTTCAGTTAACACAAATTTCGATTTGTGGGCATTCTGCAAAGGTGTTGAGGAGCTCTGGAGGAGCCTATCGTAGAAGATGTATAAAAGCATTGTTGATAATGATTGTTGAAAACAATCTTCGGTAATTAGACGAGCTATTAACCCTTAAAGACACGGACGGTTTGGACATTGATAATGACATGGGCTATGTACCATTGGCTTTGAAAGCCTAGATGACAACTTTTAAGAAACATTTATGCAATACAACGTCCAGTAGCAGTATAAAGTAATAAACATTAAATTGTTAAAAACAGACTAATTTAATTAGAATTAATCACATAAATACTATAGGATTCGCGACTAGATTGTGTTGAGTAGATCACTCAATACACCTCCCCTGTCTTTAAAAGTTATTTAAAAACCTATCTAGAAAAACGCGGCATGGACCAAGGCGGTATTGCTACTTTCCGACTTCCTTTCGAGGCGCGCTTAGCCAAATAATAGTTTAAACTTTGAAAAAGGATTTTGTTTTAGCTGCACTGTAAAAAGAAAAGTTTATTACGATGCCGAATTTAGTTTTATGAACTGCCAAATAAAGTTCAAATATGCACTACTATTATTGTCAGTGCCGAATTAAGTTCATCATAAACAGATTAGGATAAGATTTAAATAAGAGTCGTACAGAATATCAATATTTGATATTATTTTGGCTTCATATCTCTTTTAACTTTTAGGGTATACACATTCATACTTTTCTAATAGCGATACAGCTATACCAAACCCCACGTTGTATAGTTTTTACAAAGTCTTATTTTTCTTTTAGTGGCAATTTCTTTAGTAATACAGTTAATAATTCATATATTTATTGTACGAAACCCTCTGAGCGCGAGTAATACTCGCACTTGACATTTTATTGTTATTTGTATAGCCACATCCATAGTTTTCCTGTCAAAATTTTCACTTCTGTCTACAAAATATTAGATATGGCTAAAATAATATTACACCACAGTGTGAACCCCTCGACGTGTCTATTAGCCTGTATTATTTCTGATTAATCGACCTTTTTTATGCAGATACAAAACGCACAACGATGAATTATATAACAATTTGAAGGTTTTTGAGCAGGCTTTTGACATAGTACACTCAGTAGCCGATTCAAAAACGTTTCAAAAGATGCCTCATTTGTTATACATTTTTTTATGTTCATAGAAGAACAAAAATATAGCAGAAGCTGACGAAAGAAATAATTTATGTATATGTATGATTATTCAAGATTTTTCTTTGTTGTATATTTGAGATTAAATGGCAAGAAAAATTATACTTCTATTAAATCTTCAAATAAAGATAACGGGTGGCTTAAAATGGATATGAGTGGGTAAAATAAAATAAAAGAACTGAGAAACAGAAATTCTGCTTTTCAGAATTTAGTGTCGCCCCCGATGAAAAAAAATGTATATTTATATATGTAGACAGTACAAAACATATTTCAGTTTTAAGACTTAAAACACACGCTTTTATTTTATCACCGCCCTCTGAATATTAGACCTGAACGCTGACACAAAAATGGCGGCTGCCGAAGGCGGATTTTTTTTTTTTTTTTTTTTTTTTTTTTTTTTTTTTTTTTTTTACTCATGTATGGTTCCTTAAATTTAGACGCCAGTATTTTATAAAATATTTCTTTCACTTGTTTAATCTCAGAAAAATAAAGCGAAAAAAGTTTAAGAAATTTATTGGTGCGAATTTAGAAGCCAGTATTTTATAAAATATTTCTTTGACTTGTTTAATCTCCGAAAAATAAAGCGAAAAAGGCTTAAGAAATTTATTGGTGCGAAAATTTAAGGGACCGTACACACGCTGAAAAAAATCCGACTTCGGCGGCCGCCATTTTTGTGTCAGCGCTCAGGCCAATTATTCAGGGGGCGGTGATTTTATATCAAATGACATCATCCGCATCCGCTGAAGAATTTCTCATTCGCGATCCAGTATTAAACAACATCTACAGTAAAGTACGTATATGACGTCACTATCCCTGAATGATACACAAATCCTAAAAACGGGACATCGTCATTCAAGAAAATCGACAAAAAAAATTGGCTAATTATTCATATGCCTTCATTTGTTTGTAATATTATTATAGATACTTAAAATTAAATTTAGTTTCTAATAGCTCCATGTTTTATCAGAAATCATTCAGTTATATTTTTTTCAAAATAGCGCATATTTTAAGCAATTTTTCAGTTGTTATGGGGGAATTGCAACAAAAAGATATAATAGCTATTTTCCAACTATTTTTCCTTTACTTTCTACAGAAATGGAATATTTGAGTTGCCAAAATTAAACAAATGACGCAAAAATATTAATATCTCAAAAATAAGTGGAGATGCAGTTTTCAAACAAATTGCATATAAAAGTACTCCCCCCCCCCCCCAATACGACGTCACAAAAATTGAAAATCCGCGATGCTTAGAAGTTTAAAAAATTATAGTAGAGTATTTAAGTGTACAATAATACATCTGCTTTGTTTCTTGGCAGGCTTATTAACGAAACCTTATTTTTGTGAAACGACACTTTATTTGCTGAGTGAAAGAAATAGCAAACCGGGGGCTAATAAAGATAATCAGCACAAAATTTCTGCATAAGCCATAAAAGAAACTTTTCCTTTCTATAGATATTGATTATCGAGTTTCAAATTTAATTTAACATTTGTGAACTTAAATAATTTTCTAAAAAAGAATAAATCGATCGAAATAAATCTATTTCTCATAAATAATCTCATTTTTACTTCTGTATGATATGGAGGAATTTTTTTAAGAAATTGAATTTACATTGAAGCAAAATGTCCTACATGGCTTTATACGAATTTAAGGAAATGTATGAACAAAACTGAATGAAAAATCTGATATTTTGTAAAATATCAGAGGAATGTTATGCAAAAGTTGTCTTTCCTAGGATGGAAGTTTTATTAATTCACCAGCCGTGTGACATACAAGGTTCGTACATTTTGAGCTGAAATACCAGAATGTTTAGGTAGAATAATTGGATTTATAATAATGCGATATAATCGAGCGATTGCGAAAGCCGAGTTTTTCTCTAGAAAATAATGGTGTTTAGTCAGAGAAAAGTCAGGGAAATTCCTGAAGTGTAGGAACCCTGTTCACATTTTTGTCAGGAAAGAAGTTGGCGCTCTTTTTGAAAAGACCAATACTTTTGATTTCCAGCAATCCTAGCCAAATGTCATATCTGTTTGTCTTGTGTGAGGAGTGGTTTGGACTTCAATAGAAATTGTAATGTCTGACTTAATTAGCCACAGTATTTTTTTTTTATTGGGTAGAAACATTATTTTACTTGATGATTACTTTTACCAAAGGACCATTTAATACAGCAACATTTCATTTTAAGCAATCGAAAGTTTATTCCATCCGATTTGAAAAAAAAAATAATTTGCTTATTTTGTATTTCACTAAAAAATAGTTTTCAATGATATTGAAAGCTTTCATAGAAGTTATTTGCTAATTTATATATTTATCGTGTGCACAGAAAAACAAATAAGAAAAATCATGCGTTAAGCATAGATTATGAAACACTTTCCAACACTTCCTGGATGCTTTAACAAAACTTCGTTATTTAGGAACATACAGTATATAAGAGAACTAAGTAAACATTTTAGAAACCGCATAAAACATTGGAAAAACTGATGTCAGAAGTTACCGTTCATAGCAAATATGCATTCCAATTCATTTGAACAGCCCTGTGTTTGATCTGTAGTTTGATATATATACTATAATATAATGGGGAAATTCAGTTTAGTAATAAAACACATAAGAGGTTGAAATTTCTCTTTCAGCAATTTATACTAATAGAAGGAAGCATACTTGTATACCTTTGTACAACATTACCTTTGTACTTTGTATAACTTTGTACAACACTGTATATTACCTAGTACCTTTATTACACGCCACTATTTAGCTAAAGTTTAATTCAAAGTAAAACACTCTTAAAATTACTGGAATCACATTCCCAGAAATTTTCATTTATAGACGACCATGTATCCAATTCTTTGCGTGACTCTGTATATCATTTTATCTATGTTCTACAAACATTTCTTAGTAAACAAAATTCACTTCAGCGTAAAAATGCATAACTAATTTAAAAACCACCTTTAAGCAATTTGCACTCATACCCAGTAACCATTACGAATTCATTTGTGTAGCTCTGCATATAAATTACAGCATTTATACAAACCATATACAATGCATAAATATAGTGAAACATAAAAGCACATAAAATAATTAAAAATGCATTTCAAGCGATCATCGCTAATGTACAGTACTTTATATACAATATAGTAACTGAAATATTTTGTATATTCCTGCAAATGCTATGCACTTCGTATTATACATGAAATAAGTTATAGTAAACCTCATCGACGTATATCAATTTCATTATACATGAAATAATTTAACACAATTAAAATACGCCGGAAAGATTTCCCTCCACCCCTATATCATTATGTAACGGAATTCTTTTGTGTGGCCCTGTAAATTAAAATAACTCTTCTTAGCACTGCATATTCTACAGAATGCATATTTTAATGCACTTGATTAATGTATATCAATTTTATTATATTTGAAAACATGTAACATCATTAAATATCATTTTAAACGATTTTTTCCCATAGGCCGTAATGTAACGGAAAAATTTGACTGCCCCTGTAAATGAACTAAATATGCTACAAACTTCATTTGAAATAGGGTTCGTGCTATGGTAGAGGTCATTAACATCCAAAAATTTCGGAACGATCGAGTATATTTATAGGAGTTAGAGCGCGGACAGACGAACAGACGAACAGACAAACCGATGTCATAAACACTTTTCAACTTTGTTGGAAAGTGTTAAAAAGAAAAAAACCTAATTCTTGTTTCTTACGCTGTCAGTTATCAAATAAAGGGCAATCTGATATAATTCTAATAAAATTTGTAGCGCCATATTTGGCGACTTAACTCACTTTTGGCGTGAAATAAACAAATAACAATGTAATAATAAAGAAATAAATGTACGAAAAGTACGTAAAATGTTATTTTAATAAAGAATTTTTATCGATTCTCTAACTTTTATGTATAGGGCTACAAAATGCACCAGGTCTCTATGCTAAGTGCGAGCAGCACCAAAAGTAGCTCCCTTGTCAGTGGTTTATTTATTACCTGTATGAAATCCAAATCACATGGTGGTGAATCATGTGAGCAGAGTACGTTCTAAAACCACCCATCCCAGTCTTGTTGGGTGTTTAACACGGAATCATCCTGCACGACACCTGCGTTTGGCCTCATCTTCGTGCGATAGATAACGCTACATTACATTGTTATCGAGTTGATATATTTTTTATCCACGTATTACTAAAAAAAAGCCCTTAAACACGTATATTCATATTTCGGTCATAATATTTTATATGTATTAAAAAATACAGTTACCGTGACTTACTTCCCAATCTTGCTGTACATATTTTTTCTTAAAAATTAATCTTTATTATTTCTTTAATTTTAATTAAATTTGATTATATTATGAGAAGCATATTTTGAAATTCTGAATAGATGATTCACATAAAACTTTTTTCCTTTCCTAATGCCATGGCTTTAAAACAAAGCAATAGGGAAAAATTGTAATTGTTTTAAATAAATTCACTATTTAGTGCTTTCTACCAAGCGTACGTCAAAGCGGAGAATTTTCCGTACGTCAAATTAACATATTTAACGAAAATTTTGTGAGAACAACATGAATTGGAATCATGAAATTAGACGTGAATTTTGAGATAAACACTGATTGATTACAAAAAAGTGTTATTAAAAACAAAGAATAATTTTTCCTTTTATAAATAATACCTGTAGAAATGTAACTGAGGCAGAGCTATAGAAAATAAATTCAACTTATGCCTCCTGCAGTGTTACATCGATTCTTGTTCCAGCAATGTTAATGTCATGACCAACAGTTCCATTTCTTAATTCTATTATCTAAGAACAATAGACGGAATAATTTGATCAATAAATGTTGTAGAAGACGAAATATGATGAAGTACTTTCTTCATTTATTGACTGGTTAGAATGAAAATAGTCATGAATTTTCTTTCTGAATAATTTTTATTTAGTTATATAGATGTCATGCTTAAAGAAAAATAGTTTTGAAATAGCTTGCCATAAAATACTTCTATGAAATTATACGTAACTATTTTTGAACAATACTGTGAATCAGACATATAAACTTTTGCAGCATTCTTTACTTTCAGAGCAACTTTTTGAAATTTCTTATTTATAAAAGGCTAGCTATAGGCTTGGGCAAATATGGATCAATACAAATGCTCTCATGTACGATTTTAATAAAATAATTGTTTATCTTTTTAATTCTCATGTAAGTGTAAAAGGCATAAAGAGACATAAATAAGAAATAAGAGCTTTGGAAGGAGACATTTAATTCTCATTTGTTTCTGATAATTACATATATAATTTACATATATTTATATATATACATATTACATATATAAATTAGTATTAAAAATCGTGTAACAGTAGAAGATGAAAAACTGCCTCCTGCCATGGAAGTTTATGTAAAATTATATGGTTGCTTTATATTCGATTTATAAAACAATAAATTCATACATTCAATACAGTCTATATTTTTTATTTTGATGCGACTCGTCTACGAAGTAAAATATTTCTTTTATTTTTCATTTATTTCTCTTTTCTTTTCTTTTTTTTAAAATCTATTTTTTAATCCTAAATCATATATTTTCTTTTATATCATTATTATATACTGGTGTATATGCTATTCCTTTTGGAACGGGTAGCAACAGAATACATAGGAATGACTCAAGGAAAGAATCAAAGAGCATGAAGCATATAAAAGCAAAGACCATATACAATTTTGTCGTCACTCCACAGCTCTGTCACGTTTAAGTTTTAATCAAAATACTACAATAGATTTTAATCATGCTGAAATTATGTACCCAACATCGAATAACTACGCATCCATTATCAGAGAATTCTTTGAAATTCTGTGTAAAAGCAACCAAGTATGTAACGACGCCCTATCATACAATATCCTCAATATATGGTTAAATATCCCGAAAATAAATCCTGAAAATTTGAGCAAAGTCGCGTATTAAAATTAATGGTACGGCAGTTAAATATTTTCCGCTACACAAATTTAATATGAAACAATGTTACTTCTACTGTCCAGCTATGCTTTTAAATGAAAGTAACTTATGAGAGCGAAGTGATGTAATAAATAAATGTAACTGCAGTTAATATATATTTTTTCTCTACTTAAGTTCAACTGAAGGGACTGCTACTTCTACTTTCAACTATCCTAATAATTATTGGCTCGCCCATTTCAGAGAAAGAGGCATATTTGTGTTAATGAACAGCAATTAATTATAAAAATATTCTCTGATGATGTCTGCGGGAAATACAGGCTGAACGTACTAAGACGTTATTAAATGAAATGTATATTTTTAACTTGTAACATCTATTTTGTTATTTTCGTCGCCTTTTGAGTAAAACGGTGAGCTTTTAAAGTTCATATTGTGTATTTTATGTTTGGATGAATGCGAAATATTCCATTCCGTTTTATGATTTTATTTGTCATGCATCTTTTTACTTTCTTCTATCTATAATAGAAGGAAGTGTTGCAGTCGAAATTTTTTTCGACCTTCGGTTTTTCGGTATAGGTGTCATAAATCCTCCAAAACATGTTTTTTACAAAATTGCTATCGGTCCGTGGGTGTATCTTTGTATCATCGAAAAGTGTATGAAGTTATGAATTAAATTGAAGCAAATTTCATATATATGCTTTTGTCTATAGCCAGCAGGTGCCAATTTAACTTGGGAATGTTTTATTGGAAGGGGGCGCTTTAATAAGGATATTTTTTTGTATTGTTGACATTGTTATATGATGGAAAAGTGCATGAAGTTATGCATAGAATTGAATTAAACTTCATATACCGTATATACTCGCGTATAAGTCGACCCCCTAACTTTCGAATGCAAATTCTGGAAAAAATCAAAAACCCGCATATAAGTCGACCCCCTAACTTTTTGCTTTAATTTTGCACAAAATCAAACCAAACATTTCACTTGCCAATGCAAAAAGGTAGTATGTTAACGTAAACAAACCACTGAAATTTTTTTAAATGATAAATTATTATTATTTATATATTTTATATATTATTTTTCTATTCATACACATAAAATGTCATATTTTTTTCAGTATTCGAAGTTTTTGTTTTTGCTTTTTAACTGACTCGCGTATAAGTCGACCCCCCAAATTTGCTTACCGAAAATTGTCAGAAATTCCTCGACTTATACGCGAGTATATACGGTATATGTTTTTGACTGGTTGTTAAATCCCAGTTGGAAACTAGGATATTCTTTTGGAAGGGTTCGATACGATATGGATTTTGTGGGGGTTTATGATGACGAAATTTTGTATTTAGATGTAATGTAGGAAAGCGGAGTTTTATATAAAATTTTCAAGAAAATCGGCCTGAAGGCGGCGCTGCGAGAGCAAACTTTGTTCAATTTTCGGGATAGAATAGCGATAGCGTTGTGATGTTGTATACCAGCTACTCAGAACGCAATGGTTTCACGGGAACGGAATGCCGGTAGCTGTGGGTGTGCGAGAGATGCATGTCAAATTCCACTAACAAGAGAAGATTGGAAAAATCGCACTCAATCACCCAAGCATTCAATCTAGGTTTAATTTTAGACTTCAAATATGTTTAACTTCGAGACATGTATGAGATGGAAGGAAGTTCTGGGATAGGCACATACGACCAATTTCTTATTAACCAAAAGTATATCAATGGTGATATTATGTTTATATCGTTTCAAAGTAAAACATCTTCTATGAAACTTTTTTGATTTTTCAAGTTGGTCTAAATTATGTTATATATTTGTTAACTAAAAAATGCATCTGCGAAATTAGCCATCTCTACTTAAATTCTGTACAGAATAATATTATAAATGATCTTGTAAAGCAGAGTGTATATCTATTTATTGAAATTATTATTACAGCGGAAAAAATTAACAAAATAAAAATTTGAAAGCGTGCGTCCCGCATAAATTATGAAACAGTTTGCGATATTTGAGTTTTAAATCTTTAGTTCCATGTTCGAATGATATTAAAGTAGATTTGTTTAAGAATTATTAGATACTACATACACTACAAAATGAAATTAAAATGTTGCTTCGGGTAAAAGACATATATATATATATAAGCATTTAAAGATCTGTAAAATTTAATAAACACAGCAGATTAACCCTTTGTATAACGGCGTTGCATATCTGAAACACACCCAAAACGGCAATGTTATTTCAACAGTGAGCTTCAAAAGACGATTTTGTTCATTTTTGCTATTCTGTAATATTGCAATTAACACAATTATTCCATATAATCCGTGACAGATAGCGATACTAAGTTTATATTTCATACCAAAGCTTCATTTATGGCTTGATCAGTTGTCTTTGATCATAGCTGAATTTTAATTTGAATAAACAAATAATGAAGCAGCAAAAAAGACTTGTCAATGAAAAAAAAAAAAAAAAGACAGATCGTAGTAAATGTCCACTGCACTTGGATAACACTGCAAAACTACAATGACGATTGCAGAATGGAAGAAGAAAGGTACTATGTGACTGGTTGCGCCATCTTTCCACAAACATGCGAATTACAGGGACTGCGCTACGTATCCCTTTAGCCAATTAGCCCCGGTCTCACATATTGTTAAAAACCACCTAATCCCTCTCTACAAATGCTTCCAATGGAATCAATAATGCAAGAAAAAGCAAGAGCTTAAACACTTAGTAATTACTTCAGAAGAGCGGAAATCTCCGCATTTCTTCAAAGACGAAGCATAAATATCAGTGTTTCTTTCTGATGATGTTTTGGTGAGAGCGGCGCCGATGGGATACGAACCACGGATATGATGATCAGGATTCGAGAACGTTAGCGTCGAGCAAAAGGCCAAGCCAGTTACTCTAAGCTAGTAACTCGCTTTATACTGATCATGTGAGATGAGATCACTACACACTCCATTCCCAGTGAGAAAGACGTATTGCTGACGTCTGACGAGCGATATGCACTCGTGAATGTTGCTGTCTTTACGCATATGTGATGCGTGTGAGGGCAGGCTTTGTGCTGTGAGCGTTACACAGGCTTTTGGTTGAAGGGCATTATGTATTTAGTGCTGCCATCTGTTGATTATGAGAGGAGGTGATTGTTCATGAAGGTTGTTGTTGCGTGTTTGTCCGAGTCACCACTTTGGTGAGAGCGGCGCCGATGGGATACAAACCACGGACCTCATGATCAGGAGGCGAGAACGTAAGCGTCGAGCAAAAGGCCAAAACCAGTTACTCTAAGCTAGTAACTCGCTTTATACTGATCATGTGAGATGAGATCGCTACAATGTAATAGCCTCATATAATCAAGTACTTGCCCATGATGTAAGGACTTTGTATAAACTTGTGACAGTTTTACTCTACAATTTCTTTTAATCTAGAAAATGATTTCGTAGCATAAGGATCGAGCTGCTTATTGTATACACCAATTATTCCATACCTAGAATAGCAGTGGAATATTTTAGTTAACCAAGAAGTTCAAAAGGATTACGCTCTCAACGCAGTCCTGGAATATACGATGAAGAACTGGATCAGCTAGAAAATGAAGTTAAGCGTAATTTACTTACCTATGCATTACCAAATTATAAACTACAGAAAGCAATTGGTGTAAATAGATTTTTACTCTGTAAAAAAAAATCTGTAATTTTTATAGAAAAAAAGTGTTATAAAGAAAAACAGTTTTTTCTGTAACAAAATGTGGATTTTGTAATTTTTACAGAAAAAAATCTATATTTCCTACAGAAAAACTGTTTTAATTAAAAATTACAGATATTTTCTGTAAATTAAACGGTTTCCACTGACGCCAAAATTGATAGTTTTTAAGTGAATTTCAGGGGTTTTCTTTTACATTGTACGAAGTTATGTATTTTTTCAGTTGCTTATTTAGATATCTTATTTAATTCTAGAAAATTCTTAAAATTCTTAATGATATCTTGTAAGTCAATCATAATCTATGCCTGCTGCATGATGTTTCGTTCTTGTTCATGTGTTGTAAGCATTATAAAAGTTTTATTTTCTTCTCATCTTGTTAATTCCGCTTTATAATCTCATGGCATCAGGCATTATCATTTTCAGGTTTTTGTGTTAAAATGTTTATAATTTAGATAAAACTATTTGTACCCTTACTATGGGAACCTGCTGAATTAAATACAAAGAAAAACTTAAAGATTTTGTCTTTACTAGTGTTAACATTTCTTATTATTGATCTCTTAAAAGTTAAACTTTTTCATGGTATATTTTAAAAAACGTCTACGATGAACTAACTTATTTTCCGATTTCTGTCTATATATGTGTTTGTATGAAAATACTAGTGCCAAGTTTACCCCTAAAAAAAGAAAAGTATAGAAAAAGTGTGCATTGCAGATTTTCATATTTGTTACCATATTAATTTTAAAATCTATTTCTATTATATAAGTCAATCAGTAACATATCGTTTTAGCATTTTTTCATACAACAAAATTTCTAGTTTTTTATTTGGAAAAGATGAAAAATCATTACATTTGAATCTAGTGATGAAAATTACTAATGCGTTAGAAAGAAAATACAGATGCAAAGTATGTCATACTCTTCTTCAATGTGAAAATGTCTCTACGAAACAGCTGGAAATTTGCATACATATATTTCAAAAAAGCATTAAAACAATATTTAAGTTGTCCTTTTAAAGAAAAACTTATTTCAATTTATATTTTTTAAGTCATAAATTTCACTTTGCTGCACAATATTTAAAATTGTAAAAATTCGAAAATTTATTTTTTTTTCTTTCTAAAATAATATAATTCCTTTACAAATAACTGTTAATCGTTTTCTTTTCTAATTTAATTCTTTTTTATTTCAGGAATAACTTTTTTTACCCAAGAAGAACAAAAGAGTATTATGTTGTAATTGTTATTATGAAAAAAAAAATGTTTTGTAATTCCAGGTTTAATTTATTTAATTATCAATGCACCAAAGATTTGTAAAGAAAAAAGGATTTTTGTCGTAATAAACAGTTAAATTAATGAAACAACTCTTAACTAATTACTTTTAAATGAGTTTTCTGATTTAATTTCTTAAATGTTTCATTTGTAATTCAAAGTAAAATAAAAGAATATTGTGAAACGTATAATAGAGATATTTTCTTTTCAGCAATTTCAAATTGTTCAAAAAAATATATTTTTTTAGATTTTAATTAAATAAACACCGAAAGCGGAATAAGATAAATTGCTTTTGTGAAACAAATTTAATCTTTTATAAAATATGACGTACATGTTTATTTAACATTCTTATTAAATTGTTACTTATAAAAATATGATTATGAAATTCTATACAAATATTTCCAAATGATCTTTAATTTGAATATTCTAATTCTGTAGTTGCAATGTAACCCTTTATTTATATAAATTTATTTTATTATAATTATTAATCCTTTATTTATATTGAAAACAAGGGTTTTTTAGGCATCCTGATTGTTTGCTGTAAATGAAATACAAAAATTGATAATTTGTAACATTTGCAGTTTATTTCGAAAGTTTTAATTAATTACATGCTTATTTTAAATTAGTCAAACCAATCTACGCTATACGGCCATTAATGATCGGACGCTTTCAATTTTAGACATTTTGTCGAATATTTAAATATATATTTGTCGGATTTTTCTGGAACTTCAGGATTATGAAGAATATGTTTGCCTTCATATTTATCAATGGCGATTTGATCAGAAAGACAATTACGGGGTCAACAAAAAATCAAAGAAAAAGAATAGTTTTTGGGATCACCTAATAAAATGCACGAAATGATCTATCGCTATAGCTTACGAATATATGGATATTGTACAACATGTATATTCATTTGTGGAAGAACAGAACGTATATTCATGGAGATATATCGATTTTGGTTTAAAGTTAAAAAATGTTTTGCATGTTTTTTTTATATATCATGCAGGTATATTTAACAAATTTAACGCCAGTTTCAGAAAGTTTGACAAAATGTAGTAGAAATAATATAGAGTAATTGGAATGTAATTATTAAATATCTCATAAAATGCGAGCAGTTGAATAAGATATTTTTATCTGCGCACGCGCGCACGATAAATAATATTTTTCTCATCATTTGATAGTCAACACTACTGAGAAAGTAATAATAAAAAAAGCTAGTCAAACATCGTGAAAATTCAGAAAGATATAGGCAATAGGCTGAGCAATAGGATTTTAAGTTGTTCTCTAAAAACAGTTAAATGATAAAGGGTTTTCCATAAATTGCCGCTTTTAATTTCTACTTTTTTTTGTACTTTTGATTTTTTATTGATTCTTCAAATGTTGTTGGAAAATAAACAGAACGAGCCTATTCCAAGAAAAAAAGAAGTATCAAAATCTAAGTATTTCTTCCAAATCTACTCGTTGACATTAATTAAGTACAAACTCATTTGCTGAAAGCCAAATGATTAAAAAAAAAAAAAAAAAAATCCTTGCCGGCCCGGCCAACAGGCGGAGGTTGATTTCGAAGTTAAGTATTAAATTAATTACTTAGTTAATATTAATTTCACCAACAAAAACTAAATCATGATTAGATATAAATCCACTTTAACACTTTTATCTGGCCACTTTTGGCGAGTTTTTATTTCATTTTTATATAATAGCTGGTTTTATCAGAATCATGTTAAGGCGGTATTAAAAAAAATACTTTTCCATGCTCAACAACTCGAAATTTTCTGGCACATTTTCAGATTAATTTTTAATAGAAAAAATACGAAACTTGCTGACGTGATTTTTGAAAAGATTTATAAGCGACATGTGTTTTTATTTTTCTTTCAATTAATTGAAACTTGATTAATAAACAATTATTTTCTCAGTAGGGCAATATTTTTCGTTTCTAACACAATAGCTGCGGGAAATTCTGTTCAAAATGCCCACTTTAACATCATTTTTTGAAATATATTCTGCCTCTATCAAAAAATCGATCAATACGGTACATTATATAGTTTCTGAAGAAGAGAATCTAC
This sequence comes from Maratus speciosus, assembly GCA_963932465.1. Lineage (NCBI taxonomy): Eukaryota > Metazoa > Arthropoda > Arachnida > Araneae > Salticidae > Maratus > Maratus speciosus. The sequence goes on from OZ010789.1 coordinate 336,918,339, forward strand.
CAATTGCGTATGAGAGCAAAAATGAATTTAAAAATGAGTAAGAAAATAAACAGTTTGGATTTGAATACACCCGTAATATGATGATTTTTTTCTTCAACCGCTATGTACTTTTAATTTGTTTTTGCTGTAAGAATTGGTCCTTATCAAAAACTTGTCTATGAACATGTTGAAGACAATATTAAGAAGATATATGATAAATTCACGTGGATTTTATATCTTGTGAATCGACGTAGTTTTGGAAAATTTTCTTCTTCACCCCCCTTTTTTGTTTTCGTTTTTAATTTTTTTTTTTTGCAGTACGAATTGGACCTATCAAAAACTTGTGAGTATAAAAGTTGTAGATAATATTAAAGAGATGCATAATAAAATTAATTGGATTTGATATCTTGAGAATTGACAAAGTTATGAAGTTTTTTCTCCCAAAAACCCTATTTTTGCGCGCCTTGAGCCCATTTTTAATTTTTTCAAAAATCTGTGATACATAAATTTTCGGCACTATTTTTAGAAGTAATAAAAATTTTAAACTGATTTGATATGTACAAAAATTAAGAAGTTATGGGGGTTTTTTGGTTTTCACAGAACCCCTCCCTATTTCCATCCCCTTGGTCCGATTTTGCCCATTAACGAACTTGACCGAGATGTTGTGCCCCTTGATTTTATGTATCAGTTTGGAAGAGATTTGTGCAGAATTGTGGAAGTTATCGTGTCCAGAAGAAAGTGATATATATATATATATATATAGAATTTTACTGAGGGTGATATGGGGTTCTAGGCGTCATAATCGGTGTAGATCTGTAAAAAGTTTTCAGAAATTCCAACATAGGAACGACGCCAATAGGTAGTATTTCATACGAAATCTACCTAAAAATCCCTGCCGGGCCGGCTTGCAGGTGGAGGTAGATTTCGAAGTTAAGTACTAATTTCGCCACAGAAAACTAAATAACGATTAGAGATGAACCCACTTTAACACTTTTATATGGCCGCTTTTGACGAGTTTTTATTTCATTTTTATATAAGAGCTGGTTTTATCAGAATCATGTTAGGGCGGTATTCAAAAAAATACTTTTCTATGCTCAACAACTCGAAATTTTCTGGTATAACTCCAGATTATTTTTTAATAGGAAAACATGAAACTTGTTGACGTGATTTTTGAAGCGATTTATAAGCGATCTGTGTTTTTATTTTTCTTCAATTAATTTAAACTTGATTTATAAACAATTACTTTTTTAGTAGGACAATATTTTTCTTTTCTAACACAATCGTTTCGGGAAATTCTGTTCAACATTACCACTTTTACATCATTTTTTGAAATATATTTTGACTCTATCAAAAAACTGATCATTACGGTACATTATATACAAGGGATGATCAAATGAAAAGGTACGAAACGACATGGTGGGTACAAATGTAGACTTTATTCAAAATATTCACCGTAAGCCTGAGCACAACGATCCCACTGATGAACAAGCCGCAGGATTCCTTGTTCCCAGAATTCCTGTGGCCGTGACGAGACCCAGTCCTTCACAGCGTCCTTGAGTACGTCGTCCGAGTTGAAGGGCTTTCCTTTCAGGTGTTTCTTCAGTGGACCAAACACATGGAAATCGCAGGCGACATGTCCGGACTGTAGGGCGGATGTTCCAAAGTCTCCCACTTGAACTGGTCTCAGGTCATCACCCAGACTCTCACGGCCTGCACGAAAATAGGGACTCCATTTTCCGACAGACTTGTCAGAGACACATTTCTCCCCGTAAACTGTCACCATCCGGCGATGAATAGCTGCCGATTTCTTACCTTCCGCTGTCAGAAATCGGATGACACCTCTCTGCTCCTCAATCGCCGAATTTTGCAACGCGAACGCCATCCTGTCCGCATACGGACTGTCGCATCATTTGGACGCCGCTTTTGATAAGAGCCTCTGCTCTCTACTGCGCATGCGGGCACCCACGCATGCTCCGATCCCAGTCAGAGACTCCAATCGCATCCCGAGATGTCTCTTTACGTTCTCCCATGGCGGAATATGCAAATATTTAACTGTTACGTTTTTACGTCGTTTCGTACCTTTTCATTTGATCACCCCTTGTAGTTCTTGAATAATAGGATGTACAAATTGGATGTGTTTAAGAGCAAAAATGAACTTAAAAATGAGTAATAAAATAAGCAGATTGAATTTGAATACACCCTTAATACCATGATTTTTTTCTTCAACCGCTATGTATTTTAGGTAGATTTCCTATGAAATACTATCTATTACATTCTCCCCTATGTTGGAATTTCTGAAAAATTTTTGCAGATCTAAACCGATCATGACCCCTAGAACCCAAAACCACCCTCAGTAAAAAAATTTATATCTATCTATCTATATATATCTATATCTATCTATCTATCTATCTATATATATCTATATCTATCTATCTATCTATCTATATATATATATATATATATATATAACCATTAATTAAACATAACCTACCACCGTCAATTATTATGAATTAAAGCTGTAAGTATTAAAAATATATATATATATATTATAAGAATTATTATGGAAGAAAAAAGAAAAAAGTGGACACCGACTATATATATATATATATATATATATATATAACTTTCTTCTGGACACGATAACTTCCACAATTCTGCACAGATCTTTTCCAAACAGATGCAAAAATCAAGGGGCATAGAATCTCTGTAAAGTTCGTTAATGGGCAAAATCGGACCAAGTGGATGGAAATAGGGAGGGGTTTTGTGAAAACCGAAAAAACCCGTAACTTCTTAATTTTTGTCCATAGCAAATCAGTTTGAAGTTTTTATTACTTCTAAAAATAGAGCCAAATATTTATATATCACAGATTTTTGATAAAATTAAAAATGGGCTCAAAGGCAAAAAATAGGTTTTGCGGGAGAAAGAAATTCATAACTAAAGCCAATATATAAGCCAATTCTAAAGGTATTAAATCCAATTAATTTTGTTATAAATCTCCAAAAATTATCTACGAGTTTTATATTCACAAGTTTTTGATAGGACCAATTCGCACAAAAAAAAAAAAAAAAAAAAAAAAAAAAATATATATATATATAAATGAAAACAAAAATGGGGGTTGAAGAAGAAAAAATTCCATAACTCCGTCAATTCACAAGATATAAAACCCCCATGAATTCATCATATATCTTCTTAATATTGTCTACGACATTTATATAGACCAGTTTTTGATAGGACCAATTCTTACAGCAAAATCAAATTAAAAATACATAGCGGTTGAAGAAAAAAATCATCGTATTAAGGGTGTAATCAAATCCAAACTGCTTATTTTCTTACTCATTTTTAAATTCATTTTTGCTCTCATACGCAATTGGTAGGTTCTCTTATTCAGAAACTATATAATTTACTGTAATGATCGGTTTTTTGATAAAGGCAGAATATCTTTCAAAAAATTATGTCAAAGCGGGCATTTTGAACAGAAATTCCTGAAGCGATTGTGTTAGAAAGGAAAAATATTGCCCTACTGAGGCATCAATTGTTTATTAATCAACTTTAAATTAATTGAAATAAAAATAAAAATACAGGTCTCTTATAAATCTATTCAAAAATCACGTCAGCAAGTTTCATATTTTTTCTATTAAAAATTAATCTGAAAATGTGACAGAAAATTTCGAGTTGTTGAGCATGGAAAAGTATTTTTTTTTAATACCTACTTAATATGATTCTGATAAAACCAGCTATCATATAAAAATGAAATATAAACTCGTCAAAAGCGGCCAGATAAAATTGTTAAACTTGGTTTATCTCTAATTATGATTTAGTTTTTGTTGGCGAAATTAGTATACTTAACTTTGAAATCTACCTCCGCCTGTAAGCCGGAACCGCAGGGATTTTTTAAATGTATTTTTGGTGTAAGAATTGGTCCTATCGAAAACTTGTCTGTATATATAAATGTTGTAGACAATATTAAGTAGATATATAATAAATTCATGCGGATTTTATATCTTGTGAATTGACGAAGTTATGGATTTTTTCTTCTTCAACTCCACATTTTTGTTTTCGTTTTTAATTTTTTTTTCTTTTCGGTACGAATTGGTCCTATCAGAAACTTGTCAGTATAAACGTTATAGAAAATATTAAAATGATTTATAATAAATTTGATTGGATTTGATATCTTAAGAATTGGCGAAGATATGAATTTTTTTCTTCCTAAAACACTATTTTTTGCGCCCCTTGAGCCTATTTTTAATTTTATCAAAAATCTGTGATGCATAAATTTTTGGTACAGATTTTATGTATCAGTTTGGAAGAGATTCGTGCAGAATTGTGGAAGTTATCGTGTCCAGAAAAAAGTGATACATATATATATATAAATAAAGTTTTTTACTGAGAGTGGTTTTGGGTTCTAGGGGTCATGATCAGTGTACATCTGCAAAATTTTTTCAGAAATTCGAACATAGGGGAGAATGTAATAGGTAGTATTTCATACGAAATCTACCTAAAAATGGCAATTTGTGAAAAATATCCCTTATCATTCAGAGCTTTTAGAAAGCAACTAAAAATTCGCTCACTATATTGCCGATATGTTTGTGAATTTTAACGATATTTCACTGGGTTTTTTTTATGTGTTGCTCCATAGATTTCACTATCAAATCAGGGGAAAAAAATGTAACGTTCGTGCATGCGCAAATAAAAATATTTCATTAAACTGCTCATATTTCATCAAATATTTAATATATATTTTCATTCCAACTACACCATATTATTTTTTTTGCATTTTGTCAAATTTTCTGAAAGTGGCGTTAAGTTTTGTAAAAAACCCTGCATGATATAAACAAAAACATGCAAAAGATTTTTGAACTTTAAAAATAAATGAATATATCTCCAAGAATATACGTTCTATTCTTCCACAAATGAATACATATATTGCACAATATCGATATATTCGTAAGCTATAGCGATAGGTCATTTCGTGCAATTTATTTTACAGGGTGATCCCAAACACTATTCTATTCTTTTATTTTCTGTTGGCCCACCTAATTGTCCTTCTGATCACAACGCTGTTGATAAATATGAAATCGAACATATTCCTCATAATCCTGATGTTCCAGAAAAATCCGACAAATGTATGTTTAAATAATCGACAAAATGTCAAAAATTTAAAGTTTCCGATCATCAATGGCCATATAGTGTATATTTTTCTAGTTATTCTCTTCGATATATCGATAAAAATTCTTGTTTAAACAGAGTGCGTAGAGATACTTACATTTCCGTACAACAGTTTCCGATAAGTAATCGCAGCTTTAGTAAATCACAAAATAATGCGATTAAATGATGTTACGATTACCATTTGGAAGTAAGGTTAGTCAAAAATTAGTGTTTCTACCTATTCTGTTGAATGCAACTGGTAGAATAAGATGTTCGCATCCAGCAGTGTTAAATTATAACGTATGCAGACTGACTGTATCTAATGCATTAGAATTAAGATATTTATGGAAAAGAGAAATCGCTAATTGGGATTCTAAACTTGTGAATGGATGTGATAATAAAGATTCATTATCAAAAAACTTTGGAGAATAGTGTAGGTGCTGTCATTATAAATTTAACCTCGTATTACAGCCCATTTTCCTGCGGTCATTAACAATTGCCGGATAACCATTTTTTGTAGATATAAGGCAAGTTAAACCATTAAAGACTGACGTTGCGTTTTCTCAACATTTTGTGTGTGATTTTTTTATTTTATTGTGAATTTTTTTTCAAGAAATTTATTATCACATATCGTAAATATGACTTTTGTTAACAAGAAAAAAATTGTTACGTGATTCGAGTTGTAAAAAATTAGAAATATGAGTAAAATAGTACGGAATGCTTTTGAAATTTTTATCGAAATTTTTGGGATTGTGTTCATAGATCTACTTAAAGAAGGAAATAAAAATCAGCGAATCTAAATATGGATATTGTAGCTAAAAATGTGTACTAAATGTAATGTACTGCTATAAGGGAGACTAGGGAGGTTTGACCATATGGGAGACTTAACCCAGCAATTAGTTTTCATATTTAAAAGAATTTCAGTGTTTTATCAATAGGTGTCAACCAAAGCTACAGGAATGCTCAAACAACAGTATTTGTTTCATCGAACTAATCGAAATAGGTGTGGAAAAATCAATTGTTAAGCGTTGTCAACCTAAAAGTTGTGCTTTTTAGAAATAATTTGTAAGCTTTTTTTCAGACAAAATATATCATACAAATTTAAGTAAGTAGCTTTTAAGTAATTCAGAAATATCGAGCTTTCATTCCAGGCATAAAGATTGTACAGTAAGTTAGACTTAACATAAAAATGTGCTATTCTTTAGAAAAGGCCTATGTGGGGAGGCTTGACACAGTCAATGTGAGGTAGGTTGACCAGATGCTCAAGGCTCCCTTAATTAAATGGTTTTGGAAATCGTTTTATTATACACTGTGCATAATGGAAGGTTAATGGTTATATATATAAAAGAATGTAAATTTATTCTGCAAAGCTACAGTACAATGGGTTGATAGAAAAGAAAACGTTTAAAATTGATTAAAGAAAGATGTGAAAAATTGCTATAGTATCCCCTGCAAGGATAAATTTAATGAAATAAAAATGGGAAAAGTTGATAGGAACTGTTCTCCATCTAAATATTACTTGCAATAGGTAAATAGAAATAGTAGAAAAGACTAGAAAGTATGAAATCAGCAGTCTGAACCCTTTTTGGGGCAGTGGCATGTTTATGAAACCGCTTAATTTTAATTCCCAAACGCCATAATGGCACCAGAATTTTGTTAAAATCTTTTCCATTAATATGAATGTGAAATATATCCTTTTTCTTATTTTCAAATAAATTTGTTCATAAATTCCGGTGCCAGTCATTTATTTCAACATTTTAGTACTGAAAGTACTTTGTACCTGAAAGGGTTAAAAGATGTTAATGATACGTTATGTGCTCATGCGGTTGCAAAAGTACATAGCATTGATCGAAAAACTTTAGAAAGGTATGTAGACAACGAGAATGAATACAATAAGATGAGCTAAACTGTGTGGCAACTAGAGTTGTCAAGTCGAGTGTCACAAAAAGTAGGACAAGGAGACAAAAAAATGCGGGAGAGTGGCTCCTAAATCCGGTCATAATAATACATGAAACCGTATGAAAACGGAACCTATCTCTAATGGGGTACTGCTTTAAATGTTAAAATTTCATTTTCCCTGGTGTTCAATTATACCTGCTCAGACAAAATTGTGTTTAAAACAAGTTTTCTCCGGTGACTTGCGATTGCATCTAAACCGGTTTGTTTAAACGTCATATTTTCAAAAATATATTTTTTTATAATAATTAAAGCATGTAGAATAAAGTTGTTTTCCTTTTTTTAAACTGATTTTATTTCACTTCACAAATATTTCAATATAAAACAAAGTGGGTCAAGCCTCCCATATAGTGGGTCAACCCTCCCACATGTGGGGACACTTCACCCATTATTTTTTCATGATTAAAATCACTTATTTTTCAAATTCCTTATATATTGCACTTATGTAGCAATATTATTTTGATAAACCATTTTATAACGAATAAAATGATATACAAAACTTTATTCTACGTTCAATATTAAAAAAAAAAAAATCATTTTGTAAAAAGTGGGTCAACTCTCCCTAGTCTCCCCTATACCAAATGCTTTAACCCTTTATGTACTGAATTATTAATTCTTGAAATTTTTACCTTCTAAAGCAATTTTCGTGAATTGTTTAAACTGCATTAGAATTTTTACATAATCATTTAATAAATTTTAAAAGGATTTTAGAAGGATTGAAGGATTTAGAAGGATTAATTAAATTTGAATTTATATGGATGTTCTGCATTATTTATAACCCCACTCAAATCTTTTATTTTAACTATTTTTCTTAGTATTTTGTAGAATTAAGAAATGTACAAATATAATGTTCTTACAATAGAAATATAGAAATATTTCCGAATTAAAAAATCCCCCACCCCAACGCCAAAAATGCTGAAAAGATGCAAAGGCAAAATAAATCATCCTTTTAAAAATATTTTTATTTTGTGTAACCAATAATGCTTTTGGAACAAGATAAAGTAATGTCTCTATAACACATTCTAAACTGTATTACAACTAATCGGTGTATTAAAGGAATTACGTTGCTTTTTTGCAACATTATCATATCTCACATTAAAAAAAATGTAATATATCTTTTTTTCACTTAAGTAGTTATTAATGTGTTTAAAATAAAATGTTATTCAATTTATGTAAAGTATAAGAAGTTGCGGTCTTTAACGGGTTATCATTATGAGACTTCCTGAAATTCCTTCCTCAAGTTGAACATACCGATTCATGGTGGTATGGACCGATAGCTAATCAAAATTTTAAGAAAATGATAATTTATTACAAATGAAAATCAAATTTTAAAGTAATTGCTTAAAAGGCGCAAAGGCCAACATAGTGAAAAATATTCCAAGCCGGGACTCGAACCCGGGCCATCAGTATAGCGCACTGACGTTCTACCGACGAAACCACTTGGAACGATACCTAGCTCGGAAAATTTCTCACTATTATATGTTGGCAAGGCTACAAACGCAGCACAAGATGGAATATTTATCGTGAGTCACCGACCTGGGACTTATGTTTCGTGTTTGTCCCAGGTCGGTGACTCACGATAAATATTCCATCTTGTGCTGCGTTTGTAGCCTTGCCAATATATAATAGTGAGAAATTTTCCGAGCTAGGTATCGTTCCAAGTGGTTTAGTCGGTAGAATGTCAGTGCGCTATACTGATGGCCCGGGTTCGAGTCCCGGTTTGGAATCTTTTTCACTATGTTGGCCTTTGCGCCGTTTAAGCAATTACTTTAAAATTTGATTTTCATTTGTAGTATTGTATGCAAGGCGAATGTTTCTCTCTGGAATAATTTCCATGTATTAATATGATAATTTATGGTGGTGAAATAAAAATTGGAAAATGGATATTTCTGTAGAATATGTAATTTATTTTCTCTTTCAGTCTCAACTGATATACTATCTGCGATTAGAGTGTTTATTAATGAACATGTTATTGATTATTGCAGGGAATCCTAATTTAAAAATGTATAGAATAATAATAAGAGATGTATCAGCATCTAAAAAGTTTTAGATTTTTGTTTCGACAAATTTAAGCTCTGCGCGGTAGCGCAGTGCTTATTTATTTCCAGTAAGACTCCTTTATGTTATTTAACGCAGAAACTGTACACTGAGTGATTTTCTAAACTTCTTCCTTAAAATGATTAGAATAATACATAACAAAAACAATTACTACCTTTCCAAAATTTAAAAAAATATATTGTATTTCCTTAGTTATATTTTAAATTATATTACTGAATATTATTTACAAGCATTATCATAAATATCATATGCATGACAGTTTTCAGTACGTTTCGAATTCTTGTTTTATACTAATCATCAGTTCATCCACATGAAATTTTACCAATATTAATACTGCTATTTGTTAACAACTGAATCCAGCTTGATAAAATGCCTATATGTGATTTTGAGAGATACAGTAAACACTATAGATGATGTTTCATTAACTCAATGACCTTGTAAATGCGCGTGGTTCACAATTCGCTTATTTATTAATAGAAAGTTCGATAACATGTGTATTGGTTACCAAAGTAATACGAGTAATATGAGTTAAAGTTATCATCAAAAACTTATTGTCTTATTTTTGAAAGTAAATTCATAATAGATTCGATTAAATCCATTTTTAAATACATAAAAGTTCGAAAGTATCAGTACATAATTCGTATCTTATTACGATAAAAAAAATCTTTAAAAAAGTTTTCTTTTACTTGTAAAAAAATAGCTATAGAATGTCTAAAGTCTTGGTCCTAGAGCCCCCCCCCCCTTTGCCCTTCCCTTAACGGGTGACCTTGGACTCATCAACTAAGCCGGTCATTTGAAAAGAAGCATCGACTCAACAATCGAAAGACGTTTAAACAATCGAAAACCATTTAAACATTCAAGCAATCGGAATAATCTATTGAATCATTGCGGAATCGCCCAACATAAATTTTTTTTACTGCAGTCTTGCTTCTCGCGAAACACAAGTTTTTTGAGTTAATAGAATTTATTACCAAGTTTCTCAATGTAACAATTACAGACTATTCATTAACTTGGTGTGTGTTTTTTTTCCTTTAAGCTGCTCATGGAAGGGTTGGTAAATTCGTTTCGAATCTCTGGAAAGAATTTATTGTCCTTTTCACACAATCGTTACCAATAAGGCGAAAATTAAGTGTTTTACTAGGTTGTAGTCCTCAGAATATCTAGTGCGGAAATCGACCACACAAGAAATGTTAAAAAAATTAACATTGTATAAAGGTTTAATTGAGAAAGCATTTCAGCCGGTGAAGACCTAGAAAATGTTGCTGCGTTTGACATTGCGTTAAGCATTGTTCAATATTTATGGTGAAGAGAAACCTTTTCTCTGCTCTCCATGGCAACGAAGGTCGCGCGATGCGCGCGCATCCTACCTTAGAATGCGACTTCGTTTTATTGTGGCTGGAACGATACGAAGCGATGTTGTGATTTTAAAAAGCATAATCGCTGTAATTTTTTACAGTTTGTTGATGAGGCTAAGCCTCCCTTATTTCGAAAAACCAGATCAAGTGTTTGATAATTCTTACTGTATATATGTATAGAACCATGCATCTGTAAATATTCATTAAATATTTAAAGAAAAGAATCCAGAAAACACCTCCCTCATTGATTATGTGTTCGACTGTCTTTGAAATTTTCTTCAATGGTACTAAATTTTTTGGCATTTTTAAAGCATTACTGGAATTGCCGGTTGACAAAAATATAGCTTCTAGATGCTATAACTGGACTCAGCGCTGCTGAGTGGAGGGGAGCGATCTATGTCCAAACATGTTTAAATATTAATCCTATTGCGTTATAGAAATTCATATAAAACAGGGGTTTCATTGAAATACTTTGATTTTGCATAAAAGATTCTTGAGCAACTTTTCTTCGATTACTCAAATTTCAAATCGGCGCTCTCCGCCAGTTCCAAGATTCATAGCTAGGCTCAGGAATGACTCCTCAAGCATTGAAATAAGAAACGTAGGATGCAAAAGGTTTAATAACAAATTCTTTCTGTTTAATACAGCTTCGGATACACAATCAATTGACAATATTATTTATGCTTATTTATTTGCATAGACATTTATCAAACACGTATAATTAAATGTCTCATTATTAGCTGCAGCGTAAATAACATATGACTAAATAATCATTTAATAGCTTTTTTTTCATTATTATTAATAAGATTTGATATAAAATAACTTTTATCACCAGATTTTATAAATGAACAGAGTTTAATGTTTCTTGCACCAAAAACGCTAAATAAGTTTTCCGTTTTGTTTTAAATAAGTTTTTGTTTTTGAACAAATAATTTAAGTTTCTATTTCGTTAATGTCGTTCTCAGGAAAATAAATATAAAAGGAGATTGCAATTTATATGAATAAGGATTACATTTGAAAGTCTAAAAAATGTTTTATTTTTTGTATACTTATAAGCTTATGCTGGAAGATTGATTTTCACGAATACGAAAAAGATTAGATATCCATTACATCATTCATTTTAAAAGGATTTCCAAGTTTAATATTTTTTAAACATTTAAAAATTGTTTTCAGCTAAGCATATTGATTAAGTAATGAAAATAATAAAACTTTGTAAAAAATCACCATAAAATTAAAACAAAACACAGGACGCGTTTCGAGCTAAAAACATAACAGCTCGTCATGTTATGTTTTTAGCTCGAAACGCGTCCTGTGTTTTGTTTTAATTTTATGGTGATTTTTTACAAAGTTTTATTATTTTCATTGCTTCATATCGCCAGTTTTCGGTGCTGTTTCGCTATATTGATTAAGTGTATGGGCGGTTTCGTGTACGATTATGTAAAGCTATTTCTTTTATATGTATTTTGGGATTCAGATAACAAAAACAGTGTTTTTTGTAATAAAGGCTTTTTTAATCGTTTTGTCTTTAGAAACCAGAAATATTTTACATAGGTAAAAGTAGCTATTATTAGCAGTATATATTAGAAAAAATTTACCGTGATGACATAGGACCATTTTAGACAGTTCCATATTGAAACATTGTCCTATGAATGGATTGGCTATATTAGATCTCTTTAAAGTAAAAATAAAAAAGAGTATTTAAGATAAATTTTCTTTTATAAATTACGAAATAGACTTAAATTTTTAGTTAAAAAGTATTTCAATATAAATATCATTTTTATTTATTTCAATATAAATATCATTTTTATTAGGTAAGGATCCAATATGGGTTACATTTAAAATTGTAAGTATTTGATTCAAGATAAAATTTATTAAATTGTAAATATTTTGATCGTTTGTAAACTTACTATACATCCAGTCTCATCCTCCCCTCCATCGTAGAAAATTTTAATATGTTTTACTGTGGAATTTTTACATTTTCTGTCCATTGAAATTATTGCATTTTATTGAATTTATTTATATATATATTTTTAAATATATATCGCTTGTAATTTATTTATAGATATATAAATTAAGTACGGACAAAATAGCCTAGTGTATTTTGTTTCATATTTTTAAATTTTTCTTTTTTCGCATGCAATTTCATTAATAATTAATTCTTCTTATTTATATAATATTTTATTTATTTATTAATATATAGGGTATACAAGTCATGTCTTTCGAAACCTGCTAGTTTGCAGTTTTCCTCTTGTGTAGTGAATTAGACCATCCTACTCTCTGAAATGCAGCCACTTTGGTATTTTGATGATTATTTTTAACGCTTTTTTATGTTTTTCTTTCTCATTTTTTTTTATTTAGTACGTTTCATAGGTTTACACTTATTTTAATACTAGTTTTAAATCTTATAAGAATCTCTCTCTGTGTGTGTCTATTTATCTCTCTATATCTGTTTTTCTTCCTCTCTCTCTCTCTATGTATATATTATTTATAAATCATGCAACCTGTATTCGAGTAAAAGTACGTCGAATAATGTTTAAGGAATTTATCAACATTCCTTACCTACATGTGTAGGTGCATCATTTCCTTTGTATATTTCCTCCTACATTACCTTTTCAATCTTGATGTATTATCTTATAACGCGTAAAATACGCAAAACTGAAACATAAATAGCCAAATTCAATTTAGAGTAACACCAGTTCCGAAATCAAAATAAGTGTCTTTGAAAAGGTATTTTTTACTTCTTTTTTTAAAGATGAATTAATGAGAAGTACTGTAATAATATAGAATTTTTTTAATTATATCTACTTAATGTCTTTCTATCACCTTTCAATCCTTTTAACTGTTCACTGGCCAGCTTAGCCGATGATCTGTTTGGTGATGCCTGTAAAAGCTCTGAGTTAAGTATTTTTGGTTCTGTTGTAACCGTCGTGTGTTTTTGTTATTAAAGCATTTTGTCTGCAGATATATTTTCAACTATGCAATTTAATGCTGTGAAACTTAGCTCACAGGTTATGCGACCAGTAGAATTAAGCGGAGTAATAGCAATAATAGTAATAGTAATAATAATAATATTTGCATTAATAGCTAATACACTTTATCGTGTTTGGAAAATTTCTTTGTTTAAAAAAAAACATTAAGTACAGAGACGTTAAACAAAAATAACTTTTAAATATCATGGATTCAAATGAAAGTCTTACAAGTAAAAAACGATTCTTGAATTTATATATCGGTCTCAGATCTATAACCAGAATTTACAGACATTGAATCGAACCCAAAAGAAGAATGCGATTCATGGAACGACATGGAGGAAAAAGTGAACGCGAGTTTAATTTTGTGCATTTTACTATCAGAGTTTAAACAAATTGAAAACTGCGAAACATCATTAGACTTATGGAGAATATTGGAGGATATTTATCAGTCTAAAAGTCCCCCTCAGTCCTAAAAAAAACAGAGGGTGTGCGCCATAGCGATAGGATATGTGCTAGAGATATAGATGCTTATGGCTATCGTATATGCTATAACTTTATTTCAGAAACAAAGGTTATATGTTCATTACATTGTATACGGCATATACTTCCGTATACCCTCCACAGCAATCCTGCTCGTAAATATTCCTTTTTGAAATCCGTTATTCACCATAAGATGTCGGATTCTTCTACTTGTATATATTCGTTATCAATTCTCCGATATTGTGGACAGGCTCTTAGACATAAATGTAAAATCGATGATAATTTGCTAATTGAGCTGTTATTAACTAGCCTACCCTCAAGTTTTGAAAAATATAGCTCTGCGATAGAATTAAGAGACGTAATCCAAAATCAAAAGTGCTTCTAATGAAAATTGCAGAAGAAACCCGGCATGATCACATGCAAATAGGCAACTTAGGAGTTTTCAAAGCTAATTATTTTCTGTTGAAACGCCCATGGAATAATAAAAAGAAAAGTAACTAAAAAAACTTTTAATAAACAAGAAGCATAATGATTCTTCGAAAATCACTTGCTTTTTAAGCACATTGACAACGTGATAAATGTGATAATTATAAGAAGGAAGTTTTAGTTATAGACATCACTATCTTGGATTATTCACTAGTATAAATGACTCATCTCAGGCATTCACGAAATCAAAAGATAAAGTTGAAAATTTATAGTACGTCGATAGCGTATATACTTGTTATATATGTCATAATGACTCAAGATTTATTAATTTCAGTGATATAGAAATGAAAACAGTTTGGCTAGCTACAGAAGAAACTACAGAAATAACTGGGCTTGAAAATGCTCTGATCAAAGCAACAGATAATATCAAGCTATAAAATGTAGCAGTGCAGATCTTGAACTGAAAAGTTACTTACTACCCATTTCATTTCGGACGGGAAGTTTCATTGGAATTTTTGTTTCTCACGACAAGACCTTTCCAACGAAACAGTTCTTATCAAAATCTGGCGACTAGCATCTCAGGTAGTTGTCAATGACTTTAAAGAGAGTTGGATCAGCTATTTTAGAATATTTTCTTAAAGGTTTCATTTCTGCGAATGCATGACATTATCAGAAACCTTTTTGAGTTTTAAAAGAAGTATCGGGGTGTGATCGTTTTATAATATTCTGGTTTTCTCAGGAATTTTTAGTCAGAATTGAAATTTTTATATGCCTAAATGTCAGAAATGAATTCATCAATCACAATAATGAAGTCCCTTTAGTTCGCTTGCACAGATTTACATTTAAAATATATGGAATCATACAAATTCAAGAGTCTACGTTGTCGAAGGCAGTTGTCTCCTTTACATTATGTTCGTTTAAGATTTTCATTTAAGAATATAAAATCATTCAACACTAGTTTTAGGTATATTTAAAGTTATTATCACGGACACGGGATAATCCTGCTTTTTGTTTAAATATATAGAATCAAAACAGACCAAAGCGGGCTTAATACACCCCGTATATGCTTCCGGAGGCGTTCGTGATCCCAATATTAGCTTTGATTGAAATATTTTCTGTTAAAAATGTAATTTCCTACAATACTGATTATAGACGTATTTAAGGTTATTGTAACATGATCTGAAAACGCCTGGCGGTCCAGCTGCTATTAGAATTGCACATATACACGTTAGTTAATTTTTGTTTCTTCGTAGTCTTGATAAAAATAATTCTGTAGTTTAAAAAATCTAATTATCAAAGTATTTAAAATAAACGTTAACTGGCATAACAGCCCGATGTATTGCATTTGTATTGCATGAGAATTTTTTGTTTAAAAAAATGAAATCTAGATTAATTCCACATTTAGAAAAGATGTTTCATAACAATTTCACTAAAATTCTTATTCTAAGCAAGAATTCATGTCTACAAAGTAAATGAATTGAACATTGCAAAAATTAGATTATGCAACAAGGTGATTTCGTTGCAATTATAGTGGAATGTTTTTATAAGAAATTGGTAATAAAATTTCATTTGTCATGAGAAATTTAGATACAAATTTGGAATCATATTATTATTCTAAAGCTAACGCTTTTTGTCATTTTAATGCCAAAGCTACTGGTCTAACGCGTCTAAAGAAATTCGTTCTGGTGAGTATAGTTAAGTTCTCTAGTGCAAGTTTCTATGGTTTGGCCAAATACTTTTAATCTCAGCATCTACCTTGTAGATCATATGTTCAGACTTCAAGCCCAAAACACCGTATTCTATCACAGTCCATTTATTTATGTTAGAAACAAATTCAGACAACATTTCAATCGGTTTAATCTTCCAGATATTTCATACTAATTTTGGAAAATGTGGAAGTAAGACGCATAGATATTTTTACGTTATACTATTTTTTTAAAGAGAATGTAAACTAAAAATCCTTAATAGATTTATTCAAGCAAAATAAAAATAAAGATTTTCAAAGCAAATAAGCTGGAACTGGTGTGAATCAGTAAGTATAAAAAGAACTTCTTAAAACACTATAAAAAATATTTAAATGCGCTAGGCCTTTCGAAAGATTTGAGCCTTTCTTCGTCAGGCGCAAAGAAGACGTTCTTCTACTATGAAAGCAGCAGCAAGACAGCAAGAGTCTTACTGCTGCTTTCATAGTAGAAGCACGTTGTCATATATACGCTCGAAAAAGCAAAACAACTCGGAATTGTGTGTATTCCTTTGTAATATATCACTAGCTTTTCACAACACTAAGTTTATTTACAAGAATAAACAAAAGTACATGGAAGACGAAACATTTGAACAGCACACTATGTACAAATAATGATATTTTTCATATCGCCGCACAACACCTTTATATTACACTCTCAAAAGCACTTCTTCACAATATTATTAAAATCATAAACTTCCGCGTTCACAAATAAAAAAAAACAAGCCAGCAATCCATGTGCGGCTACTCTTACTCTTACCCTTCCACACTCTGAATAATCTGTGTCTCCCCCTCTCTCTTTCTGCGCGCGCTCACCCAACACGTGACGTACGAAAAAAATCGAAAAGAAAATTTATCTAAACGTTTCCAGACATCACACACGTCTTCTTTGCGCCTGACGAAGAAAGACTCAGATCTTTCGAAAGGCCTAGCGCATTTAAATGATTTTGATGAAGTTTTAAGATGTTCTTTTCATAAAGATATTCGTTGGCCATTTTGGATAGTAGTCGATACTCGTTATTTAACTTTTTTTCAACTTTTTATTCCCTTTTTTCACAACATGAAATATTTTAGTTAGCACTCTTTAGACAATTTTCATTAAAAGTTACACAAAAAATAATGTCTCAGAAACTAAATCATTTTTTTTTATTCTGAGAGGTTAAATTACATCCTTGTATCAATGTGGATGTTTATTCTAGGTGGAGTAATTATGAAGTACAGAGATTGAAATTCAAGTATAATAAATTCCATTTATCTTAGGAAAAAATTTCTAATTTTAACCAAATATTTTTACTTTCCTAAAGCTTGTTCTGGGTCAATTACTACAGCATATCATTCTACTATTTCAAAAAATCATAAAATACCTTTAACTGTCATCATCCAGTTTTTTAAATTTACTTCAACTTCATTTGAATACACCAAAAATACCGAGATATCTTTGTTTCCAGAAATTTTTCTGATGCTTAATTCACTTTAATTAAATCACTGTTCTCTTTTTAATTTGCAGTAATTAAAAATATCATAAAGTATTTTAAATTACAAAGAGTTTTAAGCATTTTCTCTCTCAAATGCACTCATTTCTAAATTGTTCAACTTCTCCACTTAAAATATATTTGACATTAATTAAATTATTATGACTTCTAAACTATAACTGAAAAGTAAAGTTAAATCCCCTAAAATAAAAATTGAATATTTCCAAGTTAAAATGTTGTTGCAGCTGAAATATTTCATTAATCAATATGAACATACTTATGTTTACATACAAATGTTTTTACAATTTTTAATTTAAAATATTTTCATCGCTATTTTTTATAATTTCTTTTAAATTTCACTTTGTTCCAAAAGCATTATTGTTTACACAAAAGAAGAATATTTTTAAAAGGATGATTCCTTTTGCCTTTGTATTTTTTCATCTTTTTTGATGTTGAATGGGGGGGGGGGGGGATTTTCCAATTAGGAAATATTTCTATATTTCTCTTGTAAGAACATTATACTTGTACATTTACTAATTCTACAAAATACTAAGAAAAATATTTAAAATAAAAGATTTGAGTGGGGTTATAAATAATGCACAAAATCCCTATAAATTCAAATTTAATTACTCCTTCTAAATCCTTCAATCCTTCTAAAGTTCATGAAATGATTATGTAAATCTTCTAACGTAGTTTCAAAAATTCACGAAAAATGCTTTAGAAGATAAAATTTTCACGAATTCGTAATTAAAAACATAAAAGAATTAATCAAAAGACTGGAGTTTAATTCTAATAAAAAATGTAAATAACATAATAAAAAATGTAAACTTTTCTTACTTGTTTCTTATTGTGAACTTTTCGCTTTCTCGCCTTAATCTTAAAGTATAATAAACACGCAGATTAAGACAGTTTAAAATCAAAGAATTACTTTAAGCGTTATTTAATGTCGAAATAGCTCAAGATAGTTTAGTTACATGAATGTTATAGGATTAAAAACTATGCATAGCAAATTAAGCATCTTTTGCAGGAATATATTTGACAAGACTCTGGCGTGCAGTGTCCAATTGTTTTTTAAATTTGTCTAATGTTTGGAGCATATTTTCTTTTAATTCAAAATTTTTATCTGAATAGAAACTTGATTCTTATTTCCAAATACCGTTTTTAACTGTTGCCATGTTTTAAAAAGTCCAAATAATATTTCTAAATACTGTATTGTCAATTGGAACATAAATTTACACGTTATCACAGAAAAAGAAATAAAACTTATAAAAATTAAATTATTACGTGCTGAAAGCATTTGATGATGATAATTCTGTCATATTTAAAATACTATTATTGTGTTTAAAAGAATTATTTTTTTCTAGACGTTAAAGTAACTAGGGAATACATCCCGGGCTTCCCAGATTACAGAACATAGCCGAAAACGATTTTCTTTTTTATAATTCTAATAGATTTTGTATAGGTAATATATATTTTTTAGACTGATCCATTAAGAAAGCGAAAAAGCATTTTTATCAGAATATTAAAAATATATTTAAATAAAATTTTGAAATTTAATAAAGCTTATAGCCACATGCCAGGAGTTGATGGCTAAAGAAATCTTCCTAGATTTCACTACTTACTGCAGAGTTTTTTATTCTGTTAATTTGAATTGTTTAAGGGGTCTCAGGACTCTTAAAATTGGAAAAAATGAAAACGAAGACCCTTTTCAACATTTAATATCTTAAAATGTATTTGATTTTAAAACATAATTTTTATTGAGATTGAAAGATAAAAGTATGTTCTTTCATTTCATGTATTTAAAAATTCTAAGATGCAGAATTAGCCGTTACAGGGGGCTCCAAACTGTTAGACATTTAACGAGCAAAAAATCGGCATAACAGCTTACGCGCACGATTACAAAGTAAGTATTGCAACTAGAATGAAAATTTTGATGCCTACTTATACTTCAGATTGTAATAATTACCTTGAACCTAAATAAATTTGTATTTAAAGCTTTTTTATATTTTTAATACAAAGTTGTATTTAGCTAATACAAAATTAAGAAAATTTCAACAGTATAATCACCTTAAAAAATATTGTTTTAAACAATAAAAAAGGAAATTTTAGGTTCAGTTTATACAGACTAACATGAAACATATGTTTTGAAAATTTCATGAAAAAATATTCATAAGTTTTTGAGATATCGTGCGCGTTATGCCCAAAAACGTCATTTGAAGGAAAATGGCTTCAAAGTTTCCGAAACGACGCTTCAGCTATTGAACATATATAAATGTAAACGCCATAACTTCAGTTCTAATAGGAATTTCAAGGAAACAATTATATCAAAATGTTCAGAAAAGATAGGAGTTTAACATCTAAAATAAATTAAAATTTCGAAAATTTTAGAGCTTTAAGAGTCCTGAGTTCCTTTAATCGCTTAGTTTGAGAACATATGTCTGTTAAATTTGTATTTCAATTATATTACATTGTTATTTATATTTATATTTCGTTGAAGTTTCAATTTCGTTCTGGACTATTCGACGGGAATAAATGTGGTACTCTTCATATTGATATAAATGCAAGCGGATGAATCTTTCGCAATCGGGCTGCACGCGATAGAGACAGATTTAAAAATTATTCATGGTAAAAATTATTTCAAAATTTATACAAAATCAGAAAATTAAAATACAATTTTCAAAGAAGTTACATTTTTGCTCTATTGGATGGTGTAAAAATTGAAATTGAGCGAACGTTTAGAAATTTAAAAAGATTATTTATTTGTCATTTCTTAGCGAATTCATTACTCAGTTCGTCGCTTTTATCAAAATGACATCAGGAAAACTATGCCACGTATTTGGTTTATAATGCATATGTATAAACTTTAAACCACATTCTTTCCATCATCATTTATGTGTAACATTATCCCTTGACATGAACTTCCTTACGTAAGATTAGCATAAAAAAAACACTTTTATTCTGTATATCTGAAAGAAATAGATGAAATCAAAATAAGTTTTCATTTCATATTTTATTTCACCACTTCTATCGTATTCATATTTAAGAATTTTTAAGAATTTTCAGTGAATATATTCATATATTTTCTTTTTAGCCTATTTTTTTCGCAATATTTCACAGAATTTTACCTAGTCTAATATATAATTTTTATATTTCCCATTAACTACATCAAACTCCATGTCACGTATTAATGCTTTATAGACTACATTGCATAGATGCAAAGACTGTATAGAGCATTTTGATTCAAATCATTAGTTATGCAACAAATTTTAATGTGTTCTTGAGATGATACTCTGAATAATGCAACATACAATTGTCAATGTGTAAACACTGGTTTGTGAAAGTAAAGGCCAATATACACTTGAGTTTTATTTTTTGTCAATGGGAAATTGTCCTCATTTAAAATTAAAAGAATATTCAGAATCTGATGTCATCAAAGTCATATTAACTCAATTGCTTATATGAGTTCCTGTTATAATTTCAGATTCGACGAATCGATTGTTTATAGCCTGTACAACCAATGACGTTTCATTGGAAAGGCCCAAAGAGGAATTGGGGTTTCTCAACGTTATAATTGGAAATCCGGTTTCAAGTCGTAAAACATGTGGCGGAATATCCCTTGGTTTTAATTTTTTCAAATATTCAATTGGGTATGATACTACTTGATTTTCATTTACAACTGAATAAGCGCTGAAATAAATTCTCTGTTGTCAAGGAAATAGTTTAGTTATTATGTTGTTAATTATTTCAACTTCTTCATTGATAGAGATTAAAATGCACCAGTTTGTGAAATTAATTCTTTTTTATGTATATCACTAGATATGCATATTCAATGACACTTTTTAAACAATTTGTATGATTGATGAATTCAGTAAAGTCGACATTTTGATCTTCGCCAACTTGAATTAAATAATTAGAAAAGTTCATAATTTGAATTTGATTCACTTCTATTTTACGGATGAGATGCCTAATATTAACATTTCGCCAAATATTACAAAATTTCAAAGTGGTCAAACCAGTATCAGTTTTATTCCTATGCTTCATTATAAGGAAAAATTTGTCTAAAGTCTCAAGCAATGACAACTATATTATTCCACCGAATGGCAAATTATTATTTTGTACTGTTTTGTAAGCGTACAGTCTACACATTGAAATAGTAATTTACTTATCACGGGTGCTTCATCCCAGACGCTTAATTTCCTTACTCTAATTAATTCAGGAAAGGTCTGATTGTTTAGTAATGGCACACTGTAGATGTTTCGTTCAAATTCAGTGGCATTTTGAATCTTGAATAAATTGTTCTACCTTGATATAATAACACAGTTGCGATCCCAGAAGATGCAACAGATAAGGCAATCATATTATTTGATTTCACATTTTTTTTTCAGAAATTTTTTCATAAATTAAATTAAACAAATACCACACAGAACTAATTTAAATAAATACATTAAATTGTTTTAAATAAAAAACCTAGTGTGTTTTCATCAAGGTTGAGTAAAATTTCAAAAGGGCAGAAGAAAGGTTAAAATATGGTTAGAGTTTATCTTATGTCAGAATTGGCAATGCAAAAAAAGACCTGCACTCTAAACAATATATGTGTAAATTAGTCACTTTTACATAGGTATACGTGTAAGTTCGTAAAATTATACTTTTGTCATGAAATTTGCGCTCTTATCAATAAAACTTACTTGTATTTATGTGCGTTTATCTACTCTGTTTAATGAAATTATGTTTTTTATCCCTCCAAAAACTCAAAGAAGTGTATAAATGTAGAAAATTTTACGGTTGGTTGATTTTGACGGCCGATTATCTACACTAGGGATATAGGCCCGAGGGGGGAGTGCCCTTCGTGGGGGTCTTTCTAAGGGAACCTAACCCATATTTACGCATGGAAATCCATGGCTCGAAGAAAACCACGAAAACTCCGAACGATTAGGCCGACGGGGGCTACTGGGATCAAACCCAGCACTTCCCGTCTACCAGCTTCGAGGGCAGAACCTTTCAGCCACTGGTGCGGCAGAAAATTTTACGGATTAACCTGAATTGGCGCGTTATTGTAAATTTATCACATTTTGCATATTACACAAATATCTGTGTATTTTGCATATTACGCAGAAATACGTGTAAGAACAGAATATTAAACATAAATACATGTAAGATTATTACACGGATATATGCGTAAGAACAAAATATAACACATGATTATGTGTAAGATAATTACGTAGAAATATACCTAAAAACTGAATATTACACTGAAATATGCGTACTTACGTGTATTCAGTAAATATCGATAATTGAAAAGTTAACTGGTGTAATCGTAGATGAATGGTTAAGGTGGTGCTTTCGAAAGTTTCAGTTTCTGAGTTCGTATTCCAATCCGGTAAGTATTGCTTGTTTGCTGTAGACTGAAATAAACAGAGAATTTCTCCTCTTGATGTAAATGTATCTTTGAAAACTGATGACTAAATCTAAAATAGAAGAAAAAATACGCAAATAGTACAGGTGTCACAGTTTCCTATTTTACAAAATTTTGTTTTTCAGTATTTTTATTCAGATTATGCATGTACAGTTCATAAATTAAGACTATAGGATTTTAGGGATTCAAAAAACCTTTAACAGAGAGATGGATTGCAGTAAATATAATTTCAGACGACCCTGTTTCTTGCCGGTACACAGATGTTTAGTCTTAAGGGGATCGAGAAAGCAAATTCAACCAAAAAATCAATTTTTACTTTTTTATATTATTAAATAGTTTAAACGTTTATCTTTCCAACGATTTTCCACACATGTTTATATATAAAAAAATAAGTGTTGAAATTATTCATTCTTTTCTAAGAGTACTTCACAGCTTAAATTTAAATCTTTAATCGACTTTTTCTCAAAACTTGGAGTTTTCATGTTTATGTTCCTCTTTTTCAATACCTATTAAACTTAAAAACTCAGATTTTTTAAATACTTATATTATGTTGGGTCAATCCATTTCAAGTGGTCCAGAAAATCATCAATTCGTTGCTTGACCATTTTTAAAAAATCTGAAATTTTTTGTACAACAACCCTAACATGATGGAAGTTCAAAATGACTATTATTTTAATTTTATTAATTTTTGTTTGTGCATGGCGGCCATCTTTGTTTCATCGTCTGCAGCAATTTTTTTACAAGAAGGGTTTACGGAATTGTAAATAATTCATCGTTTATTTATCCAATTCAACTGCGTATTAAAGCAATTTGTACAGAATACATTGGGCTAAAAATGTGATATTGGGGTAGTTTCCGAAACTAACTGCTTATTGGTAAAATGTAAGCATAAAGTTTCAGTTTTTTTCCAAAATTTGTCCGTTTACAAGAGGAAATTTTTCTAGCAAGGAATACTGTCAACATGACATAATTTTTTTTTTTACAAATATGCCAAAAGTACTTGTACTCGCACGCCGAGTTCCAGATCTGGGACTTGCTTTCTCTTCCCTAAAAAAAATCCCAAATTTTTCAAAAATGTCGAAAATCTCACTTTTCAGGCTTTGATATCTCTGGTGGGGCACGAGATAAAAATTTGAAATTTTCATTGACAAGAGTATTGTATAGTAGTGTTATGCAAAAGAAATTTCAGGATGGAGATTTGACTACAAGCTGAGATGTGGCAAGGGCAACATGTCAAAACAATACTGCCAAACTATTGTTTTGTTGTAGTCACAGCTAAGTATTTATCTCAGAGTGTCATTTAAATTAATGTTTTTGATTATCTTTAAATAATAGTAACAGAAAATAAAGCCCTTTGCAAAGCTTAGCAATTAATAAAAAAAATAATTATGCCTCAGGCCATACATTTTGTATGGTTTCAGTAATTTTTGTTGTAAGTAATTTTAGTAACTAAAAAAAAAAAAAAAACCTCAGTGCTTTTACATAAAGAAAAAAAAAATATCTTTATACAAGACCTGAGACAAAAACAACATAGGGAAAAAGAAAAGCTGTTAATGTTGTCATACTTGTTGAGACATGATCAAACGTGTCAAAACACATTCTTGCTTGTTGGTTCAAAAAACACAATTTTGATCTTTCTCAAAATTTTATTTGTAGAACCAAGTCTTGTCATCTCTTGATAACTTGATTGAAGATCTTGGCCCTGCTGGCTCATAGAAATATACTTTGAAATCACCATGTGCAAATTTCAATTCATTAATAATTCCTAGCTTACTTCTTATGCAAAAATGTGATTTTTCTGCAGTATAAATTTTGAAAAGGATTTGGGTATATTTACTTTCTGAAAATTACTTGAGGCTGATGCATGGTAACATCGCATAATATTTCATTTACAGGAACATACTTATGGTAGGAACAAATTTCAGGGACTGGCAAGCAGCATTAAAATTGTGGGTTTTAAACCAACAAGCAGGAATGTGTTTTGACACGTTTGATCATGTCTCAACAAGTATGCCAACATTAACAGCTTTTCTCATTCCCTATTCTGTTTTTGACTCACGTCTTGTATACATATATTTACTTATATAAAAGTGCTGAGGTTTCTTTTAGTTACTAAAATTACAACAAAAATTACTGAAACCATACAAAATGTAGGCCTTAGGCATAATTATTTTTTAAATTAATTGCAAAAGGCTTTATTTTCTGTTACTATTATTTAAAGATAATCTGAAAAATAAATTTAAATGATACTCTGAGATAAATACTTAGCTGTGACTAGAACAAAACAATAGTTTGGCAGTATTGTTTTGACATGTTGCCCTTCCCATATCTCAGCATGTAGTCAAATCTCCATCCTGAAATTTCTTGTGCATAACACTACCATACAATACTCTTATCAAAAAAAAAAAAAAAATCAGATTTTTATCTCGTGCCCCACCAGAGATATCAAAGCCAGAAAAGTGCGATTTTCGACATTTTTGAAAAATTTGGGATTTTTTTTAGCGAAGAGAAAGAAAGTCCCAGATCTGGAACTCGGCGTGTGAGTAGCAGTACTTTTAACCTATTTGTAAAAGAAATTATGACATGTTGACAGTATTCCCTGATAGAAAAATTTTCTCTTGTAAACGGACAAATTTTGGAAAAAAAACTGAAACTTTATGCTTAAATTTTACCAATAAGCAGTTAGTTTCGGAAACTACTCCGTTACCAAATTTTTAGCCCAATGTATTCTGTTCAAATTGCTTTAATCCGCACTTGAATTGGATAAATAAACGATGAATTATTTATAATTCCGTAAACCCTTCTTGTGAGAAAATTGCTGCAGACGACGAAACAAAGATGGCCGCCATGCACAAACAAAAATTAATAAAATTAAAATAACAGTCATTTTGAACTTCCATCATGTTAGTGTTGCTGTACAAAAAATTTCAGATTTTTTAAAAATGGTCGAGCAACCAATGCTGGACCACTTGAAATGGATTAACCCTGTTATATTGTATAGTTTAACACGGGGATTTAATGATTTGTTGAGAATTATTTATTTCCGGCAGTGAAATCTTAGCAAAAATGCTAATTTAAAAATGACTTTCAATAAATAATTAATAATTAAGTTTGAGTTTCACTTAGAAAGAAAATGAGTCTGTTAAAATACATAAGTCATGTTATTCTAACTACTCTAAAAAATATAGACCTCTATCTTTCATCATTTCTGAGAAAAAAAGGTACATAAAGTTGGTTAATTTAACATGGCGGAGAAAGGGTTTTCCCGGTACCCTTAAAACAAATCTGCTTGAAAGTGAACAAACAAACCAATCACGTGAAGATATTCTTCATTCAATTTTGTCTTGAAAGACCAAAAATATAAGATTAAGCTACGTATAAAAAAATCTGTTGGTTTTGTATATCGCATATAGATATGGGTACTCATATTTAATTTAAACATTAAACTGTGTATTTCAGAGTTATTAGCCCCCGGTACGGTATGCTATTTCTTTCTCCAAGCTTATTTTGTGTAGTCTCCAAAAAGTAACGTTACCTAACAGAAACCAGCCGTAAAACAAAGCAGTACGATTAAATTACTCTATAGCAATTTTTTAAACGTCTAAGCATCGCACATTTTCAATTTTTATACCGTCGTATTGGGAAAAAAAGTACTTTTAAATGCAATATATTTGAAAACTGCATCTCCATTTGTTATTGAAATATTAATTTTTTTGTAGTTTTTAGAGCCATTTGCTTAATATTGGCAACGGAAGAAGTCCATTTCTGTAGAAAGTGAAAGAAAATAGCAATTATATCTTTTTGTTGCCATTTTCCAATAAAAACTAAAAAAAAAATTAACTAAAATACATGCTATTTTGAAAAAATATAAATGAAGGATTTCTGATAAAACATGGAGCTATTAGAAACTATATTTGATTTTAAATATCTATGTTAATAATACAAACAAATGAAGGCCTGTGAATCTTTAGATAGCCGATTTTTTTGTCGAGTTTTTGAATGACGAAATCTCTTTTTTTCTGGATTTGTATATTATTCAGCGATAGTGACGTCCCAAGCGTACTTTACGGTAGATGTTGTTTAACACTGGATCGCAAATGATGAATTCTTCAGCGGATGTGGATGATGTCACTTTATAAAAAATAAAATTGCGTGTTATAAGTCATAAAACTGAACTACAGTAGAGTCCCGATTATCGGATTTTCCACTTTCACCGAGTTATTTTCTTCTGATGGACTGATGGCTTCCATTATTATGAAACAGTCATTATAAATAAAGTGTTAGGTGAAGATGAAAGAGCAGTCGTAAAAAGTTAGAACTCTGATTTTCTGGTGAGAATGGGGAAAAAATGGCCATAACTTTTTCCCCCATTCTGACCAGAAAATCAGATTTCTTACTTTTTACGACTACTCTTTCATCTTCACCTAACACTTCATCTATAATGGCTGTTTCATAATAATGGAAGACATCAGTCCATCAGAAGAAAATGAAATAATGGCAAAGCCGGGAGCGACACTAAATTCTGAAAAAGCAGAATTCCTGTTCTCTAGTTTCATAATTATTTTCACTTCAGCAGCTTAATGAGTTATTATCAAAATACACAGAACAACGTGTATTTCGGCACTAACACAGAAAGCTAGTATTTGGCAATTTATAGGCCATTTTACACATATAGACAAATCGCTTTAACCATTTGTGACTCAATAACTCCGAATTGAAAAATATTTACTCACATGTTAGAATATATCATTTAAAGCATACAAAAAAATAATTAAAAAAAAATATAACATAAAAAAATATATTGACTGACTAAAAGGCATTTTTTTTTTTTTTTTTTGCACCTGCAATAAAACATAAAATTAGATACTTCTCATAAATATTTTAAATTTTCTAATACAAAATTGTAAAGTTTACGCACTTAACTTCGTAAAAAATCTATTTTTGAACATCTCCAGCCTTTTTAATTTGATAAAATTTATGAAATTCATTTAATAATAAAGATGTGAAACTGATAAAATGATAAATATAATTTTGGCATGAAAAATTAACTCAGTATCGCCGTCTGTTGAGAATTATAACAACAATTTATATTAACTGTTGTGTTGGAAGACAGCTGCAAGAAATAAAATTGACTTTTAAAGCACACTGAATAATTAACATTGATTTTTGTGTATATTGCAGATATGCAAGGCAGTGATATAAATGGTTAATGTGTAAATTTACGCATTTATGAGTGTGATTTTTCCATCTTTCTATGTGCGAGGTTGTGATGACCTCAAAAGTAAAGACCTCAATCGGGTTTTAAGCTTGAAATTAATATTTTTATACATTGTAGATTTCTGAGGTATAATCACATTAATTTAATATGTGGTCATTATATATTTTTAAAGACGAACGGCTTATATGTCCAAGACGTGGAGTAAGCTTAGGGTCCTGTGAATTTATGGACATTTTTATGTAAAGAATTTCCTAGAATTGTTCAGGTTCAACTGGATAGGTAAAACCTATAGCAGTTTTTTTTCTGTATACTTATATAATGTATTTAATATTGTGGAATGACCAGGGAATGCATCAGTAAATGCGTGTAACAAGAGATCAAGAGATGTGTGATTTTTTCATTTTTTATCATATTAAATTTATGAATATAATGTGCATGTACGTTTTTAGCACAGATGTTTATTAGCTGTTTTTGAAATATGCTAATTAATTTTAGTTTAGCCAGGAAGTGACTTGTTACTTACCAAACGGGTATTATTTTAGTATATATTTTTTATTATCGTAATTCTTGTTTTTTATGTCTCGTAAATAAATTGCAAATAATTGTTTTTTTATGATAATTCCTTTCTTATTCCATTAAATATGTCTTAGCTTTTTCATAAGACGTAAGGCAACTAAATGCTCAGAACGCAGTTAACTTTAATGTTAATTTTTAAAAGTTAATTAATGTTAATTAACTATTAATATACCTTAACTATTTAATTACTCTCATTAAACTACGCCAAGAAGAACGATTGCAACTTATTCCTATTCGAAATACATGTTATTATCAACACCCAACGGTTTAGGGTTGTGATACTGACCCTTGCCTTTTTTGTCTGATGATGAAAGTTAATTAATTAGACCAGGAAACCAACTTTAATTAGGGAGTTCTATAACGCACCAGCAAGTATTGTGTACTTTAACAATATGAAAGAATTTAGCAGCGATTGCCCAATTTTCATGACAGTTACAGCCTTGAAAATCAAAGTAGCAGAGGAAAAAGAAAAGAAAACGTTAGGTAGAAAAATAAACTTTTTTTTTAGATCCTGATGAAATGTTTACTCTTGCCAAACTTATGGATGAACATTCATTAAAAAAGTAAATCATACAAATGAAATGTATAACTTCCTTTGGTTAAAGTTGCTCAATAAAAATATATTTATTCGCGTGAAGTGACTTGCTGTTGCATACATTTCAGAGGCTTTTTAATAGAAATATTCAACATATTTCTGCTTTAAACGTATTCTAATATATTTAGTTTTCGATATTTAAAAATAGAACTTTATTTTCTTCCGTCCAATGATAGGAAAATAATATGTAAATACCTTTATTATAAATTAAACAGGAAGAAGCTCAAATATTTATTTCCCGAGGTCAATTTCTCAGATGAAAATATATTCTAGTCATGAAGTTTGAATTCAATTTTTCCTGACATATATTTTTAATACATTCAAAATATTAAACAGATTTAATCATAAATTGACGTCAATAAGGAAAATGTCTAGAAGAATTTAAAATGTTCCCGAAATATATTTCATCTTGTACTTTAAATTCATTGAAGAAATATGTTGAAAGATTGGGAAAAGTTCACTAATGTTCTAACAACGTGTTTTTAATATTTATGATCCCTGTCTGAAATGAAACGCTTTATGTACTTTTTATTTATATCTGTCAGTAATTTAAAGAAAAAAACCGGTTAGAAGAATAGGAGAAATATAATAAAAAGTGGAAAGTTATATGATAAATTAATTAATAATCATTTAATTAATTTTAATTTGGTTTATTCCTTAATCCAGGCGTTAACTTTGTTAACGTTTTTTTGGAATTCCTCTATCGTCGATTTATTCTGTCAAGCTGTTAAAATAACGGACCAGATGCCATTACTAAATAGTCATTCAGAGCTAATATTGTGTTGAGGTGGGATGTGCTCCAAGTAGTTCAATTAGAAGAGTGCTGACATCTGAAGCCAAACCTTCTGGGTTCGAGACTCGGACTGGATACATTTTTGCTCGGAAGGAAGCATTAATACTTATTTAAATCATAATGCTTAACGTACAAGTTTATCAAATGCAAGAATAATTTAATTATTTAAAACACTTTCCACTGAATGAAAAAAAAATATCTGACCTTCATTTCAAGATTTGCATAATCAACCTGGTTAAAAAAAAATTTTTGGTAATTACATATCGCATTCAAACGGTAAAGAAGATCCATAGCATGAAATTATATCTTTTGCTTCGTATTTTCATGTGACGATAATGCCATACGTTGCTGAGCAAATTATGGCGGTCAGAGACTCCAGACTAACTCAGATGGCAGAACGGTAGCAGGGGTAGAGATCTGCACCGGCCAAAATTTCCAGGCCCGGGCCCAGCCCGACTCATAGAAAAAGAATCAGCCCGGCCCGGCCCGAAAGAGTTTCTACAAAACATTGATTTTTATGTCGATTTGGTTAAGAATTTGTCTCGTACGAGTTCTGATCAAAAATATTGATCTTAACTATTTTTTTCATGTTTATAATCTTCATTATTACAGGAAGTGCCGCAGGCTGCAATATTAATTATTTTAATGAACCTCTATTTCTTGCATGTAAATGGTTCAGTTATCATTACTACTGTTAATCCATATTCCATGTATCGAAGTGTTAAAAATCTGAAAAATGCTATACAGTAAAATTCTTCTTGGACGGAATTGCATAGAAAAAATATGCGTTATAGACAATTTCCCTTATTAGCAAGTGTAAATGTAATATATATATACTTTTCTTATGTATTAGTATATTAATTTTGCATCGATCAGCACGTTTTCCAGTTTAAAACAGGATTCTGTCATAGGCAGACTTTTTCACACGTTTTACTATATTTTAATTTAGCTATATTTTAATAAGCATAGAAATATACTATTCTATTGAAATAATAAATTTTAATCTTTAAGTGAAGAATAAAAAATTTATGTATGCGATTTAAAAATTTATGTATTTTTTGCACAAATTTTTGGGCTAGGCCAAATTTTACAGATCTTTGAAAGGACAATGAAAAAGTAAATGTATAAAATAAATGAAAAAGTAATAGACTTGCGAGCTTAAAATCACTTTTTTCTCGAAAGGTATTGTTTAGCGCTTTCAAAATATTAAGAAGTATTAATCTCACTTGGACGTCAATAGGGACCATACAAGGAGAATAGTAAACGCCATAACTTGTCATTTTGACTGAGAAACGTAATCTATCAGAATTCTCGTATATGAAATTTATTCGCGAAATATGTTGAAATATTTGGGAAAGTTTATTAATATTCTAACAACGCGTGTTTTAATATTTATGTCTTTTTGCAGAGATGAAACATTTTATATTCACTTTTATTTATACGTTACAATGTTTTCATGAACAAATATAACTATGAGAATGAATGAAAAGTAGAATAAAAAAATAATAATAACAATAATAATGCTTAAACTACCGTCAAATTATAAAAGTATGTTTGTTTCGATATTAATAATGTTACGTCATTTTAAAGTTCTTGATTATAAAATTATGTCATCAAATCACTTATTGTCATTAAACTAAGGTTTTAACATGCTAAAAGGAAACTAGTATGTTGTGGCCATCACAAAACTTTCTTCTATATAAATCACGTCAATTAAATCATTTAAATAGTATAAGAAATTACATCAATTTAGCACCAATTCATATCAAAGAATATCTGAATTTGAAGTTGGGTGAAAATTCGTGCATTAGTTCTAGAGATAGAGCTATAGCGGAAATACTGAAAAATGTAGCATAGTAGCGCCACCTGTCGAGCGATTTACACCAAAACATAAATAACACTAATTGGAGAGCTGAGTGGATGAATATGTTATGCTACATTTTCTAATTTTTTTTTAATCTTTTGGATGAAAGAGTTATGAGGTATCCTATCACATGGTAAAGCTAAAATACTAAGATTCTATTTAGTCTTGAAGATTTAAGACATTATTCATTAATATTTAATATTTTAATGTTTAATAATGTCAATAATATTAATAAATTTTAATATTTGAAAATTAAATATGAACAAGTTATTCTGAGAGAGTTTAGTAACATACCTGTTAATATTTTAAACACATGGTATCAAACAGAAAATAAATCATTAAAATTTACAGCAAAAAGTTTCACTTCAAATTTCTTCAAATGTAATTTTTGTTACTTAACGTGTTCTTCCACTTAGCTCTTCAATTGATATCAAGGTATACCTGAATCCGAAGTTTGATGAAAATTCGTGCATTAGTTATCGAGATAGAGCTATGGTGGGAATTCTGAAAAATGCAACATAGCAGCGCCACCTGTTGAGCGATTTGCACCAAAATAAAACAGCACTAACGCATATCAAGCTCCTACCTGAATCTGAAGTTTGTTGAAAATCCAATCATTAGTTCTTGAGATAGAGATATTGCGAAAATTTGCAAATAATGCAGCCTAGCAGCGCCACCTGTTGAGTGATTTACACCAAAATCTATAAAACGTTAGTTCATGTCAAGGATACCTGAATCTGAAGTTTGAGGAAAATTCGTGCATTAGTTATTGAGACAGAACTATGGTGGAATTTTTTAAAAATGCTGCATAGCTGCGCCACCTGTTGAGGGATTTGCACCAAAATCTATAAAACGTTAGTTCATGTCAAGGATACCTGAATCTGAAGTTTGAGGAAAATTCGTGCATTAGTTATTGAGACAGAACCATGGTGGAAAATTTAAAAAATGCTGCATAGCAGCGCCACCTGTTGAGTGATTTAGACCAAAATCTATAAAACGTTAGTTCATGTCAAGGATACCTGAATCTGAAGTTTGAGGAAAATTCGTGCATTAGTTATTGAGACAGAACTATTGTGGAAATTTTGAAAAATGCTGCAGCAGCGTAACATGTTGAGCGATTTACACCAAAAACTAAACAGCACTAATTCATATCCAGGTATACCTCAATCTGAAGTTCCAAGCATTAGTTCTTGAAAATCCAAGCATTAGTTCTTGAGATAGAGCTATTTCAGAAATTACAAAAAATGCAGCATAGGAGAGCCATCTGTTGAGCGATTTACACCACAAAGTATAAAACATCAATTCATGTCAAGGACTAACTGAATCTGAAGTTTGATGAAAATCCGTGCATTTGTTCTGGAGATTGAGCTATTGTGGAAATCGGGAAAAATGTTGCATAACAGCGTCACCTGTTGAGCGATTTACACCAAAAACTAATCAGTACCAATTTATATCAGGGGCTAACTGAATATAATTTTTTATTAAATTCCGAGCATTAGTTCTTGAGATAGAGCGCCCACAAAATTTGTGTCACATACAGACAGACAGACAGACTCACAGACTCACAGACAGACATTTTGTAAAAACATGTTTTTCGGAATCTCTGACCCCTAAAACGTGTAAATCCGTCGAAAACTGAAAGTCGAAAATTTTCACGAATCCAATACTTTCTTCTTGTAAATATAGAAGAAAGTAAAATCGCGCGTTTAAATGTTTATAAGGACCGTTAAATAAATAAATCTACATGTTTCGTACACACAATCATCAACTTTTTTTATGATCAACATTGCTAAAAGTACTATTTCCTCAAAAAAAAAAAAAAAATGCTTTTGCGTATTTTCTTTTTTTACATTTAGCGTGTAATCCCAGCAAACACACGATTTCTGCCCGCATAGCGGTTTCGTCGCGGTCAACGTGAATTAAGGCCATTTGTAGCCAAACAATACTGTACCGTAAGTGACGCGCCGCTAAATACTGTAGCTATCGCGGAAAAGATTGCGGATCGGCTGCGAAAAAACTGTTGCGTTTATTTTGCCGGCAAATAATTGAGGGCCGGTTGCTGGCAAACATGTAATGGTCCATCATCATTTAGAAAGTAGAGGGCTAATATTACCTAGATTGCATATTTATTTAAATAGAGGAAATGTATTTTCTTCTTCTTTTTTTCTTTAAGTAAGCTTAATTATTTTAAATGTGGGTTTTAGTAAAAATATAGATACCTCATGATTTATATTTAAAGCAGTAAAATAAATTAGTTATTTTTATTGAGTTTTAAAATATTTTTATAAATAATAAAATAATATTTCCAAAATATGCTTCGATATCTTTGCATGGATATATTTTTATTGTCTCGCTAAAAACAATGAATGTATTATTTTTCAATTTCTATTGATTTTAATTGCTGAAATAAACAGAATACAAATTCATAGTAAACACATTTGAATCGGAACAACATAAAATATTTAATTACAGTAAGATGCATCCATTGGAAATGCATATTCAGAGTTCGTATGCATCAGGGGATTCAGGGGATTTTAGGTGTTTTAGTACCAGAAATTTCGTAATGTACTGGTCGCTATATCTGAAGCTAGAGAATTTTTCATTAAATAAAGCAAATATTTCTTTACGAAAATTCTGATAAAATGTCCTTGAAGCGTACGAACCTTGATATTATACAAAACATCTAGAGAAATTTAATAATAAGTGTGAATTTATTTATATATTTTTTTTCAAGTTCCATGAAAAAGAAAAGATATTTTTCATAAACAAAAGAAAAAAATATCAGTTTAATTGTTCGAGCAAGCAGTTATTGTTGAACGTGAGAGAGTTAAAAAAAAACGGAAATTAAGCTATTTCTGAAACATAAAATTTTAATAGCATTTGAAATATATTTTCCTAAAAAGTAAAATATTTGGAAAATAAATTTAAAGTTCTGAATTCAGTATAAAGGAAAAAATAAACCTTTTCTAAATTAAATTCCTAGTAATTTAGGTATATTTATGTGTTTTATTATCAACATTTTACTAATAAAATTTACAGATAAAGGCATACATTGTTTTCCATATGTATAAAAATAGTAAACTTAAACTCAATGTTAGACACATGAAAACCGATGTTAAATAAAGCGATAGGATTGCAGAATAAATTATATTGTTTTACTATCATTATTATTATCATTATTATATATTATTATCTGGGTTCGTCTCACGGTCTTTACTCATTTTCATTCAAATGAAAAATTAATTATCATAAAATTTCGAACATGTTTGATTGGGTGTTCTTTTGCTTGTACCAAAAAAGGAGAAATGCTATTCAATTTTTCTTGCATCTTAATAAGAATATATTTAAATTTATGTTGCACGTATATTCATAAAGATATAAGGTTTTCTTTTAAAAAACGGAGATATTTACGCATGTTTAAAAGCGTGGATAGAAGTACCTCAACAACAGATAAATTCTGCTTAGCGTTAGGCGAAAGTGATGTTTTTCAATTTATTGAAAAAACTGCGACAATATCGTTAGCGATCTGGAAGTGGATGTGAATGAATGCAACATAGGATTCATAATTAAGTTAATTATGAAAATAGGACAATTAGATGGAGAAGTCAAAGATTATCAGCCAGAACCAGGAACTCTAAAATTTATAAAACCAAAAGTATTAATAAGATTTTCTTGTGAAAAGGAGAAGAAAGAGGACAAATACTAGGATCTTTATCAAAATCTTGAAAAGAAGTATCTAAGAATAACTTTCTTGATAAATATGGAGATCTTTATAACGACAGTACTATTCACCACTCAGCAAAAACCTCGATAAAGAGAGAAATTCACTCAACGTCAGACAGATTTTTTACCATCTTACAAATCGAGAAATATATGTCGAATTAAAATAGAAGACTCTATGTTACTGTCATTATATGTAACAAAAAGTAGCAAGAAATTACATAGATACCTACCTTTTCAGTCAACAAAACGCAATAATCGAACTCTGATAAAAGCGTAGGATATATTGATCATCGATTAATGAATAGCTCAAACAAAGGGCATAAATATTAAACGAATTATGATAATTGAGGGGCTCACAGCCATGGTAGACCAAGTCCATTTCGAAAACAAATGAGATAGTCCATTTAGATGGTGCATAAAATCTGTTTTATCTACTCCCACAGTGAACCAAGATTTCAGATACTTTCTTACACTTGTTATCTGTTTAAAAACTTGATTTACTGTGGGGGTTGGTAAAAGAGATTTTATGCACATTCTAAATGGACTATCTCATTTTTTTTCAAAATGGACTTGGTATGCCATGGCTGTGAGACCCTCAATTAACCGATCACCCACTGTACTAAAAAAATATTTGTATAGCAAAATGTTCGAATTTCATTAGAAATACACACTTTACGTGGAATATAAATATTTTCTTATTTCATTAGCAGAAGAACTGACATAGCGGCCAATTTGACTGGCACCAAATAGATGATTGGAGCAGATTTTTTTTTTCATAAAATAGGTTAAATATAAACTATTCAGTCGAACAGTTTAGGCATACGTTAAATAAATAAGTTTAGAAAGTTTTAAATTGAAATTTTGATGTGAAATATTTTTAGAAAACTTGAGTAAATTTTCCGCCCATTCTAGTGTTAATCTAAAAAAAGTATTTTGGTAATTATATAAATCTTTTTAAAATAGAAGATGAGCATGGAGTGAAATAAAAAAAATATATTTCACTGAAATTCTACCGCCACCTTCTCGTGGAAAAAAAAAAAAAAAAAAAAAAAAAAAAAAAAAAAAAAAAAAACATTTTATGAACGAAGAAATTTTTATTTTAAAAAATTAGAATCTTCGCCATTTAAATAAATGCACGTAGAAATAAATGCTATTTAAATAAATCCTATAGAAAAGAAAAGGCTTTAAAATTATAGATTTTTTCACGCTTTTAAAAACAGAACTTTTATTTCATTTTATTTGTTTTTATTTTTTTTAGATTCTCTTAAAAATGTTAAACTACCATACCTTTGCCCAGTACTACGATTAATCAAAAATAATTTAAAACGTGGTCAATAATCTTTATATAAATGAGTAATATACCAATATTTTTTTCTGATATTTGTATAGGAACTTGTATATTTTATTTCTAAAGAACATTGAAAAAGTCAGTAATGCGTAAAATGTAATAATGAATTTTTTAGTTATGCAAATAGATTATTAAAGTCATTTTAGTTATTTTTGCCCTGTATTATACAGGAAATATTACTACACGATAAAAGCATAAAGAATTAGTAAAAGAAAAGCTTATTTTTTAAGCTGAAGGTGTTTGAAAAATCAAAATATTGAACCTTGTTACTACGTATATATGTTTTAATTTTAAGGGAAACTATATCTCTAACCTAATCGTAACTAAAATGCTATTAAACTGTGAATGCAGGATGACAGATATCAACACATTCTTTTTATTGTCAACATGTAGCTTGGAAAATGATTCATATTCAGTCAATGTGATTCCGCTATATCCCATTTTGTGAACAGATGCAAAATACTAAAAAATCGGCCACGGTGATTTTACAGAGATCATGACGCAGCGAATTCTAAAAATCATCTTTTATTCACCATTATGACTGTGGCCATTCTGATGTCACACAGTCGACGCATTTACTGATTATGCTATTTTGACCAGTCCCAGCGTCTCAGATAAATTAAATTTTCGCGTTATTTTAGAACATGAATAAACACGAAAAGACAATCCAATGGCTGTAATACACATTCGAATTGGTTGAGTACATTTGGAATAATACAATAATTCAACTTGCCCATAGATAAAGAACTCTATTAAACGTAATACAATTTAGATGCCACAATACAGATGTATGAAAGTGAGATTTATATACCAAAATGAATTATCTCTGTTAAAAAAACGCACTAAAATATTGTTACACATTTTGTTTCAATCAAAGAAATCGCTCATTATGAATCATTATATCAGCCCAGGGGTTTCCAAACTTTTAGACTGACACACCATTAAATCGAAATTTATATTTCTGCCGACCATTAGGTAACAAAGGTAACGTAGGCATTATACAATAAAATATAAAACTTTGTTATTTGAATACATAATGACTCTCTTTCGTATACTATATGTATTTCATTATTCTTTTTGGTGTAGCTTGTGAGGAATAAAATATGTACATATGACTTAAAAATGATCTGTTAAGTTTATAAGTTAAAGCCATTTTAACCAAACTCGGTACGAAAGGTAATGTGTTCTATAAACTGAGTACCCAGGTTCGATACCTCTGTATAAATAATATACAAAATGCCAAAAAAATATTTGAAGCAAAAAGACGGAGGGAATACGAAAAATTATTATTTACTATCCTGCGCTGATGTGTTGTTGGCTGACATGTATATACTACATTGTATTAATTATGTTGTATTATATCA
Source organism: Maratus speciosus (assembly GCA_963932465.1). Lineage (NCBI taxonomy): Eukaryota > Metazoa > Arthropoda > Arachnida > Araneae > Salticidae > Maratus > Maratus speciosus. Next base: position 336,956,815 of record OZ010789.1, read on the forward strand.
CTGAAACAAGGAAAGGTCATGTTTAAGCAAATATACCTTCTATTTGTCTGGTTGAATATTTTCTAATTTTAAACATGATTGATTTAATACTTAACCCTTAAATGCCTGGTGTTGTTTATCGGCAACATACCCAATTTAGGCTCTAAAATACTATTAGAATAATATTGAAGCTATAATGCCTAATGTTGCCAATAAAATACATTCTGAAAATATTAAATCGTTTTTCAACATGTAGATGATAACATTTGTGCTGTTTAAGAATAAAGATAGATTTATTTTTTCAATTGTTGCTACTTGTTATTTTTGTTTTGTTTGGAAGCTTGCGAAATACCCTATTTTGTTCTGCAGTGAGCAAGTAAAATTTATTTCTTATTATAGTTCCTAAAATTCTTGTGTGTTTAATATTATAGAATTTTATCAAGAAAAATTATTTTTTCAATTAAAGACCAGTATTGCCGATTAGTAACAAACGTTTTTTTAGCCGTAAACCATACTTAAAACAAATTAGGATTTTTTAAAGTATTTTTCCCATGATTTATTTAAAAAATGAAAGCCGAGAAACATTATTACAATGATTTTTGAAAAATCAGCATTTAAGGGTTAAGTTATTACTGAACTTGGTTTTCATTTAAACTGGAAGAGGAAAATGCATTCTTACATAAATAAGTCGTAGTGATACGAAATTTTACAACTTTTGAAAAAATCAGTGGCTATCCCGTTTATCTTAAAAAACAAAACTGTTAATCATTCATCCTTTTAAAATGTTTTCAAGAAATTCAACAAGCAATTTCAAATAAGCTCTTTTTTTCTTTCGTCAGTGTCGACTAAAGGATATTTTAATGAGTGATTTCGAAGCTGGTTCACTCTTAGGGACCTGTGGCCAATCCTTATATCCACGGTGCAGAAAATATGGAGAATTAAAATGGTTAGCGGATTACTGAGCTACTAGAAAAAGGGGCAAGGAAGGGGCAAGTTAGTGATAGAACAGGAAGCAATGGGAAAAATGAGCTCAAAGAAAAAGGAAGCACAAATGCTGATAGAAAGTTTAACTACAGCAGTTTTAATGCATCTTAATGAAAAAGGGATGTCATTTAAAAAAAAAATATTTTAAATTTTTATGGTACATAGACATTAAATCTGCTAGAAAGCATGAGCAATGTTCATTTATAGCACTCATCAATTCAAGATTTGTTCGTACTACTGCATTTCCACCAATAAAATTATATAAGAATATAATTTAAGATATTATTTCCGTATTTATCAACCAAACAATAAGACGAAATATCACGGTGCTATCCTTAGTATAAGGCTTATTTTTATAAATATATCCTTAACATAAGATATAGTCACCGGATTCCCGAATTTTTAAACTTCTCCTTATAAGTCCTGCAATCTTTATTCGAATAAAGTAGTAAATAAGGCATGTATTTTCTCTATTAAAACTTATTACGCTCTAATATTCGGATTATTGTGCAAATATAGTATAAAAAAACCTATAATAGAAATTTAAGATCCCTTCAGAAATGGGTGTAGTATACGTAGCTTAAATATTTTCTCCTTTATTCAATAAGTCAAGAAAAGTTCTATAAATTTTTATAAAAAATATAATATTTTCAATGACATTATTACTGAACTGACAGAATACGCGTCTCCGACCCTTGTAATAGAATTAGAACACGCTATTTAACATTATTTGAAGATATACATGACATTTTTTGTCTTTTTTAAACATACACTTAATTCACACCTTATAATTTTTTTAATTAAAAAAATATAGATACATTATGCCTTTTTTAAAAACTTTAATATCAATACTGTTACTACTAATTAAAAAAAGTAAGACGATCACTGTAAATTATATTGTATTCTTGGACTTTTCCTTCTTAATATCGATGTTTTCAACAATTGAACATTTTATTATTTTACTCTGTCTTGTTTGCTAAAAAAATAATTACAGTACATTTTGAATTGAATTACATTTCTCATTCTTGATCCTGTCTTGAACGATTTTCTTTCTTTCTTTATAATTATACTTACACTTAAGTAGTTTAGACTACTATTAAATTTCTTCTCTCTTATGGCTCCTTACGTTTTGGAGATACCTCTACTCTCAAACAATATGTAAAGTTGGGTTAACAAGGAAACTCATAAAATACCCAAACTGTTCAATCAAGTCCATAATGAAAGACACACACATATATATATATATATATATATAATTTGTTTTGTTGTGGGCTGATAAAAGTATGGGGAGATCAAAGCATTCGTTTACATGTAGAACCTGAAAGATCATATTTTACTTATTTCCACTCCTTTTAGAATAGAAGTTTTCCGTGGAAAAACGGACGCTTCCCAACCAGCACTTTTACTCGAGCCGTAGTTTGGGAAAGCCTGAATTAGTGGATATAAAACAACAGTTTTCGAACTATAAATTAACGGTTTAGAGTAAACACGCATTAGGATACATTTTCTTAAAAATGTCTTATTTAATAGATGAAAGGGTTATGAGGTATTCTGTCAAATAGAAAAGATAAAAGACTAACAATGTAATTAGTTTAGGTGATTTGAGCTATCAATATATTATATATAGCATATATATATCGATATACAGTAAAACCTCCCTAAAGCGACCACGTTCCGTTCCAATAAAAATTGGTCGCTCCGAGAGGTAGTCTCTTAATGGAGTTCATGTTTAAATCTAGATTTTAATTGTTGAAAAAAGATAACAATTAATGATACTAAAATTTATTTTTCACATTAGGAAAAAATATGAAAATTTAAGTATAAAAACAAAAGTTAATTACATATGTTAATTAGTGCTGAGCTTAAAAAATTAATACATTGACGTTTATTTTGATTTTACGGTTTTATCTTCTACAACTTTAATTTCCAAATCCTTTCAAAGTTCACTAAATAAATGCAAATTTTTTTTTTGGACGGGAACAAATTACGAAGATTTCGTTAATTTATCTATTTCTTTGAGAGTTTCATGACAGAATAGAACAGAGGAGTTTATTGACAGTTATCCTTAATTTGTCATCAGCGTTAAATTCATTGCCTAAAAAGGCGCAAAGGTGTTTAAATACTTAAAAGTTTCCGGATTAAATAAAAATTATAAACTTAATTTAGAAGTTTGATGAATAATGCGCTTTCCTGAATTATTATTCAAATACACTGGTTTCCAAAAATTAAGGAAAAATCACAAAAAGAGCGATAACTCGTTTAAAAATTAACATATCCGTATGAAATTTGGATATGTTGTTAACTAAAAGATTCTGATTAAAATTACAAAATGCAAATTAGTGGCGCTGCAATTGGATTGCGTCATCTGTGCGGAGCATAAAAATGCATGCTAGAGAGTACGGCTGCTGGTGTGGCTGTGATTATGAGATAAGAAAACTGAGATAGCCGATTCATTAGTATAACCTCGAGGTATCATTTGTCCGCATAACTGCGATATAGAGCTATTGGAAGATTGGATGTAGGCCAAAGTCAGACAGAGGTGGCCAGATGGCTAAATGTGAGTCCTTCTGTTGCTCATAGGCTTTGGCAACAATTTCAAACCACTGGTTCGGCCACCTGAAGGTTCAACGAAGGACGAGCAAGAGCTACGACAAGCACCGATGACCGATATTTGCGGTTATGTGTACGAAGGAATAGAACAGCAACCCCCTCTTATCTTAAATCCGTCCTTGCTGCAGCCACTGTAAGGTTGGTATCAACGTCTACTGTACGTAGAAAGCTTCATGAAGGTGGGCTTTACTCGATGCGACCAGATATTTGTGTGCCGCTCACCTCACGTCTCCGGAGGGAACGTTTAAGCGGGGCAAGTCAACATGTCGACTGGGCGGCTGATCAATGGAGGCGTGTTCTTGTCACAAATGAGTTCCAGTTTAGCCTCCAAAGCGTTAATAGGCATTGTTTGATTTGAAGAGAACAAGGAACACGTTATCATACATCAAAGATTCGTAAAAGAGATTCGTATGGAGGAGGCAGTGTCTGTGTTTGGGATGGTATCAATTTGGGCGGACGTACAGACCTCCATGTCTTTCCTCGTGGAACTGTGAATGCTCACGTCTATAGAGATGGCAGTCTTGATGCTTATGTGCACCCACATGCCGGTGCAATAGGTAATGATTTTCTGTTACAGGACAATAACCCAAGCAGCAAATAATCCCTGGCCGAACCTCCGCCGCATGTCCTAATCTGACTAATTTTCGCCCGGTCGACCTCATTTCCTGAGATCGGCAGTAAAGGCTTTTTGGCCGCACGGCAAACGATCTGAGGATCGTATGATCCTGATATGTTGTGCACAGATTTTTGACATATTGCCGACGTCTTTTTGACGTTCAGGCTGTTTTCTTGTTATTTTCTACCTCTCTCCCCCCCCCCCAAGTTTTTTGCCCTCTTGTTTTCGTGGTATGCTAGCTGTGGAAACCATACCTTTTAAAAGTAATTTATAAAGAAATATAACATTTATTTTCATGTGAATTATTAATCTAAGATTTTGAAATTATTTTTAAGTAATACACGTAAAAGTTATTTTTGATGAATATAAATTGCTTAGCAAATTTTCTACACAAATTAGCAAACTCTCATCTAAAAAAAAATAAATGACAGCCCGACAAATGTTACAAAATAAGTCTTATTATTAGAAGAAGTTTTTTTACTGTTTTTTTTTTATGAATTATGAATGGTCAGTCATACTTAAATAATATTTTGATAAGTAAAACGTAATGAAATACACTGTTGTACACTTTAAATACTAGGGTATAAAAACTAGGTTATTTTGGGCGATTTAAATGAATAAATTCAAATAAAGTATGTAGATAATAGCTAAAATTTTGAATATTAAATATTAAAACTATTATTTGCAATAAATGCGTTTTTAAAGCAAGGATAAATAATTGATGAGTTGAAATAATAAATTTAGCATCGCATTTTTAAGAGTCATGTTGACATATTTTATTATTATTATTATTATTATTATCAGAATAATTTCGAACATTAAAACTTTAATCAGGTCTAAACTAATAATACACTATGAATAAACTAAAATGTTTCACGTTTTCTGAAATGCATTTAATTTATAAAAGAAAGCATTATTTTATTTCCTGCCATGCATAAAAATTTATTGATAATAATTTTTCATAAATCCCGAAAAAATAATAATTAAATTCTCACATTCTAGGTTTTTCTTACCCCCCCCCCCCTTATTACAGTATTTGCAAGGTAAAAAGTATTCAGTATTTATATTATAAAATCTCGTTCAAGTAGGCTATTCCTTACGGTAATATTTCCAGTTTTCCATACTTTCCCTAATCCTAACTTAAAAAAAGAAACAAAAAAGAAAAAAACGCAAATAATTGTTTAATGTTTTAATTTTATTATTAAATATTCTTTATTATTAATTTATTCCTATTAATCATAAAAACAATCTAGTCTTTGCATTAAGTATATAATTCACTTTTTTCTATTTTTAAAGCAAATTTTTAAGTATGAGTAACTATTCGTAATTCAAAAAAAGGGTGCACACTCCTTCTAATTTCTAGAAATATTTGCGCTATATATCGAGCGATCGCTTATTTTTGAAAGGTGAAAAATTGCTAACTTCTGAAGAAAAAGCTTAGAAATTTATACTGACTCTCTCACTTTACATAACGTATCCTCGCATTCCCGTATCCCTTCTCTGTCTGGTTAAAAATGACCTTTCTTGCAACATAAAAAGGGAAACAAAATCTTGAGGGGTTTGATAAGGTGGGTGAGAAAGACCTTGAAAGGGAGTGGGCAGTCACGTGTTTCGGAAATACGCGCTGAAACTGCAGGGGGTATTGATGAGGGGTCGCACATTGTCGGGCATTAATCGCCCCAGGAATGCCGGCCGATGTTATTTTCTGAGTAAATATTAACATTTCAAATCTATCAGTTAGTGCGATCTCGTGCCGATACCAGCGTTGGACTACTGGAACAGACTATGATCTATTGACATCATAATAATGTCAGTGGGCGATTACCGGTATTTCGCCGATAATTCGGATAAACGGCCTAATTCATTTCGATATATTTTGCTGCCTGGGTTCACATATTAAAAGATTCTCTTCAGCACCAAACAATTCAACGCATGGAATGTCAAACGCAATCACTGGACTTGAATCCCATCGAGCATCTTTGGGATGCTTTAGGAAGATCTGTCTATGTGTCTCTGCTCCCAATCTCCCTCCTCAGACCCTTGCCACGATTACAACTGCTTTACAAGAGCAATGGCTCGCACTTCCCAGCGAACTTATCGATCGCATAATTGACAGTATCACACTTCGCTGTATGTCCTGTATTGCTTCTAGAAGTGATCATACTCCATATTAAAGGTACTTTTCCTATACCAAACTGAGACATTTATTTTGTTTATTTTATAATTGTATTAATTTCTGAAACACCACAATCGTCTGGTAATGTCTTTTAATGTTATTTTATACCTTACTATGTGTTGTAAATTGTGTCTCAGTTTTATTAAAATCTACTTGTAACATTTTGAGAAATTGCTACTTTTGTTGTTTTTCCTTAATTTTTGGAAACCAGTGTAAAATCTTCTTCAAGCGACCAGAAAAAAAGGGAATTTGTTTCATTTTCTTCAAAGAAATGGGTCGCTCATGGAGGGAGTTCAATTGGGGAGGTCTCTGAATAGAGGTAAAATTAGAATTGAGTCTATGGGAATAAATTTCGTTCCATAAAAAAATGATCGTTCAGGGAGGTGGTCGCACAGGGAGGTTTCACTGTCTTATATATATATATATACATATATATACATACTAGGGAGCTCTGCCCCCTGCAAGCTACGCTCGCCAACCCCCGGTCAGACACTGTAGAATCTAAAACCACGCTAATCTGATCGGTTTTAAAAAGATTAGAGAAGATTGAATTATACTGAAAAAACCTGTAGCGATTTCTCTGTAAACGGGTTTCCATTCAATTCCCTTTGATTGCAAAAATTAAAGGTATAATCAGTTGCTGTTAAGACATCGAATGGTTGTTTTCGTGTTTGGTTAAAGAAGATCAGTTAAACATTTGAAATGAAGCTAAAATAAAATGAATTCAGTAAACAGAGTCTTTGTCTCTCGGTATTTTTTAACAGCGTTATAAAACGATTGATATAATACAATTACTAAAATTTGCTGCTTTAACCCCTTCATGTGCGGTGGTTCATTTTTGGACCACTTAATTTAATTCTTAAATGCCATATTAGCATCAGAATATTGGGATGAAAATTTCCCTTTTATTAAGTAAGTGAACAAAAGCATTTTTGTATTTCGAAATTTGTTTGTAAATTCTGGTGCCATTCACTGATTTCAAGATTTTACGAATAGAAGTGCCTTGTCCGTCAAAGGGTTAAACGCATATTAATGTATTTATTATTTTAAAGTTTCCTTTCCCTTTTAATATTCACGTGTAAATATAATTTTCAGGACATAGTTTTCAAGATTTTAATGCCTTTAACACGTACTCATTTAATAGTAATTTTAAAGTTTTTTTTTCTGTTTTTAATAGTCACGTGAAAATAAATTTTTAAACGCTAGGAAATATTATTCTTTGCGCTGTTTTAGGTAGCTTTCTTTACAAAAAGCTACCTATTGCAGCCGTTCGGAGGAAAGCGATTTCAAAAAATTTTGGTATATTTTCATCGATCATGACCCCCAGACCCCAAAACCACCCTCCGTTCAAAATTGATATATATATATATATATATCAATATCAATATATATATATATATATATATATATATATATATGACCTATGTCACACTGTAACTCTCGTATTTATGAACCGATTTGGATGTAATTTGGTGTGTAGATAGTACATACCAATGTCTCGACCGAGTTCGTTGGCCAGCTTCATCCGTCATTTTGTTTCAAAATGGCGGCCATTTAAAATTTTTTAAAAATTTAAAAATTTGAAATGTGGTACCATAAAATTGAAAATGGAAAAATATTTTTTTCTTATGTATTTGATCTTTATACAAAGACTCCGTAGCAGTTTTTGTTTCGTCTATATCTTAAAAAATGGCTGAGTTATAGCATTTTGAATTTCTAGCGAAACTGACATTTTGAAACGTCCTGAATTTTGTCACGCGATAAAATGCGTATTTATGAACCGATTTGGATGTAACTTCGTTTATACATAGTACAGACCAATGTCTCGAATGAGTTCGTTGGCCAGCTTCATCCGCCATCTTGTTTAAAAATGGCGGCCATTTAAAATTTTAAGAAAAATTTAAATTTGAAATGTGGTAGCAAAAAATTGAAAATTGAAAAAATATTTTTTTCTTATGTGTTTGACCTTGATAAAAAGATTCGGGAGCAGTTTTTGTTTCGTCTATATCTTAAAAAATGGCTGAGTTATAGCATTTTGAATTTCTAGCGAAACTGACATTTTGAAACGTCCTGAATTTTGTCACGCGATAAAATGCGTATTTATGAACCGATTTGGATGTAACTTCGTTTATACATAGTACAGACCAATGTCTCGAATGAGTTCGTTGGCCAGCTTCATCCGCCATCTTGTTTAAAAATGGCGGCCATTTAAAATTTTAAGAAAAATTTAAATTTGAAATGTGGTAGCAAAAAATTGAAAATTGAAAAAATATTTTTTTCTTATGTGTTTGACCTTGATAAAAAGATTCGGGAGCAGTTTTTGTTTCGTCTATATCTTAAAAAATGGCTGAGTTATAGCATTTTGAATTTCTAGCGTGGCTGACATTTTGAAACGTCCTGATTTTTGCCACGTGATAACAAACGTATTTATGAACCGATTTGGATGTACCTTGGTGTGTACATAGTACATACAAATAACTCAACCGAGTTCGTTGACCAGCTTCATTCGCCATCTTGTTTCAAAATGGTGGCCATTTAAAAAAATTAAAAAATAAATAAATTTAAAATGAGATACCAAAAAATTGGAAAATGAAAAAGATTTTTTTTGTATGTGTTTGACCTTAATACAAAGATTCCGGAACAGGTTTTGTTTCGTCTACATCTAAAAAAATGGCTGAGTTATAACATTTTGAATTTCTATTGTGGCTGACATTTTAAAACGACCTGATTTTTGTCACGCGATAACAGGCGTATTTATAAACCGATTTGAATGTAACTTGGTGTGTACATAGTACATACAAATAACTCAACCGAGTTCGTTGACCAGCTTCATTCGCCATCTTGTTTCAAAATGGTGGACATTTAAAAAAATTAAAATGAGATACCAAAAAATTGGAAAATGAAAAAGATTTTTTTGTATGTGTTTGACCTTCATACAAAGATTCCGGAACAGGTTTTGTTTCGTCTACATCTAAAACTAGTATGTTGTGGCCATCACAAAACTTTCTTCTATATAAATCACGTCAATTAAATCATTTAAATAGTAAAATAAATTACATCAATTTATTCATATAAAAGTATACCTGAATTTGAAATTTGATGAAAATTCGTGCATTAGTTATTGAAATAGAGCTGTAGGAGAAATTTTGAAAAATGTAGCATAGCAGTGCCACCTGCTGAGCGATTTGCATCAAAACACAAACAATACTAATTCATATACCGGAATCGCCAAAACACAAACAGTACTATTTCGTATACCGGAATCTGAAGTTGGATGAAAATCCGTGTATTAGTTCTGGAGCTAAAGCTAATGTGGAAATCACAAAAAATGGAGCACAGCAGCGCCACCTGTTGAGCGATTTTTACCAAAAGATACAAAACATCAATTCATGTCAAGAACTAACTGAATCTGAATTTTGATGAAAATCCGTGCATTAGTTCTGGACATTGAGCTATTGTGGAAGTCGAGAAAAACGCTGCATAGCAGCGACACCTGTTGAGCGATTTACAGCAAAACATAAACAGCACTAATTCATATCCAGGTATACCTGAATCTGAAGTTTGTTGAAAACCCGAGCATAAGTTCTTGAGATAGAGCTATCGCGGAAATCACAAAAATGCAGCATAGCAGCGCCACCTGTTGAGCGATTTACACCACGAGGTGCAAAACGTCAACTCATGTCAAGCACCAACAGAATCTGAAGTTTGATGAAAATCCGTGCATTATTTCTTGAGATAGAGCTATTACGAAAATCGTGTAAATGCTGCAAAATGCAGCATAGCAGCGCCATCTGTTGGCCGATTTGTACCAAAACCTTACCAGCACCAACTCATATCAAGGATTACCTAAATCTGAAGTTTGATGAAAATCCGTGCATTAGTTCTTGAGATAGAGCTAGTGAAGAAATCGCGGAAAATGCAGCATAGCAGCGCCACCTGTTGAGCGATTTACACCAAAAACTAATCAGCATCAATTTGTATTAGGGACTAACTTAATAAAAATTTTTATTAAATTCCGTGCATTAGTTCTTGAGACAGAGCGCCCACAAAATTTGTGTCTTATACACACAGACAGACAGACAGACACACAGAGTCACAGACAGACATTTTGTAAAAACATGTTTTTTGGAATCTCTGACCCCTAAAACGTGTAAATCCGTCGAAATCCGAAAGTCGAAAATTTTCATGAATCCAATACTTTCTTCTTGTAAAGATAGAAGAAAGTAAAAATGGCTGAGTTATAACATTTTGAATTTCTATTGTGGCTGACATTTTAAAACGACCTGATTTTTGTCACGCGATAACAGGCGTATTTATGAACCGATTTGAATGTAACTTGGTCTGTACATAGTACATACCAATGTCTCGACCGAGTTCGTTGGCCAGCTTCATTCGCCATCTTGTTTCAAAAGGGTTGCCATTTTTAAAAAAAATGTAATTTAAAATTTAAAATGAGGTATTAAAAAATTGGAAAATGAAAAAGATTTTTTTTATGTGTTTGGCCTTGATACAAAGATTCTGGAGCAGTTTTTGTTTCGGAAAATTTGTTCTTTTGTTTATATCTTAAAAAGTGGTTGAATTATAGCACTTTGAATTTCTATCATGGCTAACACTTTGAAACGATCTTGTATTTGTCACGCGATACCACACTTATTCGCCTATTTCTATAGAAGAAGGCATGTGGATAGTATACATCAATATCTCGACCAAGTTCGCTGGCCAGCTTCATCAGCCATCTTGTTTCAAAATGGTGGCCATTAAATTAAAAAAAAAATTATATTTAAAGTGAGGTGCAAAAAAATTAGAAATTGAAAAAGGTTTCTTTCTTAAGTATTTGACCTTGATATAAGGATTCAGGAGCAATTTTTTGTTTGTCTTTATCTTAAAAATGGCTCAAATATAGCAGTTTCAATTTCTAATGTGGGTGACATTTTGAAAAATCTGATTTTTTGCCTGCGACAGCACTCGTATATATCAAGCGATTCCGATATGAGTGAGCATGTGCACAGCAATTACTAAGGTCTCGACCAAGTTCACTGGTTAGCCTCATCTACCATGTTGTCTTAAAATGGCAGGCACTTTAAGAAATCGCCGAATTTGGCAGCCAAATATAAGTGACTTTAAATAAAAGCAGCTTGGATAAAGCTGACTAATTTCGCGAAATTCTCATTCATAATGATTTAGTATTGATAAAAATTAGTATTGAATCTCCTACATTCGGTTTCCACTTAATTGAGCTTCGTGTGTTTGAATAATATAAGTTGGCTTTTTAAAAATAAGGAATATGAAAGCTACCTCTTCCTCCCGGCACTGGCCGGAAGGACTTTTTAAAATTGAAAACAATCTCTATAATAATAGCCTAAGCCATGTGACTATAATCAACAGCTCCAGGCGGATCCCATCGCTTTTTATATTCCAGGCGGCCATTTTGGTACTTTAATGTTAGCCAGCCACAGGGGTGATAAGTCGCCGAATATTATTCTATCCCCATTATTTCGTTTATATTATAATAGTCCAAGTCGTGTAACTGCCATTAACAACGGACTGATTTCTTCGCTTTTCATAAGAAAGGTTTCCATTTTGATTAAAGAATCAAAATTATTTGTTCGAATAAAACTACATAAAAGTTGCCATGATCACAAAGAATTCCTGGTACTTTTATGTTAGCCGGGTGAAAATCTCGCCAATAGCTTTTTTTTTAACTCGCCAGTTAGCATTTTTTTTATTTTTCGAGTGGTAAATAAAAACGGTGCTACTTGGTTATCCCATCGACCAAAAATCTGTCGCCAAACTATAAGATTAAATGCCAATAATGGTTGATCGTAAATGTCACATTCACTTGACTTTAAGGAAGTTACACATGTTCACGCCATCAAGTTATTTATATTTCGACGTGTTATTTGTATTTTTATTAATGATATACTAATTTATTTGTTCTTTTGTTATTTAAAATAAAAAAAGTATGTCAATTTGTATAATTTGGCTATTTATATAATTTGGCGAAATTGGTCGACGGGAGAAGTAATAACATTAAAACGTTGCTTTGAAGTGGAAATTAAATCTCATGATTTGTTGCATTGTCACATACGCACCGGGTTTGGCGTGATTTTTTTTTTACGACAAGTTGGCGAAAACCTCGTTTTCAAATACTTGTTACATATGTATTTTTAAATTATTTTCTGTTATTTTTAAAATGAAATAACAATAAATAAATAAAAATAATAATAACTATAGAACAAAACAATTTATAACATTTTTTTGTAAATAAAAAGAAAATAAGTTCAAATAAACATTTATTAATAAATAAGCAACAACAGCCGGGTTGCCATGTCAGGCAAAATAATGCTATTTTGGCGCCAATTAGGTACCCCGTTGCGTATATGACATCTGTGTCTAATATTTTTCTTTTCGTTTCGTTTAAAAAAAAGAATGAAGTAAAAGCTATTTATTTTAAAGTTTTCAAATTTAAATGAAAGTTTTGTATTAAATAAAATGATAATGAAATACAAATTGAATTCTGAATAAAAGTAACATGATGCATTTCTTAGCATACATTTAAGGGAGGACAAACTCGTCGCCAAATTAATTTAAAATAACCTTTTCTAAAATATGAAACAAAAATATGTGTTATGATTAAAATTTGAGTTGCCATCATAGAAAAAAAGTATTTAAAATTGGAAAAATTTAATATTTCGAAAACTAATTCTAATTTTAAAATTATAATACCAGTTTTGAGATCTATGGATCAATACGGATTTTTGCTGTTAATTTCATCGCAAAGTATTTCATATTTTAAGAGAAATCGCCGTGAAACATAATCAGTTGTTTAATCAGTCGTTTCATAGAATCGTTACATAAATTCGTTTCAATTCGATTCATTAGGATTTTATATATATAGGGTAGATACTATATGAATCAATATATAAAAACGCAGAAGATTTAAATTTTAATATACATTTATTACATTATTAGGTGCCATTCTGTTCTACAACGTTCTTCCATCTGTCCAGAAGACTCGTAATGCCTTCATTCAAAACATTTGTGATTTGATGGCAAAACACTTATCGCGATGCTTCTTTTTGGTCATTCAAAAAGTCAATTTTTTTGGCGAAAGGAATTTTTCAGAAAAAGAAACAAGGAGTATTCGGGCGGAATAATGCCCGGAAAGTAGGGAGGGAGTGTCAGAATATATCAAATGAATGCAAGAAATTTGTTTCTGACAGTCAGAATTTGTTCCAAATCTTTGTTTATCAACTCACGGTATATTTTTAAATTCTCGCACCACTTTTAGAAATTAAAAATTGTTCACATATGGATCAATATCTGAAAACTGGACAATTTCACTCCAGAATTTTTATTTTTTTGAATTAATGTACCATTTTCCAAATACAATTATATACTATGATACATGTTTTGTCATTTGAATGCTGTAGTGTTTTGAGATCAAGGATGTATATTTTATGCGTAGAATAAACTTTTATGGAAGAAAGTGTTTGTTAACACCATAATCAGTGTATAATAATGGGGACTGAGATGATTTTTTTGTCTTAAAAGCTGCACAGCCATTTTATTGAATCATTTTGAACACATGTAAATGATTACATATTCCATGTGACATTTGTATGTTACATAAATAAAGTTGCAATAAGCTTTTTTTTATAGATAAAAAATTAAATATGGGGACATGAATGATGCTATAAAAAAATACTCATCCCTTTTTTGCACAAAAACTAAATATTTCTAAAAATGAAACAATGAGAAGAGCAACTTACCTTCATCCATGGTGGATAGTTGAACTCTAGTTGCTGTTGCAATGGAAATAATTCTGCCAGCGCCACCTAGTGTCTGTTAATCTAAATGTGTAGGAGAGGGACTGAGATTATGGTCAACCCCAGGGACAAATATATTTACTACAGTATTTTACTATACAACCTATATGAGTAAAGGAGCATTATATTTTCCCATACTGTATATATATAGGTATAAATATATAATAGCAAAAGTTAAAAATATTTATAAAAACTTTTACAGCATACATTTAATATTGGATATTTGTACCGGCAGACAGGGACTGAAATAAGGATTTAGTTTGTTTAAAACTTAAAATTAATTATTTATCCATCATCATATGTCCATTTATCATTGGTAATTCTTATAACAAATGTTACAATATATTCCATTTTTCAGTTTTTGGTTTAGTATAATAAATGGAATATTATTGGCAGTGGACGCAAATTGTCCAATTTTCAGATATTGACCCATATACCTTGAGAACGTTTGCAAAATAAACATATTATAAAACGTACTTTTAAAAAAAATGGTACGAATAGAATATAAAAATAGTTACCAGTGGGCACAAATCGGCACAAACTTTTCACACAACCGAATATTTGAACACAAAACCGCATTTTAAGACCGATCTCGGCAGATCTGGACATAAGCAATGATCAGATTCTAGTGCTTTCCAGTCGCTAAACGGGGTGGAAAAATCCTTATGATTTCGTTGAATACATTCACTATGATTATTTTAGGGTGTCATTCTGCTGTAATTTGAAGCAAATGATTTTACAGATTAATTCACTTTGGTAAATATAAGTATTTCTTATATGCTATTTTGGAAAGCAGATAGTTTGCTCATTTTATTTATTTATTCGGATTTGTTGCGTGTCTATTTATATCTGTTATTATTTAGCCCATTTTATTTCTTTAGCTACACCATTTCGAAATTTTCTTTTGATTTGGTTGTTTAGGCTTGATGAGTCTTTTTTTTTTAATATTATTCTGCAAAATTAGCATCCTATAATGTACGAGAAATGGTTCTGGATTCAAAAATTGTTTCCTTAATGCGGTGTCATATACATGTAGAACACAAATAAAATATGATTTAAAAAATATTTTATTGTTATTTTTATACTATTTTAAATATCGCAATTTAATTTAAATATATTAATTTAAATATTTTTGTATAAAAATATTTTTTTTATGCTGTGAAAAAATAAATTTTAGTATATTTATATATTTATAGAGAGTGTATATTGTGTTTTGTTTGGATATGGTGAATAATGTCAAGGATATAGTGTGTTCTGTTTGATACATATATGTCTGTACTTCAACTCGTAGAACTTAAAAGATCAGATATGGTCAAAAGATAAAATAAATTCTTAATGTAGTACCTCGAGGTCCTTCAATTAATTTTAGCTTATGCATTCATGTGTATAGGACATTTCCCTGCTACATAACTTTTCTGTACTTCAATTTAAAAAATTTGTGACACATTAAAAATTCAAAATTTCCCCAAATATAACACAAGAATAAATTACGAAATGTGTTCGTTTAATTTATTCTTTCTGTCTCTTATATTTCTGATCTCTTCAATCCTATATAATAATTGTATTTTCATGGAAGAGAAATGATTACTAAAATCGATGCTAAAGTATATCAAGAAGAATTCTGTGAGTGTAGCTCTGCCAACACCGGCTATAAAAGAAGACATAGTTTTTATTTCGTCGAATTATTGCTAAGAAATATGCCGTAAAAATATGTAATATCTTAGAATGGTTATAAACTATTCTTTATCGCACCGTCAATGTTTTTAACGTAAAGTTTGACAAACGTCAGTTAGTTATTTATTAATAATCAATGATTTAAATATTATTAATATTTTATAATATAAGTAATATTAATATTTAATAATTGAAAATTAAATGCTAGTAAGGTTTTCTAAGAGAGCTTAGTATCACTTGTTAACACATAAACCCCTTGAGAGGTGATGGGATATATTGTATCCCACCTAATTTTAATTAAGATTTGCACCAGAAACTTTTAAGTAAGTTTCCTCATTATAACTTTGGTGAAAAGAAAACTGAAAAACTGCTTTTCCTTATTTTGAATTTTTTTTTTAATTTCTGGTGTGAATTCAACATTATAGGAATACAACTGCTTGCCCCTCAAAGGGGTAAACATATATACGAATAAGAAGAAAATTGCTACAAAAATGTTTTTCTTCAATAGTCTCAAAATGTATTTATTTTTTTACATAACATCTTATTCCACTAAGCAATTAATTATTCATTATATCCCATACTTAAACATATACTTATGAGAAACCGAAATAAGAAAACAGAAAACCAACAATATTAACGAAATGAATTCAATCTACAAAAGAATAATTTGAAATATTAAATATTTTATTGACCAAAAATGTAATTTTATATGTAAATATATTTGTCTAATGTGCTAATCACTACAAAAATATTTCAGAAAGTTACATACATATTATGGGATACTAAGAGAAAAGTTCTCTAATAAAATAAATTTCAAACACTTTTACGTTCATTTTAAACAAATTATTTCTTACATCTTTTAGTAACTGGTACATATTTAATAATAGATGACATAATCGTTTTTGAGACTAAAATTTTATTATTCTTGTATTTTTAAATTAAAAACTTACTTCCACTAAGACTAACATGTGCTTATTATCAACATTCTATTCCGTACATTAATAATTTAATGATTTCATAGAAGGCAACTTGAAGATTCAGCAAACGGCCCTAAATACCTTCATATATAAAATAAAACAAATAGATAACAGGATGAAAGTATGCCTATGCGCATAAACTACGACATAAAGTAAAAACGTGCAAGGAGTTAAACAAAAGGAGTCCAACATGAGCCAATAAACATAAAATTTATTTTTAATTTTTTAATTAATCTATAGTGTAAAATTTCAATCGGCGAGAAATGAAAGTCGATAATTAATTGCTTTATTTCATTTCAAAACACCACTTAATTTCCACTGTTCACAAATCCCGAAATTTTTAAATACCGGATGAGCCAAAAGTTTTATAACTTTAAAAACTCATAAAAAAGGATAAAAATTATGATAAAGAAGTGCTTTTTACAAGAAAGGGCTCACAAGATCGTCGGATGTTTTTAGCATTAAAAAAAAATTAAAAAATCACGTGTAGACGTCGATGACGACCCGAAATACAATGAACAGGACAACAGTTGTGTCATAGAATTTTCTGGAGGTCATATTGAACTTTCGTTATTGGAAGAATAAAGGAATGAAGCATATTGTTGTCCTGTACATTGTGTTTCGGGTCGTCAGCGCACTCTACATGTAATTTTTTAACTAATTTTTTTTCCTGCTAAAAATATCCGTCTATCTTGTGAGTCCCTTTCTTGCAAACCGCACTCCTTTATCATCATTTTTTTAATGAGGTTTTAAAGTTGTAACGAACTTTTGGCTCACCCGGTATATGTTTTTAGTTTAACAGAAAAACAGACCCTGAGTAAAAGATGCTACACATGTCTATATATTAGGTTAGATTGGGTGAAGATGCCGTAATTTTTGACTTAATTGTTTTCAAAATCGCCTGTTATTTTATTTGTTATTCATTTATTTCTTGTTAAAGTTTGTACTTTTATGTATGATTTCGAAACTTACCTCATTTTACAGATATTATAGAAAACATCGAAAATTTTGTTTTTGCACACACTTGCATTTTTGCATCTTACCCCAATCATGGAGTAAGATGGCCAACTATCTAGGGTAGAGGTCTGCACGGGCCGTAATTTCGGCCCGGGCCCGGCACAGCCCGAACGGAAGCTATATTGGCCCGGCCCGGTATAAAAATTGGAAGTTCGGCCCGTGCCCGGCCCGTTTGCATTTTTACAGTTCTCGGCTCGGCCAGTACAAAAATCAGTGAAAACAAGCCCGGCCCGGCCCGAGACAATTTCTACAGTTTCCGAGTTACCCTATGGATAACTGAAAACAAATTGTAAAAGTGACATATATTATTACATTTATTGAAGTTAAATGGGAAGTACGCTTTTTCTCTTTGAAAAAGTGACATTTGAAATAATGTTCTTATCAGAATGAATATTATAAAACATTTTCGCATACTAGGTGAAAAAAAAACAAAAGGTTCAAGAAATTAAAGAAAAAACTAAGAAAAAAACATTCTAAAAAGCTTCTGTCATCCGTCAGTCGTTTTTTAAAATAATATATTTTTAGGAAAATATATTTTTTGAAGAGTTTCCATATCATAGGAACTAAGATTGGCAGCTTTGACCTGAGTTTTTTATAACTTTTTTAAAATCAAAAAGTTTGAAAATTCTTTAATGTATTGCTGAATAACTAGGATTTATTTGAATGCTTTTATTTTATACAGAATGAAAATTTTATGAAGAAGTCTTTAAAAACAGTCTCTATAAACGCTGTCTTTAATGGGATGCCACCAAGAAGAGTTTTTTAAGTAATATTAATTGAAATTGCTACAATATCTCAAAAGAAAAGAAGTACATAAGCGATTGGATACTCTATAATATAAGCGATTGGATACTCTTGAAACATAAGCTTAAAAATCTTTAACTTTTGAACGGGGGAAGCTGAAGGCTTCAATATTGGACGTTAAATTATATGAGGATGTGAGTTTCAAAACTCGCTTGATTCAAAGGAAAAAAAATTCGTGTTTTCTCTATTTATCTAATCAGTTTTTAAACTTACACAGAAAAAAAAACTACCACCTGCAACAAAACTAGTTTTATCGAGTATTTGTGGCTTTGTAAAATCTTGGTTTACTTTTATATTTGCCTTATATACTAGGAATTTCGGAACAAATCTCGATCTACCAAATTTTCTTTAAAAAAGATGCATAGCTTTGTTTATCAGCTTGATCTTACGCCATCAAAGTGTCCAAAATCATAAACAAGTCATTATAAGCTGAAGAACTAAAAATCTTAAAACAAAGATGTCTAGTAAAAAATATATATGTATTTTTGTAAGTGGAATCGAATGAGAAACGTAAATTAATTTCCGAGATATTAACTATTTTTTTAAAATGATTCTTTTCTAATGATGGCATACTATGGCAATTTTTGTTGAAACATTTTTGTTAGAAAGAAAGAGAAAAACTAAACGTATAAAGGATTATTATACCTACATTAATGTCATTTTTTCGTTAAAATTGAAAAGGAAAATATTTTTCTTTTAATAAAGGCATTGTTTAAGACATTTCTAAAATTTAAAAAGAAAATATGTAATTAAATTCATAAAATATTATATATATATATATATATATGTAAGTACTTCAAAATGAAGATACCCCCTACTTCCCTAGCTTTAATATTTATTTATTTTGAAAAAGCAACCTTAATGCTTATTTTTTTCTTATAAACAGCTATTTATTTTTTTGGAGCACGAAATTAAAACAAGCAACTGTAATGACAATAATGTTTTTACTAATGATAAATATCTACTTTAAAAAAAAATAGAAATAAAATATTAATGTACTACATGTATCTTCTGTATTCCTAACGTTTTTTATTCCCTATTTTTCTTAATTAAAGAGATATTTTCATGCATGCAGTTTTTTATGTTAGGTTTTGATATTAACAAAAAGTACAAAAAAATCTTTTATGCAATTAATTTTTCGTCGTTTTAGTGTATCATTATTTTGAATTCACAAAAATTTTTTTTAGTATGTTTTTGTAAATTTTTAATTAAGTTCTTTATTATACTAACTAAACTGACTATGAAAATTAAAAAATGTCTTGCACAATTAAAAATGTACAATATAAAGTAAACACAAAATATGTACTGTTCAAAAAATACCAAACATTGTTTCACAGAAACATTCTATTTGCTTAATTATTAAAATTTACAAAAATATACAGAATAGCAAAATTCGTTTCGTTTACAGAATATTTTTTTTTTAACTGCGTAGCAAAAAATACCATTATTAAATACCATTGATTGTTATAAATAAAAAATAATGTTTAAAGCACCAAAACACGTTATTTCTTTTTTCAAACTAGTTTCGGTAGCCATGGCGTAACGTCATCAGTGCAAAATATGATTCCTCAGAAAAGAAAATTGCTGAAATATTTGTAGGAGAAGCGGATTGAATGATAATGTTTATTAGCCATTAAAATTACAGGAAATTTTAGGAAACAACCAATGTAAGAGAAGTGGCTTCAAAGATAAAGTTTATTAGCCAAGAGAATTACGATAGAAATTTTAGTAAACGGACCGTGTGAGCGGATTCAAAGATCAAGTTTATTGGCCAATAGAATTTCAAGAACGTTTATAGAACAGCCAATAAGATATAATAAATGTAATGTGAAAACATGCAATTGGATTTTATATTGATCTTTATATTTGAATTCACTTGTTTTACATTGGCTGTTTCCTAAAACTATGGTTATATACTAAACTAAATAGTTAATAAATAGTATATACTAATATATAATAAAAATAGTATATACTAAAACCTATATACTAAAGCTATGGCGACCGAAACTAGTTTGTAACAAGAAATAAAATGTTTTAGTGCTTTAGAAGTTGTTGTTTTTTTATATTGTACTGCGTCAAATAATTTCTTATTGTTACATTGATTGTTGTTTGTACTTTTTATTTGCCCCACCAGTGCTTCTGAGCTCTACATTCGAACTAATGTCGCCCTCGTCGGACTAACAAATGAGGCGTTTTCTGTAGTTTTCTGAGAACCTTACAAACATATGGGTTGGGTTCCGTCAGAAAAAGGCACAATGAGGGTTTTTTTTCTTCAATCTATATCTCTCGGATTGCTACTCAGCCTTAAGAAAGATCAATCGACTATCATTTCCTTTTATTTAGTGAGAGGAAAAATTATGTTAAAAAAATATATCAAATTTAATATACATATGTTTTGGTTCCTTATTTGAACTTTTACGAGATAACCATTAATAATAAAAATCATTTTTAATTAAAAAAATCTGAAATCGGAGTATGCGTTTAAAAGTTATACATGGAAGTCACATATGAACTTATTCACATGGAAATCTTTGATAAACTATATCCCAAGGAAAATAATTATAATTTAGATACTTATTTGAAGTATAAGAACATTATTTGTGATTTATTAGTCTATTTAGAGCAAAAAGTTAAAGTAAGTTGTACTCTATTCGTGGCTCTATTGGTAGTTTTGCCGTCGCCAAGGTTTTTTAATATAATCCAATATAAATAACTGTTTCTAAAAATCAATGAACATTGTGGCTATCACTTAGTCTTAACATGATTTGCCTAAAAATAGATGGTGATTTTCATTATCATCCCATCCTTACAATCTTTTTTCTTTCCCTTACCGTCCCATTTTTCCTATACTTTCCCCTTTTTAGGGTTCCGTACTTAAAAAGTAAAAGCGGAACCATTATAAGATCACTCTTGTGTCTGTCTCTCTGTCTGTCTATCTGTCTATCGCAGCCACTTTACTCGTAAACTATGGAACGTGGACAGTTCAAATTCGGGAAAGTAATAAAGACTGTTGACCCACATATTTTCAGATTATTAAACATTTATAAATATATTTAGTAAAAATGTATAGGGGGAAATTCAGTTGCTTGAAAAAAAAAATATTTTCATTGTATATCGTGTGAAAGCTTTCGTAACGCTGAATTCAAAAATACATTTCTTTTAATTTTAGGTATTACATTTTCAAAGATATAGTCGGAAATGTAGCGCAAAAATATGTCCCCCCCCCCCCATCTAATTCCGAATCTACTGACACTAAAATTATGAAAAAAGTAGAGGGAGTAGACATTAATTTAAACCTTGCAGGAAAATTATAGCGATTACCCTAGGTCACATAGTTTTTGAGAAAATCGCATTCTTCTGTAAACGTATAAATCCTTCGAAAACCGAAACTCGAAAATTTTCACGAATCCAATACTTTCTTCTTGTAAAGATAGAAGAAAGTAAAAATGAGTTATACAGAATGGCTGTATTTGATATTTTTTAGGTTCCATATCTCTTTGAACTTTCATGGTATATCCATTTACATTTTTCTAGTATAGTTTTTTACGAAGTGTTAGTATTCTTTTAGCAACGGTTTTTTTTTAAATAATACAGTTACTAATTCATATATTTATTGTACGGAACCCTCTGTGCGCGAGTAATACTCGCACTTGACCGTTTATTTACCTTACCGTCCCTTCTTTAACATCCCTTTTAAGAGAATGTTATACCAATATTTTGTACTAAAAATACTACATTGTTATTATTTCTTATTTGAATGTCCTGTGGGTACTATGCATGAGAATGCCCCATATACGATGCAATGGGCAGACAGATAACAATTATATCTTTGTTGTTGTTGTTGTTGTTATTTGAAATTCATCCTTTTTTTTTTTTTTTTTTTTTTTTTTTTTGGCAGTGTTGAGCGCATTTATAACCAAAGATGAAAATTTCTTAAAACATAAATTTTGAAATTTTCTTAAAAGCATTACTTTTTAATTTTACACATGGCTAAATATATCGGATCAAATTTCATGCATCAAAAATTCTTTACAATAATATAAATAAAATATTTTTATTTAATGTGTGTAAGAGGAGAAATTTTTGCGTTTAAAAATCAAAATTTTTTCTATAATCATAATCGATTTTGTCATAAAATATTGAATACTATAGATTTAACATTTTATGAAAAAAAGGAAGAGACATAAAATTCTAAAGAAGTTTATTTTTCCTAGAATTAGAATTTATAGTTTTGCGTTTCTGGCATTCAATTTGCATTGTAATAGGATATTGTCTATTAGGAATTATATTTTATTGTAATATAAATATTTTAGATTTATTATAAAATGTTTTTGTCAAATTTCTCTGTCATATTAACAATTTTTTTCTTGTAATCGAGTACTAGAAAAACGCTTTGCTCTGTTACTGTTTATCTCAAATGCTATCAAAGCCTGAGACCCCATGTGCCCGCAGGTTCTGTATCTACGTACGTATGTGTATACGTAATGGGATAACTCTTGATAGAAATATACGATTTGCTTCAAATTTTGTAAATAGGTTCATTCTGATAAGGCACTTCCGTGATTAGACATGGAAGTTCATTGGTTAAGTATAAAGAGGGGGGCGAGGGGATACCACCCTTAATTTAGATAAATGGGTTTTTCAGGCAGAATTATCCGATTTGCATTAAATTTGGTATACAGATGTATTCTGATAAAGCGCTTCCCTGATTAGATTTGGAAGTTCATTGGTTAAGTATAGAGAGAGGAACTGGGGGCAAATTACGCCCCCCCTTAATTTACATATATGGGTTTTTCATGCAGAATTGTCCGATTTGCTTCAAATTTGATGCACCGGTTTTTTTTATAAGACGTTTCCCTGATTATTTAGCGATTTCCTTCAAATTTGGTATACCGGTCTATTTTTATAAGACGCTTCCCTGATTATTTACTATTTTGTAAAAAAAAGTGTGAGTTCTATTTTATGAATAATAGACATAAATAAGAGTATCATGTACAATTAGGGTGAATAGCCTGTGAGCTTAATGCCATCAGTTTTACTGGGAACTTTTCTTTTATATTTTTAATCCATATTGGTCTGATTTGAAAAATAAAAGTTATGATCAAATGAGAAATAATATTATACATTTTTTGTTACTTTTAAATATATTTAAAGGAAAATGAACAAGA
Organism: Maratus speciosus; assembly: GCA_963932465.1. NCBI lineage: Eukaryota > Metazoa > Arthropoda > Arachnida > Araneae > Salticidae > Maratus > Maratus speciosus. Next base: position 336,980,649 of record OZ010789.1, read on the forward strand.
AAAAAATGTAAAAATCTAAGTAATCGCATCAATGCAGCGAGTGAAAATAATCTCTAATGTGAATTTTTCTACATGTAAAATAAGAATTAGCTTCTTATATTCATAATTTGTAAACTTCCTAAATTTATTTTAAAAATTGCTGTTTAAATAATTCGCTAGAGTTATTTAAATGACCGTTTTCGGTAGCTTATACTATTACAAAATTTTCTTCCAAAACGTACTGGGAAGAAATGGTAGTTTCGCTGTTCTTAGTTTTAGGAATTCAGCTAACTGTTACTCGAAAACAAGAAAGGTAATATGTGTGGAACCTTATTATAGAAAATTTCCAGTTTTGTCAATATGGAATTTAAATGGGAATTTAGAGAAACTCGTCAGCTATCCTAAAACTTCAAACCGCTATATCTCAGCTTTTTTTTTCTTTATGATAGAAGCAAAACAAAATGTATTCTTGAATCCTTGTATTAACCCGAACTCTTAAGGAAACGTTTCTGATTTTTTTTTTTTTTTTTTGGTTGTTGTTTTTTTCGTTGAAATCTTTAAGTGACCGCCATTTGAAACAAGATGTCGGGTCAAGCTGGACAAAGAACTCAAACTTGATACAGAAAAGCCCTCTTATGATTAGTCCCAAACAAATTAGTTTATAAATACGAATTTCATGACAAAAATCCGATTGATATGTCATACATTCTACCAGTTGTAACGTGATAAAATCTGGTCAAAAGATGGTCTAAGTAAAGTATTGGCCAGAAGACAAGCACAGGTGATATTCAACCCTAATTCTAACAAGCCAGCGATCGTTGTTGAAAAACACCAGTGATGATCAACAGTGGCAATATAATTATTAAAATATTGTGATAATGTGCTCATATTAGGCCGATGATCATTCGATAGTTAAAATTGACCGGCTTTAATGGAAAAACATGATAAATCCAAGTTGGATTTCTCCAACATATGAAAAAGTCAGCCAACTGTAGTACAAACATTCTATTAGCAAGCATATTAGATAGGGAAACTTTTCCACACAATTCTAGGCTAGTTTTAAAACTTCATATTAAATCTGAATAAAACTTCATAATAAAAATAAACAAATAATTAATAAGTAAATTAAATAAGCAAATAAAGCTACATAAACTACCTCAATAACTATTTTAAGATTAGATGTTAGCAAGTATTATAGAAGAGCTTACAGTCTTCCTTCTGCTACTTGTAGTGGTAGCACGTATATCATTATTTAATGCTTCTTAAAAGTGTGAAAATATAAAATAGCCAAAAAAACTTTATTTAAAAAAATAATTTCTTTTCCATTTTTTTCTTTTTTTTGTGTTTATTTTTAGTTTTATATATGTAAATAAGTGCGAAGTCTGCTATCCATTTTAGGGACGCTCTTTTCCACCGGTTATTCTGTGTAGTTTTCATTGTCTTATTTTATCGTAAAATTTGTGCGGAAAAAAATCGAAAAAAGTACAAGAAATAACTGATGGGAAAGAGCATGCCAGTTTGAATAGGAAAATCAGCTCTATTGTGAATTGCTGCATTTAATATGTTTGTTCTTTTTACATCTAAAGGAGTAAAATGATTGTTTTCGAAACACGATGCGTTTTTATTTACTTTTGTTATGTATCCTTTAAAATAAAAAATATCTTTAAAATGTTATTGCAGTGGAGAAATAATATTTCTAGGAAATATTAATGCCGCATATCATATAAATTGGAACGAATGAAGGATGACAAACTCAAAATCATCATCAATATCCGTTTTAAGAACAATATCTTTTTTACTATTTTTTCTATTTACTAGGTTTACTTGGCGTCTATCTTTGCCCCCTTGTTCGGTGAGCCATGGCTACAGCACACTCAACCTGCCTATCTTAACTAGACCTGCTGCTGAATATCCTTAAGTCCACTCTGTAGCAGCAAATTATTAGTAAACTTATATCTTTACAGGTACACATAAACAATATTTTTATGATACGCAAAAAATTATAGAATTGAACTTACATAAATACAATTTATTGATTTTATTGTATTTAGTAAGTTGAAAAAAATTAAGGTATATTTACATGATCATAATATAAAAACATTTTGTGATGAAGAAAAGGGTAAATATTTAAATTGCTATGCTAAAAAAAATAAAATTATATTCTGCATGAAGGATATTGGCAACAGTTGCTGGCCGAATTTCGACGCAATATTTAAAAATTATCTAATGAGAATTAATACATAAGTAACATAAAATAAATAAAGTTGGATAATTTAACATTTTTTAATTTATAAGAAAAAAACCGTTAAAAGTTTTCCTATATCTATGTATTTATATAATATATCATTTTCATAATGACGATGGTTTCAATCAATATGTTTCAATGTGTGTTTTATAGTGTAACTAGAAATATAGCCCGTCAAAAATGACGGAATATGAGATATAAATATATATATAACACATGTGCATGAATATGAGTTTTTCTCGCTTGTTCCCTAGTGATAGATGAAAATAACAAATCTTAAAAACGAATCTCATTTATGAAAAACTGTAATACAGTAGAAGACCACTAATACACGCAGCTTGGTTCGAAGTGTTGTGCAGATATGAGGTTTTTTGCGGATTACAAGTCATGTCTCTATTATAAAATTAGATATATGATTTCTTTATGCTAAATAAATTTTATAAATATTTTAAAAAATTGCGTGTGTATACGAAAAGAAACAGCGAATAGGTTGTCAGAAAATATGTTGTCAATATTCCTTCAAGGCCCTACGCCTCCTCGCCAAGGCCCTAAAGTGGAAAAGTACCGATAATTTAACTGTTGTATCCGACTGTATAAAGCGCGGTACTTTTCCAGTTTAGGGCCTTGGCGTACTTTTTTTATGTTTGCAATAATTTGGGCTTCAGAAGTGAGATTTTGGGCCAAATGATATAAACAGATACGAAAACAAAATTAACGAACTCTTAAGTTTATTTACATAATCTATAAACATTTTATTTATATCTATATTATCGGTGTTTTTTTTATATACAATTTACTTCAATTTGTATACAAAAATAGTTAAATGGCTTCTTTATATTAAATAAATCGTTTAAACATTGAAAAATTACTTGTGTGTATGAAACAGTGAATAAGTTGCAAGAAAATATATGGCCGAATTTCATTTTCTCTATCTCGCTAAAGCCTCTATACTGGCAAAGTACCTAAAGCACATTAAAATAGGACAGGAGCTCAGACAGTACAGCGCCATTTATTGGCTGTTATGTTATTAATGGCATCGGGATGAGGACGTAACATTTTCGTTTATTACTCTTTAAATTCTCACCCATAGGATTTTTTAAAAAAGAAAAACCCTTAAAAGCGTGGGTTTTAAATTAAATTGCGATGACCACTATTATGAAATATTAATGGTTTTAAATGGAAATTTTGTCAATATAGCTAGCCATTGCCAAGTTGACTTCATATAGGAACTTATTTTTGTCACCAAATTTGGCAATATTTCGTCAACATGGTCAACATTTGGCGCTACTGAGGTAACCTTGCATTAGTAATTTTCAACAATTACTCATTACAATAAGGCGATCCTACCGGAATTGTGAGGGGCAGACAGAGACTTGGATTTTATATATGTAGATATCAGAACATCATAACATGCGAAAAAATATTCTACATCACTTTATAAGAAATTAAAAGAAGTTTCTATTCTACCATTAATAAATGTTTAATCTTGATAAGACATTAGGAACTTTGTCAATATCGAAAATGTATGGAATTCCTCTAAGCATCTAAAAAAATTAATAATTGTACATAATTTTTATAACGAATTATACTTGTTCAATCTTTATTTTCCCTTAACACTGCACAAGCGAAAGAATATTTTTGAATATATCCATATTTTCTGTGACTCGTAACACGTTTAAAAGATAGTCAAAATTATATTTAGAAATTCACAGCATAAAACTATGTATAAGTTCATTTTAAGGCGTAGTTTTTAACGCAAGAAATACGGATATAGAAATGTAAAAATATCTCTGCAGTCATTCTATGATGCGTAAATTGAAATCGATTCATATCATAAAAAAAAAAAAAAAAAAAAAAAAAAAAACATTATTTAAAAGTGCCAATTACACTGATAATATTACAAATTCTTTTAAGAATCGAGAATGGTGCAAAAACGCAGTAATAAAAGTAATGGCAATAATATATCCAGAAAAAATGACATAAAATAAAATAAACTGACATAATAGCGGCAGAAAACACAGGACAATAACTTTGTTGTATTCTGAAATGACAGCATTTACGTATACGTCACGTATATTGCATGGAATAGGTGGTTACTCAACTATCATTTTAGGTTGGCCGAACAATGCTCTAAATTAGAGTGACTGTGATTGATTTATTTTTGGCATATCAACATCAGTATTTTTTAATAATTTTCGTAAACCTCAAGTGATGGGCCTAATATCTGTGCTACTTGGGTGCAATTATATTTATATTTATTCTGAAGTAACAGAAGAAGATGCAAATACAACACCTCCATAATTTAAATCAAGAAAACCGCATTCGTTAAATTATATAGTAAAATTAAGAATTATTCCTGTCATTTGAAATAGCTGTAAGTGATTTAAATTTATGAACATACGATTTTTTGTAAGCAAAGTACCTCGACAAGCCATACCCAATTCATTCACTTATCACTGGAACTTTTTTTACATTCAATTATAAATGGCTTTAAATATTGACTGAGACCAGGCTATGTTTCAAACAAAGAAAATGTTTCCTAAAATATCACTGGAATTTCCAAAAAGCAGCTGAAGTGCACGGAGAGTTTAGGAGAGATTTTCAAACAGATTCCTCTACCTGACTCACAATCGCTAGAATTAAAGATAAGCTCGAGCCAGATGTAACTGTTCAAACTGTTTGCATCAACGTTAAAAAAGATCGTGGTTACCATCAAATCTTGAGAATGAAGAGAACCTGGTAAGTCGATGTTTGCTGTCCCATTGCTTCATGTTATCAGCAGTACATCGATCAGAACGGCCATCGGAGTGAATTCAGGGTTAATTTTATAAAACTTGTATTATTGTTGTTCCATTTCACAATTCCAAAAGAAGTGTATGTAAATAAATAAACATTATAATAATTTATATTATGCATACATTTTAGGAGACAACCTGTATTAAATAGATTGGAACGACTTTGCTCAATTATAAAAAATTATATATGTCACACAGGTCAAAATATGTTTTCCCCATCGATCTGTTTGTGCCATATATGTCATAGAGATGAATCTTAACTCTTTTTTTTTTATAACGATCAGTTTGTACCATACATGTCAGGGACGATAAATTTGAATATCTTGACTGAAATTTCGAAGAAATATTTCAAAATATATATATTGTTCCCCTCTTTTACACCATTCAGATAACATCAGAAAATTTTTCGTAAACATGAAATAATCATGTCGTAAAATTTAAAAGTAAAGCTTTCAAAGCATCAAAAGAAATGCCATTGTTACATCCATTGTTAGACTGAATTTAAATTTCCTTCACGTTTTTATCAGTTTCGAAACTTGAAAATTACTTTTCGGATTTATAACTGAAAGATTAAATTAAGGAAATGTTTCTCCTATTAGCACCATTATAAAGCTCATCCGACGGCATGACCTAATAATGTATTGAAAATGTATTCTAACCGATAACTTTCCTAGTTGAATTATTATCGTTTTTGCAAATGATAGTCATTAAATTGTTCCCTGTTTATAAAAGAAACGGTATTATTTCTTATGCGAGAAATAAAATGAAATGATAATACAAAAATAAAATTTTCTTCGAGTTTAATTTAATATATAAAAATGAAAATTTGTCTGTTTGTAATTCTATACAAATCCACAGACTGGAAGCCAGAATTGTGATATGTTACGTATATGCGCAATAAAACACGGTCGAGGAAACTAAAACAATTCGGAATCAAAATCATTTATAGTTAATTCTTAATTAACAAAAAACAAACGATTTAACAGCAATTTCCTATCAAATTTAAAGATTTTACATTATAGCAGTTGCCAACAATTAAAATCTACAATAAAATTCTTACCACAACAATTACTTTTCAATATGCTTTTCAATATTATACTTTTATACTTTTATACTTTTTTACTTTTATACTATTTTACTACAATTATACTTTTCAATAGTAAGATTACCACGTGAAAATGAAAATGAAATAAACAGTTTGCCGATTTTTTTTAATGAATATTACGTCATATTAGAAATATAGTGGGCGTCAGCAGGTGAATATATAACGCCATATGAGTTTGAAAAAACGCATTGAAACGTCATAAAAACCCGATAATGCAAATAATTGCAAATTTTAACATTTTCGGGTTATGTGAATTTGTTTTCGCCATTTTTAAATCTATCCGATATATATACTTGTGCGTATGCATGTATATTAGAATTTCTACAAAAGTTTAGATCCCTAGAGTAGGTAATCTGTCGGCCGGATTAAATGGAAAAAAGAGCAAAAATTACGTAAATTAACAGACAATAGTTAATCTTTTAGAATGGCAACACATGTGTTTTGCTTATATATTCAAAGTTATATTTAAAAGAACGTTAGCTGATGAATTCTGTGTTTTACGTTATACATGAAATTTAACATTATATCATTAACATTAGTTATTGTTTTCAAACGGTTTTCAGGCATTTTATTACTTTTATTTGTATTTAGAATTTAAATTAGTTTATGAGGCTGTATTGAAGTAACTGTGTTTTAGTTCGTTCCATCGTGTACAGTTTAAAGACAGTTTAAAAATTTTCTTTTTATCTTTTAGTGCTCCAATGATGAATGGAAATAAGCTCATTTATAGCTGTATTATTTTGCGTCTGTTATATAAATTTATACATTTTCATATCGGGTTTTTTATTTGATTCATGTGTATAACACGGCTGACTTTTTTATTGTTTTTTTTATACTACATTTTTAATTCTGACAATGATTTTTCAAAACAAAATTCTTAAAATTCCGGGAACCACCAAGTACTTTAGCTAGTAAAAAACAAGTGGGTTATCTTTTTTTTTACTTTATTTTATTTTATTTCATTATTATTTTTTTTTCAGAATACATTGTTTTTCATATGACTTTTTCCTTTGCAATATTTTTTTTTAAATGTTCCAAGAGATGATTGTAAACCACCGTATAGTGTTGGAAGATATAATATACATGTAAGGGTCTTTTAATTAACATGACAACTCGCTGAATCTTACCTATATAATAGTAATAAAAAAGTAACTTAAATGATTTAACTGATATTTAGTTTCTACAGAATCATTGTAAGTAAGATGCATAACAAGCTTGAAAATTCATAAAAATAAGACATGCGATCAACATTTTTACTTTTTCTATGTTCCTAAAAGAAAGTGGTACTATTTGATTATCCCGTCGACGAAAAAACTATAGCCAAACTATAAGAATAATATGCCAATAATGGATGAGCATTAATGTCACATTTACTTGACATTACACACGTTACATGTGTTTGTTACATCATCAAGAGATTTTTAATTCGATGTTTCATTTGTATTTTTATTAATTTGTTGCTAATTTTTATGTTGTTTCATTATTTAATATAAAAATTACCCCAATTTTTATATTCTGGTGAATAGTTTGGCGATTTGTATATTTTGGCGAAATTGGTCGACGGGATAATCAAGTAGTCACCAGAAAATAATGGATTCAGGAAACTTTTTGACTACTTTATTTTTTTTTTTAATTACGCTTTTTGATATGTCTTGATTCCTATTTGATTTTTTTTTGACCGATATGCCCAACGAATTTTTATATTTATTATATTTGCATGTTCTTTCCATATTAATAATGAATGTAGCCAATAGCATCATGATTCTCAAAGTGTGACCGACACTTCGCTTTTTTAGTTTCATATTTTAAAATATATTGCAAGAAACATTTTAATTTTGTGATAAATCTAAAAAAAATAAATATTGGATATAAGATTTATTACTACTCTGACACATTCGTTGATTTATATGCAAGAAATATAATATATTTTTTTAATGCAACAATAAAATGCATCCAGGGTTAAGTAATGATATTTTATATCCGTTGAGCAATTAATATATATTAAAAAATCTTAAAAAATTTAAAAATAATAATTAAAACTCTCAAAAAAGCTTTTTTTTACTGTTTTAATTGCTTTTGTTAAGGTGATAAAAAACACCTTCAAAAACATCCAATAAAGCATAAAATAATTACTGAATCATTCAGTATAATTTAAAAAAGTGAGAACAATAACTTTTTGTTTTAGGACATAATTTGTAATGAAATGCACCTAATTCTTATTTAATAAATTTAGTTTTCTATTTCTGTGAAATTTTTTGTAAATTAGATATTTGAAGAGTTTTTGTTTTTCTTTATCTTTTATTTTTATTTTCTGTGGTATGACATATTAATGTAATAAATTTTTTGCTGTTAAGATAATTTGCTAAGTTAAGATAACCTGCTAAGTTAAGTAAGTTTTTTAAGTTTTATGTTAGTATTCAACGTGAAATAAAATTTTAAGTCAAGGAAAAATTAAAATATATTATATTCTATAATTCTAAGAAAAAATTAAAATTATTATAATTACAAATTTTATAGTTATTTTTTAAAAATCACATTTATTAAAGAAATGTCAATGGTTTTAAAAATTTACTGGTTAAAATTTTAAAGTATTTTCCAAATACTTTCCAGTATTTTTATATTATATGGATTACTTTAAAAATAAAGTAAAATAATTATAACTAACAATAATTATATGCGGACAAATTAAAAAAAAACGTTTTTGATTCAAAATTTTCTGTATATGTTATTATTAATTTTTTTTAGGGTTTCTTTCATCTGACGAAATCCTATTCGTCTCATTCCTCTGACTGTCTGTCTGTCTCTCCGTCTGACAGACACAGAATCCGTCCTCAGAAATTATGTATGTTTGAGACTTGAAATTTTGCATACTTATAGCTGGGCACCTCACATCAAACGACAAATCGTAAAATTTTGAAAAAATCTTATATTTACCCCTCTGGGTTCTAACTTGTGTATTTTAAGCATTTTTTCTTGCTCAAGCCGCTAATTAAGTTGGAGACTTGAAATTTTGCATACTTATAGCTGAACACCTACGATCACACGGCAAGACATAAAGTTTTAAATAGTCTTATATTTACTTTTACGGTCCATAACTTTTGTATTTTAATCATTTTTTCTAACTCGGCTCCTATTAAGTTGGAGACTTGAAATTTTGCATACTTACAGCAGAACACTTGTGATCACACGAAAAATCATAAAATTTTCAAAAAGTCTTACATTATATACCCCTCCGGACGCTAATTTGTGTATTTTAAGGAATTTTTCTAAACTCCCCCTTTTCACCCGGGGACACTTTGGACTTTTGACGGCACCCCTCACGTGATATATCATTGCAAAACCCTTTGACCACTCTTTCATGCTATTCAGCAAGTCTTACATATTTTAGTTCTACTTTTTACCTCCAAGGGGCGGCTACCTATCTCGAGTAATATGGGTTCGATCCCCAGGGCTAATATATCTACGGATAGGTTGTAAAACGGAGTTTCGTTCGGATGAAGGTTTGTTTAGAATAGAGTGCGCCCCTGGCTGCGAAATGTGGAACTCATAGATTTTACAAAAGGATAAAGATTTTTGAAAGGAATATTAAACGAAACCCTCTGTGTGATCTGTGATCACACTTACCTACTTGCTTTAAGATTAATTACATTTTTATAACATTCCTTATTTTTAAAACAAAGTTTCAAGAAGGAAAAATATTTATAGTAATAATTTAGTTATTTACCTTTCTGTCTCTGTACACGCGTGGAAGATCTATGTCCTACTGAATATCGGCCTATCTTCAGCTTATTTTTCTCAAATGGGTACCTTTTGCATCTATATAACGTTTTCTCTTCAGCCCCATCCTGCCTCACTTTAATTGCCCAGCTGAATGGGTTGATGCCTGGCAACGTGGTAAGTATTCGCCAGATCGCTATTGCGTTGTAGTGTCCTCCTGATTACTTACGACTATTAAAGTTTGTGTTTTTGAATTAAATTTTTCTGTGCTGTAAGTTCATAATGTTCTTTACAGTGTACTGGTACGCACGGTTTTTTTTTTCTATTTAACACTACTAAAACTGAAATTTCAATTGGAATCACACCCAGGTGACAAACCAGAAGCTTTAGTCAAAAAGTACCAAATATCCGGGAGAAAAAGGTCAAATACTAAGAAAAAGAAGAAAAATAAAATTGGTAAATCCCGAAAAATTCCAGTCATTGAAACCATTGATTATGAAAATATTTTTAAAGTTTACAGAGTAATTAGACAATTAATATGTATATATATATATATATATATCTTTACACATACATTACATTACGAGTATAATTCTTCTCAAATTACATATGAAATGTGGAGTAGTAAAGAATACAGAAAAGCAAAACAATAAATTTAAAAAACTGAATAAATGTATCTTATAAATTCATAATCACTTCTTCGAAATCACTTTTGTATGTGATTAGTAATATACCAATTTTATGATTGTAAATATTTTCTATATTAATAAAAGAAAGTTTCGTTCTGTGTGTATATATGTGTGTGTGTGCGCTATCAAAATTTACGGCACGTACCAGGCTGAAAACTTTTGTGAAAATAGTCCAAGGCCTCTCCTAATGCACCTGAGGCTCAGAAGTTTGATATTTTGTGAAATAATTGAGATATTAATTAAAAACGACAGGGAACTCTCATCAAAAGTTTACTTTTTCATCGCGAGCACCGAAAAGCTCTCACGCATGCGCACAAACCTATTTACGCACCGGAAGCAGGCGGAGAACCGCTTTCCGATTTCATTTGAAAATTTTAATAGATTTGTTTCAATCGGAATCATCTAAACTGCTGGGTACAGTTAAAATTTATACATATACCGAAAGATCGTACTCTTATATCTCAAATGCTGATATCAATTTGAAAAAGTACTGCAGTTAACCCCTTGAATTCTGTTTTTTCAAAAAGGGTCACTTTTCCGAAAAATGTTTCCCCTCATAGCAACGCCCTCTAGGTAGCCATTTTAGAGGTTCCAACAAACCAAAAGTATTGATGCCGAATGAGATGCCTAATGGACTCTTTTTGAAAAAAAAAAACAAGTTGGAAATTGCTCGTCAAACGTGGCAAATGAGGTGCGTTCGTACTATAACTAGTTTTATAATTATTTTTTGCACCCCATATTGTACTGAATGTATATTTTTTTGCACTTCATAAGTGCATAGTCTGTAACATCATTAAAATGCACTTGCATTTTTTTTCCCCATTCCCCGTAATCCAACGGAAAACTTTTGACTGTCCCTGTCATTAAACTATACATCCGATTTTCATGAAATTTGAAATGGCTAGACAAAATTTTACAGCAATTATATATTTAAAATTTCAGACCATTCGTATTCTGTAACATCATTAAAATGAACTTGCAATAATTTTTCCCCATTGGCCGTAATGTAACGGAAAACCTTTGACTGTCCCTGTAATTAAACTATACATCCGATTTTCATAAAAATGGAAATAGCTCGACAAAATTTTGCAACAATTATATATTTAAAATTTCAGGCGATTCGGAAGGCTGTAACACCATTAAAATGATTTTGCAATAATTTTTTCCTATTGGCCGTAATGTAACGGAAAACTTTTGACTGTCCCTGTAATTAAACTATACATCCGATTTTCATAAAATTGGAAATAGCTCGACAAAATTTTGCAACAATTATATATTTAAAATTTCAGATGATTCGGAAGGCTGTAACAACATTAAAATGCACTTGCAATAATTTTTCCCATTGGCCGTAATTTAAAGAAAAACTTTTGACTGTCCCTGTAATTAAACTATACATCCGATTTTTATAAAATTTGAAATGGCTCGACAAAATTTTACACCAATCATACATTTGAAATTTCAGACCATTCTGTTGGGTAGTTTTTGCTCTGTTATATGCGGACGGACGGACAGACGGCCAGACGGACAGACGGACTGAACGACGACTATAGGTGCTACGTATTTATATAATTACGAACGCACCTAAAAAAGAGTCCACTAGAAAATCCGTGTCTTCTCAAAAAGAGTCCATTAGGCATCTCATTGCCAATACTGTTGATTTCAACTCCAATGTTTATAAGCCCAATCTTAAACATCCTGTTAAACAATGTCTGAAAATTTTGCGTTCTGATCCAAACTTAATTATTACTAAGGCCAACAAAGGTGGTCAGATTGTTCTTCTCGACAAATCTACGTATTTGGAAAAATCCCATAAATTAATTAATGATGGTCCGCATGTGGATATCCGCAAAGACCCTTTCACTAGTGAAATTAACTCTATCAAGTCTGCCATCAAGTCTTCTTCCATTATTTCTGCTAACTTTAAGAAGTCTCTTATTCCGTCTATTGCGCATTGTGCCAGGTTTTATGCTTTACCTAAGGTCCATAAATCTGACATTCCTTTTAGACCTATTGTCTCTAGTATCGGTACAGATTCTTATAAGCTTGCCAAATACTTAGTTTCTGTTTTTCCCCTCTTTTGAGCAGTAACTGTTTCACTGGTAAGAATTCTTTTGATTTTGTTAAAAAATTTCATAATTTTAAACCGCAGGGTCACATGATGGTTTCTTTTGATCTTAAATCATTATTTACAAACGTTCCGGTTGAGGAGGCTTTAGATTGCCTCAAGAAAAGACTTTGTGAATTTCATTTCTCTTATTTTGAAATTTCTCTTATTTCTCGTTGTGAAAATGGCTTTCAAACTACCGTCTTTCGTAAACCTTTTGCTGTCAGTCTCCCACCTCAGAGGTATTCTTCTCATCCCCTAACCAGAAATTCGCTGCTTTCAATACTTTTGTTTTTCGGGCTACCAATATTTGTTCCACTCCTCAGTTACTTATTGCTGAACTTAATTACCTCAAAGCTATTGCTGTTGATCGTGGTTATTCATCTAATATTATTTATTCTATTTATAAGGAATTGACGAAAAACGTCCATTCTGAAAAGCATTCTAATTCCAGCTCAGATACTTTAGTTGTGTTACCATTTTTCCTAAAATCAGTCAGCAAGTTGCTAAAATCCTTAGAAGGTTTGATTTTAATGTTATTTTTTCTCCTTTTAATAAAATCCCTTTTTCAAAGCTCAAACATCCCGTTGATCGCCTAGATAACTGGGGTATTTACCAAATCTCTTGCCAGTGTGGCCTTTTTTTTTTAGCCAGACTAAACGTGCTCTTACATTTCGTTTAAAAGAGCATGAAGGTTATGTTAAAAACAAGGAGCTCAAACGTTCTTTTATTGCTCAACATTCTTGGTCTTCTCAACATAGGTTCGATTTTTCCTCAGCCATCATTATCCAAAAATGTTCTTTTAACCTTGATCTTGATTTTTGGGAAGGTTACCACATCATTAAAAATTATCACTCTTTAGTCAATGACTTATCTAGTACTCCCGATTTTCCAAGTATTTGGGAAGCATTAATTTAATTTCCCCCTTTTTTGGTTTCTTTTTATGTCCTTCTCCGGTAGATGTCGCTACTTGTCCACGCACTCGTTTCCACTGCTTCTCTCCCATTGGTTGTTTTTGGCGCCTCCGCTACCCGCATAGGATATATAAGCCAGCGCGTCTCTGTCTATAATTTTGCTCAGCCTTGCTTTTTCTAACACTCTGTTCCTTTTTCCCTATTCTTGCACTGAAGAAGAATCTCGCTAGTAGATTCGAAACAGCTGTTTGCTGCTTTTTATGTATTATTTGTGCATTTTAAACGTTGGTTTTTCTGCTTTTTAATATTGTTGCACAAAGGCTTTATTTGCTATTTTTACGGACTGAATGTTTAGCCTTTATTCCAGGCCGAGCCCCGATTTAGAAATTTTGGCCAATGCAGACCTCCAGGAAGAATGAAATCCGGTTCAGGCTTGACATGGAACAAAAAGAAGTCTGGCCCGACCCGAATCTGCAGAAAATGTAAGCTCAAGACATAGCCCATCTCTAAAAGAGAGACCTGACACAGTCAGTCTTGTGGATTTGAAATGGCCCGAACCGGGGTGAACTGCGCGGTCTCGAGCTTCGCCGCAGTTCATTTTCCTTGAGGATCCATAATGTAGTTTTTAAAACCCTTTATTAGCTCAAGTGGGGGGGGATCCCCCCTTCGCATCCCACCCCACACCTTAGATCCGCCATTGGTTAAAATATGCATATAAGCATTCACAGCATTACGTATGGAAGGTAATTCGCTGAGAGAAAATAGTTATAAAAAACATATAGGAAAAGTGTTGTATCAATAAAATCCGCAGATGAACAGATTTGTTACATTTTGCCAGCATTAAACAGAGAAGATGAGTTGCTACATAAAAAACTAGTCTTTGGGGGCCACCATAATACTTGCCCGTCATTGATATGCATAATATAAAATATGAAAATAAAACATGAGTAATCTATTTATAAAATGCACATCCAGGGATAACCAATGTTACTGAAATTTGATAGGCTTTTTCGCACTTTTACATTCTAAGTACATACCAAATTTCAAGCCTCTATCTCAATTTGTTCGGTAGATAGAATGTTTAAATCTTGGCTTGATGACGTCATAAACTTTAAATGCTGTATTACTAAAAATTGCGTAAAATAAACATCCTTATAACTACAAAAATTATAATCATATTAACTAACAGTTTCCTGCGCCAGACTCAGCGTCTCATTTCCAATTAAAATATATCTTTGAATTGAAATTTGAATGAAATACAGTGCCATGAAAAATCGAAGAGTTTGGAATATATGATTGCAAATATCTCGACAACTAATTATCCTATTTACTTCATTTTTTGTGCAAAATTTGTTTTTTTAATGCCTTTCATATTCATTCCTTAAAAGAAACAATTTCGAACATTTTTACATACCTTTTATCAGAACGAATATTTCGAAAGTTCAAAAACAAAATAGTTCCAGATAATCGAGGTGAATGAAATCCAATAGGTTTCTCCTCTTTATTACATACTAAGTACGAATTTCAAGTCTCTATCTTATTTTGTTCGGGAGATAGAGTGTTTACATGTACAAACACAGACAGACGGACGGCAATTTTCTCCCCAAAAACATGTTTTTCGGAATCTCCGGTGTCTGAAACGTGTAAATCCGCCAAAAAAATCGATTTTGCAAACGATTACAGAAAGACTTACCCTATACTACGTATGATGAGTAAGTAAAAATTAAAAAAAATGAAATATCTGTTGTAAATGAAAAGTACAGATGAGACCATTTTTTTTATCTTTTCCTAGCTTTACATACAGAATATGGTTTTCAGCGCGAAAATAATTGTAAAAAAAATATAAGTAACTGTTCTATTGAAAGATATGATTTATGGTACTGAGTTCCTGAGATTAGTACTTTTCATAACTTTAAATTTTATTGTATACCTGTAATGCTTCTATAATAAAAATAAGCACACATCGCACCCGTATGTATTTCCTTATATTATATCCATTGGAATATTTTCATATACAGTCAGTACCGGATATATGGTCACCCGCTTATAAGGTCACCCCGCTTATAAGGTCACTTTTTGTAAGTCCGGACTGAATGAATAGGTATTACGCGTTAAAATACACAGCCTATATGGTCAGTTTCCAATGGCTACTATCGGATATATGGTCACCTTTTGTCCCCCTTTTTATTGCAAAATATCTTATAGTTTTATGCTTTTTCCTTCCCTTTTTTAGGGTGTAAAGTACCGAATAGACGAATCATTCACATTCAAGTATCTCCAACTGTCGGCCTCTTTGTATTGTTCACGCGACGCTTTTCATTTTTAATAGCTTTAGAAAGAAGTGGATGGACATCGTGAAGGAGGAACTTCTTTCCTTCTAGTCAGTCTTCCTCTTTTTCCATCGTTGAATCTCCCGTGCTTTTGCTAAAACCCACAAGTACCGTATGGTAAAGAATGGCCAGTTGACACTTTTATAGCTTTAGAATGAGAGTGAGACATTTTCCTTTTAAAACGGAGCCTTAGAGATCACGATAATATTGCATACCACGTGACTAGATGCTCGTCGACACTCGGGGAACAGGGGGGGAGAGGATCTCCTCTTCCCGGCTGCAACTTATAAGAGAAACTTTTTCCTGTCGGTAACAGTTTCCAAAGCTCTGGAGATTTCTCCCTCAACTGTCGCATTAGATACCTATTCTTGGAAAATATGCCATCACCCCTTGCGACCAAATGAAAATTGTCCTCCGTGCAGAGAAAACTTAAATCACGCACTTTTAGTTTTTTGTATTTTTAATTACTTGTCGCTGCGTGTAAAGTCTTCGTTCATTTGTTAATTGTCATTTGTGAATACAAGATGTCAACAAAACGAAAAATCTGACAATTGCGGAAAAAAAAATTAGTAGAAAACTTTGAAAAATTGCATGAATTGAAAGGAGCTTTCGCGAAGACTGATGAAATAGAGAGAGAGACACTGAATAACATCTTAGGGTTCAAATCCTGTTAAACAAAAGATGTGATAAACCAAAAGAGAAAGCGAGAACATGTTTCAAAATTTGAGAGCGTTGAGAAAGATCTTTTCAGTTAGATAAAATGTGCCAGATTGCAGTATGTTCCAATACATGGATTATCGTAAAAGAAATATCCCTGAAAATTGCTGCATAACTAGGAAAACCGAATTTTACTGCCAAATAATCGAAGGAATGGCTGTTAACTTGTTAAGTGACATTCTCAATAAGTACAGACCTTGTGATGATTTTAATTTTGATAAACTTGGGCTGTTTTTTTTTTCATGTTTTGCCAAATAAAATTGTTACTTTTAAGAACGAAAAATGAAGTGGTGGGAAGGTAAGCAAAAAAAGATTGGCCGTTTTATTAGCAGAGAATATGGCTGTATAACTCAGAGACATTGACTTATTAGTTATTGATAAATTTCTCAATCCTTGTTGTCGTAAAAAACTGCAAATATTTGCATGTATCTTACGATGCGAATCGAAAGGCCTGGATGACAATAAGCATTTGGGAAAAAGAAATTCGGCGTCTCGGTGAAATTTGCACAGACAAGTGGCTATAATCGCAGACAACTGTACCGCCCATTGCGTGATTCCCAATTTTAATCCGGTTGAACTTGTTTTCTTGCCTCCAAACTGAACCAGTATGGCACAACAATTAGATCAAGGGATTATTAATGATATTAAGATAAATTATCGAAAGCTGCTTCTAAAAGACGTCATTGCTGCCATTGATCAAAAAAAGAAGTTTCGCGTGACTGTGTTAGATGCCATGTGTTACGTAGGCAAGAGTTGGAATATGGTATCAAAGAAGACCATTGAAAATTGTTTTTGACATCCTTGGCTTCCAGAATGTGAAGAATTGTCGTTCGAAGACAACTGACATATGCAGTTGTTGACAATGAGATCGCTACTAATGGACTTTACCTACGAGTGGCAACAGTCACGCCTTTGCGGGTACACTGTTAAAAATCTGCAGCATTTGCTGCATAGTCACTCCGTCGCTTTTATAGAATATCTCTATTCTGACCAATGAGAATGCTCCATAATATTGTGAAGTAACCGTTTTCTATAAAAGCCATGGAGTGGCTATGCAGCAAAAGCTGCATATTTTTAACAGTGTGTACCTTCCGAAAAAGACTGCGTATTGGAGGAATGGGGAGCCGTGTTAAAATGTTCTTCACGCCTATTGGTGTTTTTCTTCTAGATATCTGCAGCTGACGTGACATCGGTAAAGTCCATGGTGAAGCTTCTATACTGGAAATAGTTTCGGAAATTTTAAATATAAACACTGATGGAAACGATGATAATGACAGTGAATTCGAAGCTGAACTGACATCGCGAGCAGAAGCTCTCAAAGCACTAAATACATTCAGTTTTTTTTTACCAATCCCAAAGGCACAGAGGAACATTTTAAAATTGTTCGTGAATAAGAAAAAGTAGTTTTAACAACTACGATAAAAAACAAACAAACCTGCATTAAAGATTATTTTTACTACTACGAGTATACTCATCAATTCGAAAATTTAAGTGTAAAGCAATTCTTGTTTATACCTCTTGTTTTATAAATTATACGTTCATAGC
Organism: Maratus speciosus; assembly: GCA_963932465.1. Taxonomy (NCBI): domain Eukaryota; kingdom Metazoa; phylum Arthropoda; class Arachnida; order Araneae; family Salticidae; genus Maratus; species Maratus speciosus. The sequence continues at coordinate 336,998,789 of OZ010789.1, forward strand.
TTCTTTGTACATTATTGTACTAATATAACTAACTTATTAATAATATTTTATTGTCCAAAATAAAATTCCTGCTTACACCGCATACAAGGTCACCCCGCTTATAAGGTCATATTTTTTAGGACCGCATGTGTGACCATATAACCGATACTGACTTTATATATATATTTTTACATTACGCCACAGACTGGAAATGAACTTCAAACATGGGAAACGGGAAAATCTCCCAACTGTGGAAGAAGATATACAAGTCATTTATAAATTTAAAACAATGAAATTCTGTTTCTTCTGCGGTTTTATTGACAAATGAGCCATATGGAGGTTTCAAAATGTGATCTTAAAACTCAAAAGCTATTTTTTATCTAAATTATAAATTAGGTGGGTAGAATTTTTGTGTATATAGAAGTTATCTCTATTACAATTATTTTATCTTCGCTCAGCAATGCATCATTTCTACCTAATCATGTGAGAAAAAGGGAAAATCTTTCTAGCCTCAAGATTTCTTTTGTTCATCTTCAAGGTGAAGGGAGTGTAATTTCACTTATAAAATATAAAAAGAGGTGTTTATTACTCATAATAATCAACTAGAAAAATAAATCAAAGATTTCAATAAAACAGTTTTCTTTTGTTTTTTGGATTAATCATTTTCATTAAGTAACCAGTCATATCTACGTGATTCTGGGGCAATACCTCGTCTGCAGATTTCACTAATACTGTACATTATGTATATATTTCTTTGAATCATTATTTAGCAACCCATCTTCTGCATGTAATGCTGGGAAAACATTAAAAATATGCCTCATATATAGATTATATTGCTACTTCTCCAACAGGTATGTTTACGAAAATTATAGCCTTAAAATAAAAATGAAGTAATCACTAACCATAGATTCTCAGATGAGTTGATCAATTTTGTCAATAAGTTACGCATTATATATATACATACACACCTTCTATAAGCATTCTAAGGGGTGTTTTTATACATATACTAAAATTATGCATAAACATTCACTGGTTTGGACTTATTATAATAAACCCAAATAAAACTAGACAATTTAGACAAATATTTGGACATTTTAAGTTTGTCCTATAACTGCATAGACTTTTTGCAAAAACGTGAAACATATGCTTATTGAGAAACAAACTGTCATTTCAATATTAACCTAAAGCTGAGTCAGTTCGTTGCAATAAGTCTGAAACAAGTTATGGTTCTGAACAAAGTTATGGTTCGTTTTAATATGTAGATGGCCCCTAAGCAAATTTTATATACATCATTTAAAAGTAGACTTTATTTCCAATCGTTCGGTACCAGTAACTTTCTTCTACGATGATTTGTTGAGGAGTTAGTAGGGGGTGTTTACTTTTCTTTTTCCACGACTGTACAGTGCTGATTAATAACAATATGATCGTGCGACTATTGTATCTTGCGCCTGTTACCTGGTTACAATGTACCAACCTTACTGCACCTCTGTTAATGAGGCCTAAAAAATAAACTATGTTCAAGGCTTTTATATAGAACACTGTTGTGAAATTTCCCTACTTAAAAAGCTATAATTTAAAAAGGCTATTAAATAAATAGGCAATATTTATGCCTATGATAAAAATTAATAAGGTACAATTCTTTTTTATCCTTAATTAGTTAACTTAATGAAAGTTAAATACGATTTTAGGTTCAATTTATTTTCAGTAGAAATTTAAGCATATTGTTCGACTAAACAGTAATATTAAACCTTAGATAACAGTAAACTGTGTAATGCGATTAACTGCGAAATACAAATTAGATATAATAAATCAGTTTGTCACAAAGTGGAGGGAATTACGAGTACTTTACGCGAAATTACTCAGAATATAATTAAATACTTCATTATGATCATATAAAGAGCATGAAGCCTAAATTTCATGAGAAAATAACAGTTAACCAGCTTATATGATAACATGATGGAATTTTATTATTGGTCATCGTTTACTTTTAAAAGTTTTAATTAATATATGAATACTTGTTGGTAGAATTTGCAGCTTAAAATTTAGGCTAAACTAGAAGAAGAAAATAGATCCAAAGTTATATCTCAACTAAATTATTCGTTAAACAGTCAAATAAATCCTGGAAGTATCTTACTTGATGGAAATTCTTTAGAAGTTAACAGTTTTAAAAGAAACAAGTAGGAAAGTGTACTTCAAATGTGGCAAATGAGGTGCGTTAGTACTATAACTAGTTTTATAAATATTGAGATCTTGGTGCAATAGCGGTTGCACTCTTATTTAAAAATTTATAACTACAAAATTTATTATGATTACATATGTTAAATTCAGTAATATTGAAATAATAGGACTCCATATTAAATAGGACGCAGTTGCCATGACAACTTAGGATCATTACCTATCATGGGATATCACTGAATTAATTACGTATGATAGGACTTAATTGAAGAAAAAGCATTTTTATTAATATCTTTTTGAGTTTTGACTTCATTTTCATAAAATTTGGAATATCGCGACAAAATTGTGCAACTATCACATATATTAAATTTCAAACTATTTACACTGGGAGACGGCAGCGCAGACGATTACCTCATTGAGTTCACGGATGAAATTCTAGGATTAGTTAAATTTTGATTCGCATATTAAAACGCAATCGGTCTACCGAGTCATATCTTGATGGAAAACACCTGAAAATCCGATTTTAGCGGCTTACTCGTAGGTTTACCATTCTGTTTTCTTGCTCCCTGTTCTCCATGTTTTCATACTTTTTAATGCAGGAAAACACAACGGTAAACCTACGAGTCAGCCGCTAAAATCGGGTTTTCAAGTGTTTTCCACCAAGATATGACTTCGCAGAACGATTGCATTTTAATATGTGAATAAAGATTTAACTAATCCTGGAATTTCATTCGTGAACTTGATGAGGTGATTGTGCTGCCAACTCCCGGTCTAATTAGGTTGAGTAGTTTTTGTGCTGTTATATGCAGACAGACGGACGGACTAAACGACGAATACGTATTTATATAATTATGAAAGCACATAAAAAGAAAAACAGCGATATTAAAATTGTATAAAGACCTTTATTCTGATAATTTTATAGAAATGTACATATGGTAGAATAAAATTACGATCACTTTGAACTGAAATATAACTCATAAATTTATAGTATTAATAAGAAAGCACCGAAAATACGTTGTGTGTTGCGCAGTGATTGAGATACAGACATTTATTGCGCGTCGCACAACTTACCACCATGTGTGTTTGTGGAATAACATGTTTATTTTTTAAAACCAAAATATTTTATTTTATTTTATGGTACTAGGGGGCACGGCCCCCTAAGAGCTACGCTAGCCAACCCCCGTCCAGACACCGTAGACTCTAAATGCACGCTAATTTGATCTACTTTAAAAAGATTTCGAAAGATTGAATTATAATTTTAAAAACAGTGGCGATCTCTCTATAAACGGATTTCTATTCATTTCTCTTTCATTGGGCAATTTTAACGCCAAATCCGTTGCGGTACTACTTGATTAACCCGTCGACCAATTTCGCCAAATTATATAAATCGCCAAACCACTCGCCAAATTATACAAATTGACATCATTTTTATTTTAAATAACGAAAAAACAAATAAATTAGTACAACATTAATAAAAATACAAATAAAACGTCGAAATAAAAATAACTTGATGACGTAGACACGTGTAACAACATTTCAAAATAAGCTAATATAAAAGGAATTAAGTAAACAGAGTCTTTGTCTCCTGGTATTTTTTAACAAAGTGAAAAGAAAGTTCTTTTAAATGAGACATTTTAAATTAATCGTTTTTAATCTGACGTAATTTTGACCAAACTATTATTTCTCTTTTTAATATTCACGTGAAAATACTTGTGTTAGAAATTAAATATTATTTGCGCTTTCCTAACAAAAATAGTTGAAAAGTATCCTCTTAAAATATCAAATAAATGTCTAGCGCAGTTTCTAAATTTAAACCGTTTTGCAATATTATTTCGTGTTCATTTTATGTAATAACTGTAATGTGACGTAAATATGACGTAATATCTCCTATTTAAGACTTCTAGCGCATGTTAATAAATTTATTGCTTTACAAATTCCTTTCTCTCTTAAAATTCACGTGTAATTATAGTTTTTATGACGTAAATTTTAATAAGTTCCTGCTTTTTGTACATAATTATTTAATTCTAATTCCAAATGTTTTTTTCTGTTTATAATAGTCACGTGTAAATAAACTTTTAATTTATTTACACGTATAAATATTTTTTTTAAGCAAAAATTATTGTTTCCGCTGTTTATACAGTTGGCAACAGTTTAAATTAATACAACTTTCTAAAATCTGTTAAAAATATCTCTAGAAATGCTGAAAATCTGAATTTAAAATAGAAATAAAACCTCAAAAAATGAGTCAAAATAAAAAAATTAATGCAATCTGCACTCCGGCAAATTCTAACGCTAAAAATGATCTAAAAATGATTAAATTCCTATCAACAGTTTTTGCTCCTATAAAACTTTTTTAGTGGAACGATTTTGTCCAACCTTAGCATTAAATATCTCTTAAAATAATTCTTCGATCTGAAAACTGTCTGCATCAGCGTTTTTATCAAACATTTCTGTATAATACTTTCGATTTGCATATTTTTCTATGCATTATTTTTCTTAATATTAACGAAGAAAGACCTCCGGTCACAAAAAATTCAATACCGGCGGCGTGACAGCGGTACTTACTTTTTTTAGAATAGAGAGATATTAACAAAGATAGCAAATTTTAAAACCCAAAACAAGCAGAAAAAAAAATTTCAGCAACTATCGCTGATGGACGATGAGTTATCCGAATTATATTTTGTGGTTCGGTAAAATAATTATAGAAGTTTTCTCTGATTTTCATGTAATGTAGATGCTGTAACAATGCTCAAAAGAATATATTTTTTTTCTATTTGAAATAGTCTATTATAGTTAAAATAACGAAGTTGAAAAATTAAAACTTTAGAAAGTAAGATATTTAAAATATTTTGGGTGTCCCTGTAAATGTACAATGAAGGCTAAATACACGTTTTTTAAGCAAAGAATGGTTTTGTGTTTTTAACTAATAACTTACACAACTGGTCCGTACGCTTAAACACCAAAGCTGACTGTAAGTGAGATTTTATTTAACTCCAAATATATGCGAACCATTACACGGCTTACAACATTCTATCAGTTTTCACATCCACAACAACAAGAATTAAAACAGAATAAACACAGCGTGTTGCTACATGTGGAAAGAAGGAACATAAAACTTATAAGGATTCGGAGCACACGAAACCAAAGAATATGCAGCAGACGATAACTAGTAACATGCATAAATATCCTGATCCCCTGGGAATTCAACAAGTTGTTAACTGTTTACAATTTATAACCATAATGAAAGAACAATTAATAACACAAACAAATTAATACAAAAAATATAAAAATATTAGACAGTTCTGAGTTCACAGTTTTTTGTTCCTATATGAAGAGGACACAGTTTCACTATTGGACGATCGATGACACAACTACTAGTCTTCATCGTAACAATTCGGACCTTGGTGTTAGTGTCTGAAACTGGATGAACAGTTATTATTATCCCTAATTTCCATTTATGTGATGGAATGTTGTCATCCTTGATGAGGATTAAGTCATTGACTGCTAAATCTCGTTGACTTTTTTGCCATTTAGGCCTTTTCTGAAGTTGAGACAGGTATTCCCGGCTCCATCTTTTCCGAAATTGCAGAAAAATGAACTGTCTTACATCCATCTAACAAGATTACGGAAGGGACTGTGAATAATGAAGATATTTCATGTGTATCCACAGATTTCACGTTATATCACAATTCACGATATTCAGATGGGGGAGAGCATTTTTTGAAGAATTCACGATTCCTTTTAAATCACATTAAAGTCATCATATTTCACGACTAAGAGTTTTTACTTTTGTGTTTATCATTTAAGAATAGTCATGAGTACGAGAATTTTTTATAGATTATTATTGACAGTTCGAAAATATACATAATTTACATTTATACATCATATCGCTCACCCGCAAGAAAAGTGACACATCTCGAGTAGTACACAAAATTAAATTTCACAGGAGAGGCAAAAGAAAAGATGCAATAATTTTACTGTAACGTGGGATTATAGCACTTCGGTCTGCATACAGGAATAAAAACGTGCATAAAACCGTAAAACCATTAAGAATGAATGCGTAGGATGAGGTTTGGAGGGTTGGGTAGTTTTACCTCCCCACACAATTCACCTTCTTCTGTGATCAAAAATGAACATATAGCATAATAAAGTGATTTTCCGTATAACTAGACATGAAACTTTTTGTGTAGCAAGACATACCTATTAATGGAATAAAATGCAAAATGCATTTTTGCGAGATGTGTCACTTTACTTGCGGGTGAGCGATATGTACAAAGAAATGATTAATACTTGAGAATGACTTGTTCCTCTCTGGGAACCCTAGCTAATATTTTTAAAAATCAGGAACATTTTATTTTCTTCCACTTTTGGAAGATCAAGAAATAAAACTGCAGCGTGCAATTTGCGATCGAATTTCACATACTACTATAAAACAAAAGAACAAGAAAAAATGTTTTTTATATCAATTCTCTAGTCGAATGACGAGACTATCGGCGCCGTTCCAGTCTGGCTGAAAGAGGTCCGCTTAAGGGGGTTTCAGAAATATTCCACAAACTCCCCCCCCCCCCCGCCCCGATGAATAAGGGTTCATCAAAAAATGGATTCAAATTAATTAAAATACAGAAAAATTTATTCTAAAAGATCATCCATTACACTATACATAAACACAATACAAATCAAAATACATACTTACATATTGGGCTTCAATAAAACTAAACTAAAACAATTTAAAAGATTTGTTGACAGGTTTCTGCTACTAAAAATAGAAAGAATAATTTAAATCTATTCAATACTTATTGTAAAATAATTGAACACAAAATTTAAACTAAAAATTAGCAATATTAGAAATATCAAGCAAGGAATATATATTTTTTAATGTCAACTGAATAAAAAGTTCTTTAAAGTCAATTACAAAAAGTTTTTTTTTTAGTTTCTCAGTTCTAAATTACGCAAAAAATGAATAGGTCTTCTAATGATGGAATTATTTGTCATCAGTTCACAAGACCTTATTTTTTTTTCATCTCTACCCACAAATACCCAACTTCCACAAATTCCTGGATACATGTTCATATGCATAAGAACCACATCATCTACTTTAAAGTCAGAAGTTTTATTCTGGTCCGTGTAGTGAGCAGATTGTAAGTTGAGAAGATACTCATTTTTCAAGCGCTTCCAAAAATGATTTAGAAGAATCTCGCGTAAACAGGAGTGTTTCACAAAGGATTCGTTGTTTGCTGGTAAACGTCAGATATATTTTAGAGTTGCTAAAACTTGTTGACCATGGCGTGCGTTAAATGTTTTGCAGATTGTACATTCGTTTAGGACTGATTTTGTGCACTAGCTATATCTTAAAATCCAACACTAGTCACGAGTTTGCACTAATGTACAGGACACTCCTGAATGAAAAACTTTTTCATATGCATTTTTCACGATTAATTCAGTAAACTTATGTTTTGTATGAATCACAACAAGATGTTTTTCATAAAATGAGGAATCGGACTTTTGTAACCGCCCTCGTACCAACAACAAATATTCCTCTGACAACATAGGATTTAGCTGTAGAAGATTCGACTCTCTTGGGATACTCTTCCTACATTTCAAGAATTTTATATTTTCAGGGAAACTTTCTCTCTGCACTAGTTTTAACCAAAACTTTTCAGCATGTAATATTTCCTCAGCTGATAATTCTGAAAAATCTTTTTTTTCTACCTTTAATTTTATATTAGAAATAAATCTAAATACCCATGAGTTACTCGATACAATTTCTTTGGCGAGCTATACCTTTCCAGATTACAAATTAGTATTTTATAAGCTGTATTTGTTTGAACAACACAGGAAATAGTTGCTCTTTTTCGAGACTTCTCTTCAGAAACACCAGGTAATCGTGATGCAACAATTTTAACCCTAGGCTACTGAATTTCGGGAAAGGAAAGAAATTCAGGACCATACCACCATTTTTGAGAATTTATTAAATGCTTCACAGAACAATCTCTTGTTATTAAATCAGCGGGATTAAGTTGGCCGTCACTGTGTCTCCATAAACTAAGATCAGACAAATTATGAATTTCAGCAATTCGTTTACTAACAAATGGTTTCCATTTTTCTTTTGGACCTATAAGCCAATGAAGAAGAATTTTTGAATCAGACCAGAAAATAGTACTATTTAATTGGATAATGTTTGTGATAAACTTTGCCATTCTGGTACCAATAAGTGCTCCCATGAGTTCAAGACGTGGCAGAGTTAACTTCTTTAAGGGAGCAATCCTAGACTTAGACATTAGAAAACTAGTTTTAAATTTATCTTTAGAAATGGGATACCGTAAGTATGCCCATGCACCAGACGCATTAGGGTTAGCATCAGTGAAAATATGCAATTGGAGATGCTCCTTTTCTATGATCAGGTTGCTAAAATAATGCCTGGGAATTTTAAAGTGCGCGAGATACGGGATTTCTGAAAGTCAATTTTGCCAAATATTTTCTAGTTTACCAGAAAAACTTTCATCTCATGATATCCCCATTAATCATAATTGTTGCAAAAGGCGTTTGATACGAATAATATAAAGAGCAATATATCCGGCTGGATCAAACAACTTAACTGCAAATTTCAAAAAGTTCCGTTTGTACAGGAATCATTGCTTAAATTTGCTAACAATGTTCGTAATTCTAGTCCCAAATTATCTTCTGTATTGTTCCAGATTAATCCTAGAACTTTTAGGGAAGTATTTGGGGGTTCGGAACTCGAAATAGGTATGTTTTCTTCAACCCAATTTTTCCTAAGTATCTCTGAATTACTTTCGAATTTTCTTAACTTCATCCCCCCTTCTTTCGAAATATCAAAAGCTTCTTTAGATAAGTTAGAAGCTTCTAGAACATCGTTTTCTCCTAAAAATAAACCATCAACGTAAAGAGAAGAATTTAGGATTTCAAATGTTTTCTTATGAGTGTTTTTATATTTATTAATATGGTGCTTAATAGTACAAGCGAGGATAAAGGGACTGCAGGTGCCACGAAAAGTAGCCCTGGTCATTCGATAGGGTACTACGTCTTTATTCTTATCAAAATCTTCATAATATAAGCATCTAAGATAATTTCGATCTTCCTCGGCAATAGAAATTTGGAGAAAAGCTTTTTCAATGTCAGCCGTAAAAGCAATTTTATGTAAACTATATTTTAAAATTATATATCTAAAACGTTAGGATTAAAGTTGGGACCATGATTCAAACATTCGTTTAATGACAGAGAATCAAAATATTTACAAGAAGAGACATAGACTGTGCGCATTATTGTTGTAGTTTTGTCGTCACGGATAACAGGTCTATGTGGCATGTAATAGGAGTTATTGGAATGTTTCTCGGTGCAAAATTCTATTACACCCTCGTTAAACTGCTCTAGCAAAATGCAAATATAATCCTTAAGTAAAGAATCATTTTTCAAGAATTTATTTTCTAAACTGGAAAACCGGTTCTTTGCTACTTCAAGATTTTTTCTCTGTAATTCACGAGAAATTTTTCACAATAATTTTGTCCATAACGACCATTTACGAATTTTAAATTTTCTTTAAATTCATTTATTACCTCTAGATCGGTAAGGTTCTTTTCTTTGCTTTCAGCAATGCTAGTTGCTTCGAGATCCCAAAATGCTTTCAGCTGAGTATTTATATTTTCAACTGAAAGACGCAAAAAGCTACTTCTTTTTTATTCAACTCTATCTGCCCTTGAACCGTATGACTGAAAATAGTTTCTGCAACGTATAACTCTTTTGGCAATTTTCCCTCGATTCACTTTAATATTTTTCACAAAATTCAGACCCTAGCAAAATATTTATTTCCTGTTAAAAACCTGTATCAGCAGGCTTGTTTGAGGCCTCTTGTTCTCCTTATCTCTAGAAGTTTGGGTTCTAGTGCTTTTACAGAAGCTCCAGTCATATTATCAACTACAAGAGCTTCCATCTTTATCGAGTTTATAGGTTGCACAACACTTGATAATTCAAGAGCAACAACTTCGTAGCATGATTCATAAAGGCGTCTCCACCCAAAAGGATAAACTAATAAATTTTCTCTTCGCAATGCCTTCAATTTTAATTTTTGTATTAGATATCTCTTCACAAAACATTTTTCAGAACCACTATCACTTAAAACGCGAGCCAACCGGCATTGTTTACCAGCAGACACAGAAAATGTAAAAGTCTGCAACAATGTAGTTTTATTTTGTTTATAGTTTTGCTCTGACATCGTAGATACAATAGCACCTTTCTTTTCATTGTCAGGATTTTCCTTTATTGTTTTTTTAAGACAAAACAAATAACTGAAGATGTTTTTACCACATTTGGAACAACGGTTAATTTTTGTTCTACAATTAACAGATAAATGCGATTTATAAAAGCATTTGTAACAGCGACCTTCTTTCTTTAATTTATATCGTTTTTGTTCATCCGTGAATTTCGAACAATTTAGTCTTACATGATAAGTTTTACAAAATATGCAAAACTGTTTTGTAGATGCATTTAAAGCAGCAGCTGAAGGTATATTTTTCTTTTGAGAAAAATTTTGATATTTACTTGAAAAATTTTCCTATTTGTATTAAATTTTCATAAACCACGCTTTGGGAATTATTTACTAAATTAGTAGCTTCACGGCATCTCAATTCCGTTTTAATATAATTTATTAAATCGGTTACTTCGCAGTCCTTATCGGGGTCACGTTTCTGATTTAAATCTTAGTTTTAAATTTTCTAGTAATAATCTTAATAAATGGCCGTAGGAGCCTGATGTTACTCTTAACGCAGCAAGATTTCTAGCACTTGTTTCAATATTATCGTGCAATTTTCTTAGAGAAGTGACATTGTTAGTAGATTTTACTGGTTCAAGATTTAGAATTTTATTCATGTAACAATTAATAATATTTTCCAGCTTCCCATACCTTTCTTCTAACAATTTTAAACATGTAGAATAATTTTTATCTGTCAATTCGAAACCAGCTACAATATTATATTCAGGTACAGACAACAAAGATTTATGATATTGGAATTTTTCAATTTTTGATAACGATTCATTTGAATCTATCGCACTAGTAAATAAATTGAAAAATTGTAAGAACTGGCTTGCATCACCAGGAAATTTTTCTATGTTTAGTTTAGGCAGCTTCACTGCCGACACTGGTTTACCACCGATTTTCGAACCGTTACTTGTTTCTAGTAAAGATCTTGTTTCTGTTTCGATTTTACATTTTTTAAGCCTCATCTTAATTTAAATCTCAAAATTGGTATTTTTCAGAATACTCTTCTACCGATTATAGTTCTTTATTATGTTCAGTTTTTTCCTGAATGAGTTCATCTATTTTGGAATCTAGTTCCTTGAGTAGAGCTTCTTTTTCATTTATGAGCTCTAACGATTCCATTGAAAAATTGCAATCAGTCTTATCAATATCAACTGAAAACAATGGATCACATTTTGTGATTCATTTCGTAACCGCTGCGCGAATAGTAGCTCTTTTACTTTTAAGTTTTTCTGGCTTATCCATGTTTAAATTTTAATTCAATTTTCAAAAAATATTATGATGAAAGATGTTTATTTTCAATAAAGCAACAGTCAATAGTCATGCAGAATAATAAAGTTATTTCTTACCTTTTATCCCGGGTTCAACGGATCCAGAAATAATGAAGATATTTCATGTGTATCCACGAATTTCCTGTTATATCACAATTCACGATATTCAACTGGGAAGAGCATTTTTTTGAAGAATTCACAATTCCCTTTAAATCACATTAAAGTCAGCATATGTCACGACTGAGAGGTTTTACTCTTGTGTTTATCATTTAAGAATAACCATCACCACTAGAACCTTTTATAGATTATTATTCATAGTTCGAAAATATACATAATTTACATTTATACATCATATGTACAAAGAAATGATTAATACTTGAGAATGACTTGTTCCTTTCTGAGAACCCTAGCTAATATTTTATAAAATCAGGAATATTTTATTTTCTTCCACTTTTGGAACATCAAGAAATAAACCTGCAGCGTGCAAGCTGCAATCAAATTTCAAATTCTACTATAAAATTAAAGAACCAGAAAAAATGTTTTTTATATCAATTCGCTAGTCGAGTCAGTGACTATCGGCGCCGTTCCTGTCTAACTGAAAGAGGCTCGCTCAAGGAGGTTTGCGAAATATTCCACAGTGACTTAGATCTTGTTCAGGTATCGCAGCTGGAGAACTTCCAACTAGGATGTGACCAGGCGTTAGAGCAGTTAAATCTGTTGGGTCAGATCATATGGGACACAGTGTCCTAGAGTTGAGACAAGTTTCAACTTCTGTAATCAAGTTTTAAAACTCGGAATAGGTTAACACAGTGTCACCAACGGTTTTCTTCAGATGCGTTTTCATTGATTTTACTGCAGACTTCCAAAGTCAACCAAAGTGTTGAGCAGATGGTGGATTAAAAGTCCAACGTATTTTCTCTGACTACAAAAATTGTTTATTTCTTCATTGTGCTTGCACTGCAAAATATATTTGTTGTTTTCTTTTTCTGCACCTTTGACGTTGGTTCCACAATCCCTAAAAATCGCAAAAGGTTTCCCTCTTCTTGCAATAAATCGTTTTAATGAACTTAAGAATGTCTTTGTTGAAAGATCTTCTACAACTTCAAGATGGACTGCTTTGATGACGAAGCAGACAAATACACACACATGATTTAAATGATTTTAGTTCGCGTCCTGCACGATATTTAAAATAACGTAAATATGGTACGATAAAATGGTCGTGATTGTGTTACACTGGATGCTGGAAGATTAGCCATTATTTGTTTTGCAGTTTGAGTTCTATATCTGAAACATGTAAAGCAAGCTCTTACTATTTTCCGAATAACAGACCTAGCAGTTTTGATCCAAAATTGCTGTCTAATTAAAGAAAGGAGAAGCTCTGGAGCTGCATGAAAATATTTAATTATGATTTTAGTCATATGGTGCTTTGATGGTAATAACATTGTCGTTAATTTACAGGAACACACAAAAGAAATCAGTTACAATACTGTCTTTGAGTAATAATTGCTGAAGTGCGTTTACAATTTCGACTTGCGCTTTTAAATTTAAATTCTTTAACCATATACAGCGCTGCTCAAAGTAATTGGATGATTTTCCGATTGTAGATGGGATCAGCTGAAATTAGGTTTTCAAATGTGTTATGCGTTTCCATATGGTTGAATTAGACATAATATTTTAACTTATTAAACTATGAAGTTTTGTTACATTATTCTGAATGTGTTGGGAAGTGTTTCATAATCTATGCTTGACACATAATTTTTCTTTCTTGTTTTCTACTTAAAGGATTTACACATATTGGATCAGTTGCCAGCGTTTCAAAATTTTAGTACCCGAAATTATCCTCCCAAGTCTCGAATTTAATGCAAATGGAAAGTTAGGTTCACGTTTGAAAATTATCCAGTCATTAAATTCATAAATACATTTACAGCAAATAAAATGTCAATAATGAAGGGAATGAATATTTTTTCCAACTGGATTAAATCATATTCAAGGCTGGAGTAGCACAGTTGAAGTTTATTCCAACAGAACGAAAAATGTCCAGACCAGGGATTGAACCTGGATACTTGGCGTGCCGTGCCAATGCCTTACCTGTTAGGCTATCCGGATGCCTTGCCAATGCCTTACCTGTTAGGCTATCCGGACCGATACCTGGCTGACATAATTCACTCTTATTAGTTGGACGTCCAATGCCTTACCTGTTAGGCTATCCGGACCGATACCTGGCTGACATAATTCAGTCTTATTAGTTGGACTACTAACATCCAACTAATAAGAGTGAATTATGTCAGCCAGGTATCGATCCGGATAGCCTAACAGGTAAGGCATTGGCAAGGCACGCCAAGTATCCAGGTTCGATCCCTGGTCTGGACATTTTTCGCTCTGTTGGAATAAACTTCAACTGTGCTACTCCAGCCTTGAATATAATAAAATGTCAATTTTTGTGATTTTTAAAATAATGGATCAGCTAACACTAAATCACTGAAATTGTTGCAAATGATTGAAGGCAAAGACACAAACGGAATATTATCTGTCACCTTAACCATAACGAATGCTGATGTTGATACTCTAAGATCACTTTTGAAGTGAGAAGTAAATAATAAATTAACTTCCCCATTACTCACAGTATTAAATGTTCCCAAACACGCCACAGAGATAGAACTATCTTTTACCTTTAATCCTAATTTGTTTACGCATCCTTGTGAAATAAATGGCATAATAGAGCCAGTATCACATAAACATCTGCATTTTACAAAGACTTGTTTATAATTTTAAACATTTACTACACAACAAAATATGGCTCTTTTGATTACTATTTGCGTTTGACTCATAACGAGAGGCACAGACTGTAGATGAAATATTTTCACTTGCTGGCGCAGCTTTTTTAAGGATAAATTCTTGTGTGTTTGGAGACATACTATTTGGCTGATTCTTATTCCTTGAATAATTTACCATGTGCAAAATACAATGATGTTTCTTAAAGCAATGATGGTATTTAAACTCTTACATATATTGAATAAATGCGTATTAGATAAGTAATTGAAAGAATAATGACTATGTTTTACGAAATCTATTCGTTGTTGAACAGGTAGATTAAGAAATTTCGAGCACTTAGATAAACTATAGTCTTCTTTACAGTAACAGCAACCCAATGTAGCTACAAAAGCATTATTGTTGTAATATCTTTCGTCTAATAAATTCCAAGCAATCTCAAAATTAGAATTCGAAATTTGAATCTTTAAACGCTATCCATTCTGTTATATTATCTCCAAAAGAGGTAATCATAACATAGATAATTTAATATTCTCTAAAACGTTTTCTGAAATTACACTATCAGACTTAATTTCACTCTTATTTAACTCAGTATTTGTATTTTCAATATTTTTTCGCCCACAAATTTCCACAAATCAATTTTATCAGAGATTTCCTATACGCTACCTATCTCACTTTCTAATTGTTTAGGTTCTGTAAATAAAACTTCAATTTCCTAATCAAGTTTTTTTTAGATCCGTTTCTTTCTGTTTTAACAATTCAGTATTTTCTTCTAATTCTGTTACATCAATCTCATCACCTGCGATTATACTTTCGATCTTCTTAATGTAATTTGTGACACTTCTCCGTAGAGCAATTCTTTTTGTTTTAAAAGTTACAAGTTCACTCATTTTTACTTAAATCAAGCCCAAAACTAATTCCGAAATACGTATTACAAAATTTAGTTTAAATATAAACTATATACTTTCACAATAATTCTACGCTTTTAGCCACAAATTTTTTTAGACATGGAATAGAACGTTCAAAGTTAACCTACCTCATAACCTGAGGTAATTTTTCATCACAGACGATATCACGCGACAGTTCAGAAAATGTTCGATTGTACGGTTTTATTTTTCACTAGCGCTCCGGCTAGACTTGTGCCAACAAATGGTTTTGCGTTTGTAACTAATAACTCACACAACTGGTTCGTACACATAAGCACCAAAGCGTAAATGCGATTGTAAATGCGATTTTATTTAACTCCAAATATATGCGAGCCATCACACGGCTTACTACATTCCATCATTTTTTACATTCCACAACAACAAGAAACAAAACAGAATAAACACTGAGTGTTGCCACATGCGTCAAGAAAGAACAGGAAATTTACATGGATTCGGAGAACACGAAACTAAGGAATATGCAGCAGACGATACTTACATAAACAAAGATATTGTAGAATATTCGAAAAAAGCGGGTTAATTTTATAATGTTTGAAGGAGTGTTACTATATTTCAAACAATTTTTGCCCATAAGCTATGAGGTATCCGTGTTGTTTTGTGTGGGGCTGTACACAGATAATGTTATAATTTTGGAGGGAAGGAGGGTATGGCACATGATATCGTAAGATATCTCTAGGGGAGGAAGGATTTGTCTTTTGATATCGTTATCAATTTTGATCCAACAAAAATTTTCTCTTTTTATTTGTAACTTGTTCTTTACATCAAAATAGACTGTTCATCTACTTTTGTGAAAATAGAAAGTTATTATTAAAATCATTAAATGGTTATAAAACTATTTAATTCCAAAATTTGGAATACCCCAACGTTTGGCATTCGTATTCCTCTGTCATATACGTATGGATATATAATCTGCTGTTCGAGAAACCAACTGCGAGGTATATTTTAAATGGTACTTATGTTTACTAGTAAATAAATGAGAAAGAATGCTGTCCACCTGTTTTGTGAATAAGAAGTTCTGTCTGTTACCCCTCCCCTCCGGTGCGGAGGCAAGTGCAAGCAGATTTTGTTACTGTTGAATGCATTATCTAGCAAAAAGCTATTGTTAAATACTTTAAATAGTAACTATTTCTTGTAAGTGGTATTTTATTGATTTCGCTTCAATTGAATTAATAATGTATTAAAAAAATAATGTTTAACTATATATCACTGCAAACAAAAGAAAAAATTCCAAAAATGAAAAGAATTTTTAGACATTGATAAAGATATCATTACGTGGGGGAGGGGGGTGTGGGGGTTCAGGTATGATAACGTATGATATCGTACATAGGGGGGAGGGGGTCCAAAAATACCAAAAAGCTGATAACGTTATATATGTACATCCTTATGTACCTGAAAACAAACTCTAACTGCTACAAATTCAATTTTCTATTTAAAAAATCACTATAATTAAATTAATCTAAATAAAAACTTGTGTGAAACAGTAACAACCAAAAGAACTTCTCCCAAATTAGAAGCACGTCTTCTTTGCGGTCGATGAAGAAAGACTGAGTTCTTTGTAAAGGTCTAGCGCATTTAAACATATTTTAAGGTGTTTTAAGAAGTTCTTTTGGTTATTGCTGTGCTATATTTAATCCTTATAAATAAATTTTATTGCTATTAAAGTATATATTCGAAAGTAAGAACTCAAACATCCAGACGAAGAGACAGACGAATCAAACTCATAAACACCTTACGACTATTTAAGAAAGTGTTAAAACTGATTAAGAAACAAATAAGACCGAAACTTCACATATCAGGCATATATTATGAAAAACTTCCCAACACTCTTAGAATCTGATTACGAAATTTCATTTTTTTTCATACAATGGAATCAAATATCTAAACAATCTAAAAAACACATAACGCAATATTCATACCTTTTAAGCAGTTTCTGTTCATAGCTGAAAATGTATGCGAATTATTTCAATAGTATTTACAGTTAGCACGCGATACACTAAAAATGAGTTAAGTTTTAAAAGGCATACTGCAGCTGAATACGTACTTTCAGCAATTATATATCACAGTACGATAGCGCAAAGTTCAATTTGTTTGTGTATCTCTGTAAATAAAGGATAAAAGCTACGCATTCCATAATCCATGGAAAACTTGCACTATTGCACATCAGTGACGGGAATCAATTTCATTATGTTTGAAGTAGTGTAACACCTTTAAAATATTCGGTAGAAAAGTATCTCATACATTACATTGAAATGGAATTTTTTTGCATGCCCATATAAAAACCATAAAATTTACCCTCCCTACCCTCTCTAAAAGCATACTGTTTTCCACCTCAGAGATGCATATCAATTTGGTTATGTTTGATGCATTCTAACATCATTTAAATCGACCGAAAATGATTTCCCTATAGATCATAATGTAGCGGAGTTATTTTGTCCCTGAAAACGAGCTGTAAATGCTACGCAGTTCATTTTCAATAGAAAAAATGGTACAGTAAACTTCAATAACATACATCAATGCATAGCAGTCCGAATATGTTTAAGAGAGTTAGACCACGGAGAGATAGACGGCTGACAGACGACTGACAAATAGTTGAACCAAAGTCATAAACAATTTTTATCTATGTAGCCTGCAAAGATGAATAATTAGGAAAAATCGTCTGAAAAAATTCTTTCCATGCTACAAATTAACGTATATTACCTTTCTTCAATAAATCTTCGAGTTGTTTTTAGCAAGAGAGTAGCTTTTTTCCAGATATTCTCAGATTCTGCAAGATTTCTCAATTTAAATGAATATTTAGTAAGCTGACTGCAAATTAAGGAAGATTATCCAATCTAGAAATCCTTCATTAACTACAGAGTCATGATTGTTAATAACTTCATTCTCTGGAAAAAATGTTTCACCACGTGTATTAAAAATATTGTATGCATTGTAATATTTCTATATGTAAATATGCAAGCATTTTGCATGAATTCTAACATATTTGTATGTTTGTAAGATGTATGTAAATATGTAAGATTTAGAGGAAAATGCTCAAATATAGTTCAACCTAGAGAAAATTATTAATTTTGAAAATTAAGGTAGAGTTAAAAGTGCCAAAATAAAGCAATTGAAGCATTTCTGCTACATATTGATAAAAGATAAATGTGTAACTTAGAAGAACTGATAGACCTAATCGCTGAGTAAACAGAAACGAAAGCACTCGATTTTTTTTTTTAATTCTCCAGGAAAGTTCCTAATTTAACCCAACTATTTAAATTTAAAATTCTGACATTATTTGAGATGGTTGATATTTGGAAAAGAGGTAGATAACTTCCATATAGAAATTTACTTTCTTGAAAATTTAGTTACTTATTATGTGCTCTTCAACTTGTCGTTTTTTCGTTTGGAAATTTTTTAGTAACACCATGTGAAGAGATTCTGGCCAATAGAATTATTATATGTCAGCTCTAGCAGAAGTGGAAGGTTGAATTGTAGTAACTTACATGATATAGTTAGATGTCACTTTTTGTTGACTATTTGTTTATGAAGTTTTTAGGGAGACGAATTTCAGTGTAGAAGCATTAAAAACATGCTGGTCGATCTTGACCTAACGATGAATTTCGCAAGCTATGAAGAAGTTTAATGAGACAAAAATGCCACAATCATGGCACAAACGTACCTTGAACCACCAGAACAACGTTCTGAACTTGAATAACAATTATAGCAGGGTTCTTCTAAACTGTTATCGAAAAATACCGCTTTCAAAGATAATTTCTTTCCATCTCTGTATCATAGCTCAGTTTCGAAGTACAGTAGTGTTTGATAAACTTGCAAATTAATAGCAACAATTTCATCAAAAGTTAACAAACTAAAAGAAGTTTGAGCGCTGTACTGTATGTATACATGTAAGATGGACATACGCAATTAAGAAAATAAATATGAATAATAAGTACGAGTATGAGATAAAAAATATATATATAAAATTATGAAGGCCAATTAAAAAACAAAAACCTTAAAAAATGTTAACTTTAGCCACACTGATACATAAATAAAATGTGAAATAATGCAGCTTTTATTTTTCCCATTTTCTTCATTTACTTTTAGATTAAAAACAAACATCAAAAGATAGAAATCATCATAAATTATTTCCTTCATAATTTCCTTCGAACTATTCATATTCGATTGGATATTATTTTCATTAAGTTATTCGACTACTAACTAAGTAAACGAAAAATGGCTGTGTACTTATAAAAATACATCTGTTATTTATAGAAAAAGAAAAATAAAGGGTTTTTTTCTGTAAGAATGAAGGAGCCATTCTCCCAGTCACGGAAATGCACTTATGTCCGAAGATGTATAAGCATAGAAAAGTTTTCTGAGAGAAACTTTGCCAATAAAACTAATATATTAGTGTAGAAAATAATATGTTTGGAAGAATGCATTGTTTACGTAAAAATGTATCTGTAATAAAAGATGTTTTAGTATGTTATGTAAAGACAAAGTTAAATATATCCAAACACTTATATTCATTGATTTAAGAGCTAAACTCATAAAATAAAAATAACCACCGATGTCGTAATTTGTTTAATGAATTATTAACTTAATTTTTTTAATGTAAAAAAACTGAAACGAATTCAAGCGTGACAAAATATTCTTTAAATTTTGTTAAATAAAATTTGTTAAATAAAAAATCAGTTGTCGAAATATTTGTAATCTTATTTTCAACACTCTTCGATTTTTCAGGACCCCTGTCATGATTTCATTAAAATTTCAATTCATTTTTTTTAAATTGGAAATGAGATGCTTAATCCGAATCAGTAAACTGTTAGTTAATATTATTATCATTTTAGGAGTTATGGAGATGTTTCTTTTACGCAATTTAGTAAAAGAGTATTTAGAGTTTATGACGTCGTCAAGTCACGCTTTTAAACACTATCGACTGAACAAATTGAGATAGATGCTTGAAATTTAGTATGTACTTAGAATGTAATAGTGCGACAAAGCCTATTAAATTTCAGTAACCTTAGTTATCCCTGGATATGCATTTATAAATAGTTTACACATGTTTTATTTTCATATTTTATATCATGCATATCCATGATGGGTAAGTATTATGGTGGCACCCAACGACTAGTTTCAATTTGTGAATAAATAAAATTTTTACTTTGAACCTGAGTACAAAGATTGGTACAAAAATTGAGCTCTAACATGGGCCTGTGTAGGGTTTTGCTGAGCCGTCTCATTTTTTTGCATGATATATTTGCCTTGCCTTAGTAAATATTTAGATTTTTGTAAGACAAATCTCAAATTTCCCTCTCAAAAGGTGAACCTATGGTCAGAGAATGCATTCGTATTTCTTAAATTTCTCATAATAAAATAAATATTTTCAAAAAAATTTCTATATACTGTTCTTAAAAAATGGTTCGATTATTTTGTTCGACAGAATATTTCTAAAATATATTAATTTTATATTTTATGCGTTAATATCGTAGAGTAACTGACGAGCTGTGCGTAATGTCTTACTTACTCTTCTTTTCAAAGATGGGGGGGATCTTAATACAGCGAACATAAGGTATATAAAACAGAGAGTGTCATTCAAAAAGACAGAAAATATTTCGTCAGTATCAAATTAGCTTGTTTTTCCCATATAACATGGATAAGTAAGGATTAAAAATATTGCCTCAGTATCAAAGCGGTCAATATTTTTTTTCTGTTATTCTTTACTGTAGGTATTAGTCTTCTATTATTATTTTATCTGAAAAATTCTCATTGAAAAATATCTTTCTTTTTCTAAGTGCACAATGATTTAAGGATAAATCGAAATTAAAATTACGTTATACCATTTGAAATATTGCTTTCCAATATTCTCAATTTTAACCGATTTACAGATTTTCTACTAACCTTTTTCGTAAAATATTGGTTACTTCAGCATTTATCTGCACGCAATATTTAAAATTTACTCCCAAATATATAGTATTTCTATATTCATAAACTAATCTTTAGAAATTTTAATATAAAACAAAACAAAAAATAAAATAATAAAAATAAAGTAAAAAAAAAATAAATGTTGTAAATTCCCAAAATCGTTAAGTAATTTTGTGGAACTAAAAATATTTTTACTTACTTACGTATGTCTCTATTCTTTAATCTGCGTAATAAGAAATTTAATTAGAAGAATAATTAAATGAATTCAGTTTTTGAGCACTTTTTTACACCATTTAATGCTCTTATTATCCAGTTTAATTATCTTCAATTGTAAAAGCATCTGAATGTTTAGGATATAAATTCAAAGATAGAACGTGAAAATGCATTTATTTGAGCTGGCTGGAGAACTTTGGAAATTAGAGAAAATCTGAGTCAGAAGGATGAGACGATAACTCCTTCGTCATACCTTTAGCTCGTTCTAATTAAGTAGAATTAACCACTATTCAATAAATGCAATCAATATTTTACAAGAAAGCAATAATATGGAATATTTCTTGAGCTTATTTGTAACTTGGTAAATTTAACATCCAGATTTATTCTAGCGGACATAAAATAATAATTGGAAGGGTGAATATAAATATAATTATTTAATTTTTGACCGCATTAAATATGACAGAAAATGTGGAATAAATTTTGTTTGATTGCATATAAATATGCCAATTTAGTACATGCCTAAAAACGTATCTGTCGTAAATCAAAGTAAATTTTGTTAAAGTGTAAGAACATTTGCGCAAGAACAACAATTTAAATAAAATTGTTCTAATTCATTCCGAAGACACAATTATTTAAGAAAAGGAAAATTAACTAAAAAGTATTTAATTGTTTGATATTCAAGGCTTACATATTTTATATATCGTATAGAGTAATCGAATGGGTAGTTTAGGTTAAAGTAAAGCTTACAGAGACAAATTAACCTATTAGCAAAGTGATCACATACTTAGTTCGCATATTATGAGTTTTAATAGGCCATTTGTAAAAATGCGTAGTAAAAATTCACAGATTCTAAAAGGAAATAATGTAGCTAAGACAAATTTTATGCCGTAAATATTCATATCGTAATTCAGATTATCTAATATTAATTTCTCAGTAAGCTAAATACAAACCATAAAATGTGAATTTTCCATCTGGAACCTACACGGTAAAAATTGGGTATGTTTCTCGATCCAGCAAGAAGGGTTACAAAAATATTTTATAACCTTTTCCGAGTTACTGACGAATTCGAAAATCGTTCTTTTTTATTCAGAACCCTGAGATACCAATAGATTTCCGTGATTGAAAGAAACATTCCTGGAATAAAAGTTGCTTTCGATGCCGCAAATTTCAAAAACTTCCGAGTAGTTTTGTTACAACTTATTAATCAGTTTTCGAAACAGAACTTATCGTATGTAAGAAAATTTATGCATGCAAAAGTAGCGGAATAATGTTAATTTTGATGTTATTATCAATGCTGGCAATTTAGAAGTTTTGTGGATTAAACAAAAAGTTTGTTGAACATGAATACGTTTAATTGTCAACTGGATACAGTCTAAAAGCTAATATTTCGTTTTGAAAAACTGATTAGCACATTAAGAAAAACTCTTCGGATACATTTCCGAAAAAGAGGTGAAGCAAACGAACTTTGTTTCAGCAATGTTTCCTTAAATCTTGGAAATCAATTGATTTCACTAGGAAAAGGTTACATTGTATTTTCGCAAACATTCTTGCTAAATAAAGGAGCTTTTGTCTCTGTGCACAGCATACAGTTGTATGCTTCGCAAATGAAAGAAAAAGCGGCAGGCCGAGTGTTTGTTTCCTCGTACGACGCGACGGATGGTGTCGAAATGCGTGACGTCAGAGGATGACGTGCACCATGTTTCGAAGCGAAAATTTATTCATTCTGATTCGAAGTCTGCATAATGAAGTATGTCTCGTCTCGTCCTTACATTCTTTTTATTCCCAGATTTATTTTCTATTCGATGTCAGAGAAGTTGACCTGAAATCTCTATTCTCTTATAATAAATAACCAAATTTCATTATTCAAAATCAATTAAAGAATTATTATGGAAGTTATTTTCATAGTCTGGCGTCTACCTTTAATTACACCCTTTTTTTCATCAGTGATTTTGCAAAAAATGTTTTGTTTTTGGCAGCTTATAGAATTTAAAGTCAAGCTTTCTCAGTATGTTGATATTCATACTTTATTCTAGATTCGGCATAGTAATGAAGTGTGTGTGTGATGTAATAGTGAGTACAGAATTCTATTGTTTAGTGAACCTAATATTCTTTCATTATATTCTTCAGTGTGTCTCATATGTGGTGAAAATAAATAAAAGTGCGATTTTTTATCGTACCTTTTTATATAGTTGTGTGTGGCTGTTTCTTACTGGGGGTTGGGGTAAGTAGCCATCCTTAATTTCTAAATATAGTTCTTTTAACTGGTTCCTCGACATAAATTAAACTCTTAAACTCCTATTTTTGTACGTAAGTAAAATTACCTAGTCATAGTTTATTCCAAATTATTATTCTTAATTGTACTCCAAATTCTAAAATTCTTTCTATCCAATAAACATAGCTAAGTTTTTGAAGTTTCCGCAGAAACTTTTCCGAATCGTTCGAAACGCGAATGATCTTATATGTTTATAAACCTTCTTGCTAGATCAAAAACTTTTGGTTCAGAAATGCTTGTTTAAATCTCGGAATTGTACTGATTTTTGAGATTTCAGAAGATAAAAGCATGATAGTTGGTAACTTGGAAGAGATTTATTATTTTTTCGAAAACTTTCTTCATAGATCAAAGAACTGTTGTCTATTTTTAAAGTGTACTGTTATATGTTTCATAAGCAAGTGTAGGGGAATATTCAGAAAAATTTACCAGCCAGCAATATACAGTCAAAAAATTGAAATTTCCTCAAAATGTAAAATTAATTTATTGCGGTCTTTTTAAAATCTAACTTTTTAAACAAAATTTAGCATAAAATTAAAAAAATATAGAGTAGAGAAAAGTTCGGTAGTTCATTTATATCGAAATTTAAGATTTGACTAGAAAATACTGCATGTAAAAGAAAACAAAGATTACAAAATATTATACTTACTATTCTAATTACAAAGGGTGTATATTTGACAGTAAAATCAATGTGGATAATAAAATTTTCAAATTTTAGTATTTTTTTACATAGATAAAATAGCCAAGATAGGACAATATTTTTTTCTGAATATTTTATTCGTAGTTTTAATGAAAATGTTAGATTCTTTAAATAAATAAAACAGTCTGTAGTTTAAAGCAGAGAAAAGAAAATTGTGCTTCATTTTACTATTTTGGTATCTGTGACACCTCATAAAATCTCTGCTAGGAAGAGGGGGGAGGGGTAAAAAGGTATCCATTTTTGAGAAAAAAATATACAACTCTCAATCAGTTATCATCTTTGTTCACAACAAAGGGGGTGAGGAATTGCTTTATCAATTTATATATAATCTAAAAAAGGAAAGACAACGAAAGTTTCTAAAAAGAATCAAAACAAATATAGTAAATGTCGTGGATCAATGTTTTTAATGAATCACATTTCACTTCGCATTCAGCTAACATAGAAAAAGATTCTTTTGAAAAAATGTTCTTTTATGCAAATAATTCAAATTGTGAAAATCAATAAAAAATATTTACAGAATCAACATTGTGTTGAACTGAGTCATCATGGAATTTAAAAGTTTCATGGCTGAATGGGTCTAAATTCGTCCTAAAACTTTTAATTGACATTTTAGTTTTGTCTTTTGCAGCCATGCATAACTTGCATCTTGCAAGACAATCTTCATAAACAATGCAAGGAAATTCGTCTATCCACTTTTCCTGATATTTTCGTTGTTTTCCATTAGTTTTTTCTTCAAATGAAATTTCAAGGACAATCTTTGCTAAATCCTTAACTACAGATATACTACGAACAGGAATGGACTCAGTTGGTGTGTCTGTAGAAGTATGAGAGTTATTATCCTCATTCCGAGCAGCTTCAGAACCATCAAACATCAAAAGAAAATGAAGACGATTTGATTGCTGAAAATCCCTTTAGACGCGTTTGTTGATATTTTTTCATTTTAAGGCAAAAGAAAATATCTATCTAATGCTTATAACTAATTATTTCAAAATTGCACCATAAAATTTATACGCTGGAGAAAATCTTCTAACTGAGACTTTGCAAAGATTTCAACTAACATGCCAACAACAAACAATCGTTGCCACATTGGGAAGAGAAAATTTAACTTCATTCTTTCCCAATAACCACGCCTATACCTGATATGAGGTTGCTGGTAGACCAGTCAGCGGCAGCTCCCGTGTCAAGATAGAAAGAAAAGAGATTAGCTCCGTGTTTACGTTGTGGAATTTGCGACATTTGCGATAAAGCATTTAAGAAACGCATCTAAAAGACGCAATTGAATTTTCTCGCTGAAATTATTCAGTCAATTAATCACCCAGTTATTTATCACTAATAACAAATCTATTTAAGGTATCTTAAAAAAAAATAGTTTACATTTTTAAGACTGCCAAAAAATCTCACTCGCCAGTGGCGAGTAGATTGATGCTATTGTTCACTGCTGTATCACAAGTATACGTAAATATCTTGTGTAGATACAATTTGTTTTTAAATTTAGTACAGAGAGTTAATTGTTTTGGTTCAAAAGGTATATTTCCATTACTTTAAACTACTGTAAATCAAAAAGTGCGGTAAAGTTTCAGCTAAAGAGCAAAATATTTAAACTATTCTTTAAGACAAATAAAATGCAGATGAAAAAAAAATCTCATAAAACTCCAATAATTATTCAAGTTTGTACGCCTATCTCGTTTGTTATTTGGCGTATGTCCCAACCATGATTTACCATATTCTAAATCGCAATTCTGTTGAATGATGCAAGCACATACTGTTTTTAGCACATTGGGTCATTTCGTGGAGCACCTGTACTGTATGCTGACCTATATTGCCTTTTTGATGTTCCTTTTTAGGTGACAGACTGTTCCACAACGAGTATTCGTTGTCCTGTTTATACATAATACTGTTTGAAGATACACTAATTCGAACTTTTAATTTTTTTTTTTTTTTTTTGATTTTCCTCGCGTTTAAGGGGACCTATATAAGAGACCAAAAAAAGCACTTTTTATGATTTATTTTGTAAGAAAACTGCATGATGGATCTATTTGAAATTTTAAGTTTATTGTACATATCTTAATGTACACACAAGAATTTTGTTTTTGTTTGTTTGTTGCTTCTACTCTAAATTATGAGCAAATATGTTCAACTGCTTTGGAAAATTTCGGCTGGACGGTGGGCATGATAGCGTCTTGTAGAATTATCTGAAACACAAAAATAATTTTTTTCTCGCAAACTTCGTGAGTATATAGCTTCGAGTTATATTAAAGGAACCCATAGATTCATTAAAAAAATTATGTAAAGGCTGATTAAAAAAAATCGTCCGTATTTGTTGATAACTTTTTTTTAATAATTTTAGTAAAAGCTTTAATTCATATTGAAGGCAATTAAATACATGCTCTTAGAAGAAATGACCTGCATCTAGCAACACAGTGATCTTATGCAAACCTCATATGACAGCTCGGCCTGATTTTAAAAAAGCCTGTCTGCTCGTAGTCGGTACGACGCGAAACTTCCTGTCCTAATTTTCTCCCACCCAACATGTCTTTACTAAAGATTCGAAGAAATTCATGCAAAATTCCAAATGGTAAGCCCGACAAGGTCGAATTGAGTTTGTATACAGAATTTGCTGCCTATCAGTCTTGAGAAGCAGAACCTTTAGCAACTTGTGGGACTGAATAGGATTCTAAAAAGTAATTTATCAGTTTCAGACAGACTCATTCCACAAATGTATCTAAAAATGTAGATCACAAGCATATATGACAAACATATAGATCCCAATAATATATGACAAACCTGTTGATTACAAACATATTTGACGAACATGTAGATCTTTTTTTATCGCATTTTACCTAAGCTTTAATTTTTTTTAACCATCAGATGCATGCTGAAATTTGAATTTTGGTACTAGTTAACTGTTAAAAAAATCTTCAAAAATTATTTTATAAAACGTTCAAGAAATTAAATTTTATAACGTTGTATAAAATATATTTTCAACACATAAAAAAGCTATGTGATATAAAAGATAGAGCATATCTAAAGGGTTTTCTATTAATATATTTAAAAAAATGACTGCTTTACACGATGATGTTTTTTAGAATCTCAAATAATTTACTTTTGAATTATTATATTACTCCATTAAAAATGTTTGAAAGTTTATAACATGAAATACACCAATATAATAAAAAAGCTTTCTGCACTGCTAAAAATTTTTAATCTACTTTAAAATTAAGATGTTTTAATGCGAAGTGTTTCGCATGATAAAACCCTTTGATATTTCATTAAAATACATTTTCCATAAAAATAAAGAATTTATTTTAAAAATGCTGAAATTTTATTCATGAAACATGAATGACATATTCCTATTCATTTCCTTTTCAAGCACTTTCTTGATGCTTGAAGTATTCTGAAATACTATTAAGTACACTTCGTTGCATTTCAATAGATACTGCTATGTTACACCGAGTTTAACAAACTTCTAAATATTTTTTTTGTAATTCTCAACATAAAAACAAATATTTTTAACCGTCATCGAAAAAATTAGGTTTACAATTCTTTTGTACATATTTTTAATATGTATCACTTCGCAGAGTTGTTGAAAGAATGGTACGCCTTTCATATTTTTTTTATTTTAAAAAGCGTCATTCTTGTGGTTGACCCGTTTAAGGGACAAAGCAATAGTTAAAGCGTCTTGTACCTTTCAAAAGCGACGAAAATCAACAAAAACATTCAAAATTTGAATTTGTGTGTCTCCCAAAAAATTTTATGTATAAACATGAAATTTTGACTTTAAATTAAATATATTGTGCTTTTAATATACGACTATTAAAAGATGACTAGGCTTTTACAAAATTTGTGCCTTGTTGAAATTAAAGTAGCTCTTTTTTTTTTATTCCGTCGGTCATTGCTCGCATTATATCTTGAGATCATAGACATGAAATGTTATGAAATTTCATATACATATAAAGCACATATGTATTTTTAAAATGATCTACTTTTAGGTCAAAATTCTTTCATTAACCATTTAAATTAAATATTTTTCTAAGAAAATCCAACTTTTATTTTTTTAATGAATAAAAATAGTCATAACCAAAAACTTTATCACAGTAAAAAATTAAAAGTAGATAATTTAAAAATATACTTATGTGTTTATTATCTATATCAAATTTCATAGCAATCCATACATATATTTTCAATATATACGCGCAATGACTTACGGAGTTAAAAGAAAATCTATTTTAATTTCAACAGTACACAAATTCAGTAAAAGGCTAGTTTCTAATGGTGTATATTAAAAAGTACAATCTGTTTAATCAATAGGCATATTTTCCTGTTTATACATAATACTGTTTGAAGATACACTAATTCGAACTTTTAATTTTTTTCTTGATTTTCCTCGATTTTAAGGGAACCTATATAAGAGACCAAAAAAAGCATTTTTTATGATTTATTTTGTAAGAAAACTGCATGATGGATCTATTTGAAATTTTAAGTTTATTGTACATATCTTAATGTACACACAAGAATTTTGTTTTTATTTGTTTTTTGCTTCTACTCTAAATTATGAACAAATATGTTCAACTGCTTTGGAAAATTTCGTCTGGACGGTAGGCATGATAGCGTCTTGTAGAATTATCTGAAACACAAAAATAATTTTTTTCTCGCAAACTTCGTGAGTATATAGCTTCCAGTTAAATTAAAGGAACCCATAGATTCATTAAAAAAATTAAGTAAAGGCTGATTAAGAAAAATCGTCCGTATTTGTTGATAACATTTTTTTAATAATTTTAGTAAAAGCTTTAATTCATATTGAAGGCAATTAAATAAGCTTCAATTAAAAAAAAAAATAAGATGATCCATTGAATAGTTTTTTTTTTTTTTTTTTTTAATGTTGCCTACCGTGTCAAAAAATATGGTTGACACGGTGGCAAGATTTAAAAAAACTACTCAATGGATCGTTTTGATTTTTTTATTAAAGCTTATTTAATTTCATTCGATATGAATTAAAGCTTTTACTAAAATTATTTTAAAAAATGTTATTAACAAATAAAAACGAATTTTTTTAACAAAAAATTTTTTTTTCATCAGCCTACATAACTTTTTTTAAAATAAATTTATGGGTTCCTTCAATTTTACCAGAAGCTATAAAAACTATTTTTGTGTTTCACATAATTCTACAAGGCTCTATCATGCACATTGTCCAGGCGAAATTTTCCAAATCAGTTGAGCTTATTTGTTTATATCTTAGAGTATAAGCAACAAAATCTAATAAACAAATAAAAATTAAATTTAAAAAATCAAAAAACCCGATTGCGTAAAAAGCGAACTAATTATTTTTTTCTCATCAATGTGAAACTATTTTTGTATTAAATACCTATTTTTTTATTTACTTGTATTGATGACTTTAAGTTGTGTTTAATTGTTAGTTCCTATCTATAAACACTGTTTTAATGAGGCCTATAGATGTCTATGATAGTTAGAGTTGCAGTAAAGGTAGAGTTCCTACCTACACAACTTCCAGGTTGTGTAATATTTAAACGGAGCTTCTAACTGTAAATTAGTCATAATTTTGAAATAACATCATTTTGAAAGACCTATCCAATGATATGCCACTCAATAGGGTGCGTAAAACTTTTTTTCGTGTCTACCGCCATTTTTTATTTTACGGCCGTCATTTTGAATTTATAAAAACAAAATCTAGCCTATAACTATTCGACGGTTAAGACGAATCGATAGAGACCTCATTCATTAAAATCCATCCAGCCGTTGGTATGTTTCGAGGGTAAAAAGAAATCCACATACCCAGATACGCGTGAAACACATAACCCTTCTTGGCAGTCGGGTAAAAAATTCTTGTGTATACTTTAAGATATGTACAATATACTGTTAAAATTTCAAAAAGATTCATCATGCAGTTTTCTTACAAAAAAAATCATAAAAAAGTCCTTTTTTTGGTCTCCTAGTATAGGTACTCTTAAAAGGTAGAAAAACCCATAATATGTTATTTTTTATCGTTCGTAAGAATGATTGATGTCGACAACAATGTAATTTAAAGTGAATGAGATAACAATATAGCGTTTCTAAAAACACTTTGTTGTAAAAGATGTCAACTGGCATACAGTGAGTAAATATTAATACAATAATTTTTAAAATTCAATCATTTGAAGTTAGTTTTTTTTTTTTTTTTTTTTTTTTTTTTTTTTTTTTTTTTTTTTTTTTATTGACATGTGAGAGGAGGAATTCACAGCAATATAATATTACTATCTATATTATAAAGGACAAACATATCTGTGCGTAACGCATACGTCATTTTGCGAATGGCAACACTTTGAAATTTGAAATAAAATTTTGGTTTTGCAATTTTCTCTACTGCAAATTTTTAAACTTCTAAACATCG
Source organism: Maratus speciosus (assembly GCA_963932465.1). NCBI lineage: Eukaryota > Metazoa > Arthropoda > Arachnida > Araneae > Salticidae > Maratus > Maratus speciosus. Next base: position 337,029,670 of record OZ010789.1, read on the forward strand.
CACATTTAAAATTTTTACACCGTCGTATAAGGAAAAAATTGCTCTTTTAAATACAATTTGTTTGAAAGCTGTATCTCAATTTATTTTTGAGATATTAATTTTTTTGTAGTTTTTAATACCACTTTTCATATTGTGGCAACAAAAGTACCCCATTTCTATTGAAGTCATTGAAAGTAAACGGAAAATAGGAGATACTGCATCTTTTTGTTGCCATTTTCTCATAAAACCTGAAAAAAAAAGTTGAAATTAAAATAGGCGCTATGTCAAGAATATTGTCTGTTATTCCGTGATAATGACGTCATATACCTACTTTTCTATAGACGAAGTTTAAGAGTGGATTGTAAAAGTGTATTGCTTTAGCGGATGCAAATGACGTCATTTTATAAAAAAGCATGTATTTTAATTCTTAAACCTGAATTATGTTTTGTAGAAGTGCGTCATTTTCACAGACCAGCTGCTTTGAAATTCTTCACAGGTGAAAATGGTTCACTTTTGAAAATAATGTAATCGAAATGACACACTGATAAAACGCAATGTTCTACAAAAATTTAAAGTGTCTTTATAGAGAGGTGACATGCAAATAATAGCGATTTATATTACAGAAATTGATGATTCTCGCCTGGATGGATTTGTTTCGCCGAGTTAGACTAGCAAACAAATAATTCGTGGTTTAAAATAATATCATGTTCCTGAAGTTTTTGTTCAAAATTCTCTCGAATAATAAAATTTTAATGCTATTCTTTAGGACATTCTACTATAATTTTATCAAAATAACATAATTTGCTTAAGTTAATTTTTCCTAATTTTATATAATCTATATATTTAAAACACAAGCGTGTTTTTTAGTCATCTGCCCTGATCTTTCTGCTGAACAAATTTTACTAATATATATATATATATATTTTTTTTTAAGCTGAAAGCTCTTCATTTGTAGATGTGATCGAATTATCTGTTTTTTTTTTTGTTTTTTTTGTTGTTTTTTTTTCTTTATATCCCCACTTTTATATTTTAATTTTTAAAGCATTTTATGAAATTTCTTCAAAATGGTGAAAATTTGATAGTTTTTATTATTGCAGACAAGAGAGAAATAATGAGATATTTTTATCTTTATTCATGCTATTTTCTGATAAAAATTCAAAATTGATGATAATAATTGTTGTTTAGGGTTTACTGTCGCAAAATCCCATTAGGAGCAGAATATTATATTAGGTACATAATATCGGAAAATCACATACTGCTTTTGAAAACACGCATTTTTCCTCATAAATTTTCTATACTGTTTTTTCTTCTGCATGTGTACTAAGTTTCAGACACTAGGCGAAATGCTTATTTAAGTGAATATGAAATCTATTTAAAAGAAAAGATCATTTTCTTAGATAAAACTAAACATTTTAACACAAATGCGACTAAAAAACATAAATTACGGAAATTTTTATTCTCCGGAATTGAGATTAGAATCTCAAGTAAAGGGTGCGTCTGTTTACATAAAAGATTTTGCTGACAATCGTGACTTCAAGTTTTAAGTTAAAAGGGTATTTAAATGATCAAACAAAATACAAAAAAATTTTTAAATGATGAATATGGATATCAGAAGTGCGTATGCAAATTTGGGTGTGAAAATTGTTGTTTTTCATTCCGGAATACCAAGCATAAGAACCTCAATTGATAACCACATCCTAATAACTGATCTTTATTATATTTTACTGATTAAGTATCTATATTATAAAGAACAAACGTATCTGTGCGTAACGCTGACATCATTTTGCGAATGGCAACACTTCACGATCAAATTTTTGTCTTGAAATTTTCGCTACTGCAATTTTTTAATCTTCTGACCATAGTACATTTTCAATTTTCGTCGCATAGGGAAATAATTTTACTTTCAAATGCAGTTTGTTTAAAAACTGTATTCATTGACTTATGTATTATATTTTCTAAAATAATTCTTAAGCATGAATTTTTTTAAGTTTATCTTATCACGTGCCGGTTTCAATACATAATAATAATAAACATTTTGCACATAAAGCAACAAACATTTTTCAGCATTTGTTTCTGACTATTTTTTCATAACGAAATTAATACTTCCTTTATAAAGAAATAAAAGAATAATATAAAAAAGAACCACTAATCTAACATATTTGTGAAAGAAAAATTAACGAAATTAGTACATCTTTTATAAACAAATAAATGAATAATATTGTAAAAACACAAATCTAACATATTTGTAATCGTACAATTTAAATTTTTAGATCACCAAATAGGATTTTTTTTTTCAAATGGAATTTGTTTGCGAAGTTCATCTCAGTTTACTGAGTGTCTATGGTTTTAAAAACAATTTTAAAGCATGAAATATTTTTTAATTTATCTATATCGCGCGGAGCTCGATTACGAAAGATTAATCTGTTTGCCCTTAAAACAAAATAAAGAGTTCATCATTTTCTTACGGCTAATGTTCATTTAAAAAAAAACTTCTCTATGGATATATAAATAAAATAATATAAATAAAACACAAATTTAACAGACATGTATAAGCTCTGAGATTATCAGAATATAAAAGGATGCCATAAGTAGCAAAATCTTGGTCAAATAACTCTTAGCATGCGGCTAATAAGAAATTATCGCTTTTGATAAATTTCAAAAATTTATTTGTTTGTATAATTCGTATTTTCCATATGAAAAATACCTTTTTAATGTAAGTGGGCAATCTAAAAAAAATATTGCATGTAAAAAAAAAAATTGTTAGTTTTCAATTTAAAAAAAGTGTTTTCACCTATATTCTTTAACCCGGGAAGCCCGGGTACGATCCCCTAGTTATTATAAAAATTAATATATTTTTCGAGTCTTAAATATCTCTTCTGATTTGTTTATATCAAATTTACATTTAGTTTATTTTAATAACCTTTTAAAATTATACAGGTTGCCCATTCATATCATTGTGCAATAACTTGTTCCTAAATTTTTAATTTTAGAAAAAATACTTCCAATTTGAAAAATGTCTGCTTTCTGCATCACATTAACAGACATTTATTTCAATTTCTAAAACATGATTATAACTTAAAAGTTCTAATCACGTGATATTTAGAATTCTTTTTTATCCCCATATAAAAGTAACAACAGCAACAAATAAAATAACAAGTAAGAGGATTTAAATTAGTAAAATAATAACAATAAAGTCCTTTATGTACAACCGAATTATGATACTTTGATTTTTAATTTTAATAAACTGAAATCGCGTTTTAAAGAGGATTCATTGAATATAAAAAAACCGTTAAATGTATTTTGGTAAAAATTTAAAGGCATTCTTTAAGAAGTATCGATAATATAAAGTATCGATACCATTTAAATATTTATAACCTAAATCTAAATGTAATAAATAATTTAAAATCAAATTGCACTGCAACTGAACAAGCAGTTGGAAAAACAGTATTATAAAAGAATAAGAATATATTTGAGGACGTGAGTTTCAAAACTCGCCTTATCCAAAAAATCAAATTTTAGGAAATCGCGAAAAACCTGTAACTGTGACCCCGTGCATCAAATACCTCCAATTTTTTGTATACTTATAGCTAGTTGCTCAGTGATATCATTGTCTTAAGTTGGAAAATCTACTTTAATTCATTTAATTAATTAACTGGAAAAAGTTTCGGATAAGAAGAATTTTGTTGCCAACCTATGGATAAGAAGAGTTTTGTTGCCAATCGTGTATCATACTTGCTGAAAGAAATTAATAGTTTCTATTTTTGGTCATCGGATGATAATATTTTGGATTAAAAAATAAACGTACGAGAGCAATAAGTATGATTAAAATTTAGTATTGCGTTTTAGTATAAAAAAGCAAACTTATCAATAATCAAATAAAACTTATCATAAATGCTTACAATTAAAATAACATTTTTTTAAAAGAATGTAATATAATATAATCGATATAACGTATAATATTATATATATACACACCATCCCCTTCTGTTCTGGTTCCTCAGAAATAAAATTTTTATAGAAAGTAAGCACATCCATTTCTGACCAGTTTTCATCAAAATGTTTTTTTAACAATCCATGGACATCCTTAAGTTTCTCTTACTTCACAGGGACTCCTTTTCTCTTCTTTTTATAAAGAAAGTCCAGTTTTTAGATGCCTCTAGCACAAGTTTTCTACTATGAATTTTGATATTCCATGAATCTTCCGAAATACACTTCCACAAATTTGAAGATGGCCATGGTTCGTAGTCTTTATATAGTACCTTATAGTAATGCCTTTGAAAGCGCACTGAAATGCACTTAAAAAAACTTTCAATGTGAAAATTTTACTTTTCTGGATGTTTCATGGAAGGAAAGAAACCTGGACGGTTTCTTGAAGGAGATGTTTGAGATATGAACTTCAAAATAAAGTTATATTATGCAATTTTGCCTTTGCTTGAAAAAAAAAGCTTGATGAAAGCATCCTACATCTTGCATTGAGGGAGTTGAATACTCGAGGTTCTCCTTCTGGAGAGTGCACTTTGAGAGGACCGGAAATATGCTGAGAATACCTGAGAATAAAAATTAAATATTTTAACACCTTCTGACAGTAAGAAATATGAAAATCGATTCTCCATTTTGAACTTACATTTTAATTTTCTTTTGTATTCTTTACTACCCTATGTGTTCGTATTTCTTTTTCTCTTCTTCCCCCTTCCCCAACAAAATGCAAGAGTTTATTCACTGTTCATTATACATAAGACATGCTGTAAAACTTATTTAACTTGTTTTTATGAATAGAACAGGGAAAAACTTTAAACGGAAAAGGCAACAGGTCGCAGAGAAATGAAGGATAATTACTGTGATAGTAGCTGATAAGCTAGCCGTTAGAGTGGGTCGAAAATAAGAATTTTTTTTATTTTCGGAACGCTTTAGTGTGGAGAAGTTGCCTATTGTAATAAGAAGAGAAACGGCATAAATTTTTTTTAAATCGTCGTACATCTTCCATTCACGCGTTGTACTTAAATTTGATGAAAAACAGCAAATATCGCGTCTTTTCTCTATTTTTTAAAAGTTAATTAAAATTAAAAAAAAAACACGCTTTAACCTTTTACGCTTGTTTCATGGATTACATACCCTAAATAAATTAAATTTTAATCAATAATCTAATTTTTCCGTTCGCGCAACATCTTAGAAAAAAACGTAAATTTAGCAATTTTTCGCAATTTTCACCGTGCAACTCTCTCATTTTGCTAGAACAAAACGAACCAGAACTCACCACGGGGAGGTAGTTGCATGTAGAGTTCCACCTCCATCCTACCCAACCAAGCAGCCAATTGTTGCGTGTGACATTTACATCATATTTGCGAAGGTATAGTATCATTCTTTGGCTTACTATGTTTTTTACGTTTTCTTTTTTATATCTACTACACATTTAAAGCCTTGATTTTTATCGAAAAATGGGGCATAACCGAATTAGACTTCAGTGTTGTTCGGATATAGTCATTCGGATATAGCTTCATTTCCATATACTTTATTCGAGGTCTCTGTCAAAGTTTGATTCACAGCTTAACAGTATCAGTGTGACAGGGAAACATTTGTATTTCTCTGATGAGAGTAGTGTCAGAAGTTATGAACGATTTAAAATCATCTTCACTTAAGTTCTTCAGCATTGAAGAAGGATACACCGCACAAGAATTCAAATTAATAATTTCTATGTAATCGAAAGCTTAAAAGTTTCCATACGGTGGCATTAAATTTCTAACTTTGTTCTTCTTTGGGACGGTTTGTCTTTCTTTTACGATTCTTCTATAACCAATATCCCGAATATATTTCCTTAATCGACATTGCCAACAGAACATTCTCTGTATGCGCAAAAAACGCATTTCCTTCCATTACTGGATCGACAACTTGTAGTAATTTGTCGGATAAATATCATGATATTTGGATTTCTTGAAATACATGTTTTGGTCCGTCAGTAAAATATTTGCTTTTTTATGGCATATTACATAGGCATGTATGATTTTATGATGAAGCCAACTATTTCTTTTAAGTTTTCGGATGAATCTGATACAATCGGTTCTCGATTGTTCTCGAAGGACTCGATTAGCCGCAGTCAGTCATCTGGTATCGGACAAAGTACCAGGATCCAAATTCGCCAAGTCTTCTGGACAATGTCCGAAGGCAATTGCATTCAAAATGTTCCCAAAATACTGTTGTTCTTCGCTCAAAAAAGTCCTGTCTATATCAGGGATCGAACAATTTGCGGATTCACAAGCGATCACAGGAGTTTTTTCACCTCAAGTGAGCTGCTACCCAATTGGCACACTGAAAGATTTAGGCCCTTCAGTTTGACTGTGAATATGTTGCAAAATTTGACGATAAGAAAGCTCATTAAAATGCCGGATGTATATGCTCCACATTTTATGATTTTCTAGTCAGTGGAAAGCACAGTTATTCCATCCAGTGTTTCTTACAGTACCATTACAGCCTACTACTTCTAGTTTTTCTAGTGATATTGATAGTTCAAACAAGCAAGAAATAATGCTTTCACTTATATCATTTGATGAAGTCGAGGATGGAGATACATGTCCAATATAAGTTGATCCAGATTCCTGGATAAGAGAATAGCGTTTTTATTTCACATTCCTGTGAAATTGCATGGCATTAAATTTGTCCGTCAAAAAAAGACCCCGAACGTTCCTCAGGGGTGTGAATCGGCTTTTCAAATCCGTCCTAAAACGACTCTTGTCTCTTTTTATTTTACACTTATCAACCACATCAGACGAATCTGTGTCAGTTATCCAGAACATTTGACGCTATGCCAGTTTTTGGCCGATCAGAAACTCCGAAACGATCGCTGTTTAGCGCTGTTGCGTTAATTTTAATTATTATCTGCCGTTTGGGCTTTTAGTCGATGTACTCGGTTATTATTTATCCTCCTCATACTTCGAGTATTTAAAAGAAATGTGTTTGAGTTCATCAATTTCATAGTACACTGCCACTTTAAGAACTTTAAAATTATTTGAGGACCCACCCAGTGATTGATGAAGATCACGAGTTTTACGCTCGACCTTCACATTTAGCTTTTTTGTAACTGTTTCGAAAATACATCCGATTTTTTCCCTAATTGTAATTCTTTTGAAGAATCATGAACCTCAACTCAAAGACACGAATTTGCTTTGCTTTTTTTACATAAGCATTTCATTAGAATTACACATTGACATGCATGTGGTCTTTTTAATATAATGTAAATACCACACCCAACAATTAGACGGTTGGTTTGGAAGGATACGTGTGGAACTAAATGTGCAGACGTCACCACGTAGTGAGTTCTGTGTCATTTTGTTTTAGAAAAACGAACTAAGAGTTGCATGGTGAAAATTGAGAAAAATTAGTAAATTTATGTTTTTTCTAAGTTTTTGTGCGATTAGGTAAAATTAGATTATTGATCGGAGTTTAATTTATTTAGGTTATGGAAACCATTAAACAAACATAAAAAGCTAAAGCGTGTTTATTTTTAAAGTTTTAATTAGCTAAAAAAATAGAAAAAATGCGCGATTTTTGCAATTTTTCATCAATTTTAATTAGGATGCGCGAATGGAAGATGTTAACCGATTTAAAAAAAAAATTGTGCTGTTTTTCTTCTTATTACAAAGGCAACTTTTCCGCACTAAAGCGTTCCGAAAATAAAAAATCTTTTTTTCGATCCACCCTACTAGCCGTCCTTTGGCCTTACGCATTCGTAAGGATAAAGTTAGTTTTTTTGCCAACTCCCTAGTGGATAAAGCGAGTTTTGAAACCAAACCAATATTTTAAGAAGCCAAAAATAAAGGATAAAAATATTTTTTTACAGATTATAATGTTTTTTCTGAGCAGGTTTACCAATAAAATAGATTGGTATAGAAAACTCGATTTTTTAAATTTTGGATAAGGCGAGTTTTGAAACTCACGTCCTCATTTTGTATATTTTAGTTGTGTTTTGTATTATATTAATAAATCTAAAAGCTATAAAAGCTCTTTTATAAACTGATTCCTCGAAAGCCCATCTTGTTTGGCGTTTTTCAATTTTGTTTTGAAGACTAGATGTTTATTAAGGCATACTGAAGCGGCATAAAGCGGTGTGTTACTAATCGTCCCTAACAAGTTTACTTAAACAGTCTCTCAACATAAGTAATAGGAAACGCACAACTATAGTTCCACTAAGGAAAAATAGTAATTTTGAAAATGAAGATAGAATTAAAAACGCCCTCAAAATTGAAATTAAACAGTCCTGGTCCTTTTTGACAGAAGGTAATATGGTGACAGCGCAGAATTAGTTTTCCTTACCTTTGAATAAGCAAAATCGAAAATTAGACGATTTTCCTAATCTTATAAAAGGTTCCTAATTCCGTCGTCCTACATAAATTTACTTCTCTTTCATTATTCAAAGTGGAGAACATTTCAAAAACATAAAGGTAACTTTCACAAATTAATCCATTTTCTTCAAAATTTACCATTTTTTATTCTTCTGGTACTCTTCAAGTTGCTGTTTGCTCTTTGGCGAGGTTTTTAATGATTATTTTTAACGAGATTAAATTAAAAATATAAGAGGTGTACGTTTTAGCAGAGTTGGAGTGTTTTATTGCAGAATCTTTTCTAATATTTTTTGACTAGACATTTTGAGTTGACCGTTTGGTTGTGAAGTTTGAAGAGGACAAATTTAGGAATCTTGAGTCGAACGAATTTAAATTTATAAGTATTAAACATGTTGACCGTTGCTGGCCTAACCATGAATATGGAGAGGTTGATTGTGATAAAGATGTTCTGATTTACGAATACCAATCATGAAATAGTAAAAACGTGCCTTGGGGCATCAGTCCGAGGGATACTCAAGAATATCCACAAGAATTTGAAGCAGGAAGAATTTAGGCAATGGAGCGGATTTTGAGCATCAAAGGATTTTGTGATGTATAATAGACTAGAAACTTATTTCGGTTTAACAAATGCTACGTGCAACGAAATTTTCAAATGTCACAAGTAAGGTAGTTCCAATAATTTTTCACATGATTTTCTCTTTTTTTAGAATGGGTGAATATATAGCCATTTTTAAAAACTTGCATACGTGATAGACGGAAAACTAAATTGTAAAAAGATTCCTTGGTAACCATATCATTTTGTATTTTAAGGTATTGGTTAAATTAATGCATGTAAATCTTCAAATATTGCTTTTATTGAAGAATGTGATTTTGCATTTGAACGATATAAATTTATATGAGTTAATATTGCTTTTAAATAGAAAAACAAATGTATTTTTTAAATAAACAACCAGTAATAAAAGTATTTAAAAAAGCAAATACATTTTTAATAATTAAGTTTCTTTTTTAAATGCAAATCCATATAACTTAAGGTGCAATATTTATCTAGTAAATTTGTGGAAAATGGCATATATTCTGTAGGAAATATATATTTAAAAAATTATTTTGCAACTTTTTTTTACCGTCAATGAATCCGATAATATAACTCTTTATAGACATCCTTAAGAATGTTTTATCAAATATAGAGAAAGTTCTGGTTTTATGGAATACCATTTACATTTTGATTTGTAACTTAACATACAAAAATGTGTGATACAAAAAACCTTAGTAAAGTACAAAACTTTGATTTTTTAAACACATTTTTAATACGTTTAAAGTGGAAGAAAAAAAATACATATGAATATTTAGATATTAAAAAAGATTTTCACTTTTCGATTTATTTGAACTACTCTGGTAATGTGGAATAGGGTTAGAAAGAATGTTAAAATTAAAAGAAAAATCATGATTTAGAATAATACCCAACATTATTTAATGAATGTACAGTTAGTACGTCCTGTAAAAATTATCAATTTTTTTTTTTTTTTTTTTTTTTTTTACACACAATTCACAAATGTTGTCTGTTATTTCGGTCCGTTCACGTGGGCCCACATCGCACACATCAGGCATTTTATTCACTCTTCCGCTCTTCCATTCTCTGAATATTTTCCATTGTGAAACAGGAAAACTGGGTCTTCCTCATCTGGCGTACAACCTGACAAAAGGCCCACCTCAGATTATACGTCAGAATGGAATGACTGTTTATCTTCACTAGACTACTCATGAAACATTTCTGTAGGGTGTATTCTATATTACCCGACACGTCATCTTGAAAAAAGTAACCTCTTGACTCGTCAACAAGTTAGCATGGATGTAAATTGACTTACACAGCAATATATATAACTGTTCAACTTAAAACGGAACTTTATTAACATCACTGACGAAGAGGTCATAATTATTACGAATTTTTTAAAACTTACCTGCAAAAAACTGTAAAAATTGAGAATAAGATTTGATTTCACAGCATCACTCCAACAACATGCGCCCAAACAGAACTCACTGTAGTGCACCATCGAAGTACTTGAAAGTCATTTGGCAGATTTACGGTTGGCTGCACTACCGTACGGTCCAGATATTGAAGTATTCCATATTGCCCTAGAATTCTATAACACCCGAACTTTCTCTATCATTCCATTTGAAAAGAACTTCATAACTATGCCCACGCTTTTACAGGTATTTTTTTCGAATAAGTATATAAATAGTAGGATATATTTATCCAAAGTCTTTTAATATAGCGCAATAACTGTATAACTAACGCAATAACTTCAATAACTGTTCAGCGATTGACGTTTATTTATAATAAACTGAACTTCAGCTTACTAAAATATGTACTAACTATTTTATTCGATAATATTGATTGCATTTATATGTTACATATTAAATTCTAAAACAAAATTTAGAAATGATGAATTTTCATTGATCATTTTTTAAAGTTTTCAAAAATCTTGAAGAAATGGTTTTAGATAACGTTTCATGAAATTTAATGAATAAATAACGTATAAATGTATAATTTATAAAAAATGTATAAAAATACAGTAATATCTTCAATATTTTGGCTATGTGTGTGTTATCAAAATGTTCCATATGTTTATTTATTACATTTTTCTTATAATTATATTGTTGAATTCAAACGATTCTTTGCTATTAAGCATTTTTTAAATATTATTTTCGTTGAATACTTTAAATTTTATTCCTTGTGCGCGAACTAAAAACAAGGGTTAGGAATTTTAATATTATTTTTTTGCGGACACAAAATGAAGTAAAATACTTTTACTCATTACTGAGATTTTTAATAAATATATATATATATATATATTGTTTAACACGAATTCCTTCTATTTAGCCTTAGAGTTATTTCAAAATCTACTTGTTTTTCTTAAACAAAATGCATAATGATAGATAATATATATTTTAACAAGATTTTAATTAATTAACGAAGCTGTCGAAAATGTTATAATGTAGCTTACAACACGATATGGTTTCTTTGTTTTTTCAGATAATACACAAGATGTAAGTAAACAAATGTTTTCAAATTATAAAATTGGAACAATTGAGCTATATTAATTTCAGATATATATATTAAATTATTATTCTACAATAAAGCATATGAGATAGACTGAATGTGATATAAATATAAAATCAAACTTTAATATATGTAGTGACTTTATTACATTCATTTCAATGCGCGTGTTTTTGTATGTAAATGCTTTGATCATTATTAAACTTTGGCGTAATTTTGCTTAGCTTTGGTTTTATTAGCTAGTTTGTACACTGAAAAAAAAACTATAATTTTACAGATGTAAAGTTACAGAAATCTGTATGCTATCTAAAAAAATTTTCTGTGCACTGAACTAAAAGAAATTTAAGTCTACAAAACACATCAAAAAATTTAGAAAAAGAAAAAAAAATAATCATGGATGTATTCTATGAATAACCTAAAAGTTTTGATAGTATAATGTTCAGTGATATAAAATACAATATTATTTTCGTTTTGTCTAAAATGATTTCTCATTTAAGCAACTTTTTCCGGTATTTTAATTTATTCGACGATAAATTAAAATATATGTCTGAGCTAAAGTAATTTTTTATTGCCATTTTCAATTCATTTTGCAATATGTTGTAAATTATTTGAATTTAATTAGGTTTCGTTGACATATTTAGAAATTTACTTAGACGTGGCACGTTTAAAATTTTTATTCATAAAAGAGGCTATATTTAATTATTTTGTACATAAACTGGATTTAGTAATTTCGCTCACATTTCCGTATAACACTTTAATACATTTATGGATTCCATTAATTTGAAATTTTTCAGACTAAATTTTTTCCTTTAAAATGTTTGAAATATATGTATGAAAGGATTCGATTTTAAAGTTATTTAAATCATTTATTTAGTTTACGAATTCGGATATAAAAAGTCCTTCCGGCCAGTGCCGGGAGGAAGAGGTAGCTTTCATAATCTTTATTTAAAAAAAGCCAACTTATATCATGCAAACACACGAAGCTCAATTTAGTGGAAACCGAATATAGGAGATTCAATACTAATTTTTATCAATATAATGAATGAGAATTTCGCGAAATTAGTCAGCTTTATCCAAGCTGCTTTTCTTTAAAGTAACTTATATTTGGCTGCCAAATTCGGCAATTTCTTAAAGTGCCTGTCATTTTAAGACAACATGGTGGATGAGGCTAAGCAGTGAACTTGGTCGAGACCTTAGTAATTGCTGTGCACATGCTCACTCACATCGGAATCGGTTAATATATAGGAGTGCTGTCGCATGCAAAAAATCAGATTTTTCAAAATGTCACCCACAATAGAAATTGAAACTGCTATATCTGAGCCATTTTTTAAAGTAAAGACAAACAAAAAATGCTCCTGAATCCTTATATCAAGATCAAATACTTAAGAAAGAAACCTTTTTCAATTTCTAATTTTTTTGCACCTCACTTTAAATATATATATATTTTTTAATTTAATGGCCGCCATTTTGAAACAAGATGGCTGATGAATCTGGCCAGCGAACTTGGTCGAGGTGTTGATGTATACTATCCACATGCCTTCTTACATCGAAATAGGCGAATACGTGTGTTATCGCGTGACAAATACAAGATCTTTTCAAAATATTAGCCATGCTAAAAATTCAAAGTGCTATAAATCAACCATTTTTTAAGATATCAACAAAAGAACAAATTTTCAGAAACAAAAACTGCTCCGGAATCTTTGTATCAAGGCCAAACACATAAAAAAAATCTTTTTCATTTTCCAATTTTTTAATACCTCATTTTGAATTTTAAATTTAATTTTTTTTTTAATGGCAACCCTTTTGAAACAAGATGGCGAATGAAGCTGGCCAACGAACTCGGTCGAGACATTGGTATGTACTATGTACAGACCAAGTTACATCCAAATAGATTCATAAATACGCCTATTATCGCGTGACAAAAATCAGGTCGTTTTAAAATGTCAGCCACAAGAGAAATTCAAAATGCTATTACTGAGCCATTTTTTTTTAGATATAGACGAAAGAAAAACTGTTCCGGAATCTTTGTATTAAGGTCAAACACATACAAAAAAAATCTTTTTCATTTTCCAATTTTTTGGTATCTCATTTAAATTTTTTTATTTCTTAATTTTTTTAAATGGCCGCCATTTTGAAACAAGATGGCGGATGAAGCTGGCCAACGAACTCGGTCGAGATATTTGTATGTACTACGTTCACACCAAGGTACATCCAAGTCGGTTCATAAACACGCCTGTTATTACGTGAGAAAAATCAGAACGTTTCAAAATGTCAGCCACGCTAGAAATTCAAAATGCTATAACTCAGCCATTTCTTAAGATATAGACGAAACAAAAACTGCTCCCGAATCTTTTTATCAAGGTCAAACACATAAGAAGAAAATATTTTTTCAATTTTCAATTTTTGGTACCACATTTCAAATTTAAATTTTTCCTAAAAATTTAAATGGCCGCCATTTTTAAACAAGATGGCGGGTGAAGCTGGCCAACGAACCCGGTTGAGACATTGGTATGTACTATGTATAAACGAAGTTACATCCAAATCGGTTCATAAATACGCCTTTTATCGCGTGACAAAGTTCAGGATGTTTCAAAATGTCAGCCACGCTAGAAATTCAAAATGCTATAACTCAGCCATTTTTTAAGATATAGACGAAACAAAAACTGCTCCAAAATCTTTGAATAAAGGTAAAATACACAAGAAAAAAATATTTTTCCATTTTCATTTTTTTGGTACCACATTTCAAATTTTAAATTTTTAAAAATTTTTTAAATGGCCGCCATTTTGAAACAAAATGGCGGATGAAGCTGGTCAACGAACTCGATCGAGAGATTGGTATGTACTATGTACACACTGAATTACATCCAAATCGGTTCATAAATACGTCTTTTATCGCGTGACAAAATTAAGGACGTTTCAAAATGTCAGCCACGCTAGAAATTCAAAATGCTATAACTCAGCCATTTTTTAAGATATAGACGAAACAAAAACTGCTCCGAAATCTTTGTATAAAGGTCAAATACATAAGAAAAAATATTTTTCCATTTTTAATTTTTTGGTACCACATTTCAAGTTTTAAATTTTTTTAAAATTTTTAAATGGCCGCCATTTTGAAACAAAACGGCGGATGAAGCTGGCCAACGAACTCGGTCGAGACATTGGTATGTACTATGTACACACCGAATTACATCGAAATCGGTTCATAATTACGGGAGTTACAGTGTGACATAGGTCAGATATATATATATATATATATATATCAATTTTGAACGGAGGGTGGTTTCGGGGTCTGGGGGTCATGATCGATGAAAATATACCAAAATTTTTTGAAATCGCTTTCCTCCGAACGGCTGCAATAGGTAGCTTTTTTGTAAAGAAAGCTACCTAAAAGGTAATCTCAGAAAAGCTTTCAAATTTGCGTGATTAAATGTACTAACTAATGCATCCGTTTAAATAAAAGTATGAATTAAATAATAATTTAATAATAAAATAAAAGCAAGAAAATTATATAAATTATCTTAAAACAAGAAAGAAAATTCCTTCGAAAACGTAGATTATAAAATACTTCCCAACACTTTCAGAATACTGTAACGGGACATCACCGCTTAATAACATGTAAAAAGATATCTTAAATAAAGATATCTTAGAAAACTCAGAACAACTGAAAACGTACTTTCAGAAAGAAGCATCGGGCGGCAATGACGCTGTTACAGGAATTTTTGTTGTTGTTGTTACATAAAAAGTTCTAGGAATCCCAGTTTCCTAAAATAACTTTAGTAACTTTACAGATTTTTTTTTTTTTACACTGTAACCCTGCTTTATTCGTAACCTTGTATGTGAATTTATTTTTATTATACAAACATCTATTGGTACAATGCTAGAAACAAGTTTACGACTACAAACAAAAACAATAAATCTCTTAATTTAATGAAAAACTAATAGCAATACAAAACTATACCCATAATGTTATGCAAGTTTTGTTATTTGTTTTAAATTACAATAATGTGATTTAGAAAATAAGCAAAAGTTAATTTCTACTTAACACAACGTGGTGGACAAACGTTTAGTACCAGTTTGCTTCCCTTTAACAAATATGACTGCCAAAAGACACTTCGAGAAGGATTTGGTCAGGTTTTTTTTTCTTGAGGAAATGGGTATTTTGTCCCATGTTTCCAAAATGGCTGCTTTCATTTCAACAATCGAATCATACTGCTTTCTGTTGGCATAAACTTGACGAACAAAGATTCCCTACAAATTTTCTATGGATTTAGGTCATAAATTTTAGTTGGAAAGTCCAAAGTTTTAATGTTATTTGTACATAACCTACACTGTCAAAAAAATCTGTAGTTCTACCGATATAAAGTTACATGCTTACTAAACTTTCATCTGTAACTGTACAAAAAAGCTGCAAATCTACAAAACTAGTTTTTGTACACCTACAGAAATCTGTAACTTTACAAATGAATCTGCTAAAATTACAGTAATCTTACTCAAATTTTATCTGTAACCCTCGATGCAGTTACATGAAAATGTCTAGGCATTCCAGTTTCCTAAACAAATCTTAGCAACCTTTACAGATGTTTTGATTTTCGGCGCAAAAGTGTGTCTGTTACATGAATTTTTGCTGTTGTCGTTACATAAAAAGTTCTAGAAATCCCAGTTTCCTAGAAAAACTTAAGTAACTTTGCAGATTTTTTTTACAGTGTATCGGAAGAAGACACATACTAGTGAATAGAAGCGTTATCTTGAAGCAAAACCAAATTTTTATTCATCAGCTCATGTTTAAGTGGAACAAAATTATCACCAAGAATATTTTGACGGTTAAAGGAGTTCCTATTTGTCTTGATGAAAATCACACTTGTTTTTCCTTTTGAATTAAAGCCTGCTCAAACTTCACTGAATCACCACCTTATACGTGTCTTGAAAGAAGATGTGGTTCGCTTTGTTAATCAGGCCATTAATATCTTAAAAAATCTTGTCCATCATGGTTGAATTTATTTCATTAGTGAAAACCAATTTTCACGATAAAATGAATTTTAAGACATTGGAAGATAAGAATTTCAGTCTTGCGTCAATGTGATGATTTTGTATTTTTAGCCTGAGATTGAATTTAGCTTATTTAAAGCTTATTGATACTTATTGATCCATTTCTAAGAGTTCAGGACGTTACTGAAAGTTGCAGATTTTAAAGTACAAGAATAGGCTGAATATTTAATCGCCATTCTAATGACGTTCAGTTTACACCGGGCTGAAAGTTTTGAAGGTCGCCCTCTTTTTATATTTCTCGAGTAGTTCATTGGATCATAAAGAAGATTGAGCACAAAAGTTTTAAAATTATTTAGTTTTAGGGCAAATTAACCTTTACTCAGTACGCAATACAAAAAAGCCCTGATTTTAAACTTTTCTTCAGTTGCATATCTCAAAACTTCCAATCTAGAGACTTACGAAACTATTAGCATCATCACAGACGATTCACGCATAAAATACTACAGTCATGAGGTCATCTCATCTAGATGTAAAACAAGCTAATGGTCATAAGCTTATATTATTTTTTAAATACTAGAAGGCTCTGCCCCCTACGAGCTAAGCTCGCCAACCTCTGTTCAGGCACCACAAACTCTAAAAGCACGCTAATTTGATCGGCTTTAAACAAATGTCGGAAGAATGAATTATAATTAAACAAGTAAGAAAAATCATGCGTTAAGCATAGATTATGAAACATTTTCCAAAACTTCCCGGATGCTTTAACAAAACTTCGTTATTTAGGGAAATAAGGTATATAAGAGAACTAAATAAACATTTTAGAAAGCGCATAAAACATTTGAAAAACTGATTTCAGCAGTTACCGTCCATAGCAAATATCCATTCCAATTCTTTTGAACAGCCCTGTACTGGATCTGTAGGTTGATATATCCCTCATAGCATGCATGGTCACGGTGACGTCGTTGTGACGTCACTGTGAGTCACTGTGGTCACGTCACATCTGTGACCAAAATGCCACCACTCAGTGATGTCACATTGTGACTGAGATGTGAACTTCTTAGAAAACTTTGAAAAATTACAAAAAATATTCAAAACATGTTGTTTATGTAAAATTATATTTTCTGGCAATTAAAAAAAATTGTGACGTCACTGCTATGACACTGCATGTAACGTACGTCACGTCACATTTGTGACGAAAAAAATCACCATATTGTAAGTCACAGTGTGACAAAAATGTGAACATCAAAAATCTTTGAAAATGAACAGAAATATTACATGCCCGAGTTACAGCGACATAAGGAATGAAAATATATTAGTAGATAGGAAATAGTAAATTCGGACACGAAAAGAGATAAGGGGGGGGGGGGAGGGGCAGAAAAAAATGCACGGTAGAAGTATCAACAAACTAGATTTTCATGCTATATTTTATCAATTTCTTATTTAAGACAGTGAAAGTATACTTTTTTATGATTTCAATTTTATCTACCATTGCAATTTAATCCTTCACTGATTGTTATTATTATAAAAATGTTTCTCGGGAAAATAGTACGTATTGGAGCAATTTGGATAACATATTTAGAATTAGGAATATTACATTTGTACACTTTACATATTTAGTTTTCAGGGAGGAAGTTGTTTTATTTATTATTTTATTTTATTTTATTTTATTTTATTTTATTTTATTTTATTTTATTTTTTGTCGACCAGTGGTATTCTAAACCCTTCTGTGGTTTCAAACTAAAATTTTCTATTACAGTTAAGTCTGTAGCTTTTAATGAGCACGTAGAAAGAATACTCAGAGTTTAGTCATATATGCATTTCTTACTTTAGAATTTGCATTCAAGTCATATTTTTTCCTGTTAGTGTTTAACTATTTTAAATAACTATTTTTTTTTAAATTCTACTTCTTTCAGACTTTTTAAATAAAATTAGTATTTTCCGAAAAAATATGTATACAAATTTTATACAAAACCCATGATATAATTATTCGTATTTCAAATTCGTGTTTTAGAGATATGACTTTAAAAAAAGTTATTTTAAAATTGTTTTAGTCTACAGAAAATGAATATGAAAAAAATGACAGATTGACAAAGAAAATTTTTTTATGCTGTATACTCTCTTTTCATTTATTAAGAAGATACGTATTTATTTATTAGGTGTAAAACAAACTGTACTTTAAAAAAAAGAAAGAAAAAAGGCAGGTGTTTCATTCAAATAGAAAATTTTCATTACAGATACTCTCATAAAGGTAAAATTACTGCACATTTAAACTCTGTTGTGTACAATAAAAAAAAAAAAAAATATAATAATAGAGTAGGAGCACCTGCTTGGTCAAATATCGTCTGCGCTCGATGAAAACCGCAGAATAAAATAAGGATCAGAGAACTTCTGACACGGAGAGTTAGTTTTTTTAAGCTAACAGAAATATGCCTGACAATTTAGGATAAAATACGGATATTATTAAAATATTTATGGAACTTAAAAGGTATGTCTTATTTAATTTAAATTTTTTGTTCCTTTTTGACAGATTATTACATGAGTTAAATAGTTGTATGTCATATGCAATGAGACTGGTCTGGTATTCCTTTCAAAAGCAATATGGCGATGGAAAGATTTTTGAGAAATTGTTAAATGCATTTAATTCATCTATTATAGTTTGTTGTTGTTTAATAGTACAATTATAAATACTAATTATTTAGTGTTTTTCAAATTGATATATTTTTTTAAATTGTATTTAAGCGTTTTTTTTTTACTGTTTGTGATTTTAATCAAACATTTAATTGTAGACATTCAGAGTCAGTTATTAAATTTTCTTTGATTGTAAACTCATTTTCTACATTTTCGATACATTTATTTTATTGGCATTAAAAAATAAAATATAATATTTAAGAATTGAAATAAAGTGTTTTCCATGCCCGATAAAGTTGAAAAGTGTTTATGACTTCGGTTTGTCTGGCCGTCTGTCCGCGCTCTAACTCGCGTAAATATACTCGGATTGACCTAAAATTTTTGGATGTTATTGACGTTTACCATAGCAAGACCCCTATTTGTAATGAAGTTTGTAGCATGTTTAGTTCATTTACAGGGACAGTCAATTGTATTTCATTACATTACGGCCTGTGGGAAAAAAATCGTTTCAAATGATTTTTAATGATTTTACACGCTTTCAGACAGAATAAAATTGATATGCATTTATGAAGCGCACTAAAATGTGCATTCCATAGAATATGCGATGCAAAGAATAGTTATTGTTCATTTACACTGGCTAAAAAAGGAATTCCAATACATAATGATATAGGGGTGGAGGGAATTGTTTGCGGCGTACTTTATTTATGTTAATCTATTTGATATGTAATGAAATTGATATACGTCGTTGAGGTTTACATACTATGAATTATTTCATGTATAATACGAAGTGTATATAGCATTTACAGGGACACACAAAATATTTCAGATACTATATTGTATACGAAGTACTGTTCATTAGCGATGATTGCTGGAAATACATTTTTAATTATGATATGCACTTTTATGATTCACTACATTTATGCATAGTATATGGTATATATATATATGCTATAATTCATATACAGGACTATACAAAAGTATTCATAAGGGTTACTGGGTATTGCTTAAAGGTAGTTTTTAAATAAGTTATGCATTTTAACGCTGCACTGCATTTGATTTACTAAGAAATGTTTGTAGTTAGATAGATAAAATGATATACAGGGTCACGCAAAGAATTGGATACGTTGCCGTCTATGAATTATAATTTCTGGAAATGTGATTTCAGCAGTTTTAAGAGTGTTTTAGCTTGAACTAAATTTTAACTAAATAGTGGCGTGTAATAAAGGTTCTAGGTAAACTACAGGGTTGTACAAAATTATTTAAGTATGTTTCCATATATTAGTATAAATTGCTGAAAGAGAATTTCAACCTGTTATGCGTTTCCTTGATAAACTAAATTTTTCCATTATATAGTATATATATATCAATCTACAGATCAAGTACAGGACTGTTTAAAAGAATTAGAAAACATATTTGGCTGTGGATGGTAGGGTGTCAACGATTTTAATCGGTTGATTTAAATCAGCGATTAAATCCTGATTTTAATCAATCGATTTTTTAAAAAAAATCATTGATTAAAATCAAAAATTTTCTAAATGTTTAAAATGTCAAAAAAAGTATTAAAATCTAACATGAACATAATTTGAAAGTTTCTACAGGTATTTTGACTTATGAATAAACAAAAAAAGTGCTTTAAATAATTGTTTCTAAGCTTAATTCATTAGTTTTGTAAAAAAATTAAAAACAGTTGAGTTTGTAAAAAGCATTGTTTTTAAGTTTTTATCCAAATTAAAACAGTTTCATTTAAAAATGATATTTAAATCTAACATAATTTGAATGTCATAATTCCCTTTAGGTAATCAATTTATGCATTATTTTATATAAAATACACATAGCAAGTATAATTACATTTCTACAAGTAAAAGAATAAATAGTAATTAATAGCAATCTCAAGTTAAAGAAGAATGAAAGAATGACATCTGCTCAGCAGCTAAATTGTAAATGAATGCATAAGAGAAAAAGAAATAATTGGTATAAAAATGCTAAGCACAGCAAGAGCTTCTTTGGTATAGGTTAAATAAATGTTTATTATTATTATTATTATTATTATTATTGTAACTCATATATATTAAAAAATTGAACCATTGAAAGCTAATAGAGGTAATAATGCTGTTAGTTAAATATTTTGAGGATTTCAGACATTAGTGGCTAACTTATATTTATTCTATATGAATGGGTTTAACTCATTTTTTTTTTTTTTTTTTGGTTAGCATACACGTACATGTGTGTAAGTATAGATTTTGGTGGTTTACAGAAATTTTCCTAAATACAAATGCAAAATGAGCTGCAAATAATATTTGTTAGTTTTGTTATTTGTGCTACTAACTAATGAAATTACTTATTTGCAGTTTTTATTAATTCTGTAATTACTTATACTGCTTCTTCTAGGCCATTTTTTTTAATGGTGCCACGCCATGCCCCTTTTGAAATTGGCAAAATGCACCCTGCCTTAAAAAAGAAAAAAAAAAGTTGAAATTTACCTGTAGTTGTAGCCAGAGATTTCTTGTAAAAAACTTCCCCATTCAACAGTATTCTAAATTCATGTGGAAAAAATCTTGCAAAAATATGGAACTTTATTTCTTTAGAAAAAACAGGATATTATTAAAATATGTTATTTAATTGTATTTTTCAATTTGTTATTCATAAAATTATTAAAAATTAAGGACACTTTACTTATAATGCTAAAAAATATTCTTTTTTTTTTCCTTACATCATTACTAAACACATTACTAATATATTTCCTCATGAAATAGTGCCCGTTTTTTGAACTAGCATCCTGTCCCTTTTTTTTTCTAAAATGAATTATTATCATTTTAATAATTAAGGCTTAAAAATGTATAATGTGTTCCTAATTAGAGAGTTGATTGTTTAATAATTAATTTGAAGTAATGTTAGCTATTTAATGTAAAATGCAGTTAATAATTTTCATAAATGTTAAGTATCACTAGTATTTATAAAGTTTTACATAATTATTACAATATTAATGTATATAACATTATTGTATAATACTACCTAATGAAACTACTAATTTGCAGTTTTTATTTCTGTAATTACTAACTAACAATTATAATTTTATTAATTAAAGTGTAAAAACATAGATTATGTTAGCAATTAGTGGTGTAATTGTTTTGGAAACCTAAAACTCATGATAGCTATTCAGTATTTGAACGCTGGGAAAAAAATCATAAAACTCTGATTTAAATCAAAAAAATCTGATTTAAATAAAAAAATCCGATTTTTTTTTATTTTTTTTAAAAAAATTATGATTTTTTTTACACCTTAGTGGATGGTAACTGCGTAAATCAGTTTTTCAAATGTTTTACGCGTTTACATGTTTACTTAGTTATCTTATTTACGTTATTTCCCCAGATGTCTTGTTAAAATATTTAGAAAGAGTTGGAAAGTGTTTTATAATCTATGCCTAACGCATGATATATCTTACTTGTTGTTCCCATTTCCATTTCTTTTCATATAAAACATACCAAATCTAATTAGCTCATATTCACAAAATACAATATATATAGGAATAAAAAATTTAAATAAATAGGGCTTATCACGTAGTTCTAGAAGTAACAGTTGTATTAATGTCCGTTAGACTCCATGTTCATATTTAATAAAGCAATGACAAATCATAACACATTAAAAAAAGCTTACACATTCTTAATATTAAGCTTGAATTCAAGATCAAGCTTAGAGCTTAATAAAAAAAGATGTCAGTTAATAAGCATTGTTTTTTAAATGGAAAATTAAGAATATTTTAGAAGAATAGGACTCCAAAATAGTGATATCTTGCTAAAAAGTACGGTAAAAAGATAAAATTTTATATTTCAAACAAAACTTTACTTTAAAATTATCGTAGTTTTTATGGCAAGAATCATCACAGTATTAATACTTGGACATTTTTCCAGAGAGAAACATTCGCCTTGCATACAATATTTCAAATGAAATTCAAATTTCAAATAAATTGCTTAAAAGGCGCAAAGGCCAACATAGTGAAAAATATCCACGCCGGGACTCAATCCCGGGTCATCAGTATAGCGCACTCACATTCTACCGACTAAACCACATGGAACGATACCCAGCCTGGAAATTTTCTCCCTATTACATGTTGGCAAGGCTACAAACGTAGCACAAGATGGAATATTTATCGTGAGCCACCGTCATGGGGCAAACACGAAACTTAATTAAATCCAGCATCGATTGAAACTATATTAATACTTGGAAAATTTTCCAGAGAGAAACATTTGCCTTGCATACAGTATTTCAAATGAAAATCAAATTTCAAATTAAAATTGCCTTTTACACTATTAATTTGAAATTTGATTTTCATTTGAAATATTGTATGCAAGGCGAATGGTTCTCTCTGAAAAAAATTTCCAAGTATTAATATAGTTTCAATCGATGCTGGATTTAATTAAGTTTCGTGTTTGCGCCATGTCGGTGGCTGACGATAAATATTGCATCTTGTGTTGCGTTTGTAGCCTTGCCAACATGTAATAGTGAGAAATTTTCCAGGCTGGGTATCGTTCCATGTGGTTTAGTCGGTAGAATGTAAGTGCGCTATACTGATGGCCCGGTTTCGAGTTCCAGCATGGAATCTTTTTCGCTAGTTCGCCTTTGCGCCTTTTAAGCAATTAATTTGAAATTTGATTTTCATTTGAAATCATCACAGAGTTTATGACAAGTTCGTCACAAATGACACATATTTCACAAATTGGTCACAGTGTGACTTCAAAACATTGTCACTTTCGTCACAGGTTCGTCACAAAGTTAATGCCAAAATAGTCACAAATGACACACTTTTCACAAATTAGTCACACCGTGACTTCACAGAGTGGTCACAATGTGACGTCACAAACGACCTCTAAAACGGCCATAACGACCTCGCATTCTAGTCACTGTGACGTCACATCCACGTCAAGTGACGTCACATCGACGGTCACAAAATCACAGTGTGACTTCACAACGACGTCACCATGCCTTACGGGATATACTATATAATGGGAAAATTTAGTTTACCAAGAAAAAGCATTACAGTTTGAAATTCATCTTTCAGCAATTTAAAATAATAGATGAAACCATACTAGTATACTTTTATACAACCCTGTAGTTAACCTAGTACCTTTATTACACGCCACTATTTAGCTAAAGTTTAATTCGGAGTAAAACTCTCTTAAAACTACTAGAATCACATTTCCAGAAATTAGCATTTATAGACGGCCATGTATCCAATTCTTTGCGTGACCATGTATATAATTTTATCTATGTTCTACAAACATTTCTTAGTAAAGTAAATGCAGTTCAGCGTAAAAATGCATAACTCATTTAAAAACCACCTTTAAGCAATTTGCAATCATACCCAGTAACCATTTCGAATTCTTTTGTGTAGCACTGTATATGAATTACAGTATTTGTACACACCGTATACTATGCATAAATATAGTGAAACATAAAAGCACATAACATAATTAAAAATACATTTCCAGCAATCATCGCTACTGTGCAGTACTTCGGATACAATAATATCTGAAATCTTTTGTGTGTCCCTGTAAATGCTATGCAATTCGTATTATGCATGAAATAATTTAACATAACTAAAAAACGCCGGAAAAAATTCCCTCCACCCTATATCATTATGTAACGGAATTCTTTTGCGTGGCCCTGTAAATGAATAATAACTATTCTTTGCACCGCATATCCTACAGAATGCATATTGTAGTGAACTTGATAAATGCATATCAATTTTATTACGCTTGAAAGCATGTAACATCATTAAAAATCATTTTAAACGATTTTTTTCCATAGGCCGTAATGTAACGGAAAACTTTTGACTGTCCCTGTAAATGAACTAAGCATACTATAAACTCCGTTTGAAATTGGGTTCGTGCTATGGTAGAGGTCACTAACATCCAAAAATTTCAGAAAGATCCGAGTATGTCCCAGCGCGGACAGACGGATAGACAAACCGAAGTCATAAACACTTTTCAACTTTGTTGGAAAGTGTTAAAAAACAGTGGTTGACTCCCTGTTAATGGGTTGTTTTCGTCTTTCATTAAATCAGATCAGTGAAACATGGGGGAAAAAAGTAATATAAAATGATTTATTTAAACAGAGTCTTTGTCACCCGGTGTTTTTTAACAACGCTATAAGGAAGTTTTTTTACGTAAGACATTTTAAATGTATCGTTTAACATCTAACGTTATTTTCACCAAAGTTTTCTTTCTCTTCTTAATCTATCTATTATATATAAATACTCCAAGCGGAAATTTCGTTCCGAACATCTATATTTCGAGTTCTACTGCATGGATTTTGACGGAACTTATACTGTTAGATAGGAATCGTTAAAGGGAAGGTTTTAAGCTATAACACATCATTCTACGTAGATTAGTTGTAGAATTATGACGGAAAGTTCTGTTGTTTTGGATGCTAAGGTTACCATTTTATTTCTTGGCGAAATTTATCGTTGATAAAAAAAATTGAAGCAGCTATTACACCTCGAAACATAAGAAAAAAGTCCTTCCGGCCAGTGCCGGGAGGAAGAGGTAGCTTTCAAATACCTTATTTTAAAAAAGCCAACTTATATTATTCAAACACACGAAGCTCAATTTAGTGGAAACCGAATATAGGAGATTCAATACTAATTTTTATCAATACTAAATCATTATGAATGAGAATTTCACGAAATTAGTCAGCTTTATCCAAGCTGCTTTTATTTAAAGTAACTTATATTTGGCTGAGATGTTGATGTATACTATCCACATGCTTTCTCACATGGAAATAGGCGAATACGTGTGTTATCGCGTGACAAATACAAGATCGTTTCAAAATGTTAGCCATACTAGAAATTCAAAGTGCTATAATTCAACCATTTTTTAAGATATAAACAAAAGAACAAATTTCCAGAAACAAAATCTGCTCCGGAATCTTTGTATCAAGGTCAAACACATAAAAAAATCTTTTTCATTTTCCAATTTTTTAATACCTCATTTTAAATTTAATTATTTTTAAATGGCAACCCTTTTGAAACAAGATGGCGAATGAAGCTGGCCAACGAACTCGGTCGAGACATTGGTATGTACTATGTACAGACCAAGTAACATCCAAATCGGTTCATAAATACGCTTGTTATCGCGTGACAAAAATCAGGTCGTTTTAAAATGTCAGCCACAATAGAAATTCAAAACGCTATAACTCAGCCATTTTTTTAGATATAGACGAAATAAAAACTGTTCCGGGATCTTTGTATGAAGGTCAAACACATACAAAAAAAATCTTTTTCATTTTCCAATATTTTGGTATCTTATTTTAAATTTTAAATTTTTAAAATTTTTTTAAATGGCCGCCATTTTGAAACAAGATGGCGAATGAAGCTGGCCAACGAACTCGGTCGAGATATTTGTATGTACTATGTACACACCAAAGTACATCGAAATCGGTTCATAAATACGCCTGTTATCACGTGACAAATATCAGGACGTTTTAAAATGTCAGCCACGTTAGAAATTCAAAATGCTATAACTCAGCCATTTTTTGAGATATAGACGAAACAAAAACTGTTTCCGAATCTTTGTATCAAGGTCAAATACACAAGAAAAAAATATTTTTTCAATTGTCAATTTTTTGGCACCACATTTCAAATTTAAAATTTTCTTAAAAATTTAAATGACTGCCATTTTTAAACAAGATGGCGGATGAAGCTGGCCAACGAACTCGGTCGAGACATTGGTATGTACTATGTACAAACGAAGTTACATCCAAATCGGTTCATAAATACGCCTTTTATCGCGTGACAAAATTCAGGACGTTTCAAAATGTCAGCCACGCTAGAAATTCAAAATGCTATAACTCAGCCATTTTTTAAGATATAGACGAAACAAAAACTGCTCCGGAATCTTTGTATAAAGGTCAAATACATAAGAAAAAAATATTTTTCCATTTTGAATTCTTTGGTACCACATTTCAAATTTAAAATTTTTAAGAAAATTTTAAATGGCCGCCATTTTGAAACAAAATGGCGGATGAAGCTGGCCAACGAACTCGGTTGAGACATTGGTATGTACTACGTACATACCGAATTACATCCAAATCGGTTCATAAATTCGAGAGTTACAGTATGACAAAGGTCAGATATATATATATATATATGGATATATATATATATATATATATATATATATATATATATATATATATATATATATATATATATATATATATATATCAACTTTTGAACGGAGGGTGGTTTCGGGGTCTAGGGGTCATGATCGATGAAAATATACCAAAATTTTTTGAAATCGCTTTCCTCCGAACGGCTGCAATAGGTAGCTTTTTGTAATGAAAGCTACCTAAAACCGTTACTAATTTAAAAAAAAAGAAGGAAGAAAAGAAGAAGAATAAAAAATTCGTTTTAATGAGTGATAATATTAAAAAACGAAAATATTTAATTTAAAGATGAAAGGGAATGTTCGTAATGCTTAAAAAATTACTCAGTTCAAGTATTGCAATTGAAATAAGATTTGGCTATTTATCTTTTGCGTGAGGTTAAGAAAAATGCATATGAAAAATTGATAAGATGATATCAAGGAAGTTTCCATAAGCGCATGCTCAGAAATATTTGAAAATATTATATAATATTCTTCTCATGAAGAATATATAGAATATTCTTCTCGTGACATATAATATGTTTATAAAAAGAATCCGCAGAACCTCGATTTAGCGTTTGTAAAAAAATAATGAAAATTTAATTTTTTTGGCGATTTAATGCTGGTTGGCGGCCCAATAAAATTTTGAATGACACTTTTTTTTATGATAAATAATTTTAAATAAAACCTTTTTCTACTCTTCATACGAAGATAGTTAGACTAAGTTTAACGTAATAAATACATTTTTATTACTACAGCTTTGTCATATACCTTTAAATGTGTATATATTAAAATTTTATTATCGTAATTATACGGTTTAAAACACAAATTCAGTTTATTAAATTTTTTCCAAATTCAAAATTAATGTCCGATTTGGAACATTGGCAATTTGACTTCGATATTGTTAATGTCAGAAAGAAGAAATGAAGCTTATTGTTGCCATGGAAACAAGTATTTAATATAAAATGTTTAATGGTAGCATTTTTAATTAGCCAGCTACTTTTAAAACAAATTTAAAACGGTACTACTTGATTATCCCGTCGACAAAATAACTATCGCCAAACTATAAGATAAATGCCAATAACAGCTGTTCGTAAATTTTACATTCACTTGACATTAAACACGGTACACGTGTTTGTTGCGTCAACAAGTGATTTTTAATTTCACCTTTATTTGAAATTTTACTAATGTTTGCAAATTTATTTATTCTTTCATTGTTTAAAATAAAAATTTTGTCAATTTGTATAACTTGGAAAGCAGTTTGGCAATTTATATAATTTGGCGAAGTGTTTGGCAATTTATATAATTTGGCGAAATTGGTTGAATGAATAATCAAATAGTACCCTTAAAACATTTCTAACCGGTGAAGCCATGTAAAATTAAATAACTACTACAACACGTAATTTGTATCTATTATATATGCTTAAAGATAAAAAATAATACGCTAATCCTTCGTTTAAGTTTAAATTCATTTAGTTTTAGGCATTTAAACACTTATTTAACAAGCAATTTTCAAATGCATTTAAATATCTTGCATTTGGGATGGAAATGTGTTGGCTAGCAAAATAGCGTGGAACGTTCGTCTTTTTTGCCCAAATATTCGAATATAGATTTTTTTCAGATTTTTACTGGGATTCCGCCGCCAAATTTGACTGATGTTTTACTACACACATGAGTAGTTTTAAAAGCATTTTTCTTTTCAAAATAATTTGAGTATGCTCTTTAAGGAGACCTTCCTTGTGGTAACAATTTTGTTTTTGATTTGTTCTTTTTTATTTCTGACTCTTCCATCATGTGATTTACAGACGAAACTAGCAAGATGTAATTGTAAAAATGATGGTACTTATGATATACATGTTATATGTTTATTTGTGATTTTTGAATTCACTTTTGTCGCCAAACAATTTGATTTTAAGCCAAAAAGATGTAAGCGTGAATTAGGTTTAAGCGATGTTTACAATAAAGGTGATTTTGCAAGTGTAAGAAAGCATTTTTTGAGTACTTTTTAAAATTCAAATGTACATTATATAAATAGCAATTAATATTTTAAAAATGGAGTTAGATATTTTAATTTTAGTATAAATGTCTCCCACACACGCACATACATACTGTAAAATAAAATAATTTTAGAGATTTAAAAAATCTCTCATCATACTTTACTGTGAAAGCATGTCGATTTGTTTTCCCCAAATTTGTGACTTTTATAACCTCGAAGGCAGCCCAATATTGTTCATTCTTTTTTTAATAAAAAAAAAATATCGCCAATTTCCCTTATACAAACGTTCAATGCTTGCAATGTTAGGTAGTAAAGATTATTCTTAAGAAAATGTAAGCAATTATGCGTTATTTCTGTCCCAAAAAATACATTTTACAATAAAAATTGCTGTCTGAAATCACTTTTCGATATTCCATTCCATTCGTCATTTATTTATTTTTTTCATATCTTCCCTTCTTTTAGAAATGTTATAAAAAGATATTGGATGAATCTTCCATATTCAGCCACCTTACAATTGGCGAATTTACTGTATGGTGTTGGAAGATTCGTTTATATTTGAAAGGAACCGTGGGCAGTAAATCCGATTTCAGAAGATTACGCGAAATTTGTACTTTTAGTAATTAGCGATTAGTAAATTTATTTTTTTTTAGTATGGAGCAAACGGACAAAAGATTTACTAATAGATATTTTTCATGTGCAGTTGTTTTACTATCCTTAAAAAAGCATTAATTTGAATGTACCAAAAAAGTTTTTCAAATGCCAAAGGTAGCCAATGGAACAATATTTGTTCATTTAGCCTAGGTTTTTTTAAAAAAGTACTTCAAATTCAATTAAAATTTCGATCATTATAAAATTTTGGCTGATGCACAGCCCGAGCAGCTGATCGTAGTGACAAAATTTAGGTTTATTTTACTACCACTAAAAAAGCATTACTTTGAATGTACCAAAAAAAAAAAAAAAAAACGTTCAAATACCAAAGGTGGCCAATGGAACAATATTTGTTCATTTACTCTAGGTTTTAAAAAAAAACTACCTCAGATTCAAATAAAATTTCAATCATTATAAAGAAATTTTGGCTGATGCACAGCCCGAGCAGCTGATCATAGTCACAAATTAACGTTTTTATTTTTATTTAGGCAACAAACTGATGAATAATGACGTTTTGAAAATAAAAGCATGCTTATTTCTCCATCTTATTACGCTCATTAGAGAAATGCGAAAAAAATCTTTGGTTTGCCAAAAATATCACTACTAAAAATTTTGCATAACTAACTTATCATTTGCAAGGAGTTTTGATAGATCTAAAAATCAATCAACAGCAATTTGACATTATTTAATGGAATGTAGTTTGGAGCGTAATTAACCCTGTTTTGTAGCTAACTCTGGTACAGTTTTAGCCATACCATTACAAACATTTCTAACATTGCACATCAAACTTGGTTGTGGATCCGATTACGGATGATTGGGAAGATTTTATTGAATGAAAACTAGAGGTTTAGTTTTCTATTTGAATAAGATCGAGGTTATTTTCCTATGTTAATAGTTGCATGATTAAAACTGGTATGTAAAAAGAAACGGCAGTTAAAATGACATTATTTTAATTTTATTCACACAATTCCGCTTTAAATATCCACTTTTACATGATTCACATGTTTTAAAATATAAAAGTTAAATACTGTTTTGATTGTATTTACTCTACTGGAAATCGAAGATAAGAAAGTGTAGAGAAAATCTGCCAAAAGAAGACGTATATTACCAAATATAATGTAACGTAGTGAGAGATTGCATTTATGTTATCAGATCAGCAGAAAGTACCAAGCTGAGAAGCCCGGAGTAAAATACCTAACAAACGAAAGTGAATAACCCGAACATTCTTTAAGTTAAATGGTCAATCTCTGCAATCATTGTAATTCTCTCTTTTTTAGTAGTGTGGTGATTAGAGAACATTGTAATTTCTGATGATCGTAATGGCCGCATTTCCCTCCCAAATTCTTCATGATGTACTAAACAGTTGCTTCTGAATTGCCCGAATTTCGTCTAACGCATCAGATAACATAATAGCACAATGGCGTCCGATGTGTATTCAGAAAATAACGGAAGGACATTCCAGGTGAAGGTCCATATTAACTTATAATACAGGGTCGAATTCTCCATTTCGTTTGATTGAAGGTTTATTTGAAAAATGGACCAGCGCAGCGGGCTCAGCCTGCTAGTATTCATATAAAATACTTTTGTTGTTAAAAGGGAAATGTTATTTGCGCTGTCTTAGAATTCTCCACACAAGAGCAATGTTGTTGTCCAAATTTGGCGATATATCGCCCTTTTGGCGACAAAATTAGCGGCATTTGGCGGCAGAACAGAGTCCTTCCTATGGTAACCCCATTATAGGTATGGAGATGCATTAAATGCTGTTCAATATATATAGAGATTATCTCAATAAAAAAGATTTGAAAGATTATCTCAAAATATAAAATAAATGTCTCGCACAAGCATATATTTTTTATTTAAACTGTTTGGCAATTTTAAATATGACGTATATTCATCCATTTACATATTTTAACGAATATTAATGAATTTATTATTTTAAATTTTTCTTTATCTTTTAAAATTCCCGTGTGAATATAGTTTTATTGACTTAATTATTAATATTTTCCTGCTTTTAATACATAATCATTTAATTCTCATTTGAAAGTTTTTTACTGTTTATAATAGTCATTTGTAAATACATTTTTAATTTGAAGGAAATATTATTCTTTGCGCTGTTTTTAAATTTGGCAACAATTTAAAGTAATACCCTTTTCTAAAAGTTGTAAAAAATATCTCTTGAAATGCTGAGAATTTGAATTTAAAATAGAAATAAAACCTCAAAAAATGAGTCAAATTAAAAAAATAAATGCAGTCTGCACACCGGGAATTTCTAATGTATACAATGATCTAAAACTGATTCATATATATAGTTTTAGCTCCTATAAAACTTTTTTATGGAACGATCTTTTAGAACTTTAACATTAAATATTTCTTAAAATAATTCTTCGATTTGAAAACTGTCTATATCAGCGTGTTTATCAAACATTTCTCTATAATACCACTGATTTTCATATTTTTGTATGCAATATTTTCCTTAATATTAACGAAGAAAGACCTCCGTTCAGAAAATATTCAAAACCGGCGAAAGCGGTGACAACGTTAGTTATTTTTTTTAGAATAAAGAGATTACAAGATTTTAGCACTTGTAGATAAAAATAATGCTTATAGGAGGAACTCGCAACCATACTCCATTTTGAAAAAAAAAATGATTTAGTTCTTTTAGAAGGTATATGAAATCTGTTTTATTCACTCCCACAGTGAACCAAGTCTGTAAACACCTGCCATATATGAGAAAGTATTTGAAAACAGATTTTGTTCGCTGTGGGAGTAAATAAAATAGATTTTATTCATCTTCTAAAAGAACTAAATCTTTTTTTTTTTCAAAAGGGACTTGGTCTACTATGGTTGTGAGCCCCTCATATGTGTCTGAGTTCAAGATGCATAACTCTTTTCAGAATTGTATTTTAAACCACAAAATTAGTATGTGGTCTTACATTTTTTTTCAAGCACTGCATAGTAAAGTATACCATCAGTCGTAATTTAGAAATTTTTTAGAAAGTTTTTCAATCATTTCTCTCTTTTAAATTTCGATTTTTTTTTTCAGAATCGGTTATTCGGCGCATTACCAGCTTACAAATAGCTACAATGCCAAATTCCAAGTTTCTAAATTGCCTCCTAAAAATCACAATTTAAGAATGTTTTTTGCTTCTGCGTCTTTTTAATTTTTTTAAATTGTTGCCATTCTGAAACAAGATGGCGGATTCAGCTATCTAAGAAACTTGGTTGAGACTTATTTATTTACATGTTTATTCACATGTTAAAAAACAAAAAAAGATCCAGAATCCTTGTATCAAGTTCAAACATCTAAGAAAAAAATATTTTTCAAGTTCTAATTTTTGTGGACTACATTCTAAATTTTAAATTTTAAAGAAAAATTTAACTGTCGGCCATTTTTAAACAAAATGACGTATGAAGCTGGCCAACGAACTTGGTCGATACGTTGGTACATAATATGGAGATACTAGCTCACATTCAAATTGATTCATAAATACGCGTGCAATACATGGATTGATACATTAGATTGTTTCAAAATGTCAGCCACACTAGAAATTCAAATTGTCTCAATTCAAAATTTCGGTTTTTTTTTTTTTTTTTTTTTTTTTTTTTTTTTTCAGATAATAAGAAAACGAAAAAATGTTCTGGAATTCTTGTATCAAGCTCGAACTCTTAAGAAAAAAATCTTTTTCGATTTCTAATTTTTTTGAACCACTTTTCAAATTTTCAAATTTTAAATGGCCGCCATTTTGAAAGAAAATGCCGAAGCTGGATTGTTGAACCTGGCCAACGAACTCTGTAGAGTCATTGATACATACTATGCACATACTAAGTCAAATTCAAATAGATTAATAAATACCCGTGTTATCTCATAACTAATAGGGTGGAGCGAAAAAAATTATTTTTTGAAAATCAAAAACGGGTAGGTGCCAAAAGTTGCCTTTATACTAGTACATCATCTGCGTGCAATATTACCGCTGAAAAAAAAATGGCTTGAGTCTGCGCTTGGTCCAAAAGTCGAAATTTTGGGTAAAATTTGACATTTTTCAAAAATTTAAAAAAAATTCTATAGAGATGGTTATTATTTAAAAGTGCTATTTAAACCTTTATTATTAATGACTTAACATATTTAAACGATAAAACTATATCTTTGTTCTGTATAACTGGAACAAAACTGACAACTTTTGGTGAAAAAAAGGCGTTTCCACTCTGTTGTGTCATACAACTAATTGTTATTTGGAATACAGCTCTTACGTAGTTGCTTTGAAATCTACCAAGGGGGTATCAAGTGGGAGTGCCTACATTTCATGACACAACAGTGCATAGCTTGACCACCCTTCCATCTGAGCACAATGTTTTATTTATATATTGAATTGTGATTTTTTATCAAAGACTGACATAAGATTCCTATGTATCAACCTAATCCATCTTGTACAATTGTATCCACAGACGTTGGGTGCTGCTGTGACACTTCTTCACGTATATTTCTACTGCTTGTGTATGATAAGGCAAGCAGAGTAATGCAGTGGAATTAATGGAAGCTATTCAGCCCTCTAGTATCTATCACCAAAATTACATCCAGTTACTGCATAGTGATTGGGAGTTCCGTTCCTACAACATTTTACAATATTTAGGTATTTCATCTTTGAGTATGCCATCATTTACTCTACCTCTTGAATTTTTTATATGGTGATAAGCTTGTTGTTTAATGTGATGGCGATCGTCATCAAAATTGCAATAAGAATTTGCTCTCGATGTGAAAAGCTACCATTGTCCTAAATGAATTTTTTTATTATTTGTTTAATGCCGATTTCTGTGATGTTTTGTAGCCGATTAATTTCTCATAAGTTTTTAGATCAATTTTTCAGATGTGAATTTTATTTGGTGTAAGCCATCATGTGGTATAAACTTGGATTACATACTTTGTGAGTGAACCAGATTCTGGTGGTCAATCAGTTCAGTGCTTATATAAAGGCGAATAAATTTATGCGCCGTTGTAGGCCATCTTGCGTAGGACAAGTTTCTTGGGTTCCTATTCGCTAGTTCTTCGGAGCAATATCTTGATGAAATAACTTTGCAGATATCTATCAGGTATTTCTGGTATGTGCTGAGTACCCTTTTCTTGATTTCAGGAAATAATGTTTAAAAAATACTCTCTATGGCTTCAAAAATTGAAATAAGAAGGGAATAAGCACGTGGACAAAGATTTTCCTATTGGTCCGGCGCATCCCTGTGGGTTAGAATCTAATTTTTGCCAACGATTTTATCTAATAAATGATGCAGAGGAAATTAACTGGACTTGGAGGAGACATATGATCAATTGTAATGGTTCATTCTAAACATGCCCCTCGCAGAATGGATGACAACGACTAACAGAATTATCCGCCTTCAAATGAGCACTCACTGCCCATCAGAGTCTCTATGTTCACTCAAAAAGTACTATGTTATCCAAGTTTGGCTCCAGAATAGTTTACAATCAAATGTAATCCACAGCTAAAGAAGGGATCTAAAAACTCATGGGAAATTGGCTACACAAAAACAACTTGGATAGTAAACAACACACAAAACGGAATGAAAAAAAAATACTGAAAAAAAAGGTTATTTAGGACAATCGTTGCTTTGCATACACAGAGGAAATTCTTATTTCAATGCTCTGTGATGATTGCCATCACATTAAACAGCTAGCTGTTCAGCACATAATAGTCGAAAGATGAAAGTAAATGATGGCATACGCAAATCCGAAATATCGAAAATCAACTTTGAAGCGGATAATTATATAAATCTAACTCAATGGAAAAGTGTTGTGGTAACAGAACCTCTAATCAATATGCATTTATCGTGTGCAATCTTGGTGAAGATAATAGAAGTCTAAATAGATTACATTAATATCATCCGCATTGCATTACACTGTTTGTCTTCTCTTACAAAAACAGTAGAAAAATACGTAAATGAGATCACAGCAGCAGCATTCAAAGTCTGTGGATCCAAAGAAGAGATGTACCAGATTGATACATAGAAAACTTATGCCAGTCTTTGATAAAAAATCACAATTCAATGTATAAATAAAAAATTGAGTTCAGATGGTAGGGTGGTCGAGCTATGCACTGTTGTGACATGAAATGAAGCCACCTCCACGTGGTACTTCCTGGGTAGTTTTGAAAGCAGCTAGATAAGAGCTGTATTCCAAACAACAATTAGTTGTATGACACAACAGATTGGAAACGCCTTTTTTTCACCAAAAGTTGTCAGTTTTGTTCCAGTTATACAGAACAAAGATATAGTTTTTTCATTTAAATATGTTAAGTCATTAATAATAAAAGTTTAAATAACACTTTTAAATAATAACCATCTCTACAGAATTATTTTTTAATTTTTGAAAAAATGTCAAATTTTACCCAAAATTTCGACTTTTGGACCAAAAGCGCAGACTCAAGCCATTTTTTTTCAGCGGTAATATTGCACACAGATGATGTACTAGTATAAAGGCAACTTTTGGCACCTACCCGTTTTTGATTTTAAAAAAATATTTTTTTTCGCTCCACACTAATAACTAATATCATAATAGTCATTACGTAATTATCATAAATATCATTACTGTTTCAAAAGCCGGCCGTCCTAAAAATTTAAACTGGTAACTTTAAACTTTAACTCAGCCATTTTTTTTGAGATAAAGACAAATCAAAAAATGTTCTGGAATCCTTGTAGTAAGGTCAAACAGATAAGAATTTTTTTTTTAATTTCTATTTTTTTTCCTCTCTTTAAATTTTTAAATAAAAAAAATTAAATCCACGCCAATTTGAAACAAGATAGTGGCTGAAGCTGGCCAACAAACTCAGTCGAGACATCGGTATGTGCTATGCACATACTAAGTCCCATCCAAATTGGTTGATAAATATGAGAGTTACAGCATGGCAAAAATATATGTAAACCAACAATTGAACGGAGAGTGATTTAGGGGTATAAGGGGGAGAGGGGTCATGGTCGATGGAAATATACACAAATTTTCTGTAGGTGCTTTTCTCCGGACGTGTGCAATAGGCAGCGTTTTGCTTTTTGCAATGAAAATTACCTCAAAACGTGTGCTGTCGCATGACAAAAATCAGATTTTTTTTTCAAAATATAAGCCACATTAGAAAATCAAATTGCTATATCACAGCCATTTGTTAAGATAAAGACGAATCAAAAAATGCTCCGGGATTCTACTTATCAAGGTCAAACACTGAAGAAATAAATCTGTTTTAATTTCTAATTTTTTTTGTACTTCTTTTTAAATTAAATATGTTTTTATTTTTATTTATTTTTTTTTTTTAATGGCCGCTAATTTAAAAAAAAAATGCGGTTGAAGCCGGCTAAAGAACTCGGTCGAGACCTTGGTATGTACTGTACACGTGCTTAGTCCATTCGAATCGCTTAATAAATACGTGTGCATGACAATATTGCATGACAAAATTCAGATTGTTTTAAAATATCTACCACACTAGAAATTAAAACTGCTATATCTCAGCTATTTATTAAGATAAAGGCGAAACAAAAAATGTTCCGGAATCCTTATATCAAGGTTAAAAACACTTAAAAACATATTTTTTCAATTTCTAATTTTTTTTTGTACATCTTTTGATTTTTTTTTCATTTTTAAATGGCCGCCATTTTTAAACAAGATAGTGGATGAATCTGGCTAACGAACTGGGTTGAGATCTTGCTATGCCCTATGTCCGTTTAGTCACATTAAAATCGGTTAATAAATACCCGAGCTATCGCATGACAAAAAGGAGTTTGTTTTAAAATTTTACTTTTGTAATAAAAGATGCCTAAAATATATTAACAGTAAAAAATCTATTAGAGCCTTAAACAATTTTCTTATGTATTTTCTGCAACCCGGGAAACCCAAACTGAATTCCTTTATTTGTTTTCTTAATATTACAATACTAATTCTTATTATAAACCACTTACTTTTTTCTTTGTGATGAATATTCATTAGTTTATACTCTTTAAAAGAAAATGGACTAAATAAATAAATTTAATGGAATAAAAAATACATTAAAGGAAATTTTGTAAAATAATGTAGTGTATAAATATATAGTGTGTTTTATTGAACAAGAATAAAGTATTATTATTTTTTTTCACGAACTTTATCCATTTTAATAATTCTTCAGGGATTTTAAATTATCTGAGCAATAAAGAAAATATATTCTTTAGAAACTGATTTTTTTTTTTAAACGCTTCTTTCAGAATGTATTAAATTAATAGAAACTAAATACATTTCATTAATAAATGATTGAAATTAAATTTTACATTTTGTATTTATCTTTACATGGCATATTCGTTTTCATAAAAAGACTGCTTTTAATCATTTTACACGTGAAACAAATTTAGAACTTTCTTTCAAGATTTTCTGTAGCTCAGTAACTCTATTTGTACCATTAATTTAAAATACTTTAATCATTTGTTTAATAATAGTGTGAAATACAAACACCAACAGTTATTATTACTTTAGAAAATATTCTTCGTATAAACTTCTGAATTCAAAATTTGAATATTGTTAGAAAGAAATCTTTTTATACCTTCCTCATTTAAATATTGTACAATAAAACCTCCCTAAAGCGACCACCTTCCGATCCAATAAAAATTAGTCGCACCGAGAGGTGGTCTCTTAAAGGAGGTCATGTTTAAATCTAGATTTTAACTGCTGAAAAAAAAGATAACAATTAATGTTACAGAAATTTATTTCTCACATTAGGAAAAAATATGAAAATTAAAGTATTAAAACAAAAATTAATTACATAAGTTGCAGAGTTTAAAAAATGAATACGTTTGTTTTGATTTTGCAATTTTATCTCCTATCTGGGAGCACGGCAGTGCGTCCGCCAAGTTCGCACAAGCCGTAAGCTACCTTTTCCTGAACCATTTTGGCATACTTTTCACCCCTTCATAACATCGTTTTAAGGAGAGATATAGAATTTTTTCTTTTATACACATGTTTGTATGATCAAACTGAACTAAGGTTCCACGATTTCATGTTTCTATATTTAGTAGTTTTCGAGATATTAAATTCCGAAAAAGCGCTTTTTTGTCACTGACTCACTTCGCATCATCAAATAACTAATGTACTTCTAAAAGTCGTAGAATCTTGGAATTTCACAAGCAAGTCGGGTTTCGAGCACAATTAACCAGGAAAATCTGAAAACACAGAATTTCCGCCTCTAAACCCTTCAAACAGGGGTGTTGATTTGGCCGTAAGCAGTTCCTTAACACATTCAATTGTGCCAATGTTGGTCGCCAAAACTCGATTACAGTGTTTTGAAGGGGTCACGTAATTTCAAGCAGAATAAAGTTTTATGTATAGGCTTTTCCAAAGATGTTTGTTAAATAGAAAAAATGAATATACCTAAAAATTTTAATCGGTATAGGTTATGATATATTTACGATATTAAAACAATAAAACATTTAACAAAATATAACCACAATTCGGTACGTTTGCGATATAGTACCCTTGGCGAAATAGAGAAAATAGCCTTGACGAAAAAATAAATTTGATAATAACGTATTTTCTGGCAACCTATTTACTGTGTCATATACACAAGCAATTTTTTCCATATTTATACAATTTATTTAATCTAAGGAACACGTTTATTTATTTTCATATACCAACATAAATAATTTGTATATAAAAAATAATATTTTATACATGTATAAATAAAATGTTTAGATGTATATAAATACATATGTAAATAGCATAAAACATAGCATATATAGCATATGTAATAGCTGACCGGGTTCATCAGATTTGTTTTCGTAGTTGTTTATATCATTTGGCAACATCTCTCAGTTTCTGAAGTCCGAATTGCGCCAAGATTTTTTTAAATGCCAAGTTCCCTATAGTGGAAAAATATCCTAATTCCATATGAAAGTTTAAAAATCTCCTTTTAATTAAATGAAATGTGCAACTAATAAACTGTCTTTAACGATGTGCGACAGATGCGGCGTCCGAAGTCCGCTGCTAATGTTATTATATTGTATTATTAGCCTACTTACTGTAAATTTATTGTTAATTTTAAACCTGTAAAAGAAAGATTATACTTATAGATAAGATATCTTGGTCGCCAAAACCCGATTACAGAAAATTAGCCTGAGTTTTAAAGGTGTTACATGATTTCAAGCTGAATGAATTTTTATATGCTTTTACAAAAATCTAAATAAGGCAAATCTTTCAGTTTATCTGCCCATCTTGCTATCTTTTACATCCTTAAAACAAAATTTATTAAAGACCGGGAGGCGTCTGCACAGATCATCACCCCATCGAGTTGACGGCTGAAATTTTAGGATTAGTTAAAAATCGATTAGCGTATTAAAATGTAACTCGCCTGCCAAGCCATATCTTTGTGGAAACCATCTACAGACCCGATTTTACCAGTTAATTGGTGGATTTTCCATTGTGTTTTCCTGCACCCATTCCTCCATGTTTCCATACTTTTGGATGCAGGAAAATACAATAGCAAACCTATCAGTCAAACACTAAAATTAGGTCTTCAGGTGGTTTCTACAAAGATATGACTTAAAAGGCCAGTTGCATTTTAATATGCTAATCTAGTTTTAACTAATCCTAAAATTTCAGGTGTAAACTCGATGAGGTGATGGTTTGTGCATCGCCTCCCGGTCTGTTGTAAATGTCAGAATCAATCTCAATAGCACTCTGGTCAATCTGGCAAATATCCGTACTATTTATGGAACACTATTCCGTTAAGTGCGCTTTAGTGATGTTATGAACTTTATGCATATGCATCACACATATTATACATATGCATATAATACGTAATACATTTGCATCATACATATTATAAGTATGTGTATAATACATAATACATATGCATCATTATGATGTCAGAATAAAGAAAACATTTTTGTCGCAAAATTTGAGAATTGACATGATATATTACCAAGTTTGGCGACACTTTGCTTAATGTCGCCAAGCTTTGCGAGTATTTGACGCTAGTGGCTATTTTTCAATGAGTTAATTATTAATGCGAGCCATCTATTTATATTTTTCCGCATATCATCTGAATAGTTATATTGTGTAACGTACGAATATTTCCAAAGTGCCAATAGTTTCGCCAATGCACAAAACCTCTGCTATTGTTATTATATTGTACTGTTATTACACTTACTGTGACTATGTTGTTAATATTTACTCTTCTAAAACTTCTGTATAATATAAAGATAATTTACGGCAACTATTAAAGCATCGAAACTGCCAGTTCTCTTTATGATTATTATAATTCTATAATATGTAACCTGTTAATAGATATGTACGATAGAATGAATCTTCCATAATCCGGTTCCTCGCATTTTAGTTTTCAGGTTTCACATAAAATTAGCTAAAATCTTAAAACCATGGCACATTATTGGCTAATTCTTCAACACGATCAGATTAGAAGAATGATAGATTTTCAAATGGATCATGGCAGTGAGCCCGTAGAGCTTCTATTCTTCCGTAATCGAGTCTATTGAAAAGGTTAACGTGAAACAAAAAGATATTAGCATCGATATGGTTTAATGTAAATGCAGATATTGTCAAAAGATTTCATAATAACCATTTCACTTGTACCCAATCGTATCAGTTAAAATACAACGATTGGCAGTGATCCTAACTAGAAAAGATTTCTTAATGGGATTAAAAATTTCCGCATTAGAGAACGAATCGTAACTGATAAGGAAACATGCATAAGTGAGTTAAGAGATATTTGTCACGAAAGATGAAATACATAACAGCACGAAATATATGATGTGCTTCCATGATCGTAAAGAGTTCTTGATTTCTCTATCAAAGGCTTCCGACTTGGCGAAAGAATGGGCAATTAAATTAAATTATGAATAACAGTAACATGATGCAACGTTTAACATGCAATTAATAGAGTAAATACTGCTTGCTAGAGGCGGCTAGTACTTTAATTTAAAAAGAAATAAAGTATAAATTTGTAAAGCTCAATAAAATAAATTTAGGTATTTTTACGTTACCCGGGCGTAAGTGGCAAATAGCCAAATACTGCTCCCAACTCCATTGTTCATATTGCATTCATTTGATGTAAAAATATAAACTTTTCAGTCATCTCATTCAAAATAGATGCATTTCCCTCATTTTATTTAATAGAATATTTAACATAGAAATAAATAAATGAATAAATAAGAAATAATAACATAAACCAAAATATTTTATTGGAAAATCAAAGCCTTATTTCTAATTTTTCACATGTGAAAATTGAAAACTGCTATTGCCGAAAAAACAAAATGCTAATGAGGAGATTTGCTCCCGGCTAACATAAAAGTAACGAAATTTAAGTTTTTTTATATATTAATATAGTTTAGAAAAACAAACTTGAAAAAACATACAAAAAGTAGTGATATCCCAACAAAAAGTTTTCGATAAAAAAAAGAAAAGCGCCAAGTTCTCCTCAATGTTTCGGCCAGAAAAAGTAGTGATATCTGAAGTTCGCAGAAGTTAAAAGCCAAACATCCCAAATCTTTCATTGAAAATGGCTTCCTGCGACTTGGCCTTTAATGCCTTCGAGAGGGTTTTTTTCAAATTTTAAAGTTATGTATAAATGAGCTACATGCCAACAACATTTTTTGATTATTGTAGGCATTTTGTGACACAAAGTACAGAAATAAAATACACATTAAAAAAATGCATTTAAAACACTTCAGTCTATTTAAATGCTTAGAAGTTAAAAATAACAGAACACTTGTATTCAGAAGATAGAATCCCTAATTGCTAAAACATAATTAGTATCAGCTTTTAACAGTTTATAAATCGAATACCTCTTAATGTCTGCAAACAATCTATAATAAACGTTCAAACGAATAAAATCTCTTTGTCAATGCACAAGATTTCAATATTATGCAATAAAATATAATATAACATATTGTGAGATTTGAAGTAAGTAAATTTTGTTTTATTTTTTGGGTTTTACGTTAATGAGTTTAGCTTTAGATCGTACAAAATGGCAATTAAACCACAAGTGGACTAAATGATCTGTAATTAAAAATAATGTTTGTTGTAACTGAATGGTATTTATCAGAAATCTTTTATTTATAATGTCTTTATGTGAATTTGCCTCTTTACATTTTAATATTACTTTTAATATTTAAATAATTCATAAATGCTTAATTTCAAATCATTATTTTTCAAATGCTGTAGAAGGCATTAACGGCCAAGTCGCAGGAAGCCATTTTCAATGAAAGATTTGGGATGTTTGGCTTTTAACTTCTGCGAACTTCAGATATCACTACTTTTTCTGGCCGAAACATTGAGGAGAACTTGGCGCTTTTCTTTTTTTTATCGAAAACTTTTTGTTGGGATAACTTTTATTTCCAAGTCCTTTCGAAGTTCAGTAAATAAAAGCAAAATTTTTTTTTTGTGGGATGGGAACAAATTATGAAGATTTCATTAGTTTATCTATTTCTTTGAGAGTTCAAAAAGCTGTTTTATGAGTATCATTAATTCTTATCTTTAAAGGTTATGAAGAGGTTAGTTAAGCAACTGGTATATTAAAAATATGGATCTTTCATGGAAAACTATGCAATGCATTGCCTGTTAAAATTTCAAATAAAAATAGCATGTGAGTCAAACATATCATATAAAAAAGCTCTTTTTATTTTAGGGAAATAAATTTACCAGTTTTAATGTATAAATATTATTATATAAATGTCTATTTAAACCTAATTGATCGTATAATAAATTTATAAATAAATTTATTACAAAATAAAATAAAAATAAATTAATAATATAAATTAAAATAAATTTATAAATTATTTCTTTATCGTTATACGTCTGCAGCATTCTGATAAGCAGCAATATTCCAGAAATTATTTCCGTTTCATTAATGAATGGTAAAGATATATTTAAACCATTTCTTTATAAAGGAGAATGTATTACTAAAGAAATTTTTTTTCGTAAAACTAATTTAGGTACATTTTTTATGCTTTTTATAATAATTAGTACCTCCTATCTGTTAATTTACAGTTCTTTATGCTTTATTAATTTTTATAAATATGTGAATTACATACAGCAACAGTTTTTATAAAGTTGTTATAATTGGAAACGTTTTACAATATAAGTTTTCGAATTCAAAATTAAAATATCTTCATATCTAATATTAAATGAGTTTCATCAATGTATGACAGAAAATAATGTTACGTTGTATATTTGTACCTAATTTTCATACAGGTGGATGTATCTAATAAATTTGTACGTAAAGTGATTTTAAGAACACATTTTATGTTTTAAAAATAAAATAGTAACTCCATTCTATTAATTTAAAATTATTTATTCTTTATTAATTTTTATAAACGCGGGGAATACATACAGTGACAGTTTTTATAAGGTTGTTACTATTGAAAACGTTTTGCATAAAAGCTTATAAATATAACATTAAAATATCTTTATACAAATAAATTAAGAAATCTTTTGATGTCTGCCTCAGGTAATAATGTATATTCATTTTAAAAGACAAA
Source organism: Maratus speciosus (assembly GCA_963932465.1). Classification (NCBI taxonomy): domain Eukaryota; kingdom Metazoa; phylum Arthropoda; class Arachnida; order Araneae; family Salticidae; genus Maratus; species Maratus speciosus. Next base: position 337,073,935 of record OZ010789.1, read on the forward strand.
ATTACATTTTTTGAAAAATCCTAAAAACATAAAAGAGAAAAAGATAATTTTGATGATGAGTTGAAAATTGAAAATAACGTGGTAATTTGATGTTTAAGTACAAAATTAGGACTTATTTTATTTCAAAGCAAGCTGCTTAATGATTGACTGAAAAGTTGTATGTTCTGTAAGAATGTTCTGTAAAATTCATTATTTTTTAAGAAATATGTAAAACAAGTACAACATCAATTTTTTCAGGTTATTACTTTTGAAAACATTCTTCAAATAAGTTTCAGAATTTGAAATTCAAATATCATTAGACGAAGTATCTTTTTCACATTTTCCTCATTAAAGATAAAATTGTGTCCGTTTTAAGATAAGAATTTCTTTATAAAAATGGTCATTAAAGTAGGATATGGATACAGAAAGTAAAAGATAATTTTTATGACACAAAAGAAGTAATGACAACGTGGGATGATGATAGACTAAAGTGCATAATTCTTAAAAGAACTTCTTTTAAGTCAAAAGAAGCTGGTTAAGGCTAAAAGTAAAACTAGAAAATCTTTCCAAATACTTTCTTATTCATATCATTAGCTGTATTTCTTATCTTGTAAAGTTATTATGAAACCATTTAAGCAAGTAATATGTGCTGTAAATATAAATATGTTAATGAAGGTTAAGTAATTATTGAATTTATATCTATTTGAAAATTGTATGTGACTTATACATATCATCTTTATAAGCTGCTTTTATATATATTTTTATTATTTCTTTATGTGTAGATGCTATTATAAAAATGTTTATTTAAGCCTAATTGATGGCATTTAAAATAAATTTATAAATCATATTTGACTTTGCACGCCCATAGCATTGTTCTGACTAACATTAGGCCAGATATTAGTTTAGTTTCACAAATGCATGGGGGTTAACAGCTTTTGCATTGCATACAGCATGATAAAAAACTCATGGTACAAACTTCAAAGAATTTTTTATATAGGAAATCATTGCCATAATCGATTCTTTAGTAAAAAATTCAGGGTGTCTACATTCCATCTGAACATAGATTTTGTTCATAGTTTATATAATAATAAAGATACTTTAAAGAACTTTGTAACAGATTTATCTTGAAAAATTCAAAAACTTCTTCATAACACCATACATTTCTAGCCAAACATACAGAGTGCCTAAATTCCATCCGAACATAGATTTTTGTTCATAGTTTATACAACAATGACGATATTTTAAAGGCATTTTAACAAATTTACCTTGATAAATTCATAACATTTCATAACGCCATAAAATCTCAAGACGCGCAAGGCCTTTCAAGGCATCATTGTCTTTCTTAATCAGGCGCATAGAAAACATGCTACTACACTGAAAGCAGGAGAAACACAAATTAAATGAAAGAGAAAAGAATAGATTTAATAGCAAAACAGCGGTTCTCCTATTGTGATCTCTGCCCTTGTCATAGTCCTGTGTCCATGGGACGATGAGAATAAGCCAATCAGAAGAACACAGAGCAGAGTGATAAATTGGAAACAAATTGAATAATAAGCATTTAAGTAGAAACAATAATAAAGAAATAATACATAAAAAAGCATTTTTATAACCATTCAATATTTATCTTTAAAATCACCACAAATTTCATAACTGTAATTCACTTGCCCAAAATGTCCATTATAATACATTAATTTAGAGCGCGCACTAAACTCGATTACGGGAAATTCACTGTTTTCTTATGCGCTAATTAGAAAGCGCAAGATAGTGAATCGATTAAAAATTAAATTTTTGCTATTTTTTTAAGATATTGCAACAGGAAAGAAGAAATGGAACATTATATAAACTTCTTAGGAATTCTAAATCGATTTCTCAAAGTATAAAAATATTTTAATTAATGTGAAACTATCAAAGCTTTAAAGAAATGAGTAAAGTTCTTAACCCGAGAGTAGTCGCGACATTTTTTAGAACGTTAGTAGTCGCGTTCGGTCCATTTGCCGCCATTACCAGCAAGAAAACGAAGGGGAAACTTGCCGGTGTTATCAGACGATCGAAAACGGATAACGTAGGGTGAAAATATTGACTGAACTTTAAAAGATTACAGCAATTATTCATTTTACAACCTTTTACAGCAAATTATTTATTTCGCTTAAGTATATATTCAGTTGGCATCTAGATAAATGTTTTTAATAACTCTTTCTTCGTTTTGCATAAATACTTAAAAGTAAATAGTAAATGATTTGATTGAATTTCTGATGTTACTATGAATCAATAATTAGTAGGAAAACATTTACGAATATGAATCTAAATTCGTGATAGGGGTATTTTTTTTTTTTTTTTTTTTTTTTTTTGGAAGGACAGAATCAGAGTCAGGTAGATTTTTATGATACTCCGGCACTCTATATCCATTTAATAAAATAAAATTAATAAATTTAGCATCAATATATTACACTGACATTAAATTGAACAATTAAACTGAAAATAAAAATGAACCTATGACATGCAACAGCAAATCAAATACAATACCACTAATTCACCAGCATGTTATATATATATATATATATATATATATATATATATATATATATATATATGATAAAGAAAAAGGTAAAAAATACTTAATTTCGAAATTATAAATGTAAATGTTGTAACTACGTTTTATTTATTTATTTTGTGGGGTGTCTATGTGTGTATGAGGGGGGAGAGGAGGAGGGGGGGGGGCTCTCGAGATTTTATGATTAAATCCATTTTTCAAATGAAAATGCACGATTTGTAGTTTTTCTACTTATTTCAGGGTGGGATCAGCGCCCCTGAATAAAAACTCTGGATACGAACTTGCTTATATAAAGTAAATAATAAGTTATTGAAATTATATATTTAATTTAAATACATTTTCAATTGTAGATTTAAATCCTAAGATGGATAAATTATTTTAATTAATAGAATCACTGAAAGGTTCATCTTAATAGGGATGTATTTTACAGCAACTATTTAATTAAAATAAATATTCAATTGTACATTTCATAATAAGGTATTATTGTTATAATTTATTGTTTTATAATAACATTCATTAAAATAATAAAAACAATAAGAAATTTTTCTCCGAAATTATAAATATGCAGCAATAATTTTATTTAAATGAATTTTCTCTCGTATTCTGAAAAACATTATTCTGAAAAATAGTTTGAACAATTGATGAAGGACAACAAATTTAAATTTGTTAGATACCGTCCCCAAGCCTCTATTGGATTTCAATAATAATAAAAAAAAACATTTTCTGCGGCATTGTTAAAAAAAAAAAAAAAAATGTGTTTTTACTTACAGTATGAAAATTTAAAAATAGATAAATTTTAGAAAAATACTTAAAATATTTTTTAAAATCATAGTATAAATATTCACTGAATTATCCAAAAGAGATTTTTATTTGCGTAATTTCTAACCTACATTATAAAATTCTCATTATTGTGCAAATAAATTATATGTACATGTCATACTACATTTCTGAGAAAACTGTTTTATCTTTCGAGTTTGTTTTATTGTACAAAAACGATACATTTTAGATTTTCGAGATACGGCAATTTTTTTACTGATTCCCACAAAATTCTCTTCTCTCTTTTTTTTAATGGTTTTGCTGTGTTATTGTCTTTTTTTTTCATTTATATGTTCCGGTAATAAATGGAAAGCAACTTCTTTCAAATAATGATGATGAATTTCCCTTTTTTTCCATATTTAAACGATTATTAATTTGAGAATTTATTCCCGCAATGTTTGACAATGAAAAAAAGAATGTAAGTGACCATCCATCAGTTTTTTGTGCGAACTGACTTCACAACTAATATAATAAAACAATTTTGAGTAACATTCTAAAAGTAAAAAAAATTACTCTATGAACGGGTAAAATAGCAGAAAGAAGAAAGACAAAATAACAACAGACAGAGAGTCCGTACTTCGAAGAAACTTTCCCCCGCAGATTTCGCGGAAATGGGAAAGGATGAACACGAGGGGGGAAAATTCAACTAACACAAGTGGTCGCAACGCGGTCATTTAGACCGATTGAAACTTAAGAATGGGATAAAATGCTAAGAGATAGCAGGAATGACTTGCAATTTTACTACACAAGAGTGTGAACACTCAAGGTCAGCTACACGGAATTTCGCTATCGTAACTTTAACAGGAAATGAGTTACAAGAAGATAACGAATTTCGGGCGGGGAAAAGACCAACGCGCGACTATTAACGGGTTAAATATCTATGTATATATATATATATATTAGGGTGTCCCAAAAAAATCAACTTTTAAAATTGTGAACTCTCACCCGCTAAAAATGTTCTTCCTGTGAATATAAAACACCTTAAATTGTTTCAGAATTTAATGAAAAAAAATATTTAGAGGTCCCCCAAGGTCATTGAACTTGCATAAAAATGGCCAAAATAATGTGAAATGCAGCATTTTTTTATTAGCTACATTAAAAAACATTAATGTTCAAATGACATTTTTTTCATTTATGAAAGTTTCTTATATATTATTTCAAACAAATTTTGTATAAATTATGTTTTTGCTCTGGTAGGAAGAGATATAATATATTACTGAAATGAAGAAGAACGTGATTTTGCACACATTTCTACCTTCTGTATAATTATGCACAAAAAGTGAACTTAGGTAAACAATTATCTTACAAGTGGTAAATAAAACCATCGAAGAAGAATGTTTTAAAGTTATCATATGCTTATTTACATATTTTTTTACACATTCACACACTTTTTATCAACTACATTTCAAAACGATTTTGGCGATTACTCTTTACAAAATTTCTTTCCGTGCATCCCTATCTCTACGACTTGTAACAAAAACTGTTCTTGCTCTTCGTTCTTTGCTGAACAACTAAAGTCATGAATGAATACAACAGCTTGTTCAGCAACATCATTTACAATCGTCAATTTTAACCGTTTCAAATAAACTATTAGAAATACATAAATCATCCAATTTGAGAGAAAGAATTTCTAATAGATGTGACTTAGAACTCCTTTCTTTTTTAGTGTTCAAACTAACATTGATTTTTGTTTACCAGAAAGAAGATCTTAAAACAAACTAAGTGTTTTAGTTCTCCCCTCACATACTATGAATGACATAACATCGTTTTTAATCCAATATTGCTTATGTGTTTGACATATTCTTTCAGCCTTCCAATCAGTGAAACCTCATTAGGAGGAGCATCAATAAAAGATCGGCAAGTAAACCAAGACTGCAAATATACACACACAACAAACCATTTAAATTGTTGTATACCTTGAAATTCATGAGCAGTTAATACCACTGTGCTTTCATTCCTATTAAACAATAACTTCATTTTCAAGGAATAAATTTTTTTGCAATTTCATTCCAAGGAATAAATTGCTATCCAGAAAGTTCGGTGAAGAATACCTGGCTTTCGAATTCTAAATTGAATGTCTAATCCAATCATTAATGATGCAAGATTTAAAATTTCTTTGTAATCATCCCAAAGTAGTTTTGCAGCAGTTTTTACTTGATCAGAAGTAAAAGTTTTTAAACTGTCTGATGCTGTTAGGATGGGTACTGATTACTTTCTTGGTTCATGGTGGTTGAGCTTAGACCAGTTTTTTCGGAACCCCTTAAATAAAAAGATTTCAAGCCCAGTAGATTGTCCAAAACACACACTAAATGCATCAGAAAGTAGAACCTCAAACATGCGATGTCTACATGATATGCACAAAAGGTTTCTGCCTATTTTTTGCTCATGAATTGTACATGCTCCTTCGAATTTTCTACTATTTATATGGGTTGTATCGAAACACATGCAAATTACTTCAGCTGCTTCTTTGCCAGTTCCAGACAATAACTTAGAAACACCAAGAAACTTAGTATGTTTATCGTGCAAAGAAAACACTAGTACTGCTAAATGATCAATATTTCCTATGCTTTTTGATGACAAATTGGCTAACAGTTTTCTACCTCAATGAACAACTGACTTTGATGTTTCAAACTGTGTTTTTAATTGTTGAACGGTTCCTTGGCAATGTTTATTGGCGTTCCCGATGAACACTATTATTTTAAAGCACTGCGGATTTTTACAAGCGGTTCAGACTTCATGGTAGAGGAAGAGCGACCTTTTTTGTTTATTACAGAGGCTATTATCATTGTGGATCTTTTATGCTGGTCGTAGTTCAATCTAAAACACCAGCAACTCTTGGAGTAATAATGGATCTGCGACTGTAGAGCTTTGATTTATTTCCTTTGGACTTTGTATTATCATCTAAATGTATTTTTACTACGACTTCTTTCTCAGAGGTTTCTTCAGAACATTTATTGGCTTCATCGATATCCAAACACGAAGACTGATAAATAATCAATTAAACGTTCCTTTAATACCTGCTGGAGCTGCCATCTGTTATTAATATTAGAAACATTTAGTTTATGATATTAATTAAATGAAATCCAGTAGATTAATAAAGATTGAAGAGCATTAGAAGAGTAATGATCAGAAAAATTAAATATGGTCCTCAGATAGTAATTTTATATATTTTGATAAAAAAATTTTATAAAAATACAACATCAATTGAAATCATTGTTAAACATGATAAAGTATTTCTTAAACAAGTTTTACGATAAAAAAAAATTGTAAGAGAAGTGTGGTAGAATTCTGCAACCCTGCATATTAATTAGAAATTAAAATTTTCTACAAATTCCCTATTTTCTATTTGCTTGGGGGACCCCTAAACCTTAGTGAAATTACTTGAATTTTCTTTGTAATATCATATTATGACAGAAAAAACATTTTTAAAAAGTGAGACATTGCATTTTCAAACTTTTTATTTTTTGGCCTCTCCTGGGACACCTTAATATACAGGGTGTTCCGTTAAAGGGGTCCAATATTAATAGGGGTAATAGAGGAGATCACATGGAGCATAAATCAGTATATAAAGCCTGGTCGGATCTCAATAGTTTTCAAGTTACAGCAAATAGAATGAAAATTCGGAAAATTGTAAAAGAACCCTCATTGCTAAACTATCGATAATGCTACATAAAAACGAAGCACATATTTAGAAAGAGCAGAAAAAAACCTACAAAATGACATTAATTGTATTAAAATAGCAATATTTATTGACGAGTTACAAGCCCTGAAACAGTGAAAAAAGTACGAAATCCAATATACATCAAAATAGTTAATCGTTAATTCCAAAAAGACAACTCTAGCTACAACAAGGTAAATGTAGTAAAATTTGGTCCATTCCGAAAACTTTCGAAAAATCTTACAATGAACCGTATCGGTTTAATTGTGTGAGAGAAATTAATCAGTTTCTTAGTTACAACTCCGCTTTCTTTGACACTAGCAAAGGTTAAACTCCGCCCATCACGATTGGAAACACCGCCTTTTTAATTACTCTCAACTATACATTATCGATCATGCTTCTTCTGAGATGCAACATTTTTAATTATTCAAGAGTTGAATGAACCAAAATAACTTTACAATAATAGTCTACATTTTAAAGTGGTCTTTTATTGATATAAAGCTTAAGTTAAATTCTTTAAAATTAAACTGGTGGTGAAAATTCGGAAATAATTAAAAATATTGCGATTTGTAACTATGCAAGAAGTTTCAGTACATGTTTTACATGGACAATTATTGTATGTATATGTGCATCATAATTTATGATAGGAAATAATAATAACAAATAGCATAATAATTTTATTAATTATAAATTTAAAAAAGACATTAAATTTTAAATTAATTCATACAAACTTTGTAATTTACAATTTGAGTACACCACAGTCTGTGACTTACAAAATACTGTGCCAAAAATTGTTGAAAATAAAAGAAAAATGACAAATAAAGAATTACATTCCACGTACTTTATGACATATGTGAAGCATAGTCTTCTGGCCTGCGCTGCACAGTTCTATGTCGGAAGGCAGACGAACGGACATTATTATAATAGGTGTTCGAAGTTGCGCCCATTAACAGAATCGCACAGCCGACAGCGACGTCGTAAAGATTGGCGAACACGCCGAAAAACTCCGACGGATTTGGGAATGTCTCCTGTAGCGACAACGATTCGCGCTAGTAAATCCTCCGGTGTATCCACAGGCGTTTCATACACCAGCGATTTAAGGTGTCCCCAAACAAAAAAGTCTAACGGATTGAGGTCTGGAGAGCGTGCAGGCCAAGCAACAGGTCCACTGCGTCCAATCCATTTCCCAGGATATGTTGAATTGAGGTGATTGCGAACACCTATGAAAAAATGTGCCGGTGCGCCATCGTGCACAAACCACATATTGTGGCGCAATGTTGCTGGCACATTTTGCAGTAACTGCGGTAAGATATCCCGTAGGAAAACCAAGTACGTACTGCCATTGAGTACATCTGGGAGTAAATATGGTCCTATGAGATAATCGCCGAGGACACCTGCCCATATGTTCACACTGAACTTTTGTTGTGCGTTCGACGGGAAAACAGTGTGCGGATTTGTATATGACCATGTGTGCATATTGTGCGTGTTTACCACGCCCTCTCTCGTAAATGTTGCTTCATCAGTAAATAAAATATTTTCCAGAAATTGTGGATTATTTTCTGTTACATTAAGCAACCAGCGTACGAATTCTGTCCGCTGAGCACAATCTGTTACTGATAACAGTTGTACCCGCTGCACATGAAAGGGGTGCATGTTTTCTGCACGCAGAACACGCCACACACTTTGGTGAGAAACACCGACTTCAGACGCAGCAGCTCGTGTACTCGTGGAGGGGTTATCTTTAAAAATATTCAGTACATCTTCTTCCATTGCAGGTGTTCGTACATGTCGAGGTTTCCCTTCATCAATGCTTGCTGTATTAAACGATCCAGTCACCCGTAATCGTCTATCGATTTTTATGAAGAGTTTCGAACTTGGGCAACGTCTCCTTGGAAATTGCTCACGGTACATGCGCTGTGCTAGACATGCATTTCCATGAGCTTGCCCGTACATCAGATGCATGTCCGCATATTCTTCGTTAGAGTATTCCGGCATAATTATTATACATCAACTTACTACAATCCCACTTACAACAGCCTCCCTTTAACATAACGCCCAACTGATGACTGCTGTTTTATTACACTTTTCTTCCTATACACATAGAAAATTTGCATAAAAAGTACTTCTTCTTCATCATCCTGAAAGTTCATGGAGGAAACGCAGCAGTCACGGAGTTTGCTTTAAGACAAGGCGAGAGCTGCACAATATGTCATTCACTTGACCAGACTGAATAATGAAAGGGTATTGATAGAGGTTGATCAGAAATGTATAATTGAAAGATATTAAAACGGGGTGTTTACAATCGTCATGGGCGGAGTTTCGCCCTTTCCGAGCGTGCAACAGTACAGAGTTGTAACTAGGGAACTGCTTGATTTCTCCCATACAATTAAACTGATATGGTTTATTGTCAGCTTCTTCGAAAGCTTTCGGAATGGACCAAATTTTATAACATTTTCCTTGATGTAGGTAGAGTTGCATTTTTGGAATTAACGATTAACTATTTTGCTAAATATTTGATTTTGTATTTTTTCACTGTTTCAGAGCTTGTAACTCGCCATTAATTCTCAATATTCTAAAACAACTTATGTCATTTCGTAGGATTTTTTCTGCTCTTTCTAAATATGTGCTTCGTTTTTATGTAGCATTATCGATAGTTTAGCAATGAGGGTTTTTTTACAAATTTCCGATTTTTCATTCTATTTGCTGTAACTTGAAAATTATTGAGATCCGGCCAGGCATTATATACTGATTTATGCTCCGTGTGATCTCCTCTATTACCCCTATTAATATTGGACCCCTTTAACGGAACACCCTGTATATATGTATATATATATATATATATATATATATATATATATATATATTTCAACAGTCCTGAAGAATTGGAAAATATGCTAAAAGATTTGGCAGAAGCTAGCATTAATGTGGGATTAAAAATAAACTTGGAAAAGACTAAGGTGATGTTCAATTCATTTGCATCAAAAAAGAAAATCGTCTACAACAACACTGAAATTAAAGAAATGCAAAGTTATGTGTACCTTGGGCAACAAATATCATCTGATAATAGTATCATGAATGAAATCAATAGAAGAATAAGAAATGGATGGAGTTCTTTTGGGAAGAACAATATTATTCTGAAGAGTAGCATGCCTCTGTGTTTGAAAAGAAAGGTATTTAACCAACGTGTTTTGCCTGTCCTAACTTATGGAGCAGAAACATGGACGCTAACAAAACGGATGGTACAAAGATTACAAACAACACAGAGAAGTATGGAAAGATGTATGCTAGGTATAACTAGAAGATACAGAAAAAGAATAACCTGGATAAGAAGTCAGACGAAAGTTTTTGACATCATTGAAAGAATTAAACGGCTAAAATGGAAATGGGCTGGGCACATCGCAAGAAGACAAGACAATAGATGGAGCACAAACACCCTACAGTGGTATCCCAGAGATGTAAAACGGCCAAGAAGACGACCTCAAGTAAGATGGAGTGATGAAATCAGAAAAGTAGCCGGTGTAAATTGGATGACTAAATCACTAGACAGGAAACATTGGAAAAATCTGGGGGAGACCTACATCCAGCGGTGGATTGAAAACGGTTGATGATGATGATGATGATATATATATTATATTTAATATATATATATATATATATATATATATTCCTCATCTTCATTGGTTAATAGTTTTGATGTACCTGATAGGTGATTGATATTGTTGGGAATATTGGAGGTTTTTGAATTTGGAGCAGTTGTTTGGAGTATGAGAATTGATTTGGTAATATGATGATTTCTTTGTGTATCGTATGTCTACACATATTTTTTTTTTTTGGAATCATGAATTGTAAAACTAATTTTGATTACGATATTGGCAAGATATGGAAATTGAAAAATGACCATCATTCCCGGTCGGCTTCTGATTACATGGTAGGAAGTGGATCGTCAAAATATGACCATGGTAAGGATAATGATGTGGATGGACAGATTTGTGTGAGCAGAGTTACAATTGGGAATGAGGAAGAGAACCGGGATTGTGTAATTTATGAAAAAAAGTTGAATAAAAATTATAAAGTTGAATAAAAATTATAAAGTTGAATAAAAATTATAAAGTTGAATAAAAATTATAAAATGTATGGAAACTAGATATGTTTACAACAGTAAAATTTTAGAGAAAAAGGAAAATGTTGTGAAGAAAAGCAAGGTAGAAAAGAAGTATAAAACTAGATATTTTTATAATAAAAATATGAGAACAAATAGTGGGAACAATTATTTAAAATTTAGAAAACGCAAGGATAAAAGATGCAAAGTCTGCATTCAAGCTGAGAATGATAATTGTAATACCGTGGAAGAAAATTGTTTAAATTTTTGTAAGGTATTTAAATGTGTGTATAAATTAAAATGTAAAATTTGTAACATGTCATACATAAGACAAACGTATGGTCCTTTTAATAAAAGATTTAACAACCACAAAACAGGTATAAGAAAGATTAAGAGTGTGAAGAAAGAATAGGAGATTGATATAGTACATTTCACAAAACAAGGAATTGAAAACATTGAAATATCGATTCTACAGATAGTTGCAAACAAGGCTGAAAGATTAATATACGAGAGGAATATGATGGTTAAATACGGCAGAGTGTACCCATATGGTTTAAATGTTATGTTTAATCAAATTAATGTTTTGGAGCACCACTTTAGGGGTGCTAAATTTAAGGGCATTTTAAATAAGTATAATGAATACCTGCCACACAAAACATACAAATTATTAAAGCTTATAAATACGATAAACCGTTAGGCAGACTTATATTTAATTACAACAGTTATTCGAGGGATTTCCAGAACTGTTTCGAGAACAGTGTTTGTCACAGTAATAAAGTTGAATATAAAGACAACGTTAACTCAAATTATGGACATATACTTACCGTAGATCTAACAATAGTAGCAGATAAAAATCTCTGAAATTACATGAGGTATGGTACAAAATACAGATTGAGGAGAGTTGTGTTAAATACGGCACAGTGTACCCATGTGGTTTAAATGTTATGTTTGATCAAATTAATGTTTTGAAGAACTTTAAAAATAAAATATTAGAAGAGTCAGTCTATGGAAAAATTAAACAAGATCGGAGTAATGAGAATGAGGTACATAATAGACAAAAAGTCAAAGTTAATGATCTAAATTGTAGTAAGAGATTAAAGTGCTATTGTCAGTATTAATTCAGGCAATATAATTAAAACATAAAAATACATAATTTTCAATGTGAAAAGGAAGTTAATACCTGACTTATTAAAAGATTTAAATGAACATACTGGAAACGGAAATATAGATATAGGGTGTGATTTGCTGAAATTCAGAATAGGTAAGCAGAATCTAAAAGGGTATATCGAGATGAAAAACAATCAAGTTAATATAGAGAATAAGATATATTTTGTATTGGATTACATGGACCATCACTTTAAGGGTGCTAATTTTAAGGGCATTTTAAATAAGTATAATGGATACCTGCCAGACAAAAACATACAAATTATTAAAGCTTATAAATACCATAAACCGTTAGGCAGAGTTATATTTAATTATAACAGTTATTCGTGGGATCTGCAGAACTGTTTCGAGAACAATGTTTGTCACTGTAATAAAGTTGAATATAAAGACTACGTTAACTCAAATTACGGATATATTCTTACCGGAGATCTAACTATAGTGGCAGATAAAAATCTCAGAAATTACATGAGGTATGGTACAAAATACAGATTGAGGAGAGTTGTGAGTAGAGGTTTAGCTACAAAACCTTTTTTCAAATAATATAGACATGTTCATTCAAAAATTAATATATAAATATGGTTTACCAAAAAGTCTTTTTGAGGAATGGAAATACTATATTTTAAAAAATTTTCAACGCTTTTACCATAAATATTTTGAGGGTGTCTTGGGAGATTCTTACAGAAATTTGATTAAATCTGTAAAAAATCTACAGGATAATTTTATCATTACATATGTGGATAAAGCAAACACTAAATATGCTATAATATGCAAAAAATTGTATGGTGATATTCTAAGGGAAACCTACAATAATGAGGGAAATTATCAAAATCTACTAAACAAGTTATTGTAAACAGAGTGAAGGTGTTCTATAAAAAAATTAAATCTAAGCAAAAAAGTGCGAATTTCCTTATCTTGTTATGATTCCAAAATTCCATAGAAACCTAATTACTTTTAGAACCGTAACTTGTGGGTTTGGTACTTATCTGGAATGTGTAAATAAACAATTGTTGAATATATTACAAAAAATTTTCGATCAATCCATAAATGAATAATCATCGATAATAATAAAAAACAGTTATAAACTAGTAAAAAGTATAAAAAAGCTAAAAAAAATTACGGGATTGCATACATATGATTTTGAGGATCTGTATAATAGTATAAATTTAGTTGATTTGAAGTACAAAGTTATGGATTTTTTCAAGAAATCTAAAGAAAAGGAAATCAGTACTGAACAGTTCACTGATTTATTTCAATTTGTTGTTTGCGAGAATTATTTGTTTGAAGGGAAACACATATATAAACAAGTGACAGGTATTCCAATGTTGGGAGGGGGGTAGGTACAGTTCCATCCTTGCATATATTTATCTGTTTACATACGAAGCCGGTTTATTGTTGGAAAAAGATTTAAAGATATACAGATATATAGATGATATTTTGGTGGTTAAGCTGAATAACAATAAAGTAATTTATCAATTTAAATGTTATCCTATTACTTTAAATTTAAAGAGCGCATCAGAAAATCAAAGCACAGTCAACTACTTGTATGTTAAATTGGAAAATATAAATGGAATTTTAGTATATAGTATTTACGGTAAAAGATTTTTTTTTGATACAATAAAAATATTAAACTTTAATAGTAAGGTGCATGTTTCAATTTTTAGAAATATATATTTAAATGGTTTAAACCGTATTGTAAATTTATGTTCAAATGTTGATGTAATGGTTGGTATAATTTTTCACTTTTACATAAACGCCACTAAACAAAATTACCCAATTCAATTTCTGAATTATTTAACTCTCAATTTCATCAAGAAAAAAAGCTATCGAAATAAAACATTGGAATTGTTCGATTATGGTTATATATCGATAAATGACACCTGACGAAAATAGCTTAGCGGTGTGGACATTCGCGGATTTCATTTGATGGTTTTGGTTTAGTTTGCAGTTTTCATTATTTTCAATTTTTAATTTGTTTGGTCTTGGCAAGTGAGGGGGGATGTTGTGCACTTCAAACATGTTTAACCCCGCAGCGCAAGTCATTAGCTTTGCCGCTTGTCTTCAATTTTAGTTTTTTCTTAGTTATTCTTGGATTTGTTGTTTATTGTTTTAGTTACTGTTCGTTAGTTGTTTTTCCGTGTTTTAATTTACATGAATTAGGGCTTTTCAGTATATTAACCTGTGGAAATTGATGGCGGGGCTACGTTTGCACTTGGTTGTAAATTATATGTATATGGATATTTATGAGTTGCATGGATTTTGGAAATGGTGAACTTAAGGGCTAATGTCGAGTTTGCTATTATATATATATGTTACAGCCAATACCCGAAATCGGCCAAAACCCGAACTGGCCGGCCAATTCCCGAACAGGCCAACAACGCTGTAAACTGACCGGCCAATTCCCGAACTGGCCAGATGCGATCGACCAGTTCGCGAAGTGGGTATATAGAAACCAATTGTTACTTTTTATCTCTTTCTAACATAGTTAAAAGGGTTTTTGAATTCAATTTGTCTGGCCGTCTGCCTGCCCGTGCTCTAACTCGAGTTGACAGGGAAAGACTCGGATTGACTTGTAATTGTTAGATTATTTAGGTTTATAAATTAATTTCGGTATTGAAAGTGAAGTGTGTACTATTTTTGGTTAATTTACAGCGACACACAAAAGTATTTCTTTACAATATCATGAATGAGATAAGTTTTTCCGGTGTATTTTAATGTTGTTACATTATCTCAATTATAATAAAATTCGTATGCATCATTAATATGGTCAACAAACTGTTATCTAATGCATATGAAATAAGTAGCAATTATACTTTGTTTACAGAGACGGTCAAAAGTATTTCGTTACATTCTAGTGAATGGTGAAAGATCATTTTTAGTGCACTTAAATGATGTCACCTATTTCAAACATAATGAAATTCACATGCTTCACACATGTGGGGAGCAATATGTTTTTTTGTAGAGTATTGATTAAGTAGCCATTATAGTTCGTTTATCGAGACACCCTAAAATATTCTGATAAAGAATTATGATATGTGTGAAAAATCTTTTATAATGTATGTTAATGACTTTACACTACTTCAAACATAATGAAACTGTTATACATTACTAATATGCTCTACAACATGTTTTCTATAGATTATTGACTAGGTAGAATTTGTCGCTTATTTACAGAATCACTCAAATAATTTGGTTATTGGTTGGCTATCAGCCATTATTGCTTGATGTGCGTTTTCAGCTGTGATAGGCTTTTAAAATTTAATTTATTTGTAGTGTATTACCTGGTTGGTAGATCATATGCAGAGCTGCATGAAAGTTAAAAGAAACACATTGCCGGCTGTGGATACCCATTGCTGAACACTTCGTATATAGGCCAAAGCTTCCCGGCCAGCTCGAATTGGACGGCCAAAACCCGAAATACTCTGCTCATTTCATATATTTCGGATTTTGGCCAGGAATCTTGGCCAGTTCCGGAATTGGCCGGCCAATTCGCGTATTGGCCAAGCTCGGGGTTTTGGCCGTAACATATGTTAATATACATGTATATATATATATATATATAGAGAGAGAGAGAGAGAGAGAGAGAGAGAGAGATTCTGTGGGTTATTCATTGTTTCTTATTTTACGTACTCGTTTCCTATGTTCATATCTTGTTCATCTTTAGAATTTTACCATTTGTTCATATATTTGTGATTTCATCTTTATTACATATATATATATATATAACTCATTGTTTATTTTTTTACTTAAATTCTTTTTCTTCAAGATTTTTAACGTTTAAAATGTTTTATAACAATTTCACAGCCTGTTGACCTATTTTGGCGCTCATGGTTTTGGCACATAATTAAATCAATTAACTCTTATATAATTGTAACTATAAAGAACATTTTGTGATTTATTACCTGAGATGGCAAAACAGAAAAATGCCTTTAAATTAATGCATTAATTTATAATTAAGCTCTAAAGATATTCAACTGTTGTATTACCATCAAAAACACACATGTGAACATATATATATATTTTCGTAATGCTAGCATATCAGGAAATGAGTAACAAATCGATTGCAAAATTCTATCTTTAGAGACAAAAACCAATTAAAGTTTTTGTAAAAAAGTGTAAAAATACAGAATCAGAAAAGGAAACGGAATTTGTTAGAAATTATAAAATAAAAACGGCAGAATGAAAAGAAGAGAAACAGGGAAAAATGAATAAATAAATAAATCAATTAAATTAAATTAAAATTAAAATACTATACATAAACAAGTAAATTTAAAAAATAATTTAAATATAACAAAAATAAAAAATAAAGTAAATACAAATACAGCAAGATATTAAAAATTATAAGCAACATTTTTGAGACTTACATTATATTGTGCAAATGCGATGACATCCACAAAACTGCTATAAATATGCAATGTTTTTTATCAGAATTACCGTATGTAATGTTAATTACATTGGTTAATACTAAAAGTCCATTTAAAATATGTAAAGTGGGCATTTTACCCCTTCTCGTTTAAACTGAGTTGCGTTTGTTGAAAATTTGATTATAAGTATTTTGCTTATTTTTTAAGTTGTGAGCAAGAACGCAGGACTTATTGAAGTGAGAAACCCTGTACCGTTGGCTAAATAAAGGGCTTAAGACTGGGTTTTTCTGTATAAAAGTTGTTTGTTATAGTTGTGACGGACCCGTGTGGGTAGCCAGCTTGCAAAAAAGCCATGACTCAATATTAAAAATAACCACAGTTTACTTAAAAGCAATAATATATGAGATTGAGAGTAGAGAGAGCAGACTTAAATTATATGCGATCGAAATTCAGATTAAACAATAAAACACTGATCCTTTCCCGAAAATATCCATTAAATTCAGTTCAAGATGGCCTGTCTGATTTCTTTGCGGGAACTGACGAAAAAAATCATTTTGTCTCACTCTAAAATTTCATATGAACTGGGCTTAGATTCTAACAAAAAAGTACTGAAACTCTGTTTGTCTGCAGTAATAAAAACCTTAGTATAAATCCAACTCCGTTCTAGACACCCGTATATTTATATTTCATACATTATTTACTAAATTTAAAGCAATTTCTTCTTCAACGAAATTTTTAAAAATATATTTTGATTGCATTTAGATTGAATTACATACAATAAAATCTAATAAGCGAAAAGATGAAAAAAGATTAAAACCAGGAGTGGGGATTTTTCAGAAAATATTATTCGCCAAGAGTTTATTTGTATCAACTAACAAAACACAATCCACAGGGCTACGGTAAGCGATATTTATAAACTCTGGTCGGTTCCGACTGATAGTTTAATATTCACTAAATAAGAGAATTACGCAAGCTGCGTACCTGTAAGCTTCAGCGAAAATTAAGCTCCGCGTGGAGCTAATAAATTAACTAGTAAAAATATTTCACAAAAACGAACAAAAAGCAGGGAGTAAAAATAATAAGACCGCGAATAAAAACGGAATAAACTGCTGCGGGTAATTCTGGCTTTCCGTCTCGCCGTTTGAAAATCATTGAGTCTACAGTTTAGAGCGCTCGATAGAAGTGTGCTCCTATATGTTCAACATGCTACGTCACATATGTAGTCGCTGTGGTAGGAAAGAACGCAAAAGACAGTAGATGGGAAAGCAATAAAAGATTAATTAGTTTCAGTATTGTTGTACGAACTGTTCCACAGGACTCTGGGGCTTTGTATTTATAAGCTCCAGTGAATTACGATCAATAATTAAATAATGACAGAAAGAAGTACCGGAGCTGATCTTCGGTGTAAATTAAGCACTGCATATAAGTATTGTAATTTACACTATAACATGTCATTTTGAACACGGTAATATCAATTCCAGGGAAACCCAATGGATTTTAAATACACTTTATCAGATGTATCAAACATTAACTCCTTACCAGGCGGTCGAACTCACAGTCACAGATTCTACTTCCAAAACAGCGAATTAAAATTTTACTGACTACTTAGCATGTAGAAACTTCTTTGATCAGCAGAAAGTAGAGAAAATCCAGTCTAGATTATTACTACGGCGAGATGCGTTTAAATTCGACGACCCTAACTCGTACCGCAGTATATATAGGGTCTCCAGTAAAGAATCTTCAAGTTCAAATGGTATTTCATAGCAGTTTAATTTAGACTGTTTGAAAAAAAATCATACATCAAATTAATGATAAACTAAACTAAGTTTTCTTTTAAAAAGTTCAATATTTGCACAGTTAGTTATAAGGCACACATCCACGGGACGCCAAAAAGTGTCTGTAGAGGATGTTGATCGTGTCAGAGCATCTTACCTACCTAGTCCTAAAAAATCTCTTCGAAAAGAAAGTCTTAAACTTCAGTTTCTTGACCGTGTCTACGTTCCGCCGCTATTTTGCCAGACTTGAGACTCAGAATTGAAGAGACTATTGCTTCCATTACTGCGAACATGTTACCCGAAGTGTAGGAAGAATTGGACTTTAGATTGGATGTGTGAAGTATAACTAAAGGTTCACATATTGAACATTTGTTAGACAAACTAGGTCAGTTTACCTTCACTTTGATGTATGATTTGTTGTAAATAGTCTAAATGAAACTGTAATAATGTACTATCAAACCTGTGACATTCTCTTACGAACAACATGTATATACCAGATAGACAGCCACAAAGGCCTAATTATCATATCATTGAATAAATAACTGTGAAAATAACATTCTCGAAAATACAGGCATACTTTGCGAAGCTTAAAGAAATGACAGAAGAGATAGCTCATATACGCTCAAAGGTTAGAATTCAACTTATAAAAGTCGCTTGCAAAAGCTCAAAACTCCCTTTACCACAAAGTACCTTCCCAAAGCTGTAGTTATGCATAGATATATAGTGTTACAGACTCTAGAATATATAGTGTGGAATTCAGCTATCCCAGTAATACTTAAAAGAGTGCTAAAATATAGAATCCCTTAAATGTCAAACGATGCTGAAATCCAAAGAATCGATCGCAGCGACATCTGCAGGATATTTTCTAAACCTCCAAGCCGATTTGGTCTAGATGCTGTAATAATACGATGCTTACATTTAAATTTGAAAATATACCGCAGATTTCGCTGCAATCAGATTCCCAACCCTTAAAATTTGCACTATGGCTTACTTCTGAATCACACTGCATTTATTCTGTATCTCCAATTTTACACGATCAGAATTTAGGAATATTTTTGCGTTTCTTTATAATACCTCAATGATTCCAATCTGTTTATTTAAAATTCCTTTTATTTTAATACATTTCAATAAATACGTGAAATACGCAGAGCATCAATTTTTAAAATTATTACTTTTGAAAACATTTTTCATATAAAATTCCGAATTCGAAATTCAAATATCATTGGAAAACAAAAATTAAATATCATTTTAATATTTTGCCCATTAACCGTAATAATGTATCCGTTTTGAAATATAAAATTTATGTTTTGAATTGACCATTAACTTAGAATATAGATACAGAATGGAAAAGATAAATTGGAGGAAGAGACAAAAATGCAAAGAAATTTGGGGGGTTCTATGATGTATCCTTACGAGCAGAATTTTAAACTAGACCTTATTTTAAGTCAAAGCAAGCTGCTTAACGGTCGAACGGAAATATTCTATAACGTTTTTCCAAGTACTGTTTTATGAGTGTCATTAAAGGTATTTCTTATGTTTGAAGGTTATGATAAGGTTATTTAACGAAGTCATTTGTATCAAAAATATAAATATTTTAACATTTGATGTGAATTAAATTTTTATTAAAACTTTAATATGAGTCATTGTGTATTATAGGAATAGTAAATTTATATATTTATAAAAATAGTTATTTTTAGATTAAATGTGTTTTTTTTTTCGCAAATCTAATAAATCTAATTCAAAATAAATTTATTTATACATTTCGTTTGTGTATGAGGACAATAGAAGCACTTAAAATATGAAAATTGTGATCATTGCATTAGTTTTTAAAAATTACTATTTTTAAATGTCTAGTAACACAAACATAAACAGAAATATAAAATATCTTTCAGAAACTTTCACGTTATATAAATTGTACTGATTTTTAAGCTGTTCGAGGTAATATTTTTTTCCATTTCCGATACCGTAGAAACATAATAACATTATAAAATGTCCTATACCATTACTTAAATGTAAAAAAGATATATAAATTTTAGAAAAGTTTGTCATTATATAACTCTCACTGATTGTTAAAGAGTTGCATAGTTAATGCTACTCAATGTCTGATTGTCTAGAAACATATTAATATCATTGCATATCCGGTAACATACAGATAAATATAATCGCAGATATTCATTTTTAAAATCTTTTCCGACGTATAAAAATTTTTACGATAACTGTTATTAAATGAAAATGAACATAGTTGAAGCATATAATACATAAACAGTTATAATTTATCAAATTTATACACAGCATTATAAACATATAAAAAAAGAAAGGAAAGGAAAATTTCCTTAGTTTAAGAACATCACCAGCAATGTAAGAAATATGATTTTACACAACGGGCAAAAAATACTGACAAATACTCCATGGAAGAAAATTAAAATATATTACATTTCGAAACATTGACTGAAGATCAGTTCATTGACATATCTATTCAGGCCTGAGTTACAAATATATTGACTTCTATATTTTTCCTAATATAAACAGAACTGTTTGATTTTTAGTCTCCATGTTCCCTTCTATATAGATGCATGGTTTTCTTTAAGGTGGCTCTAGTAAATGGCAGCACCAATTCTTATTTCCGTTTAAAATAAATGTTTTCATATGACTATGCAAAGTTCATGCATTCTATTTCAGCTGCACCAACACCTGCCGCCGAGATTTCCTTTCTCGCAAAGATAGTGCACGCGCTGTTACTTGTAAGTTATGGCTAGTAGAGATTTTTGAGGTTTCCTTTCGTTAACTTATATTTTTCTATTGTTTCAAGACTTAAAAACTAACCTTGGTCGCACTGCAATTCTTTAAACATCTTCACCTACACAGCCTAAATCTCTGTGCTAAATCATGGCCCCTGAGGTGCTATACATCATATGCCCTGGTCAGCCCAGGCTTATGAGCCCTGTATCGAGCCTTGGCATTAATTTTATCGACCCCAAAATGATGCAAGAAGGAGTTCACCTTACTCTTGTCCGGATTTAAACTCTGTACCAGTAGCGTGGTATGGCGATGCGCTGACCACTTAGAGCTATGGCGGAAGATAAAACTTTAGAAAGATAAAAAATTCCAAGAAAGGCAATGTTTCATAAATAAAAGTAAGGATGACAAAGTGCTTTATAATGATCTTTCTGATCGTCAAAAGATGAAAACTTATCATCATGTAGCAGATGTGATGTCTGTTGTGATATATAATTAAGATTTTCTTAAAAAGTTGTCAAAAATCTCATTTACCTTTAATAGCTAAAATGGGGGAGTAATGTTTTTCATATTTAAAACATTACATTGAAAAAATATGTTCAGTTTTCTTATCAGTTGCAATACGTTGGCTAATGCGGAGATTTTTAAACATATTAAGTAATCTTCCGTAGTTAGGTCAACCACCAAATGGGGCATTTTAGCTAAACTTACTTGGACAATGGAGTTAAAACAATATAATGAAGTGTTATTATGAAAAGTAATCAATGATATTCACATTCACATTCAAGAATATAGTTGCTAATAGATTTTTGTTTTACCCTACCCTTGGCAGTAGACTTGATTACGGAAGATTGGAAAATCTATCATTACTCTCCTAATCATCTTAGATTATATGTCAAAATCGGGCTACAAACTACACTTTTTCCAATGGCGTAACTCATTTTCTTTCGTATTTATTCTTAACGCCTACTGATTATTGAACTACACGTAAGTACACCGTGCCAACAATCGCGCTTCTAATATTAATTGCAGTAAAATTTCTATCGATATTGTAACTCTGTAATTAATATTATGTAGTAGAAATTTTGAAGCACATGCAGAAGCATTTATACATAAATGCATATCGTAATATATTGCAGATATAGATGCTTTTATTATACTCATAGATATAGTATGCGATTACAATATACAGGGTGTTTTATTACAGCGCTTACAACGTTTCAGGAGAAATGGATTAAGCCTAGACCATGGGAAATCACATAGAAATATATGGTCGGAAACGCTTTCCTGCTGCGGTAGTAACAAAAAAAAAAAAAAAAAAAAAAAAAAAAAAACAAGAAAGGAAGGACACGAACAGTGTGAGAAAACATGTTTGTTATCTTTAGTACCAAAAAAATGCTGGACAGTGCTAAGGAGCTTGTTACACGCATCGTGGCAGCTGCTGGGGAAGTCCGGGACACGCACGGTATTTTCGAGAACATTAGATCTTCCATGCGCCGGACATGTGAGCTGCATCACGGTCGATCCGTTTTCGTAATTTCGAACACCTTCTTTGATGACGATCTTTGTCTCACTTTTGTGTTCTTATTTCTTAGTTTCTTGCTCACTTAAGAATAAAAAACATGTTTTCTCTCCCTGTTGGTGTCTTTCCTTTCTCATGTTTTGTGTCGTCACTACCGCAGCAGGAAAACGTTTCCAACCCTGCATTGCTATATAATTTTCCATCGTCTAGGTGAACACTGTATCTACTGAAACCTTGTAACCGCTGTGCTGGAACACCCTGCATATATCATATTCATTCCCGTGGATATGTTCTATCTAATGGAATAACATAAAAACTATCATCGTAAATAAAGTAAAATCATAAGAGGAAACGCAATTTTTCACCATGATTCAACATAAAATATATAATTTGAACTTTTAAAAGTTCACAGTTTTACTTAAAAGGCGACTACAGTGATGAAAAAGATGTTACAAGTTTAAAATATACATTTTATTTAAAACTTCTTAGTACTTTCAAGATTTTCAAGTTTATCATCAGAGATTACTTTAAGAACTAATTGTTGTTTATGACAAAGTGACGTATTTGTATAAATAAACAACAATTATTTATTAAAATATTCCCTGATGATGAGCTTGGAAAGCTTGGAAGTACTGAGAAGTTTGAAATAAAATGTATATTTTAACCATTTAAGCGTCCTGCAGAATTTTTCATGTATGTTTAATGATTCATAAAACAATAACTTACCTTATCTATTCATTTATTTTATGCACTGCAAAAAAATAACATTAGTATGAATTTTGTGTTAAATCATCCCTTGAATTCACAGATTACGGGAAAGAAAAACATGCGATGGTTAGGATACTTAAAGGGTTACATTTGTAACATATTTTTAACTTTTTCCGACAAAGTTGAAAAGTGTTTATGACTTCGGTTTGAGTGTCCGCTAGGCCGTCTGTCCACGCTCTAACTCTCGTAAATATGCTCGGATCGTTCAGAAATTTTTGGATTTTAGTGACCTCTA
Source organism: Maratus speciosus (assembly GCA_963932465.1). Lineage (NCBI taxonomy): Eukaryota > Metazoa > Arthropoda > Arachnida > Araneae > Salticidae > Maratus > Maratus speciosus. The sequence goes on from OZ010789.1 coordinate 337,097,599, forward strand.
TAATAGCACGTTCCCTTTTTCAAATTAAGTTTGTAGCATGGTTAGTTCATTTACAGGAACAGTCAAAAGTTTTCCGTTACATTACAGCCAATGGAAAAAAAAATCGTTTCAAATGATTTTTAATGATGTTACACTCTTTCAAACATAGTAAAATTGATATTAATTTATCAAGTCTACTAAAATATGCATTCTGTTGAATATGCGGTACGAAGAATTGTTGTTGTTCATTTACAGGACCACACAAAAGAATTCCGTTCATAATAGTACAGGAGGAATTGTTTGCGATGTATTTGAAAAGATTTCAGATATTATATTGTATCCGAATTACTGTATCTATACTAGGACTTCCCTCAGAGGGATTAGTCTGAGCGATCTTACTGAGAACATAGATTTAATAATAACATGTGGAAGCAAAGAAAATGAGATGTTATCTTTAATTGTCCATATACTGCGATAAACTGAAATGATGAAAATAAACGAATCGTAGAATTGCAAAATCTTATATATAAATTCGTATACAATGTTTAAAAAAATGAGAAATCAAACCATTCAAGACAGCCATGCATGGATATAAAATTGAAAGTATGCAATATATTAAAAGTAAAATAGAAAATGAAACACTAAATTACTTATATCGGAATTTTAACTGTATTAAATGATGTCAAGAGCATAATCAGACGCTCCGCACCAATTTGAGTAACTTTAAATGACAAATATATTATGTTTAAAAAGAATGGACTATACGTTATATGGTGTGTGCTCCCCCGAAATAGTTAATATTGTACAATATCTGTTTTCCACGGATGCAATGAGGTTGTTGATAACATTTAAGGAATTCTCTCCTCAAAATCTAATATAGTATCAAAGTACCGAATACATCAACAGTGGCATGCAATGTTTCGTTAGAGTGTGTTTTAGATATGGTCGATCGGATTTAAATGATGAGTGTATGCTGGCCACTACATACGCTGTATTGTTTTGTTTTGAAACATATTCTGCACAAGTTGAGCTGTATTTAGCATGTATTAAATAAAAGAAATCGGCAATGATTACAACATAAAGTATGACACAAGATCTGAATATATCGTCTGCATAACTTTTGAGCTGTCAAAGTGTCATTTGAAGTAATTTACAAATCCATACATATTTATTCAGGAAATCATGCAAGCTAACATACGCCAATATGAACCCGATTATAAAATTTCAACAGAATAAGTTAATATATAAAAAAGCTACCAATGATAATTGAGAATATGACCTTATGATAAAATGTCTAGAAAAATGAATCGTATAAAAAATTCATATCACATTTAAAACGGCACTTCCCTCTGTTAATGGCCTTGGCGAGAGAGAGAAAAACCTAGAGAAGGAACACTTTAACAAGTACTTTCGGGCAACCTACTCACTGTTTCATACAGGTCTTTATTCAATATTTACACAATTTATTTAATGCTAGGTGGGTATCTATCAGTTTTGTTGCATTTAAATCGCATGTTTTGCGGAGGAAATGCATATATTATGAAATATTTAAAGTTGCTGTACCTAATAGTTCCAAATTAATGGTAATTGAGACCGCTTTCCGTTCATTTCATCTTTTTAAATTTTAAATTTTTTAGAAACCATTCATAGAGACAATTGTATATTTTAAAACTAACCCGAAGCAAAATTTCAATATTTTGGGCTCAGCGGTAACACAGAAATAGAAAATTTTTGAAAGTTTTTTGTTTTTGCACTGTTTTATATAGCGACATTTTTAGAAATTGTTCTATTGCGAGAATTTACGTCATGATAAATACAGCCGTATCAATTTTCATGTTTATATTCCTAACAATTCCATGTACTTCGTTACTTAGATCATCTTTAGATATTTTTCCGTTTTGTTTAGTCTTTCTATTTTTTAGAATTCGTTCTACAACGAGGATTTACATCTTATTAATTACTACCATGGCAAAGTTCTAGTTTCTAACCCCAACAGTGTCCCAAAAATTTCAGTATTCCAAATAAATCATAGTTTAGAACCTTTCTAGAAATTTTTACGTTTATCCGGCAAATTGAACCTTTTAGAGAGCGTTCATTACGAGTATTTAGATCTTAAAAGTAACTACCGCACCATATTTAAAGTTTCTAACCCAATCAATAACGCAGAAATCACAATTTTAGAACTTTTTTGCTCCTGCAGCGATGTAGGTTCTTGCACGGACATAAAATAGTCTTTTTTTCGGAGCAGAGATGGCCACCAACATTTTTTTAAGTTGGCTATGTAGTTTCAGAGATAACACCTCACAAACGTGCAAGCATTAATAATATTACATACTCTATAATATTATAACGCTTTATAATATTAGCATTAGATGTACAGATACAAAAGCCATTTATCTGTTACAAACTAAAGTGCCGGCGTTCCCCAGAATTTGAAGGATGTTTGTTCTGAAAAATCAATTTCAAAATTTAACATACAACACAAAACAAACATTAAAAAAGCAGTCGAAATGTTGTATGAATGAATCATATGAAAACGCTATATAAAAATGTATAAATGTATATAACAGACGCAAAAGAATACAGCTATAAATGAACTTATTTCAATTTATAATTGGAGCAATAATGTTAAAATAGTCCAATATTTCTCTAATCGGGTTTTTATCATGCTTCAATACATTTTTCACACTCATATGACGTTATACTATATTCACCACGTCCTTTATATTTCCAATATGACGTAATATTTTCCTCTTTCACGTGGAAACCTTGAAATAGAAAAGTTATGAAGTTATATTCACTTTCATTTAAATTCGTGAAACCATTTATTTTATTTTCATATTTCACGTGAATATCTTGCAATAGAAAAGTTATGACGTAATGTTCACCTTTTTTAAAAATCCGTCAAACTATTTATTTCATTTTCATTTTTCACGTGGAAATCTTGCGTTGAAAATTAATTGTTGTAGTAATAATTTTATTCTGTTTTTTAATTGTTGGCAACTGCTATAACGAAAAATGTTTAAATTTGATAAGAAATTGCTGTTAAATTGGTGGTTTTTTATTAATTAAAAATTAACTATAAATTATTTCGATTCTGGATTACTTTAGTTGCCTCGGCCATGTTTTAATACACATGTACGTATCTTTTCAAAATTTTGGCTTCCAAATTGTGGATTTTTATAGAATTACAAACAGACAGATAGACAAGTTTTCATTTTTATATATCTCTCTATTCTAAAAGAAGTAACTAACGCTGTCACCGTCGTCGCCGCCACCGCCGCCGCCGGTTTTGAATTTTTTGTGACCGGAGGTCTTTCTTCGTTAATATTAAGAAAACTATTGCATACAAAAATATGAAAATCGGTGGTATTATAGCAAAATGTTTGATCAACACGCTAATGTATACAGTTTTCGAATCGAAGAATTATTTTAAGAGATATTTAATGTTAAAGTTGGACAAAACCGTTCCATTAAAAAAAAATTATAGGAGCAAAAGCTATACATGTGAATTTAATCATTTTTAGATCATTTTATTCAATAGAAAATCCCGGTGTGCAGATTTCATTAATTTTTTTAATTTGACTCATTTTTTGAGGTTTTATTTCTATTTTAAATTCAAATATTCAGCATCTTGACTGATATTTTTCACATATTTTAGAAAATGGTATTAATTTAAACTGTTGCCAACTGTATAAACAGCGCAAGCAATAATGTTTGCTTCAAAAAAAAATTATTTACACGTTACTATTATAAGCAGAAAAAACCTTCAAATTAGAATTAAATAATTAGGTATAAAAAGCAGGCTCTTATTGGAAAGTACGCCATTAAAACTATATTTACATGTGAATTTTAAAGAGAAAGAATATTGTAAAATAAATTCATTAACATGCGTTAGAAGTCTGAAATAGAAGAAATTGCGTCACATTACACTTATTATGCAAAATGAACAAAAAATAGTATTTCAAAACAGTTTAAATTTAAAAATTGCGCGAGACAAAATATTAGAGGTTAAATATTAGCTTTTTTCAAAATTTTATTATTTGTCGTTTGATGTGAGGTGTTCAGCTATAAGTATGCAAATTTTCATGTCTCCAACATAATTAGTGGCTGAGTTAGAAAAATTGCTTAAAATACACAAGTTAGAGCCCAGAGGGTTAAATATGACTTTTTCAAAATTTTATGATTTATCGTGTTATCGCAAGTGTTCAGCTATAAGTATGCAAACTTTCATGTCTCCAACTTAATTAGTGGCTGAGTTAGAAAAATTGCTTAAAATACACAAGTTAGAGCCCAGAGGGTAAAATATTAGACCTTTTTCAAAATTTTATTATTTGTCGTTTGATGTGAGGATTTCAGCTATAAGTATGCAAAATTTCATGTCTCCAACTTAATTAGGGGCTGAGTTAGAAAAATTGTTTAAAATACATAAGTTAGAGCCCAGAGGGTTAAATATTAGACTTTTTCAAAATTTTATTATTTGTCGTTTGATGTGAGGTGTTCAGCTATAAGTATGCAAAATGTCATGTCTCCAACTTAATTAGGGGCTGAGTTAGAAAAATTGCTTAAAATACAGAAGTTAGAGCCCAGAGGGTTAAATATCAGACTTTTTCAAAATTTTATTATTTGCCGTTTGATGTGTGGTGTTCAGCTATAAGTATGCAAATTTTCAAGTCTTCGACATATATAGTTTCTGAGAACGGGCTCTGTGACAGACGGACAGACAGACAGACAAAGGAGTGAGACAGGTAGAGTTTCGTTAGATGAACGAAACTCTAAAAACATGCTGCGGATGACTGTAAAAACATCCCAAAATTACATTACCCTCAGCGATCTACCAATCCCGAATTTAGTTTATATTCATTTCATATATTCTTATTCTTTTGCGTGGCCCTGTAAAATAACTATCAATATTATATACAGTAAAACCTCTGAATAGCGGACACCCCGAGAATGCAGAATTTGTCCTATATTTAGAGGTGACCGCTACTAAGAGTAAAACATGTACAGTTATTTAAGAGTTGGTAATCGAAAAAATGTCCGCTAAATAGAGGTATCTGCTAATCGGGTGTGTGCGCTATGGAGGTTTTATCAGTAAAACCTCTGAATAGCGAACATCTCGGGAGGGCAGAATTTGTCCTCTATTTGGAGGTGTCCGCTACTGAGAGTAAAAAATGTACAGTTATTTAAGGGTTGGTAATCGAAAAAATGCCCACTAAATAGAGGTGTCCACTAATCTGGTGTGTCCGTTATGGAGGTTTTACTGCATAATAATATCATCCTTTACAAGAAAATTGCATGCTGTATGATAGACAGACCGACGACATCCAGAGAAAGATAACCTCCCGGAGCAATAAACACTCATGTCTTTTGTTTTAATCATCCACAATTGTATGTCATACGACAGGCTAAAAACGGTCACCGTGGTACGGAGTACTGTATTATTATTTGTTTGCCCACCAAAACTGGTTGCCACGGGTTGTTGCAAGGTTTGTGATCACGTGGTTGAAACTGATCTATTCAATATTAATGCGTGCGTATTTGTTTTTATTTGCTCCATGTGTTCAAACCAGTTGTCTACGAAAACATCAACCGGTGAAAGTGACGCACACCAAATTTCTATGACGTATGCAGATAAATTGTGCTTTTTTATCAGTTTTTTCTATATAATTTTTAAACGGTTTGGAACTTATTTTTCATAGTAGGTGCATTCAGTAGGCGACCCTCATAGGTACCTTCTGGTGAAATCAGAAACGAAATCCGACAAATATTTTTTGAGTTATGCTTGACGAAAGTTTTTTATTAGGCTTTTTTTTTAGTAGGACATGGCGTTAATATCCATCGTAGTAGTAATGTGTCCGGACAGTAATATTTCGCTGAGTATTAGCCTTCGCTTCGCTCAGACAATTATAAAGTAAGTAAGTAGGCACCCACCCTGGGAACCCGCTTTTGGCTTATGGTTAGGCGTAACCCCCAAGCCTAGGGCAGGGAAAAGTTTTACTACCTGCGGAAACAAGCCCAGAACCCCAGTCTCCGGGAAAGAAGACTTCAGAACGACCCGCCTGACACGCCGAAGAGAGCACAAGAGGCAAGTGCCGTGTCCCCGGACCGCCTGTGAAAATTTATTATCATTTAAGATGGCGATTCTTTACCAATCACAATTGGCTACCCTATTGTTTCAGGGCGAGCCTAGAAATATATTACGATTATGATTTATATGTTTTGGAATTTACGCACTATTTGAAAAAATTTTTAAGTATTTACATTCTTCTTTACATTTGATAAGTAATATTTTTTTCCCTTTTTTTCACCCTTTTAAACAAAAATATTTATACATATTTACAATATTTAATTATAAAGGACAAACATATCTGTGAGTAACCCATACGTCATTCTGCGAATGGCAACACTTTGAAATTTGAAATGAAATTTCGGTTTTGCAATTTTCGCTACTGCAAATTTTAAAACTTCTAAACATCCCACATTTTAAATGTTTACACCGTCGTATGCACAAAAAATGCACTTTTAAATGAAATTTGTTTGAAAGGTGCATCTCAATTTATTTTTGAGATATTAATTTTTTTATAGTTTTTAATACCAATTTTCTAATCGTGGCAACTGAAGTACTTCATTTCTATTAAAAGTTGATTAGTTATCTTTATTGATTATATTCTTATTGATGCCATTTTCTCATTACAATTAAAAATACATTTTTTAAAAATTTGAGCAGAAAATGACGTTGCGCTTTAAAAAAGACACAATTTTTCTGATGATGCTGTTATATTTCACACTATTTTTTCATTTCGCTGATATTCAGCTTGAGGCAATAGGCGAAATATTTCAGCGACTGAAAATGATGCCATATTTAAAAGAATACGATAATTTTATTTGATAAAACGAGATATTTACTCTTAAATACGTCTAAAAGTTAGAAATTTCTGGAATTTTTACGCGCAGGTACAGAGATTGTACTGAGACCTCAAATCACGAGTGGGAATTTTCACATGAAAAGTTGTAATAGTTGACAAACGTGACTTCAAGCTTGAAAATATATTTATTAATAGCCTATTGCGCGTTAAAATGTTTTTAAATGGTTAATATGGATGTGAAACCTGGAAAATGACTTGATTCGGTTTAGATTTAAAGGGGGGGGGGGATTCTATGATTATGTCACGGTGAAATCATTTTTGCTGATTTTTCATTCCGTAATACCAAGCATCAATTTATAACTTAATCAAAAATACTTATATTGATTATATTTTACTGATTAAGTATATGAATAAAGTTTAGTTTTTCAATAATTTTAACAGTTGAAGTTCATGGAAAAGTACTTTGTTAATCTTAGATTAAAATATGTCTTTGGAGAGTTAAACTAACAAGTGTAAGAAGAATTTTTTATTGTAATTATTGTCGTCTATGTATTATAAATTTGATGCAACAGTTCCTTTGTAAACATTTTCTTTCGTCGAAATTTGACGGGTTCCACCTCGTATTAGTAATGATTGCATTTTTAATCATGATATGCACTTTTTTCACTATATTTATGCATACCATAAAGTGCGTATAAATGCTATAGTTCATATACAGGGCTACAGAACTGAATTCGTAAAGGTTACTGAGTATTAGCATAAATTGTTTAAAGGTGGATTTTAAAGGAGTTAGGCATTTTTACGCTGAACTGAATTTAGTTTACTAAGAAATATTTGTAGATTATAGATAAAATGATATACAGGGCCACGCAAAGAGTTGGATACATGGCCGTCTATGGGTGATAATTTCTGGTAATGTAATTTCAGTAGTTTAAGAGTGTTTTAGTTTGAATTAAATTTTAGTTAAATAGTGGCATGTAATAAAGGTACTAGGTAAACTACAGGGCAGTACAAAAGTATTCAAGTATGTTTGCATCTATTCGTATAAAGTGCTAAAAGATGAATTTCAACCTGTTATGCATTTTCTTGCTAAACTAAATTTTCCCACTATATAGTATATATATCAACCTACAGATCAAATACAGGGCAGTTCAAAAGAATTGGATTTCATATTTGGATATGGACGGTAACAACTGAAATCAGTCTTTCAAATGTTTTATGCGTTTTCTAAAATGTTTACTTAGTTATCTTATTTACCTTATTTCCGTAAATAACGAAGTTTTGCGAAAACATTCAAGAAGCGTTGGAAAGTGCTTCATAATGTATGCTTAACGCATGATTTTTCTTTCTTTATTACTGTAGTCGCCTTTGAAGTAAAACTGTGGCCTTTTTAAAGTTCACATTATATATTTTATCTATCATCGTAATTATCTTAGCTAAAAGACGCCAATCTGATGTTATGTATTTAAGAAATGTACATCAAATAATTATTCTGAAGGTAATTGGCCATTGAGAATGATAAATATGATTGTCTATATAAAACCATTTTCGGTAATCTATCTTCCTGGCGCGGATAATATGTAAGTACCAAATTAACTGAATATTCGTTTTTAAAATTTCATTCGTTAAATATTAATATATTGGTTGTATTTATTTACAATTAAATTACGTCAAGAAAAGAAGGGGTACTTTTATATTAGCTGAGGGCTGGTTATAAATCGCCAGATATTGTTCCCACTGCCATCATTCGTTTTGCATGCATTTCATTTAAAATACACAACTTTCATTTCAAATATATTCATTTAAAATTATATACCGGGTGAGCAAAAAGTCCGTAAAAACTTTGAAAATTCATAAAAATCGAAAAAATAACCCAAATGAAAAACTGTTTCCAGGATTAGCATTTCAGGTCACCGGAATTTTTTTAAGACGGAAATAAAAAATAACTCAAAAAACAGCCGACAGATGGCACTGGATCATGCGATTTTGGTGGAAATATGCAAATGAAACGGCTATAAGAACTTGCGCTCCTAATAGAACTAGTTCACGTAAAATAATTTCACCAACAAAGTTTTATCCTTCATACTCAACATCCTTGATCAAGTACACGGCTCACAACGGTGAATTAGTTTTGGATTAAGAGCGCAAGTTCTTAAAACCGTTTCATTTGCATATTTCCACCGAAATCGCACGAACCAGCGCCATCTGTCGGCTGTTTTTGAGTTATTTTTTATTTCTGTCTTAAAAAAATTCCCGTGAGCTATAGATGCTAATCCTGCAAACAGTTTCTCATTTGGGTTATTTTTTCGGTTTTTATGAATTTTCAGTTTATACGGTCTTTTTGCTCACCCGGTATTACATTTAAAATCCATGTCTTTTACTTATTTTATTTAATTCTCAAAATAGGTAGATTAAAAATAATTTCATAATATCAGCATTTTTTTCACTGTCAAAGCATTTTTTCTAATTTACACATGCAAAATATAACAACTCCTATTGTTGAGTAAAAGAATTGTTATAAACGATATTTGAGCTCAGCTAACATAAAAGTATTAAAGATCATGATTTGCTTGCATACACGAATTATTTCTTTGATACAAGAAAATTCGTCGTTGTGGATGTGGAACTTACTTTACAATTGATTACCTACATCGTTAAATATTTTTATTATTCAGGATGAATGAATCTTTTGTGTTTGCTTAATTTGATGGAATTATATATTGGGCCGTGAACCTAATTTCAACTGGCGTTATCTCAGAATATATACATATTTGAATGTAAATCATCTCTCAAATACTAATTATTTTCAGCGATCTTTTAAAAATGCAACATTTAGGCAATACTATTTAGAAAAATAACCCGTAATTGTTTGTAATACTCACTTGACTTAGGATTTATTATATACGTAATTTATGATGAAATAGCAACGAAAAATTAGAGATAAATCACAAATAAACAATAAAACTTTGTATGAATCTCCATAAAACATGTTTTATAGTGATACAGATACACACAAGGTTTTATTATTTTACCAGCTTATATATTTTGTTTGCCTACTAAGAGCGCAAAGAAAGAACCTCGCATTTCAAACTATTATATTTATAATGTAGCTCATACTATTTCATATATAAATATAGTTGGTAGTTTGGATGGATAATTAAGTGATATAGATGTTGAAAATTACTTTTGGTAAAAGGAAATTTATATATCTAAACAGCAAAATCATATTCCTTATCATGCCGATTACGGAAACGATAATCTTAATTTTCAGCTGTGTTTTTGTGACAATTTCCAACATAACGTAAGATTCTTCACAAGAAACGAAACATTCAAAATGAAAACAAAAAAGTTAATTCTGCGAGTAATTTTGTTAAGTGCAAGCAAACAGGATTATTATTTTGTATTTATTGTATTTCCATTGATTTTGGTTACATATTTTATGGAAGTACTGAGAAGGTATGTGTGAAAGTAGTTTTCAAGTAGCATCTTGACATCAATTATCCCTTGTATATGAACATTAAAAATTAAATGTTAATAAAGAATATTTCGTAACCGTAAAATATCCTTTCCTTATTTTATGTTACATGTACTTTTTTTCCTTGGTGTTAATTATCTTTATATAAAACTTCAGTTTTCAAATTTATTCTTATAACTTTGTCACGCCTTCTTTGCTGTAAATGTTTTATGTAGATACAAAGTCTGTTTAAACATTTGTATTACAAGGAATCGTATAGCTCAGCGTGTATGTTTTCTAAGTCGTATTACAAATGATTATAAAAAGAGTATGTATTAGAAATATAAACAGAAACTATTAGAGTCAAAACTCTAAAAAGACTTACACTATTAAATAACCTAGCTTTCTTTTTTTTTTATCCTTACGATGAAATTTTAGGTAGCTTTCTTTACAAAAAAGCTACCTATTGCAGCCGTTCGGAGGAAAGCGATTTCAAAAAATTTTGGTATATTTTCATCGATCATGACCCCCAGACCCCGAAACCACCCTCCGTTCAAAATTGATATATATATATATATATATATATATATATATATATATATCTGACCTATGTCACACTGTAACTCCCGTAATTATGAACCGATTTCGATGTAATTCGGTGTGTACATAGTACATACCAATGTCTCGACCGAGTTCGTTGGCCAGCTTCATCCGCCGTTTTGCATCAAAATGGCGGCCATTTAAAATTTTTAAAAAAATTTAAAACTTGAAATGTGGTACCAAAAAATTAAAAATGGAAAAATATTTTTTTCTTATGTATTTGACCTTTATACAAAGATTCCGGAGCAGTTTTTGTTTCGTCTATATCTTAAAAAATGGCTGAGTTATAGCATTTTGAATTTCTAGCGTGGCTGACATTTTGAAACGTCCTGAATTTTGTCACGCGATAAAAGGCGTATTTATGAACCGATTTGGATGTAATTCGGTGTGTACATTGTACATACCAATCTCTCGACCGAGTTCGTTGGCCAGCTTCATCCGCCATTTTGTTTCAAAATGGCGGCCATTTAAAATTTTTTTAAAAATTTAAAATTTGAAATGTGGTACCAAAAAATTGAAAATGGAAAAATATTTTTTTCTTATGTATTTGACCTTTATACAAAGATTTCGGAGCAGTTTTTGGTTCGTCTATATCTTAAAAAATGGCTGAGTTATAGCATTTTGAATTTCTCTTGTGGCTGACTTTTTAAAACGACCTGATTTTTGTCACGCGATAACAGGCGTATTTATGAACCTATTTGGATGTAACTTGGTCTGTACATAGTACATACCAATGTCTCGACCAAGTTCGTTGGCCAGCTTCATTCTCCATCTTGTTTCAAAAGTGTTGCCATTTTAAAAAAATTAAATTTAAAATTCAAAATGAGGTATTAAAAAATTGGAAAATGAAAAAGATTTTTTTATGTGTTTGGCCTTGATACAAAGATTCCGGAGCAGTTTTTGTTTCTGAAAATTTGTTCTTTTGTTGATATCTTAAAAAATGGTTGATTTATAGCACTTTGAATTTCTAGCATGGCTAACATTTTGAAACGATCTTGTATTTGTCACGCGATAACACACGTATTCGCCTATTTCGATGTAAGAAGGCATATGGATAGTATACATCAACACCTCGACCAAGTTCGCTGGCCAGGTTCATCAGCCATCTTGTTTCAAAATGGCGGCCATTAAATTAAAATTATATATATATTTAAATTGAGGTGCAAAAAAATTAGAAATTGAAAAAGGTTTCTTTCTTAAGTATTTGATCTTGATATAAGGATTCAGGAGCATTTTTTGTTTGTCTTTACCTTAAAAAATGGCTCAGATATAGCAGTTTCAATTTCTATTGTGGGTGACATTTTGAAAAATCTGATTTTTTGCATGCGACAGCACTCCTATATATTAACCGATTCCGATGTGAGTGAGCATGTGCACAGCAATTACTAAGGTCTCGACCAAGTTCACTGCTTAGCCTCATCCACCATGTTGTCTTAAAATGACAGGCACTTTAAGAAATTGCCGAATTTGGCAGTCAAATGTAAGTTACTTTAAAGAAAAGCAGCTTGGATAAAGCTGACTAATTTCGCGAAATTCTCATTCATTATATTGATAAAAATTAGTATTGAATCTCCTATATTCGGTTTCCACTAAATTGAGCTTCGTATGTTTGCATGATATAAGTTGGATTTTTTTAAATAAGGATTATGAAAGCTACCTCTTCCTCCCGGCACTGGCCGGAAGGACTTTTTCAATTTGCATTAATGTTTTATAAAATGTTAACGTTTCTATATTTGTTGGAAATATTTATATTTTCTAAAGTAGATTTAACGTAGTAAATAAAAATCTAAGTATACAATAAAAAGGTATGTTTCATCTGTGATTGATAACTGATACTATATTGTTAATTTCGTAACACGATCTTTGTCTGTGGAGTAGTTATTCATTAGATTGCATTCAATTTTCAAACCTTAAACTTTTTTTTTTAATTCCATGCGAAAAATATTTCATTAATGCTCTTTGATGCGCACTAACTCAGATCTCTTGTATATAAAGTTATTTTTATTTCATAAATAATACACATGTTTAAGAAAATAAAAAATTGCAAAAATTAAACTTTTCTACTATTTTTCAAGGAATACTTTCTGGGAAAAAATATATAATTAATATTTTTAATACAGGAAGAAAAAGTATTTATATACTTTTGATGATTTTCAGGAAAATTTCACACCATTTTCCATCAAATGAAATTTCAATATAATGCGTAGTTTAAAAATGCTTTTCAATAATTTGTACGAAATTTATTCTTGATTTATATTATCTAATTCACTTTCTTATCTTTCATAAAAGCATAAAAATACTAATACTTTTCAATCCAATAAAACGATTCGTGAAAACTAAAACAATTTTTTTCCATCCGGATTTTATTGTTCCCCATAAAACTGCTTACAATTTTTATATGTTTTCGGTCTTGTAACAGATAAAAACGAAATTCAAAACTCTCACGGCTGTTAGAGTTTATTGAATCGCATATAAAGAATTCCGTATCATCTATATTTTTTCAGATACGCAGTAACTACATAATAATAATATTTTAAGTGTTAAAGTATGTCATTTCTAAACTATTGCGAAATGCAAGGGAAAGTATGTACTGTTATGCATCTTTTTTGAAGTTTATTTTATCTCTGTAACTGTTGAATATAAATATTAATCAAATATAAGAATTTTAACATTGATTTGTATTGTACATTTTATTTTTTTAAAATTAACTCTTTTAAAAACTTAAAAAAGTAAATAAAAAATCAATACAATTCACCAATTACAGTAGTTTACATTACAGCAGCTTACTACTCGCTACTGTGCAACTTAACATTTATTTTACTTATTAAATCCCAGAGATTGCAGCAAATAGTCACTTTAAGTGTGTGAACTGTAGAGGCGCAAATTGGGAATATATTCTTTTTATTTTATTTATACTTCGAAAGTACCTCTGAATCAAACTGCAACCTGGTATCACTAATACTTACGACTACGAGAAGTTTTTGCTTCGTATAAATTGAGCTTCTCGACTCAGAAAAAGATTCAAGATGATATTCAAGATGATATTCAAGATGAAAACGCAGAATTCTTTAAATACCAAATGCAGATGAAAAAGTAGTGTATTTTAGGAAATATTTAGCTTTACATGGACCTCTCCAATATCAATTTTATTATAAAGCAAAATAAAAAGAATATCAAAATAGCTGCAAACTTTTACTCTTCTTTATTACCACTATTATTAAATAGAAGTTCCTTTATTCAATCTTAAATTTTGTCAAATTTATAGGTTAATGATTTTTGTTGAAATTTAGTGTTAAAGGAAAGCGTAAAATTTGGGAGATATGCCTCAGATAGTTTTTCTGATAAGTTATTGTCAAAAGTATCTATTATTATTTATGAATGATGCATTTTTCGAAAGGATATTTCTCAAATTCATGTTTCAATGTAATAGTGTTTTAAAGAAAACAAGTTTTTATTGCTAATATGGCCAATCCAGAGTCCTTACCCAAATCTAGTAGAAAACATGTAGAAAGAAATAAAGTGTGATATTTATGCAAAAAGCAATTGTTATACCAATAAAGGCAAACTAAAACCTCAGAGAAACCTCTAACTCCAAATCTCCAATAGTCTAAAACTTCCAAAATTATAAAATTGAATTGAAATACTGTTAATTATTTTAGATTATTAGCTGTAATTTGGCTGATTTTTACAGTTGTTTCTAACTTTTTTTAATTGTCTTCATTAGTAATTAAAAATAACATAAAAGTAAATATTTGTATGTTTTTTGCAAAATATTTGTCAGAATAAAGATTTTTGTGTATTTCCTTTCGTAAAATGGGTATCCACAACATCAAAAACTGTAATAACGTATTGAACAATTTATGATTTGTCTCTATATGTTTTTTACTACTGTATTTACAATTTCAGAAAATAGATGGCGCTTAAGCGTGGAGAGAATGGCAAGCGGAAGATTTTCATACTTAGCGAGGCACATCTGGTGTATAGCCGCCAATGATATATATATATCAATAATCATATAAATAATTATTAAATGTAATTTTATTTCAATTTACGAAACCGTTATGTCTCTAACCAAAGTATTTCTAAATCTTCGAATGCCAAGCATTCTTGCGATTCAAGCGCTAGTTTTAATTTTCAAAATGCTAAAATTATCTTTAATGCAAATTGTACCAGAAAATGGGACTTTTCCAAAAATTTAGATTTTTATCTTCATCGTGAGATCATAATGAAAAATCAGATTCCATCATGCTCTTTGCAGCTTGGAAAAACTTGTTCAGTTTAAAAATATAATTTTTTTAATTAAACTTATATTGATATTTTAAAATTTTATTTTTATGTATGGATATTGTCGGAACTCGGGCATTCCTCCTGCATATTACGTCATCCAAACATCTGCTACCTTGAGGATTCCAGCGTCAAGGGTGCTTCCTGCTTGGGTGGAAAAACTCACGCAAAGAAGATGAAGGGTTGCATCATCGAACTATTTCTCTGAACCCGGAAGTCTTTTTTAATGTTATTTTTAGAACTCTAACTTGATAGATATGTTGTTGTCTAGATAAGACGTAGCGTTGAACGCTCCGTAATTTGTAAATTGTAACGTAATATACTAGAATTAAAACTAAAGATGGATTCTCTTCATTTATACAAGTCTTCACACACCATAATCACACACCTATCTTATTTTACAACAAAAAGCACAAGCCTATCCCCGCCTTACTATCAAATAAAAAGGGGCGCCAGATAAGTTTATGGGTGAAAAATCACAAAATGTGAGATTTTGAAAATAAAAATTTTGAAAATGTAAATCACTCCAAAGCTCCAGATTTTTTTAAAAATGTTAGTTGAACAGCTGAAAAAAAGAATGTATATGTAAAATTGTTAAAGTTTGAAGAGCTTAAGTTCGTTTTTGTGTAATTATAATTATGTGCCATTTTCTTGGCATATGTATGCCATGATAATGACAGTTTCATTCTAAAACATTTTTCACATTCTTGATTTTTTTATCTTTAGATCTAATATTTTAATTTTGTTTAAAAGAATACGTTTCCTGTATATATTACCTCAAATTCAGTGTAATGTTCAGCTTTATTTGTAATTTATAGAAGCCAAGAAAATGACATAATAAAAGTCTACTTAACTTTTACAAAGCTTTTAACGCATTATTTACAAAGAAATATCTAAAAGACCTTGCTGGTAGCAATGATTTTACTACTTCTGAGAACAAGACGAATTACTCTGCAGCGCCATTTTTATGCCTCATAAAGAACTGAAATGAACAGGGCAGGACAATGTCATTCATTTTCAGTGACAATCATATTTTAATTATGGAAAATTATTTGTAAAATACAGAACTTGTTACTTTCCACATATATGTATTATATAAGGTATAATTATTAATTAGAAATTAAAAAAAGTAGAAAAAAATATTTTTACATGATAGCAAAAATCCTTTTAATTTCCACACATCACCGTGTGACATACCAGGAAAATGACAATCTGAAATTTAAAGTCTTTTAATTGCTTTATTTTTGTGTTATTATGAAGATAATAATACTTCTAAGAATATTTTTTATTAGAATGTAAAAAAGAAAATTGCATTATATAACATTAAATAGAAATTTTATTGTGCGGACTGCAATTTCTGTATTTTGTGATATTGACCCTTATAGATGTTGAAAAAAGGTTTATTACGCCAGCTTCGATGATGGACTGACATAAACAGAGTCAGTTCTCCATTTTTAATCCTGGATACCTTCTGAAGGAGGAGGAGACTCGATCTCTCACCTTTTGGATATATAAGGCGGTAAGAAAATTGTCTATCTTATCTGTTTTGTTAGCGTATAAATAGATTTAGAAGTCAATTTGGCGGTTAATTGGCTATTTTTTGTGAAGCAGCTCTGATTGAGTTAGTATAGGCAGTTGGAGTTGACACAGATATAATTATAATTTTTTGTTTCTATTTTATTAGCATTTATACTTGTATTTTTATTTCACTATTATTATTATTACATCTAATCTGTTCTTTAATTTCTTCATTTTGTTTTCTTTTGTTAATTTTATATGTGTATAGATACATTTTTTTCTTGTAATTTCTCTTTACAGTTCTGTCTGTTTTTATTCAATTTGTCTTATAACTCTCATTCTGGTCTGTTGTGTTCTGGTTGGGTAATGGTATTGACTGATGCCTATAGCTATCTTATTGGCTCTTTCCTTAAATGGTACCCTTTTAATTCAATTTCCTTTTAATCTTGATTCTGCCTTCAATCCTGTAGCGCATCTTCTCTGCGCCTGAAGGAGAAAGACAAAGATTTTTTAAAAGGCCTAGCATATCTCTTAATTTTATGTTGTTATTAAGAAGTTTCAGACCTGCCAACTGCTACGAAAAAATCGAATTTCTACGATTCGGAGCTAAAAACTATGATGCTACGAAAATCGGACTAAAACTAAGATTTTCTGCAAAACATAAACACGGCGAAAAAGATCAATTTCGACAATCGTTCTCAGAAAAAAGCCAATTTCGTCAAAGGATCGCAGAAAACACACATTTCGTCAAAAGATCGCAAAATTCGTGAAAGAATCACGAAAATAACGCAAATTTCGTCAAATGTTTCGAAAAAACGCAGATTTTTTCAAAGAATCGCTAAAAAACGCAAATTTTGTCAAAGTATCGCCGAAAAAACGCAAATTTCGTTAAAGGATTGCAGAAAAACGCGAATCTCGTCAAAGAATCGCTGAAAAAAATGAGAAGTTCGTCAAGGGATCGCAGAAAAAAAATACAAATTTTTTCAAAGGATCGTGGAAACAAAATCAAAGTTTCCTCAAAGAATCGCAAAAAAAAACCAAATTTCGCAAAGATCGCGGTAAAAACGCGAATTTGGTCTAAGGGTCGCAGGAAAAACATTAATTTTGTCCATGGATCGCAGAAAAAAAGCGAATTTCAGCAAAGCATCGCGAAAAAAAAACACTAATTTCGTGAAAGGGCTACAGAAAAAACATAATTATCCCGTGAAGAAATAATCAGCTCCCCCCCTACTGCTGTAACCTCTCAGAAAATTTTCCGTGAATTTTGGAATTTTTTTTCATTTCTTTTTTTATTCAGAATCACCCGCTCTGTGCTCTCTTCAGGAAACATCACACACAAATCTATGTTTATTATTATGATACAAATAGTTTTTAATCTGAAAGAATATACAGAACTAACGTTTGAAAAATGAGGTTAACTGAACCTGCAAGAATCTAAACTCCGTCCGAATCGAAAGCAATCAGAGTTACCACGATTTGCAGCGTAAAAAATAACAGCCGACCAACCAACCTCTAGATTAATTTGAATTTCGGGTGCTACTATTTCTCATTTTCAAAGGTTGGCAGGTCTGTTTGTATAAACATAATTTTGAATACATAATTTATTAAAATATTATTTCGGAAATATCAGTGTCTTTATATTTATGAGAAGCACTGTAAAAGTAACTTTTATGCAATTAAAGCCTACAGTTTAAAAATACATTTTACATCATTTTAATCTTCTGGAATGAAACTACTGCTTCTTTTAAATCTTAAAATATATACGTAGTTTCGTATAACGCAACAGAATTTGCTATTTTTCGCAATTAAAGAAATCTTGATATGACAATTACGCTCAGTAAGCATTGCGCGGTCTGAGAGATACATGATTTTCGTTTTATTTTATATTTCTTGATAGCTTGGAGAAAGAGAGTGCACCATTCTCGTATTGGCACAGATGTTATATACGAATTTTTTATGACGGCAATGTCACATAAGCTACGGGTACTTAACTGGCGCCAAAGTGTCGTTATTTTGCTTGATATGGTAACTCGGATGATGTTGTTTATTCTTTTGATGTTTTCGCGAAATTAGCAACGAAAAAAAATCGCGCCAATATGGGGACATCTGTGGGGACCAAATATATGACATCTGTGCCCTCCTATTTTCTGCACTCTTGGGGTCTCTCGTTCCAGCAGTTTGACGACCTTGGCCATGTGCGCTTGTTTGGTAAAGCGGCATGGTACATCTGTCCGATGCCTAGCTACTTAATTTGTATTTTTTTTTTAATAATACATCTTAGCGTCTTATAACCTGTTACGTTGTCATTTTGTTCATTTTAAAATGGTTGCAATTTCTTAGAAACTAAAAAAATTAGGATTCTCAATTATCTCAGAATCTAAAATTTCGTACATACTGTATATAAGCATAGTGTCAAATAAGCATAGTGTTGTTGTTGTTGTTGTTTACTTTTACTTAATGATTTTTTGTGGTATGTTGCGGAATGAAGGAAATGTTGCTATGTCTAAAACGCTTGAAAAAATTAGCTTTTCTATTTTTTAATAAAATGTCTAATTTTAGAGCTGAAATCTTACCTGTTAACTTACTTAAATATACTTGTACTAGTTCGAGCAAAAAGTTCTGGGAAATTTGTGAAAGTTGCGTTGTTATGGGCAAATTAACAACTAAAGCAACAAGGACTATTCTTTAAAGTAGAGACGATCATAGTCCCCGACTTTCCGCCACCGTTCTGCCAGATTCCGGATTTGCTGGCTAAGTTTGTCGCCGTTACCAGCACCTTCATCCTCATTAATATCACCGACGGCTTTCAGAATCGTTAGGACTTTTCTCCAATAATGCCGGGTCAACACACGCAAATCATACTGTTCAACAGGCATTTTGGAGCCAAAGTTCCTGAACTCCTATAAATATACCACTAGCACTCCTATATACGATACAAATTCTGGTAACTATTAGATTTAAAATTTCCCAGAACTTTTTGCTCAACCTAATATTTTAAAAGAAATACTTTGAATTATTCAAGTCCATATAATGATGAATTTGTTGGTATTGTTGATGAATAAATCGATTTGGGGAGGTATATCTCTTAGGTGCAGGTCAACTTTCCGTGAGATATGTAAGTTAAAGTGTGTTAAGTGTAGTGACCTTCGGATTATTACAAAAAAACTTCATTTTTTTTAACTGCACGAAACAATCAAATTTGAAAGTTTACTATTTTTTTGTGGATGACGTTTTATTAATAGTATGGTCTCATCAGAAAAACAAACTGAATTAAGGGGTAATCTGCCTTTTAATTTCATTTAAAACTGAGCTCGGAAAAGTAACCTAGAAATTTCTTTTTGAAAACTATGGATACTACATATATATAAGGATCGCGAATAAAACTTCCTCAACTAAAATTTAATCTAGGATATCCTGTGTAATAATAACATTAACCTTGAATACACTTCAGATCATGGGCACCTCTGTACTAAAAATTACCTCAAAAATTTCCTAATAAGACCTTCTGAATGCAAGAATGCTTTAATCATTGTGCGCATTTGTAGCATTGAAGGTATAATTAACGTTTCTCCAATAGAACATTTTATCCAGTTAAGAGTTACTGTAAGATAAATTTGACAAATATGTAGCATTTTTAAGGTTTTAATATTTTAAAGGAGTTCAGCAGCTCAATTTCATATTATCAAATTATTATTTCGTACACTTTCACCTATGTGTTTTTAATGGGTTCAAAGTTTTTCCTTTTAAGATAATGCCTCTCCTTTCTTAAAAAAAAGGAGACCTGGAAAACTAATCCGAAACATATGGAATATACCGAAATCAAAATCTGTTTCAAAAAGTCATATTTTAAGATGGTTATCCAGCTTAATAAATACAAGGTTTTGCTATATTCGACCTACAAATTCAGAGGGGGGCTAGTAGGCACCAAGGGTATGTAAAATTACCATAAAACATGGGGTGGCAAATCACATATTTCATCAAAAATACAGACTGTTTTACCCTAAACCAACTTTGGATGACGGTAATAACTTTCAGAAGTATATTATAACGAAATTTTAATAGCTCACCTTTGTTGAAAATATAATAACAACCAAAAATATTGTAGAAGGTTTCATTATAGGCGCCAGCAGTATGCACTTGATGATTTTGCACTTGAAATTTTGGACTGTGGTTATTAATTCATACGGCATCACCGTTTCAGTGAGTCCTTTGTTTTCCATATTGTTTTGTGATGTTATCATATTTCATATAAAACAAGGTAACATCGTTTAATTTTTATTGAAATATTTATATTTTTCGCAAAACTATTAACGTCAAACCCACTTCAGTTAGTTTGAAACACCCTGTATTTGTGACAAAATAATGGGTTTGCGGCCCCATGTTCTACAGCAATTTTTCATCATACTGATGCCCACCCCTCTGAATTTGTCCGTCGAATTTGGCAACTCCCTGTATATGCATTTTATTTATGACATTTTATTTAATGATAACACAAGATATTGAAGGCAATGCATTTTAACCCATATTGGACCACAACAATTAAATATTTTTGAAAAATTTTTAAACTTCGATTATATCATTAATATGGTGTAATTAAGTAGATACTAGCAAAATTTTGAAAAAAAAGTTTTTAATTTTTTAAGTAACTGGCTGTCCTATAAACAGGACATATTAGTAAGACACATAGTAAGGACATATAAAATTCATACATAAACTAATTTTATGAGCAAATATTTTATTTTACTTTAAAAATACCGTTTATGTTGGACAAAAATACTCTCTGATTTTTTCAATAAAATGATAATAATAATGGAAAATTCTAGATTATAAGATCACAATTTTTAAAAAAATTTTCAAACAGATTTTTTTCAATTAAATTTTAATTGGTTACTTGTTTTTTTTTTTTTGTTGTTGTTTATATGTTGTACTTTTATGTGTTTTAAAAACGTCATAACAAAATGCATCTAGAAAATCCTTACCAATTTTATTTTTAAAAATGTTTTATTAGGATTTAAATGTTTTATATCTATTTATAGGACAGCGGTCAAATATGGGTTAAACATCTTACTCTAAATTGTTAAAGCATTCGAAAATCTTTACTGAAATTAACATCTGTGACAGTGAGATAAGCTCCGTTTAAGTACGTTTCGTTTGCTATCGTTTCTTTATAGCAGAGGATCAAGAGGACTTTGTGGGTTGAATTATAATGCAAGATAGAAGGTTTCTCCTTGTTTAACTTTCTTTTGGGGAAAAGTAGTTTTTCGAAAAAGGATCTTATATCTAATGAAAGATTACATATTCTTTCTAGAAACTATAAAAATGTTTAGTTAGTTTTAATATAAAAGAACTTACATATGTTATTTCAGGAAAATAATTCTGAACTTTTTTGTTATAAATAAATCTGAAATCATTTAATAATATATAAAGATATTGTACTTAGAACAATAAATCGAAACTAAAGAAATCTGTTAAAGACAGTTGTTTGTGTATATGTATGTCTGTCTATAGTTTTCAGAAAAGATGGTACCGCGTAGAGCTATACATTTTGTACTGAAGGAACCTGTATGTATAAAATTATACACCTTGAAGGCAGTTTTAGCTATATTTATATATAAATATATATTAACTAACTGAATATTTGAATCCCTGTCTCTTCTATTAATTTGGAGTTTACAATCCATGCCAATAGATGTCGCAACATATAAAATAACAAAAGGATTCAAAAAGAGGCTGCCATTTTTCTCTTTTTCATTTGCTGTTTTTTGTTAAGAACTAAAATGAAACTTACAAAATCATACAAAGTTTTGATATTTTTCAATATTATTCACTTTCATCTTTACCTATATTCGATACTCCTAGACGAAAACACATTGTTAGCATTCGAAATCTTAAAAAATGGTTTCGGTGGAGTTAAATTGTTCATCAATTTACAGACAAAAGAAATAATTCCGCTTCTGAGAATAAACAAGTATATACGAGTAAACGACTATAAACGAGTGGCGATATATGCACTTAAATGTGCCTATATGGAAAAAAGGCACAAAAAAATATAACTCGAGGTAGGGGATTTTTTTTCTTGGCAGGTGTTTTCAAATTTTAATATCTCGAGAACTATTTGACAGATTTTTGTGCTAAAAATGTCAAAATTTAATAAACAGAGTGAGTGCTAATGACACATTTTTTTACAAAAAGTTTTATTTAGAGAGGGAAGAATGAGATAGGTTACGTAACGCACTAACAATACTTAGCGAGCTTCGTCCGCCCAGTCTGCGCTGTAGAAGGCAGAGCGGACTACAGCTGTAGATTCGGTAAAAAATATTGTGTGAAAAAAAATCACATTAAATCCATGTTAAATTGATTCGAACCCACAGCGACCGCAGCCTGAGCGGCTGTACACTGCTTAGGGCAGGGAGCTCACAACCCAAGATTCTTCTGAATAGAGAGTAGAGTTTGATTCAATGTTCATTAGAAAAACCGACCAGAAGACATCGATCACTATGTTTACAAAAGTGAAATTCACCAAATAGTGTTGAATTGTTTAAAGGCTTTAAATTAATTCTATCAAAATTTATTTTGTTTGTATGAGTTGATTTTTAAAATTTGTATTATAACTTTATTACATAGTACTCCTCACAGCATTGCTCTCATACATATAAGAAATAATTTTAACTTTGTATCAGAGTAGGTAAATAGATGGATGTACAAATAGGTTGGAATATAATAAAAGGCATATAAGATACTTAAAAATATGCAATAAATAATGTCACGTTTATATATATTACGCCTTAAAAATTCTCTATGAACGGTTTTTGATAAATTACAAATTTTAAAGGGTGAAATGAATGGGAAATATTCTAAATTACGATGTATTTGGTATTGTAAAGCATAGAAACTTGAAAAATTACATGGCTGTTACTTTAAGAACAAAAATATACTCGCATAGAGCAGTTTGAAAAAAATTAACAAAAAGTTCTTAAATTTCAATTTGTGTTAGTAATGTTGGGTCTAAAAACTTTAAATTTGCTATGGTCCTTATTTAAAAGATGTAAATATTCGCCAAGAACGGGCTCTAAAAAATTCGATATTTGAAAGGGTGAAATAAGCGAAAAGCTTTCTAAAATCATTTTAAATTATGACTTATTTGAAATTGCTAGCGATAAAAACTGGAAATTTGGTATTCGAAATTTAAAAGCCTCACAGGAGTAAAAAGCATTTTAAAATTTCGATTTGTGTGATACTGCTGGTGCTAGAAACTAGAAATTATGCACGGTGTTAAGATGTAAATGCTCGCTAAGAATTGTTTCTAAAAAATCGGAATTTTAAAAGGTAAATCGTGGGGAAAACATTGGAAAATAGAGACTATTTTAGAACTACTTACACGATTTGGAAATACTTTGGGGATATGTATGTTGATATTCTCTGCTTAATATTGGGCTACTTTTACTTTAACACAAGTGCCCTCAAATGGGAGCATGAGCGACAAACATTAAATTTGTCATAGAGTTAACCAAGACATAGATTCACACGAACAACGCTTTTTTTTTAATTTAAATGTTTTTAATTTAAAAGAGAAGAAATATCAATTATTTGTCAGACCTGTGTTAGGTAAGGTAGTATTGCATATTGATCCTTTCGCTGAACAAATCTGAAGTCAAATATACCATATTAATGTTTTCCAATTTATTACATAATCCCTTCGCGACGAGACCTTTGCTTAACTTTTAATCTTTTACCACTGGTTTTTCCAAACAGAAAATTTTCTGTAATCGAATCGTGAAAATGCACTGATTAAATAATTTAAACTTTACATTAAAAAATAACTGGTGGGAATAGTGAATGATTCTGAGCACATTAAGTGGCACGTTTAGCTGTCGCTCTTATCCAACGGGGTAATGCTCTTCTAATTTTTATGGTGATCCATTTCAAGTTATACTAATATTGTAAAAAAGAAACGTTTGTCTGAAGGAAATAGACTCTGAGATTACTGAACTGATTTTAAAAAATATTTCACTGTACGAGAGAAGATAAAAAGAGTTTCCAAGTAGACTGTAATGTATTTGTTTTCTGGGAAGGAGTGGTTGCAAATGGGTCAAATTTTTCCTTAATTTTCGAGTATTATCTTCACCTATGATGTACAAGAACGAGGTTTTCTCGAAATTGGGCTTGAATGAATACATTTAAGATATCTATAGCAGTAGTATTTCTCCTAATATGAATATTCACACAATTACAGCTTGGCATATTTCATTAAAGACGCATAAACATATACGGGTTATACTAGTGATTTATATTTTATCTTTATTCTAATTACTGTAAAAACCGGTGTATACGCAACGAATCAAACGAAACGTAAAGGAATATATTTTTATTGAAATGCATCTATCAATTACTATTTACTACATTTACTATTTTCCTGAATAAAAGGTCTTTCAGAAGGAAGGAGCTACCTCCATTTTTATCACTTTTATGAAATACACTTTATTTTTAACAAAATCGTTTAACATACATATTTTTAATGTTATTTTGGGTATAGCATGCATGGTTCATGGACTAATGCATAAGTGGAAAAATTACTTTTCTCTAAACTTAAATTGTTTAAAATTAAAAAAAAAATTATGTTTAATTTCCGAGAACTGCAAAAATTGGTTCTAACGCATTCTTAATGCAAGATTTGCTATTAGAAAACTGATGATTATACTTATTCAGCGTTATCATCTCCTACAAATAATATTACTCTTATTTAAATGCATTTGGATATCAAAGTATGAAAGGATAACTATTTTAGACATTTCTCAGGCATTATATAGTGTCAAAAGAAAAAAAAAACAGAAAAGTATAAAATTTTGCCTCTAATGTATTTTTTAATGTCATGTGGCAAGGTACATGCCATTCGACGCTCGACGAATGCGAAAAATTGTCATTATAGACTGTTTGAAGATGGCAAAATACGATTTTTTAAATTTTCTCAGAAAAGGCAATAGCCCGTAGTGTATGAAAATGTAAGAGCAAAGTGTTGTATCTGACAAAGAAACATAGTATGTTCACAAGCAATGATAATTGTACAATGAACTGTCTAAAATGGAATCCAATACTTTGAAAATAGTGTTTTTCTAACTGAACCTACATACCAAGAAAAGGTGGGCTATGTGAAAAAAAATCTAGATAACTAGTACGAAAAATCACTGTACTATAAAATACTGAATTCCTATGATATCATGTTAGAAAAAAACAAAAGTGAGTTGATATATCTTTTTAAATATGGCCCTAACGTTATCCATTTATATTTCTAGTAGGCCAAGTTATTTAACGTTTTTCATGACACATTTTTGGTAAGAACTTTACTCTTCATGATATTGAAATCCCTTTCATTTACCTATGTGAGCTCCTCCAGACCAAAACGAAAGTTTAATGAATGAGGCGTTGTTGTAAACCATACGGCATTTTCTGAATTTATTTCTTGTTGTCATGATGATCTTGTTGAAATCCAATCCCAATCTAACAAAGACTACAAATTTATTACAATGTATTAAGATCATCTCACTAGATACATCGTTCTCAAAGGTTTTATGTCAAAGAGCACGGAAGAAAAAGCCTACAACACAGTGAAAATGCTTGAGTTGCTTGAAGTCCTGTATTTTGCACTGATAGACAATGGTAGTAATTTGCAAATACCACACTGTTTACCTTGAAAGAGTATTGGCCGATAGTGGAAATCGTCCATGGCAACTCACATAGCCAGGCTATTGTAGAAAGAAGAAATCGAGATATTGAAAATATGCTGTATACTTGGATATATAATTAAAAACTGACCACTGGAAAGAGGGACAAAGTTTCCTTCAACTTATAAGGAATAGGCCTTATCAGTATGAGATCAAAAGATTACCATATATAGATATATTAGTGAAGTGGAACTCGCAACTTCTTCATTACACCAAAGTGTTGTAAAATATATAAAGTCTGAGAAGTAGCTGAAGTTTTTTAAAAAATAGAGGAAAACGAAACCAATGATTTCTGCAAGAGAAAGTTGCTGTTGCACAAAATATGAATGATATTACAATCTATGACGAAAGAAGCCAATATAGTGATAAATACATAATTATCGAAGAAGCTCCCATTTCCAGTATGAGATCAAAATAACACCATAAATAGATCTATTAGGTTACGAAGATCAAGTGGAAAACGTCTTGACTACACTAAAGTTTTTTAAAAGATATAAAGTCTGAGAAGTAGGTGAAATTTTCAAAAGAATACAGGAAAACGAAACCTATCATCTCTGCAAGAAAACGTTACTATTCCACAAAACATGGATGAGATTGCAGTCTATAGCGGAAGAAGCCAATACAGTGATAAATGAATAATTACCGAAGAAGCTTCCATTTCTTCTACCTCTTATATGTATTTAAAGGAAGTCACTGCAATGTATGTATGTATGTAGAAAGTGCCATTTTTCATAGATTCTGCGGCAATTCCAAAAAAGATGAAGGACCTAATGTATGTTTTGTCAACTCTTTGATCCAACATTCGAAATAATTTCGAATGTAAAATTGATTCTAAATTCAATATATAAGTACATGAAACAAAAGGTAAAAAACATTTTCAAAAGAATTTCCCCACAGTTAAATTGTGCGCTTCTGTGCGAATTCCTACTCATGGAGTATACAAGGGACTAAGTGCTTCGCGCAGTCTGATGGCAGCTATTAGAAGCGTGACTACTTTTACTAACTTGCAACTTTTGAAACAAATTTAAAAGAGCTATATGCGTGATCACAAATCTCACTATTCTCAAAGAATTTACCGAAATTTTTCATACCGCAAAAATCCCCTTTGTTGAGCTGCAATTGCTCAGTCGGAAGGTCGTGGCCAACGGTTCGTTGAGTGTAAGCTCAAGAGCCGAAAGATGAGATGGTTTTGTATTTAAAGTAAAAAGCAATTAAGTGAAATTAAAAATGCCCTTCACCTTTTTCCTTGTTGCAAGTACACTGTAAAAAAACGACATTTTTACAGTACAAAGTACTGTTCATCTCGCGCACAAACTCGATCACAGTGAATGTGCTGTATCTTCCTTTGGTTTCCTGACTAAATTAGCATGCACGCCATGGACGCAATTAATTTGGACGCCAGCTGCTTGTGCTGTCCTGTTTTTGCGTCCAAATTGCCAACACATTGTGCTGTTAATTTTACTCAACTACTGTATTGTCAATGTTAATATAGTCAGGAAACCAAAGAAAGATACAGCACATTCACTGTGATCGTGTTTGCTCTGGCAAATCTACAGTGGATTTTTTACAGTGTATTTTTTTCAGTAATAAAGTTCTTTATTTTATATATATTTATTTGTTTTCATGTATGTATTAAAGAAGGCTTTCTCATGGTTTTCTTTTCAAGATTTACTTTTTAGTGAATAAAACAAGAGCAATTTAAAATAAAACGTATTTTTTCTTGTTACCACAAATAGTTTTTTATTTGATTTTATCATGTTTTCTTTTATAATAATGTCTACTTCTTATTTTTTGAATAGCTTCATATACGTCTTTTCAATAATTGTCTTTTCGTAAATCTCTTATATTAGTTTATGTCGATAACATTTCTTTACATAAAATAATTACTAATTTACAAAAAAGGGTGCTTAAAATTTATTAAAACCATGCCGTTATCTATAAACTGGTCTTAAAACTTAAAAGCATGGATGTTAAAAACTTGTGTAAAAAGGTGTAATATTAACTGCGAGATCTTTCAATCAAAAACATGATCGTTTTCAAGGGGATATGTTTACTAAAATGCCGCTTTTACTATGCTATTTTTACATCAGTTTGGAAGAAGAGTCAGTCTGTTAATCGTACCTTTTTTAGTACAATTAGTAATTATTTTATATATATTAACGCAAGGTAAATGTGAAATTCCTCTTTAAACTCTTTTTTGAGTTTATTTATTAGATAACATTTCTTATTTTACAGAATGTACGTCTTTTAAATAAAAGCGTTTTTAATTCTTCGGCTAAACATTTTTCATCCTATAAAATTCCTAGTCAAAGAATAATAATATTAGAATAGTTAAGATATTTCATACTTTGTTTTTAAACGTCATGCATTGTACAAATTGCCTAGAGCATAGATATTCTAAACAATGTTTACTTTTCATATATTTCCGTTAACACATATAAAAAAACTTCTCTTTATATGAATTCATATAATGAATTCGATTTAAAAAATTGCTTGAATTTCTCGATAATTTTATACTTACTTTTAAAAAATCTAATAAATAAAATAACAAAATATTTTATTAAACAAAACAAGCTATCAATATTTGTTCCACCTAATTATGTATATTTTAAATACTTTTCTATTGTTTCTTCCTTTAAAGAAAAAACAAACAAAATTAAAACGTGAACATTAGTTTTCAGTATTTGTTTATCGTAAATATTCAGATATCATCAAAGTGAATATATTTAATTAATAGAATTTTTTTTACATTAATGTATATTAATTCTTAAATTATCTCAAAATGTAAAAAAAATAATAATAATTCCTATAAAAAGAATATTTACTTAAACTAACAATTAAGATTTAAACACTTTAATCATGCTGCTCAAATAAATTTATTTTCTTATGTTAATAATTATTTTCCCTGCAATTTTTTTTAATTATCCCGCCGTAGAAACATAAAGGCATAAATAATCTTTAAAAATTAATTCATATTTACTTAAAAAATAGATATTATAACTAAAAAATATCTTTATTTCCTTAAGTATAAATTAAGCTTCTTACACATCACATGAAATACAGAAAATCATAAAAAGTACACTTATGCATATTTAAAAACACACAATTGGTAAAATCATATAAAATTGAACACCAATCTAATTCTTTTATAGTTTTGTAGACGTGCATACTGTAACTCGTACGCAAACATAAAATTAGAAAATACACTTGCCGTAATTCGGTATCCTCTCATGTTCGAAACAGGATAAATTGGATTGTAAATCCAAGCTAGCTGGCACTGAAAGAAAAGAATGGAAAACATAATTACATCTACACAACGTTTTATTGTGCTATATATTACTGGTATAAAAGTACACTTTATGATTTTTTACTTAAAAAAATTCTACATAAATATGCACAGTTTCAAATTACGTCTTATACACTATATGTACATTCATGATTGGACACTTCCAATTTTAGACATTTTGTCGAATATTTAAGGATATATTTGTCGGATTTTTCTGGAACTTCAATATTATGAAGAATATGTTCGAATTCATATTTATCATCGGCGGTTTGATCAGAAGGACAATTATGGGGCCAACAAAAAATCAAAGAAAAACAATAATGTTTGGGATCACCATGTAAAATAAAATGCACGAAATGATATATCGCTATAGCTTACAAATATACGGATATTGTACAATATATGTATTCATTTGTCGACATTTATGGAGATATATCGATTTTTTTTTAAGTTCAAAAATGTTTTGCATGATTTTTTTTATATCATGCAGGTTTTTTACCAAATTTAACGGACGTTCGAGAAATTTTGACAAAATGGAGTAAAAATAATATGGTGTAATTGGAATGTAAATATACTAAATATTTGATGAAATATGAGCAGTTGAATGAAATACTTTTTATCTGCGCATGAGCGTACGATATTTTTTTTCTATGATTTGATAGTCTGCGATATGCAGCAACTCTTTTTTAAAAAAGCCAGTGAAATAATCGCTCAATTATTTGAACATTGTTTGTTGTTTCAATTTTGTTGACTCTGGTCTTCGAGTCAACAAAATTGCAGCAACAAACAAGGTTCAAGTAAATGAGCGATTAATTCGTGTATGGCATCATAGTGATGAAACAGAACGGCTGGTTCAGAAAAAGGGATGCTAAGACGTATAAAGGCAGTTATATATTTTTAAAGGTGACCATACGAAGCATTAAAAGCCATGAATGGACTTTTATAACTATGTCCATTGTAAGTAATGCATATACATTTACCTAATATTAAATCCTTCTATGTATAAAAAAAAGTTTTGATTTGGAAATGGACCAATGAAAATCTGTGTAGATACTCCCGGCAGATCGGCATCCAATTTGAATGCTTAAGCATGGCCTTTCTTCGTTTATATTAAAAAAACTGTTGCATACAAAAATATGAAAATCAGTAGTATTATAGAGAAATGTTTGATAAACACGCTGATGTAGACAATTTTCAAATCGAAGAATTATTTTAAGAGACATTTAATGCCAAAGTTGGTCAAAATCGTTCCATTAAAAAAGTTTTATAGGAGCAAAAAGTGTACATAGGAATTTAATCATTTTTAGATTAATTTATGCGTCAGAATTTTCCGGTGTGTAGACTGCATTTAGTTTTTAATTTGACTCATTTTTTGAGGTTTTATTTCTATTTTAAATTCATTTTTGCAGCATTTCGAGAAATATTTTTTGCATATTTTAGAAAATTGTATTAATTTAAACTGTTGCCAACTGTATAAATAGCGCAAACAATAATGTTTGCTTCAAATTAAAAATTTATTTTACACGTGACTATTATAAACATAAAATATAAAAAGCAGGAACTCATTGAAAATTACGTCATAAAAACTATATTTACACGTGAATTTTAAAAGAGAATGAATATTGTAAAATAATAAATTCATTAATATGCATTAGAAGTCTTAAATAGGAGAATCTACGTCACATTACACTTATTATGTAAAATGAACAAAATATAATATTGCAAAACAGTTTAAATTTAAAAATTGTGCGAGACATTTATTTGATATTTTAAGATGATTATAATATTTCATTTCTAACAAAAGTATTTTTAAGTGAATATTAAAAAGAGAATTGCAAACTTTGTTGAAAATTACGTCAGATTATAATTGTCAGATTCAAATTATAATTCAATCTTCCAAAATCTTTTTAAAGCCAATCAAATTAGCGTGCTGTTAGGGTCTGCTGTGTTTGAACGGGGGTTGACGAGAGTAGCTCGTAGGGGGAAGAGCCCCCTAGTGTAGTACAATAAATTAACTTCTAGGCTGATTTAAGTGTTAATTTTCCTGATACCATAATAATTTGGAGAGTACTGTAAGTATAATATTTTTCTGAATAATATTTTATTTATTCATGAATGACTATGGTTTAAGGTTGGTTTGTCGAACAAAGGTGCATCTAAAATATTGAAAACCTTTTTTTTTTTTTTTTTTTTTTTTTTACATATTTTTATTGCATTAGGCAATTAATAATGAATTTTACCATTCTATGTAAATGTGAAACCTTTTATCTGTTTAGTGAGAGAGCTCTTTCTTAAATTTCAATGTATAATAATTATATATGAGGGCCCCAGTAAGCAAGGTGTACAAGTGACAAAATTTAGATTTGGAGTAAATTGAAATTAAGGTTCAACATTAATAGTAACTGACTGAATTAAAATATGAAACTCTTGCTTATTTCATAACGGTCTTTGCATTCTTAGATTCAGTAACTCCGAAAGAAAAGTGGATTATAATATATATATATTTTTTAATTTAAGTAGATATTAAAGAGGTTAAGTAGTTTAACCCTTTATCTACTGACGGTACTTATAAGTACCATTAACATAACTTGTTATATAACAATTAAATTAAAAAAAATAAAAAACCCGACTGCGTAAAAAGCGAACTAATTAATTATTTATCATCAATGTGAAACGATTTTTTTTTCAATTCCTACTATTAGCTCACACTCTCGCTATATATATCTTGTTCAAATTTTCAATCGTTAATAAAATACTTATTATTCATCGAATCAAGCCCAAATAATTTTTTTTAAACTTGTAGTGGATGACACTTGATGTTAATCCAGTTTTTTTTTCAAATATTAATTCAATAATTAAATTAAATTAATTAATTTTCAATAATCGAGAGAGCCCTCTTCTTGATCAAGGCATTTTAAGCGCCACTCAAGAGGAAAGAAGAATGGGAGAAAAAAAATTCTCTTATTGACCTAAGTAGGAATTGACTTAATTTTTTTTTTAATAATATTACTTACCTATTTTTTTCATTTACTTGTTTTGATGACTTTTAAGTTGTGTTTAATTGTTAGTTCATATCTATAAACACTGTTTTGATGAGGTCTATAGATGTCTATGATGGTTGGAATTGCAGTAAAGCTAGAGATCCTACATACACAACTTCCAGGTTGTATAATATTTTAACGGAGATTCTGACTGTAAAATAGTCAATGAAACATCGTCTTCATTTTGAAAGACCTGTCCAATGATATGACACTCAATAGGGGGTGTAATTTTTTTTTCGTCTCTACCACCATTTTGTATTTTACGGCCGCCATTTTGAATTTATGAAAACAAAACGTTGCCTACAACCATCGGGCCGTTAAGACAAATTGATAGAGACCTCATTCATTAAAATCCATCCAGCCGTTGGGATGTTTCGAGGGTATAAAGAAATCCACATACACAGATACGCGTGAAACACATACCCTTCTTTTCAGTCGAGTAAAAATTCATTTAATGCATCGATTAGTTGTAATACAGTTTGGAATGAGTTATAGGTACATTACTTTATCTTGTTGCAAAAGCATTATTGGTTACACAAAAAAAATATTTTTAAAACGGTGATTTATTTTGCCTTTGCATCTTTTCAGCTTTCTTGGCGTTGGTAGGGAAAGGATGGAATTTTTCAATTCGGAAATATTTCTATATTTCTATTGAAAGAACATTACATTTGCACATTTCCTAATTTTACAAAATACCAAGAAAAATATTTAAAATAAAAGATTTGAGCGGGGTTACAAATAGTGCTCAAAATCCCGATAAATTCAAATTTAATTAATCCTTCTAAGTCCTTTAGTCCTGATAAAAGCCTTCTAAAATTTATTAAATGATTATGTAAATATTCTAATTTAGTTTAAACAATTCACGTTAAAGGCTTTAGAAGATAAAATTTTCAGGAGTTCATAATTCGATACATAAAGGGTTAGAGACCTTATATAGTTGACCTCTAGAACGCAGCACATAATAAGTAAATTATTTATATTTCTTTATCTCCCAACAAATAGCCTTATTTCCAGATAGCCTACGCGCTTAGTTCGTTTTTTTTAATTTTGTCACTTATGCCCACTGGCTTCTGGTGTCCTCATATTATTATTTTTTAATTTGATGAATGTCTATGTCAGAAATCATAATTCGACTATTTTTTTTATTCTAAAGCTTTACATAACTTCTGTAAACGTGTAAAACTAAAGCATAATTTTTATTTCTCTATTCAATAAATTATCTTAAAACTTTATTAAATTAGAAGATTTGGTACCTATTTTTTATGGATACCTTATTCAGAGATTTTACTTCAAAAATGCAATTGTTATTTTTTTTTCAAAACATTTTAACTATAGTTACTTTATTATTAGGTAGCTTTCATTACAAAAAGCTACCTATTGAGCCGTTCGGAGGAAAGCGATTTCAAAAAAATTTGGTATATTTT
Organism: Maratus speciosus; assembly: GCA_963932465.1. Lineage (NCBI taxonomy): Eukaryota > Metazoa > Arthropoda > Arachnida > Araneae > Salticidae > Maratus > Maratus speciosus. The sequence goes on from OZ010789.1 coordinate 337,131,773, forward strand.
CATCGATCATGACCCCCAGACCCCGAAACCACCCTCCGTTCAAAATTTATATATATTCATAACCATATATATATATATCCATATATATATATATAAGGGGAGTAGGTGGCCAAATTCCTCCACGCTGGTCAAGCGGGTTGGAGGAAGCCCATCTGCGTTCGTTCCCCATGCACTAGGCAAGGGTACTAACAGGCTGTACCGATGGAAGGTGCGGATTGGACATTAAGTCTCCGCTCCCATTCGATTCCTTTAAGTCCTCCTCGAAGGCAATTAAAGGGTCTTCTTTATTGATTATGAAAAAGCATTTGATTCGGTCTACACATCAGCAGTAGTAGAATCTCTGGAGGACATTGGTATAGACAAACCTTACATCAATATTATGAAGAAGATTTACAAGAAAGCAACGGCAAACATCCGCTTGGACAAAAGAAAAGCAAAGATCAAGCTTGGAAGAAGGGTAAGACAAGGAGACACCATTTCGCCTAAGCTTTTTACTGCTGTCTTAGAAAATATTTTCAAGAAGCTGGATTGGGAAAACAAAGGGAATAGAATAAATGGGGAATATTTAAGTCATCTCCGATTCGCTGACGACATTTTAACTTTCAGTAACAGTCCTGAAGAATTGGAAAATATGCTAAAAGATTTGGCAGAAGCTAGCATTAATGTGGGATTGAAAATAAACTTGGAAAAGACTAAGGTGATGTTCAATTCATTTGCATCAAAAAATAAAATCGTCTACAACAACACTGAAATTAAAGAAGTGCAAAGTTATGTGTACCTTGGGCAAGAAATATCATCTGATAATAGTATCATGAATGAAATCAATAGAAGAATAAGAAATGGATGGAGTGCTTTTGGGAAGAACAATATTATTCTGAAGAGTAGCATGCCCCTGTGTTTGAAAAGAAAGGTATTTAACCAATGTGTTTTGCCTGTCCTAACTTATGGAGCAGAAACATGGACGCTAACAAAACGGATGTTACAAAGATTACAAACAACACAGAGAAGTATGGAAAGATTTATGCTAGGTATAACTAGAAGAGACAGAAAAAGAATAACCTGGATAAGAAGTCAGACGAAAGTTTTTGACATCATTGAAAGAATTAAACGGCTAAAATGTAAATGGGCTGGGCAAATCGCAAGAAGACAAGACAATAGATGGAGAGCAAACACCCTACAGTGGTATCCCAGAGATGTAAAACGGCCAAGAAGACGACCTCAAGTAAGATGGAGTGATGAAATCAGAAAAGTAGCCGGTGTAAATTGGATGACTAAAGCACTAGACAGGAAACATTGGAAAAATCTGGGGGAGACCTACATCCAGCAGTGGATTGAAAACGGTTGATGATGATGATGATGATGATGATGATTATATATATATATATATATATATATATATATATATCTGACCTTTGTCACACTGTAACTCTCGTATTTATGAACCGATTTGGATCTAATTCGGTGTGTACGTAGTACATACCAATGTCTCGGCCGAGTTCGTTGGCCAGCTTCATCCGCCATTTTGTTTCAAAATGGCGGCCATTTAAAATTTTTAAAAAAATTTGAAATTTGAAATGTGGTACCAAAAAATTGAAAATGGAAAAATATTTTTTTCTTATGTATTTGACCTTGATAAAAAGATTCGGGAGCAGTTTTTGTTTCGTCTCTATCTTAAAAAATGGCTGAGTTATAGCATTTTGAATTTCTAGCGTGGCTGACATTTTGAAACGTCCTGATTTTTGTCAAGTGATAACGGGCGTATTTATGAACCGATTTGGATGTACCTTGGCGTGTACATAGTACATACAAATATATCGACGAGTCGTTATCCAGCTTCATCCGCAATCTTGTTTCAAAATGGCGGCTATTTAAAAAATTAAAAAAAATTAAAATTTAAAATGAGATACCAAAAAATTGGAAAATGAAAAAGGTTTTTTTCGTATGTGTTTGACCTTAATACAAAGATTCCGAAACAGTTTTTGTTTCGTCTATATCTAAAAAAAAATGGCTGAGTTACAGCAATTTGAATTTCTATTGTGGCTGATATTTTAAAACGACCTGATTTTTGTCACGCGATAACAGGCGTATTTATGAACCGATTTGGATGTAACTTGGTCTGTACATAGTACATACCAATGTCTCGACCGAGTTCGCTGGCCAGCTTCATTCGCCATCTTGTTTCAAAAGGGTTGCCATTTAAACAAATAAATTTAAAATTTAAAATGGGGTATTAAAAAATCGGAAACTGAAAGGTTTTTTTTTTATGTGTTTGGCCTTGATACAAAGATTCCGGAGCAGTTTTTGTTTCTGAAAATTTGTTCTTTTGTTTATATCTTAAAAAATGGTTGAATTATAGCACTTTGAATTTCTAGCATGGCTAATATTTTAAAACGATCTTGTATTTGTTACGCGATAACACACGTATTCGCCTATTTCGATGTAAGAAGGCATGTGGATAGTATACATCAATATCTCGACCAAGTTCGCTGGCCAGCTTCATCAGCCATCTTGTTTCAAAATGGCGGCCATTAAATAAAAAAAAAATTATTTTTAAAGTGAGGTGCAAAAAAATTAGAAATTGAAAAAGGTTTCTTTCTTAAGTATTTGACCTTGATATAAGGATTCAGGAGCATTATTTGTTTGTCTTTATCTTAAAAAATGGTTCAGATATAGCAATTTCAATATCTAATGTGGGTGACATTTTGAAAAATCTGATTTTTTGCCTGCTACATCACTCGTATATATCAATCGATTTCAATGTGAGTGAGCATGTGCACAGCAATTACTAAGGTCTCGACTAATTTCACTGGTTAGTCTCATCCACAATGTTATCTTAAAATGGCAGGCACTTTAAAAAATCGCCGAATTTGGCAGCTAAATATAAGTTACTTTAAATAAAAGCAACTTGGATAAAGCTGACTAATTTCGCGAAATTCTCATTCATAATGATTTAGTATTGATAAAAATTAGTATTGAATCTCCTATATTCTGTTCCCACTAAATTGAGCTTCGTGTGTTTGAATAATATAAGTTGGCTTTTTTAAAATAAGGAATATGAAAGCTACCTCTTCCTCCCGGCACTGGACGGAAGGACTTTTTTTCATTCATTTTAGACATTTTTAAGTAAATTCTTTCTATTTAATATTGGAAAATCTTATTCTTTTTTCTTTTTATCCTTGCAGATCATTTAAGCGAAACGCGTTTTATGTCTTTCGTCGAAACAAATTAGCTGTCATTTCTTAAATTAAAATCAGTACAGAAATCTTTATTTTCAAGAATGTCATGATAATTTCAAACTCAGATTTATTAAAAGATTTAAACATGATTTTGAAAATCTGAACCTGAATAGCTACACCTGATTTGGAATATATAAAACACAGCCTGTTTCATTCCATTGTTAACATATTTTTAACTAAACATGTATTTTTAAATTTATTATTTCTATAATTTTTTATACTTTCCGAATTCAGTTTATCACCTTGCATAAATCATCAATACATGAAAGATGAATGGCTTCTGTTTCATCACGAGTCACTCATGGCATTAACAATGATAAATACTTATCGATTTTGTCATCAACAATACTCAAATAATTTCAAATTTAAAGGGGAAGAAACGAAAGTTTTCCACAAAAGATGATGTCTATGCTATAGATATGCTGTATATGTCTGATAACCGAAGAAAATATCAAAGAAGATAACTCATTTTAAATTTGTAAGAAATTAGAATTCCGTAAAAAAAAATCACGAGAGCGTGTCAAATAACTCAGACTTAGGTAGGGTTTATATGCAAACAAAATAAAAATGAATAAAAGAAAAGGTTAGAAAGTTCTAAAATATTGAAGCAAGTAGTAATCAAATAAAAATAGTAAAAAATAATAACTTTAAATATTTATATAAACTACTTTTACATTTAATTTACTTTTACATCACATTATTTCTCATGCTCAAAGTAACTTCTTTTGAAAATAAATATTTTTCTGAAAGAAAATTCTCTTAAAAAATTATAATTATATTATGTAAAAAATGACAAAATTTCAAAAATTTCATCTAAAATTCTAATTGAAAGAAATCAATGGTACTGTTCTAAAAAATTTTTAAAAAAGTCTTTAAAAAAATACAGATTTTTATTGGGAATCTTGTTATAGACGATATACAGATGTTGAAAAAAAAAAAATAAGAATTATGTCTATATTCAGAACACTCAACTAAAATAAAAAAAAGTATTGTGAAAACTTTCTTTAATTTTATAATTCCACCTGATTTATTTTTAGCAACACAGTGAAAACTGCTTAGAATGAAGCTGAACAGAGCATAAAAATTGCTTGTTACACTAAACATTTTTTTTGTCAAAATTAGTAAATTTGTTGCGCAATTTAGATAACCCTTTGTAAATCGAACGATAGTCATACGTACTATACTTAGAGCAATGTATAATAACAAAAAATATTTAATTTGCATAAAGATTGATTTCTTTCTTTAGAAATTCGTTAATTATATATTCTAAATGATATTTATCTAAAACTAATTACTTTAATTCATCGTAACTACCACAAGTGAGGCAGGTTCCTTTCTAGACAAAAATTAATAATTTTTCGTTTAATATGAATCAGTTGTTTATGCACAACAATTAATGTAGGGAATAGTTAAATGATTTAAATATTACACAGTTATACAATATCTACTACTTTTAGTGCGGCGAAAGTAAATTTGTAATTAAAAAGCTGGATGAATTTAATTCATTAGTCGAATATATTCCAGAAACACGATTAATATAATTTCTATTAAGTGTGTAAGAAGTACAAAGTAAACAAAGTAATAAAACCAGCAAAGTGAAAATGATAATAGTCGCAGTTGCACTCCTTTTGAAATCTATAATCTAACTCCCTGCATTCTTATTACCTAAATTATTATTCTTGATGTGCTAAACTGAACGCAAACTGGTGACGCATTTTCGTTTTCCAGAAAAATTCTCCGTATTTCGTTTAATTTTCATCCTAAAACTTTCGTTTCTGAAATGTCCAAAAGCATATCTGGCGATAAAAATTGTCCGATTTTGAATGCTTTTGGATTCAATAAACAATTAGATATTTTCATAATTGAAAGAAATCAGAGACTTCTCATTTCTCTACATAATGGTTGCATACTCTTAACAAATGTTGACCTGCTTTTAACTGAGGAAGCTTTTGCTTAAGGGGACTCTTCACTTGCTTCAAAACCTAAACTAGCTAATACTAATCCTATGGTTCTTTTCGAATTTCTTGTTTAAATTCAAATATTTTAAACATTTTTTCGCATACGATAGTTGAGATTGTTCTCTAATATGGCTATTTTTTACTTTTTCGATTTCGATTGTAGATTTTTTTTTATAAAGGTACTTTCACTTTCGGAACCAATTTCGAAAGTAAAAGTGTTCTCATTAAAAAAACAGTAAAGAAAATCGAAAATGCAAAAAATAGCCATATTACAGATTGATTTCAGTTATCCTATGCAATAATAAAAAAAAATCGTTTAAAAATATTCATATTTAACCAAGAAATGCGAAAAGAGCCTGCCCTAGTATAAGTAGGCTGGTACTATTAACAAGAGGGCGTTTTCAAGTGATTGAAGAAACCCCTTAAGAAAGAGAGCTGCGAAATTAACCGAAGCCTTGTTTTAGAAATGCTTTTAAATGCAGCAGTTTGTACGACATTGATGTCCAGAACTATATCATTTTGCGTAATTCTTATTTTTTTTAAATAAATGTCGATTTTCATTACAGAAATTGAAACGTTCAGCGAAAGAAATCATTGAATTAATCACTTGAAGGATTGAAAATTATATCGAGAGTGATATGTGTACATTTCTCCTTTCTTTCTTTCTTACAGAAAAAAACTTATTTAAAATCCATTAGTTTCATTATATTTATTATTTTTTCCTCTTTAATAAAAATATTATTTACTTTTCCTTAATACACAAGAATTTCAATTTTTATATTAACAGAGAACATGTTAGTTCTTCCCGACACAAATTAAGTAAAAATATTGTAATCCTAGAATACAATTTTCATTGTTATTATCATGTACTTAAGTTCAATACCTGAATGGTCAATATGATGTATTCTTATGTTTAGTCAATATATTTTGATCGATTGTGCATTCTTTTATAACTGTAAAATGTCTCAAACTAAATTTTCTTTTGACATCGTATCAATCCCATATTTTTTCTGTTTAGAAAAAAATTATATATCTAGATAGCGCTTTAAGAAATAATGCTTTTAGATTTAATACTCCTTGTACAATTTAAGAGGACAAGGGACCTTAAAATCCTTAAAAATGTTTTTTTTTTATTTTTTTGTAAATTTCACCTAATTATTATACAAGGGTACATTATATGCATTATGGCATGCATTCATCAAAAAAAAAAAAAAAAAAAAAAAAAAAAAAAAAAAATTGAGAAAAAAATGGAATTTTACACATTGTCTTAGAATCTTCGAAATGCCCCCTGTGCATTTCATATCAATGAAAATTCCCAATATGTTTTATAAAAGTTTGATTTATATATATATAAATAAAATAGAGCATCGAATTTTCTATATTTGAATTTGAAGGTTAAAAAAAATAAAATAAAAATTTTGAATTTTTTTCGAAAAAATTTCAAAAATTTTCAATTTTTCTTTTCTTAACCTTTAAATTCAGATATATAAAATTCGATGCTCTGGTTTATTTATATATATAAATCAAACTTTTATTAAAAATATTGGGGATTTTCATTGATATGGAACGTGCAGGGGGCATTGCGAAGATTCCATTTTTTTCATAAATATAATTTTTTTTTAATTTTTTTGTGATAAATGCATGCCATAATGCATATAATGTACCCTTAAATAATATTTAAGATAAAATTTACAAAAAAAAAATTGAAAATTTTTAAAAAAATTTTGAAAAAATTTCAAAATTTTTAATTTAATTTTTTTTGTTACCTTTAAATTCAAATATATAAAATTCGATGCTCTATTTTATTTATATATATAAATCAAACTTTTATAAAAAATATTGGGGATTTTCATTGATATGAAACGTGCAGGGGACATTTCGAAGATTTCTAAGACGACGCATAAAATTCCATTTTTTTTTCTCAAAAATATTTTTTTTTTTTTACATTTTTTTTGTGATAAATGCATGCCATAATGCATATAATGAACCCGTAAATAATATTTAAGATGAAATTTACCAAAAATTTTTTTTTAATTGAAAAATTTGGAAATTTTGGAATTTTTTCGAAAAAATTTCAAAATTTTTCAAATTTTTTTTAACCTTTACATCCAAATATATATAATTCGATCCTCTATTTTATTTATATATATAAACTAAACTTTTATAAAAATTATTGGGGATTTTCATTGATATGGAATGTGCAGGGGGCATTTCGAAGATTTCTAAGACAAAAGATTTCTAAGAAAAATTCCATTTTTTTCTCAAAAATAATTTTTTTATTTATTTTTTGTGATAAATGCATGCCATAATGCATATAATGTAACCTTGAATAATATTTAAGGTGAAATTTACAAAAATTAAAAAAAAATATTTTTAGGTCCCTTGTCCTCTTAAATTCAAATCATTTCAATTTAGTAAATGACATTCGAAAATTTTTGTAGTTGTTTTCTATTTCATTGATGATATTATTATATCCATAAGATGCAAATGAATAACTTATTATATTTATTGAATGCCATAAACATTATTTGTTATGAAAATGCCATTTCTATCATTTTCTTTTTATATTAGTGATATTCTGTTACTTGTTAAATTAACTGACAAAGACATACGAACTATGTTTCTGAAATAGAATTTCTTGAATATCCGAAAGCAAAGAATATAAATGTTTACAGGGATTTTGTTCATGAGATTTTAGATTAAAAGATTAGTAGAAAAAGAAACGAGTTATTTTGCTCTTGAAATACGCGCCACAAATATTTTTATTGATCATATTAAATGTTTAAACTGCAAATGAACGCTTTTTAATAGTAAATAGTACGATGTTGAATTATTCATAATTAATGAACGATGTTCGGAAATTCCTCCAAACTTATTTTCGGATTTATTAATGTTACTATTTTAACCATAAGATGCATATAAAAGAGTTATTATGTTTATTCAATATACAAAAATGTTCTTTTAGGGAGTTAAGACTTATTCTCTGAAACGTTTGATTAGCATCGGAAAGATTTTTTGTTTGATGTGGAAATAGAATTTCGTCAATATGTCAGCGAAACGAACTATTTTTCGTAGAGCGCTTCGCTATCAATTTTCTAGACGCAAAGACTTAGTATTTGATGATGATTAGAATGTAAAATAAAGTTTTTAGTTAAATGAAGAACTATGTTATAAATATATTATATATATATATTAAGTTTATTTCATCTTGTAACACACCCCTCCATCTATTAGACACAGACGCATATACAGGGTGTCCGGTCTCAACGGTGTCCAATGGCTAATTCCTAAACCGTTAGTCATAGACATATAGTTCCAGTTACAAAAATGTTTTAAATCAGGCAAAGAAATATTTTAAAAGCGATTTGGGTCAATAAAAACATTTCTTAAAAAATTAAGAAATTTAAATTTTTATACGGTCCCCCGGTCCTATAAGTTATATTTAGTAATTTTTTCCTATTACACTGACAAGTAAGACAAAAAAAGTCCCATTCACAAATTGATCGAGTTATGAATCTTTAAATATGCATGACTTATGCCACTTTTCTGCTCTGAAAACAAATGAATTCGGCTTGGCTTTGAGGGATCATATACCAAGTGCTTAAAGTATCCGAAGAACTTATTGCATATGTATCTGCGCTTTGAAAAATTCGTACAAGTATTACGATTAAGCTTCAAATTGGCTAAAATAACATATGTTTTATTTTGTTAGGATTTAAGACTATTTCTTTTATGATTTCTTTTAACAAAAATTATGTTATTTTTATAAGTTTTTATGTTACTTCAACAATCGTATGTATGTTTTTCCAGTTCAAAATTTGTACTCGAACTTTAACCTAATTTAAATATCCGATCGAGGTTACATTTTACATGCTGGCGCAAATCCGATAACAATCTAATATTATTATGATTTTCGGTGGTTACCATTTATACTTATTTTACAGGATAACACAAAAAATTTCAGATAGATTATCGCCAAAAAGTTTAAGGAAAAGATTCAGATTAGATAATACAAGACTGCGATTGTTGGGTTTTTTAACTTTTATGTATTTTTTAGCACTGAATCCGAAAATTACTTTAATTCTTAACCATCATGTCAAGATATTTCTTAAATCATAAATTGTCAAATTTAAAGAATAACAAAAATTGGGTACTATAAAGTCGAGGAGATGGTTGTGTTTTTTAACTTTTGATAATTGATTTTTACGCATGTTTAGCACTGAATCTGAAAATGACCTTCATTTTTAACCATCACATTAGAATTTTTTTGCAAATCGCAAATGTGTAAGTTAAAATATAGCGAAAATCTCATACTATAAAACATATGAAAAACATTTATTTTATTTTATTTTATTTTATTTTATTCAATAATTTATTCGATATTTTTGCTTATCCTGGGATTCTTATAGCTAAACAGCTGAGTGGTCCGATGAGATTTGGGGGGGGGGAGATTCAATATTAACTTTGAAGTTTTTTAACTTTGAAATTTGCAATTTGCGAAAAATCCTGATGTGATAGTTAAAAATCAAAGTCAATTTCGGATTCAGCGGTACAAAATATATCAGAATCAATTATCAAAAGCTAAAAATCATGACATAACCCAACTTTTTCAGGCTAGTGCAGTCTATTAATAATTTAAAATACGTATCAATTTGTAAAGAATTGAGGCTGTTAATTTAGCATCATTTTATTTAACAAAAATTCTGTTTTTTCTTTCTTCTTAAATGTTTATTACAAATTGTATATTTTGCATTATTATGTCAGAATGATTAAAGATTTCAAATTTATATTGCAATGTTAATTTTACTCTCAACCATTTTTTAATATATCTGACGAAATTATATTTCGACTAAATTTGTGAATGACCCCCAATTTGCAGCAAAAAATATGCTCCAACTTTAAACAGCTATTACTCGGTCAATTTTAATCGTACAATAACGAAACTTTTGTTGTATTACTTGTCAGTCTAAAAGGAAAATTGTACTAAATATAACTTATAGGACCGGGGGACCGTATAAAAATTTAAATTTCGTAATTTTGTTAAGAAATGTTTTTATTGACCCAAATCGCTTTTAAAATATTTCTTTACCTGATTTAAAACATTTTTGTAATTGGAACTATATGTCTATGGCTGATGGTTTAGGAATTAGCCATTGGACACCGTTGAGACCGGACACCTTGTATATATATATATATATATATATATATATACATAATCTAGAAGATAAAGTAAGAAGAATTAATAACGATAATTTAAAACAAAAATTGATAAAAATGTGAGGTATAAACCCAATAAAAGCACCAATATATATATATATTGAGTAATTCAACTCAAGCCAAAAAAACCCAATGAATGCTGATATTAAGAACACGGACACGTGTTTGTCATGTTTGTACGGGCTCAAATATATCAAAGGAAAAATCGTTCCGAAGGAAAATTTCAATTCGCGTAGTACCCTTAACTAATTTTTAACACACTTATATTGTTTGATCAAGAAATGGCCCTTTATTTTAGATCAGATGTTCCTTCATTATAAGTTATTGTTTACTAAGAGAAGTGAAATATTACTTTAAAGAGAGTTAGTTGCAAAGATGTGGATTTATATATATTTTTATCGTGTCCAACTAAGTATTTTTATATTAATATTTAGTAGCAAATTTTAATATACATATTGTATGTGCATATGTGTCTGTCTACAATGACTAGGAAAATCTATGTGCGCAATGGTCTGAAAATTTGAGGGTAGTCCAAGAAAGGTGTTGATGAACCTGATGCTCAGATTTTCATATTTTTGATAATAAGCGGAGATATTGATTAAAAATGCTAAAAAATGGGATATGTTTTTGGAAATCGGTGAGAGGACGCGAGCGCGCATGCTTAACGCTTATTGACAAACCGTTCGGAATGCGAAAAAAAAGGAAAATGTACTTTTTAATTTCGTACTTATACGTCTTAAAATCCGAAATCACTTCGAAAAAATATTGATGCTAACTGTTTTTAAAATATATTTTTTAAAATCGTTTTCTAGATTGAGCTTTTCTCCTTTTCGGCGACGCTCTCCTAGGGGTTGATTTTATAGGTGTGTCATTTATCACACAAAAATTTATTAGAAATCTTCATTGTGATACTTAGTATGATATCTAAATAGGGTAGACCGGGGCACGTTTACGCGGGTTTTTTTTCAATGAATTTTCTAATTATATATGTATGCTTTAAATTAGGAAATTTATTATGATTTAAGTTAGGAAATTTTAGACATTGTGGTTTTATAAAGTAGTTAATAAAGTAAAAATTTGTGTATGCAGTTGTTGCCCTATTTGTGTTTTTAACCGTAATTTTTTTATGCTCAAGTGTTTTGCGTAAATTTGCCCAGTTGTCGGGCAAGTTTACGCATCAAGTAGGGCATGTTTACGCATATTATAAGTGTTACCAAGGAGTAAGTGAAATAAATATCTAATCAAATTGAAATGTTTTATTTTTAACTTAAAACACTGTTTGAAGAAAATTAAAGAGAGTTAATTAAAGAACATTTTATAGGATAAACTGAAAACATAGGGCTTATTGCTAATTAAAAACAGAAACTATTTAGTGATCTTCATCATCATTGTCACAGTTTTTACAAACAAAAAATAAAGTATTTTCTTTTGCACTCTTGTCATGGGACCACGTTTTGCATCTAACACATTGAATCAAGTCTTGTCCTTTGTTGGATTGGTTGTATGATTTCAAACAATAAATGCGCACACAGTTTTTATCTTCGTCATCAGATTCATTCACGATTTCCTTTTTACCAACTTTCTTTGTACCAACTTTTTTCCATTTTGCAGTTTTGGGTTTCATACATTTTCGTTTTCTGCAAAATAAAGAAAATCTGTAAGTATATTTGATTGTAAGATGGGTCGCATCTTTTACTCAATTAAACATTAAATTATGATTTGCAAAACTAAATAGACTGAAAATACTAAATAAGTTTGAGGCTTTAGGGAGCAAAAAAGCTTCAGGGGCACGTTTACGCAGTAAGAACGTGCGTAAAGGTGGCCCGATGTCAATGCGTAAACGTGCCCCGTCGCCATGTTTGGATTTATTTTTAACGTGCAACGAAAATTAATAACATCTCTGTTCATACAAATACAGTTCTGAAAAAGGATAAAATTCTTCTAAAGTTCATATATTTGTTTATCCTTAACTAAGTATTATTAGTTCACAATAAGTTTCAATAAGTTCAACACGAAATTTACTCACCTTGACAGAAAACAGCTTATCCTTTCCGCATGCTAGACCGAAGCTCGACTGACGCTCAAAAACGTGTGAGAATACACGTTAGGGAGCAGCATCAATGTTTCATGACTGGTGGTGCGAAAGTTATAACTCGTTTCTGAAAAAGTGCACTGCGTAAACGTGTCCCATGCGTAAACATGTCCCGGTCTATCCTACTGTAAAAAGAACGATGCAAAACAACGAGCAAAGTTTTCTTAATCTACGAAAATGTAAGTTAATCACGCACAAAAAAGTACAATAACCTCTTTAACAAATTTTACGATCTCTTTATTTCAGACTTGAAATGTAAATCCAACACGACTGAAAAATTAGCCGGTGTCAGGAATTGAACATGGGAGTTAGCGTACTATGCTGTTGCCTTTTAGCCATTAAGCTTCTCTGGCCGCAACTTCTCACTTTAAACCATGTGTGTAACTTTAATGAATTCAAGCGTTATTTTATGTGTGTGCTTAAACCTCTTTCGAGTTATTAACGATTGCAAAATTTGTTCTTTATCTTTAGAGCCCTCAGCAATCAATATATTTCCGAGTTAGAAAAAAGCACTTATTAAAACAAAGTGTTTTTTGCTGCTATTGATTTTTGAAAATGTTTCGGATTAGTTTTTATAGCATATGCAACAGTTTTCTCAAATCAGAATATAAGTTTTTTAAATGTTATCAATTCTAAATTTAACATTTTCAGCTGCATTACTGAATGCAAGAATTACAAAGTAATAGTAATTTTAACGTTAATTTTAATGCTTTCAATATCATGTTTTTTTTTTTTTTTTTTTTTTTTTTTTTTTGCTGTTGACTATTAAGTTTGTTACTTCAGAAATGATTGTTCTGAAATAGCTATATTCCGTGTTCAGAAAACTCATTAACACACTGTAAAAACTATTGGGAAATGTTTCCTAAATTAGTGGCAGCAAAAGAATCTTTATTATTTAATGTTTTTCAAAATCTCAAAACTACATTACTTTCTGAAGTTTCTAAATATAAAAAATGTTTTTCGGGATCGTGGGTAACTCATAAGAAGTTACTGTAATTGCTTGTTTGTGTTTATTACATTTTTATTGATGAAGAAACATTTTTTTATTACCGTGTAAACGTTTTTATTTTAGGGCTTAAATTGTACTTCATTACATCCGTCGGGCCTCAAATAATATATGTATTGAAAAAACAAATGAGTAAAATATTATCATAGTTGTCGTAGAGACATTTTCGTATGAAATATTAATATTATTCCTTGAAATTGAAATTGCAACAACAAAAAAGTATTTAAAAAAATAAAACAGTCATTTTATAGATTAATTTATTTGATTCTATTATTAAGATACATATACATTTTAATGTCTGAATTAAATTATTATTTAAACTAATTATGAAACACTAGACAGACTTGAATACATTAAAAAAAGCATTACAAACTAAAATTCTGTTAGTTTTATACTGCTAATTGTTTTATTTAAAAATGGGTGTTCAACTTATGGTGGAATAGCTTAAAAGAAACATTATAAATGTTTTTCAAACTCTGCTAGTAGACTAAATTCAATATGTGAAATGGCGCGCAAGGAAATTTAAAATCCTTATTGAAAAGAGATTCAAAACATCAGTTTATAAAGGAATATTTTCATCAAATGCTTTGTACCACAAAATCGAAATTGTAAAGTGAATTTTTCGAATCTCTTAAGATATTTTAAAGAAATATGAAAATTTAACAAAAAGTTATACATTCTCATGATTTTGTGCATTTAATTTAATCCAAAAGTTCCAGGTATCAGAATTCTGTAATTAGATTTTATTTACCAGCTCATTTTTTTTTGAAGTTTTAATAAAATGTTTCTTCAAAAGTTTCTAAATTGTACGTGAAAAGCAAATAAAGTATATAGATTTCCTTTAAAATGTAAAACAGAAAAATCTTGTTAGTTTTGAAAAGATTTTTTTTCTTGTTTAGTTTCAGGTATCTGAAAATTTTAGTAGATAGTTTGAACTTTGACTTTTTGTACCGGTATCCTGAACATTTTATCTTTAGGCAAAGCATTTTTAATTTAGAAAATATACAGTAAACATTTTATTTAAAATTGCAAATTAAAAAAGAAAGACTTTTAAAGCAAAACATATTACCGAAATCAACAACTTCTACATCAGAATATGTAATTTTTAATTGACTTATAAAAGCAAGTTTATACGTTTCGAAGTTTTTTTTATTTTGGACAAATAGACAAAATACATTTCCAACCATGATCATTTTACAGTGTCGTAATTTTCTATTGAATTCAGGGAAAACAGGATAATATCAGAATATAGATATACATACATATAATATAACTCAGTGCAATTGGTCGTTGATATGATTTTATGGCTCGACAGCAATTACTAAATCATTCCACATCTGCTACCTATAACGAAGACTTTATTCAAGCACAATTCTTCGTTCGAAACTAAGCACTTAGCAGTTAAACGCTCATCCTCCGATCCGTAAACCAGCAGACACTTCACAAAAAAGAAAATAAATTTTAGTCTCAGATGTTAAAAAAATATTGAAGGATCGAGTAATCTATAGTGTTTCCCTAATAAATAACGCGTAGATAATTATTCGTAAAGGAAAAATGTTTATTATTCCAATCGACAGTTCACAGTGGCAGAGTGTTCTTCAAAAAACTAAAAATCCATCATATTGCAATAACATTAGCTACGATATTTTACTGAATTATAATTCACTTATCATAATCAATAGGAATCTACATCATTAAATGAAGGTAATTAGATATTCAGTATTATTAATCGATACGTTACTTCCTGATGACGTGCGCCTATGTCAGCAACTCAAAACAACACAAAATTCTGTCTGACACTAATGCGATTAAATACTTGTCGGGCATTCCTACAATATCTCCAATACGATAAACGCAATCAGCAAATTTCAAAGTTAAAACAGGGAACTAGAGGCGTAAGAAAAACAGGTGTGCTGCGATATTTCCAAAGAACTTGGGAAGTACTATTTTATAGAATAATAAAACAAATGGCAAAATAAAATGGAATTGCAGAACAGATAATTTAGTAGTGAAAGAAAAATCATTAAATAAATCATTTAATTAAAAAATTAATCTCAAAAGACCTTAAAAGCTAGACAAATTGATTCCAAAAAGGAGCATAAAAGACTACGAGAATTGTTTTAAACAATTTTTTTAAAAAGACAAATAAACTATATCGTGTGCATTTAGATGATTGGAAAGTAGGGTAAGATTATTTTAAATACGGGTAAAAGTAGATATTATAGTACGAGAAACAATTAAACTAGGGTTAGAAAAATCATACTAGATTGCGAAAAAATTATAAAATAATTGTAAGATAGCATGGACTTTTAAATTTCTTTATATAATATATATATATATATATATATATATATATATATATATATATATATAATATATACATATAAATTTGTAGGATGGTTATATATAAAATGATGACTTAATGACTTGATTTATTGATGACTTGAATAACTAGACTTTGGAATAAAAACACATCAATTTTAATACAATTCTATAAAAATAATTTTACACCGCTTCGTTGATAGCTTCTTCAAATACTTTACATTTCGCACTTAAAACCAATAATATACTTTCTTTCGAAAAATACCGATTACGCCTAACACTGCCTTCCTTGGTATTTCATAAGCCGATGCTTCGTGAACATTGTAATTTAAAAGAGTAACTCTTTTACTAATTTTGAATATCTCCAAACATTGATCTCGTGATCGTGAATTTTCATAACTCATGCTTTCAAATCATGGATAATAAAAATACCAGAGCATCATTGTATTTGCTGATCATGCACGTCATAAACAAAATAAACGATGCTTAAATTAAATCCTACAAATCGGTCATCCTGACATGATGACGTCCCGACATCAGCATCCTCATTTATTATTTTTTTATGCTTAAACAGCTAAAATTGAGAGACTTTTATATATTTTTCTTTTACATAAAATTTTGATTACATGTTCAATGCACATACACATATACTTAATCTATCTGACTTATCCCTTAGTTTAACCCACAGACCACGGTTTCATGTATTCGGCCCCGGTTGACGTCTTTCCTGGACCTTCATGAACTCCTACTTTCTATACTTCGTATCAATCATTATTCTTGGCTGCAGTTATCTCATATGGCTTCAAATATTTTTCTTTAAGTTTGATAGTATTGCCAAATTGCGTACTCTTTATGGCGACGATATCTCCTGTTTTGTATTTTCGTGGCTGTTTTCTTTTTTTATCAAACTGCACCTTGTTTTCTTCGTGTATTTTGAGTATATTTTTATTTGCTTCTTCTCTCATGTGTTCGCGTTCTTCCATAATACATTCGGTATATTCTTCTTCCAAAATCTTCTTGATATTTTGCATGTCACTGGATTTCATTTTAACTCCTGTCATTAATTCAAAGGGACTATACTTAGTGCTTCGTGTTACTGTACTATTGATAATTCTTTGTAATTTTAGTGCATACTTATACCACTTGGATTCGTCATCACTAGATAATTTTGGCAAAACGGATATCATCACTCTGTGTGTTCTTTCCACCTGTACATTTCCTCTTGGCATCCCAGTTGTTATCTTTAGAGGCTCAATTCCTTGTTTTGTACAATATTCTTTGAACTTGCTTTTACTGTAAAAAAAATACGACCAGTTTTCCTGTAGGAATCCGAAAAGTAGTTGCCCTTATCGTACCGTAAAAATTTCCAACAAAGTTCGAAATAAAATCCGTAAAACAGGAAATATTCAATAAAATGGTATTTTACAGATTTTATTCCGATTTTGAGGATTTTATTTTGAGCTGGGTCGGAAATTTTCCCGGTACGATAAGAGCAACTATTTTTCCGATTCCTACAGGAAAACTAGTCGTATTTTTTTACAGTGTTCAGTAATAGTTTTTCCTTTATCGGTTATAAATCTAGTTGTGTTCCCGAAAGTTGTTTGTTGTAGTTTCAATTTGTCTATTACTTCCTTGGTCGACTTTGATTTCACTGGATAAAACCATGCGAACTTCGTAAATGCATCTACTACGGTGAAAATATATTGATATTTTTTTTTATTTCTGAGAGGTAATGGACCTATGTGATCGATGTGATAGGTTTCCAATGGTTTGTCTCCTTTTGATATAGGATTTAGAAAACCTTCAGCTTTTCCCTGTTTGCTATTATATAAGATACAGTCAACACAGTTCGCGGTTACTGTTTCTTCTTTCTTCCTTAATCTAGCTATGTAAAATTATTGCTTCATTAGATCTTCCGTCTTTGATATAGCAAAATCTCCTCTTTCATGAATTTTTCGTATAATTTCCTGTTGCATCTCTTCCGGCACCACCAACATTTCTTTCCCGTTCTCGAATGTGTATAGTACATCACCTTTTACTAAGTAATTATCGGACGATTCATTTTTAACAAACAACTTGATGCACTGTATAGATTCATATAGCTTTTACACGATTGCGATTCTTTTCGTTATTTCTCCTTGCGATCTATTTATCAAAAATACTGATTGTGTTATTGGCACGTTTTGGCTTAATGCATCGACATGTTTCATTATTGTTGCTATTCTATGTTCTATCTTGTAGTAGTACTCCTCGATGAGCAATGCCCATCTTGCTACCTTATGTGCTAAATCTCTTTTGTTTAATGTTTTCTGGAACGCAGCGCAGTCCGTTGCTATCTTGAATTTATTTCCCATTAGGTAATTTCTGAATTTCTTAAGAGCTTCTATTATGGCTAATACTTCAAGTTCATAACTTGAATATTTCTCCTGTTGTGGTGAAGTTTTCTTGCTCATGTATTGTAATGGATGAAATTTTCCAACATCTCCTTTCTGTAATAAAACTGCGCTAAATGCTTGGCTGCTTGCGTCAGTATGGAGTTCCAGCGTGGATCCTTGTTTATATAATTGAAGATTTGGTTTTGTTGATAATATTCTCTTTAACTCATTAAAAGCTTGAAGATGCTCTCTTTCAAATTTGACACAAATTACTTTCCTTAATAAAAGCTTGGCGATTTTGGCTTAATTTGGGATAAACTTTCTGAAGTATCCTGTTAAACCTAAAAATGACTGTAATTGTTTTGCTGTTGTTAGTTTAGGGAAATTTTGAACAGCCTTTGTTTTCGCTTCGGAGGGTTTTATTGTCCCATTTTTGATTTTATAACCCAAGAACTATATTTTCTTTCTATGAAATTTGCATTTTTTAAAGTTAATTTCTAAACCATACGCTGATGCTACTTCTAATAATCGTTTCAGCTTCTTTATCCCAACTGCTTCAGCCTTTGAGGGAATCACAAAATCATCCATATAAACAATGATAGTGCCTTCTCGCGGTAAATCTTGGAATACTGTGTTTAAATATCTTTGAAATTGATTACCTGATATGCACAATCTGAATTGACAACACAAAAATTCGTATTCCCCTTCATGCGTTACAAAAGCTGTATATTTACGACTGCTTTCTTCAATGTGGAAAAAGTCATTTTTGAGATCTAATGTCGTAAATACTTTTGTCTTCTGTAATTTATTAATCACATCCTCAGTTAACGGTAGTGGATAGCGATCTTTTAATATGTTTCGATAATCTATACATAACCGGTGCGACCCATCTTTTTTTTTACTCAGGACTACCGGTTCCACTAAATCTGAGTAACTTCGTAATGATACCATCTTCCAACCACTGTTGTATTTGCTTACTGATAATTTCCTGTTCAACTAGAGGTAACCTCCTTGACCGTTCACAGATAGGTTTTTCCTCCGTCAATAGTATTTTCATCTTTAACCCAGTATCCTTTATTTTATTTGGTTTGTATAATTTTATTAATTCTCGTATTTTTTTCTCTGTTAGTTAAATTTTTAATATGACTTAAATCCACATCGGGATATACGCGGTTGATTTTAACAATATCTTTCCAACTTCGATTAACATTCTCTTTATTTGATATGGCTACTTCATCTGTTTTCGAAGGGATTTCATTAATTTTAATGTATCCTACTCGCACTGTATTGTCGTTTATTATTTTAGCAACATCTCCCACTACTCTTAACGTCAAGCCTTCTACTGCTTTTCTACCAATTATAAAATCATAGTCAGTTTCTTCTACCACGTAAAATTTATCCTGTATTCCTATTCCCTCTACATAATCTTTATGCAAGAAAAAAACCGTTGGCTTAACTTCTTTTCCACCTATGCCCGATATGGATATACTGTCGCTGGTTAACTTTGGCGCGTTTATTACAGTAAGATATCTTGAATTGGCGATTGAAATATCACTCCCTGTTTCAATTATTATGTTTGTTTTTATTCCTTGAATATCCAGGGTTCTTCCTTTCTTACCATTTGACGTGCTTATATTAACTACTTTTCTTTGTGTGTTTTGGCTCCAATCTTGGTATTTCGTTTCAAGGCAATTTTGAGCACGTGACCAGGTCTGAAACAACGAAAATAGATTGTATGCGCCTCGTTTCTTCCGCGATTCACATTGTGCCTGTTATGAACTTGGCACCTTTTCGAATTGGCGTAGTCAGCCACTCTTGATCACACTCTTAATCCTCAAAACTCCCGCTTGTATTCCTTACTGATTGTTTATTGCAAACCCTTCGAGCCGTTTCGTAAATATCTAACTTATTAACTAAGTCGTCTATCTTTTTTATTGCTAACAACTCCTCTGCAAAATGTGTCTTTGTTTCCGCAGGTAAATTATGCCTAATTTGATTAATTACAATTAATTACAATAATTCCTCAAAGTTATCTATTTGAATACCATCAATCCATTGCTAGAAGTATACCTTGATCTCATAAGCGAATTCACGCCAATTAGCCGATGGCTCTTTTTTAAGTATGAAAAATTTCAGCCTAAAGTCTTCTGGCGGTAGTTTGTAACGTTTTAAAAGAATACTTTTTATATAATCATAATCATGCATTTCGGGTTCACTCTCCCTGGTTATTATATTAATCCCATCTAATGGCATTAAGTTAATTAAATAGTTGATCCACTCTTTTTTATTAATGCCCGTTTGCACTATTTGCCTTTCCTACATAGTCAAATACTAATATCATTCGTACTATCATATTTTGTTAATAATCTAAGCAATTCATAATGCTTACCTGGATTTGTCCTTGGGTTCATATCAATGTGTTGTCTTGAACTTTCCTGTAGTTGTATTTTCTTAATCTTAAACTCTCTTTCGCGATCTTTTTCTTTCAATTGTATTCTCCATTTTCTCTCTTCCATTTCCCTTTTCAGTTTCATTTCTTCGATCTCTGCTTGTAATTTCCTCGCTTCTAACTACAATTGCAATTTCTTTATCAAGTTCCAGTTCCGATTGCGCTTGTGTCTGTAATTTCTTCTTTTCAAGCTGAGCTTTTTCTTTTCTAGCTTCTCTTCAAGCTCAGCTTTTTTTTTCTAGCTGTCATAATTACTTCTAAGCGGTCCTTTATAAAATCTTCCTCGTAATCCTCCCAGCTTTTAATTAGCTTTATTAGTACAGGGATTGTAGGTTTTTCTGGTTGTTCAATCTCACATTTCTCGCAAAGATTTATTATGTCAATTCTCTTAGCCTTGTTTAAGGTTCCCATATCTGCCTTTCAATATTATACTTGAATATTTACGATCACAGTTTTTACGCTTTCCTTGCTAATTCACAATCCAACCTTTGGCACAGGTGATTTACCACAGTTTCGTTTTGATTCATATTTGACTACTTATTCCGCTGCTAGTTGCATAAGATTCCGATTATTTATTCCACTACTAGTTGCTTAAGATCTCGGCACCGAGCCTCCAAATTTTGAGGATGGTTATATGTAAAATGTTGATTTATTGATGACTTGAATAACTAGACGTTGGAATAACAACACATGAGCTTTAATACACTTCTATAAAAATAATTTTATACCACATCGCTGATAGCTTATTCAAATACTTTACATTTCTCACTTAAAACTTATAATATACTTTCTTTCGAACAATTCGATTAGTTCTAACAGTGCCTTCCTTGGCATTTCATAAGTCGATGCTTCATGAACGATATAATTTAAAAGACTGACTCTTTTCCAGTTTTAAATATCTCCAAACCTTGATCTCGTGATCTTGAATTTTCATAACTCATGCTTTCAAATCATGGATAATAAAAATACCAGAGCGTTAGTGTATTTGCTGATCATGCGACTCATAAAGAAAATAAACGATGCTTAAATTCAAATCCTACAAATATATAAATATGTTATATCATTAATTCTTCGTTCGCGACATTTCCTTTTATTATGCTAAATTACCGGCATATTCACTAACTTCTTATTCTTTAATAATATCTATCATCAATCCTATTAAATTGTTCTTAAATTAATTATTATCTTACTCAATTTACTTAAATATAAAGCTTTTAGTTTATTCCTAAATTGTATAATTATCTCTTACCATTTCTATTATTTAGTGTGAATTCGAATGTTTTTAAATTAAACATTGCTTTTTACTTATTTTATTTCTAGAATTTTTCACGGCCTGGTATATTTTTACTTAAAAATTCATCCGCCCGTCTCCTTTTTTTTTTATTTAGTTGTTTTTAAAAAAGAGTCTTTCGTTAACGTTTTCTGTTTGTTAATTGGTTAATGATGTGTTTTTAGTTTAATTATGGTTATTTGTTTGGTTTTAAATTGAAATTTATGGAATTTTAAGTAGTTTTCGTTTTATAATATATATATATAGTTCCAAAAACCAAACCAAAAATTCAAACCACAGAACTGATCCAAAGATAGAAAATAAACTAAACCAAATGACAAAATTAAATCAGCTTAAAAACTACTAAGTTTAAAAAACAACAAACTTTAAAAACTGCAAGCCCCAAACAATATGTGATAACTAAAACCAGAAAACATTAAACCAATGGAGACAGGCGGCATGACTTGCAACATGCTCAGCCGGATTAAACCAGTTTTAAGTGCACAACGCTCTCTCAACTACCTGTCAAGACCAAATGAAAAAAATGAAGAAAACTAACAAGTCAAATGAGCTGATAAGACCCATTGAAAGCATAATCAACTGAGCGTGAAACTCCAACATACATGCACTTAATCCTTAAACAGTCAAACGCACAGTTACTCCTCCCTTCGCATTCACAATACTTCTAAATCCCTGCGATAATAAGTATTACACTTTACAAAATTACGCAGCAAACTCTTCAGAAACCTCTCAGGATATAGCCATGGTGCAATGCCAGAATATATCATTTGTAATGCTCTTCAATTTTTTCCCTAGTATTTGAAGGCAATCTATCTATACGGTTTAACTCGTTAACGAAAATATTTCTATATATTGAGATATGCTCATTTGAACCAAATTGTAACGTTTTTATAGTTTCAAAGTTAAAGATTTTTTGCTTGTCCTATATATCTGTTTTTAACTCACCATCTTTTATCTAGATATTAATATCTAAATAATTGACCAAATTTTGACTTTTTGACTCCAATTTTAAATTTAAACCATTAGGATAGCAACCGAATTTTTCCTTTTTCACGTCATTGCATCTGACTATTAAAATGTCATCAATATACCGAAAACTTTTCATATTATCGTTCGTATCAATACGTTCCTCGTACATAAAAGTAGATATCGGCTAAAATCGAACTACAGCTTCCCCCCACTGGAATACCTCTAACTTGTTTGTAAACAATTCTACCATTATATAAGAAATTCTCACTCACTGAAAAATTAAACAAATTGGTAAACCAATTCTGTCGGATATTTGAGGAATTATATTTATTGAAAAGCTCCATAATTTTTATTTTAAGATTGTCCAAATCTATATTATTATACAAGTCTTCGAAATCGTACGCTGTTAAGCTTGAAATGTTTTTCATTTGATTTAAACGCTTAACTAGTTCAAAGCTGTTTTTAATCATACAAGTTGGCTTAAATTTCAGTTCTTCATCAAAAATCTCTTTTAATAACTTTAACAATTTTGTATTGCCGTTTTCCAAATATGAACCAAAACCACATGTTATGGTTCTAAATGCTGCAGGATCTTTATGAAACTTTGGAACCATTACCAAATATGGAAAGCTAGTATTATTATGTTTTAACTTAATTTTTTTATAATATGCTTTTACTCTATTACCAATAACTTGTTTACTTGATTTTAAAATTTCATAATTTATTTCATTCCCATAAGCCTCCAATCAGTCAATCCATTCATCCAATCAGTCACAACGTCTCTCAAATTGCAATACAATAGGTTCATTTGCTGTTTCTGTTCAGGAACATCAAACTCTAAATACAAGCCGTTGTGTAATATAAGAACTAGAACTTTTACACTCTAAAAAGGAAGAACTCCTATAAAATTTAAAAGAACAAAATGTTATAGATACACGCCGTATTACTATCTGTTGGGATGTGCAAGAGCTTCAAACGAAGCACATTATTCTGATTTTCAATAGCCTTTCATTACCAACTAGATTTAAAGCTCACTACCTGGGCTGTCCTGTCTGGCCTTATATTCCTAATTCTCTCCGTTGTTTTAAGTGCCATGTTATGGCCATACAACAGGTACCTGCTGTAGTTCCATTACCTATCCACGTAGGCCCTGGTGGCAAATCCTGGAAAATCTATGAACGCTGCATAAACTGTAAGGGTGATCGATCATACAGCGTTCTCTAGTTCTTGTCAAACTGGATCCGTAAAAAAAAAATCTTAATATAAATTATTCAAAAACTTTCTTACCCTGAAGCTCATAAACGTGTTGAACCCAAAACCCCATATGTCGGGGTTTCGTACTCTAGTTTACTCAAGCAACAAGCAAAATCCGTAAGTCACACAAGCACCCAAATTGAATCCTTTTTTTCCACCAAATAATTCACTTGGGACACTACGAATCAAGCATTATATATAAAAAAAACAACCGTAATGTATACACTTCCGTTATTACAAGTCATGCCAAAATAAGAACTTTGGCCATCATCATAAACCTGTTTAAATAGAATACTGTCGTCCTGCTATGCATTATTAGCCTTTTGTTAATCCGCCACAAAAATTTTCAAGTCAATTTAAAAAGTCAACGAATCATGATCTAAGAAAAACTCTGCTTCATTTATAAACAAATTGCAAGCACATGATGTTTGCTCAACACAGAAAGGAAAACAAAAATCATATGTATTAAAAAGAGCTAATGAGAACCACAACTCAACCCCCTTCACATTAAAATTCTGTGAAGAAATAAAACAAGAAATTATGTCTTAGTACAGCTCTTGAGAATATGAAGGATTCCAAGCATCTGCTCTTCACTGTGGAAGAGGCTGTGGAATCAGACACTAAAATCATGACTCAGATGCAATTGAGGAAAATACTGTGTTTGAAGAATCTCAGCCTAAGTGATTTTATTTTGCTTTTTTAATAAGAAGAATAATTTTAAGAAAACCTGGTTTTATGTTGTATTTGGACATTTTATTCTTTGTTTTATTGCCAATCGTTATTTTATAGATTGTATAGATTGTAAAAAAAAAAAAAAAAATCTAGCATTCTACTGTGCTCTTATGGAATGATTTTAGTTATACCACACTGCTTTCTTTATTTAACTGTATTGTTTTCATTCATCATGTTTTTACGACAAACAGTCAATAAATTGAAAAAGAACGAATATTTTTTGGATAACCCAGTAAAAACTAACGTATCAAAAGCGTTCAACACAGTAGATTATGATTGACTTATTGCAATAAACTGTGTTCATTGTTATGAGAATACCATGTATATTCGTATTGAAATTAAAGTTTTTGTACAAAGAGTCCCAAACTTTACCATGTTTTTTGCTTATAATTTGTAGAGTTCTTAATATGAAAAAGTTCTTTTCAGAAAATATCACAAAGATCATTGTACACAACACAATACCATGCAATCAGAATTAAAAAATAATAAACACTGGGTGAAAAACAAGTAGGTTTACTAGAAAATGTTTTACTGCACATGCGCGAATGCAATCAAAATATAATGTGCATAATGTAACGCATAGAGCAACTTTTGTGAAAATCTCAAAAACATAGCTTGAAAATTCTGAAAATTATCGTTGATAGAATTAGCTCGAAATCCGTTGTTACCAAAATGAAGCAAAAAGATGAGGGGCTGTATCCATATATCCATTAATTCGTGCCAATATAGCATACACAATATTGCACATACTACTGTATTTCGATACAGCCCTTCATCTTTTTGCTTCATTTTGGGAACAACGGATTTCAAGCTTATTCTATCAACGATAATTTTCAGAATTTTCAAGCTATGATTTTGAGACTTTCACAAAAGTTTCTATATACACTTAGCTAATACATTAAACAAATTATATTTTGATTGCATTCGCGCATGGGCAGTGGAATATTCGTTAGTAAACCTGCTCATTTTTCATCTCATTTTTATTATTTTTTAATTCTGATTGCAGGATATTCTGTACAATGTACTTTGTCATATTTTCTGAAAAGAACTTTCTTTTATATTAAGAACTCTACAAATTATAAGCAAAAAACTTGTCAAAATTTGGTACTCTTTTCATAAGAACTTTAATTTCTCTACGAATATATATGCTATTCTCGTAAGAACACAGTTTATTGCAATAAGGCACTTAATCATAATCTACTCTGTTGAACGCTTTTGCTAGGTTAGTTTTTGTAGGGTTATCCAAAAGATATTCGTTATTTTTCAATTTTTTGACGGTCCCCTATGGGGTTTCGGGAAAAAATCCTCACGGAAATATATGACCTATAATATTCTGTTTACACACCTATAGTTTCAAGATAATTCCTCATGTATTTTTCTAGACATTTAAGAAAAAGTCTAAAATCGCAACTGACCTGTCACCTTTGGCCATATAGTGTATAACGTGTGTCCACTTATAACCTGACCGACCTTTATTTTCGCAACCATTGGTCCTAGATTCGTACTTCCAATTACAAAAATAGCTTAAATAAGGCAAAGAATTATTTTTTAGCGATTTGGGTCAAGAAAAACGTTTCTTAAAAAATTACGAAATTAAAATTTTTATACGGTCCCCCGGTCCATCCTATAAGTTATATTTAATAAAATTTTCCTATTACACTGACAAGTAAGACAAAACATATAACATATAACACTAAAATCGACCGAGTTATGAAACTAAATATACATGACTTATATCACTTTACTCCATCTGAAGACAGATGAGTTCCGCCATGCTTTGAGGGGTCATATGCCAAGTGCTTAAAGTAGTCGAAGAACTTTTTATCACATGTATCTGCGCTTTGAAAAAATTCGTACAAGGATTATGATTCTGGTAACTTTTTTTAAGTTTCAGATTGACTGAAATAATTGTATTTTAACGTATGTTTTATTTTGTAAGGATATGAGACTGTTTCTTTTCATGATTTCTTTTAACAAAAATTATGTTATTTTTATGAGTTTGTATTCAACTTCAACCATCGTCTGTATGTTTTTCCAATTTAAAATTTGTAGTCGAACTTTTTCTGACTTAAAAATATCCGATCGAGTATAAATTTTACATTACTGACATAAACCCGATGACAATCTAATATTATGGTTTTCCGTGGTTACCATTTATACGTATTTTACGGAATAACATAAAAAATTTCGAATAGATTACCGCCAAGAAATTTAAAAAAAAGTTTAAGATTAGATGCCACAAGACTGCGATGGTTGTGTTTTTTAACTTTTATGTATTTTTTAGTACTGGATCCGAAAATTTCCTTAATTTTTAACCCTCATGTCAGGATTTTTCACAAATCATAAATCGTCAAAGTTAAAAAAAAAAAAAATCTTATACTCTAAAATAGAGGAGATGACTGTATTTTTAAACTTATAATAATTGATTTTTTATGCAGTTTTTAGCACTGACTCTGAAAATGCCTTTCATTTTTAACCATCACGTTAGAAATTTTTTACAAATCGTAAATGTCAAAGTTAAAATATAGCGAAAATCTGATACTTTAAAATAGATATAAAACTTTTTAAATTTAATTTAATTTTATATAACACTGTAATTTATTCAATTTTTTCGATTATACTGGGATTCTTACAGCTAAACAGCTGAGGGGTCCGATGAGGTGGGGTAGGAGGTTCAATTTTAACTTTGAATTTTTTAACCTTTAAATTTACAATTTGAGAAATCTACTGACGTAATGGTTAAAACAGAAGGTCATTTACGGATTCGGCGGGTAAAAAATACATAAAAATAAATTATCAAAAGATAAAAACACAACAATGACATCTATTTTATAGTATCAAATTTTCGCTATTTTTTCTTTTCCTAACATTAAAATTTACGATTTGCAAAAAATCTTTACGTGATGGTAAAAAAATGAAGGTAAATTTCGGATTCAGTGGTACAGAATACATAAGAATCAATTATCAAACGCTAAAATTGTTTTTATCATTTTATTTAACAAAAATTCTGATTTTTTTCTTATATATTTATTACCAATTGTATATTTTGCATTAATATGTAAGAATGATTTATTTAAAGATTTTAAATTTATATTGCAATGTTAATTTTATTCTCAACCATTTTTTTAATACAGCTGACGAAATTATATTTCTACTAAGTTTGTGAATGGCCCTTAATTTGAAGCAAAAAATATGCTCCAAATTTAAACAGTTATTCCTCGGTCAATTTTAATCGTAGAATAATGGGACTTTTATTGTCTTACTTGTCAGTGAACAGGAAAATTTTACTAAATATAACTTATAGGACCGGAGGACCGTATAAAAATTTTGATTTCATAATTTTTTAATAAATGTTTTTCGTGACCGAAATCGCTTTAAAAATAATTTTTTACCTTATTTAAACCATTTTTGCAATTGGAAGCATGCATCTAGGTCTAACGGTTGCAAAAATAATGGTCGGTCAGGTTATACGTGGACACACTCTATAAGGTTAGTTGGGGTAACTGGACTCACTGGACTCACGAGGTAACTGGGCCATAGGCTATTTTATAAAAAAAACTGTTGATGTTTTTTAAAGTTTTAGCTTTTGTGAACTATGCACCTTAATCTCTACTTCCTAAAACAACGTGTATGAACTCAATCATAACTCTCAATTTACTGTGATAGGTTGTCAAAGTTTTACGTTTCTTTCTTAAAAACAACGTCAATATGGTTGAACTTTCTCGGCTTTTTATTAAGATACTGTAAATACTTTTATTAAACAAACTTTTAAAAAAACAGGAGTATAACTACATTAATATTATTAGGTATCTATACATATTTACCTCATGTTTCAAATGTAAGCCAGGTGTCCCAGTTACAACATGAATTTTTCAAGAATGGGGTAATAGGGACATGTATCCTGGGTAACTGGATCATGCGGGATCCAGTTACCCCGATAGTTATAAATAATTTTTTTTTTTTTAGTTTCTCTTACTAAGTGAAATACATTTCTCCATTGTTTTTTGCTCACAATAAAGAAAATCATAGAATGCCTTATTAAAATTACGTAATGAAATTTAAAAAAAAAGCCTATTCGGTGGTATCAAACCAAATTTCTTGAACCCTTGAGAGGCGGTGATGCCGTTATGGCATCACAAAATTTTAATCCCTAATTGCCACATTGGCACCGGAATTTAATAATGAAAATTTCACCTTTATTAACTACGCAATAATATATTTTTACTGGTTTACAAATAGATTCTCTTGTAAATACTGGTGTCATTAAATTATTTCAACGTTTTGCGAATGCAAGTACCTTGCCCCTGAAAGCGAGATAGCCAAACCTTGAAATTGTACGATATACAGGGGTCGCATTCTATAGGGAAACTTTTATTGTTCCTATCACTATTTTGAAAATATTATCTTCATCGCACCTTTCTTTAGAATATGTTAAATAAAATGATCACGAAGGTAACTCATTAAGGGTTCTGGTAGGAACAATAAAATTTTCCCTATATAATGCGACTCCTGGATACAGATAAAGCACTTAAGTACTTACAGAGCCGATTGTTCATAGATTTACCTTATTATTTTTCTCCCTTAATAATATTCATGTGACTTTTATACTTATTACCTATACTAAAGTATATAAGTACTTACTTAATTTTTGTGTTTTTGGTATAAATAAAGCTAATATTTTCACTTTTAGTGCCTTTTTTAAACACATTTACAGCAAAGGTTTATCTTACAACGCTCTTTAGTTGATATATAATTTACATGATCTGCCTAATTTAAATTTTTTAAAGTTGTTTACACTTTTTCAAACAGGATCTGATATCCCATCTGAAAAAAAAAGGAAACGCGTGTGGAACATAGACCCTCCTGTTCCGTTTACCCCGTTTTTATGGGGCAACTGGACCCATGGCGAAAGAAATAAGAAATGCATATATTTATATTTTTAAATATTAAAATATAATTTTGAGCGTTTCTGTCTGATAGAGGGAGTCTAACTGAACACATTTACAGAAGTTCAGACTTTAATTCAAATGAACTTTAGATTTTTGAAGCTGAATTGTCAGAATTTCCAGAGTCACATTGTAAAATCATGGCCTAGTTGCCCCAACTAACCTTATAAGAGTTAAGGGTGTTCTCAAATCCAAAAAGATAACTTTCTGACATAAGTTGTAATTTATTTTTGTTCGAAAATGCATGAAGCTAACTGGTGGTGTTGTTCAAAATCTATGTCATCGCGCTGTTTTTTTTGTTCATTTTTCTGCACACGCAATAGATCTTTCAGAAAATAGTGTTAAAGTGGACGTTTGGAACCGAATTTCCTCGCGAAAGTAGAAAAATCACTCAATAGCGGGCGAGAAACGTATTTGTCATGTAATCGAAATCGCTTATAACTCAATGGGTGGATCAATTGGATCAATGGATAACTCAATTGATTGATCAAAAAATGATGAAAAACAGATCAATTCCAAATCGCTTTTATTGCTAGGCTTTCCAATTTTATATCTTTCTGTTAAAAAATGAATTTGTAAATGTGTCAAAACGTTTTGCGCTTGTTGAGCATAGCAATTAGGAACAGCCTTAAGTATAATAATCAGCTGCAAAAAACAAAATACATTTATGTAAAATACGTCGAATTGCTGCAGTAAAACACGTAAATTCAACAGAAACTAGGAAAAGAATATATTTAGCCGGAAATAGCGAACCCCTTCACAGTACAAGAAAAAAGAATGTAACTGTTTAAAAAAAAAGAAGTTAAAATTTCACAAGAATAAACTAGGAAAAACAGGCTGCGGCCTCATCGGCAGTGAGTTATATTTCAAAAGCAGCCGAGCATTCAAAAAATGTATATGTTACCGGCCAAACAAAATTTTAGGCCAAACTAGTTTATCCTAACGCGCATAGGATAACTAGTTTTTCCTAGGCCAATCTAGTTTTTCATAACGCACATAGAATAAACTATTTTCTCTAAGGCCAAAAGAGTTTGGCCTAACGCACATAGAATAAAATAGTTTAGCCTGCTATTCATTGGTCTGAACTAGTTTGTCCTAGGCTGATCCAGTTTATCCTATGCCAATTCAATTTGGCCTGCTTTTCTTGATCCCAACGACCACCCTGGTGCCAACCTTGTGCAAATTAGTACTGCCGTCACCCCCATATAATATATTTATTCGATGGGGAATGGGATACTGTCCCCCTATCAGTTTAAAAAGTTCTCCGTTATACTTTAAAAATGACAGGTAATAATAATACAGATGTTACAAGTTTAAAATATACATTTTGTTTAAATTTCCTAGTAGTTTTGGTCTGCAATCACACAATCATCGTCAGAGAATGAATGTAATGTCAATTAACAAAATTTTTCCCGATGAAGACTCTGGGATTGCCGCACTTGTATTTATGTATGTCCAAACCGTCCGTGTCTTTAAGGATTAATATCTCGGCTAATTACCGACAATTATTTTCGAAAATAATTATTAACAATCTTTTTATACTTCTGTGACTTTATAGATACGTCCAGCAATCTTCAACACCTTTGCTGAACGTCCGCAAACAGAAATTTGTGTACCTAATATATAATACCTAAAATATAATACCTAATATATAATACCTAAAATTCAAAGGAATGTATTTTTGAGTTCTGCGTTACGAAAGATTTCACACGATATACATAGGAAAGATTTCTTTTCAAGTAACTTAATTAGCCCTGTACATTTTTCCTAAATGTATTTGTAAATAGTTAATAACCTAAACATATGTAGGTCAATAGCATTTATTACTTCAACCAATTTGAATTTTCTACGTTTCATATTTTACGAGTAAAATGGTTGTGACAGACAGACTTACACAGGACTGATCTTATAATGGTTCCGTTTTCACTTTTTAAGTGCAGAACCCGAAAACGAACTAATAGAAAAATCCATCTTCTAAACCAACAATACAAATTCATTTCAAGTCTGTTACCAATCGACACAGTACATCATCATAAAACCGTCCTTAAACAGGCCGTCAAAAAGCAAACGATCAGTACTGAAGAAAATCTTCAAAATCTGAAAATATGTGGCTGAGTTGGTGGAATATGACTTTTCTTTTTCAACGAACGTAATTTTGCATCTTTTACTATGTTCCAAGTGTTCTTTAAATAATGTGGTGTAGGGTCCGGTGGGGAACATGTGATATGTAGTCAACAAGTGTTTAACATTTGATTTTGCTACTCGCTGTTCGGGCTTAAACCCACTGTCACTAATACATATTTTATATATATTTTTTGAATACTCGGCTGCCTTTAATATGTAACCCACTACCGATGAGACCGCAGTCTGTTTTCCTAGTTTTTTCTGTATTTTCTTGATGAAATTTTAACTTAAAAAAACAGTTATATTCTTTTCTCTTGTTCTGTGAGGGGGTGCGCTAGGCTAAATATATTTTTTGCTCATTTTATATATATATATATATATGATATACAGATCATAGAAATCGGCATAAAATTGTTGAAAATCTTATTTATAAAAAATTAAAAAATAAATAAATTTTAAAACAAATAATTTTTTTCAAAGTTTTAAGTTTCTGTTTAAAACTATTTGATACTAAATTATAAAAGAAAGTTTACTTATCGTAAAAAACAACACTTTTGAATTTTCAGCTTTTTCTTCAGCGGAACGCAGTACATTTACATGAAAAATATTCTGCACTATCGCGTGACGAAAGAAAATCTGTGAAAATTAGCATATGTTATTCATAATACTTTAAAAGCAAAAAAAGTTTTATGTCTTTTTTCGATTAACACGCAGTCTATTTTGCATGTTTATTCACTTTGGAGCAAGCTTATTATTTCTAAAATGTTGGTTCATAAGTGTTTGTTTACATATTTAAATGAAGTTTTTATTAATAACATGTACAAAATAAACATATTATTTGAGAACTTTAAATTGTTTTTAAAATGTATTTTTTCTAAATAATGAAATTGTAATGTTTTTCCTTTCACATTTTTTTTATTGATTTTTTTAAAAATTATCATGGGATAAAATATGCATAATCAAACAATATAAGAATTGATTTAATAATTGCATAAAGCGTTAAAAATATGTATAATTTAGAAATATTAAAAACTTTTATTTTAAGGTGCCTGGTATAATTTAAGAAACCAAAAAACAGAGTTTGTTTCCTGTGTATGCATATTAAAATTTAGTTAATTTCTAATATAAAAAAACACACATTCAAAATTTATTTTTTATGTGGTAACATTAGAAAAAGTTATTGAAAATATGGCATCAGCTACCATGATTTAAAGAACATAGCTGTATTTTCATGTATATTTGCACATGTTACATACACAGTTAATAAATGTACAATCCGTTAAAACAAAAAAATACACATCCGTTATTTGCGATCATATACAATAAAAACGAATCAAAGGTGTCATTAGTATCAAAATTGCATCTCCTTTCAGAATATGAAAGAAAATTTCAGGTCTGTTCGTAATTATTTAAATGCACAGCACATGTAAGGTACCTGTACCCAGTATGTACACCCTAAGGAAAATTGATTTTTTTCACCCCCGTGTACACGTCATAGGACTCCAAAAATATATGACCACTATCCCTGGACTGTTGACTATCATTATTAAAATTAGCGACCTTGTAAGTTTTCTAGTTTAATTTTATTGATAATACAAAAAAAAAATGTTTACAAGTGTTCATATAAGGAACCACCTGTCCCTATTATGGACTTGCATGTCCATATTAGGGACAGGGGGCTCCTTATTCACCTACTACACAGGGTGTATGGAAGAGCAACTCTTTCAAGGGATTTTAAAGGAGAGGGGATAAAAGAAATATATCTTTATGTATTGCGGGGGAGGAGGGGCACAGTAAATATCTTCAGAACATGCACTTTAGAAAGGGGGGATCATTTTCGATTGTGGCACTTCGAAGACCCATCCAAAGCACCTCAGTTATTACGAAATATTATGAAATAATATAGTTGGTTTTGCTTAGCTTTATTGCATCTGTCCGCAGAAATTTAATCTGTTATTACTCGGTCCTCATACCGCTCGTAGCTGCGATTTCACCAACAGATACCCTACCGAGGGCAGGTCTCTTTTGATTTTTCTGCAAGGGCTTTTTGGGGGGATTTTTTTCTTGAAGGAGGTTTCTTGGAGGATTGGAGGATACAGCAAGTGAATCTGAAGATTCACTTGTTGTATTTCCAATGCGGACATAAGGTGTCCATATTGTGAATCGGGCATAGTTTTACTAAATCTTGTAATAAATAAACAAATAAAACATTTTTAATCAATATATACAATAGCAATGGAAAATATGTTTTATCACCTTTCTAAAACACTCCACTTTTCAATATTTAAAGTAATTTTACCATATCTTATGAGAATTTAAACTTATCTGTAATTACGATCAGCACTCCGCGAAACAACAAGTTTCCTTCCAAATAGCGAACAGCACGCTTTTTTGCATTTTCCAGGCTTAATTATCTTTTCAACTGCTTTTCTTCCCGGACATGTAGGGCCATCTCTCGATCAAAATTGTTACTTTTAAAGATATTAGAGGTGTCCATACTGAGAGCACTGTCCATCTGTCTGTTCGTCCGTTCGCATATAACAGAGCAAAAATTGCCCAACCGAATGGTCTGAAATTTTAAATATCTAATTTTTGCAAAATTTTGTCGAATCATTTCAAGTTTTATGAAAATAGGATGTATACTTTAATTACAAGGACAGTCAAAATTTTCTCGTTGCATTACAGCCAATGGGAAAAAAATTAATTGAAGTGAATTTTAATATTGATATAGCCTTTCGAACAGAATGAAATTGATATGCACTTATGAAGTGCACTATAATATAGATAACTCTAGGATAGATGGCCATAGTTTTTAATGATTGAAATAAAAATTCTTAGAATGCAAATACAAGAAATATTTATGCATATTTGAAATTCTTATACATATACTCATAATATTTTTTACAAAAAATAATTAAATATTGAAAACAAAAACTGTTAAACAAAATTGAAATTAAAATGGCAGATGGCCATCTCTCCTTCAAGTCGAGGAGAGATGGCCATCCAATAAAAGAAAGAAAAAGTTAATTTAAATAGCAAAAAAGTAATACATTTCATATAGTTAATTATGAAAAAACATGTAGCAATTTGTAAAGATGCAGTTATATGATGTAAAATGAGTAAATAAAACTCGAATAAACAAAATTTGAAGTATAATTTCAATACTTCACTTTTCGTAAAATCTTACGGCATGTTTGGCAAAGGTCTTGATAATTTGCACATGTTTCATGGAACCACTTCAGGTACTTTGTGCATTGTATCCAGATATCCTTTTTGGATATGATATTATATTGTTTTGCACAACCAACACAGTGATCCTAGTCCAATTCTATTTACTCGGAATCTGTAGAATCTGATAATTTTAAACGTATTTCGTTTTCTTTGCTACTGGAAGTGCCGTTTTTTTTTCTCGCCTTAATTTTTGGTTTATTACGTTAATTTAGTTTAATTATCAACTTTAGCAGTTTCTGTTATGAAAGTTTCCGACGTTTCTCAATATTTTCTGAAACAAATAAATCGTCAGGTCTTATTATATTATTATTATTAATACTATTAAAATATTTATATTAGTTAAAATTTAAACAATTATATCAATTAATATATTTATAAACATAAATTTTATATATTTATGTTAAATTTAATTATATTTAGTTAAAACCATCACTCCGTATAATTTTTAAATATTGATTAAATGTGGCCATCTCTCCTCGATTTCATGTGGCCATCGCTCCTGAAATTGAAGGACTGGTGGTCGCCCAATTTAAAGGATCAATAGTCATTGTACGTCTTTGTTTTAGATTTAAAATTAAAGATTAGGTTATATACGTGCCTTAAAAGTCCATATAGTAAAAAAATATGTATAACGTACCTACTGCAAAACATTCACATATCTAAGTCAAAAAAAATATATATTTAGCAAGTTTATATTTATATGTAAATTAAAT
Organism: Maratus speciosus; assembly: GCA_963932465.1. NCBI lineage: Eukaryota > Metazoa > Arthropoda > Arachnida > Araneae > Salticidae > Maratus > Maratus speciosus. The sequence goes on from OZ010789.1 coordinate 337,167,688, forward strand.
AAACATTAAAATTACATTTAATTTTTGTAATCGAAAAACACATTTGCATGTCGCAATAAATAAACTCGTTGAACTATTTCATACGAACAATTTATGCTGCAATCTATGATCAAGTTTTGGAAATATTTTGACTGGCCATCTACTCTAGATTTACCCTACATAATGTACAATATGCGGTGCAAAAAATATTTATAAAACTAGTTATAGTGTACGAACGCACTCCATTGATACGTTTTACCTGCAGTTTACAACTTGTTTAAAACGGGAACCATCTACATATTAAAAACTATACCTGCTTTGTTTTCACAAATGATAACACGTACGTTTGACTCCCATTTGAGTTCCTTTGGTCAATACATCTGTTAAAGGCATAGTTTATATACCTTTTCTTAAATCTGCCCGGTGTTACTAAAAGACAATGCGTTAGGGGTTTATTCATAGATTTAGATAAAGCAAATTAAAATCTCACTGGAAACAATCCAGAGCTATAAAACTATTCACTAAAAAACTGTAGAGAAAGAAAATTTTGCTACAAAATAAACAAATTATTATAAAATAAAATCATATATATTTTCTGGTAGCTGTTTAAGTTTTTTTTAACGTTGAATGATAACCGGATCAACGAAAAACAACATTTCTCCATATCTCGAATATTCATAATTGGAAAAAACTTTAAAATTACATAACCGAGTTTTTGAAGACGCTCATTCTGTTAATTAAAAATTAATACGGTTCATAATTTACATTTTTTTCTAATTTGAAATTATTCATAAGTTTTTGTCAAAAAATTTCATGTTGTTTAAGGAGGAAAAATGTGCTTTTAAACATCTTTAAGTGTGGTGAAAGAGGTATATGTATATAAATGTTAAGCAAAAATTAATCGCTCTAATGTGAATTTAAAGAAAAACATTATGTGAAACGTTCATAAGAAAATCATTTACGAAATTACCGCTAAATACATATATTATGGTTTCTGTAATAAATACGGAAAGTTTCAGTAATAGTCAGCTAATAGTAGCAATACTAAATTAATCATTTTAATATATGTATGCAATACATACAGATTTTGTAATACAAAAAATATAACATATAACTTTTTCAAAGATTAATTCTCGAATTAAACAGAATGTGTTACTTTAAACGAATTTTAGAATTTTTTTCAACTTAGAAGATGTGTTGATTACAACAGCAAATTTGACTTTTTCACAAACTAAAAAATAATCTCTCGGATAAATGTGCCATTCATGAGAAAGCACATTATTAGTAATACGTAGGCAGGCACTGTCCAAAATTTTTTAGTTTATTAAAAAATAACCAATACAAATTAAGCATTTATTTATTTATCAGGTTGTAACGAAAGTTTTCCGCCACAGCTAATATCGTCTTTTCAAACAGTTCGCGTTGTCGTATTTGCTCATATTTTGTCAAACGATTTTTGGCATTTGAAAGAAAGAGACTTGCTTTATAACACTATATTGTGAAATTTATAAAAAAAATATCTTTAACATTAAATACAGGGTGTCTGAAATGGAACTATCACGCTACCAATTAGAACCAGCATTTACTTCCAGTTCTGTTGCAAAAAGTCAACTACAGAATGTCACCGAATCTGTGTACAGCCTTAGGCACTACTGTTGAATCATATGACGCTGTGAAGTTTTGGTACCGAAAGTTCAAAAACAAGGAATATGACATTCAAGAAGCAGAGCGCTCCGGCCGGCCTACTGATGTTGATGAGGCTCGCCTGCGAGAACTTGTGGAAGAATATCAATATTCAACCACTCAAGAGCTAGCTAAGCAGTTAGACGTTAGTGTCATGTCCATTAGCCGCGCTATGCATTGCATAAACTTGACGTACAGGTTCAATCGCTGGGTGCCGTATGAGCTGACTCAAGCAGATAAGTGCAGACGTGTTCAGGCCTTCACTAATCTGCTCGAATATCAACGCAAGGACAAAATTCCGGACCGTTTCGTCACTTGTGACGAAAAGTGGATTCACTTCAACAACACAAGCCGAAAAAGGGGTTGCTCTACGCCCGGTGAGCCCGTCGGCAGCGTCACAAAGCGCAATTTGACTAACAAAAAGATAATGCTTTGTATCTGGTGGGATTGCCGTGGTATTATCCACAAAGAGTATCTGGAAAAAGGTAAAACCATGGACAGTAAGTCGTACAGCAAGATGCTAGTCCGTGTTGACGATTCTATCAAGGTAAAATGCCAAAATGAGTTCCAGCGCAAGAAGATAATGTCTCATCAAGATAATGCTACATCATATGTGTCTGCATTCACCTGCTGGACTCTGTATGATCTCAAATGGGATCTTAAGCCACACCCACCATATAGCCCCGACATCACTTCTTCGGACTGCTATGTTTTTTCACACTTGCAGCTACATCTTGCTGGTGCTATCTTTAATTCTAACAAGGACGCCCGAAATGAGGTTGATCTGTTTTTGGACCCTCAGTCCCCAAGTTTCTGGGCCGAAGGCTTTGAAAAACAAACAAAACCTTGGCAGAAAATCATATATTCGGGTGGTGATTACTACCCTCACTAAAGGCACTGCTTTCATGCTTTTTTTTTCTAACTTTATTAAGAACTTTTTTTGGCGGAAAACTTTCGTTACAACCTGATATTTTTCCTCCCACGTTTTTTAATATGGGATATTGTTGACAATCTTATTCTAATCATTCAGAAAGCAGGAAATAATGTTTCACAGTTCCTCTGTGTTTTTAGCGAAACTTTTACTGAACAAGCAAAGAGCTTCTTTTACTTCATTACTTGGTATCTTCTTTATTTTCTTCCAAAAGTTGCACGTTTTTGTTTTGATAGTAATCTAAAATTTTGGATTTTATATACCAGAAGCCATTAAGCAATTTAATTTACTTTTTAAAGTTTTATTACCATTGTCCATTACTGGAATGATTAAAAAGTCAATTTCCATTATTGGACAAGCCTAAAAGTGTATTTTAGTAATTGTCTGAATAAAAAAATTTATTTAACTGAAAAGCTATGTAATCGAATGCAATTTTAGGTAGCTTTCTTTACAAAAAGCTACCTATTGCAGCCGTTCGGAGGAAAGCGATTTCAAAAAATTTTGGTATATTTTCATCGATCATGACCCCCAGACCCCGAAACCACCCTCCGTTCAAAATTGATATATATATATATATATATATATATATATCCATATATATATATATATATATCTGACTTATGTCACACTGTAACTCTCGTATTTATGAACCGATTTGGATGTAATTCGGTGTGTACATAGTACATACCAATGTCTCGACCGAGTTCGTTGGCCAGCTTCATCCGCCATTTTGTTTCAAAATGGCGGCCATTTAAAATTTTTAAAAAAATTTAAAATTTGAAATGTGATACCAGAAAATTGAAAATGGAAAAATATTTTTTTCTTATGTATTTTACCTTTATACAAAGATTTCGGAGCAGTTTTTGTTTCGTCTATATCTTAAAAAATGGCTGAGTTATAGCATTTTGAATTTCTAGCGAAGCTGACATTTTGAAACGTCCTGAATTTTGTCACGCGATAAAAGGCGTATTTATGAACCGATTTGGATGTAACTTCGTTTATACATAGTACAGACCAATGTGTCGAAGGAGTTCGTTGGCCAGCTTCATCCGCCATCTTGTTTTAAAATGGTGGTCATTTAAAATTTTAAGAAAAATTTAAATTTGAAATGTGGTAGCTAAAAATTGAAAATTGAAAAAATATTTTTTCCTTATGTGTTTGACCTTGATAAAAAGATTCGGGAGCAGTTTTTGTTTCGTCTATATCTTAAAAAATGGCTGAGTTATAGCATTTTGAATTTCTAGCGTGGCTGACATTTTGAAACGTCCTGATTTTTGCCACGTGATAACACACATATTTATGAACCGATTTGGATGTACCTTGGTGTGTACATAGTACATACAAGTAACTCAACCGAGTTCGTTGACCAGCTTCATTCGCCATCTTGTTTCAAAATGGTGGCCATTTAAAAATTTAAAAAAAAAATAAATTTAAAATGAGATACCAAAAAATTGGAAAATGAAAAAGATTTTTTTGTATGTGTTTGACCTTAATACAAAGATTCCGGAACAGGTTTTGTTTCGTCTACATCTAAAAAAATGGCTGAGTTATAACATTTTGAATTTCTATTGTGGCTGACATTTTAAAACGACCTGATTTTTGTCACGCGATAACAGGCGTATTTGTGAACCGATTTGAATGTAACTTGGTCAGTACATAGTACATACCAATGCCTCGACCGAGTTCGTTGGCCAGCTTCATTCGCCATCTTGTTTCAAAAGGGTTGCCATTTTTAAAAAAAAATGTAATTTAAAATTTAAAATGAGGTATTAAAAAATTGGAAAATGAAAAAGATTTTTTTATGTGTTTGGCCTTGATACAAAGATTCTGGAGCAGTTTTTGTTTCTGAAAATTTGTTCTTTTGTTTATATCATAAAAAGTGGTTGAATTATAGCACTTTGAATTTCTATCATGGCTAACACTTTGAAACGATCTTGTATTTGTCACGCGATACCACACGTATTCGCCTATTTCGATGGAAGAAAGCATGTGGATGGTATACATCAATACCTCGACCAAGTTCGCTGGCCAGCTTCATCAGCCATCTTGTTTCAAATAGGCGGCCATTAAAAAAAATATATATATATTTAAAGTGAGGTGCAAAAAAATTAGAAATTGAAAAAGGTTTCTTTCTTAAGTATTTGACCTCAAGGTCAAATACTTTACAAGGTCAAATACTATAAGGATTCAGGAGCATTACTTGTTTGTCTTTATCTTAAAAAATGGCTCAGATATAGCAGTTTCAATTTCTAAAGTGGGTGACATTTTGAAAAATCTGATTTTTTGCCTGCGACAGCACTCGTATATATCAACCGATTCCGATATGAGTGAGCATGTGCACAGCAATTACTAAGGTCTCGACCAAGTTCACTGGTTAGCCTTATCTACCATGTTGTCTTAAAATGGCAGGCACTTTAAGAAATCGCCGAATTTGGCAGCCAAATATAAGTGACTTTAAATAAAAGCAGCTTGGATAAAGCTGACTAATATCGCGAAATTCTCATTCATAATGATTTAGTATTCATAAAAATTAGTATTGAATCTCCTACTTTCGGTTTCCACTTAATTGAGCTTCGTGTGTTTGAATAATATAAGTTGGCTTTTTAAAAATAAGGAGTATGAAAGCTACCTCTTCCTCCCGGCACTGGCCGGAAGGACTTTTTAAATTGCTTTTACCACAATGTAAAAAGAGAGAAAAAGTGAATAAGGTCTTTAATTAATTTCATGTGATTAATAAAATTTTTAATATTAAACTAGATAATTTTTTACTTAACTCTCCCTTGCATAATTTATATTTTCGCACTCATAAAGCGAATAAGGAAGCAGAGAATAATGCCTAATACACTATGACGCAAAAGTTTAGACAATGAAGAAATTCTTACATACTTTGAAAAATATTTATTCAATTTTCAAATCACTGCTTGAAATTAATGTGCTGTACATATAAACAATATTTATAACAAAGAAAAGTGGGATTGTGCATATTGCAATAAATTAAATGGTAACAAAAATAAACTGCTGTCTCAAAAGTTTAGACACAAATTAAATAAAATCGAAATAAACAATTTTTAAAACCTGGTTGCGCATCCATGCTTATGTATTACGTCATATACACGAGATTGCATGGAAGAAACTAAATCTTGCATAGTTTGTGGATCGATATCGTACCATGCATTCTCAATAGATGTCTTAAGTTCCTTTTCAGAAGAGTATTGTCTAGCGTTGCTATAAACTTTGCGACACATGATGCTCCAAAGGTTTTCTATAGGGTTAAGATCTGGGCTACATGCTGGCCAGTCGAGAACTCTTATATTACGGGAATTAAACCAAGATTTTGAATGTTTTGCAGTGTGAATTGAAGCATTGTCTTGCTGAAATTCCCACTGAGGACCCCCTAGAAGCTCAGCAAATGGCAGTAGGTTTTCTTCTAATGTCTGTGTATAATTCTGTGAAGTTTGACGACCACTGGTGAAGGTCAGAGATACTTGTCCATTATAGCAAAAGGCTGCCCAAACCATCACCGAGCCCCCTCCTTGTCTGCGACTAAAAAAACGTCGAGGTTCCTTCCGCAAGTCATGCCAATACGATAAACAACCATCTGGACCATCCAGATTCCACTTTTTTTCATCGCTAAATATGACTGACTGCCATTTCTCTCCATATGACATATGCTTTCGAAACCACACAAGTCTTTGTAACTTATGATATGGTTTCAGAGCTGGTTTCTTCTGCATTTTTCTATAAACGATTGTTCCTTTTTCCAAAATTCGTCTACGAATCGTATCCTTTGATACAGAGAGTCCCGATGAACTTTGAACTCCACGTACGCTCATTTGTTGAGTACTCGCTAGTCTTTGTATCAGGCGATCCTCTCGTACATTTGTCACACGTTTCTTCCCAGACCGACATTTTGCTTTATATTCGGAACCACTCGATAAAACTCGATAAATAGATTTTTTTGACCTATTAATAATAGCAGAAATTTCAGAAACGCTCTTCCCTTCACCTTTCAACTGCCAAATCCTTGAAACCTCATTCACTTGAATTTCTTTAGCTCTCGGCATGTCGACTATGAAGCGCAATCGTTTGCAGAACTTAAGTACTCCAAATTTGTGACATCATCGATTCTAAATTTGCATATGCCAGCGATTATTCAAAGAAATTTAGAATAGTGTCTAAACTTTTGCGACAAGCACATTTGAATTTTTATGAAAAAAATTAGTATTATAGCAAATAAAACGACTGCCTTTTGTACATAGCATTTTAAATCAGTTTTTGAATATATTTACAGGTTTTTGTAATTCTGACGTCGTAATTCTACATTTTAAAGCTGAATGACGTCATTGTCTAAACTTTTGCGTCATAGTGTAGTATAAAACATTAGTATAATTTTAACGGCATACCGTATTGAAAAGGCACTTCTATTGCACAATTACGTACAATTATTGATCAAAGGCAGTACTGTAACCGATTTCTTTTGTGTGTCCGTGTAAATGAACGATAAATTCTATGAATACCATATTACACTGCTCAAAACAATTAAAGGACATTTGAAGATTTATATAAAATACAGATATAAACGAATTTTTTTTGCCGAAAATAGAAGAAGAGAATCACAAATGCAAATTTTTCTGATTTTCAAACTGTGGAGTATGCAAATTTTGAGTTCGACGTCAAAAACGTCGCTTCAGCGGCAGCGGATGAAATTTGACTTTCAACTGGATAAAAGAGAATGAAGACAAGGATGATCGGCATTCAGTGATTGCTTTGTTTCGATGAGTACGATGTCTCAGCGAAGTCATTTGACAGATTCAGAAGCTTTGAGAATTGTTGGTAGGTTAGAAGGGGGCCAAACTCAAGCCGAAGTAGCGCAAGCCATTGGAGTGTCACAAAGTGTCATTTCCAGGATCTGGAACCGTTTTTTGGAGCGTGGATGTGCAGGCCGAAGACCAGGGCAAGGTCGTATACGGGCAACAACGCCCAATGAAGATCGGTATTTAGCGTTAACAGCTCGGAGACACCGAACCATGAACGCTACTCTTCTCCAACAACACCTTCGCTCGGCTACAGGCACCACGATTTCAACTCAGACTGTCCGAAACTGGCTCCATGCTGTAGGTCTGTATGCTCGCCGACCGATGGTATCTGTTAGATTAACATCAAGGCATCGTGGCGACCGCAGGGAGTGGGCAACTGAGCATGTCAACTGGAGGAGAAATGAATGGAGCAATATTCTGTTTTCTGACGAGTCCCGTTTTTCTGTGCATCCGGATAATAGGCGTATTTTCATCTGGAGGGACCGTGGCAGTAGGAATAATCCTGCGTTCGTGCACGAAAGTGTCAGATTTGGCGGTGGAGGAGTGTTGGTGTATGGTGGCATCTCCATTGACGGGCGCACTGACCTCTACATCATTCGAGATGAAGCTCTGACTGGTCGCCGATATAGGGATGAGATCCTCAGACCTATTGTAGTCCCTTACGCTGCAGCAATCGGATATAACTTCATTTTAATGGACGATAACTGCAGGCCACATCGTGCAAACCTGGTGGAGGATTTCCTTTTCGAGGAAGGAATCGTTCGAATGGAATGGCCAGCGTGTTCTCCAGACATGAATCCAATCGAGCACGTTTTGGGACGCTCTAGGAAGACGAGTTTCTGGCCGCCAACAACCCCCACAAACTCTCCAAGAACTGGAAAGAGCTCTTCTGGAAGAGTGGGGCAGAATACCCCAACTCGTCATTAATAGCCTCATTGAGTCCATGCCTCAAAGGTATTCAACATTGCTGGCCGCCCGTGGAAACCATACCCCCTACTGAAAATGATTTTCTTTGAAGAAAACACCTTTTCTTATTCTTTTTTTCTCATATGCACAAATTGTGTTTTTTTCCTTTAGTACACAAATGCGCAATAAAATGCATTTTTCCCTGCCAAACATGTGTAATGTATTCTCATATAACCTACTATGTCTGTCGACCATGTATCAATCAGCTAAACAGTTTACCAGATACAAAATCCACCTAAAACTGCAATATCCTTTAATTGTTTTGAGCAGTGTATATCGCAATCATCTTGTAGTGAAATTCAGTGATTTATATAAATTACATTTGAAAATGTATAATGTCATTAAAATAAACTTAAACTTACACTATGCGCAAAACTACTTAAAAGATGACAGAATACTAAAAAGATGTTAAATTATTTTAATACCTTAGTACTTTCAACTATAAAGAACATAGTCTTCGTCTGAGGAATATAAGAAATACAATTGTTGTTGGCGTCTAATTTTCAAAATTCACGTAGATGGTGACGAAAGGAGTGAAAGTTGAAGTTAATTTTTAGATCCGGAAAACATTAATAAATAAAACATGGATATAGGGAAGTGGAATATTACTCGTTTTATGATTATTTAAGTAAACTGAGCCAAATTCTGGGTATGTTGTAGGATAAAACGTCATTGCAAACAGTATTTTCTTTAGTAATAATTTCTATTGATTTGCGGATGATTAAATCATGATAATTCTTTGAGGGATATATAATTTTTGCGTCTTCGATATTTACTTGTATATTCTGCTTCTGGTTAAGTCTTGACAGGGCTGTAGTAGGTCGGTTAAACTTTAAATCTCTCAAATGTTCTTTAATACGGACTTTAAGTTTACGTGAAGTCATTCCTATGTATTCGAGATAAATATTTTCTGTTTTCAGTGGAATTATATATACTCCAGAAATTTCATCTTCCGGGATCGGGTCTATTTTGGCACAAATTAGATTTTTCAGTTTTGCTGGAGGATTGGCGATTAAGTTTACGTCAAAGCGGAAAAGTGCATGTCTGAGTTTTTCGAAAAGTCCTGGTATGTACTTCATCTTGCAATATCGCATATTACACAGTGGAGTTTTTTGTATTTTCATATGGTTCTTCTGTGAGTTGATTAGCTTATCAATAATGTGTACTGGGAAACCAATCTCAACTGCAAGGTTTCTAATGGTATTTAATTTATTTTCAAGGTGATTAATAGACCAAACACTAAAAGCTCGTCTTACATGAAAATTGAACGGAGCAAGTTTGTAGTTAAAAAGTGATGTACTTTCAAACGGAATGGTGCTGTTAGACTTATTTACTTTTCTGTAGACTGTGTGCTCAATTGTTAAGTTTGATAAATATTTAATTAGCATTACGTCAAGAAATAATAACTCGTTATTATTTTCTATTTCGATGGTAAATTTTATGTTAGGGTCCATATTATTTATTCTGTTAAGAAATGCGCACAATTCAGATAAGCCATGATCCCATACTATGAAAATGTCGTCCACATAACGATACCATACTGACGGAGTTAAAACGCTGTCTGCCAAAATTCTTTCTTCAAATGGACGTAATTTGAATTCGGATAAAATACTTGAGATGGGGGAACCCATTGGAGCTCCTTTAGTCTGCTTATAAATCCTCTTATTAAAAATGAAAATACTATTTCCAGTTACTAGGTTAAGTCCAGATTTTACGGTGGTCTTCATTTCTGAGTTTAATGATGGCTCGTTATCAATAAAGTTATTAATGAATAATTTTACTTCGTCAACGTCGATTGATGGGAAAAGTGAAACGATGTGAAAACTTGCTAAAACACTCTCTTTATTGAGCTTCAAATCTTTAATCTGGTTAATGAAATCAGTGGTCGACGTTAAACTATGGTTAGACGGTGGTAGAAAAAGGTTCAGAAAAGGAACAAATGCTTTTTCAAGGAAATATGATGGGCCTGCACATTTTCCAACTATCGGCCTTAAAGGAAAATTATTTTTATGGTCCTTTAGTCTCCCAAATAGCCTTGGAGTGGTGGCGGTGTTATTCACTCTTAATTTGCTTTTCATTATTGGTGGCCAATATCCTCTATTGATTAAAGCTTCAGTTTTACTCTGGATTTGGTTGTTCGGATCCTTGCCAAGTGGTGTGCATTCCATATCTGCGATGCATGTTTCCATTTTTGCAATATAATCCACGCGGTTCATTATTGCGATTTTATTTGTTTTGTCTGTCTGTATAATAATAATATTTTGATCTGCTTTAAGTCGATTAATTACCAGATTATTTTTATTTTTATTTTTAATACTTGATTTTGTAACGAATGCTTGCACATTATTATACATACACAGCAAAACTGAAAAATCTAATTTGTGCCAAAGTAAACCCGATCCCGGAAGATGAAATTTCTGGAGTATATATAATTCCACTGAAAACAGAAAATATTTATCTCGAATAAATAGGAATGACTTCACGTAAACTTAAAGTCCGTATTAAAGAACATTTGAGAGATTTAAAGCATAACCGACCTACTACAGCCCTGTCAAGACTTAACCAGAAGCAGAATATACAAGTTAATTTCGAAGACGCAAAAATTATATATCCCTCAAAGAATTATCATGATTTAATCATCCGCGAATCAATAGAAATTAATACTAAAGAAAATACTGTTTGCAATGACGTTTTATCCTACAACATACCCAGAATTTGGCTCAGTTTACTTAAATAATCATAAAACGAGTAATATTCCACTTCCCTATATTGATGTTTTATTTATTAATGTTTTCCGGATCTAAAAATTAACTTCAACTTTCACTCCTTTCGTCACCATCTACGTGAATTTTGAAAATTATACGCCAACAACAATTGTATTTCTTATATTCCTCAGACGAAGACTATGTTCTTTATAGTTGAAAGTACTAAGGTATTAAAATAATTTAACATATTTTTAGTATTCTGTCATCTTTTAAGTAGTTTTGCACATAGTGTAAGTTTAAGTTTAACTTTTTAAAGATGAATTAAGCATTTCTATCTATTTATTTACCGATGTCATTAAAATACTCTGCAAACGACTTTTCCCCATACACCATAACGTAATGGGATTTTTTCAGTGCCCCTGTAAATGAACTATTCATGCTATACACTTCATATACAGTACCGAACATGCCATGGTAAGCATAATTAATATATTTCAATTGCATGAAAATCCGAGTACATTTAAGTGAGGTAGAGCGTGAACAGACGGACAAACAGAATTCATAAACAAATTTCAAATTTATTGGGAAGAATTAAAAAGGAGAGGCTCGTCAGTCGCAATGCCACCACATCCAAATAAAGATAATTTTTAAGTCACACGTGTTGTAAAAAATCCATTACTTTCTGTCCTCAGTAATTTGATTATAAATCTCTGACAAAACAATTCTGTGCAAAAAATATTATAAATGTTTATTACATTTATGGTAGTAATAAAAGAAATATACCTTGTAGATCCGGAATGCCAAACGTCAATTCTCCTTTTTGATTTTAAAATCATTTTATTTAGTATTTAAAACTTTTAACTTGCAGTTTTATTTCTTTCATATTTGTATTATTAATTACTACTAGTAAGATATTAAGTATTTTCCAGAAATGTAACTCTTAGAGTTTTAGAATTGTAACGAGAGATGTGTTTTATTATTATTATTATTATTAGACCTTTCTCCCTCTAAATCTTTCAAAGTCAACAAATTGATAACTGTATTTCCGTAAATTCCGTAGTTTAAATCTTCTATTTAAAATAAATAAAACATTGAATTTGTACTGATGAAAATAATTAATTTTGACAATTAAATATTTCATAAATATATTTTTTAATTATTGATATCCTAACTGTTAAATTTATTTGAAATTGATAAATGGTATGGTTTCAAGGAATTTTTATTCTAAATGTGGCATTATCCTGAACAATGAACGATAGTGTTAAGTCCGAACTCTGTATTTAACCTTTAGAACTATTTAACCGGTTGTTAACTGTAACTTTAGTTGTTGTGTATGTTTACCGTTTGTATTCGTCTGTGTGCTTATTAAAATGTGTCGTTCGATATTACTTTGTATTCAATAGTGTTTAAATACACAAACACGCCAAAATGCTCGGTATATTAACTAGTAAAGTTAATTAAACACGCGTAACAACACATGGCGGCAGCGGTTAAAAGTAAAGAAGTAGATTAGCATATTCTACGTTGTTCGAAGTTCAGAATCAACTTCTAGTTTCGTTCTGCGAACAGTTATGGCAACTGCGTCGGCATATCATATAACACCGCCGGATTTATTTCAATTTTCGACTCCAACGGAGTGGCCCAAATGGAAACAGAGATTTCTTCGATTCCGAACTGCTTCTGGTTTGAATACGAAGACACAAGAGGAACAAGTTGATGCTCTGATATATTTCATGGGCGAAAAGGCCGAAGATATTTTTCTCGCTTTCACTTTAACAGAAGATGAGAAGAAAAACTTCCAGGTTGTATTAAATAAATTCGATGATCATTTTATTGTAAAAAGAAACGTAATTTTCGAACGCGCACAGTTCAACAGACGGCTACAGAGAGAAGGTGAGTGCGTTAATGATTTCATTACTGATTTGTATGCACTTGCAGATAAATGTAGTTATGGTGCATTACATGATGAATTATTGAGGGATCGAATAGTTGTCGGAATTACTGATCTGGCCTTAAGTGAAAAGTTACAACTAGATCCTAACCTTACTTTGCAAACAGCGATAGACAAAGTTCGTTTATCCGAATCAATTAAAAAGCAACAGTCTGTTTTAGTAAATAATTCATCAGTTAATGCAGTAATTCATAAAAAGAAATCTGTTCAATTTTCAAATAGAAAGAATTTTCTTGATAATAAAGTTAATGTAAGCATTTCAAAGTGTAAATGGTGTGGATTTTCACCGCACGATAAAAAGAAATGTCCTGCCAAGGACTCTTTTTGCAGAAAATGTAAGAAGAAAGGGCACTGGGATAAAGTTTGTTTATCATCCACTAAAAGAATTAACGAAGTTAAATTTGAAGCAGGTTTTATAGGCTTAGTAGGAAATGTCGAAAATGAAGATGATTGGATTATACCAATTAAGATATTAGGAAAATCTGTAAAATTTAAAATTGATAGTGGTGCTGACCATACTGTTATTCCTTCTCATGTTGCACAAACAGTGTTGAAAAATGTTCAAATTAAAAGAACAAATAAAGTAATTTTGGGTCCTGATAGATCACCTTTAAAACTTAAGGGGAAGATTGTTGAAAATATAGAGTATAACGGAAAAAATTGTTTGGAAGAAATATATGTTATAGAAGGTCTCCAGACATGTTTGTTGGGAAAACCAGCCATAAAAATGTTTGGGCTAAGTCCAAATATACTAGGCCATTGTGTGCGTAGTATTAGTAGTTTCGATCCTGTTAATGAATTTCCTTCTCTATTTCAAGGACTTGGTTTACTGAAAGGTGACTACCACATAGAACTTATCGATGATGTTAAGCCTTATGCTCTTACTTCTCCACGGCGAATACCTGTGCCATTATTAGAAAAAACAAAGTTAGAAATTAAAAGAATGCAGGAATTTAATGTAATTCAGCCAGTGGAAAAACCAACTGATTGGTGTTCTCCTGCCGTTGTTGTAAGAAAAAAAGATGGTAATGTCAGGATTTGCGTAGATTTGACAATATTGAATAGAAGCATTCGTAGGGAATGGCACCCACTGCCAACCACCGAATACAATTTATCTCTCTTGGCAGGGGCAAAAATATTTTCAAAATTGGATGCCAATTCCGGGTTCTGGCAAATACCTCTTGACGAAGAATCATCCTACCTGACAACGTTCATAACACCCTTTGGCAGATTTCGTTTTTTACGTCTACCATTCGGAATTTCGTCGGCTCCAGAGCATTTCCAGCGAAGAATGTCACAGGCCTTAGAAGGACTTAACGGCATTATCTGCAACATGGACGATATCCTTGTTTGGGGGTCTAGTCAGGCAGAACACGACGAACGGTTAAAAATGACCCTAAAACGACTTCAACAAACGGGAATTACCCTAAATAAACAAAAATGCGTTTTTAATGTCAAGACCATAAAGTTTCTGGGTCATGTCATCGACGAGTTAGGAATACATCCCGACGAAGAAAAGATTGCAGCTATACGCAACTTCAAAATTCCAACAAATAAGACGGAGCTTAAACAACTTCTTGGTATGGCTAATTACCTCGCACGATTTATCCCAAGATTTTCTGAAACTTTAGCACCTCTGAATTCTTTATTATCCACGAAGAACGAATTCATTTGGGATTCACCGCAAGATGAAGCACTGAAAAAACTTAAAGAGATTTTGTCGTCCGAACCGGTGCTGGCAATTTTTGATCCTGGCAAGGAATCTATTGTGACAGCAGATGCCTCATCCTATGGTCTGGGGGCGACGTTGTGTCAAAGACAGAGTGACTCTACATTGAAGGTAATTGCATACGCATCTCGCACACTGACGCCAACTGAGCGACGTTACGCACAAATAGAAAAGGAAGCACTTGCACTAACATGGGCATGTGAAAAATTTTGTAATTACTTGATAGGCACCAGGTTTCTTCTAGAGACAGATCACAAACCTCTTGTCCCTATATTGACAAGAAAATCCTTAGATGATTTAAGTCCTCGTCTTCAAAGATTAAAAATGCGATTGATGAGATATTCTTTCGATGTTTTCCACACCCCAGGAAAAAATTTATGTGCAGCAGATGCATTATCTAGATCACCTCTCCAGGAGGAAGTTCCAGATTTCGAATTAGAAGACGAAGTTGAAGCTTATGTCAATCTTTTAACAGAATCCATTCCTGTAGCTCCGCAAAGACTCACACAGGTAAAATTGGAACAAGAGCAAGATTCAACATGTAAAATGTTAACAGCATATGCTTTACGAGGATGGCCAGAAAAAAATAAATTAGAACCAGAATGTCTACCTTATTGGCCTTTGAGATACGAAATATCCTTGCAGAATGGATTACTTATGCGAGGAACTCGAATAATCATTCCACTCAATCTAAGACATGAAATTTTAGAGAAAATACATGAAGGCCATATGGGGATAGGTAAATGTAGAGATTTGGCGAGATCTGCAGTATATTGGCCAGGTATCAGTAAAGACATAGAGAAGTTGGTGCGAGAGTGTACTTCATGTATACAAGAAGCTAAAAATCCTTCGGAACCGTTGAAACCCACAGGATTTCCTCAAAGACCTTGGGAAATAGTAGCTATGGATCTATTCAAACTTTATTCAGACTGGTATTTGTTAGTGACTGATTACTATTCACGTTATCCAGAAATTGCTAAATTAGACAGGCTTACATCTCGAGAAGTGATTCTACATTGCAAGTCAATTTTCGCCAGACATGGAATACCTGATATTGTTAGGTCTGACAATGGGAAACAATTTGAAGTAACGAGAACAGCTGAATTTTATCAATTTGCAAAAACATATGGGTTTAAACATATCACGTCTAGTCCAAGATACCCACAGAGCAATGGATTTGTAGAAGCTGCTGTTAAAATAATCAAGCTCAGATTGAAAAAATCCAAAGATCCTTATTTAGCATTACTCAGTTACAGAGCTTCGCCTTTAAAGAATGGATACAGTCCAGCTGAGTTATTGATGGGTAGGAGATTACAAACAACGTTACCCATACCACTAACAGCACTTCAACCAAAACTCATACAGAAGGAGAAATTGGAAGAAATAGAGGAAAATCGAATAAAAACGCAAGAAAGGTACTATAATAAAAGACACAACTCCCATGAACTGAAGTCAATAAATCCAGGGGAGAAAGTGTGGATAACAGATAGAAAGGCTGTTGTTACAGTACAGAAACATGCGGATACACCAAGATCATATTTCGTGAAAGAAGGACATCATATCCTGAGACGAAACAGAAAACATCTAATTCCGAGTGCGAAACTGCAACCACGTCCGACAGATGATGACATCGAGGAAGCTCTCTCTACAGAAATTTCTAAAAGTGAAGTACCTGAAAATAGAACGCCAAACCCTTCAGACTCAACTAAGAAAAATGATCAGCTTAACCCTAGAATCAACCAACCTGTTGTAACTCGAAGTGGAAGAACTGTTAAACCTCCAAATCGACTAAATCTCTAAAAGGGGGAGATGTGGCATTATCCTGAACAATGAACGATAGTGTTAAGTCCGAACTCTGTATTTAACCTTTAGAACTATTTAACCGGTTGTTAACTGTAACTTTAGTTGTTGTGTATGTTTACCGTTTGTATTCGTCTGTGTGCTTATTAAAATGTGTCGTTCGATATTACTTTGTATTCAATAGTGTTTAAATACACAAACACGCCAAAATGCTCGGTATATTAACTAGTAAAGTTAATTAAACACGCGTAACAACACACTAAATATAATCATAAAATCAATTATCTATTCCTAATTGTAGGGTGTCCATTACTTGTATGTTGAGAGTTTTGACTTATTTCTGTTATTACAATTAAATTTTTATTAACAGTATGTTAATGGGAGTATGAGATTGATTAAATGTTGTAATAATATAATATCAAAATAGATATCTATTTATATAAAATCCAAGTCTTTGTGTGTCCCTCACTATTCCGGTAGGACCGCCTCATTCAAATGAGTAATTGTTGAAAAATATTAATGCAGGGTTACCACAGTAGCGCCAAATGTTAGCCAACTTGGTGACAGCTGGCTAATTTGGCGAAATCCCCATTTAAAACATTAATCTTTCATAATGGAGGTCACCGAAATTTAATTTAAACTCCACTCTTTTAAGATATTTTTTCGAAATCTATGGGTGAGAATTTAAAGTACATATTTACATCTTCCTCCCGATGCTACTAATAAAAAAACCGCCAATAGACAACGGTGTACTGTGTGAGCTCCTAACTGCGCGATTTTAATGTGCTTTATGTACTTTTCCAGTCTAGGTGCCTTGGCAAAAAAGGAAATTTGGTAACATATTTTCCGGGAACCTATTCACTGTTTCATTTTATATACACACGCCTTTTTTTCGATATTTATACGATTTATTTAACATAAAAAAGCCGTTTCTCTAATTTTATACAGAAACAGATGTAATTTGTACATAAAAACATCAATATGTACATATAAAACAAACAAAAACGCTCATCAAATTTGTTTTCATAGCTGCTTATATGATTTGACAACAAATCTCGATATTTTCCCGTTATACGGACACCATGCCAAAATGTATGTTAATGCGCCAATTATTTCAAAATGCTAAAAGATATTTGTAATTTTATGCCAGCAGTTTAATATGAGTTTTATTTTATTGCTTTATTTTATAGCAGTTATTTGTAAGTATATATTTAATTATATATTTGTGATTTGATGAAATAGTTCGTAAAAGTCTGGAATTTTCAAATGTTATATTTTTTAAATAATCACTTTAGTATCGACAATGGTTTTTCTTTTATTTTCCAAATGCTTCAATTCACGATTTTTCGCCAACTATTACGCTTGGCGACAATGGTGTCCGCATAACGGAAAAGTACCCAAATCTCACTTTCTCATGCCCAAATTACACCAAGCTTTCTTTAAAAAAATGCCAAAGCCCCTACAGTGGAAAAGTACCAAACTGTCTATTATTTTGCGCTATCCGTGTTATAGTTTGTACTATATGCAAGGGGAGTGGAGCGAAGAGTTTAAACATTAAATATTAAAGTTTCGGCACAGATGTCATATTGGCGCGATTTTTTTCTGACGCCAATGTCATATACACAACGGGTACTTAACTGGCGCCAAAGTCTCGTAATTTTGCTTTATATGGTAATCCGGATGTTGTTGTTTATGCTGTTGATGTTTTCGCCAAATTGGCGTCGGAAAAAAATCGCGCCAATATATGATAACGTATATGACAACTGTGCCAAAGTTTCTATAAAGCAGTATAAGACTAAAAAATTAGGAATAAAATAAATGCAAAATAAGACTAAAGAAGAAAGAATAAATCATGCGTTGAGCATAGAATATGAAACACTTTCCAACACATCCTGAATGCTTTAACAAAACTTCGTTATTTAGGGAAATAAGGTAAATAAGATAACGTTACTTCTTAGATATCCCGTCGACCAATTTCGCCAAATCAATAGTAAAACATAAATAAAAATACAAATAAAACGTCGAATTAATGCTTTTATTGGCCATTATTGGCATTTAATTAATTAATGGCAACCATTATTGGCAATTAATCTTACAATTTGGTGACAGTAATTTGGTCGACGGGATAACTAAGAAGTGCCAAGATAACTAAGTAAACATTTTGGAAAACGCATAAAAAAATTTAAAAATTGATCCAGCTAAAATTTAATTTAAACTACTCTTAAAAGTACTGACATCACATTTCCAGATATTATCATCCATAGACGGTTATGTATCGAATTCTTTGCGTGACCATGTATATAATTTTATCTATATTCTACAAACATTTCTTAGGAAACTAAATGCAGTTCAGCGTAAAAATGCATAACTCCTTTAAAAACCACCTTTAAGCAATTTACTCTCATACTCAGTAACCCTTACGAATTCTTTTGTGTAGCCCTGCATATAAACTGTACAATTTATACACACAGTATAGTATGCATAAATGTAGTGAAACATAAAAGCGCATATCATAATTAAAAATGCATTTCTAGCAATCATTGCTTATGTACAATACTTCGGAGAAAAGTTTCTTGGCGAGAAAGAAGTTTGCCCACGTATTTTCTGGCAACCTATTTACTGCTTCATACTCACAAGCAATTTTTTCCATATGTATACAATTTGGCACAGATGTCATATACGCGCCCCATATTGGCGCGATTTTTTTCCGGCGCCAATTTGGCGAAAACATCAACAGCATAAACAACATTCGGGTTACCATTACAAGCAAAATAACGACACTTTGGCACCAGTTAAGTACCCGGTGCGTATATGACATCGGCGTCATAAAAAAAATCGCGCCAATATAGGCGTATATGACATCTGTGCCGACAATTTAATATAAAAAAAAGCTGGTACAGATGTCATATTCGCCCCATATTGGCGCGATTTTTTTCGGTTGCCAATTTGGCGAAAACATCAACAGCATAAACAACATAATCCGGGTTACCACATCAAGCAAAATAACGACACTTTGGCGCAAGTTAAGTACCCTTTGCCTATATGATTTGGCGTCAGAAAAAAATTGCGCCAATATGGGGCGAATATGACATCTGTTCCAAAAAGCTATTTACCCATTTTTATAAAGAAACAGAAGTAATTTTTGAACAGATGTCATATACGCATGGGGGTTGGCGTGATTTTTCTAAGACGCCCATTTGGGAGAAATCTCGCTTTCGAATACCAGTTACTTATATATTTTTCAATTATTTGCTATCATTTTGAAAAGGAAATAACTATAAATAAAAAAAAGTTTGAATAATAACTATAGAACAAAGCAGTTTATATAATTAAAAAACAGAAAATAAAAGTAAATAAAAAATTTATTAAGAAATAAAAAACAATAGCCGGGTTACTATAGCAGGCAAAATAACACCATTTTGGCGCCAATTAGGTATCCTGGTTCATATCTGAAATCTGTGCCTTAATTTGTATATAAAAAAAATTATATATATTTAGAAATGATTTCTTTATGCATATACGTGCATATATAAACAAGGATAAAAGTTGATTAGATTTGTTTTCATAGCTGTTTATATATTTTCGCAACATATCTCGCTTTCTGATGCCCGAATCGCGCCAAGCTTTTTTTAAAAATGCGCTATAATGGAAAAGTACTTAAATAAATAATTAACAAACTAAAACTTTTTATTTCGAGATCAAAGCATTGTTTTTAATTTCGATTAAAAATACATATATCCTTGAATAACTTCAATTGAAATTAGTTTCACAGCTTAATATCTCATTCCATAAACCTAAACAAACACAAGTGATTCATTCATCGTGAAACGTCAAAAATATTAAATCATTGAGGTAATCATTCACAAAGTAAGTTCTCCAACAATCAATGGGCAATATTCTAATGACGTCATAGTAGGTAAAATGGTGGCGGTATCATTTGTTTATGGTTTGTAATCACAAAGATTTAATTTTGCAATGTCTCTTAGTTACATTATTTTATTGTCATATTTATAAGCTCAGAACAAAAGTCTATTTTTTCATTATTTAGTTATTAAAGACGGAAAAAAATCATGAATGAATGATTTGAAAATTTTAAACAATTTTCTTTCTTAATACTAAAAAATAACATCGGGAAGTAACAGCGGGTTTAAGTTAAATAAGTTTAACTGTTTAATTCTGTTGTAATATTCAAAATAAATGTATTTATTAGATTGCAGTACTCAACATCAGGGCCCGATTAAACTTTGAAGTTAGAGGAATTACAGTGTCATTTCAGGACCTTTCTTTTGGAGAAGCTTTTCTAAATTCCATATACATGGAAAATCTTCAGTGTTAGAAATATTATTCCTAGGACTGACTTAAGACGAGAACAGCCTGCAATTTTACACAAGTTTTTGAAAGCTACTTTATATCAGAAATTTTACTAAAAACTGGTTACTTTTTTGTTAAAGCGGCCCACACTATTAGGATTATGACAAGTTGCAGCCAATTTCGCCAACGTCGTAACCAAGATCGTGAAGCACACACATATAGTACCATTTCATGAAATCGTATATGATAATTTAATAGTTTTTAACCTTACTTCAAGAGTGTTATTTATTTTTAAGGCTCAACAATCTAAATTGTCCAATATATGAATTTAACAAAGATTGAATAGACATGACCGCAAAAAGCCTCAAATCTGCATAACACTTGGAACCAAACTGTGCAGATTAGTGGTCTTCTACTGTACACAGTTTTTTATAAATGTGTTTCGTTCTTAAAATGTGTTATTTTCATCTATCACTGCGGAACAAGCGAGAAAACTCATATTCTTGCACATGAGTTGTATATATCTTTATACCTAAATTTCCGTCATTTTTGACGGGCTACCTTTCTAGTAATAATATAATATACAAAACAATATTGATGGAAATTGCAGAAGAAAATTTTTAAACTGTGCCTTCTCCAATGGAACTGGAATTTAGCGTACACTGTAAAAAAAAACGACATTTTTACAGTACAAAGTACTGTTCATCTCGCGCACAAATTTGATCCCAGTGAATGTGCTATATCTTTCTTTGGTTTCCTGACTATATTAACATCGAAAATATTGTAGTTGCGTAAAATTAACAGCACAATGTGCTGGCAATTTGGACGCCAGCAGTTTGTGCTGTAAAAAAATGCATTCAAATTGCCAGCACATTGTGCTTTTAATTTTACGCAACTATTGTATTTTCCATGTTAAAATAGTCAGGAAACCAAAGAAAGATACAGCACATTCACTGTGATCTTGTTTGTTCTGGCAAATCTACAGTGGTTTTTTTACAGTGTACAAACATATACAAATCTGTAGATCATGCAAAAGCTGCACAACAAATTTTGGATACTATTGCAACCCTAAATGGTAATTGCTCAAATTCGGTTCTCAAATGCATTTATGAGAATTATTATATAAGAACGCACTTTTAAATTGTTTGCTTGGATATTATCTTTCCCCATTTAAAATTATGAAGTTCTGTTGTACTATTCTGGATGTGTTGGTGAGGGTTTCATTATCTATGTGCATGATTTCGCTTTCTTGTCGAATGATTTATATTTTTTATGCTATTCCAAATAAAAAAATTGATTATTTTTTACCGGTTTTTCTGCGTGTTGCACCAAATTTTGTAGATTCATTAACACAAGAAACATAGAGCTCGGACAGACAAACCCGATTCATAAACACTTTTCATCTATGTTGGAATACTTTGGTTGTAATTTCCATTAATAAGCGGTAATGTACTCGAATTTTTTTTCTGCAGTCTTGTATATTGTTTATAGAATTCATACGCGCTCAGTAATATTTAAACTAGTAGGATGTGGCAATCCCAAAACTTTCTTCTATTTCATACATGTTAATATTTCCTGAGAAATAAAGAATAAGGTAAAGCCAGGAGAGATCACGTGGTAGGAAAGGTCGCGCACAAAGAGATTCGATAGGAAGGAGTAGTGCGAGCCCGCAGCGACTCCAGATAGTTGTACAGCAGCATTAGTGCAGTGTCTACATGAATGTACACATTGATTGTTCCGAGTGTCTTGGATAAAGCATTGACGTTTTGTTTTGTTTTTCCAAAGTAAGTGCTTGAATTTCCATAACGGCTCGTCAGAATTTTTATAGAATGCCAGTAGTACAAAATATTTTGAACTTAAATGATTTCTTATAAGCTACTA
This sequence comes from Maratus speciosus, assembly GCA_963932465.1. Lineage (NCBI taxonomy): Eukaryota > Metazoa > Arthropoda > Arachnida > Araneae > Salticidae > Maratus > Maratus speciosus. The sequence continues at coordinate 337,190,441 of OZ010789.1, forward strand.
ACCTAGACTACGGATGCTAATACCAACAATTCATTTTACAAGTGGCCATCTTAAAATAAAAGGCCGCGCAATCTCTACTACCAAAATAGGAGAGTTTGCGCATCTGCTACTTAGAAGAGATGGCACATTGCCCATGAGTTTCAATGCTAGGAGAGATTACGCAGCTTATTGGTAAATTTGTATGAATTGCCAATTACGTGTCAAACATATGGATGAATCAATTTTGAAATATTTTGGAAAAACACATAATTATTGAAACTAAATTTGGCAACAAATTAATTTCCAAAAAAATACTTTCGCAAATGAAAATTTTGTAATTAAATTAATAATACAGTTGTTATTAAATTAATTTTAATTATTTTAGTTAATAAATTAATAATATATTTCTTACTAAATTAATTAAATATTTATATATATATATATTTAATTTATTTTCTAATAAATTAATATTGTTAACTAAAATAAATTAACGAGTAATATAAATTATCAAATCTTATGTGTGCTATGAACTGTACCAGGAGTAAACTTCGACCAGTGAAAGGGTTCAATGTATTGCTTATGGCAGGTTATTGTACGAAAGCTGCTAGATTTACAATTGTGGACGACGACAACTTCGGTTCAAACAAAATACATTGAAACTGTGGAAATGAATATGAAGTAATTTTCAAGTTAAACATGTTATCAAGTACATTAATTTTATTTTGTAATCGTAGTAGAACTTTCTTTTTCGGATATTTTAACCTTGTCCTTAAATTAAAATTCTTTAACTGTCGTTAAAATTCTTTCTTTCTTCCTTTTTTATTTATTTAAACATTAGTTTGAAATATTCGCTCCTAATACAATAATATTTACTAACAAAAGCCTTAAAAAATGTCATTTATATGTAATTATTATTGGTAACAATTTAATTGTAGTTATTATTAATAAAAATCTCTTCTACCCATGTGCGCAATCTCCCCTACCCATGAGCGCAATCTTACCAACCCTGTAAGGAGATATTGCGCAAAATAGTTTTCTTTGTTTTATTACTGTTGTTCTATTAAATTACAGCATAACAACAAAATAAGAATGGAAATGCATAAAAAGCATATGAAGTCAAAGTTATTCAAGCATAGTTTAGCAAAAAATTAATATTTAGATTTTTATTATTATTCTTTTGAAATGTACGCAAACTCTGCTAGCTTTACCCTATCAGTGCCACCGGTTAGGTCATTTACACCAAAATCTAATCAGCAATAACTTATGTCAAGTTGTGGCTAAATCTGAAGTTTGATGAAATTTAGTTACATTAGTTTTTGAGGCAGAACTATTGCGGAAATCGTAAAATTCTACATATCAGCGCAACCTGTTGGTCGATTTACTCCAAAAAATAATCAGGACCAATATGTGGGACTAACTAAATCTGAAGTTTGATGAAAATTCATGCATTAGTTTTTGAGGTAGTTATTGCGAAAATCATGATAATTGCAGCCTATCAGCTCCACATGTTGGGCGATTTATTCTAAAAACTAAACAGCGCTAATTTATATCAGGAACTAACTGAATTTGAAGTTTGGTGAGAATTCGGGCGTTAGTTCTTGAGATAGATCTATTGCGATAATCATGAATAATGTCGCATAGCAGCGCCACCTGTTGGTCGATTTTCCTCAAAACATAATCAGCGCCAAATTATATCAAACAGTAACGAAATCAGAATTTTTATCAAAAACGTGCATTAGTTCTTGAGATATGGCTATTGCGGAACTCGTGAAAAATGAAGCATAACAGCGCCACCTGTTGAGCGATTTACACCAAAAAGTAATCAGCACCAGTTTATATCAGGACTAACTGAATCTAAAGTGTTAGTAAATTTCGTTCATTAGCTCTTGATATACAGCGCACACAAAATTTGTGTCACACACAGACAGACAGACTCACAGACAGGCATTTTGTAAAAACATGTTTTTATGGTTCTCTGACCCCTAAAACGTGCGAATCCGTCTAAAACCGGAATTCGAAAATTTTCATGAATCCAATACTTTTTTCTTGTAAATATAGAACAAAGTAAAAAGTAATTAAATTTACTAAAAACGCGTACCTCAACTGAAAACGCACTCCCACCAATTATCGCTCATAGACAGTACAGTATTGTACTCAAACTATTTTTTTACTGCGTACCATCTTCTACAGTAAGCATCTTGTAGGACATTCAAAGGATGTAAATCAATATCAATATATTTAAAAGTTTGGAACGTCATTAAAATACATTGAAAACGATTTTTTTCTATAGCCCATAATCCAACAGAATTACTTTTGAGTATCGCCGTAAACGCATAAAAAATGATACGCACTTCATTTTCAAAACCTAACATGCCGTAGTAAACCGCAATAACATATATCAATTACATGGCAATTCGAAGATATTTACGCAATTTAGACCACGGCCGGGTGGGTGGCCAGAGAAACGGAATTCATAAATATTTTTCAAATATGTTGGAAATTGTTAAAAAGAAAGTCCAAAATTTTAAAATTTACAATATTTTTTTCCTGGTGAAGAACCAGAAAAAAAGTACAAAATTTATATTTATTATCACATGGAAGAAATAATTACAATGTTTCAATCGCAAATATAACAATGAGTGATGTAAAATTAAGTATAAAAAATAATAACAATGAAGACATTCCTTTACTATTATTGGAAAAATTTTATGTATAAGAAATAAATACATACTTTTGATTGAAAAAGCATTACAAATATCCGGAAAGATTCACTTTCAGATTTATAGTATCTTATAGAATAAGATTTAAGATAATGCGAAAGTATTTCTTTTATGTTGAATACAAAATACTTTCTTGGTAGTATTTGAATTATTTAAGGTTTATTTTACTTTGAAATTTGAGACCGTATAGAAACAGCTTTGTTTTGTTGTTTCTACTGTTTGAATTTACCATAAATATAAAGCTTTATTCCAATGTTTATACATATATAAAAGGGATCTATTTCTGTTGTACTATGCTAAATTTTCATCGCCCTTTTGTAAAAACTAAAAACGTGTACTTTTTTAAGAAATTTTTTTCTACTTTTCGATTTACAATAGAATCGAAAAAATTAAAAAAAAAAAAAAAAAAAAAAAAAAACTTATAAATTATAGAATTCTATCCTCTTACAACTGAAATATATTTTCAATAATTTCAAAGAAAGCTGAAATCTTTATAGTTTTGAAGTTGCTGACAAAGAATATGTTATTGAAAAATTTTCATAAACCACAGATTCTGAAAAACAAAGAAATAAGAAATCTAAATACATACTAAATGCATACTTTTTTATTAATACATGCTAAAAATTATAATAATAATAATAAAATTATTTCACAAAAGTAAACATTTTTTCTTATTTTCGTTTCTGAAGAATGATTTCTTTAAATTTGGTACTTTGTGCAAGAATTATTTTATTTTCCTTGATTATCTATTAACTTACATAAAGAAAATTTACAAAGTACAACTATGGTTTGCTTACATAATACATCAACTACACTCTTTTTTTTAAAGCTAATGGGTTTATTAAAAAAATTTATTGGAAGCTGAGTTCTTCATCAATTGCAATTTTTTACAAACTGTAATTAACTTTTTTTGTAATTACATTTATATGCAGCATTCACTTTTAAAGATATACAAAAAGTATTGGAGAGTTCAATACTATTAACCAATTTTGTATCTAATGAATTGAATGCATGGACCGATTTACAAATTTGGGGCCCCGGGGACAGATAGATGCTTACGAAATTAAAAAAAGGTTCTAAGATAACCGCTATTCACTTTAAAAAATTGTTTGAAATATCCATTAAAAAATTAAATATGATAATTATTAATTTACTTTTTAATAATTATTTCACAATTACGAAATTTAAATGAGTAGGCGTTTTATAATAAATTGAGTGGTATTGATTATATTTTCCTATGCAAATCTATACATCTGGATGATAAAGTATGCAACAAATAATAATAAATTTTCCGCAATACTAAGCTACAATTATTTAAAATATTTATGGGCTCCGCCACCTTCGAGCTACGCTCTCCAACCGTACATAATCTGACGAGAACAGAAACACGATTAAATAAGAATTAAAAATAAAATGTATCATTTAAGTGATAAAGGAAAAAGAAAATATTCTTTATAATAAAGTAATTAAATATGGATGTTTCAGACAAAATATACAATGTCATAAAAATACAATACGGACACAGTAGAATGTAGAATTAAATATTAAAACCAGATCAGATTTGGACAATAATTGAAAAATCTTCAGCAGCATTTGGGGGACCCTGAAAATCAACGTCCCTGGGGACGTGTCCCTAATGCCATGCCATAAATCAGGCACTGATTGAATGTAAATGTCTACCAAACTGTTGTGTTTTTTTAATGTAAAATTTTAATGTAACGAAACTATAACTCGGTAAACTTTAGATAATCTAATTTTAAGAATTGTCTTATTTTTATATTTCTGAACGCGTGTACTTATTTTTAAATATACATCATTATAGATTAATTTAAAATATAAACATCGCTTTTTCATTTCTAATAAAACACATCCCCAAAATTCATCAGACGCAATTATAAATTTAATACTATATTTATTCACATTTCTAGAAACACAACCTTCAATAATAAGTAATTTCAATTAGTTTCGAAGTAGTTCTGTTCGACTTATTGCCTATTAAAGTCTAACAGTCATAACAGTCATCTTTTAAAAATATAGCAAAGACCTTTTAAATATATGTTGTATTGATTTATAGGCTTAGTCATATATATATATATATATATATATATATATTTATATTTAAGACATTTTCGTTTTCGATATAGTTTTTTTCTATCTTTGAGTACACTGTCTCGTAATCATATATTTTCTGAGTACTATGGTTTTCCGATAGAAACATATTTCTATAAAGATATCTAAAGATTTTTGTAATAAAACTAAAATGAAAATAGAATTTAAACAGTCTCCGGATATCACATGAATAGCTATTGAATTGCAAAAATGTATTGTCAATATTACTTCAGATTTCTCGAAGCATCTCGAAGGGGCTTTAAAAAGGACTAGGAGAGAATTTTTTGAATATTTCTTTCATGAATAAGTTGAATTTTCTGGAATATGTACATATAGACAAAAATATTGAAGAACCTTATGTATTACAATCTGTTAAGTATGATATAACATATAAAAGAAATCATAATATTTGATAAACATGTGTCAAAGTTTGATCACTTACAAAATAATAATTAAAAATGCATACACATACCGTGATGAATCTCTTTAAACACTTCTTTCAAAATTACAATCAGACGACAAGTATTTGCAAATGCTCATGTAGTTCAGATTTTATAATGTTGAACTCTAAAGTTCATACTTTCAAAAGAAAGCATAGAGTGTTTGGTAAAAATATTCTTGTAACTCTATTTGATACATTTATCCATAACAGTTTTTTTTATGTTTTCAGTGATGCTTGCACGCAGGGTAACTTGACTGAATATAGAATAATCTATAAATAATAATACTATTATGCTAGGTTTGTGCATATGTAACAATTTATAGATCCGTGCTAATTTTTATCTACTTCAAAATTTATCTGTCGATGCAAGAAAAGTCTTCCTAATGCAGTTGCACTGGTGTATGTATATCAACGGTAGCCTACAGCTATATTTTTACAACAGCGATATGTAAAAATAATATATAATAATATATAATAATTAATAATAATTATTTAATTAAATTTTTTTTGGGTTGTTTATAGTACATTGTTCTCCAGGAAAGTATCCTCTTGCGTTTTAAATATACGTTTTTAACACTTTCCAAAAAAGTTGAAATGCGTTTATGACTTCAGTTTGTCTGTCCGCTTGTCCGTCTGGACGTCTGTCCAGGCCCTAACTCTCGTAAATATGCTAAGAACGCTCTGAATTTTTTGGATGTTAGTGGCGTCTATCATAACACGTTCCCTATTTCAAATTAAGTTTGTAGCATGTTTAGCTCATTTACAGGGACAGTTAAAAGTTTTCCGTTACATTGCGGCATATGGGAAAAATCGTTTCAAATGATTGTTAATGGTGTTACACTCTTTCAAGCGTAGTAAAATTGATATTAATTTATGAAGTCTACTACAATATGCATTCTGTTGAATACGCGGTGCAAAGAATAGATATTGTTCATTTACAGGGCCACACAAAATAATTCCGTTCATAATGGTATAGGGGAATTGTTTGCGGTGCATTTGAAAAGATTTCAGATACAATATTGTATCCGAATTATTGTATATTAGTAATGATTGTTCGAAATGCATTTTTAATTATGATATGCGCTTTTTTCACTATATTTATGCATACTATAAAGTGTGTATAAATGCTACAGTTCATATACAGGGTTAAAGAAATGAATTCGTAAAGGTTAATGAGTACGAGCCTAAATTACTTAAAGGTGGGTTTTTAAAGAAGTTACGCTGAACTGAATTTAGTTTACTAAGAAATATTTGTAGAACATTGATAAAATGATATACAGGGCCGCGCAAAGAGTTGGATACATGGCCGTCTATGGGTGATAATTTCTGGAAATGTAATTTCAGAAGTTTTAAGAGTGTTTTAGTTTGAATTAAATTTTAGCTAAATAGTGGCATGTAATAAAGGTACTAGGTAAACTACAGGGCTGTACAAAATTATTCAATTATGTTTCCATCTATTAGTATAAATTACTGAAAGATGAATTTCAACCTATTATGCCTTTTCGTGCTAAACTAAATGTTCCCATTATATAGTATATATATTAGCCTACAGATCAAATACAGGGCTGTTCAAAAGAATTGGAATACATACTTGGCTATGGACGGCAACTTCTGAATTCAGTTTTTTAATTGTTTTATGTGTTTTATAAAATGTTTACTTAGTTATCTTATTTACCTTATTTCCCTAAATAACGAAGTTTTGTTAAAGCATTCGGAAGTGTTGGAAAATGTTTTATAATCTATGCTTAATACATGATTTTTCTTTCTTAAGTTATTCTATTTGTCTGCTTTTCTTTTATGATCTTTAAGGGTAATATTTCAAAAAAAATGTTAACATTAAATTAAAATTAATATTCATCTTACAGCTAAAACTCATAACATTTATGCATTACTGCAAATAAATAATATTTAAAAGAAATCAATCCTTAGTTTTAACAGGTAATATAAAATTACACAAATAATGTGATTCACCAGCTAAAAGATGATTAAAGCAGTTTAATTCATTAAAAGCAAGTACTTTCGGCTATGTACCTAGCCTTCTTCAGAATTTAGAATTTAAACTGGTGTTGCAAACTCCATTTATACATACACCGGTTACGTAACACCAGATTAAATCCTGAATCCTGGAAGAGGCTAGGTACGTAGTCGAAAATTCTTGATTTTAATGTAATTTTTTAACAACTTTTAAATTGTTTTAGTCACCTTTTGGATAGTAAATCACATCATTTGTGTAATTTTATATTGTATTATTAAGATTAATTTTAGCCTTCTGAACTAGTTTAATTTTAAGAGGTATCGCAAACAACCCAAAACAGTATACACCAGGAAGCTACATCATATTTCAGCTATATTATACCAGCAAATATTACTTGGGTTCTGATGTAAATGTAACAATGGTCAAAGTTATATTTTATCTTCTCGCTATCTCTCTCACACACAGCTTGGGGGTCATATTCTCTAATATCTAATGTAGACCATTTACCATCGGGCAAGAGGGTAACTACCTGGATAGTCCGTTACGAGTCGTATGTGGTTACTAATAGTCTATTGCTCGCAGTAAGTTCTTTGCAGTGTAAAATCGTTGAGATTATAGCAATATTTTTATATAAGAAAATATGTTTGTTGATATTTGTACTATATATTTCATGAAAAATAAATGGCCTACATAAAACACCCCTATGTTAAAAAGTTTAATTTCTTTTGCACGAACATGGAAGTCAATATTTTTATGTAGGTTCATTATACAAATTTACAATTTTTGATCTATTTGTACGAAATGAGACATACATACGAATTAGAACCCATCTAAAAATATTAGCTACTTTAAAATTTTCACAAATCACTCATGACAATTTTTTTAACTACTAGTCCTAATATATATTTATACATGTTTTTTTTTTTTTGTTGTTGTTGTTTTTTTTTTTTTTTTTTTTTTTTTTAATGCATTTTATTTCTTTTGCTTAGCTACAATTTGAAAAGAAACTACGTATGTACATTATTTAAACACGTTTTTGGTCTTTTTTATTCCAATGTTATAAACAACAATAAACCTAGTCAAATGCGTGTACCTTGTTTTTAGAAGCTTATAATAATTAAATCCCACTTTATTTTATAGAATCTTATAGAATAAGATTTAAGATAATGCGAAAGTATTTCTTTTATGTTGAATACAAAATACTTTCTTGGTAGTATTTGAATTATTTAAGGTTTATTTTACTTTGAAATTTGAGACCGTATAGAAACAGCTTTTGTTTTGTTGTTTCTACTGTTTGAATTTACCATAAATATAAAGTTTTATTCCAATGTTTATACATATATAAAATGGATCTATTTCTGTTGATCTATGCTAAATATCCATTGCCCTTTTATAAAAAATAAAAACGTGATTTTTTTAAGAAATTTTTTTTAACTTTTCGATTCACAATAGAATCGAAAAAATTAAAGAAACTTATAAATTATAGAACTCCATCATTTTACAACTGAAATATATTTTCAATAATTTCAAAGAAAACTGAAATCTTTATGGTTTTGAAGTTGCTGACAAAGAATATGTTATTGAAAAATTCTCATAAACCACAGATTCTGAAAAACAAAGAAATAAGAAATCTAAATAAAAAGAAATTGTAATTAACACGTGTGCTTTTGTTGCTCAGTTAACTTGTTTAACCCTTTATGTACTGAATTATGAATTCATCAAAATTTTATCTTCTAAAGCATTTTTCGTGAATTGTTTAAACTGCATTAGAAGGTTTACATAATCATTTAATAAATTTTAAAGGGATTTTAGAAGAACTGGAGGAATTAGAAGGATTAATTAAATTTGAATTTATAGGGATTTTGTGCAATAATTATAACCTCACTCAAACCTTTTATTTTAAATATTTTTCTTAGTATTTTGCAGAATTAGAAAATGTACAAATATAATTTTCTTACAATAGAAATATAGAATTCTTTCCGAATTGAAAAATCCCCCACTCCTACCCCAACGCCAAGAAAGCTGAAAAGATGCAAAAGCAAAAGAAATCATCCTTTTATAATATTTTTGTTTTGCGTAATCAATAATGCTTTTGGAACAAGATAAAGTAATGTATCTATAACTCATTCTAAACGGTATTAGAACTAATAGATGTATTAAATGAATTTTATATATAAAAAAAATTAATGGTACTTATAAGTACCATTAAGATAAAGGATTAAAACATTATTGTCACCGTCATATAGTTAGAACTATATTGCTGCTGTATTTTAACAAAGATGATTTGTCTCAAAGTTAAATTTGTTGTTAGAACCATACTGTCAGAAAAAATTGTCAATATACATTAAGTTATTCTTCATTTTTTAACAAAAAATTCCGTACTCCTAGAAAACACGTTTTAACGGTGAATTCTTCCCAAACGTCTAAAAAAGAGGTAAAAATTCAGTTCATTCCTAGCACGAATGCGTATTGGTTATATTAATTTTATTTCCGAATTTATTTTAAAAATTAAAGACCAAAATTTATTTATATTAACTATATTCTAATTTAATTAAAAAAGAATAAAAAATTTTCTAATTTAAAAAATAAATAACAACTACGTTACTCATTCATTCAAAAGTACTCACAATTTATTTTTTAAAGTTGAATAAGTTGAATAAAGTTAAATAAAGTTGATTTTATAAAGTTGTTTATAAATAAATATTCGAATTTAAAATATATTTTAAATGAAATCATCTGAAAGATATTTTAATTGAAATATTAAATAAAAATAATGATATTACTCAAAAAAAAAAAAAAATCGTAGCGAAAAAAATATAATATTTATATTTTACATCTAGGAATCTACTTAAAAATATTTATAATTCATAATTTTATCCTATATTAATACTAAAGTATTTAAACCGCAGTCAAAATCTCATTAAAAATGAAATCTTTCCGAAACTAACTTCAAAATTAAAAGCTTTTTAAAGAAATTGATCAAGCCATATGCATCTGAAGCAAAGATATTTACTTCAAAGGGTTTTGCTACTGTATGACTGTAACTATTGGTTATCGTGCTCGTCTCGAAACGCTAAGATGGCTGGTTCGGATCCAAGGTTAGCAACTTTTTTTTTCCAAACTTTTTTCAATTGAAGGATATTTTACCTCCTGTAAAGGAGAAAAAAAGCTGATATCCGTCAATTAACGGAAAAATCCGAGTTGAAGAAAATATTTCTCAGAGTGCATTGTAATAATACGATTGCGACTACTGTTACCAGCTGTTGTTTGATTTGTTTTTGTAATATTTTTGGCCTGTGCAAAAAGCCTTTTTTAGCCTTTAAAAGCCTTTAAAAAGCCGGATGCAACAGGAGCCTTAAGAGCCTACTTCAGTCACGGAAAGAAAGGAAAACGCTGATGCTAAGTATATGGGAGCGTTATTTTCAAAAATCTCGCTCAAATTGTAATACTTTTGAATGATTTTTTCCCATAGGATTGTTAAGGACGATCTACAACCGATTTAGTTTTTGCTTTTTTGATTTTGGTTATAGTTTGTTTTTATATTAGGGTAGTTTCAATTTCCGAACCGGTTCAAATCGGTTCCGAAAGTAAAAAATAATAATAATAATAATAATAATAATCTGAAATTAAAATAAAAAAAGTAAAAACTAGTCCGGATTTAGATCATCCTCAGCTATCCTGTGCAAAAAAAATCATTCGAAAAATATCAAAATTTAAGCGAGATATTTGAAAATAGCTTCCACATAGGATTAAAATTATCATCCGTTTGGTTTTTTGCAGTGACTAGTGTGGCCTCTAAGCTGACAACTGACTTCCAATTAAGCTATTCTGACAGATCTGGCAGATACATTGGAGTCAATAAACCTTTCGTCAATCACTATCTGGTCTGTTATTTGAAGCAGCTCAACAGAATAAACCGCAGGTAAAGGTACTCCAATAAACGTTGGATACATAGCAATACGTGATTATTTTAACACAATCATACAGAAATTATATGAATTTTTTAACTGAATGAAAAGTGGTCTCCGAATTTATTCATGATAGTTTACTTGGAAGAGCATTGTTGTCTTACTCTCTGACAGTCTCGCAAAAGGGCAAACTTGTAATGTTGATTTCTTTATTTTGTTTTACATGATAAAAAGTTATGATTCTTTCAACATTATTTAAAAACTTAATTACGAATATGAATGTAATCGTGAGAGTATTAATTATTTTTCAACTTATTAAAAATGCATTAAATCAATATAATTATATTTCTTTAAATAATGCTTATATTGCAGTGAAATCTGAAGCTTAGTGAACGTATTAGCATGGAATTGGGTTCGAATTCCGGTCTGGACACTTCATCATTCTGTTGCAAATCTATAACTTATGTGATTTCTTTATCAATAAGTGTGATTATGTTAAATGAATTACGTGGGCGTACCTCTATTTTGAATGACACGATACATATACACATATATGTATTCTTCATGACCCAAAAGTAGCAGAAAAAGTAAAAGCCTAGACATTAGTTGATTATTTAGCATGATGCAGTTTTCACAGAAATGCACAAAGAGGTAGCATGGGATTTTTATAACGAAAATTTTACTGTCTGAATAGTTATGTTTGTCACAACTACTTATGCTTCAGTTGTGCCAGGAAATTATGCAACAATGAAACACAGATTTCAACGACTATCGTTTACGAGATTGGCAATTACAAGTGTCACAGGATTCAGTTAAACGTCAATAAAGATTTCCGTGATAATTACTGCCGCATGATAGTTAAAATAGAGACACGCAACAATTATTCGATTGATAGCTCTAATATACTCTTTTCCTAAAGTACATGGAAAAGTGACCTCTGTAAGAATTGGTGTCATTCTTTAACTAATTAACTTTTAATTATAAAATTGAAAACACATATTAGGAACGATTTATTTTATCAATCAAAGTTGTTAGAAAAGGTATACACATATATAGTTTTTAAAAATTTATTTTTAAAGATAATACAATTTTTTCGAAAGAAATATTCTTGCATGCATTGCGTGCATGACTTTTCCCATTTCAATGGCCAAAACAAGCCAAGATTTTTTTAATCAGTACAGATAAAAAGTGTTTTCAAAATGACCTACAATGAAAAAAATAAAACTTGTAGATCTCGAGAAAAAATTTTTTTTTAGAGAAATTCGAAATATCGAGATTTTTTTAATACAAAAGTAGCCGTGAATTCTAAACTTCTTACTTGAGAAACATAATAATAGGTCATTTTGTGCTTCTGTACGTTTAATACATCCACCAAAAATTTCGTGAAATTCTAAGCAACCGTTTTTCAGATATCGTGCGCGCAATGATCAAAATCGCTGTTTTGAGAAAATTAGCTTTAAAGATTGAAAAACCCGTTGATCATATAGCAAAAGCTCAAAGTGTTGTAGACATAACTTCTCTTCTAATGCGAATTTTTGTATGGGGTTTGCTTTTAAATGTTCCCAAAGAACCATATTTAATTATAAGCTATTTTTAAAAAATTCGATTGTTGGATGCTTCAAAGGTTACCTGACACCGTAAGTTACATCTCCATTTCGGATTTCCAGAACTCATACATAATTTCATTTCATGGTTGTTTGAACACAACCTTTTATTATGCAGAATTCCAAATTTCTGAAACAGTTTTATCGCAAATTTCTCATCATCTGGTAATTGACAAATGGTAAAATCCATCTCAGCGTCAGCAGTAAAAGTAAATTATAATTTTATTAAAAAAAAAGCATTTTTATTTCGAATAATAGCAAATTAAAAAGCTTTCCAAGGTTAAGGTTAAATAATAATCATTCACGTTATTCACATTTCATAAATAACAAATCATAAATAACAAATAATGTTTCGCATGGTTTACAAGAAAAATCCTTTTCTCGATGAGGGCTGAAATAATTAGCGCATTAGCATACATTTTGGCATGCTGTCCGTATAACGGAAAGGTACCCTTAAGGTAGGCGAAATACTGGAAATAGTGCCAAGTTGGCGTCAGGGTCATTCCATGTCAGTTCAGGCAGGCATGTAACCCACCATCACAGATTTTGATGAAACTGCGTGTGTTTGTTCCTTTTATTAAGATATGATTCCCAGTATTTTTTTTTAATTCTTGGTCAAATAGTTTCTGAGAAAAAAATTGTCAAAATTTTGAAAAACTGCCATCAGTTGGCATTCTTGACTGCTCGATTTTCAAATGTAGCATGACATAAATATGATCATATTTCAATATCTATTCCACAAATCATCTTCAAATAATTTATGCATAATATATAGGGTACGTATTTTATGAAAAAAATACTGTTACGCTTATATAACATTTTAAGTGTGTCTAAAAAAATGTTTAATCTTTGAAGTCGTGATTTTCTTATGAAAAATAATGCATTAACTAAAATAGCATTATTAACAAAAGGCGGTATTTTTATTAAATTTATTTTTCGTGGGGGATATACTTAAAGGTGTCCTTTACCTGATTCTGAAATAAAAGTAGTGGGATTTTGGGTGTTTTTAGTAGTATTTCATATTTAAAAATATTTTGAGGCGTATTTCAAATCAAATCAAGCAGAGTCATTCCATGTCAGTTCGCCTAAGACATTTAATTCACTGTCACAAATTTCAATGAAACTGGGTATGTTTATAGCTCATTTTAAGACAGGATCAAGGAAATTAAAGGTGATTACAAGTAAAATATTTTTTAAGATAAAAAAAATCTAAATTTTGAAATTTTTTAAAAATGTTTTTAGTGACAGATCTATATTCAAAGACTGCATAAAAAAAAAGTCATTTCAATATAAAATCACTAAATAAGTTTCAAATAATGTATATGTGACAAATAATGTAGGCAGATTATTATTTATTGTTGTTTGTCATGTTTAAATGCTGAGAGTGTGTTTAATCTTGTGAATTCTTAAAATCAAGAATTTTGTGAAAAATAATGTGTTAATCAAAAATTTATTATTAACCGAAGGCAGGCTGTTATTACTTTTTTTAATTGTACGTAAAAATATCTTTTCAATAGTTATAAAATAAAAATAGTGAAAATATGAGCAATTTTAACAAAATTTTCATAAAATGTCAATGTTTAATGATAAATATTGAAGCTTTTCATGCTAAGATGTACTAAAATGACTACGATATCGTGTATTTCTACTCTTGCTTAAATATAATACATACAATAATAAAATAACATATATTATTTACAGCAATAAAAATTAAATTAAATAGTACCAGTTCCTTTACCAACACTACATTGCTCAACAGCCCACTCTTATTGAAAAATACTTTCAACTGTTCAAATAATAAATAAATTGCATTTAAAAATTTTAATATCAACTTATTATCTTAAGACGATAATAATAACTAAACAACATGATGAATTCATAAATCAGCTTTTAATTGAAAAGTCATGAAATGGTCCCTTTAAATATTGTTGTTCATCGAGTCAATCAAAACAAATTATATAAAAAAAAAATAGTGAGCCTAATATGCTGACTGCAATGACACTTCTAACAAAACTAATTAATTCATTACCATCTGAAATCAAACCCGAAAGATCAAAAAGAAAAAAAAATCATCTGTAGTGTGAATGTGACATACTCAGTGGTTGTTGAGGTAGGAATGTCTTTGTGACATTTTCACCTGTACTTCAATAAAATATAAACATGTAAGCTTTTTTCATTAATCCAAATTAAGTAAAACAATTATAAAATTTTGTTGTCATTACACCAGATGTTAAATTTTTCATTACATACTATTAGATAAGTTCTTTACTTTTAGACATTATTGACATAATATCATAAAATTTACTATATGTATTTTCTATAAGTGTATAAACAATATATATATGCTTTATTAAACATAAATGAATAATTTTTAAATAATTTGTTTGAGAACAGGGATATATATACACACATATATATGTTGAAAATCCATCTTTCAGCAATATTGTGATGAAATAAATCAAATTACCGTAATTTCCGGTGTATAGCCCGCGGATCAAACAATCGTGTTTCGACCCAGGAATTTTTAAAAATAAAATGTAACTTTTTAGATCGCAGTAAATATTGGTCTTCAAATACTGAATAAAATGTCTGGGTCCAAACTGAATTGTTTGATCTGCGGGCTATACACCCGAAATTACGGTACATATCATTAGAAACTGAATAAAGTTACAAAAGTGCAACTCATTAAGTTTTAAATATTTTTTTAGATATAGTTATTTGAAAGATATAAATATAATGGATTATGCATTTTCTGCATATATTTAAAGCACAATACGTCAAAATTTTCTTCAAAAGAGTGAAATTTGGTATTTTTTTTCAATATTAGCAGCTCAATGCTAAATTTTCAATATTAACAGCCAAATATGAGTTTAAAGATTAGGACTGTCATTTTGAAAATTTCTATTGGGCGGTGAGGAGCTAGTGATTTTTCTCTTTTTTGGAAAGGGATAATTGCTCTTTGTCCTAGAAGTTTTTCTAAAAAACAATATATTTTTTTCCTTAAGAAACGAACATAAAAGATAATTTGAAAAATAAAATAAATGTATAAATAAAAATATTTCCAGGGATGATACATTGGATAGGTTTTACATTTGAAAATATTGATAATTTTAAATATGATTTAAATACTACTAAAACCAACCAAAATCCCACTATTTTTATTTCAGATCCAGTTATAATGTAGTATTATGTACAATTTAAAATTAAAAAATTAGTCATAGAAACTCCGCCTCTGATTGATAAAGATTTTTTAATAATTTCATTATTTTTTGTAAAATATTTTTGATTTCAAAGATTATACAATTTTTTAGACACATTTAAATATTTTTTAACATTACAGCAATATTTTTTTTCATAATCTACATACTTTATTTACCTTGCTTAAATTATTCGAAGAAGATTTCTTTATTAGTTATTGAAATATGATTTTATATATAAAATGAGTCCTTTGAAAATTGAACAATCATTAATGGCAACTCGTGGCATTTTTCCAAAATTTTGATAATTTTTTCTCATATGTTCACTATTTTTATTTTATAACCATTTAAAAGTTATTTTTACGTACAATTAAAAAAAAGCAATAACACCCTGCCTTCGGTTAATAATAAATTTTTGATTAACACATTATTTTTGACAAAATTCTTGATTTTAGAAATTCATAAGATAAAAGACACTCTTAGTGTTTAAACATGATAAAAAACAAGAAATAATTATCAGCCTACATTATTTGTCACATATACATTATTTGAAACCTATTTAGTGATTTTATATTGAAATGACTTTTTTTTTTTAATGCAGTCTTTGAATATCGAACTGTTATTAAAAAATTTTAAAACAATTTTTCAAAATTTTGATATTTTTTATCTTAAAAAATATTTTACTTAGGATCAAGAAAATTAAAGGTGATTACGTCTTAAAATAAGCTATAAACAAACCCAATTTCATTGAAATTTGTGACAGTGATTAAATGGCTTAGGGGAACTGACATGGAATGACTCTGCTTGATTTGATATGAAATGCACCTCAAAATATTTTTAAATAGGAAATACTACCAAAAACACCCAAAATCCCACTATTTTTATTTCAGAATCAGGTAAAGGACACCTTTAAGTATATCTCCCACAAAAAATAAATTTAATAAAAATACCGCCTTTTGTTGATAATGCTTTTTTTGTTAATGCATTATTTTTCATAAAAAATTCACGACTTCAAAATTAATATTTTTTTAGAGACACTTAAAATGTTTTAAGCGTAACAATATATTTTTTTCATAAGCTGCGTACCTAAATATTATGCATAAGTTATTTGAAGATGATTTGTAGAGTAGATATTGAAATATGATTATATATATGACATGCTACATTTGAAAACCGAGCTATCAAGAATGCCAACTGATGGCAGTTTTTCAAAATTTTGACAATTTTTTTCTCAGAAACTATTTCACCAAGGAGCAAAAAAAATTACTGGTGATCATATCTTAATAGTAAGAACAAACACACGCAGTTTCATTAAAATCTGTGATGGTGGGTTACATATTGATATTTTACTGCCTGATTTGACGTGGAAATGCCCCGTCACTTTTGGCAACAGAGAGACGGGTCCCCCATTGGTAACCTCATCCCTTATAGCGTCATAAAGCTCTGACCATTCAGATGCATTTCACGGTATCTACGCAGATTTTTTATTAGTCCATTTCCAAATCAAAACTTTTTTTATATATAGAAGGATATATATATATATATATATATATGCAGGTGGTTATCAAAATAATCGAAACATCTGTGAATAAATGTAACATTTAGGAATGCACTTAGTAAGCATTAAAATATAATTCTAGCTGCCAGTTTCTTTTAAAATATAAACAGTATATATCATGGTAGTATCAGGTAGCTTTCGTGAAGTTGTATACGTCTTAGAATTTTGTCAAATATATAAAATGTCAGACATCATAGACTCTTAAAGAGTCAAAAATGTAGGACCCTTCTAGCTGGAGCAATTGTGACCGAACCATCCCAGTATTTTGGAGTGTCTAAAGGCATGCCAGCATTCACACAGCGCAGCAAGACAAGCTCGGCAAAGCAAAATAGTGGACGGAAGGAGAAACACGGTGAAAGAGACCGACGTGTATTGAAACGGTTTGTAATGTTTAAAAAGAAAACAAGTGCAGCCAAAGGGTCCTCAGAGCTCAATCAGCATCTGGTTTCTCCATTGTCAGTGATTACAATTAGGAGGCAGCTTCGTAAACAGAACACTTACGGCAGAAAAGCGAATCCCAAGCCACTTCTTACAGCTGTTAATGCCAAACGTCGTCTACAGTGGTGGCACAACCACAAAACCATGTCGATTGATAAGGGAAAGATAGTTATATGGTCAGACGAATCATCTTTCAAACTTTTCCCCACAACAAGACGGGTGGACGTTTGGAGGAAACCTGCACAAGCATATAATAGTGAATGCCTCTTTCCAACTGCCAAACCTGGAGGTTGATCTTTCATGGTTTGGGCAGCTGTGGCGTGGTTTTCTGCTGGCCCAATCGTAATACTGAAAGGAAGTGTCACTGTGGAGAAGTATACAGAATTACCTGACCAGGTTCGTTCTATGATGCAAACTTTGTTTCCTGCAGGAGATGGAATTTTCCAGGATGATAATGTTCCTATTCATGCAGCGCAACTTGTCCAATCATGGTTTGATGATAATGAGGTTGAAGTGCAACATTTACCTTTGCTCGCACAATCCCCCGACTTCAATGTAACCGTATCGTTGTGGTCTATTTTAGAGCGTTCAATCCGGAATCGATATCCTCCGCCGCCATCTTTCCACGAACTTTTACAATATCTCCACGAATAATGGTACAATATTCCTCTAAAGACTATTCAGCACTTGTAAGAATTTATTTCTAGGTGAATTTAAGCTGTATTACATGCCAAAGCTGTCCTATGCATTATAAGTAAAAAAATCCTAATAAATCTAGGGTGTTTCCATTATTTTGAAAACCACCTGTATGTATACGCAGAATCATCAAAAAGAAGTCGTCAAAAAACGCAAAAATGCAAGGAGACAGTTGTCGAAACATCCTGTGATTGGTACATATTTTTTCGGCTGTTAAAAATTCCATCTTGAATAGAGAATTAAAAAAAAAATCCGTATTTTGATTTTTAAAGACACTAGGGGAACGTACCCGGGCTTCCCGGGTTAAAGAATATAGGTGAAATCATTTTTTAAATTGAAAAGTAATAATTTTTTTTTATATTGCATAATATTTTTAGATTGACAACTTACATTAAAAAAGTATTTTTCATATGGAAAATACGAATTATACAATCAAATAATTTTTTGAAATTTATCAAAAGCGATATTTTCTTATTATTCGCATGCTAAGAGTTATTTGCCAAGATTTTGCTACTTATGACATCCTTTTATATTCTGATAATTTCAGAGCTTATACATGTCTGGTAAATTTGTGTTTTATTTATATTATTTTATTTATTTATTCATAGGGAATTTTTTTAATGGATATTAGCCGTAAGAAAATGATGAAGTCTGTATTTTGTTTTAAGGGCAAACGGATTAATCTTTCGTAATCGAGCTCCGCGCGATATAGATAAATTAAAAAATATTTCATGCTTAAAATTTGTTTTTAAAACTATAGACAATCAGTAAACTGAGATGGACTTTGCAAAGTTATTCCATTAAAAAAAAATCCTATTTGGTGATCTAAAAATTTAAATTGTACGATTAGAAATATGTTAGATTTGTTGTTTTTTCAATATTATTCTTTTATTTGTTTATAAAAGATGTATTAATTTCGTTAATTTGTCTTTCACAAATATGTTAGATTGGTGGTTTTTTTAATATTATTCTTTTATTTGTTTATAAAGGAAGTATTAATTTCGTTATGCAAAAATAGTCAGAAACAAATGCTGAAAAATGTTTGTTGCTTTATGTGAAAAATATTTATTATTATTATGTATTGAAACCGGCACGTGATAAGATAAACTTAAAAAAAATCATGCTTAAAAATTATTTTAGAAAATATAATACATCAGTCAATTAAGATAAAGTTTTTAAACAAATTGCATTTGAAAGTAATTTTTTTCTCTATGCGACGAAAATTGAAAATGGTCAGAAGATTGAAAAATATACTTTATAAAGATACTCTAAATGTTTGTAAAACATTGCCTTTTATCAGTGTGTGATTTCGATTACATTATTTTTAAATGTGAAGCATTTTCACCTGTGAAGAATTTCAAAGCAGCTGGGCTGTGAAAATGACGCACTTCTACAAAACATAATTCAGGTTTAAGAAATAAAATACACGCTTTTTTATAAAATGACGTCATTTGCATCCGCTAAAGCAATCCACTTTTACAATCCAGTTTTAAACTTCGTCTATAGAAAAGTGTGCATATGACGTCATTATCACAGAATAACAGACAATATTCTTGACATAGCCCATATTTTAATTTCAACTTTTTTTTCATAGGTTTTATGAGAAAATGGCAACAGAAATATACAGTATCTCCTATTTTCGACTATTTTCCGTTTACTTTCAATGACTTTCAATGAAATGGGGTACTTTTGTTGCCACGATAAGAAAAATGGTATCAAAAACTACAAAAAAATTAATGTCTCAAAAATAAATTGTGATACAGTTTTCAAACAAATTGCATTTAAAAGAGCATTTTTTTCCTTATACGACGATGTAAAAATTTAAAATGTGCGATGTTTAGAAGTTTAAAAATTTGCAGTAGAGAAAATTGCAAAGCCAAAATTTTATTTCAAATTTCAAAGTGTTGCCATTCGCAAAATGACGTATGCGTTACGCACAGATATGTTTGTCCTTTATAATATAGATAAGTAAAAATTTCATTTCTCATACGAAAATGTAATACGCAGCACATCTGCCGTGAAACCTTTTGTGATTTGACGAAAATGAAGCTTTAGGATTTCAAATACCGTTTACGATATATCGGTGAATTTTCTGTATTTTGGAAGAAAATTGGCAAATTAAAGAGTAAATTTTCGGGTTTTATTTTAAAAAAGGCAACGGATAAGACCCGTGAAATTACGGACCGTTTTTTACAATATATATATACATTGTGCTCCTTTAAGAACGAATAGTTTTAATTTTTTAAGGAAAATGTTATTCTATATGATTTAATGGGGAATAAGTAATTGTAAAGATACATAATTAACTGGCTGATATCTTTTCTTCACAAATATTTTTGACTGCCAAATGAAAATAATTTTCATTACAAAAATTGTTAATTTCTCATCCTATTTATTACTTCAAGGATCTTATTTTGAATGAATTATTTGTTTGCTCAATTACATTTATATAAATGTGTTGAAAGTGTCAAGAAAAATTCAGTTTGATTAAAATAAATAATTCATTTCAAAATCTGTTTCTCGAATTTCCTCAGCAATTAATTTTAATTATATATATTTCTTTCTTTTAAATATAATTTTCCAAAATATCATGCGAAAATAACTTTTAAACATAAATGATTAATGCCTAAATCTATATTTAAAATTTTCATTTCAACAAACTTTCTATATCTTTTCTAAAGTACAAACAGTCAACGAGGAATTTATTTCGATTTCGTACTTTCCGGTGTGCGACTTCATAATAACGTTCCAATGAATAGTTATAATGATTGAAAATTACGTTTCCTGGAACGTCATATTTCTCGTTTATAATTAATTATTGAGACGCTTTAAGAAATGGCGCGTCTAAAGTTATTTTGTACACTATGCAACGAAAGATGTAATAATAATAAAGGGTGTAAATAAAAAAAGGCACATTTTTCATTAGTGCATACCAATTAATATTTTTTTCAGTTTTAATTATTCTTTCGAAAACTTTTTATTAATAGAAAGTAATACCCAATAAATAAAAGACTGTCCTTTTCATACGAAAATTATCGATGAAGTATTCGAATTAAAATAAAGTTTTGAAATTTATTAAAAGAGATACTTTCTAGGCCTGGTGCCAGGAGTTATTAGCCAAAGAAATTGCCTAAGATCACTATTTACAGCAGAAATTTTAATTCTCATAATTTTAGTAGTTTATGCGCAAGGCGGAAAAAAATGCCTTAACTATTTTTATTATTTTAAGTGTAAACGGATTTATATTTCGTAATCGTCTGCACGTGACGGAGATAGATAAAAAAATCGTGCTGGAAAGTTATTTTAAACGTATTTGAAGGTATTTTGTTTCGCTATTCGAAGTTTAAAAAATTGAAATTGAGCGCTGTTTATATTTTTTTAAAAAAAAGCGGTAAAAGCGAAATTTAATAGTCTGTTGTTACCAGCGTGAAAATGACGTCAGCATTAAGCAAGGATACATTTGTTATTATACTATGTATTCTGTGTAATCTAAAAACACATATTTTTACTTCTTACTTCAATAGAAAATACCACAGAAGAGTACCGAAAAGCTTACTTCGGT
Organism: Maratus speciosus; assembly: GCA_963932465.1. Taxonomy (NCBI): domain Eukaryota; kingdom Metazoa; phylum Arthropoda; class Arachnida; order Araneae; family Salticidae; genus Maratus; species Maratus speciosus. The sequence goes on from OZ010789.1 coordinate 337,212,629, forward strand.
AATTTTGTTTATTAGACCTTCGTGAATTTTCATACTAAATTTCACTGATGTTCAAAAACGTTCTTCTTTGTAAAATTCTCCTTTTCTATAATTGTTTCTAAAACAAATTGGAATACAGTGAATAATATATAAAACACATTTTCAAAAAACTGACTTTGATGATATATATTTCTAGTATTATTTAAAATAGATAAAATTAAAAAAAAAATAAAAGAAATATAGTACAGCCCTTTACTTTTTGAATACCTTCAAATATCATTTTTACTGGCGACAGATTTTTTATTGTCAATATTTTTCCCTGTTTCTTGTGTTTGTATTTTCATGTGCAAGCATATTACTTGAAAAATATTTTTAAGATCCAAGCATGCCATTCATATGCATTTTTAACCAATTGTTGTTAATGACTTGTTAATTATTAATAATATATTTATTTAAAATTTTAAACTGACACGTGCACTTGTTCAATGTCCATTGAAATCAATATTGTTGAAAATATCTAAAATAAATGTCCTTTTAATTATAACCTTTTAATTTGAAATTTCTTGCAAATATCTAAAAACGGCAGTGATTGTATGTAATTTAACTTAGGTATGATAATAAGGAATTTTATTCAGAAATGATAGCAATGAATTCCAATTAGAAATGACAGCAAGGAATTCAGATATGCAAAAAATAGACATATTTATTCATACTTCAATACTTGATAAAAAACAATGTTGCATTTTAACGCTTTTAATTTGCAACAGAAAGCGACTAAAAAACTTCAATTATTCCCCTTAGAAATTTTATGCCGAATTATTCGATTTATTGTTGATATCATTTTAAATTGAAAAAAATTACGTATGTATATATTTACATAATACATATGCAGTCAAAAAAGTATCAGAATCAAAAAATATTTTTTTATTACCACACAAATGCTGTAGGTCATTCAACAGGATTTAAATTACTCGCTCAAATTTATTCTTCAAACTCTGCGAAATTTTCAATAGAAATGTCTAACATGAAGTCATAAAAGATCAAAACATGAATATATTTGTTTGCGAACTTACAAAGATAAATATGTCAGATTATTAGACTTTCAGAGTGGTCGATATTAAAGACATTTCATAATAAGTAAAAATCACACCTGAAGGAGACATGAAGGATGTTAACTGTTAAGTATGATTCCAGGATATGTAAATTGAAACTAAAATTCGAAAAGAAAATCTGATCGAAACAAATTCAATTCACATTCCCCGAAATCACACTATGGCCATACGTATAGTGGTTAATTAGTACGCGTCGTCAATAAATAAAATTAAATCTGAAGATAATGAATTTCTAAATAAGTAAATAAGAAATGGTAATTACTCACCCCATGTTGAACATCACACATAAAATACACTCACAATTAAAATGAATGAAATCAATTGCATAATCAAGTATTTTATTGTATAATAGGAGACACATTGAAATCTATCCGGATCCGGAGCATGTTATACTTTATGTTGAGAATAAAATATTAATAAATTATTGAAAAAGGTGAAACGTTATTTCGTATTACAACAGTCTTCTTTATGTCAATATTGATTCTTGTAAATAAAAACAGTTCTTGAATGGAATACAGTTTGTGAAAGTTTATAAAACAAAGTCGGAATAACTGGATGGTAAAGAGTTCTGTAGGTAATAGAAGTGATGATTACATAATATAATATTGTTATGGCATTATGATGATTGTTGAATTTAGATGTATAAAAAGTGCAATATTAAAAGAATAAAATTCTAATTAATGACGAAGGATGTAAGAAGAGATGTATATTGATGATGGAGGATGCAAAGGAGATGTATATTGATGACGGAGGATGCAAAAGGAAACGTATGAGCATATTCACAATTCGTTGTATACTTGATGCGACGCTGGTTCTCTGGTTTTAGATATGGCAATTAACGGATGACGGTGGAAACTTGACAACGAGAACAGGAAAAATTCCAACTTCTTTTCATCCAAATTTTGAGAGATAAGAATTAATTATGGTGGTGGTTAATAAATTAATATTACACACGGATATTTACTTTGCAATATCTAAATCTCCTCCTATGGTGCGCTCAGCAGGGCTAACGCCCAACGGTGAAAAAAATTAAAAACAACTCCCGATTCGAAAAACGGTCTGGAGTCTTCTCATAAAATTCTAAAACTGACTCTTATTTGAACTACCTGCCGAAATCTGGAAACGAACTCGGCAACGTCAGCCAATCAGAATATTTTTAAAGATGGCCTGTCGCTAGCACTTCCGGCGAAAAAGATTTTGTAGTAGGATTATGACCATGGAATGGCAACGCACTGAAGAAGCGGGGAGAAAAGGAATGTTTGCTATGTGGGAGTTCCTATGACGTCGAAAGGAATTTCCTGTCTGTTCTGAGATAAGGGACTAAACCTTCTTAAAAGTTGCATCTTTTGGGATGCGAGGTGAATGGAAAGCAATAAAATTAAGGGAAGCTTTAGTAGTAATAATTTCGTTTCTCTGGCAAACGATTTCAGTAATTTTATGAAAGTTTACCAGAGAAATGGAAAAAGAAAATAGAATATAATAAATGTAATTTTAAATGAAATAATTAAAAGTAAAGATTTAGGATTTAATATTTAAAACTTAATAAAATTTTACTGTCAAAATTGAAAGATGGTGAAAGGAAGTAGATTATTAAAATTAACAGAATATACAAAATTAAGTTTATGTAAATTTAAGAAGGGTGAGTGTTATGTAAAGTTTTTACAACATAACATTAACATTTCCAGTATAATATGCATTTGTATACAGAATGACATTAACAGTTCATTCTAATATTTTATCATTCTTTCACAATGTGAGACATTTTATTACCAGATATTTTATATAGCTATTTCTTAACTGCCAAATAATGGACTAGTCAGTAACAGTTCAGGGTAGAGTAACACTGCACAATCTGTGTTTTAGAAAAAAAAAATTAATCAACTCAGATTGTTTTTTAGATACTCCGATTTTATAACTGCTAACCCCAAAAATGCAGAAATATTTGCATGATTGTTTGATACATTAATAATATTTAAAGTGACAATAAACACCAAAATGCTAACAATCATTAAAAGCTATAAATTGGAAATGAATAACAAATTTTTAGACATTAAATAAATAATTATCTAAAATTATGAAACAGCACACTAATGCAGGACAAAATATTGCCTTTATTGAAAGATCGAAAGCAGAGCGAGACACTGTCCCAAACAATACACTGTAAAAAAAAATACTGCCAGTTTTCCGGTAGGAATCGGAAAAATAGTTGCCTTTATTGTACCGGAATAATTTCCGACCCAGCTCGGAATAAAATCCGTAAAAATAAGGAAATAGTAAGTAAAACGGTATTTTACGGATTTTATTCCTAGCTGGGTTGAAAATTATTCCGATACGATAAGGGCAACTATTTTTCCGATTCCTACCGGAAAACTGGCATTATTTTTTTTTACAGTGTAGTACCCAGCTTGCTTTCAATATGGTGTATGATTTGATATGGTGCCCTTAAATTTAATCGTTGCATTGAAAACTCATATAAATTTATGCTGTAATTTCAGTTTTTTTTTACAGTTTACTTCCGTATATAGAAGGTGTAGAAATGTATTTATTGTTATTAAACATATCGAAGGAACAATATCTCTGTTTACCCGTAGTTCGCACGCTGCTCTAAATTTCTAAAGTTTCTATTAAAAAACAGAAAATTAAATAATTAATAAATATTAATAAAAATCCGTTTGCAAAATTGCTTCTTATAATTTATAATATCACGCTAAAGATTTTTTTCTCAGAAAGTCATTTTTGGAAAACAAAAGTTTCTCAAATTCAAAAAATTCTATTTACGTTTGAGTAGTACCAATTAGTAATAGATTAATATTAAATCAATACACATTTTACTATGCCATACAACTTGTTATAAAGTGTATATTACGAAGCAAGCAAATTATCTGTTTTGTAACTACAGCTGCAAGAAAGTTTATCTGATTTCATTAGATAGACATCCAAATGATTTATTAGGTCTAATAACTCTTACTCCTTCTATGTTTTTCTCTATCCATATAACGCGCTTTTTCAAATGACCTGAGGAAAAACATCGTAAATTCCATGAATGCAACCCAAATCAGTGGCTGTTTATACTTGTTCATACATTTGTTTCATTGCAAAAATAAAAAAAAAATAACAACTACTGGGATCCATGACATACCTATTTCCATTCAAGAATTAGAGCACGCCTTTGTTCATTATTTAAGATTAACTTCATCCAAATATTCTGTGGAGCACATCTGTGGCTCCAATGGAGGGACATTCAACATATATGAATTTTAAATTGCTAGTGCTGTAAAGAACTAACTACCGCGTCACTGTAACATGAAGAAAGTCTTACAATATTTTCCTTGCAAGTTCCTGTACGAGTTTATTTTAACTGGATAGGAGTTGGAATATAATTGGAAGTATTGGAATATTCTTTTCAGTTCTTCGTCTATTTTCATGTTCGTTTCTAGATAAGTTGGCTTTGATAAATAATTAAATTATCTGCAACGATGATATTTGATATCACTTTTATTTTTGACGAATTTATGAAAATAATTTTTTTTTATCTATTTTGGTCACATTGCTTTTTTTTTTTTTTTGTTTTGTTTTGTTTTATATATATGAATTCCTTTATTTGTAGCTATTACTTAAATAAAACTGATCACGATAGTTAACATGAACATTTGTTGACCTACTTAGGCTTTCAGATTTTGTTTTCTTGAATATTTCAGCTAATCCAGTGAAAGCCTTAACAGTCGATTTCCTTTCATTGGTATGTCAAATTTTCTTCCATTCAAATCATTCTTCTTCTTTTTGAATATGTATGCTTTTAAACACTTTCCAACAAAGTTGAAAAGTGTGTCTGCATTCGGTTTGTTTGTACGTCTGTCCGTCTCTCCAAGTAAATATACTAAATGTGTTCATTTAAAGTATATTTGAAATGCGAATATATATATATATATATATATATTTTTTTTTTTTTTTTTTTTTTACTTTAAAAAATAAATTGCGAATAATTTTGAATGAATGAAAAAATTAATTGTTATTTATTTTTAAATTCGAAAATGTTTCTTTTCTTTGTTGTTGGTTTATTATTTTTTAATACAGTAGAACCTTTTTTATCCGAAACTCTGTTAAACGAAACTATCGGTTAATTGAAATTCATTTTTAAAACTTTTCTTGTGTACAAAATCCATTTTCAAAGCTTTTTTTTTAAAACTACCATATTCCTTGTGTGCAAGCCGTCCTTTTCGAACTACGAGTACACATAAATATTTTCGATCCCCTTTCTTAGAGCTCCTTTGAATTTAACTTGAGCTCCCGTCAGCTGCGGAGTGGAACGAAGAAAACGAACAGATTAGCAATTCTAAAGCGTTTGAATGTTTTACAAAATGTCTGGCATGGCTGGAGCAGCAGGAAGACTGTGAAACTGGTGAACTAATAATATTAAAAAATTCTGTAATAGAGCTTCAAAACAAAGACAATAGAAATTGCAACAAACAAAATATTTTTTCAAACCCTTGTGATATATGTAAAAGGTACTTAATTTCAAAATTAAAATTCAGTTAATTTGTTCTTGTTTCTATTTTGCTTTCCTTTATTTATACTAAGCACTTGTTGCATGTATTTCTCCTTAATCTTAAAATGGAAGCATTCTCGATTATCCGAAAATTTCGATTTTCCGAAAGAGGGTCGGTCCCAATTACTTTGGATAATCGAGGTTCTACTGTAATTAAATTAGAAATCTTAATTTATAGAGTTTTTGGGATTTCGTTTTAAAAATGAATTCGGGTTTTTGTATTAATAGAGCCAATACGCATGCGTACTAGGAATTGAACGGAATGTCTCCCTCTTTTTCAGACTTTCAGAATAAATTTTCGGATAAAATATATTTTCTAGGAGTATGGAAATTATTTTCTTTTAAAAATGAGGAATAATTTAGTGTATGTAGACGAGTTTTTCTGCAGTGGGTCTCCTATGTTGGAAGTCAAATAGTTCAAAATGAAAATTTGTCGAAAATCCCATACCACCAGATAATTTTTCGAACACAACCAACTATATCTACAGTTACTTTATGAATTTTCCATTTATTAGATTGGTCTTTTATGTTAGTTGTATGTTGATTTCCAAATCATTAAAAAAATATTTGCTATAGTTCTAGCGTGCGCAAATAGAGCATATTTCATACAGTTGCTCATAATTCATCCAATATATTTATATTCCAACTGTGCTATGTTGTTCTACTATATTTTGTCTGATTTTCTGAAACTGCCGTTAAATTTGGGTAAAAACCCTGCATGCTATAAAAAAACTCCAAAAAATTATTTATTTAAAAAATATAGTTATATTTCAATGATTGTATGGGATATTCTTACATAAATTAATACAAATATTGTACACTAGCCTGATATTCGTGTTCTCCAGCGACAGAGCGTTTAGTCCATTTTATTTTTCAGGTTGTTCCCAAAAATTATTTATTTTCTTCAATTATATAGCTTGAGTTTTTTTTAAATTATCGTCGATAGAATAATCGCGAAATCCGTTAACTTGCGCAAATAGAGCATGTTTCATACAGTTGCGCATAATTCATCCAATATATTTATATTCCAATTATACTATGCTGTTCTACTATATTTTGTCTGATTTTCTGAAACTACCGTTAAATTTGGGTAAAAACCCTGCATGCTATAAAAGGACTGCAAAAAATTATTTATTAAAAAAATATAGTTATATTTCAATGATTGTATGTTATATTCTTACAGAAATTAATACAAATATTGTACACTGTAAAAAAAAAACGATATTTTTACAGTACAAAGTACTGTTCATCTCGCGCACAAATTCGATCACAGTGAATGTGCTGTATCTTTCTTTGGTTTCCTGACTATATTTACATGGAAAATACAGCAGTTGCGTAAAATTAACAGCACAATGTTCTGGCAATTTGGACGCCAGTAGTTTGTGCTGTAAAAAAATGCGTCCAAATTGCCAGCACATTGTGATGTTAATTTTACGCAACTACTGTATTTTCCATGTTAATATAGTCAGGAAACCAAAGAAAGATACAGCACATTCACCGTGATCGAGTTTGTTCTGGCAAATCTACATTGGTTTTTTTACAATGTACACTATACTGATATTCGTGTTCTCCAGCGACAGAGCGTTTAGTCCATTTTATTTTTCAGGTTGTTCCCAAAAATTATTTATTTTCTTCAATTATATAGCTTGAATTTTTTTAAAATTATCGTCGATAGAATAATCGCGAAATCCGTTATTCCCAAAAGGAAGCAAAAAGATGAGGGTTTTGTATCCAAATACATTAAAGCGTGCAATATTGTGTATACTATATTGACACTAATCAATGGATATAAGGATACAGCCCCTCATCTTTTTGCTTCATTTTGGGAACAACGGATTTTGAGCTTATTCTATCAACCATAATTTTCAGAATTTTCAAGCTATGTTTTTGAGACTTTTACAAAAGTTGCTCTTTATTTACTTTTCTTATACATTTAGCTAACACAGTGGTTCCCAAACTTTTTGACTGGCGGAGCCCTTATTAGAATTAATTTCTAGGGCGGAGCCCCTTTAGCCTACCATACCCTATGTTACAATGTAATGTTTTTTAGTTGCATTGCTACTGTGCAAAGGAAGAAAGAATGAATAGTAATCTAAACAATTCTGCATTGTCCCGGAAATAAAATTATATTTTGAAACTTTTACTGTAGTACTGAATTTATTTTCAATTATCATCAATAAAGGTGGATTTGTCAAAAGTTTACAAACTTTAAATACTCCAAAACTCAAGAGATCGTAACATTTGTCTTACAATAAATTTTACATTATTAGAGGGACGAACAATAACGCATAAACGTTTAATGTAATTGGATTGTTTTGCATAAATATCTGAATTCATGTCCAGTTAATAGTAATCACAGGCGAATGTCTGGTTCTGCATTTAAAATGCTTCTGTATTTCGATTTGGTTTTAAAGTAACGTCTTTAACACTTGGCGTTGGGATATATTATATCCTACCTAAGTTTATTTAAGATTACACCAGAAGCTTCTAATTAAGTTTAACTTTTATAACCTTTGGGGAAAAGAGATGAAAAATTGCTTTTCCTTATATTGAAATAAAATTTTCAAATTTTCGGTGGGAATTCAGTATTACACAAAAACAATTGCTTGCCCCTCAAAGGATTAACCCAACTACATATACCAGGAATTTTACTCAAGTTTTATCAAAATAATTTTATTTTAAACTATTTAACTCTTTTATTTGACTTATTTCTGTTTGATTCATATTTATTTTATGAAAACTTTCTGGTTCAAATTGAAATATTTTCATTTGGTACCACCAAATAACCGGTTGTTGTTCGTATACTTAGTATAACTTGCTGTGAGATGTCAAATCAACGAGGACGTCAATGTTTCACTGAGTTTAAGCGGGATGTTTTTTTTATAACTCTGAACACATTTAAAGTTGTCCAAAGTCTTTTCTATTCAGCTGCTGAAAAATGTTGTTTGAAAAAAATTTCCAAAGCTGTAGAATGCCCCTGAATATTTATTTATTTGTATACTCTTTTTATCTGGTGTTGTTTGCATTTCTTTTTAACAAGAGGAACATAATGGATTTCATCGTTTGATTCCGAATCCGATCAATACACATTTCATCTTAACCCCTTAACGCTCGAATTAAATTACGGTTTAAAAATTCAAATTGCTTATTGGCACCACTTTTATGAAAAAGAAATATTCACCTTATTTAATAACACATAAAACGATGCTAAAATATAGCCAATTTCACTATTTTATAAAACTGGTTGGAATCAAACAATCTGAGTAAAAGACACAGCCCGTGAATATGACGGGAGCGAGAATTAAGAGGTTAAAAGAAAAGTTTGGTTAATGAATCGGAAATTGTGACAGATTTTCATTGCAATGATAGATACAATTAATTTTGCTAAACATATCGAAAAAATGTGCAATTAGAATTCACAATCTTCATTAGCTAAAAGTTTTGCCAGTTTCGGGTTATGGTTCATCTAATATTACCTCTGCAGTTGCAACAATGGTGTAAACGCTCTTCATAGACAATAAATACCATCTTTGGTATGTAGTAGCAGGACGGATACCGGATTCAAATAGTTTCATACATAAACTTAAAAAATTCGCTTTTAAGAGTTCGTGATCTTATATAGTATATTATTTTAACTGCAGCATTTAACCTTTCCATAAATTCAGAAGACTTTTTCCCGGGGATAGCGTGTATCTATAAAGAACGCAATAGATGGTGCTATGGTGCTTTATCATCTCTTTAATTTTTGGAATGGCACTGTGACCCATCATTGCTTTCGCATCATCGGTGCATTCATGTTCATATGTGTTTGCTATGTATTAATCAAAAATTATTCCGTCCCTTAGTGCGTTGGTTTGTAGTGATCTACAAAAAATATGATCCTGATAGCTTTGTAAAGCCTGTTTCAGACTGACGTTAGTGAGGCACTTAATTTAAATCATGTTAATGTGCTTAAACACTGTAATAATAGAAAAGCCAATTTAAGTTCCGGTTCTTTCAAAGAAGTCAGTTAAGATTCTTAACTTCCCTGGTCTGAACGGGATATTAGTATATGTAACTGAAAAATACCAACAAAACTGCTAATCCAGTGACGTTAGTAGATTCATTCATTTGTAATACAAATTTTGTACATTTGAAGATGCTGTTAAGTGTGATTTTATGTCACCTGTTATAGAGTTAATTTTTTAAAAAAGTATCTATTTGTCAAGTAAATATTGCCGCTAAATTAACAACTTTTTGATATAGCAAATTCATGACAATATCCCTTTTACGAGGTTTATTAAGAGTTTTTACAATTATATGATCTTCACCAACTCAGTTGACTCGTTAAAATATCAGGTAAGCGACATGGGGTTAGAAGCGAAGAATTAACTGGGGCGATGGGACAAGACAAACTTCTATCACTAATTATAGAACATTATTTTTTGTCCTAATTAATCAGTGATTAAATAGGACAAATGAAAAAAATCTAAATTAGTTGTAGAAGTATATCTTATTGTCTGTTTCACACCACTGAAGTCTGCACCTATGTCCAGAACCTTTCATATTTGTTTTAACAAGTGTTGTGATATTTTCTTTTCAAGCATGCATACATTACTTTGCCCTTCATATTGAAAAAACTCAGCCGATTTATATTTAAAATCAGACTGATTTCTTTCTGAATGATTACGTAGTTGAGCATGAAACATGGGGTCATTGGATAATACTTCAACTCAAATCACACTGAGAGGAGGAGTCGGGAAATTCAAATATCCAAATTTTCTTTCAGAATATAATTCCGGGCTTTCTTACAGTAACTATACGTTTGTGTCTCCATTATCGCATTTTTCGATCGGAAAACGTAAAATGGGGCATAAATTAATATTTGCACCGGAAATTTTAAAGAAAATACAGTTTATTTAATTAAAAGAATTCAGATATGTATAAATATGTATAAATATGTATAAATGTATAAATATTTTTGCAACAAAAGAATCTGCTCCCATTTTTTGGAAATAGAAAAAATCCTTGCTTGAAATGTGTTGGTTTCGATGAAATTTTCATTATTTTCCTAAAGCGCTGCTGGGCCCATGGAAAGTTTACACGGAGCCCCTAGGGTTCCGCGGAGCACACTTTGGAAAGCTCTAAGGTAACACTTTATGCACATTATATTTCGATTGCATTCGGGTATGCGCAGTGAAACATTATTTAGTAAACCTGCTCATTTTTCATCCAATTTTTATTATCCTATAATTCTGATTGCAGCGTATTGTGTACAATGTTGTTTGTCGTAGTTTCTGAAAAAAAAAACATTTCTTTATATTAAGAACTCTGCAAATTATAAGCAAAAAATTTCGGACTGTTTTTATAAAAACCCTAAATTCTTTACGAGTATACATACTATTCTCATAAAAATGCCCATAGTTTATTACAATAAACCTCTTAATCATGTCCAACAATTCGAATGCTTTTGCTACATTAGTTTTCACAGGGTTATTCAAAAGATATTCGTTCTGCTGCAATTTGTTGACGGTCCATATGGGGTTTCGAGAATAAATGTTCGCAGAAATATATGAACTGTACTACTCTGTTTACACACCCCTTATTTCATGATAATTCTACACGTATTTTTTTTTTTTTTTTTATTTAACAAAACGTCTAAAATCGCAAGTGACCGGTCATCATTGGCCATATAGTGTATGAGGTCAAACAATTCCTTTATACTGGGGATATTCCAGAATTCCGATATGTATATCTTTAGGTATTCGTGTCAAAACGGGAAAAATTTGATTTTCGGGTGTATAGTATATCATAAAAGACTTTTGTTTTTGAAAAGATGGTACATCATACACATTTTTTACTGTGACTCATGATAAAAAATACAATAAAAACAGTTAAAATAATTTTTAAAAATCTGCTTTAGACATTAATTAATCTTTTATAAGTTTAAAATTTTACATACAACTGTAAAAAGAAATTTAAAAAAATCTTTTTCTAAAAAAAAAAAAAAAAAAAAAAAAAAAAATCCCAAATGTAGTCAGCCACATTAAAATTCTTCCCATTTCTTTTATATGTATCTAAGAAGTGTCTAAAAAGAAGAAAAAAGTATGAGTCTATTAAATTAGTAATTCTTTTTTTTAACTTTTTGTTAGCCAAGAGTTCTATCGATCCTCGTGGGCGGAACTACCTTAAATTTTCCATGAATTCTTTTTCAGTTGAAATTTCTATTCAGAAATAGCATTCTATTAAGATTTAGATTTATCTAGTCGCTGTTAAAATATATAATGTACAGTTGTCGAAAAGAAAGAGAACACCTACTACTAACTCTGCAACTAGTTATAATAGAAGAATATTAATGGTACCAAACGACTGGAAATAAAGTCTGTTTTTACCCGACTACCAAGAAGGGTTATGTGTTGCACGCATATCTGGGTATGTGGAATTCTTTATATCCTCGAAACATCCCAATGGCTGTAATGATTTTAATAAATGAGATCTCTATCGATTCGTCTTAACCGTCTGATGGTTATAGACTAGGTTTTTTTTTTATAAATTTAAAATGACGGTCGTAAAATACAAAATGGCGGTAGACACGAATCTTTTTTTACGCACCATATTGAGGGGTATATCATTTGTTAGGTCTTTCAAAATGAAAACGATGTTTCATTGACTATTTTACAGTCACAAGCTCCGTTTAAATATTACACTACCTAGAAGTTGTGTAGGTAGGACCTCTAGCTTTACTGTAACTCTAACCATCATAGACATATATAGGCTTTATCAAAACAGTGTTTATAGATAGGAACTAACAATTAAACAGAATTTAAAAGTCATCAATACAAAAAAATAGGTAAGTAATATAAAAAATAGTTTAACATTGATTAGAAATAATTCATTAGTCGATTTTTACGCAGTCGGGTTTTTTGATTTTTTAAATTTAATTTAATTATTAAATTATGTATATAAAATCTGCATAGGGGGAAATCTACAAATAAAAACCAGACCAAACTTTGTGTTTTTCAATAGCAACACCCAATTTTGGCAATATATTTTAAATCTTCGGTTCAAACTATGACCAGAAATGAAATTTCAAATCATTTGGATACTAAGTTTTTGAATTATAAACATTCAAAATTTAGAACTTCTAAAATTAAATTACATTTTCATATTTTTATTAATAACTTCGAAAATTATAATCCTAATGTGATATTTTTTTGTTTGGTTATAATATTAAAAAATCCAAACATGAATATATTGAATTTGTAATTTTAAAAATTTTATAATATGAATTATGAAAATAATATATGAAAAAAAAATATGAATTGCAACCTACTTTTATTGATAGATTTATATTTATTATGTCTTGCTTTGTGCGAAATCTCAATTTCAAATTTTATTTCTAAGTAGTTTTCAAATTATGCTTAAAAAAAAAACAACAAAATTATGGTTTAAGGAGCCGTCTATGATGTGCAGAAACCATAATTTGAAATATATATATATATATTTTATTTATTTTATTGAAACATTTAATTGGTAATAGTCGAAACATATTAAGCGAGTAAAATTGTCATATTGGAAAGAAAGAATGCATTAATAGAAGTGACATTGTCATTTTGTAGCATTTCAACAATCGAGTACAGAACTTCAATTTGGATACAACCTCTAAAATAGGCTCATTTTAAAATAACTAATATCTCTGAAACTAATCGTACAAATTTCATAAAAATTGGTATTTCGGCTAATTGAAGAGTGTAGAATTTATTTATGATGTCAAACTTGAATATTGCTATCGAAAAAAAAAAGAAAGTTTCTGTTTGTTTTGATGTGTAAATGCCCCTAAGCAAATTTTATATACATAATTTAAAAGTGAACTTTATTAACAATCATTTGCACCCAAAACATTTTCTACGATAATTTGTTGCAGATATAGTAGGGTGTGTTTACTTTTTTCCACATCTGTACATAATATTTTACTTTACATTCTACTTTTATATATGTAAGTTAATTTAAATTAAAAACTCGTTTCACAACGATACAAAATTTTCGTTGGAAAAGACATCTGACTTTAACAATTTTAATTTCAGTTATTGAATATTTATAATAAATGTATTTTAGAAAATTCATTATTATCTAGACTATTTAAGTATAAAAGTTTCTTTCTGAAACTTCTAAGTTGATGATAATAATAGTAACTGCCAGTAAGAGAACTAATTTTCACAGCAAATAACGCTACTAATTAAGTCGTTAGTAAAGTTATTGAATATCAGCTTAAATTTAAATACAGTCGACATCATTATAACGACCACTCGCGTGCCAAAAATGAGGGTCGTTATAATGGAAGGTCGCTATAACGAAAGTGAACTAAAGAAACTCTAAAAGAACTCTAATCATGTGCATGAAAATTAAGGTTTCAAAGGAAGCTTTGTAATACATCATTATTACTAAGTTATTTTTACTTTTCGTATGAAATAAAACATTGACAATGAATAATTATAAAAATCAATTCAAGAGAATGGTTACATATTCCTAAAATAAAATTTAATGTAAATGTTAAATCACACACACAAAAAAAATTAACATTTATTTTCTACAAAAAGAATTCGAAATGTTAGATGTTTATTTTTTGTGCATTTGATATTTTTAGGTAGATTTCGTATGAAATACTACCTATTGGGATCGTTCCTATGTTGGAATTTCTGAAAAATTTTTGCAGATCTACACCGATCATGACTCCTAGAACCCCAAACCACCCTCAGTAAAAAACTTTATCTATCTATCTATCTATCTATCTATGTATCTATCTATCTATCTATCTATCTATGTATCTATCTATCTATCTATCTATCTATATCACTTTCTTCTGGACACGATAACTTTCGTAATTCTGCACCAATCTCTTCCAAACTGATACATAAAATCAAAGGGCATAAAATCTCGGTCAAGTTCCTTAATGGACAAAATCGGACCAAGGGGGTGGAAATAGGGAGGGGTTTTGTGAAAACCGAAACATCCCCCCCCCCATAGCTTTTTAATTTGTGTACATATCAAATCAGTTTAAAGTTTTTATTACTTCTAAAAATAGGGCCAAAATTTTATGTATCACAGATTTTTGATAAAGTTAAAAATGGGTTCAAGGGGCGCAAAAAATAGGGTTTTGGGGAGAAAAAAATTCATAACTTCGCCAATTCTCAAGATATCAATTCCAATTAATTTTATTATAAATCTCCTTAATATTATCTACAACTTTTATATTCACAAGTTTTTGATAGGACCAATTCGTACCGCAAAAAGAAAAATTAAAAACTGAAACAAAAAGGGGGTTTGAAGAAGTAAAAAATCGATAATTCCATCAATTCAAAAGATATAAAATCCCCATGAATTTATCATATATCTTCTTAATATTGTCTACAACATCTATATAGACGAGTTTTGGATAGGACCAATTCTTACAGCAAAAACAAATTAAAAATACATAGCAGTTGGAGAAAAAAATCATCTAAGTAAGGGTGTATTCAAATCCAAACTGCGTATTTTCTGACTCATTTTACAATTCATTTTTGCTCTCAAAGGCTTCCAATTGGTACGTTTTCTTACTCAGAAATTATATAATGTACCGTAATGGTCGATCTTTTGATAGAGGCAGAATATATTTTAAAAAATGATGTTAAAGTGGGCATTTTGAACCGAATTTCCCGAAGCGGATTGTGTTGGAAAAATCATTGCATTAAGGATGCACTCAAATCCAAACTGCTTATTTTCTGACTCATTTCTGAATTCATTTTTGCTCTCAAACGCATTTAATTGGTAGATTCGCTTATTCAGAAACTATATAATGTACCGCAATTATCGATTTTTTGATTGAGACAGAGTATATTTCAAAAAATTATGTCAAAGTGGGCATTTTGAACAAAATTTCCCGAAGCAAATGTGTTATCACTTTCTTCTGGACACGATAACTTCCGCAATTTTGCACAAATCTCTTCCAAATTGATACATAAAATCAAGGGGCATAAAATTTCGGTCAAGTTCGTTAATGGGCAAAAGCGGACAAAGGGGATGGAAATATGGAGGGGTTTTGTGAAAACCGAAAAAACCCCATAACTTCTTAATTTTTGTACATATCAAATCAGTTTAAAGTTTTTATTACTTCTAAAAATAGCGCCAAAAATTCATGCATCACAGATTTTTGATAAAATTTAAAGTAGGCTCAAGGGGCGCAAAAAATAGGGTTTTTGGGAGAAAAAAATTCCTTACTTCGTCAATTCTCAAGATATCAAATCCAATAATTTTATTATACATCTCCTTAATATTATCTACAACTTTTATATTCACAAGTTTTTGATAAGACCAATTCGTACAAAAAAAGGGTGGGGGGGGGGGGGTTGAAGAAGAAAAATTTTCATAACTCCGTCAATTCACAAGATATAAAATCTCCATGAATTTATCATATATCTTCTTAATATTGTCTTCAACATTTATACAGACAAGGTTTTGATAGGGCCAATTCTTAAAGCAAAAACAAATTAAAAATACATAGCGGTTGAAGAAAAAAATCATGTTATTAAGGGTGCATTCAAATCCAAACTGTCTATTTTCTTACTCATTTTTGCTCTCAAACACATCCAATTGCTAGATTCTCTTATTCAGAAACTATATAATGTACAGTAATGATCGATTTTTTGATAGAGGCAGAATATATTTCAAAAATAATGTCAAAGTGGGCATTTTGAACAGAATTTCCTGAAGCGATTGTGTTAGAAACGAAAAATATTGCCCTACTGAGAAAATAATTGTTTATTAATCAAGTTTTAATTAATTGAAAGAAAAATAAAAACACAGGTCGCTTATAAATCTTTTCAAAAATCACGTCAGCATGTTTCATATATATATATATATATATATATATATATATATTTTAATTAATCTGAAAATGTGCCAGAAAAATTCGAGTTCTTGAGTATGGAAAAATATTTTTTAAATATCGCCTTAACATGATTCTGATAAAACCAGCTATTTTATAAAAAGAAAATAAAAACTCGTCAAAAGCAGACAGATAAAACTGTTAAAGTGGATTTATATCTAATAATGATTTAGTTTTTGTTGGTGAAATTAGTATACTCAACTTCGAAATCTACCTCTGTCTGTAGGCCGGGCCGGCAGGGATTTTTTTTAAACAAAATTTTCCATCTCAATTTTAATTAATTTTAATAAGTAATTTTGTGTTTTCTTGTCTTTAAAAAAATGTATTAAAGTATGATTTTAAGACATTTTACAATAAGAATCAACGCGCAGGGAGTTCTTGAGTGAAGAAAATGGTAATCTTTTTATGGAAAAAAAACTTGGAGGAAAGTTCAATTCGGTCGCTAAATTTGAAATAAGCTGCTGGACGGACGTTATATTGGATGTAAAAATTCATAAAACGGATATATTTCGGGACATTTTGCATAGGTCGTTATAATGGAACGGTCGCTATGATAAACCGTCGTTATAATGAGCGTCGACTGTATTCTGAATATAAACAGTCTAAATCTGATTCTTACAAATATATGTAAAACAGAATTTAAAACATGCTTGAAATCGGAAACTTTTCTCACATCTATATAAATAAACTCATAGTTGAGTACTTTAGTTGCGGTCGGTGTACAAAATAAGAGAGGACTCTGAAATTGATAATCTCCCTCCCTCCCCCCTCCACACACACAAAACACACATACCACCACCATTCTGCCAGCCTAACCTCTATTTAATTTCGAAACTAACAGTTGTAATTTAAATGTATTTATAATTGAAATAAGATGTTTTGTTATACTATGCAATATGCATGGTTTATTTGAAAAATATATTTTAAGAATAAGTAAAAAAAAAAAAAAGGCATATGAATATGAAAACTGTTCGCATATTTGCAATGTTCTTTTCAATAAAACATATAAAAATTGAGTATAATAAAGATCATTCGAGGCGAAAGCCATAGTTGCTATAAGACCCAAAGCAATCTCAGTGTCCAATGTCCAATGTCACATAAAAATGTTTTTATTATATCTAAATAGCAATAATTTGAGATTTTTACAAATATGTCCAAGTACCATACATATGTGCACAGAGAAAACATTTTCAAATAAGATAAAATAATCTTTAAAAAAAAAATATTAACCGACTTCAAAAAAGCGCTAAAAAGAACTTAATAATTCTTTAAACTTCTCTAATGACGAAACGTTATCCCTTAACTGCACATCGGACATCATGTATCCAGATAAAAACGTTAAATTTAATATATAGAATTTAATAGCAACCAAAAATGGATTTTCTAGAGAATATTTTTTACAAAAGATTAATTTACATATTTATGAATTAATTTACGAATATATACGCACAAAAAGTAATCAATTACTTTTTGAAGTTGGTGCCAACCTATCTTAAGTATAGTAAAATTGTAAATATATTATAGCTATTACCATGAATAAAGTGATGATGGAAATTATTATACAAATTTTTTTTAAAATGCCCCTATTTCTTCAGCAAATTATTTGTTTAATCATTATCGATTGTGAATGTTTGGCACCAACTTCAAAAAGCAATTGATTACTTTATATACGTATATATTAGTAAATTAATTCATAAATATGTAAATTAATCTTTTGTAAAAAATATTCTCTAGAAAATCCATGTTTGGTAGCTATTAAATTCTATATATTAAATTTAACGTTTTTATGCCGATACATGATGTCCGATGTGCAGTTAATGGATAACGTTTCGTCATTAGAGAAGTTTAAAGAATTATTTAGTTCTTTTTAGCGCTTTTTTTTAAGTCGGTTATTTTTATTTATTTATTTTTTTTGAAAAGATTATTTTATTTCCTACTTTTTGGTTATTCATACCGTAACGCATAATTATCCGGATTTCAACATCTGCTGAATAAGTAAATTATTTGTCAAATAAATTATAATTTACAAAAATTATTTATTAAACAAATAGTTTTTAATAAATTCTTTATAATTTTCTTAGAAGTATTGATTTTACTAGAATTTAATACTTATGATATTTTTGAAACAAGTACATTGTATTCAGAACAGTCTACATTCATTTATTTATTAGTCACATACACCTGACGTAAGTGCTTGACATAAGGGGCCCGCTTATAAATCATCGTTAATATACAAGCACGAAATAGCACAAGGACTTTGAGGGGGGGGGGGGAGGTTGTAGGAACCACAAGGATATTTACAACACCAGAGAATTGCATCTGGGAGCTCCACAAAGAGTATGCAACGGAGCCAGTGGGAGTTGAACCCGCAGCCCAACTACGCTCTCAAGCGATTAGCAGTGTGGTGCCTTAACCATTCAGCCACTGCCTACATTCAAGAATTATTTTTTGTGTGACTCCGTTGTCAAGAAGCAAAATGCAGACTATGTAGCAATATTTGTATTGACTCTTCAAGTATATTGACAAGGACCCAGATATATTTTTCTCTGTTAGCGAAATGAAATTGACCAATCAGAAGCCTGCCTTTTTGCGAACTTGTAATTTTTATAGAGTGTGTCCTTTTAAATTTCAAAAATTCTTCTATCAAATAAAAAAAAAATTTCAGTACTAAAATGCTGGCATCCAAAAAGTTGTAGACTTGTTAGGTTTGAAAATGTGGTCCAGGGCCCACCGTGGCTGAGTGGTGAAGACATCAAGCTGCTAATCGATTGAGAGCGTTAGTGGCTGCGGGTTTTAATCTCGCTGGCTCCGTTGCACACTCTTTGTGGAGCTCCCGTATGTAATCGTGTGATGCTGTAAATTTCCTTGTGCTATCTCCTTCCTCCATATTGACAATGACTTATAAGCGGACGCTTGACGCCAAGCATCCAGGTCAGATATATGTATTCAATAAACCAATCATGTGGTCCATAATGGAGGATATTCCATCTACATTTTGATCACGTGGTCAAGGTAAAAACTTCTAGCGTAAAGAACGGAAGGCTCCATAGACGTAATGAAAAACCCTCGCCAGCCAGTGAAACAGTTCATGCGGAAAGCAGTAGTAGCCTCCCTTCTTATAATTTAGAAGTTATTTGGGTAAATTACCGGTATCACGTGACTTTTTTCAGCCTCGAACCCAGATTTGGAATAAAGTCCATTCTACATTATTCTTTTCCGATAATCTTCATCAGTTGTTTCTTCATGTAAGGTGCCTCTATTTGATTGTGGTGACATACAATGCTCAAACTCTGTTTATACATACGTGTTTGCCTACACTACGGCAAAACTAGACATTTTCTATTCCAGAACTTGGCGACACTCCTTGGACAACTTTGATTATACGAGCGGCGGACAATGGACTTTATTCCAAATCTGTGTTCGAGGCTGAAAAAAGTCACGTGATACCGGTAACTTACCCAAAGAACTTCTAACTGATAAGAAGGGACGCTACTACAGGTTTCCGCATGAACTGTTTCACTAACAGGCGAGGGTTTTTTATTACGTCGACGAAGCCTTCCCCTCTTTACGCTAGAAGTTTTTTCCTTCACCACGTGATCAAAACGTAGATGGAATATCCTCCATTTAGCAAGCATTAGTTTGGCAATAATGGCAAGCTCTTCAAGATTCATGGCGACAGCTTTTGTCCAGAATCTATCAATCATTAATTTTTTTTCCGTATGTCACCATTCTCATACAAATATTCCCCATCCTTAGGCAGTAAAGACATCAGAAATGAGCTTCAATGATTAGGTGCTTAGTCTGAATACAGTGCTGCTACACATAAGAAGGCACTTTTATGTATACTGTATATGGATGCATTTTGCAGTGCACCGACTAATGGAGACACTTTGCTGAACTATAGCGCCTAGAATATATAGTGTGGAAATCGGCTATCCCTGTAATAATTAAAAAAGGGCTAAAATATTGTATTCCTTAAATGTGCATCGATGCTGCTGAAATATGAAGATCGCAGCGACATCTGCAGGATATTTTCTACAACTGAAAGATATTACTAGTCTATACAATTTAATACTAGTAGTACGAAAATCCCGCAGATGTCGCTGCGATCGACACTTGGGATTTTAGCAGTATCGTCGCACATTTAAGGGATACAAATTGTTAGCACTGTTTGGATAGTATATTTCCACACTAGGTATTCTAGACGCTGCAACGCTATAGCTGAACTCTGATGAATAAGGCCACTCTGCTATTGAATTGTAAGCTTTTTGATACCCACTTCCGATGTCGGTTAGCATCGTTTTAGACATTTGGGTTTTTTCTGAATGCGGCATGTTTTTTAGACAAGATCTCGCACTTCGGAAAGTTACCGCATCCAGTAAACTATAAGATCTACATCGATAGCTACAGACATCAAAATTGGGTGTGGAAAAGCTGACAATCCATCAATAAAGTTTACACATCAAAGCGCGGCAAAGTGCTTTAAGAGAAACATGTCCAAACTATAGCAAACCTAGGCATTTTCTATTATATAACTACAGCGTCTAGAATATATAGGGTGGAAATCGTCTATCACAGTGATACTTAAAAAAGTGCTAAAATATTGGATCCCTTAAATGTCAAATGATGCTGAAATCCAATGAGTCGATCACAGCGACATCTGCAGGATATTTTTTTAACTCCAAGACGATTAGGTTACAGCCATAGAGAAGAGATAGGGGTGGAGAGTGCTTTGGTAATCCTAAAGTGGAACCAACCTAATAGTCACGGGTTTATAATAGTCAAGTGACTTTTACCGCCAAAGGCTAGCATATGTTTGCGAAAGGAAAATAACAAAACCGTATCATTAAATTAAAGTGAGAATCTTCTTTCACTAATTTAAAACAGATTTTAAGTTGCTTTGTTTTACTTCGTTTATATTTTTGCAGTACTTCACATGCATAATGTGGATGCTGAGCAGTGTTGCCAGTGGGCTACTTTTTTTTAATTTAGCTTTCTTGATTGGCACCACTTTTTTGAAACGGTAAAATTCACTTTGTTTTTGCCTTAATTAATATGCCATTAAATAAGGCACATTTTACCATTTCAAAAAAGTGGTGCCAATCAAGAATCTGATTTTTAAAAAAGCAACCCGTCTGGCAACACTGATGCTGAGTATTTTTATTTTTTTTTTCACGATCGGCAACAATTTTCAAATTGCCAAGCAAGCGACAACGAGCGAAATCTGAAAACCTTTACATGAGTAGGGCTGGTCATGTTGATGCCGCTTTTTAACGGAATTCTCTACGGAAAGCACACTCCACCCTTATCTCTTCTCTATGGTTACAGCGTCTAGAATATATAGTGTGGAAATCGGCTATCCCCGTAATACTGAAACCCCGTAAACAGTGCTGAAATATTGGATCCCTTTAATGTCAAACGGTGCTGAAATCCAATGAGTTGATGACAGCGACAACTGCAGGATATTTTCTAAAACTCCAAGAAGGTTTGGTCTAAGCACTGTAATAATATGATGTTTACTTTGATGTCTGAAAATATATCGCAGATGTCACTGCGATCGGCACCCTTGATTTTAGCGTCATTGCACATTTAAGGAATACAACTTTTTAGCGCTGTTTGGACAGCAGATTTCCACGCTATGTATTCTAGACGCTGTAATTTGGTCTAGCTCTAGATGCTGTAAGGATGTTCACAGTACCTAATGGGTTCCGATCCTGAGCCGTTCTCATTGGTTCCTCAGATTCAGATATCCGAAACATAATGACTGACTATCTCAGTAGTGCATAGTCTAGAATACATAGTGTGGAAATTTGCTATTCAAACAGCGCTAAAAGTTGAATCCCTTAAATGTGCGATGATGCTGAAATACAGGGAGCCGATCGCAGCGACATCTGTGATATATTTTCAAATCTCAAAGTAAACATCATCGTATTATTACAACGTCTAGACCAAATCGTCTTGGAGTTATAGAAAATATCCTGAAGATGTCACTGTGATCGACTCATTGGATTTCAGCATCGTTTGACATTTAAGGGATCCAATATTTTACTACTTTTCTAAGTATTATTGGGATAGCCGATTTCCACACAATGTATTCTAGACTCTGTAGCTACAGCGCCTAGAAGATACAGTGTGGAAAACGGCTACAAAATAGTGCTAAAAAATTGAATCCCATAAATGTACAACGATGCTGAATAACAATATGTCGATCGTAGCGCCATCGTAGTGATTTAAAAACGATAGTCATTCTAAAAGAGACTCTTTAACCTATTTCACGTCATTCCTTAACTAAATTAGCTTATAACAGACTAAAATATCTTATATTTATAGTTTCCGATATTTAACATTCTATAATTTTTGAAAACACAGTGTTTATATTGAAGTTTATATAAGAGTTATATAAGAGTTGTTTATATAAGAGTTACGAGATGGCGCTTGTATCAGCATATTGCCGTTGAGCATTGTTGGAGATTTATGGGATACAAGTTTTTAGCACTTTTTAAAGCATTATAGGAATAGCCGTTTTCCACACTGTATCTTCTAGGCGCTGTACTGTAGCAGTAGTACTTAGACAGTACTAAAATATTGTATCCCTTAAATGTAAAACGATGCTGAAATCTAAAAAGTCGATCGGAGCGACATCCAAGGATATTTTCTAAAACTCCATTTGGTCTAGACGCTGTTATAATACAATGTTTACACTGAAATTTGAAAATATAACGCAGATGCCGCTGCGATCGGCTCATTGGATTACAGCATCATTGCACATTTAAGGGATACATTTGTTTAGTGCTGTTTGGATAGCAGATTTCCACACTATTTATTCTAGGTGTTGTACTTGTGCTCTGATACATGAGAAACTTTAAAGGTTGATTTTCAACTTTTCGACACTGACTTTCGATATCGGTTTGTGTCTTTGTGGGTCTTCCGGTTTGGTGGATGACAGAACGTCCGGGATCCAGATAGAATTTTCGCTCTTAGCGAAACAAGATCGACCAATCAGAAGGCTCCATTTTTGCAAACAGCGAAAAGTTCGCAAAACTGCAGGCTTCTGATTGGTCAACCTCGTTTCACTACCAGCGAAAAATCTATCTGGATATCGGGCTTTGTCCAGCTAAGTTTCCGCACTTTGAAAGATCTCGTATCTCTGTAAGAGTAACAGTATGAAAGATGAGGGCTTATAATGGAGGATATTCCAAATCTGGGTTCGAGGCTGAAAAAGGTCACGTGATACCGGTAATTTACCCAAGGAACTTCTAACTGATAAGAAGGGAAGATACTACTGCTTTGCCTCATGAACTGTTTTATTGGCTAGCAGGGATTTACATTACACGTCTACGGAGCCTTCCCTTCTTTACGCTAGAAGTTTTTACCTTGACCACGTGATCAAAACGGAGATGGAATATCCTCCATTGGGCGACTGCTTAAAAAGGATTTGAATTTTAAAGTTTTTATTTTTAAAAAAATGTTCTATTCATCAGATTTTTATGAAATGGAGGATATTCCAAATATGGGTTCGAGGCTGAAAAAAGTCACGTGATACCGGTAATTTACCCAAGGAACTTCTAACTGATAAGAAGGGAAGATACTACTTTGCCTCATGAACTGTTTCATTGGCTAGCGGGGATTTACATTACACGTCTACGGAGCCTTCCCTTCTTTACCTTCTTCCCTTTTTTACCTTGATCACGTGATCAAAACGGAGATGGAATATCCTCCATTGCAATGGGACCAAATGGGTGACTTACACTTTCAAATAAAAAAAAAATACATAAAAATCGGTTCATATTTAAGAAAGTTATGCGTGAACATGGCCAAAACATACTAACAGGTCGAATTGATAAACTCCTTCTTTTTGAAGTCGTTTAAAAATCGTCTGCATCTTATTGAAAGCCCGAATAAATTTTAATACTTTTAAGTTAGGAACATCAACCTATATACGCTCAAAGGTAAACACTAAAAAATGCAATGAGGTTTATTTTTTTGCAAACATTAAATCATTTTTTAAAAAGATGCCTAGTTTTTCTACGAAAATATAGCATTTAAAGCAATTTATTTTTAGGGGAAATAGCACATTCCCTACCATTCTACATACAACGAGGCTAAATTATTTGAAGCTCCCAGTTCCCACTGGCGGGTAACTTTTCTATCCTCTCCGCGTCCTTCGACGAATGGAGGATATTCCATATCTGGGTTCGAGGCTGAAAAAAGTCACGTGATACCGGTAATTTACCCAAGAAACTTCTAACTGATAAGAAGAGAAGATATTACTGCTTTGCCTCATGAACTGTTTCATCGGCTAGCGGGAATTTATATTACACGTCTACGGAGCCTCCCCTTCTTTACGCTAGAAGTTTTTACCTTAATCACGTGATCAAATCGTAGATGGAATATCCTCCATTCATTAACTTGTAATTGGAATTACAGACGGATAGAACATTTTCGGCTTCTATCTCCGAAAATGATATACAGGGTGTTTCTACGATCATGGGACAAACTTTAAGGGAAGGTAAAATACACATAAAGAAGCGATTTTGGTATGGCAATGTGGGGTGGGAAATGAAACGTTTTGGTGAAAATCAGGAAATGAGGAGGAAATAATAATGTGTTTTATTGACACAACAATTACAATAAATGCTCAAATGTGCCACCACCAACATCGATACATACCTGTCAGCGTCTAGAAAATGATTGGCGTACCTTTTCGAAGGTTCCAGATAACTCATCTATGAAACACCAGATTGACTCTGATGAGGACCTTATTTCAATACTTTCAGTCGTTGTTGCGAATGTTCGTGAAAAACTTGAAATCTGCGAAAAGGTACGAGAATCACATGCTAAATGCTGCCAGTGGCACATTTGAGCACTTACTGTAATTGCTATGTCAATAAAACTCTTGCTTTCATTTTCTCCACAATTCTTGTTTTTCGCCAAAACTTTTCATTTCCAACCCCACATTGCTAAACCAAAATTGCTTCACTACGTGTACTTTACCTCCCCTTACATGTTGTACGATAATCGTAAAAACACCCTGTATAAACAATTGTGTGACTAATCATCGAATTTTCAAAAGTATTTTGCTGTTCCATAGTTTGAAATTGTGATATTAAACTCCCTTTATATTAAAACGATATTAGTTTAGCTTCTTTGCTTGCTCTGGTGATCATCCCCTGACATAATGACACAACTTTCCTACACCACTTAAACAATTGGATATTTACACAGCTGTTTACATCAAAATATATCAATTCGGTTGTCCTAAACTTACATTAACAGTTCTGTTTTGGATACCTTAATTATCTATTAAATATCATCACAACGATATTCCTCTACACAAATTATTCTAATGTATATTTGGTATAAAACTTTATACGAACTTTTATAATTAGGTATGTTTTATACCAATGTCCAAAAAAATAAAATAAAATCTCAATTTTAAAAACCATAAAATTTGTTAGCAGAATTTCAGGCTAAATTGCTATTGTGTTGAAAAGAATTGTTTTATAATGCCTCCCCGAGGCCTCTTGCTCAGCTCTGATGACATTGGTATCTCTTAAGATGAAGCGCTTGGTATCAAAGGTTTAAATGATGCCCAGGGGAAATGTATAAAAATGTTTATATCTATAAATATTAAAAAAAAAATACTTTATGTGTTATAGAAAATTGGGGTACTTCTGAAGATTCGGGCTTTATATTTACCTGAACATTTGATTGAAGAAATTATATTCCTTTTCTCATCCTTTTAAAATATATAATTATTTTTATACCATTTAACGTATTTTGTTTATCTTAACTACTGTATTTATGACATCATATATTTAAAGTTATGTATTTCTTATAAATCAAAATTATGAAAATCATTTGATTGGTTTAAAATTTTATAAATAGGCTCGCATCTTCTGAAGCCCGTACTTAAGTTGCGGCATAATGAAATAATCTATCGCATAGTTGTACTTGCAAAATTTGTATTAATATTTTGGGAGCAAATGTGATTTTTTTTTTTTTTTTTTTTTTTTGCTGTAATAGGAAAAATTATATTTCTACGAATGCACTGTATTTTGTTTCCCCCACGTTGAAAAAAAAAGTAGTATAAATAAAATAATTCTAAACACTTTTCATCAACTGAAAAGCAGTAAAATGAAGAAATATACACTATATATTTCCAAACAGTATATAAAATGAAAGTTTCCTCTATCGTCAATGCCTTCAATGTATTTATATTTTAAGTTTTGAACAATGAATAGTGTTTATAATGTTTTAATTTTATAATACCAGAATTAGTTATATTCAATGCATTTTACTACTTTTTTTCTGGTAACACAATGATTATTAATAACGTAAAATTATTTTTATATTTGGTATTTGTTTCAAATTATAAGCCGAAAACAAAATGCGTTGTTCAATGCTGGGAAAACATTCTTTGAAGATATAAAGCAACAACCGATAACCATTTTTAAAATGAACAAACAATATTATATTACAAAAATTAATCTTTGAATTACTTGTAAAAGATAGTAATAATTATTGGATATAATTAATTGACTAATAATATATTTAAATCTTTAATAACCTTACGTCTTGTTTACTTGCTATGACACTCTTATTTTTCACTCATTCTTCGAGTATTTTTGAACTGGGTTTTCGTTAATAAAATTCCAAGAGTCTTTCCTTTTTAATGTACAGTCGTGGAAAAAAAAGTAAACACCCCCTACTAACTCTGCAACAAATCATTGTAGAAGAAAGTTACTGGTACAAAACGATTGTAATAAAAATCTACTTTTAAATGATGTATATAAAATTTGCTTAGGGTGTCCTATGCATATAAAAACAAACCCAAACTTTGTTTTTTTAAATAGCAATACCCACGTTGAAATAATAAATAAATTCTATACCCTTGAATTAGCCTAAAATCAAATTTTCATGAAATTCGTACGATTAATTTCAGAAAAATTGATTAATTTAAAAAAGAGCATATTTTAGGGGATGTATTAAACTTGAAGTTCGGTACTCCATTTTTGAAATACTATAGAATGACTATGTCACTTCTATTAATGTATTATTTCTTGCCAGTATGACCATTTCTCTCGCTTAATATGTTTCGACTATTGCCAGCCCAAATGTTTAAAAACAAAATGAGTAATATATATATATATATTTCAAATTATACATCTCTGCACATCATGTACTACCTCTTAAAACATCATTTTGACGTTTTTAAATCATAATTTGAAAACTACTTTGAAGAAAACTTGACATTGAGAATTCGCATAAAGCAGGACATAATACATATAAATCTAGCAAAATAATAATGTAGGTTACAATTCAGATTTTTTTTTCGAATATTAATTTCATAGTTCATAATTCATAGTATAATTTTTTTTAAATACAAAATTCACTGTATTTATGTTTAGGACTTTAGTATTATAACCACACAAAAATTATCACATTAGGATTATAATTTCAGGAGATATTAATAAAAATATGAAAATGTAATTTAACATATTTTAAACTTTTCTCTCAAGGCTAAATATTCGGATAACATTTGAAAGATTAAATAACCGAAACACATTGCGCAGATTGTTTTAGATATATCTTTAATTGAAATTCATAAATATAAAAATTCTACATCAACTTAAATGTTACGAATCTTGAAAATATATATTCTTTTAAATGCATCTATTCATGCATGCATTTAAATCCAGAAAGAAAGCGCCACAACCAAAGATAATACATTATAATAAAAAGTTCAATTCCTTGCGATCTAATTATCACTGTTCAATGAGTTTTATGATCTTTTATTCTAAAAGCCTTAGAGTATTTTTAAGCTAAAAAAGAAATAATTCGATTTTTTTATCCTTACCAGCTTAATCTTAGTTAGGATATAAAACGTTCAAAATGATTTAAAATTAAAAGTAAAAATGTTTTTTAGAACTTTCTTTTACAAGAACTCACTGTTTATCTTATAAATCACGCCTATTATCATGATTGTAATTGATGTATTTCCAAACAGCTTCGTTACAATATATTAATTTTGCATTGGCCCCGATTAGTGAAAATTCACAGACTGCATTTACGTTTAATAAAAAGCACGATGTAGTTCTCTTAATAAAATTTTAATTTTTGCTCTTTTGTTTGCTTTTTGAGTTTTTGTTTCACAGTATGACGATTTGAATGCATTATTTAAAGTATCTGTCCAGGATTTATAAAAACTTTTCTCAGCGTATACTTTAAACAACTAAAGAGTTTTTCAATGATATATATATATATATATATATATGAGTGTGTGTGTGTGTATTGTTATCTTTATTTTTTTTCTTCTTATAAGTGTTTAAAATATTTCGTTTTTGCAGTTTCAATAGCAGTTAGCAAAAACAAGTATTTAGTTCAATTTCTCTTCGAAAATTTGTATTTGTACATTTAAAGCATGCATAGTAATCATGTTATAGAAAAATATGCCTAGATACCAGCAGTTATTTCAGGATAGAATACGTGATTCATTGTAAATAAAGAGAAAGAGTCCAGAAAATTTGCACTATATTTAATAGAATAACCAAAAGTTGTTAATATAAGGGAGAGTGATCAAAAAGTTTCCATTCCAAGGTTGTACAGTATATATCTGATATGCCACTCATGCAAACTCGCCTTCAGAATTTAGGCAATCATCTCACTGTTTCACCAGGTTAAATATACCCTTTTGGTAAAATCCTCTTTCTACTGCTAGAAAAAGTCCGAAACTGCCTGCTGCACTTCTGCGTCCGACATGAACCGTCGAGCTTTCTTGCTACCGAAGCTTATGTCGAGACCTTTTGGAGCAATGATCCGACCTAATCACATCATCAGACCACTTATTGTTTTCGATATTGGATGCGATGGCCACCCAGATTGACTTGCATCTTGAGTCGAACCGCAACCAGCTCTGAACTTTGAGAACCATTCCACTACGGTGGTTTTCGACATGCTTCCCCATACACATTCTTCATTCTCCGATGAATCTCTACTGGTTTCTATCCTTCGGCCTCCGAAAAAAAATAACAGCATATTGGTCCTGTTTGGACACATTTGTTACTAATGTTGCTATTGTTCACGCTTATGTATTTTCCACACACACCTCGGAAATAAATGAATGCCACAATAATCCGTTCCCTCGATACCGGTGCATATATACCCACTTTGGCAACGCGATAATTTGCATATACGCTGTAGCAGAAACCTCAAGCGGAAACTTTTTTATCATCCCTTATTCTATTGCTACCGCTTTCAAATGACACTTTTTTAAGGTTTTGATTAATGTTTATTTTACTTGTATTTTTTAAAGCTAATAAGTATAAATACAAGTCTCTAATTTATTAAAAAAATTATTTGTGATTCTTTTAATATAAATATTATAAATCAAATAACAACACAGTTTTTTAATTGTGTCATTTGACACCGGTAGAAATAGTGTTAATATAATATTGGATTATGTAATATTGCATCTATTGAAATCTGCCATTTTGAAAACTACGTTGACGAGACCAAAGATATGTTGTTTGAATGATTATACAATTTTATTTTAATAGAAAACGTTTTTAGAATTTTACTTTTCTTTTTAAGTCAATATTTAGAACTGGCATTTTTAAATATTATTAAGAAGAACTTTTCATTTGTTTACAAAAAAATTAATATTGAAAAGGTAAAATACTAAAAAAGCTAATAAAATGGAAAAATATCACCACTATTCACGTTATATCATATTTCTTTTAATCTCGTAGTATGTTAAATTTATTTTAAATGATATAAGAATTCAGTTCACGCAGAATTAATTTATTATATTACCTGGAGAAGTACTGGAAGGTATTTACATGTAATTTCTTTATTCATATTTCAAAAATATATTAAACTATGTTCTTTCCTCCACTATTTTCTCAGCATTTTCAATTTTCATAAGCAATTTTTGTTTCATGAAATCATGAGTTACAATTATCGTATTTCACGCTTCTTTGCTCTGCAGAGTAAAAATGTGTTGAATATTTTTTTAACTGCATTTTCTATAATCTTTGTTATTTGAATGCTTTTAGCCTCGTACATATATACTTTAATTTAGGAAGCGAAATTTAAAACAAAAGTATGAGCGCTTTTATTATTTTACCAAACAAAAAATGTATCTATTACATTCATATTTCTGGAGGATAAAGAAAAAATACATAAATGGAGAGCAACGGATTATGGAAATAGGGAAAAAAATAACTGGAAAACTTATTTAGCTGGTAATAAATGCATTAATAAATAAATATTGATTCAGAGTTAATGAAATATTTGATTTGCAAATCTTTGTAAAAAATATTATTTAAATACAAAGTTCAATAAAATACAAAAGTGAATTTTTAACACTTTCCAACACAGCTGAAAAGGGTTTATGAATTCGGTTTACACGGCAGTCTCTTGAGTCGTACTCCAACTTGCTTAATTGTACTTAGATTGTAATGTAATTGATGTATGTTATTGGGATTAGTATAAGAAGTACTGCAATGAAAATTAAGTGTGTTGCATGCATAGTTCGTTTAAATTGACAGTTGAAAGAAATCTCTCTCATGATGGCCTATGGGAAAAAATCGTTTACAATATACTTTAATAATGTTGACTTATTTCAAATATATTGAAATTGATATACATCACTGAACTGCGCTTGAAGATGCTTACTGTAAAATGGTGCGCATTACGGCTATCATTCATTAACAGGGTCATGCAAAATAATTCGGTTACAATACTATTGATAAGTATTAATTGCTTTCAGTGCGTTTTCAGTTGTGATATTCATATTTATATTTATATATATTTTTTTTGTTTTGTTGCGTATAAGTTCTATAGATTATACACAGGGTTGCAAAAAATAATTAATTTCCGTTTACTGACGGAAATTCCTGAATTGTAATTTTCAAATCTGTTATGCGTTGCCTAATTGAACTAAATTTTTTCATACTATGGAGTGTCTATAGATCTATATATCAATGTATAAAACTATAGATCTTATACACGGCTTCTTATACAGAGTTTGAGAATGCTTTATTTACTATATATGGTAATTTTGAAGTTGTATTTACAAATGTATTATGGGTCTTTCAAATTGTTTACTTAAATATAATCTTTCACCTTAATAAATGGAGAAGTTTTGTTACAACTTTCTAAATGCGTTGGAAAGTGTTTCTTAATCTATGCTGGACGCAAAATTTTTCTTTTTTTCAAAATTAAGACAAATTTTTTCTGCGTGTTGTCATGGCAATTATTGTAAGTTGCTTAAGATGTAAAAATATCTCTACCGTCAATTTATTTTTTTAGTATTTAGCCTCTAGCATTATCATTAAAGAAAAAAAAAAATCCCTGCCGGCCCGGCCTACAGGTGGGGGTAGATTTCGAAGTTAAGTATACTAATTTCACCAACAAAAACTAAATCATGATTAGAGATTTATCCATTTTAACAATTTTATCTGGCTGCTTTTGACGAGTTTTTATTTCATTTTTATATAACAGCTGGTTTTATCAGAATCATGTTAATGAGGTTTTAAAAAAAATATTTTTCTATGCTCAACAACTCGAAATTTTCTGGCACATTTTCAGATTCATTTTTAATAGAAAAAATATTAAACTTGCTGACGTGATTTTTGAAGAGATTTATAAAAGATCCGTGTTTTATTTTTCGTTCAATAAATTAAAATTTGATTTATGAACAATTATTTTCTCAGTAGGACAATATTTTTCGTTTGTAACACAATCGCTTCGGGAAATTTCTATTCCAAAATGCCCACTTTGACATCATTTTTTGAAATATATTCTGCCTCTGTCAAAAACATCGATCATTACGGTACATTATATAGTTTCTCAATAAGAGAATCTACCAATTGGATGAGTTTGAGAGCAAAAATGAATTTAAAAATGAGTCAGAAAATAAGCAGTTTCTATTTGAATACACCCTTAATAAGATGATTTATTTCTTCAACCGCTATGCATTTTCAATTTATTTTTGATGTAAGAATTAGCCCAATCAAAAATTTGTCTGTATAAATGTTGTAGATAATATTAAGAAGGTATATGATAAATTCATGGGAATTTTATATCTTGTAAATTGACGGAATTAATGATTTTTCTTCTTCAACCCCACTCCCCTTTTTGTTTTGGTTTTAATTTTTTTTGCGGTACGAATTGGTCCTATAAAAAGCTTGTGAATTAAAAAGTTGTAGATAATATTAAGGAGATTTATAATAAAATTAATTGGATTTGATATCTAGAGAATTGACGAAGTTATGATTTCTTTTCTTCCAAAAACCCTATTTTTGTGCCCTTTGAGCCCATTTTTAATATGATGAAAAATCTGTGATACATAAATTTTTGGCCCTATTTTTAAAAGTAATAAAAACTTTAAACTTATTTGATATGTACAAAAATTAAGAAGTTATGATTTTTTTTCGGTTTTCACAAACCCCTCCCTATTTCCATTCCATTGGTCCGATTTTGCCCATTAACGAACTCGACCGAGATTTTATGACCCTTGATTTTATGTATCAGTTTGGAAGAGATTTGTACAAAATTGTGGAAGTGATCGTGTCCAGAAGATATATATATATATATATATATATATATATATATATATATATATATAGATAGATAGATAGATAGATAGATAGATAGATAGATAAAGTTTTTTACTGAGGGGGTTTTGGGTTCTAGGGGTCATGATCGGTATAGATCTTCAAAAATTTTTCAGAAATTCCAACATAGGGGAGAATGTAATAGTAGTATTTCATACGAATTCTACTTAAACCCACGGCGGTTGCTCAAAGTACTCTTACTAATGTTTCGCAAATGAAAAGATCAAACTCATTGACATTTTGGACGGATTGAATGTACAATTCAAAAACGAAACTTTATCGAGGTCTCAAGTATATAAATGTCACAAGTCGTCTAAAAAGAATGGTGAAGAACGTGAAACGAAGCGATACAGTACAAAATTTCTCACAAAAAGTGAATGAGAAACTGCTTCATGAGAGCCAATATTGACACAATTCTCACTAATACTTTTTGGAATTTACGGTGTATTGTGTATGTTTTCTCCACAAATTGCGTGCGGTATAGTAATGTTAATTTTCAGTAAATTAATAGAAGAACATTAGTCTTAAAAACACTCCATATTGATCCGAATAAACTTCTTCTCCGTTACAATACAAAACATCATACAACATATGAAACGAAACAAAAATGTCATTGAACAACACCAGAATAATCTCCCTGTAGTCCAAAATTATCATCTTTTGACTAGCATCTGTTTTAATTCGAATAAAGAAGCGCTTCGAGAAGAAAGATTTTAATCATGTCGAAAAAACTTTTTTGCAGTTGTGTTCAAGTTGTCTTCATACACGAGTATACCTGAAACCATGGTTGTTGTGGGTAGGTAAACATCTCTACTTCCAGGAATAAACCTTTGTAATATTCTTTAAGAAGCTGTGAGAAGGATATTAGTAGATTTCTACAACTTGGTCGATATATTTTGTAAAGACCGTCACATCCATTATTATGGTGATAAAGTTCCTTCGAAATATAATATTGGGTTTGTTTTGGCTTCTAACCTTCACGCACGATCAACTTGTTGGCAAAATAACAATTCAGAGTTTCGCGAAAATTCTTGCTCAATGAAAATCAGTTTTTAGAAGAAGTTTCTTTGAAATTCCTTCAGATACCTATAAGATTTTCTCCAACAATCAAACACACCCATGTTGACCGCCACATTTCTTTTTTATTATTATTTCGAAGAATAAAAATCCTTCTGTCTAATAAAAATCTTTTGACAAATTATTTCACGGAATCTTGATTTTGCTGGCCACTAACTAGTTTTAAAAATGACTTTCCTGTGACAGTCTTTATATTTTCTGTTACGATCGTTTATTCCCTGTGACGGTCTTTATTTTTTGAATTTTTTGACAAAAGATTAGTACATAACCTCTGCTTCGGAAAGAGATATTTATCAGTTACTGATTTCAACACGGTTCAATAAAGTTCATTGATCAAAGATATTAACCAAAAATATTTTATTTAAAATTAGAGTGTGACGGTTTTGACAAAAGTAACTAAATATAGCACTAAAAGACACACATCCCCGTGAGACCACGTTTAGTGATCCTAATGTTGTTTCACACTTGAATAAAAGTTAGTACCTTGAACAAATCAGATTGAAACGCTTATCTTAAGTTAACAGGAGGGACGGTTTGTACAAAAAGTATGTCAACATTTATGACTTACGTGAGAGAAAAGCAGATAGAAGTAAATCTTTGATCAGCAGGGCGAAGAGAAAATGCTTCACTCGCTCATTTGACATTGACGACTAAGCAAATGTAATTTAACTCCACATTATCCATAGTAGATCCTTATATCGTGGGTTTAATAAACTAAAAATTTTATCCATGACGGGCCACACCAAGATCAGATTTTCAAAGAAAGGTTGTAATTAAAAATTGACTGTCGTGACATTTTCATGCTATTTTGGCAAATTTTCAATTAAAAATATGAAGAAAATCTAAATATATTTACTGCGAACAGAAGCAGATACTATATGAAATATTTTAGTGAGAAAATTTGGAGTTTCATTAATTGCAGCGATTATAGAGACCGGTACGTGAAATGGACTGCTTTTTGTAGAATTGATCAAAAATATTCTCAAAAGCTTAAAAATTTGTCTACATTTTAAAAAAGCTATCTAAAAAAACACTGACATAATTTGACAAATTATCTTGTAAATGGTCGGTTAAAATCTTCTTTAAATTGGATTCACTTTCACACATATTTTTTTACACCCTTCAATATTTTCAGCCATCATATAACTTATGTGATATGACTATTCTACAATCTTCTAAAAACTTAAAACAATTGATAAAAAATTTAAAAGAATTTTTCAATTTGGAACATTGCTTATTTGTTTTTCAATATACTGATTAAATTCGAGATTATTATTTATTATAATTTTATTAAAGTTTGCAACTGTTTTCGAATTTATTTCAATGCAACGTTCTTGTTTAAAACAAGTTTTGAAAAAAAAATCAGAATTCATATTCCTAATATAATAAGTCACATATATCTGTAAAAAGTGTTTTAATCCTACTTACTATTTAATAAAATCAAAAGTGAATATGAAAAAGTTAACTACTTTATCTATTTTTTAAAAATAAAATCCGCATTTTTCAGGAAAATTCAACTGTAATGGAAAAATGGGACCAATATTTTACGAAAAAAAAAATATCTTTAAATATATCATTTCTTCATTATATTAATTTTTTTATATCATCAAGTGCGAGAATATAAAGTCTTATAAAATTTTAAAATAAGAATACTTTCCCTTTATTTTTTATACAATAAAAATAATTTGAAAATGTCATATCTATAAAACAAGAATATAACAAAGAAAACCTATCTCGGTTTTGAAGTTAATATAATAAGGTATATAATAAGGTATAAAAATAATTTATTCCATTTATTTTTGTAACAAAAAAATATTTCATCAGTCCTATCTATAATTAAATTTTGAGCCGAAGTTTTCGTGTGACTTCAAGTATTGCCCATTTTGCTAAAAATACTAAAGTTATATCCTATGATAGTTTAAACCTTATAAATTAATACGAGAATTTGATTATTTTGTATTGTGCAAATTTAATCCTTAACCGGAAACGCGAATATCCCGTGCACAAAAGAACACTTAATAATTTACCAAATAGTGAACTTAAACATTTAATCTTTAATAGTAATGCATTGACAGGAACAATTTTTTAATATAAAAGCATAAAAATAAGTTTGGAATGTCGTACAGAGAAAATATTAAGGGCAGATATGTAGACGCAAACTTCTCACAGATATACGTTTCCGGTTAAGGGTTAAAACAATCTGTTCTTTGGAAAATTAAGACAGGAAAAATATTTTTGAAAAGATATGAGTCATAGGGCTTTTTTCTACAAAAATTCTGGGAAATTTAATTTAGCGCAGAGATTGATGGATGGATATTTTGGCAGAGTTAGTAATTAGCCATTTATAGTGTATTGTTGTAAGGCAGACTATATGACATAATTTGCTGACTACAGGACGTAATTTGCTGATGGCAGGAACTTTTATCCTGTACATCTCTAAACAGAATACTTATATTTGTAATCGAGTAATACCGTTTGTATATGCGTAGATATTCTTTTCAGCACTTATTAGAAGAAATAAATATTTAGTTTCAAAGGTGAAACGATAAGCTGCAACTTAAGTGCGATATTTTCAACAACTTCCAAGATGGCAGAATAATTTATTTCTAGTGTTCATGTACTCAACCAGAGATGATTTAAAATATTTAATAATTGTTTTGTTTTTCACTGCGGTTTTTGTTGAGCTGAGGTAACGTGCTCTTTTGCTGAAACTACCAACCACGAGACCTATGGCTTTTTTTCCTTTTATAATATTTTATATGTTTGGTACACATTACATGTTTTAAGTACACTAAAGAGTTATTGCAGTTTAGAATATTTTGTTATATATTCTTTTATTACCACGTTTCGAAAATATTTATTTTTTAGGACAGTTTTAAAATGAAATATCTGCTGACGAAATTTCAAAATTATATTCATCCAGAAAGACCATTGTTTTAAAATTTATTAGTATTGTTTAATTTTTTATACTTTTATAATTTAAGTACAGTTTTGAAATAATGAATATTAATTTTATTTCATAATGGATTACAAATTGTTATATGAAAACTAATATTTATTTTGTATAATTTACTAATAATATTTCTGCTGACGAAACTTCAAATCTAATTTACGTTTATATTATTTCAATAGCATTTCTCGAAAGGAGTAAATGTGACAGCAGAAACTCTCATAAGTATATTTTTATCAGCTGTATAGTTACAGAAAAGTCTCTATTTTTTATGTAATGTTACAGTATGGCATTTAATATGTAAAGTTCAAAAGCAACTCACTAATTGTCCATGCAAGAATAAAAATCCCAAGATTGAATCTTCTAGATATAAATTAATTTGACTTGTATCAAAATAACTATTATTTTAAAACTACGAAAAAAAAATCTTCAGGAATAATTTCGAATCGTACTCTATTATTTGTTTAATAAAAAATCCACGAATCACATCTGCAACAAATTTAAACTGTGTTTAAAACATGTACTGGGTAAAAAGTATAAAAAAAAATTGAAACGAGTTTATATTTGGTAGGTTCATAGGTGAAAAATTTTCCCTTCTGCTTTTGATATGGAGCATGTTGCCTCAACATCTCAAAGATCTCGATAAAAAGCACAAACTTTTGAATTTTTAAAACGTATGAAGAAACTAGCAAATAAATTCTTCCTCTTCCATGTAATGTATTTGAAAACAGTAAACAATTTGAAACCCATTTTGAAGATTTAAAACTAAATATTCCTTAGCTGACATAATCACTTTAATTTTTATTCCAATACATTATAAAATTACAGTTGAATTAGAAATTGATTAAAATTTACAATGATCATTGTTTATATGTCCCTTGTTAGAATTTTCTTTATTACAACTTTAAGTAGAGTTTGCTATATATATATATTAAATATAGAAAGTTGAAATTTCATATTCTTATATAACCGATCTGCTTCTTGAAAACTATTTCAATTTATAAATGTATATAAAAATATTACAAAATTGTATATTATTTTTGGCTATAATTTTATGAATGTATTAATATGAGTGTATTATGAATGTAAATATTTTAAGAATTTATTTCATATAGACAAGAAACAAATCGGCTTCTGAATATTGTTAAGCGCTATGTTTTTAACATTCATGCCACATAATAAGAAGTTATCTGCAATGATATTTTAGGAAAATTAACTTAACTAATCAATTGCGAAAAACCTTTATTCAGATATAAGTAAAATTAAGCAGTCACTCTAAATAAAATTATGCGTACCGCAAATCCTTTTTTATTTAGTTTACGTAATTACATTCTGTGTAAAAGAAATATCCGCAATTTATCATTTAAAAGACAAGACACGTATAAAAGATATCACAACAATTTTTTTCTGTAATTTGAGACGACAGTACTGAGTTATAACGCAGAGTTTAAGTGTAATCTGTGACTTATTATGTTGACAGCAACTATTTTGGCAGACCTTCTTTTAAGTGCTCAGCAATTTTTGCAATGAAAAAATTAGTTGAACAGAAAATTTGTCCCAAACTTTGTTTTTCAAGCTCCATTTCGTGCTGCGAATCACTGAAAATGTTGCAGAATACCAGCGATGAATCTTGCATCTCAAAACACAGACATATGAATAGTATAATGTATTAAAAGAGGGCCGAGAAGATTTAGTTGATTTGCCTCGTTCTGTTCGACCGTTAACGTCTATGAACGACTGAAATATCGATAAACTAAATACGTTGGTGCTCGAAAATTGTCGTGTGAGTCAAAGAGAGATTGCTCAATAGGTGAACCTATCTTTTAACTCCGTTCATAACGGTATGACTAATATTTTGGGATTGAAACGCGTCGCTGCACGTCTGATACCGAAAGAGTTTAATTTTGTTCGATCGTTGTATAGTTTTTGGCCAAAAACGAAACGAATGTCTTCGACCCAGCACCGTACTAGTCTCATATGGCTCCATGATATGACTCCATCACGTGACTTTTTCCTCTTCCCGAATCTAAAATTGCCACTTAGAAGATAGCGAATTGAATCGATTGAGGGCCTGAAAGAAAATTCGCTGGAGCTGAAGGCGTTACCCCAATCTGCCTACGAAAAATATATAGAGGAGTGGGTCCTGTGTTGGAATAGTTGTATTGAACTCAATGGGGCCTACTTTGAAGGCGATAAAACAAATTGTGAAGAATAAATTACTTTTTGTGTGTTTTTTAACAACTCCGGATACTTTTTTCTCAGAATGTACATTTGTTTTAAGCCAAAGGGAAATTTGTTATATTTTGGCGAAAAAAATCTGTCTATTTTCTTTTTATAAATAAATTACATGATTATAACATCGTGCCAAGCCTACTTCAGTCGCATTATCCTACCCTTAAACTACTCAATCTATCTACTATCTGTTATCATAGCAGAATTGATTTTATGCCTGAAAACCGCTATATATTCAAGAACATATCCCCTGGCATAGCGAAATAAACTAGTATTCTCTATATATTTTCTTGCATGGATCAGGATAGACAGAAGTTTTACATTCTAGTAGTGTGTGGTCCTCTGGGAATTGCAGAATGACTTTTAAAAAATCTTGGGCTTCTATTTCATCACTGTGGGATTCAAAGAACCTTATACTTCAGTGGCTGACGTCATGTCCGCTGGAATTTTCCGGTTTCAGAATAGAAGGTCTCCTAAAATATATTTTAATTAAGTCGAAAGCGAAATATTGCCCTTCTTAACATTTTCAAACATAGTTTCAAATGTGTTTAGGAGTTCTATTTTTTTGTCTGGTCGTACATGCTCTTACTCACGTAAATATACTCAGATTGCCATGTAATTGATATATGTTATTGGGATTTACTATGGCATGTTTGCTATACAAAATGCAGTCTCTATCGTTTACAGTTCGTTTACAGGCACACTTAAAAGAATCCCAACGTGATTATTCGAATGAGTATTTAAAATAATAAGTATTATTTGGGTATTGTGAAAATATTTTGAAAAAATGAAAAGAAAGCAATAGTAACGGTGAAACATTTTACCGCTCCGTTTTTTTTTTTTTATATATATTATAAAATTTCTCTGAAAACTTTCAATTTGCTAATAATAGTTAAATTGAAATAATGCGGCAAAAAAAATTCAAAACTCTTTTGATATTTTGAAAGAAACTATAGTTTTGAAACATTTTTATAGATTCATTAAGCAAGATTTGCGTTAACAAATATTAATAGATCTTTTTCTAAAATTGTGAACGAACTATCTTAATATAAAATATGTAAAAATATGTAATTGTATAATAAGATAAAATGTAAAACAGGAATGAATTAAATAATTAAATTTATTTTCTGTTTAACCCTTTATCTACTGACGGTACATATAAGTAACATTAAAATAACTTGTTATAAAATTCATTTAATAATTTGGTTAGTTGTAATTTAGTTCAGAATGAGTTATAGATACATTACTTTATCTAGTTCCAAAAGCATTATTGGTTACCGAAAACAAAAATATTTTTAAAAGGATGATTTCTTTTGCCTTTGCATCTTTTCAGCTTTCGTGGCATTGGGAGAATATTTCTATATTTCTATCGTAAAAACATTATATTTGTACATTTCCCAAGTCTTTAAAATACTAAGAAAAATATTTAAAATAAAAGATTTGAGTGGGGTTATAAATACTGCACAAAATCCTTATAAATTCAAATTTAATCAATCCTTCTAAATCCTTCAATCATTCTAAATTTTGTTAAATGATTATGTTAATCATCTAATGTTAATCTTCTAATGTAGTTTAAAAAATTCACGAAAAATGCTTTAGAAGGTAAAATTTTCGTGAATTCATAAATCAATACATAAAAGGTTAAAATAAAAAATAAGATTGTAATGCATCAAATACCTACTTTAATGTGTTCAATTAAAATATATTTGTCCCCATTTATTTGAAATTTTCTTTTGAAAAGAATACGTTTTTACTTTAAATGACCTTTTTTAAAAATAATTAAATTTCTTTCATGTTTTTTTAATAACTTCCTCTAATATAAATAGAGTTGCGTTTGACTTCTGACATTGCATTTTGTTTTTACGGTACAGTGAAGAAGTATTATCCGCCAGTCAGTAGCCAAGTAATTTAAAGTATTAGAAATACTTTAAAACTGGAATACTGGAAAAAACAATCAAAAACATTAAGCGATTTTGATTGCAACTGCAAATATCCTTAGTCATCTCTCGGTATTCTATATCCGCAAATTTAAAGTCATTTTACCGGGCGATTATCCACCAACCTTTAGCTCGTGGTTCAACTCCCATTTGAGAAACCTTAGGTTAGCAAATCTAACCGCTGGTTAATATTTGGAACTCATGGTTAACTCCAGAGCCGAGATTATTCGACCTCGGGTTAGTGAAACATAGGTTGAAAAGTTACAGCTGATTGGCGAAAAGAGTCATATGACGCACTAATAACGTTGACGAGTTCTGCCCTCACTTAGGATTAGTTTCCAAAAATAAGTACTTGAAGTGCATACGAATATATATATATATATATATATATATATATATTGAAAAATCCAAATTCACATAATTTATTACACGATAAAACATCTAACTAACTGTAACTAAAACAATAATTAACAAAACCATGAGTAACTAAGAAAAAACTAAACATGAAGACAAGTGGCCAAGGCTTATGACTTGTACTGCGGGGTTAAACATGTTTTACGTGCACAACATTCCCCCTCACTTGCCGAGACCAAACAAATAGAAATTGAAAGAAATGAAAACCACAAACTAACCCGAAAGCCGTCAAATGAAGTCTGTGAATATCCTCACCGCAAAGCTATTTTCGATAGGAATCACGTATCGATAAATCACCATCATCGAACAATTCCAATATTTTATTTCGATAGCTTTTTTTCTTGATAAAATTGAAAGTTAAATCATTCAGAAAATGTATTGGGTAATTTTGTTTACTGGCGTTTATGTAAAGGTTATAAATTTCACCAACCAATTTATCAACATTTGAACACAAATTTGCAATACGATTTAAACCATTTAAATATATATTTCTAAAAATTGAAACATGCACGTTACTATTAAAGTTTAATATTTTTATTGTATCAAAATCAAAATAATTTCTTTTATCATAAATACTATATACTAAAATTCCGTTTATAATCTCCAAATTAACATCCAAGTAGTTGACACTGCCCCGATCATCCGAAGCACTCTTTAAATTCAAAGTGTCTGGATAACATTTAAATTGATAAATTTCTTTATTGTTATTCAGCTCAACCACCAAAACATCATCTATATATCTGTATATCTTTAAGTCTTTTTCCAACAATAAACCGGCTTCATATGTAAACAGATAAATATCTGCAAGGATGGAGCTACAACTCCCCCCCATTGGAATACCTCTCACTTGTTTATATATTTGTTTCCCTTCATACAGATAATTTTCGTAAACAACAAATTGAAATAAATCGGTGAATATTTCAATACTGATATCTTTCTCTTTAGATTTCTTGAAAAAATCCATAACTCTGTACTTCAAATCATCTAAATTTATGCTATTATACAAATCCTCGAAATCGTATGTATATAATCCTGTAATTTTTTTCAGCTTTTTTAAACTTTTTATAAGTTCATAGCTATTTTTTATTACTATCGAAGAATATTCATTTATAACCTGATCGAAAATCTTTTGTAATATATTCAGCAATTTTTTATTTACACATTCCAGGTAAGAACCAAACCCACAAGTTACAGTTCTAAAAGTAATTGGGTTTTTATGGAATTTTGGAATCATTACAAGATAAGGAAATTCCACACTATTTTGCTTTGATTTTATTTTTTTATAAAACGCCTTCACTCTGTTTACAATAACTTGTTTAGTAGTTTTTAGTAGTTGATAATTTCCCTCATTATTGTAGGTTTCCCTTAGAATATCTCCGTATAATTTTTTACATATTATAGCATATATATATATATATATATATATATATATATATATATATATATATATATATATATATATATTAATTAATGTTACACATAAATTCGAATTACTATTTTCTTTGATGGTTTTGTTCGTTCAAAAAATTCAGCTTAAAAGTTCGATATACTAATACAGTTATAAGATGTTCTATTTTACAAAATTTTGTGTTGCAGTAAAAATCTTTTTTTTTTAAGTTACTTGATAAAAAAAAAATACGTATTTATTTCTACAAAAGTAAGTAACGAGCTGGTTTATTTACTTATTTATTTTGCAGTGAATAATTAATATACGGACATTTTCATATATTTATACTAATATATATATATATTTTAACAAAAATAATTGATTGCATATTCGGTTAAAATAGCGTGGTTAAAATTAGCCTCTATCCCTTATACGAGACGTAAGAAGGGATTTTTCTGTATTATTTCATGTGTAGATTATTATCATAGATATTTTATTATTATTATTATTATTCCTTGTATAATAATATTAGTACATGTTAAAAACATTTCTAGCGAAATGCGAAAATTTTCAAGAAATGCGCTGAAAAATGCTTCTTTCAAACAAATTTAACATGAATTTAACACGAATGTATTTAAATTTAATGTCTTTTTAATTTAATTAGGCTGAAACTGAAATGTAAGAAAAACTGCTTTTCTTTTTTATTATTATATTTAAAAAAATAAATAAATGAAAAGATTTGAATCATGTAACCCATTTTTTTTAAATCTAAGAATGCTGTCTTTCTATTTGCATTCGGTTGATGGCGCTACCAAATACCAAAATTGTCAATAGAAATTAAGCGTTGAAAGCTGAAGGCTTAGTTACAAATTCATATAATTTTAAGTTTATTCACTTATATTAAAAATTTCACATTCTTTCATATTAACCTATTTTTCAAATGACTTTTCGTTTAATTACTGGCTTACAAACAGCTTTGTCTAAAAAAAGCATCAACGTTCAATTCAAAAAGGCCGCCATCTTTGCTTCCACTCATATGCGCGGTTGAACAACCTCTCTAGGTAGGTTAGGTCACTGAGCTTTAGTTTCGATTTATTCTCGGATTTCGGCAGGTTGAGTTAACGTAGAACTGGATTTCAGGTTCAACAAAGAGTTAAGCGTTTAACTCGCAGTTCAGGTTGACGGAGAATAATCGGGTTAGTCTTTCATAATTTTCTCTCTTTAAATGTATATAATGAATGGAAAAACCTGTTATGATATTTTATTCGACTGGAAATAAATACTGATAATGACATTCTGAAAATTGATGTTTATGGATAATGACAACTATAGTAAAGAACTCCTTTAACAATATACTATTGGATTTATTTGGGTACAAACAGAAAAAAGAACATTTTGAAACGAATTGGGAA
This sequence comes from Maratus speciosus, assembly GCA_963932465.1. Classification (NCBI taxonomy): domain Eukaryota; kingdom Metazoa; phylum Arthropoda; class Arachnida; order Araneae; family Salticidae; genus Maratus; species Maratus speciosus. The sequence continues at coordinate 337,257,197 of OZ010789.1, forward strand.
ACGAGTTTTTAATTTAAATTAACTTACATATATAAAAGTAGAATGTAAAGTAAAATATTATTTAAAGTCGTGGAAAAGAAGTAAACACCCATATTATATTTGCAAAAAAATATCGTAGAAGAAAGTTACTGGTACCACACGATGGGTAATAAAGTCTACTTTTACATGATGTATATAAAATTTGCTTAGAGGGCCATCCACGTATTAAAACGAACCATAACTTTGTCTTTTTCAATAGCAGTACACAATTCTGACAGAATGAATGAACTCTACACCCTTCAATTAGCCTAAAAACAAATTTTTATGTAATTCGTACGATAAGCTTCCGAGAAATTAACTATTTTAAAACGAGCGTATTTTAGGGACTGTAACCAAATTGAAGTTCGATACTCGATTGTTGACAGAGAGCTCCCTTCTTGATCAAGGCATCTTAAGCGCCTCTCAAGCAGTCATTGAAGACTGCTTGATTACAGGATAGCATATATACCGGGAGCCGGCAGCACATACAATTACCTCATCGAGTTCATGGATGAAATTCCAGAATTAGTTAAATCTTGATTCGCACATTAAAACGCAATCGGTCTGCCAAGTCATTTCTTGGTGGAAATCACACCTAAAAACCCGATTTTAGTGGCTGACTCGTAGGTTTACCATTGTTTTTTCCTGCTTCCAGTCCTCCATGTTTTTATACCTTTCGGTGCAGGAAAACACAACGGTAAACCTACGAGTCAGCCCCTAAATTCGGATTTTCAGGTTTTTTCCACCAAGATATGACTTGCTAGACCGATTGCGTTTTAATATGCGAATCAAGATTTAACTAATTCTAGAATTTCATCCGTGAACTTGATGAGATAATTGTCTGCGCTGCCAGCTCCCGGTCTAATAAGAAATTTCAAAATATCTAGCCACTTCTATCATAGACGGCCACTTAAACCATGACTTTGCCATTTATTTAAGCATAATTTAAAAACTATTTGGAAGAAAAATGCGAAATTTTGGATTTTCATAAAGCAGGACTTAATAAATCAAAATCCATCAAAAAAATTGTAGGTTGCAAATCATAATTTTTCGAGTATTAATTTCATAATTCATATCATAAAGTTTTAAAAAATTCAAATTCAACGTATTTATATTTGGTTATTTTAGTATTATTGCTACACAAAAAATTAGCACATTAGGAATATGATTTCAGGAGATATTAATAAAAATATGACAATGTAATTTAACATTAGAAGCACTAAATTTTGAATGTTTATAATTCAAAAATTTATCATTGAGATGACTTGAAATTTGGTGTCAAGGCATAGTTTGACCCGAAGATTTGAAATATCTTGTTTGGCATTGAAAAATAATGAAGCTTGAGTTAGTTTTAATATGTAGATTGCCCCCCCCCCCCCAAGCACATTTTATATACATCATTTAAAAGTAGACTTTATTTCCAATCGTTCGGTGCCAGTAACTTTCTTCTACGATAACTTGCTGAGGAGTTAGTTGGGGGTGTTTCGTTTTTTTTCCCACGACTGTTCCCTTTGAATGGAAATTGTGCCTGTTTTCCTAATATAAATATAATTTTTTTAATAGGCAAAAATTAAAAATTGATCAAAATTTCATTTTTTAATTGGTAACATCCACTTTTGACAGTATATTTCATATCGTTGGATCAAAGCAATCCAGAAAAAGGTACAGTTTTTGTACTTTTATAGAGTTATAAGAGTAAAATGTACTTGCCGCTTATCCATAAATTTAGAAATTGGGAAACACTCCAACTCAGGCTCTTTTGTCAGAAAATAATTGAGGAGAGATGAGAGAGGTATCATTTGACTGGAAATTATGCCTACTTTCCTAATATGAATATAATTTTTTAAATGCGTAAAAATTAGAAAATTATCTAATTTTCATTTTTTAATTGGTAACATACACTTTGGGCTCTATATTTATATCTTTTCAATGTGGAAAAAGACACAGCTTTTCTACTTTTATAGAGCTATAAGAGCAAAATGTACTCGGGGCATATCCATAAATTTAGAAGAATAAAATTAGGATCTTACAAGAAAATATTTTATTGGAAAAAAGAAACCAGTAGCTTTTGGACTTACTTGGGATTTCTATTACATTCCCCAAAATACTTATAATATACTGTATTGTTTTGTTTCAAACTGCAATAAAATTCCTTAATTTAACGGTTTTTCCTTCGATACATTTTTATTATTTATGCCTAAAGTAATAGTTACTCCGAAAAATATATATACCTTCTCACTAACTATTACAGCGTTTTTGTCTTTTTTTTTAATACAATGAGAAACCTATTTATTTATTTATTTTTATTTGAATAGCGTCAGAATGTGATTCATTGAAGTGAACTTAACTTAGACATACTAAAAAACGGGAAAAGCTAATATGCTATGTTATAGTTTTTTTTTTCTTAAGTAAATGACTTTATTTTCAATTCGAAAGAAAATGATGTGTACAATTTTTATTTAAATTCGAAGCTTCTTATGACAGCCCTCAGCAATAAACGACAAAATTTGCGTATATGAGTTTTATTTCTACAAACAATGTATACAGTTATTCCTTCTAAAACAAAATGTCTTATAACACGTATTTTTTATTGAAAAAAGTAAAATAAAAATAATAATAAACAAGGGAGAGTAAAAGTGCTGAAATGAAAACTATGAATAGGTTACGGATTCCTCAGAGGAGTCCATAAGTACGTTTCATAATAAATATATGCTATTTCGTCGACTATTGTTGGCTTAAGGTATTCAGATATCAATATTAATATCCTTCTAACACATAAAAAACGCAGAAGGATTGAAATGGATTAGATAAAAAGAAAAGAAAAAGATTTTAATTCAACAAAAAATAGAATTTTTTTTCCTTCAATAACAAACAAAACTCATCAACCAATAAAACTGACAAATATGTAGCATAATACGAACTGTAATGTAATATGTTATGAAATATCTAAGTATAGTGAGCAAAGAGAGAGAGAGAATAAAAAGAAAAAGGCTAAAAGAGCAAGTGATTACATTTAGAATTGGAATGAATATCTATATTATCAACTAGGTGTAATCTTCTTAAACAAATCGATGTGAAGCAAATGGGTAAAAAAAAGTTGAATGAAATTGCATTACGAAAAATCTCGATGAAATTAAACGACTCGAATATTAACCCTCCGAGCGTCTTGCAAAAGGGTAAAATTGTAATGTTGTTTTCTTTGCATTTTGTTTTAAATGCTAAGAAAATATGACACTTTCAACATTATAAAAAAAACTCAATTACAAATATGAATGTGATCCTTGAGAGTATTAATCATTCTTCAATATATTTAAAATTCATTAAATCTATAGAATTATATTATCTTAAATATTGCTTGCATTGCTGTGAAACCTGGAGCTTAGTGAACGGAATATTACTCCCCAAACACTTAGAGGGTTAAAGAAGAAGAGTAAGAAAATAAAACAAAAATTACTAAAGGAGACTAAATAATAATAATAATTATTATATTTAATATATATAATAATGAAAAAGACATAGAAAGATCAATATAAATATTAAATTAATATTAAATAAATATAAACAATAAAAATAATAAAAATTTAGTGATGAATATGCAGATGTTAAATTAATAGTAAATAAATATTGGTATTTAAATTGAAGGAAATAAAATTATAGCTTAGAATTTTGTGTCACTATGTAAATTAACGTATAATATATTATTTTGTAAGTGCATAAAAAGACCTTTTATTAAAATAAATGTTTTAAACGTTTTTTTTTAGCAGTTTTGACCTCAACTTTTGTAGCGTTATTTCGATTACGTATAATAACTTGAACACAAAATTATGTAAAAATGTTATATAATCTATAGCGTAAAACCAAAAATCGCCAGATACTTCCGATTTTTCACGTTTTGTCAAATATTTAAATGCATATCTGTTGAATTCTTCTGAAACATTAGGATTATAAAGAATATGTTTGGCCTCATATTTTTCAACGAACATTTGCTCAGGAGAGCAAATATTGAATGAACGAAAAAGTGAAAGGAAAAAATAAGGATTAGGCTGTAAAATAAAATGTACGAATTGATATGTACACAGTTAAAAATTTTGTAGTAGGTTGAACCAGCATTTGGTGCTGCAGTAGTTGCAACCATAAGATGGTGAAATCTCACTCCAAGATTTGGAGCTCCGGTTGAATCTTAAGTCCAAATGTTCCATGAAGATTTCACCATCTTATGGTTGCAGCTACTGGAGCACCAGAAATTGTTTCAAACTATCACAAAATGTTTAACAGCGTAGATGTCTCACATGAATATGTGGCTGCAGTAAAATATTTGTATTCATTTGTGTAAGAATAGAACGCATATTCATGCAAATATGACAATTTATTTTAAAAAATTCAAGAAGACTTTGCCTGTTTTTCGTTCATTGCATGCAGCGTTTTCAACGAAATTTAAGGGACAATGGAGTTTAAAATCCTTAATTTTTTTTTTTTTTTTTTTTTTTTGTAAATTTCACCTTAAATATTAATCAAGGGTACATTATATGCATTATGGCATGCATTTATCACAAAAAAATTTATTTTATTTTTGAGAAAAAAATGGAATTTTACGCGTTGTCTCAGAAATCTTCGAAATGCCCCCTACGTCTTCCATATCAATGAAAATCCCCAATATTTTTTATAAAAGTTTGGTTTATATATATAAACAAAATAGAGCATCGAATTTTATATATTTGAATTTAAAGATAAAAAAAAATTCAAAATTTCAAAATTTTTTCGAAAAAATTTCAAATTTTTTTAAACTTTTAAATTGAAATATATAAAAATCGATGCTCTATTTTATTTCTATGTATAAACCAAACTTTTATAAAAAGTATTGGAGATTTTCATTGATATGGAACGCGCAGGGGACACTTCGAAGTTTTCTATGACGACGCGTAAAATTCCATTTTTTTCTCAAAAATAAATTTAATTTTTTATTTTTTGTGATAAATGCATTCCATAATGCATATAATGTACCCTTGAATAATATTTAAGATAAAATTTACAAAAAAAAAAAAAAAAAAAAAAAAAAAAAAAATTGAAAAATTTTGAAATTTTGAAAATTTTTTCGAAAAAATTTCAAAAATGTTCATTTTTTTTTTAACTTTAATTTCAAATATATAAAATTCGATGCTCTATTTTATTTCTATATATAAACTAAACCTTTATAAAAAATATTGCGGATTTTCATTGATATGGGAGACGCAGGGGGCATTTCGAAGATATCTGAGACGACGCGTAAAATTCCATTTTTTCTCAAAAATAATTTTTTTTTCTTTTGTGATAAATGCATGCCTTAATACATGTAATGTACCCTTGAATAATATTTAAGGTGAAATTTACAAAAATAAAAAATATATATTTTTAAGGATTTTAAACTCCACTGTCCCCTTACACAACCACCCCCACACAACAACATTTGGAGTTAAATACTTCACCGAATGACTTCCCATTTAGTATTCTAAATTAAAATTTAGCTAAAAATCGAAATACGATTTAAAATTTAGGGGTTCATATTGAAAGTATTCTCAACCTTTGATACAATTTCTGAATCAAGACACTTAAATACTTACGCTTAATTTTGACATAAAATTACAAAAGTTATAATTACCAATCGTATGGCTATTTCCGGGTTTTTTTCGTTTGGAATTATTTGGTGATTAAAATGCATTTATTTTTTTCGCTTTTTTTGAACAACTGTGGATTACTATTAATTAAACTTTCCTAAGGCACGCATTTTCGTCGTTTTTTTACTGCTCCAAAGAATAAAGCAATACGTAGTATCCATTGTGTAAAAATTAATAAAAAAATAAGTGCGAAAAGAAAAGAAAGAAAGAAAAGAAAAAAAGAAACATGCAAAAACATCCATTAATGATATAGTGTTCCAAGATGATTTACCGTCTTCTCCAACTAAAATTAAAGCAATGGGAAGAGCTTCTTAAATGACAAAAAATTATGAAGCTTCTTTGAAATGAACATTAAGAATTTAAGTAAAATATAACTTTTTTTTTAAACAAATATTTTTAAAAGGTATTTTTTAAGAAAAGCACTGTTAGAAACTAAAATAAATATAAATTCCAAAACAGCACTTATCGATAATAAAAAAATCAAAATGCTGGTTAAAACGAAAGCATGATCAAATTATTGAATTATAGTTATTACAATTTTTAGACGGGCACCTTCACTGTATTTTTTCTTTCACTTACAGTTAAACTACGATCTCATTGAATATAAAAAAAAAATTATTTATCCGATAGTATCTGGAAAGAAAACAACTACAAAGTATATTGAAGAAAATGAAAATCTCTTCGTAACGCTTCAAATAACGTAAACCCAATAGGTTTTGTAAGAAAAGAAAATTGAATTTTGATCTTAAGGAATTACTAAATTTTTCTTCAGCATAATAAAAATTCCAGTAGAGAATGCAAATAATCGGAATTAGAATCCTAATTAAATTCAGATAAAAAAAATACCTTTAGAAAATTCGATAACAGACATCATAGAATATCGAGAAAAATAGAACTTCACTATTTAATCTATTTTATATATTAAAAAAATTACGAGTTTCAAAATCTGTCTGTCACTCTGTGCAGTGTCTCGCCCTGTGATGAATAAGGCCAGAGCTATAATATTTATCACGGTTGTTATTTCGGGAGTATCGGAGAACCTCTAGCAGAAAAGTTTCAAAAATAGATTTCGATTTTTTAAAATGATTTTTCTATGCTTTTTAATGAATTTTTACACTAGATATTTTCTTTCCCAAATCGCATCTTTGTTTCTTAATATCGCTTATTTTCAGTCTTTACAGCTCAAAATAGAAAATATTATCTTAAAACAATAATATTATTTACGGATTTTAAATGCTGAATAAAAACAATTCATTAAAAACTTTTTAACTATGAAATTGTTTGCTTTTAATTTTAATTAATGTCAAACTACAAACTATTGTTTAGTTTCTCCATTTCGTTTATTTGTACAATTCTGAGACACTAATAATAATCTTTTTATTATTTTTTTTTAATTTTGGGGAAATAATTAAACCCAACAGTAATTGAGTTGTAAGAATTCTGACTGTAAAGGTATAAGAACTCATTTTCGCGCAGTCAATACGTAAAATGCTGCAAATTCATGTATGAAAATGCACGTTTTCTTTTAAAAACCACTCGGTATCAATGGCGGATTTTTTTCAGATAGCCACTTTAATAGTTTTACTACTTGGTTCGTCTGTGAAAATTTAAACAATTTATTTTTCTGATGTAAGACTTTAATCATAATCAAGGATAAAAATAAAAGTGAAAAGTGCAACTGCTTTAAACAATTATTGTAATATTTTTCACTTTTGAGGATGTGATTCCGGATGTACTTTTATACATGTCATATTCATCTATGGAAGTGTCGCGTCTTTGTATGTTAAGGGTTGATGAGTATTTTTTTCCTCTTGGTATGTGCTAAGAATTGGTTTATTGCTAGTATTAGAATAATATAGAAGAGAGTTCTTTGGTAACCAATGCATACTTGAGTAATTTTTGAAATGTTTAATCTTTTGATTCTTTTTGTAATCTGTTAGATTTTCCTTAAACATAAATATTTTCTTTAATTAAGTATTTATGGTAATAAAGGAAAATTTTGGTAATTTATAACATAGAATTTAACCAATGCAAAATATATATTCTTAGAATATATTACATAATATTTACGGAATATAATAAATATTATCCACTACATAATATAGTCTCTTTTTTTGGATATTATTATATCATTAGTATGAACTGCCAAAACCTCTGTTTAAAAGAATGAAAGCAGTAGGAAATAGGTTTGAAGATATGCGCTTAAACTTTTTTTATTGATCCTGTTTATTTAATTTACTTAAACGGAATTGTGTACTTAAAAAAATAGATGTATTGTTTAAATATATACATGTATGCCTTCAAAAATGTTACAGTTGTATTACAAACATGTTTCATCTGTTCGATATGCTTGACGTTCAATATAATGATAATTATATAGACGATTGTATAATAATACTCCAAAATAATTAATTTGGTTTTTTTTAAAGATCGAAATCAATGTATGTCTAAAATTAATTCCAATTCCATTCACTGAGATATAATTGGAAGTAACTTCTTCCAACTAACTCGTAATAAAAAAAAATAACCTAAAGGTATTCTAAACCAAATATTTAGTAGAATTAGTAATTGTTCTTAAAAATTCTATTTAATAAAAAGAAGTCTTTATAATGTCCTCTATATGTGCATTTATTTATAGAATATGGAACTATTCAATGAAATAAACATTTTTGACTTTACTTTATAATTAAGTCTGAAAGAATTGTTTGAAAGAATACCTTGTAGAAAAAGTTCACTTTAAAATACCAAATGGCTTCAGAAGTAATCTCAACAAACAATACTAAGTATTATTTATTCTACAAACAATGGCTTTTTTAATACTCGAAGCAAAACAAATTTAAAGTATAGAAACTATCTTCAGGTTATATACTTTCTTCGAGTATCTTCCATCGTTTAAGTGCATGGTAAGTAAGGGAAAAGGACTTTTAATCTTCGTTCACTAGAGACACTAGATATCATATTAAAAAAACTGAAGTAAACAACATAATGAAAGATTATATAACTCAAATAAATTTATTTTTTCAGTATAGAAAAGTTTAACTAAATACAGATTAAATGTTTGAAATGCACTAGATATGTTATATTTCATTATATTAAACTGTTTATGTAACGTTATTTTTTTTCAAGTATGTTATTTAACATCAAAGTTATATTTTATCTGTTTATAGCAAAGTTTCGGAGAAAATACTTAATGCTATCCTTAAAAGCATATTCATAATAAGAAAAAACTTGGAACCTTTAAATTTAAGTGTAGTGGCAACGTTTTATTGCTTATGTTTGAAATAAATTTATTGACGGAGTATTAAATAAACAGGAAAATTATAAACGTTATAAAATGCGTAATGAAATTACATTTGTAGTATGTGAATAAGGGCTATTCCAAGAAAAACGGACAAAATGACCTGCACGTGATATTTAGAAAAATCTCTATAATTATTAACAAATAAGTGTTAAAATATTAACTACACATTGAATAAAAAAAAAACCCCATAGATTTAAAGTTTAGCATAGTTGTTTTAAGTTGAGAATACTATAGAATTGTTAAAACAGCAATAAAATATAGAAAAGCTTCCAACATGTGACATGGAATGCCCCTTATATTCTAATATAAAAAATGTTCGTGAAAAATAAATATTTTAATTTTAATTATCTTTTTTATCTTAAGAATGTAACTAACATTTTGAAACTTTTATTTGTCATTCCTTACGGATTGTACCCTCATAGCATGCATGGTCACGGTGACGTCGTGATATATCATCACTACGACGTCACTATAAGTCACTGTGGTCACGTCACATCTGTGACCAAAATGCCACCACTCAGTGATGTCACATTGTGACTGAGATGTGAACTTCTTAGAAAACTTTAAAAAATTACGAAAATTCTTCAAAACATGTTATTTACTGTAAAATTATGTTTTTCTGGCAATTAAAAAAAATTTGTGAGGTCACTGTTATGTCACTGTTATGTAACGTACGTCACGTCACATATGTGACAAAAAAAACCACCATATTGTAAGTCACAGTGTGACAAAAATATGAACTTCAAAAATCTTTGAAAATGAAGAGAAATATTTTAAACAGTCGCGAGTTACATGGCATAAGGAATAAAATATATTAGTGGATAGCAAATGGTAAATTCTGTCACTAAAGGGGAGGGGGGGGGCATAATAAATAAAGTGCACGATACAAGCATTAATAAACTAAATTTTCAGGCTATATTTTATTAATTTGATATCTAAGATAGTGAATGTATACTTTTTCATGATTTCAATTTTATCTAGCATTTGGATAATATATTTAGAATTAGGAATATTAAATTTATACACTTTACATATTTAGTTTGCTGGGAGGAAATTTATTTATTTATTTCTTTTTTTAAAAACCAGGATTATTCGAAACACTTCTGTGGTTTCAAAATAAAAAAAATTTATTACAGTTAAATCTGCACCTTTTAATGAGCACGTAGAAAGAGTCTTCAGAGTTTAGTCATCTATGCATTTCTTGCTTTAGAATATTTTTATAATTTGTATTCAAGTCATAAATTCTACTTCTTTCAGACTTTTTAAATAAAATTAGCCTTTTCCGAAAATAAAAGAAATATACAAAAATTGTGCAAAACAAACTTTACTTTAAAAAAAAAGAAAAAAAAGGGGGGGGGGGGCTCGTTATTACCATTAAATTCATTTTTACACCTTTTGAAAATTTAAACAATGGTATATCTAATAAACTCTAATTATGAATATTATTATTATAATTATTTAGAAAAAAGGAACTTTACAATACATTTTAACTTGAATTATTTGGTACGGATAAAAAGAAAAGGTTAAATACATTGGACATTTCTTCAAATACAAAATTTTAATTAACCATACTTTCAGAAAATTACTGCGTATTCAAGTTTCATATCTCTTGCATGCAAAAACAAATAATCTGTACCAGACCACCTGCTTAAAAATCGTCTGCCCACAAAAAATAAACATGAGAAGACGTGGGAAATAAATAGTTCACTTTTTTTAGAACATCACCTTCACCACGTCTACAACACTTTAAGATAAGGAAATGACCATTTTAGGATACACGGATATTAATAGAACGTATATGTAAGTTTTATTTAATTTAAATATTTTATTCCTGATTTGTATATATGAGTTAAATAGTTTTATGTTATATTTGTAAGAGACTGATCTTTAACTGTCAAAAGCGATATTTTCCAATTCGATAACTGTAAAGAAAAATATCTTAATCTGCCATCGCTTGAAAAAAAAAACTGCGCAGAGAGTGATTCATGCCTACATTCATACTGGAATTAATATAAACATTAATTTACTCTTACTTGAGATTGAAAATGTATGGAACGACAATGATTTGGAATTATTTTATCGGCTTCTTACTATTTTTTGATTACTAACACTTATAGTTATTATTATTTTAGGGTTAAATATGATGTTCGATTATCAGGAGATTACGAAACTGTTTCAGATTAGAAATTAACATTATACTGGGAAAATGTATTTTTACATATTACAGTAGTGAAACATTTGAAAGAATTTTCTTTTAGTGCTAATAATATTTTAAATTATCTTTCAAAATCCTAAATTTTCAAACCAATGTTTTCAGATTTAACATTTGCCGAAATTATAAAATAATAGGAATTCCTTATACAATATGGAAATATTTTTGAGATATTGTTAAATCTAATAATGCATTTAATTTATCTATTGATTTTGCTGTTGTTTAATAGTACAATTATAAATACTAATTATTATTTTTAGTGTTTTTCAAATTGGTATATTTATTTTTTTAAATTGTATGTAAGCATTTTTCTGTTTGTGATTTTAATCAAACATTTAATTATAGACATTCTGAATCGGTTATTAAATTTTCTTCTATTGTAAATTCATTTTCTACGTTTATGATACGCGTAATTATTGGCGCTAAAAAGTAAAATATGATATTTAAGCATTGAAACAAAGTGTTTTTCATGCCTGATGGGAAGTTATAGATTAAACTGCTTTAGTATATATTTTTTAAAAGTTCATATAATACAGGATACATAATATAGGACACAAGTTGAAAAGTGCTTATGACTTCTGCTTGTCTCTCCGCCTGTCTGTCTAGCAGTCTGTCCGCACTCTAACTCTCGAAAATATACTCGGCTTGCCCTGAAATTTTTGGATGTTATTGACGTTTACCGTAGCACGGTGCCTATTTGTAATGAAGTTTGTAGCATGCTTTGTTCATTTACAGGGACAGCCAAAAGTTTTCCGTTACATTACAGCCTATGGGAAAAAATCGTTTCAAATGATTTTTTATGATTTTACGCACGCTTTCAAACAGAATAAAATTTATATGCATTTATGAAGTGCACTAAAATATGCATTCTGTTGACTATGCGATGCAAAGAATAGTTATTGTTCATTTACAGGGCTAAAAAAGGAATTCAAATACATATTGATATAGGGGTGGAGGGAATTGCTTGCGGCATACTTTAATTATGTTAATCTATTTCATATATAATGACATTGATATATGTCGCTGAGGTTTACATACTATAAATTATTTCATGTATAATACGAATAATACGTATATAGCATTTACAGGGATACACAAAATATTTCAGATACTATATTGTATCCGAAGTACTGTTCATTACCGATGATTGCTGGAAATGTATTTTTAATTATGATATGCGCTTTTATGATTCACTATATTTATGCATAGTATATGGTGTATATAAATGCAATAATTCCTATACAAGGCTACACAAAAGTATTCGTAAATATTACTGGGTATGGGCGCAAATTGATTAAAGGTGGTTTTTAAATGAGTTATGCTTTTTGGCTGAACTGCATTTAATTTACCAAGAAATGTTTGTAGAATATAGATAAAATGATATACAGGGTCACGTAAAGAATTGGATACATGGCCGTCTATAAATTATAATTTCTGGAAATGTGGTTTCAGCAGTTTTAAGAGTGTCTTAGTTTGAATTAAATTTTAACTAAATAGTGGCGTGTAATAAAGATTCTAGGTAAACTACAGGGTTGTACAAAAGTATTCAAAGTATGTTTCCATACATTACTATAAATTGCTGAAAAAAAATTTCAACCTGTTAGGTGTTTTCTTGCTAAACTAGATTTTCCCATTATATAGTATATATACACTTAAAAAAATGGGAAGTCAAAATTGAGTAAAAAGTACTCAATTTCAAATGCGTCACATACTCAAAATAGCTCCGATCCAAATGTACTCAAAGTTGAGAAACACATGTACTCATTTTTTATTCATTGGTTGAAGATCAAATATGAATCTTTATGTACTGCCCCCCCCCCCCCCAAAAAAAAAAGAAAAACCTAAAATTTAAAGTAAAAATGTACTGACATTTATTTCCCGTTCAAAGTTCTTAACAAGAAATGTTTAATTGATTATTTATTAAGAAAAATAGCAAAATTCTTAACAAGATACTCAAATCGAATATTTTTATGACAGGGATGACAGGGATGACCGCCCCGGGAACCCAGCTTTCGCTTTAGAGTATAAGTGCAATCCCGGGGGGAGACTCAAATCCACTGCATATGGTAAGATACATTAACAATGACAATATTTTTAAAACAGTTAATAACATACAGAAAAATAAATTCAGTTTGCTGTTTTTGACTCTGAAACTCACAAGAAGTGTCATCAGTACATACATTGACAGCAATTGCACTATGTTGTATACATGCATAAACAATTACAAGACATGTTTTTTGAATATTAGAGCTGAAAAACTTTAAGTGAAATGCATATGCTGATAAATATAATGAAAATACTAAATAAACAAACCATAGGAAATAAGACAAATATTTACATTATGTACAAAACAGGGGCTCCTGTCTGAAATGGGAGCTAAAAACAATGAGTTTGCTCAGCTAGCTCAGAAAGGGAGGGGATTGGTAAATATAAATTCGTTGTCTTCTAAAAATTTCATACAATCTGCTATACGTTGCAGGAGAACTGGACGGTCGAGCAGGTAAGTTAGCCAGTCAGGCAGTGTCATCTGTTGTGTCTTTTTAACGTGATAGTGGGACGTTAATGTGCAATGTAAAATATAGTGTAATGTTGTTGATAAGGATCCACAAATGCAAAGAGGTGAGTCCCGTTTATTTATGGTATATAAGTGTTGTTGGAAGGGTCCATGATTTGTGAGAAAGAGATACAGGTATCTGTTACTTATGAAAATGTTTTGTGAGACCTTAGGTATGAAGTCACGCGTGTATTGACCCACCTGCACTGTAGACCAACGTTGTTGCCATCGGTGTAGCATTTGCTTTTTGAGTTCTAATTTCAATGTTGATTGTGGGAATGGAAGAAATGTTAGTGGTAAAGTTAAATCATCGACTGCCGACCTCGCCAGCTGATCAGCCAGTTTGTTGCCCGTTATACCAGAATGTCCTTTAACCCAATTAAAGAATAACGATTTTTCTGAGGACTGAAGGAGTAAGGTTATGTCTAGAACTAAGTGATTATTGTTATCAAATTTTGAAAGGGCCATTAGACCTGATAAACTGTCTGATGAAATTAAGTATTGGGTGTCAGAGTCCTCTTCTGCCCAAAGAATCGCCTCCTTCATAGCAAAGAGCTCTACCTGGAAGACAGAGTTCCACGGATCAAGCCTTGCGCGCCAGGAAAAAAAGTGTGAGCTTTGCCTATAAACACAAAAATCTGCCGCAGTTCCTACTTCTGTTTTAGACCCGTCTGTAAAGATGTATGTTGATCCGTTAAAGTCTTTTGTTGCACAAATACTAATACCGTTTGAAAGTGAAGAGATCTGATACTTTGAACATTTTGTTGAGTACATTGGGGCAAAATAAGAAATATTAGAAGCACCCAGGCGAGTGATCCGAGCGAACTCAGCCTCCGCTTCTAATTGTATGTCCAATGGAGGAAGACCCGTGAGGACCTGAAGTGCTGCGGTAGAAGTGTTCCTATAGGCTCTGGAGATCAGGAGAAGTGCCCTTCTCTGAGTCGCTAGAATATGGCGAACTCCATGCGACTTCCGCATTCGCGGAAACCAGACTGCATATGCGTACGCCAGTTGCCGCTGTAGGATGGATGAGTACCAGACTTTAAAGAAGTATGATGGAAGACGACCTGATACTGAGGAGAATTTGTATAAATTTTGCGTGATTTTTATTATTTCTTGATGTTTTGATGCCAGGTGGGGTAAGAATGAGAGGTGTTGATCAATTTTGATTCCAAGATAATTAATTGTTTTTTCTGACTTTATATTTTTACCATGTAGTTTAAAGAGTGGGCCCCGTTGGAGAATTTTCGGTTTACCAAACGTTATAGAGTGCGACTTCTCGAAAGAAATTGTTATTTTGTGAATTTTCGCCCAGTTTTGAATAAAGTCTAGTACTCTGTTCCCTCGTTGTTCAAGTAACGCTCTTGTTGGGCCCCATACTATAAGTAAAACATCATCCGCGTATGCGACTATCGCACAGAACTCAAACAGAAAGGTCCGCAGCAGAGTCTCGAGGAGAGCCAACCATAAAAATGGCCCCAGACAGGAGCCCTAAGGACAACCCCTTGAGAAAAAATACAAAAGATCTGGCAGCTGCCAGTCCACCAGAGCCCGCCTGCCCGACAGGAAGGAAGTAATTACATTAATTAGCTGAGGTGATAAGTTTAAATGGTGTAGTGCCTGTAGTGCTAGGTCCCATGGGAGATTATCAAAAGCCCCCATAAAATCTAGCGAAATAAAAGATGTATAATTTTTATTAGATTTGTTAATATCTATGTAAGATAATGCCTGTTCTAGTGCTGTTTCGGTCGATTTTAATTGAGTAAAACCGTGTTGTAGGCCTGTTAATGCGTTGCTTTGAGTTAGTGAATGATTAATTCGTCTTAAAAGCATTTTTTCATAGATTTTGCCAAATATCGGGAGTAGCGTTATTGGTCTGTAAGAGGTGTGTTCATTTGCTGGTCTACCTTCCTTCCTGAAGTAGACGAGCTCGCCCACCTTCCAGGCCTCCGGGAAATAGTTTAAACGAAGTGCACTGTTATAAGAGTGTTATAAGAGTTAAGACTGTTAAGTTAACTGTTAAAATAAGACTGTTAAGTTAAGACTGTTAAGAGTTAAGACTGTTATAAGAGTTAAGGGTATTTTAGAAAAGAGAGATCTAATCATCCGATGGTCTATTCCTTCGGGACCTGGAGCTTTGTTTTGGTTAAAAAGAGCATTATTTCCAAGCACTTTTAAATTATTTTTAAAATGCTGTGCATAATTTAATATTTACATTAATAAACATCATTTATGCCGCCATAAATGAAATGAACCATTACAGGGTACAAAACTATTCGTTTGTTTGGGTTTGATAACATGTGATGTTTCAAAATAGAGAAAGCATGGGTTCATTTTTGATCCAAAAATATTCAATTCGATATGAGTACGTCGGTTTCATTATTTTTGAGAACTTCATTTTTCTCAGTGTATCAACCTACAGATCAAATACAGGGCTGTTCAAAAGAATTGGAAAACATATTTGGCTATGGACGATAACTGCTGAAATCAATTTTTCAAATGTTTTATGAATTTTCTAAAATGTTTACTTAGTTATCTTATTTGCGTCGTTTCCCTAAATTACGATGTCTTGTTAAAGCATTCAGAAAGTGTTGGAAAGTATTTTATAATCTATGATTAACGCATGATTTTTCTTACTCGCTTTTTTTCTATTTCCCAGATCAGTCTTTTCCTATAAAACATACCAAATCTATTTAGCTCATATTCACAAAATACAATATACACGGGAATAAAAAATTTAAATAAATATCGCTTATCATGCCGCTCTATAAATAATATTTGTATTAATATCTGTTAGTCTCCATGTTCGTATTTAATAAAGCAATGACAAATCACAACAAATTAAAAAATTTACACATTCTAAATATCAAGCTTGAACTCAATATCAAGCATAGAACTTAATATCAAGCATAGAACTGAATAAAAAAAATATGTCAGTTGATAAGCATTGTTTTTTAAGTGGAAAAATTTAAAATGTTTTAGAAGAATAGGACTCCAAAATAGCGATATTTTGCTAAAAAGTACGGTA
Source organism: Maratus speciosus (assembly GCA_963932465.1). Taxonomy (NCBI): domain Eukaryota; kingdom Metazoa; phylum Arthropoda; class Arachnida; order Araneae; family Salticidae; genus Maratus; species Maratus speciosus. Next base: position 337,273,961 of record OZ010789.1, read on the forward strand.
AAAAGATAAGATTTTATATTTACAGCCAAAAGGTTATTTCAAAATTCATCGCTGTATTAATATTTAGAAATTTTTCCAGAGAGAATCCTTCGCCTTATATACAATATTTCAAATGAAAATCAAATATCAAATTAGTTGCTTAAAAGGCGCAAAGGCCAACATAGTGAAAAAGATTCCATGCCGGGACTCGAACCCGGGCCATCAGTATAGCACACTGACATTCTACCGACTAAACCACATGAAACGACGCCCAGTCTGTAAAATTTCTCACTATTACAGGTTGGCAAGGCTACAAACGCAGCACAAGATGGGATATTTATCGTGAGCCACCGACATGGGGTAAACACGAAACTTAATGAAATCCAGCATCGATTGAAACTATATTAATAATTGGAAATTTTTCCAGGGAGAAACATTCGCCTTGCATACAACATTTCAAATTAAAATTGCCTTTTAAGAAATTAATTTGAAATTTGATTTTCATTTGAAATATTGTATGCAAGGCGAATGGTTCTCTCTGGAAAAATTTCCAAGTATTAATATAATTTCAATCGATGCTGGATTTAAATAAGTTTCGTGTTTGCATCACGTTGGTGGCTCACGCTAAATATTCCATCTTGTGCTGAGTTTGTAGCCTCGCCATCATGTAATAGTGAGAAATTTCCCAGCCTGGGTATCGTTCCATGTGATTTAGTCGGTAGAATGTCAATGCGCTGTACTAATGGCCCGGGTTCGAGTCCCAGCATGGAATCTTTTTCACTATATGCGTCTTTTAAGCAATTAATTTGAAATTTGATTTCCATTTGAAATCACAGTGTTTATGACAAGTTCGTCACGAATGACACATATTTCACAAATTGGTCACAGTGTGACTTCAAAGCATTGTCGCTTTCGTCACAAAGTTAATGCCAAAATAGTCACAAATGACCCACTTTTCACAAATTTGTCACACCATGACTTCACAGAGTGGTAACAATGTGACGTCACAAACGACCTCTAAAACGGCCATAACGACCTCGCATTCTAGTCACATGACGTCACATTGACCGTGACAAAATCACAGTGTGACTTCACAACGACGTCGCCGTGACGTCACCATGCCTTACGGGTACTTTGTACGGATTTCCAATTTCAATATTTTTTCATTATTTTTTATGAAGTTAATAAAAAATAAATAGAAATAAAAAAATCTTTTTTTTGCCGCAGTTTTTTTAATACGGCCGATCTTTTGGTCCGCAAGTGATGCGATGTGAAAAAAAAATCGTTTTTTTACACATCGCAAATGCCTCTGTTATAAAACTGACACTAAAACTGGTAAGGTGGTTATTATTGTCCGCGCCTGTTTTTGCATCACCTCTCGCACTACCATTGCTGGTGGTCTTTTTTTCACAATAAAGCTTAACAATGATTCTTAAATACCGAAATAACTTAAATACTAAATTCTTAGATACCGAATGAAAGCCGGAATTAAAAAATATATATTTTATGGAAATATGAGTGCTTATAATGTTAATGTTAATGTGAAATATCCGACAAGTTCAATATGATAAATATAAAATATAAAATTGGATTTAAACACGGCTTTTGAAATACTTTATACTTGATGTAGAAAAACTATGTTCAAAAATACCGAAATAAAATAGTTCTATTCTAATATGTCATTTTAAAATGTTTGGCCTGCTATGTATATTATTCCCTATGGAACTGTATGAGTTTTCTTTTTACCACATGGAGTCCGAATGAATTAAAGCCTGGTAAAATGGAGTCGAAAAGGACCGGAAACAGGTCTTTTATCTTAACAGTTAAATCGTCAATAAAAATGCACTCAGCCCTTTTCGTGAGGACCATGAAATATTTTTTGCTTCCGTTATATTCAGATTCATAGTTATATACTATATATATATACTAGAATACTACTACTATATATATACTATAAATACTACTGCTATATATCTATACTTATACTGTCCCAAAAAGGACTGACTGATTTTAAAGTTCAATAACTTCCAAACGGTGACAGATATTAAAAAAAATTGGCACAGATGTCATATTCGCCCCATATTGGCGCGATTTTTTTGTGACGCCAATATCATATAGGTAACGGGTACTTAACTTGCGCCAAAGTGTCGTTATTTTGCTTGATGTGGTAACCCAGATTATGTTGTTTATTCTATTGATGTTTTCGCCAAATTGGCAACCGAAAAAAATCGCGCCAATATGGGGCGAGCATGACATCTGTGGCAAAAAATTCTTGCAGGAGGGTTATGCATAAAGTCAAAAGTTTTTTTACAGTAATTTTCGATTTTAGTTCGAATTACAAACAATAGATGGCGCTGTAAGCAATAGTCGTTAAATACAGGCTCGATTTTTGGTCCTTTCTGTTGTTCCATGCAGAAAAATGAGATGGAAATGTATTATCCGGGCCACGAAGTGCCAAATATCGAGCCTGAATTTAGCCTCTATTGATCGCAGCGCTATCTATTGTTTGTAATTAGAACTAAAATCGAAAATCACTGTAAAAAAAAACTTTTGACTTTATGCAAACCCCCCTGCAAGATTTTTTTTAATATCTGTCACCGTTTGGAAGTTATTGAATTTTAAAATCAGTCAGATCTTTTTGGTATATACTATATATATATACTGTCAATATATATAAACATATATACACCTGTCTTCATTTTCAGAGTATTTACTTAAAAAAACACAGTAAAAGGTCTTGTTATACTCAGATAGTTTGTCTTCTGTGAGAATACGAATACATTTTTTTTAAATTAGGGCTTGTCTTCATATTAATAATTGAACGAACATCGATTTTTTTAATGGAAACACCCACTTTTGACACTTTAGTTGAATTCCTTTATAAAATCAGCAATGAAAATTATATAGTTTATGCATTTTGTTAATATGCATGAAACTAGAAGAGCTAAAAATTTGAGGTTGTTTATGTTAAATTCACGTGAAGAACGTTAATATATATCGTCCCAAAATATCATCCAGATTCATATTTTTTTTCACTCGTATACATTTAATCGACCCAAACAAATGCCATGTCTTTTTTTTTAATCATAAGCCTATTTTTAATTATAAAAATTCTTCATAAATTCATATTCAAAAGAATTATGAATTACCACTTTCATCATTTGTTACATAAATAGAATAAGCATTTTCACAAGCATGGGGTGCATGTTTACACTTCATTTCAATCATTATTTTTCGAGATACAGCGACATTTTACTTTAGAAGTTCTAAACTGACCATAATTTGATGCCGCTCAATCGCAATTACGAAAATTGAAAACAACAACCAAAAAATTTACGTGAAAATTTCTTATAAAATAAATTGAAAAATTTGCAGAAATTCAATTTACATTTAAAGATTATCTGATTTTTGTTGTTATCGATCTGCTTTTAAAAAAACACTAAATTTTGCACCAGAATTTGGCTATAATCAAAGTTTCTTTTTGTTTATTTTCTATATCAATTCTTCTGTAATTTTATTAGTGTGATTCTGGAAAGTTCTCCAGTGAGACCTTCATTATTTTTTTCTAAATTTATCTATATCTACATAATATTTTTCTCTTTTACAACTCTATAAAAATATAATAAAAAGTAGTATATAGACAATACTATTTTTCAGGCTGCCTTGATAAAAGGAACAGAAATATGGTGTCAAAAGTGGGTGCTGTCATTTAAAAAACACTTTTTAATGTGTTTGACATTTGACAGAGTGATTGTTCTAAAGCTGTACTAAATTAAAGACTAAAGGTTAAATAAATTATCACATTAAAAATTATAAATGTCATATGGTCTGTTTAACCCTTCAATTCTAGCTCCCGTGACCTTTACGGGCAGTGTAGTCTACATTTTTAATTCAGATTGATTGATTCCCAACAGTTTTTTAAAACAGTGTAATTGGCATTATTCTCGCATCATTTTATCTGTTATTAAAAAGGGTGAATATTTCTACTTCGAAAAAGTGGTGGCAATCAATCAATCTGAATTTTAAAAAAGTAGCCTACAACTTATCGGGCACTACGCTTAAGGTTTAAATCCAAAAGCTTCTCACTTCTAATAAATATGAAAAATGTGCTTTTTTGATATTCGAAAAGTATTATAAAAAAACAACTCTTTTTGCTGCAAAAGGTTTTAGTTTAGAAGAAAAAGTGAGTTCTATATTTTAAGTATAAACGTCTTCAAACTTTCAAAAGTACAAGATATTTCAGGGGTTTTTTTCGATCTCGCAATTTCCGCAGGAGAGGTTTTTTTACACGTAACTCGGGGCGTAGACGTCGTGTTTTGTCAACTCCTTTTATTGTGTTTATTTATTCGATGCCGTGTTAATTAGTTTTTCCTTCTGAAAAAGAAGTCTACTGGTTTTTATAGAAGATATAGTATATTTTGGGGAGAATTCTTTAACATGTCTCTCAGAAATAAATCTGCAATATTCTTATTTAGTATTCAAAGATTGATTCAGCTAGCTAACTAAATAACGAAATGTATTCACATTGTCAGTTACCATAGAGTAAATATCTATGGTATAGAATTTTTTTTTAATAATAAAAATACTATGCAGTAATTACTTTTAAATATGAAAAAATATTTATGATTTCATTGTAAAAACAAAATAATACCATCGCATTATATTTGTATAACTTGCCATATTTCCCAATACCTGGGTTCATGATATTTTCGAATATATCAAAAATATCCGATAGTTCGATATACATTTGATATTTTTTGTATATATGGAATAATTTCAAAGTAGTGAACTTATTGTTGATTATAAATATTTTAAAACCTAATGTAAATTAGAAAGTAACACATAGTGCACTTAGCATGAAAATTTAATAAAATGATTTTCTAAATACATTTTCCTTTTTTTTCCTACTTGCATAGCAAAATTGAAGATCATCTAATTGAAAACAGACACAATATACTTTTTACACTCGCAAATAACAAACTATAGGCTTTATTATTAAGTTTCAATAAAATGTTATGTTACAACTGTTGTAAATACCCTTTTTTATGTAATCTAAAGATTCATATATCTCTTTTCTTTTTGCCTCTAGAAAGCCTATCGTGTTTCCATAGAAATAGGTTTTTATTATATATAGACATTCTAATATGTTCTAAGATGTTCTTTGTAGTTGAGTGTTAATTGTTTTTACGTAAAGGTGATGTCTAATGTTCTGTGCACATCAATGTATAAATATTCATGTGAAGTCCTGATATAAATATTACGTGAAATGTGTTGCTGCATCATTTATTTAATGATCAAGTTTAATTACTAGAAGCTAACTTGCTCGGCTGAAAAAAGTAAGCATGAACTTTATTTGTTTAAACAAGTATAATAGAAGATAAGCCTAACCTATATTCTGTTACTCTATATAATGAATGAAAATATATCAATTGCTTACAGATCACGAGACTGAAACCCTAAATGTATTATTAATAGTTATTTGATTTTTTAAAATTAAAATAAAACATTAAATAATATTTATTAGCTGTAGTAAACCAAAAACGAATGACAAATTATTAAACATAAGCAAAATGGCATCCTTGAAAGAAAATAATATTACGAAACTGAGTAATGACACTTTTTCCATTTCGAAATTCAAAATGCAAATGATTCTTAAAAAACAGGATTTATTTGATGGAATTGGGGTTAAATAGCTAGAAAATTCAGATGATAAATATTTAAAAAGCGACAAACAAGCAAGAGCATTAATTAATTTATGCATAGAAGATTTTCAAATAATACATGCCAAATATGAAACCACTGCAAAAGCCACATGGAATAAGCTTAAAGCTATTCACAAATGATCGAACTTATCTAGTAAGCTTTTCTTGTTACGAAAATTATACGATACAAAAAGGCCAGAAGATGGTAACATGAATGAGCATATCGCTCAAATGTTCGAATTAGTAGATAAGTTAAAAGCTGTTGGTGAGGAAAAAAAGATGATCATATACATGCATTGCTTTTAGTCTCTGTTCCTAAATCTTACGATAACATAATTGTTGCCATCGAGGCGATACCTGAAATTGAAGTAAATTCCCAATTAATAAAAAATAAACTGACAGACGAATACAATCGTAGAAGACAAATGGATAATGATCGTGGAATTTCTCAAGTCTATAAAACGAATATTTTTAAACAAAACCGACATAAAAAGGGCAAATTCTGTACGTATTGCAAGAAAACAAACCACAGTCGAAACGAATGGTATCACTTGAACAGCAAAACTTTTCAAAATCGCAGACGAAATAAATCTTATTATCCATTACAAAGTAAAAATAATAAGAAACATAACGTTGATCTCAGGAGATCCAATTTTATCTCCAAGACAACGAATAATATAAACATGAATCAAAATAAAGTCTGTATGCAAAGCATCGGACAAAATTCCAATTCTAACCAAGATTGCAGATGATCTAGCGAGAGAAAAATAAAAGAAATAAAAACTCAGGATACAGCTCGCTATAAAAATCTGTTAAATAAAAATAATCAAATGAATCGAGAAGCTAATTCTGCCTTGAATAGTGAAAATAAAAATATTGAAGAATACACTAGAAAACTAAACTGTAATTTAACGCAAGATTTTAACGAAGATTCCTATACAGATAGTGGTGTAACTCAGCACTTCGCTAATGATATAAATATGTTTACAGATTTTAATTCGAACGCGGAACCTATGAAATTTATTATTATTGCTGATGGGAAAAGTTTATTTTCTCAAGGAATCGGTAACGTTCATATTTCAATAAAAATGTCTGACGGAACTAGTCATGATCTTATTCTAATGAATGTATATTTCTTGCCTGAATTCGAATGTAATTTAATATCGGTAAAAAGAATTACTGAAAAAGGATTTAGAGTTACATTTAACGAAAGCAAATGCTTCGTTACAAAGAATGAAATTACCTATTTAGAAGCAGTTTCAAGCAATATTAGTCTTTATAAGGTAACACAAAATGAATATACAGGGAACAGCAAAAACCAAACTTCAGCTTTGAAATGCAGAAATGTAAACTGCATTAATTTATGGGCACAAACACTTTGGGAACCGAGATTAAGATGTTATTAAGCAACTTGTGAGGGAAAATCTCACTGATGGCATCGAAGTTGATAACTGCGAAAAAGTTAATAATTGCGAAAATTGCATTAAAAATAAACTTTCATAATTTTCCCATCCGAATGAATCAAAGTTCAAAGCAATGATTCCTCTTGCGCTTGTGCATAGTGACCTATATGGGGCCATGAAAACCACCAGCGTTAGCGAGAAGCGTTAATGCCTCACTTTTGTTGACGACTTCTCATGTTTCACTATGATTTAACTGATAGCAAACAAAAATTTAGTTTACTCTAAACTAAAAGTATACGCCGCTGTGACTACGAATAAATTCTATAAGAAGCTAAAAACGCTTAGAATCGTCGATGGAGGGGAATATATAAGCAATAAAATGCAAGATTGCATGAAAATTCATGGAATTGTACCCAGTTCACCCCACAACAGAATGGAATTGCGGAAGTAAAGAATAAAAGTTTAATGGAGATGATAAGATTCCTCCTGTCTGAAGCTGACATGCCACACAGATATTGAGCAGAAGTCATAATGGCAGCAAATTATATACAGAATAGACTGCCCACTAAAGCCGAAATTAAAACACCGTATGACTTGTGGAATGGCCGGAAACCAGACTTATCTAACATCAAAGTTTTTGCAGCTAAAGCATTCGCACCCATTCATAAAAGCAAGAAAGGAAAACTAGACGAAAAGGCTGTAGAAGGAATTATGATTGCCTATGAATACAGAAGTAAAAGATATCTGATTTTAATATCAGACCATAATGTAATTATAAGTAGAACAATCAGATTCATTGAAGACACAAATTCCGAGAAGGAAATTACAGCAGTTCAATCAAAACAAATAGAGAATGAAGAAGAAGAATTGAATGAAGAAACATCTCAAGAAAATTCAAGTATTATGAAGAAACAATCTCCGACACTATTGGAACCAAGAAGATCTCATAGAATTAATAAAGAAGAACCGCCAGAAAAATTAACTTATTTTTTAAGGAGAAGCAGTGAAAGAACCTACTAGTTTCAAAGAACTGAATTTTCTAAATCCTAATGAAAAGAAGAATTGGTTCGATGCAATCGAAGAAGAGATGCAATCTCTAAAAAAGAATCGTACGCGGGATCTTGTAAAGCTACTCAAAGATAAAACGGTAGCAGGCTGTAAATGGACTTTTAAAGTAAAGTTGAACGAAAATGGCACGGTTGAAAGATATAAAGCAAGACTCGTGGGAAAATGTTTCAAACAATAGTTCGGAACAGATTAAGATCAAACTTTTGCACCAGTAGTCAAGCACACAACCATAATAGCATTTTTAACAGCTGCAGCTCAGAAGAATATGCATGTCAAACATGTTGATATCACAACAGCATTCTTGCATGGAGACCTCAAGGAAGATATCTATATGCTACAGCCAGAGGGATATCTTGAACCTGAAGTTAATCATGAGACGAAAGTCTGCAAATTAAGAAAATCCTTATATGGGCTTAAACAAGCTGCATATGCGTGGAATCAAAAGCTAGCAGTATTTTTGCTGAAAAACAATTGCAAGCAATGTATGAAAGTTGCATGTTTATTTAGGAAAATAGATGAGAATGAAAATACACTAATTATTTTCTACGTTTATGACCATCTTATTTCTTGTAAAGATGAAACAAAAATCAACAAAGTAATTGATATTCTAAAAGAAAACTTCAAAGTTAAAAATTTAGGTGATGTGAAATATTATCTTAGAATCAACATCCAAAGAAATATTGATGGAAGCTTTGAATTGAATCAGAAAAATAAAACTGAAGAATTACTTAAGAAATTTAACATAGAAGAGATGAAGCCTACATACATACCAATGGAAATATAATACTCAAAAAATGAAGATGACAGTAATTTTCTCGACGATAATAATGAATATAGAACAGCCATTGGAGCTCTTCTTTACATAACAACAGTGTCTCGACCGGACATTTCACTAGCAGTTAATATACTAAGCCGAAAGATTGAAAAACCGTCAGAAAAAGACTGGAGAACAGTTCAAAAGATTATCATGTATCTAAACACAACAAAGAACCTGAATCTTGTTATAAGCAGCAAACTTAACCCCATTCTCACTTGCCACTCTAATGCAGACTGGGCTGGTAACAAAGCAACCAGAAAGTCTACAAGCGGCAACATTTTTCTTTTAGGAGGCAATCCAATATCATGGTTCTCAAAACGGCAAAATTGTATTGCTCTGTCCACCACAGAATCAGAATATATAGCCGCTGCAAATTCTGCATAAGAAATATATTCCTTACTGACTCTACAAGAAGACTTAGGTCTCAAACAGTCCTTACCTATTACGTTATATGAAGATAATAAATCTTGTATAGTACTGACACAAACTGGGAAACATAGTGTAAGAACTAAGCACATTGATGTCAAACATGATTATATTAGACATTTACAAGAACAAAATATAGTGCTTGTTGATTACTGTAGTTCAAAAGAAATGATTGCAGATATATTAACAAAGCCTCTTCCCAGACCCCGGTTTTTAAAATTAAGAGATAAACTAAATTTAATTTCTTTTTCGAACCGCCGAATTAAGGGGGGATGTTGTAAATACCCCTTTTATTTTTTTCAATGTAATCTAACGATTCGTATATCTCTTTTCTTTTCTGCCGCTAGAAGGCCTATCGTTTTTCCATGGAAATAGGTTTTGATAATATATAGACAATCTAAGATGTTCTTTGTAGTTGAGTGTTGATTTTCGTTATGTAAAGGTGATGTCTGCTGTTCTGCCCACATCAATTTATAAATATTCATTTAAGTCCTGATATAAATATTACATGAAATGTGATGCTGCCTTATTTATTTAATGGTCAAATTTAATTACTACAAGCTAACCTGCGCTGCTGAGAAAAGTAAGCATGAACTTTATTTATTTAAACAAGTATAATATAAGCCTAACCTATATTCTGTTACTGTTTATAATGGATAAATGTATATAAATTGTTTACAACAACAAAGTTTGATACAAATTAATTTTTTTACTGTAAAATTTGAACATAAATGTAAGTTTGCCTGCTTTTTCATTCCTTAACTTGCAGTGCAGTTGAAATGGATGAAAACCAGAACCTCAAAGATTATTTCTATGAAAGCTCATAGTAACTTCTTAACATTAAACAGTCTATCCTTTAACAGCTGTTTCAAGTAAATATTGCCCCACAAAATTATTCATTCTACATTTAAAATTTCTGTTTCAAACGTAAAACTTGGGAAATATTTTTGTTGGGGGGGTAGGGCTAAAAAATTTGCTGTCAACTCAAAAGTTCTTTATTTACAGACGCTGTATTATACGACGCAGTTTCATATGACACAGTCAATAGCAGTTTAAAAATTCATTTATAATTGTTTTGACTGAAAATATCAAATATATCATTCGCAATATTTTGAAAATAAATATCAAATGTATCAAAATATTAAAAATATCAAACTTCATGATATTTTGAAAATAAATATATGATATATATCATAATATTTAATAATATGTAGTAATATAAATAAATTAAGAGTGATTTTTAAGATAAACATTAAAAGCTTATAAAAGAGAGTTAAAAAACATTTTTACTTGTATGCTTATTATACAGCTTATCAGAATACAAACCTAACTAGGATTTTCTTGCACAATTTTTAGAATAATGAAGATGTGTTAACGCTTTCTGATACAAATCTTCAGTGATTATTTATAACGTGTTGACATCTCGAGAAATACTGGAAATGCATGCTGATTTCATTTTTGAAATCGCATGTGATAACAAGAACGTTCCGATTTAGGGAAAATACTATTTTGTACAATTTTGACAAAGACCAATTTTCGATTTTTTTTCGAAATTTTCGACCAAAACTATTTTTCAATTTTTAAGTGTAGTTTGTACATAGGTATTTGGGAATTTTATCTAAGGGATTGTCGCACTTTCAAAAAAAAAAAAATAAATAAAGCAAAAATTATAAAATCCAATCTTATTAGATAATATCTTCTCTAAAATTTGTATATATGATTTTTTTTTTCTATTTAGTGTATTTTGTGTTCATTTGTTTTCATTTTAGTATAGTGTATTTACAGTGTAATTGGGTCTAAGTTCAATTATATCAGGGTAATTAATGGTATAAATTGGATTTTATGTCGTTAAAGACATGTTTTACTATATATCTCTGAGATTAGTAGATATATCATGGGTCTGTAGTGTAGAAAAACGATAGGATTTCGTTTAGTTGGGAAAAGGTCAGATAGTGACATGTTTTGGTGGACGCTCAAGGGTTAAATTTTGAAAATTTGGATTTCAAATAAAGTATGATTAATCCTTTTACTATTTGCAAAGTGTTTAAGCATAAATAGTTCTAAATATAGGATTTTACATGCTCCGAAGCAAAAGGCAGCTTTTGTAGGAGTTGAGAATCTTCTGATATTTTAGTTAAGGGAACAAAAAAAAAAAAATTGAAATGATTCAAAATCGACCGAAGATGATTAATTTAGATTAAAACGTCTTATTCATTTTATAGTTGTGTCACAATTGTAAAGCCAGGATACCTATTTCTCTGTCGTCATTTCTTCTTTATACAGTTTATTACGCTGATTCCTGATTATATCTAAAACAAAAACAATGTTGGAAAAAGTTATAATTCAAAATCGAAAATCCAAAAAAATATTCCATTATAACTTTTTTAAAAAATTGTTTGTTTTTCAGGTATAGTTTGTAAAAAAATTGAATTTCTTTGATTTAAAAAAAGAAACATCTAAATCCGTTAACGTTTTCGAAAACTATCGTGACAAAACAGCTGAAAAACACCGTTTCGCAGTAATTGAATTTAAAGTTTCAGATAGCTTTATTCATAGATCAACGTCATTTACCTTTAGTACGACCGTAATTTTAGGATGCGTTCTTTGTACTAAATGTGCGACATTCTTAAACGTTTATTTAAAAAAAATTATTTCAAAAATACTTTTTTTCATATTTTCAAAACTTTCTGGCCAACTTTCTATCGTTACATTTCACCAAAAGCTAAGCAGTTCTTTTTAATATTTCGTTAAAATGTCTTACTTATTGTAACAATGATGAAAAAAATCTCATTCGGCTTGGAGTATGGCATTTTTTATTTTTGAATTAATGAATGGATTATATTACTCATACACTACATAAAGTATGGTTCTTCATAAAGTTGTAATACATGTTGTTATAAATTTTGAATCACCCTGTATAATATAAAATGCAACTATGAAAGTAATGTTTTATATTAAATAGAAAGTTATATTTTGATATGAATAAAAAGCTTCAAGAAACGTCTCCAAAATCGATTATAAAGCTGTTTGAAACGTATTATGAAAAGTTTGCTCGGGGATGTATTAGGTAGCTTTCTTTACAAAAAGCTACCTATTGCAGCCGTTCGGAGGAAAGCGATTTCAAAAAATTTTGGTATATTTTCATCGATCATGACCCCCAGACCCCGAAACCACCCTCCGTTCAAAATTGATATATATATATATATATATATATATATATATATATATATATATATATATATATCCATATATATGTATATATATATATCTGACCTATGTCACACTGTAACTCTCGTATTTATGAACCGATTTGGATGTAATTCGGTGTGTACATAGTACATACCAATGTCTCGACCGAGTTCGTTGGCCAGCTTCATCCGCCATTTTGTTTCAAAACGGCGGCCATTTAAAAATTTTAAAAAAATTTAAATTTGAAATGTGGTACCAAAAAATTGAAAATGGAAAAATATTTTTTTCTTATGTATTTGACATTTATACAAAGACTCCGTAGCTGTTTTTGTTTCGTCTATATCTTAAAGAATGGCTGAGTTATAGCATTTTGAATTTCTAGCGAAGCGGACATTTTGAAACGTCCTGAATTTTGTCACGCGATAAAAGGCGTATTTATGAACCGATTTGGATGCAACTTCGTTTATACATAGTATAGACCAATGTCTCGAACGAGTTCGTTGGCCAGCTTCATCCGCCATCTTGTTTAAAAATGGCGGCCATTTAAAATTTTAAGAAAAATTTAAATTTGAAATGTGGTAGCAAAAAATTGAAAATTGAAAAAATATTTTTTTCTTATGTGTTTGACCTTGATAAAAAGATTCGGGAGCAGTTTTTGTTTCGTCTATATCTTAAAAAATGGCTGAGTTATAGCATTTTGAATTTCTAGCGTGGCTGACATTTTGAAACGTTCTGATTTTTGCCACGTGATAACAGACGTATTTATGAACCGATTTGGATGTACCTTGGTGTGTACATAGTACATACAAATAACTCAACCGAGGTCGTTGACCAGCTTCATTCGCCATCTTGTTTCAAAATCGTGGCCATTTAAAAAAAAATTTAAAAAAAATTAAATTTAAAATGAGATACCAAAAATTTGGAAAATGAAAAAGACTTTTTTTGTATGTGTTTGACCTTAATACAAAGATTCCGGAACAGGTTTTGTTTCGTCTACATCTAAAAAAATGGCTGAGTTATAACATTTTGAATTTCTATTGTGGCTGACATTTTAAAACGACCTGATTTTTGTCACGCGATAACAGGCGTATTTATGAACCGATTTGAATGTAACTTGGTCTGTACATAGTACATACCAATGTCTCGACCGAGTTTGTTGGCCAGCTTCATTCGCCATCTTGTTTCAAAAGGGTTGCCATTTTTTTTTTATGTAATTTAAAATTTAAAATGAGGTATTAAAAAATTGGAAAATGAAAAAGATTTTTTTTATGTGTTTGGCCTTGATACAAAGATTCTGGAGCAGTTTTTGTTTCTGAAAATTTGTTCTTTTGTTTATATCTTAAAAAGTGGTTGAATTATAGCACTTCGAATTTCTATCATGGCTAACACTTTGAAACGATCTTGTATTTGTCACGCGATACCACACGTATTCGCCTATTTCGATGGAAGAAGGCATGTGGATAGTATACATCAATATCTCGACCAAGTTCGCTGGCCAGCTTTATCAGCCATCTTGTTTCAAAATGGCGGCCATTAAATTAAAAAAAATTATATTTAAAGTGAGGTGCAAAAAAATTAGAAATTGAAAAAGGTTTCTTTCTTAAGTATTTGACCTTAATATAAGGATTCAGGAGCATTTTTTGTTTGTCTTTATCTTAAAAAATGGCTCAGATATAGCAGTTTCAATTTCTAAAGTGGGTGACATTTTGAAAAATCTGATTTTTTATCTGCGACAGCACTCGTATATATCAACCGATTCCGATATGAGTGAGCATGTGCACAGCAATTACTAAGGTCTCGACCAAGTTCACTGGTTAGCCTCATCTACCATGTTGTCTTAAAATGGCAGGCACTTTAAGAAATCGCCGAATTTGGCAGCCAAATATAAGTGACTTTAAATAAAAGCAGCTTGGATAAAGCTGACTAATTTCGCGAAATTCTCATTCATAATGATTTAGTATTGATAAAAATTAGTATTGAATCTCCTATATTCGGTTTCCACTAAATTGAGTGACGTGTGTTTGAATAATATAAGTTGGCTTTTTAAAAATAAGGATATGAAAGCTACCTCTTCCTCCCGGCACTGGCCGGAAGGACTTTTTTCTCAAGAAAAACGTTTACCGCAAATCTGCAAGATTTGTTCTTAAACCGAGGGATTTTCATTTTCCAATGAAAATGTCATTTATTTTGACAGTTTACCAGGCTAAAAATAAAATTCTTCTTATATAAAATTTTAAAAGGTTATCGTTTTGACTCATCGCATATCTTTTAAATGTGCGAAAAAAAACTTGTATGATGTGTTCTGAAAGTTTAGAGATTTCCGGTTTTGAATATATTTGAAATCATTGATTTGAAAAAAGAAATCTAAACACTCATTAGAATTTCTGATATTTATAAAATTTTGAGTAACAGATTATTGTACAGATTGAGTTGATTTTTTTTTTGACGGCCAAGTATTTACTTGAAGGACATAGGCCAGAGGGGGGGGGGAAGTGCCCTCCATGGGGGTCTTTCTAAGGGAACCTAACCCGGATTTACGGGTGGAAAACCAAGGTTCGAAGAAAACTCCGAACGGTTAGGCCGACGTGCGCGATTGGGTTCGAACCCAGCACCTTCCTTCTACCAGATTCGAGAGTAGAACCTCTGGGCCACTGGTGGGGCTGTACAGATTGAAAAGTGTCACTGGCATAAAAGAGCAGACTTTATTTTATAAACTTTTAAATCCATTTGTCAACGGATAAAATATGTATAAATTAATAATTTACGTTTAATATGTGAAATAGGAAGCATGCGTGTGATGTGAAATGAGAAATTATCTTTTTCCACGATTGAAAAAAAATTCTTAAGGGGTCCGGACTAAAAATTCTGAAAAAAAGTGCAATTTTTTTTATTGGCTTAAAAAAATACGGAGTTTTTAGCGTTAAAGACCTCAAACCACATGCTTTTATCTTCATTAGATCCAGAGATATAACACATTTTGCCTTGAGAAGCGATGCATCCGCCGCCCGATGACAAGAATTTTAGCTCCATTTATCTCAGAATGAATTTTTTCACGATTTGTCAGATTGAAAAGAACATATATAAAGTTCCTTGCAAGATATATGTATGAAAATTTTAACAGCGATTTCATGCTAATTTCCAACAAATTGTCTTCAGGATTTTTAATTTTGAGTGATAATTGCGAAAATATGTTAATTAATTGCAAAACTGACTCAGAAAAAAACTTCATTTTTTTACTTAATTTTTTTTTTATAAAATTCCTAATCAATATTTTAAGAAATCCTGAAGACAAATTAAAATAACATATTTTCTGTACACAAAAGTGTTAAAATTTTGTAAATCGAGTAAGTACTTACAGAGTTATATCAAAAATTAAATATCTTTAAAATTTTACAATTTAAATTTAAAAAAAAATATTTAAAAATTTTCAGATTTTTTTTTACATACAATATTCTTATTATATTAAAAGATATTTTAGAAAAAAATTTCATAACAAAACCTCTATAAATAAAAAAATAAATTTTTGAGCCCCGGACCCCCTTAAATAAACTAAAAAATATAATATAATTAAATTTGAAGAGATGGATAATGATAGAAATTATTTTTGGAATTTAAAAAAGTTAGAAAATCTTTCCTGTAAATAATTTTCTATACTCAATTTGTATGAGAAATAGTATGTATGAAACGAAAGCTGTGGGAAAACACTATTTTTACACCAGATGTACTACCTATATGAATTTGCATATGCTTGTAATTTTACAAGCGGAAGATTAAAAACATTTAAAATTGTAAAGTCTCATTTTTACATATTTAATGTAGATTTTATATTTCATTATAAAAGTAATTTTGACGCTTAATAAATTTTTAAATAAAAGCAATAAATTGTTACCATAATTCCACGTACAGAGTACTAATTAACAAGGTATAGACTTATCCAATTCCTACTATTAGCTCACACTCTCCCTATATTTATATATTTATATATTTATTTATTTATATATCTTGTTCAAATTTTCAATCGTTAATAAAATGCTTATTATTCATGCAATCAAGTTCAATTTTTTTTAACTTGTAGTGGATGACACTTGATGTTAATCCAGTTTTTTTCAAATATTAATTCGTTAATTAAATTAAATTAATTAATTTTCAATAATCGAGAGAGCTCTCTTCTTGATCAAGGCAATTGAAGCGCCTCTCAGGAGGAAAGAAGAATGGGAGAAAAAAAAATCTCTTATTGACCTAAGTAGGAATTGACTTATTTTTATTTATTTTTTTTATATTACTTGTATTAACTTCAGAACGGCTACAGCTAAAACTATAAATGTGATATCTAGGTATAGCAATGTGGCTATGCGCAACACAATAAGACCATTTGCAACCTTTTACGACGAATATGATTTAGAGTTCGTATCTCTAAAACTGTACGGAATAAAGAAAATCTGCCAATTACAATGTTGCTGAGCACCCTGTACTTAGTACGAAATTATATCTTAGATGTAAAATTCAAATTTATTAGAAGTCCCGAAGTTTATTTTTTATAAACAATCACCAGTTCAACTACGCCACAAAATGTATACAAAATCCTGAAATTATAAAGTAGATACATATCTACTAATAATACTAATACATGTAAGCAAGATACAGTTTATTAAAAAGATAAAAACCTTAAATACATACTGTAAATTAGGAGTTACATGATCATTTTTGGTCATTTGCGCTTACTCTTGGTCTTTTGGTGAACTATTATGTGTTACTTACGTATGATGACAAACATTTAAGGTTGTGAAGTCTGTTTTTGTTCTGATTTGTTATCACGGGGAGGTTATAATGTGTTCGACTGGCGTTTTTTCTCTATATTTATAAGGTCGTTATTATCAATTCTACAAACTACGAGGGTGAGTCGGAAACACTTTAAAGTACGTATATAATTTAAAAATAATATTTTCTGAGCATTTTTTGTTATGTAACTCCGGATTCACATTATGGCATTATGTCCAACAGAAACATGAATAATTTTGCTCACAATTTTTCTAGTGAAGAATTATGAAAAATAGACATATTTCAGTTGCTTACAAGATAAAAAATAAGTTACATTTCAGGGCTTCTATTAAATTCTCAATGCAATTAGAATACAATATATACAGCAAGAGTTGGCAGGAGTGGGAAATCTTATAAATACAAATATGTTGCTCAATATGTTACACTTAGTTTTGTATGGAAATGTTTTACAGTAATGTTTCGTCTACAAATCAATTTTTACCTTGTGGGTGGGTGCAATAGGACATTTCTCTAATGCAAACGGAATCTAAGAACAATTTACAGTATAATGAATATAATACATTGCAAATATACTTATGACTTTGATGTTCAGTATTTACAGATTTATTACGGAGGGGAGATTTCCAGAACACTTTTCAGATATTATAGTAAAGCTTTTGATGCTTATTCGAAATAGGAAGACTTTCTGAGAAGAAAGAACAACCTGCGTTCTTTTTTAAATGATTTTGCTGAAAGCATTTATGTCTGATTACATCGTTTTAGAGTTTGGAGGATTCTTTGCTAGCTTTTACACAATGTCGTCCATTTGAATAGTTAATTCTGTATTGATTAGAATTACTTGAAGAAGAGGAGGAATGAAGTACATTTCCTGTATTAGAGTTTCTCGGTTCAAATTTTGACGGAAACGATGTACAATAATTACGTGATCGAGTGAGTTGGAATTCAACATTCGATATTTGATTCGATATTTCTCTGCATAGTTTTCAAAATTTATACTCTAGCCTAATCCGTGTTAAGTCTAGTCTTTCATCCTCAACATACATAATTACGTTGTTATTTACCGCTTCCAACAGCATAAATTATACCTATAAATTTCGTTCCAAACTGAACTACGCTTTCTTCACGGCGTGTGTAAACCGCCAATGCTTCTGCAGCAACAACAAAATCGTCATATTTTACTCTAAATTTCTCCTCTCTACATTATAATAGAATACGTCCCGCACTTATGGCTTATTTATTTAAACTTACTTATTTCCGCCTCTTTAACCAGTTTATGCAAATCCTGAAAGAAAAATTTGTTCTTCGAATCCGACATCATGACCAACCATTGAATGAAAGTGATACTTATACCTAAGATCATTCTTCAGGGATTTTTCCTGTCAATTCGAGTACATACATCTGAAGTGCATAAGGAAGGTGCTGCAAAAAACTACCCCAATTTGTATTATATCAGCCAACATAAAATGAAATAATTTGAATTAATGAACTGTTGACGCTCTTGGCCGCCATATTCGATTGTGTGGCCATTAGGCCACTGTGAAAATGTGGGACAGCTCCAGCTTATCACATACAGTTTTAAACATATAAGATACAAACAAACGCTGTAAGAAATTCTCTCTTTACTTTTTGAATTCTCACATTTATTTGTTTATCTCTCGGTATTTCATTATTCCTAGGGCTCGCAACGGCGGCGTCCAGTTTTTCGACTGATCGTTGTTCCTTCTTCCCGGCACATTCATTGCTCCGTAGTTCAAGAAATTGATTTGTTATCAGCGTCGTCAATCCAAGGTTTTTTCTCTTTACCTCTCTCCGTTAGTGAAAGATTGGCTCAATTATGTTTCTCTGTTTTGTGTTTTCGTTTACCGGTCTTTAAAATGTCATCATCTGTTTTTGGCTAGTTGATTTAAATCTTTCACTGTTTCAGCTTTGCTGCCCCTGTTACTTAGTAGGGTGACCCAGCCAGTAGTTAATCTAATAAGGTCAATGCTAGGGGGGTTTATTACATTTTACGAATTGGATATTTTCCAACTGTGCGTGGCTTACAAAGACAATGCTTTATCGTGTAAGCTAACTGGGCCGACAACCAGCCAGTATATTCCGCTGGCGTTAAATCTGGGTTCGATTCCCAGACTGGACATTTTTTCGCTCAGTTGGAAAATATTCAATACGTATGATAACTTTACCAATCAGTTTGATTGTGTTAAAATAATAGTGTTATTATATTTCCTTCGTTTTATGTTTTAGAAGTAAACCAACATGACTGCTACAACCCTTAAGGAATGTCCTATAATGGGAAAAAATGAAATCTGCTGAAATTAAAAAAAAAACAACAAAATTATAAATAAGTAATTTCTTTATTTGCCATTTTTCCAGTAGTTGATCAATCGAAGAAATCAATCGAAAATTCAAAAATTAATCTTTAAAATATCATGCTTTAGCTATGATTAACAATAATTCATATAAAACTATTATTTGAAAAAAACAAGATGGAAGAGGATTATTTAAACTTTTCTCCAACTAATCAAAATGTATTTTTTTTTCATTTTCTAATAAAAAAGACAAGCTGTGGTGATCGAGCATAGCTCGGTGAAAATTACTTTTGTGTTCCGTTCGATAAATATTCTCACTGTATCATAATGCGCCGAGTATGTGTTTTGGCATTCGTAATCTTGAAAGTCGATTTTTTAGCCAACTGTCGCCAATATTACGCAAATTTCGCTGTTTCGTGACCCTGACCCGTATTGACACAAAATGACGCACTAATCAAATCTGCTCGAACATGAGAGTTAGTTCAATGGTCTTGTAATCGAAAATGGTAGGATACAAATTTTAGTCAAAATCATTTAAGCCTTTTTATAGATGAAATTAGCTTGACCCGCAGTCACTCTAAAATGACCCACTAATCTAATTTTCTCAAACATGTGACACAGCCGAGTTGGCTTCTCAAGACCGAAAACGGTAAAATATAAAATTCAACCAAAATCGTTAAAATTATTTTTTAGATAATATTAGCAAAACCCGTAATGACCAAAAAAGACCCACTAATGTAAATTTCTCGAACATGTGACCTAGCCCAATGATCTTCTCATGCGTGGAAACAGTATAATCCAAAATTTTGTCAAAATTGTTTGAGACTTTTTAGTGACTATTAGCTTGACCATGACCTATAGTGAACCATTGTGAACGCGCTTGCCGTCGCTTTTCTAGACAAAATTAGCTTGACCCGTAGTGACCCCAAAATGACCCACTAATCGAAATTTCTCGAACATGTGACCTAGCCCAAGGTAGTTCTCGTGCCCGGAAACGGTATAATACAAAATTTTGTCAAAATCGTTCGAACCGATCGATGGGTCAGGGTCAAGCTAATTGTATCTAAAAAGATACAATTAGCTTGACCCTGACCCACTGTGACCCCAAAATGGCCCACTAATCGAATATTCTTGAACATGCGACCTATCCCAATGGTATTCTTCTAGCTGAAAATGATAGAATACAAAATTTAGTCAAAATCATTAAAGCCGATTTTAGATAAAATTAGCTTGACCCACAGTGACCCAAAAATGACTCACTAATCGAATTTTCTCTAACATGTGATTTAGCTTAATGGTATTCTCGTAATCCAAAACGATAGAATACACAATTTAGTCAAACCCGTTAGAGCCGTTTTTAGATAATATTGGCTTGACCCATACTGACCCAAATATGACCCAATAATCGAAATTTCTCGAACATCTGGCCTAGCCTAATGATTGTTTTTGTACACAAATATATTCTTCGTGCCCAACGGTTGATATAAAATTTAGTTAAAACCGATTGCGCCGTTTTTTAGATACAATTAGCTTGAGCCTGACACATTATGACCCAAAATGACCCACTACTTGAAATTTTTCGAACATGTGACCTAGCCCAATAGTCTTCTCGTACCCAAAAATGGTGCAATACAAAATTTAGTCGAAATCGTTAGAGCCCTTTTAAAGATAAAATTTACATACAAACACACACTTTTTTTGCTCGTATTGTAATATAAGATTCATAAAATGACTTCTGTTACCACAGGCAGCTGACCACAATGCGACAACAGGTGCTCCAACATTTAAACAAAAATATTATATCTAGTGTCTCGTGTAAAACTCATTTCCGCCTGAAATGGTGCAATATTTAAAAATTTTTATAAACTACTGGAAGGGTATCTACTACTGGCGGGGTCATCCTATATTATGGATTGGCAGTTAAATTTAATCCGCGTTTGTCTGATGTAAACCGATATGGCGCAGAGTCATCCATGCCTTTTTTAAATAAGACATTTTGTGAATTTATCATAAAATGGATTTCGTGGGGGATATTCATATCAAAAGAAAATGCATGTCCCTTTTATGTTATGAAGAGGCTACAATCTCTATAATGCACGGTCAATGAGAATAATTTATTTCCACTACTATGGCGGATACATAAAGATGTTAGACTTGAAATCAAATTCTATTTCTTCAAGCCACCTTATCACTGTATCAGAAGGTAAAACTTTTTTTAATTATTCAAATTTCTTTTCATTTATGACGGTAAACAATTAATGCAATATTTGATTTGGGTTAGTATTCAAAGGTAATTAATTTCACAACGCATTTCTGCTGAATTCTTAACTTCTAAAGTCTTAATGATAATTTGTATTAACTATTTTAATAAACAGGAATTTTCTATGTTTATAAAGCATTGTTAAAATAATATATTAACAACTAATGCGAGGAATACTTTCCCGAATTTTTGAATTTTCACATTCATTTTTTTGTGTTTCGGCATTTCGTTATTCCTAGGCCTCTCTACGCCGGTGTTCCATTTTTCAAGTTTCCTTCCTTTAGGGAAATTTCATTTCTTCATAGCCTAAGGGCATGTTTGATCTTCAGCGCCATGTTACACAAGTACTATTTTTTCTTTTACTCCCTCCCTTCACTTGCGAAGCGAGGAAGGGAGCAAAAGTGTTATCACTATTTTTACTACTATTTTAAATATTCCCTCTTTCACCCTTCGTATACCCGTTTCTATTAGCGCTTTCAAACTCATCAATTTGTCTTCAAAAACTATTTTCACTACTGCCATACCTAAACTCATTTGACGGGGTAGAATTAAATCCATTATTGCGAGTTCTTGGTTTCCTAATACTCTTCCACACTCAACCTCATGTTTGCTTTAACAAGAACTCATAAAGTTCAGCTGATGTCTTCGGTTGACGAATTTTTATATAATCTTGTATTAACATATGAAATGTAATTAATAATATATATACATACCTTCAAAAATTAGACAGAGAGCAAGCTTGATTTTAAGTTCAAGATTTCATAAGAGAAATTGCTTTTTGGAGCACAGTTTATCGATTACAATAGAACGTTTTACGCAGGGTACTTCTATCTCTTACAGAAATGTATGCCTGTTTCAACTTAACAATAGTTTGTTCTCAGCTTTTGATTAATCAGTGATAAATAATATACCGATATTTTCTAATAATAGTAATGTATCAATATTTAACGAACATTTTAAGATGAGGTACTTATTTTAACATACATTGTTATATTCAAAGAATTCGCCAAAATGTGTGGTGAATAAGGACATTTCTAAACAACTAAAATAAACTGTAGGAATTATTTTTAACGGTCTTGATTCAAAATTATTTTACGCATCATTTGTAAAAGCCCTTAAGTACTCATCAAATTGAAAGAAACCATGACTCAAAAATTAAAAAAACATAGTAAAATTATTTCAACAATAAAAAGGGTATATTAGCGGTAGAGAGGATAGACTTAATTCATTTTTTTTTCGAAACCAAGCTCAATTAAGGAAAACTATGAAGGAAAAATATTTCCCCAAACTTTTTAAACTACAAAGAACTCAGCTTAAAATATCCTAACGCTACCTTTCACTAGAATCTTAAATATCCACCTAGAGGATAACTCAAAATTTTAATAAAATCTCTTGTATCCCGGAACTTCTTTATTCTGAATTATAGAAATATTCACTATGCCAAACACACGAACACGCAGCAGCCATTTGTCCTATCGAAAAATTGCTAATCAAAACACCACTTCCAAACAATATCCCCGTGTAGAGAAGAAAAGCAAGTGAACTAGCTTACTGACATCAAGGACTTTTCGGTGAGATCTGTTCAAAATTCAAAATTACATGCTAAAATAATCTTTATATATACTATATAACTGCAGAAATTAATAAATATCGCTGCAAAATTCCTGTGACGAATAAATTTCGGAACACCATTCGCACTATGTAAAATTTGAAGAAAACAGAATAGATTTCTCATACATCCACAATGTTAGTGATGCAAAACTATCCTATCGCAAGCAACATTTCCTTATAGACTAGAGTACACTTATCGCAGAGTAACTAGACATGCTACAACTTGTTAATTATCTTTTTTCATCAGATGAAAATGAAAATATGTAACAAAATCCTTATGGTATTGAAAAGTACTTCATCTTCATGAATTAGGTGCTATGCAGGGTGTTTCCTTTCTAATAATGCAGTTGATTCATCTTTGTTTCTAAATAAATAGCAGATTTATATACAGAGTATCTCATAAGTAGGTTTACACATTAAAAAATCATAAAAAATAAAAATAAAAAACTGCCGATAGTGGAATGCGGTTTGACATATTAGTCTTTTCAAAGAGTCATAGTTTTTGCGGTAAAATAAAGAAATAATTCAAAGATACCCATAACTAAGTTCACATTTCAAAATTTCTTTAAAAAGTAATCTGTCTTATCAAATTTCATGCTATGAACCTTCTGAGCCCCTCTCCCCAAATTTGCTCTACGGGGGCATGAATGATATCCGCAAAATTTAGAAAAATGCTTCCCGGAGTGCAAATTTGGTGATAGGGACTCGGGAATGTGCATAGCATGAATAAGGGATCACTGGCCTTTCCAATAATATGTCACACGTGGGGGTCGGTAAAAGTTGCAAAATGCCCCCTTTGGTCTACTACTTCGCCTCCTGGAATACATCCACCCCCAGCCCCTCCTCTCTCTTTCAAATACCGGTTGCACAAATGTGTTACTGTACAAATTGGCTATATAGAAAAGGACTCATAAAATGTAGCAATTTCATAAATTTCACTCAATTATTTCTATCTGAGGGCAAAAACTTATTGATACACCCTCGTAGATGATGCAGTACATTTAAAAATTGGCGAAAGATTCGTTTAAATAGGTAGGAACAAAAAATTGTTGATTTTAACCCTTAAATGCCTGGTGTTGCTTTTCGGCAACATACCCAATTTAGGCTCTAAAATACTATTAGAATAATATTGAAGCTACAATGCCTAATGTTGCCAATAAAATACATTCTGAAAATATTATTAAATCAATTTTCAACATGTAGATGGCAACACTTGTGCTGTTTAAGAATAAAGATAGATTTATTTTTTCAATTGTTGCCACTAGCAAGTAAAATTTATTTCTTATTGTAGTTCCTAAAATTCTTGTGCGTTATAGAATTTTAAGAAGGGAAATTATTTTTTCAATTAAACACCAGTATTGCCGATTAGTAACAAACTGTTTTTTAGCCGCAAACTATAATTAAAACAAAATATGATTTTTTTAAGTATTTTTCCCATGATTTATTTAAAAAATGAAAGCCGAAAAACATTATTACAATGATTTTTGAAAAATCAGGCATTTAAGGGTTAAATTAATCCTACATTTAAAGGAAAAAGTCAGGTTTTATTAACTTTTAGGATTCTTATATATGAATCTATATCTATTTTTATATATGAATATATGACTTTATCAGAAAGATAATTTCCAATAATAAATCTTGTATATTTAATAAGTAACGCTTTCTATTTGATATGTTTGTAAATGAATTCTAACCTTATGAAAAATTATGTGTCACACACAACTGGATGCTAATGATGCTGTACTTATGCTTTATTGCTAACAGAATCACATCTTCCTTGTTCTGCTATAGAATCTTTTTATGAGATACTTACTACTTAAAAGGAATTTATGTTCCAGGTGGTCGAATAGAATCGTTTTTGCAAAATATTATGACATCTATTTCTTTAAATGTACAAAAATTTAACCATTTGAATGTATATCATTTTGTAGATGTAATAGTAGTGTTTTTTTCCTGTCTTGTATGGGACTGAAAGAATGATTTAAGTATGGCATAACTTTTTATTCTTCTATTTATATTTATTTAACTGAAACTTTCCTTTCTTGCCAAAACATACGACATAGTATTTACCTTATTAAAGTATTTTTACATTATTGACTGATATGGCATGCTTAACTCACATCACTATACATAAAACAATTAACTATAAAAACGTATAACAAAACTTATGTCTTTACAAATGTTTTCTTATTAAAGTTTACATTTTGATAACAAATTAGCTAACCCTGTTTTTATTTAAAGGAAGTCTTTTTATAATATTCTTTATGAAGTATTTCGGCCATCTACACATTATATATGATTTTTGAACTCTTAATTGAAATTAACATTTCTTTCTATCCATTTTTATTAATTTTTAGTATCATTCATAAAATTAATGTAAGATT
This sequence comes from Maratus speciosus, assembly GCA_963932465.1. Taxonomy (NCBI): domain Eukaryota; kingdom Metazoa; phylum Arthropoda; class Arachnida; order Araneae; family Salticidae; genus Maratus; species Maratus speciosus. The sequence continues at coordinate 337,299,888 of OZ010789.1, forward strand.
AGACAAATTTTCTATTTTTTAAATATGTTTGATTGCTAGTGATGCATATATGAAAGAAATCAACAAATCCTTACTTTCTATTTGAAATTACAAAATTACGACAACGAAATTACGCAAGAGATGATTTCAAAAAACTACTTATATGCTGATTTTGGTAACGAGTGTAGTTTTTTGTTGCATATAAATTGGAATTACTTAAGCCACACGCTAAGAAATCTGTTAACAACATTGCGTAATTATAAAAAAACATTTTCAAAATAAAAATTACTATGTCAAACAAACTTCTATTGGGTTCATAACATCTAGAAGATATATTTGTAGGTGCACTCAGGGCCCGATTAACCTCCGAATCTAGAGAAAGCACAGTTTCATTTTGTGACCCATTATTTTGGCTAAAGGTGCCAACGATCTTCCAGCTAAGCCATTCTTGAGAATCCGGGTGAAAACATTTCATTGAGAGAATCTTTTAGAAATGACATTTGGTCCAATATCAGAAACAGTTCGACAGTATAAACGCAGGAAAAGGAACTCCAATATTTGTGTCCACCGGATTTGTCCAAAATAGCTTAATCAAAGGTCGAATACGGCGTGGACATTTTTTTAATCACCTGGTAGAATTACGACTCGTATGATATATTCACCCTTCAGTATGCTAGTATTAGAATAATTACGTATATTCTGAAGTAACGGACTTTTCATGCAAGTATCTTTATCTGTTCATTAGTTGTAAAGAATTTGTTATATAAACCAGCAAGTCATCTACAGATTCATTCTCCAGTTTCTAGTTTTACTTAATGGACCCTATTCTTCCTTCCGTTCGAGGCTACAAAAATGGTCATTTTTCCAATTGTGACGTCACAGGGTTACTGTTTACTGCAGACGATTACAGAAAATGCCGTTTATACATAAAAAAATATAAATAGTTTATCAATTGTTTCCAGCTAATAATCCATATAGAAATTTACCCCATTCTTCCTTTCGGTTTGAAACTATAAGAATCTCCATTTTACCAATTGTAAAGTCAGAGGAATACTGTCCATTTCAAAATTGAAAATTTCTATTATGTGAACAATTTTTTCCGTTTTTGAATTTATAATAAATTCTAAATGCTGTATCGTTACGCAAATTTCTGAAATGATTTCTATGATTTTTGTAATTTTTGTTTAATTTGTAGAATTATACTACAGGGTGGTAAGGTACTACAGTGTATATAACGGATATTCATAACAATATACCACGATTTTTGCAATATTTTTAATTCCTACAATTGGAGAGAAGGACGGTATATCTTGAAAATCTTTACAGGCTGTAAGTAGGATGTTTGTAAATCTTCAACCTGAAGAATAGCAAAGTGTTTCTTATGCGATTTCATCAATGTCGGAGCAGCAAAAATAAGGATATCACATTATTGTAGGATTTACATTTCGAATTTTTTGTAGCGCATATTACGTACACAAAAATATACATATATGGGATATGACATGCTTTTAATTTTATAAAATGTAATTTTTTTCCAATCTTCTGCAATCATATTTAAATTATGACGAATATTAGCCAGAAACATTGCAAAAGTATTTAGTAGTTTTACTTAATTATTTTTTAAACCTATATATATATCTCAAGTTGATATTTATTTCTGATGATACATATGTTGTTAACAAAAAAATGTATTACATTATCGCGCATATACTTTTCTAAAAACTATCCCTTACGCGAACGCTGAAATGTTATACTATTTATTAATTCTTAAATCTGTTTTTAAATTAATGGAAATATTTTTGAACATGTGGTTTCTATTAAACAAACTAGTTGGAACCCGTCGAAATTCGACGAACTAAAATGTTAGAAAGGAACTGTCAGATCGAATTTATAATAAACCTAAAAAAATAATTACAATAAAAAATTCATCTTACATTGGTTGACTAACTCTTAAAACAAAAAATATTTTAAACCTAAAATTACCAAAATATTATTTCCACAAACTTCTATGCTTATATTATTGAAAAATTAAACTGTATTAGAATACGTAATCAAGATGAGTAATTATGATGAAGTTATCGATTGAGGCTCTTATGTTTGTTTTTACGGTATAAAAAATCAGTAAAAAAGGTATCGCTTTGTCACATCATAAAATTTTCCCCCATAAAATCTAAACTGTACGTTATTTTCACATTCTCAGAATAAAAATACAGAAGTTAGGCCCCGGAGGGGTAAATAATGTAAGACTTTTTGAAAATTTTATGATTTTTTGTGTGATCGCAAATGTTCTGCTATAAGTATGCAAAATTCAGCATGTGCATGAATTAAAGTCAACTGATTTTATAGCACGTCAGGAATTTGCTAATTGGATTTTTGCGAAAATGGAGAATGATGCGGACTGGATTTCAAATGTTTTGTGGACAGACGAGGCACACTTTTCCTTATGTGTAAGCGTAAACACGCAAAATTGTCGCATACAGGCTAAGGAAAATCCTCATGCATTGGTGGAAAACCTCTTCATGATCTAAAAGTGACAGTGTGGTGCGTATTTACAGTTTCTTTCGTTATTGGCCCTTTTTTCTTTGAGGAAATTTCCGGTGATAGATTGCAAACAGTTTCCGTGACAGGTGACAGATATGCAGCGCTTCTAAAGGATAAAGTCATCCCTCACTTGAAAGAGAGAAAAGCGCTCCATTCTATAACATTCATGCAGAATGGAGCACTTTCCCATATCGCTTCTCCAGTAACGACGATCCTGAGTAATACGTTTGGAGATACCCGTGTCCTGAGTTGCTCTTTTCAGCACGAATGTCCTCCAAGATCTCCAGATCTTACCCCTTGTGACTTTTGGTTGTGGGGCTACTTGAAGTCTCCTGCGTACAGAGATCGGACTATGTCGTTGACCCAGTTGAAAGATGCTATACATCATAACGTTTCAAAGGTATCCCCTGAATTGCTCCTTAATGCTGTGCAGGCCGTTTTACATAGTCTCACGGCGGTACTTATAAGTGACGGGCGTCATACGGAAAAGTTGTAACTCTTGACACTCATTCCTTATTTTGAATGAGCTGTATCATACCATAGCAATATCACACTATCCATTTAAGCGCCACCTGTTGACAAAAAGTGTAACTAATATAACAAATTTTATTATTATTAAAAAACGAAATCCCACAAGTTTCTAAGAATTTCTGTGAAAACCGCATCTTTCTATTGTTTATATTTTACTAATTATTCGCATTTTAAAACTCCCGGAACTTCTGGATCACCCGGTAAATATATATATTTTGTTGTTGTTGTTGATGTTATATGTACGAAGGAAAAAAAATGCAATTTACGATATTTTCGTTTTCGATATAGATTTTCTATCTCTGAGCACACTGTCTCGTAATCATATATTTTCTGAGTATTATGGTTTTCCGCTAGAAACATATTTCTATAAAGATATCTAAAGATTTTTGTAATAAAACAAAAATGGAAATAGAATTTAAACAGTCTCCGAATATCACATGAATAGCTATTGAATTGCAAAAATGTATTGTCAATATTACTTCAGATTTCTCGAAGCATCTCAAAGGGGCTTTAAAAAGGACTAGGAAAGAATTTTTGAATATTTCTTTCATGAATAAGTTGAATTTTTTAAAGTTTTCTGGAATATGTACCTATAGACAAAAATATTTAAGAACCTTATATATTACAATCTGTTAAGTATGATACATATAACATATAAAAGAAATCATAATTTTTGATGAACATATGTAAAAGTTTGATGACTTGCAAAATGATAATTAAAGGTGCACACACATACCGTGATAAATATATTTAAACACTTCTTTCAAAATTGCGATCAGACGACAAGTATTTACAAATACTCATGTATTTCAGATTCTAATAATGTTGAACTCAAAAGCTTATAGTTTCAAAAGAAAGCATAGAGTGTTTTAATAAAAATAATCTTGTAATTCTATCTGACACATTTATCCATAACTGTTTTTTTATGTTTTCAGGTGCTGGTTCTACGCAGGGTGACTAGACTGAATTTAGAATAATCTATAAATAATAATACTATTATGCTAGGTTTGTGCATATGTAGCAATTTACAGATTCGTGCTAATTTTTATTGACTCTCAAAATTCATCAGTCGATGCAAGAAAACTTTTCCCAAAGCAGTTTTACTGGTGTACATATATCACCGTATATCAACGGTATAGCCTACAGCTATATTTATACAACAGTGATATGTAAAAAAAACTTACCCATGTGTAATAACACTGGGGAACACACATTTTAGGTAGATTTCGTATGAAATACTACCTATTGGGATCGTTCCTATGTTGAAATTTCTGAAAAAGTTTTGCAGATCTACACCGATCATGACCCCTAGAACCCAAAACCACCCTCAGTAAAAAACTTTATATATCTATCTATCTATCTATCTGTCTATATATATATATCACTTTCTTCTGGACACGATAACGTTCGTAATTCTGCACCAATCTCTTCCAAACTGATACATAAAATCAATGGGCATAAAATCTCGGTTAAGTTCGTTAATGGGCAAAATCGGACCAAGGGGATGGAAATAGGGAGGGGTTTTGTGAAAACCGAAAACACCCCATAACTTCTTAATATTTGTACATATCAAATCAGTTTAAAGTTTTTATTACTTCTAAAAATAGGGCCAAAATTTTATGTATCACAGATTTTTGATAAAGTTAAAAATGGGCTCAAGGGGCGCAAAAATAGGGTTTTCGGGAGAAAAAAATTCATAACTTCGTCAATTCTAAAGATATCAATTTCAATTAATTTTATTATAAATCTCCTTAATATTATCTACAACTTTTATATTCACAAGTTTTTGATAAGACCAATTCGTACCGCAAAAAAAAAATTAAAAACGAAAACAAAAAGGGGGTTTGAAGAAGTAAAAAATCCTTAACTCCGTCAATTCAAAAGATATAAAATCCCCATGAATTTATCATATATCTTCTTAATATTGTCTACAACATCTATATGGACAAGTTATGGATAGGACCAATTCTTACAGCAAAAACAAATTAAAAATACCTAGCGGTTGAAGAAAAAAATCATCTAAGTAAGGGTTATTCAAATCCAAACTGCTTATTTTCTGACTCATTTTACAATTCATTTTTGCTCTCAGAGGCTTCCAATTGGTAAGTTTTCTTACTCAGAAATTATATAATGTACCGTAATGGTCAATTTCTTGATAGAGGCAGAATATATTTTTAAAAAATGCTGTTAAAGTGGGCATTTTGAACCGAATTTCCCGAGATTTAAGGATGCACTCAAATCCAAACTGCTTATTTTCTGACTCATTCTTAAATTTATTTTTCCTCTCAAACGCATTTAATCGGTAGATTCACTTATTCAGAAGCTATATAATGTACCGCAATGATCGATTTTTTGATAGAGGCAGAATATATTTCAAAAAATTATGTCAAAGTGGGCATTTTGAACGGAATTTCCCGAAACAATTGTGTTACCACTTTCTTCTGGACACGATAACTTCCGCAATTCTACACAAATCTCTTCCAAACTGATATATAAAATCAAGGGACATAAAATCTCGGTTAAGTTCGTTAATGGGCAAAAGCGGACCAAGGGGATGGAAATAGGGAAGGGTTTTGTGAAAACCGAAAAAACCCCATAACTTCTTAATTTTTGTACATATCAAATCAGTTTAAAGTTTTTATTACTTCTAAAAATAGCGCCAAAAATTCATGAATCACAGATCTTTGATAAAATTAAAAATAGGCTCAAAGGGCACAAAAATATGGTTTTTGGGAGAAAAATAATTCCTTACTTCGTCAATTCTCAAGATATCGAATCCAATTAATTTTATTATACATCTCCTTAATATTATCTACAACTTTTATATTCACAAGTTTTTGATAAGATCAATTCGTACCGCAAAAAAAAAAAAAAAAAATAAAAACGAAAACAAAAAAGGGGTTTGAAGAAGAAAAATTTTCATAACTCCGTCAATTCACAAGATATAAAATCTCCATGAATTTATCATATATCTTCTTAATATTGTCTTCAACATTTATATAGACAAGTTTTTGATAGGGAAAATTCTTGCAGCAAAAACAAATTAAAAATACATAGCGATTGAAGAAAAAAGTCATCTTATTAAGGGTGCATTCAAATCCAAACAGTCTATTTTCTTACTCATTTTTAAATTCATTTTTGCTCTCAAACGCATCCAATTGCTAGATTCTCTTATTCAGAAACTATATAATGTACAGCAATGATCGATTTTTTGATAGAGGCAGAATATATTTCAAAAAATGAAGTCAAAGTGGGCATTTTGAACAGAATTTCCCGACGCGATTGTGTTAGAAACGAAAAATATTGTCCTACTGAGAAAATAATTGTTTATTAATCAAGTTTTAATTAATTGAAAGGAAAATAAAAAAACAGGTCGCTTATAAATCTTTTCAAAAATCACGTCAGCATGTTTCATTTTTTTTTTTTTATTATTATTAAAAATGAATCTGAAAATGTGCCAGAAAATTTCGAGTTGTTGAGCATGGAAAAATATTTTTTTTAAATATCGCCTTAACATGATTCTGATAAAACCAGCTATTTTATAAAAAGGAAATAAAAACTCGTCAAAAGCAGACAGATAAAACTGTTAAAGTGGATTTATATCTAATAATGATTAATTTTTGTTGGGGAAATTAGTATACTTAACTTCGAAATCTACCTCTGCCTGTAGGCCGGGCCGGTAGGGATTTTTTTTTTACTTAGATCTGACACTTGTTTTTGGCTAATTATTGACATCTAAATCCAAACATGAGCCCATATTTTTTCTATCACGTCAACTTTTTAAGCTATAGAATACCTCAAAAATCATACTTAATGTAGATACAAAGGAAAATAAAGAAAAAAATTACCAAATATATTATTCATACAACGGCTGTATATACTTACTATACACTACACTGTGTTCATACAAGTCGTAAAATCCTTTTACAAAATGAAAAAGTACATATTAAGATAAAAATTTTCGCTTGTAGCTTTTCCTGGAGTTATCAATTTGTGGACTATCTCGCTTGATAATCCAACAATAGTCAGCCATCATATTGTTAATCCCATCTACCTTGATACCGTTCTTCCATGAGCTTCAAATCTTGGTGGAATCGCTCACCCTTCTCATCCCTCACTGCACCAAGATTTTTCCGGGAAGTGATCAAGATGGCTATGCAGAAAATTAAGTTTGATGCCCATGTTGCAACCAAGCATTTTTAAGCTCTCTAAAAGTTACTGGACAATTTCGGTGTAATTTTCTACTCGAAAATTTCCAAGAAAGTCTTTGACAAAGTATTTGAATACCAACCAATCATTCTTTTGGACTTTTGTCATTATTCCGATAAAATGTTCATCTCTAATGAGCTGCCGAATCTGTGGAAAGTCAAATACACCTGCCTTTATCTTTTCAAAAGACAGATTTGTAAATTTCGAAATGAGATACTTGAAACAATCCCCTTCAGTTGACAAAGCTTTCAGAAACTGCTTCAATAGACCCAGTTTAATAATCAGAGGTGAAAATATTATGTTCTTTCTATCGACAAGTGGCTGATGAAAAATGTTTGGATCACCAGGTTTGAGGTTAGATGTTGTGGGCCAATTCGACTGAAACCAATGCTTTAGATGAGCTCTGCTGTCCCACAAACACAAAAAACAGGTATGCATGGTATATACACGTTGCTGACCAAGAAGGAAGCAGACAATTTCAAGGTCAACACAAGTGTTCCATTCGTGAATGTAATCTTGCAATAAATCAATGGCTCTCTGTATGTCCTCATATTCTTCTCGGAAATAAACTGAATGGCCTATTGGGACTGCTCCAAATAAATTTCCATTGCAAAAGAGCACGAGTTTCAAGCTACTCGTTGAGCTATGGATGAACAGTTGCCATTCAGTTGCGGTATAGGATGGAATTCCCAACTCCTTCATTAAACCATATACGTTATGGCAATAAACAAATCCACGTTAATTCGAAAGTATTGAAGAAATTCACTTTATCTTGATCGAAAGTAAAATACGTTAGCTCCGTTTTCAAGCAAATTTTTCTCATGCACTCTTGATGCTAAGAATTCTGAATCGTTTTTCTTCCTATGACTCGCACCCGATTTAGCGTAGAGTGGTCACATTAATATAAGACGGCGGGGAAATCTTGACGCGATACAAGAAAACTACATGCATTTTTGAAATCAGCACGCTTTTTGGACATAAAAACAGCTAAAAAATCGAAGTCAACAGAAACTGTGTAAAAATTGTTCCCCAGTGTAATTATTTAATTAAAAATTTTTTTTGGTAGTTTATAGTACTACACTGTTTTCCAAAAAAGTATACAAAAGAATTCCGCTCATAATGGTATAGGGATAATTGTTTGCGGTGTATTCGAAAAGATTTCAGATACTATATTTATCCGAATTACTGTATATTAGTAATGATTGCTCGAAATGCATTTTTAATTATAATTTACGTTTTTTTCACTATATTTATGCATACTATAAAGTGCGTATAAATGCTATAGTTCATACACAGGGCTATAGAAATGAATTCGTAAAGGTTACTGAGTAGGAGCATAAATTACTTAAAGGTTGGTTTTAAAGGAGTTATGCATTTTTACGCTGAAGTGAATTTAGTTTACTAAGAAATATTTGTAGAGTATAGAAAAAATTGTATACAGGGTCACGCAAAGAGTTGGATACATGGCCGTCTATGGGTGATAATTTCTGGAAATGTAATTTCAGTAGCTTTGAGTATTTTAGTTTAAATTAAATATTAGCTAAATAGTGGCATGTAATAAAGGTACTAGGCAAATTACAGGGCTGTACAAAAGTATTCAAGTATATTTCCATCTATTAGTATAAATTTCTGAATGATGAATTTCAATCTGTTATGCCTTTTCTTGCTAAACTAAATTTTCCCATTATAAAGTACACATATCAACCTACAGATCAAATACAGGGCTGTTCAAAAGAATTGGAATACATATCTGGCTATGGATGGTAACTACTTAAATCAGTTTTTCAAATGATTACGTGTTTTATAAAATGTTTACATAGTTATCTTATTTACCTTATTTCCCTAAATAACGAAGTTTTGTTAAAGCATTCAGGAAATGTTGGAAAGTGTTTCATAATCTATGTTTAACGAATGATTTTTCTTTCTCGTTAAGTTTTTCTATTTGTATGTTTTTCTTTTATGATCTTTAAGGGTAATATTTCAAAAATCAAATGTTAACACTTAATTAAAAATAATATTCATCTTACAGCTAAAACTCATAACATTTATGCATTACTGCAAATAAATAATATTTAAAAGAAATAAATCATTAGTTTTAACAGGTAATATAAAATTATATAAATGTTGTGATTCACCAGCTAAAAGATTATTTAAGCAGCTTAATTCATTAAAACCAAGTACTTTCGGCTATGTACAGTCGTGGAAAAAAAAGTAAACACCCCCTACTAACTCCTCAACAAATTATCGTAGACGAAAGTGACTGCTACCAAACGAGTTGAAATAAAGTCTATTTTTAAATGATGAATATAAAATTTGCTCAGGGGGCGACCTACACATTAAAACGAATCCAAACTTCATTTTTTTAAAAATGACAATACCCAATTTTAACGACATATTTCAAATCTCTGGTTCAAACTATGCATATATACCAAATTTCAAGTCATTTGAATAATACGTTTTTGAATTATAAACATTCAAAATTTAGTGCTTCTAATGTTAAATTACATTTCCATATTTTTATTTATATCTCCTGAAATTATGCTCCTAATGTGCTATTTTTTTTTGTAGCATTAATACTAATATACCCAAACATAAATACGTTGAATTTGCAATTTTTATAATTTTATGATATGAATTATGCAATTAATATTCGAGAAAAATATGAATTGCAACCTACAATTTTTTTGATGGATTTTGATTTATTAAGTCCTGCTTTATGGAAATCCAAAATTTCACATTTTTCTTCCAAGTAGTTTTCAAATTATGTTTAAAAAATGACAAAATGATGATTTAAGCGGCCATCAATGATAGAACTGACTAGATATTTTCAAATGTCTTATGCTGTCCTGTAATCTAGAAGATTTCATTGACTGCTTGAGTAACGCTTAAGGTGCATTGATCAAGAAGGGGGCTCTCTCGTATAACAATCGAACTTCAATTTGGATTTAGGCTAATTAAATGGTATAAAATTCATTTATGCTGTCAGAATTGTGTACTGTGAAAAAAAAAAAGAAATTTATGGTTCGTTTTAATGAGTAGATGACCCCCTAAGCAAATTTTATATACATCATTTAAAAGTGGACTTTATTTCCAATCGTTCGGTAGCAGTAACTTTCTTCTACGGTAATTTGTTGAGGAGTTAGTAGGGGTGTTTCCTTTTTTTTCCTCGACTGTACCTAGCCACCATTAGAATTTAGAATTTAAACTTGTGTTACAAACTCCACTTGTTCATACGCCGTGTACGTAACACAAGATTAAATCCGGAATTCTGAAGGAGGCTAGGTTCTTCGTCGAAAGTACTTGATTTTAATGTAATTTTTAAACAAATTTTAAACTGTTTTAGTCATTTTTTGAATAGTAAATCACATCATTTGTGTAATTTTATATTGTATTATTAAGATTAATTTTAGCCTTCTGAACTAGTTTAATTTTAACAGCTATCACAAACAATCATATAACTGACGTATTGGTAGTGTACACCAGGAAGCTACATCATATTTCAGCTATATTATACCAGGAAATATTACTTGGTTTCTGATGTAAATGTAACAATGTCAAAGTTATATTTTATCTTCTCTCTATCTCTCTCACATGCAGCCTGCGGGACATATTTTCTAATATCTAATGGAGCTCACTTACCATCGGGCAAGTGGGTGACTACTTGGCTAGTCCGCTACTAATTGTATGTGGTTATTAGTGGTCTATTGCTCGTAGTAAGTTCTTTGCAGTGTAAAATCGTTGAGATTATAGAAATATTTTTATATAAGCGCATATGTTTGTTGATATTTGTATTATATTTCATGGAAAATAAATGGCCTACATAAAACACTCCTATGTTAAAAAAATTAACTTCTTTTGCACGAACATGGAAATCAATATTTTTATGTAGGTTCATTATACAAAATTTACAAATTTTGATCTATTTGTACGAAATGAGACATACATACGAACTAGAACCCATCAAAAAATACTAGATAATTTAAAAAATTTTCAAATCACTCCTGACAATTTTTTTATTGTCCTAATATATATTTATACATGTTTTTTTTAAATTTAAAATGCATTTTTTTTTCTTTTGCTTAGCTAAAATTTGAAAAGAAATTGCGTATGCACATTATTTAAACACGTTTTTGGTCTTTTTTATTCCAATGTTATAAACAACAGTAAACCTGTTCGAATGCGTGGACCTTGTTTTTATAAACTTATAGTAATTAAATCCCACTTGCTATGCTTTTTTCTTTTGCTAAATTCAGGTCACTCTGCGTAAATAATTCATATTTTGTATATAAAATATATTAATTTTCTATATGTGCATTATAATGATGTAGTATCTTCATTTAAATCAACGCATCTATAATAACACACACACTTCAATTTTTTGAAAATAATTCAAAACGAAAAAAAGATTCTAAATATGATATGACTTATATATTCAAAATAGGATCTGCACTAATTAGAAAAAGAATGAAAAACCAAGTGTCAAACATGGATCATTAAAAACTTTCGATACTGTAACAAATCTTCACAGTTTAATTAGGAGAAAGAAGATATTTTAAATAAACGCATAGTTTATTTAAGATATCTTAAATAAGAAGCATAAAGAAGATATCTTAGAATCGCCTAACGCTCAAGGGAAGCGATCACTTTAAAACTTAAAAAAAATTAAAACGTCTTTTGTCTCTTATTAAAGAATAACATGTTACTAAACTTAAAAAAATATGACGCTACTCCTATTAGAACTGAATTTATGATAAAAAATGTGGAGCGATACGTATCCAAATCAAGATAAATTTGAACTTTAAAATCATTTTTCTCAAAACAAATAATTTTGGCATTGCGCGCATCATATTTCTAAAGCTAAGTAACATGAAACTTAATATTTTGCATTGTATTTTATATAGCTTTATAACCTCTACCTATTTTTAAGTAAGTACCTCTAATACATTTATTTATTTTAAAATTTTTATTGAATTTTTATCATAAAATTTGTATTTTAAGGTTTAATTGCCTGAAAAAATATTTTCATCAGTAAACTTGAATATTATTTTAGATTGAAGTTAAAGTATAATATGTTAAGAATATTATGTAATATTAAGTGGATATATCGAATATTTTTAATAATCCTCCGCACGACACATGTATGTCAAATCCCCTTTTTGAAGTTCCTTATTTAATATGTCTTAATTAAATTAAATTCTATTTTTTTTTCATTAAAAGTATTTAAAGGCATATGTATTCAGCATTTGTACAATTTATTCAAACAAGATTGTTTTATTAGAAAAACTATTTACAGCTACAAAAAATTTAATATTGTGTTAAAATTAAGCAATCTCGAGCTGCTAAAGATGTGTCTGAAGAGAACAGTAGTGTGAGATAGCCGTGCTTGGGCATAAAATGGAGAGTACGTGTGAATCAATGCGCAATGCAGGAAAAAAGTCGCAAAAATATAGCAAGAGAGCTTTAATTCTTTGAAATGATGGATAGAACATGAAAAGATGGTTTAGGACAACAATTTGGTCACATGTAAATGACCAAAAAAGTACTGTTTAGGAATAATGCAAAGTATTTAATAAGGCGTGTTGTCCCCTCAAACAGATAAAACTGTCGCTCACCTGTTTTCCATGGATTCGATGACATTATCGATAAGACTTTGGGTAGTACTGTTTCACTCCTCGTGAATTGAAATCTCCAAGTCCCGGACAATAAAAGGAGGCCTTAGAGTCTCGCTGCAATGCATCGTCCGAGTAGGTCCCAAACATGCTCGATCAGATTCAGGTCAAGAGAGCATGTTGGCTATTCCATACACTGTATTGCTGCAGCTTTAAGCATGATTTCCACAAGACGCGATGTATACGATCTGGCATTATCATGCATAGGAATCACCAATTGCTGTTGTGTAAAATACGGCATAACGTCTCAGTATCTCGCGTGTATAACCTTGGATCGTCAAAGTGCCACTCCGAGTGATATGCAGGTTCGTAGGTCAACCTACGCTGATTCCAGCCTATACCATCAACCAACATTGTCCGTAATGTGATCTTTCACGAACGAATGTGGGATAATTTTGAGTACACCTTTCCTTCCATACCATAACACGTCGGATGTCACATCCAGACTGAATCGGGACTCGTCTGTAAACAGCACTAACTCCTACAACGTTGCTTCTAATCTCGATGATCAGTTGTTCACCTTCTTTGGTCCAAACAGCTGTTTGGCAGCCATTAAGGCAACTCAGCTGGATTACTATCACACATTAAATTTTTAGATGGCTTTTTTGTTGAACCCGTGACTGCACAGCTGCTGTCCAATAACCAATCACAAGTAGAACTGATATGACCTTCTTCTAGATCATCTTTCCGAATTACTTCTATCACCAACATTTTCAATCATCATTAATTAGCTTAAATGAAAAGGGGGGCGATTCTTATCACGAACTCCGTCTCTCTGACCACTTCCAAAACTTCCTCTGTTATCGCTTCATTACCTCTGAAATTTCTAGCATTATCTCTGAAACCATTAGCATAACCAAAATTTAAAAAGGAAAACTGTAAATAGAGAAACACGATAACTGTAAATCAAGATGAAAATATGTTTTTCTCAGGTCTATCAGGCACAATTAGTCTTGAATTCAAAGCAGCCCCCTCGCACAGCAATGAGATGTCCCCCGGAACATTTGAGATTTCGTGTTTACAATGGTCAAAAAGTGCAATTTCCCCCCTGAAATCTATAATGTCTCCCCCCCCCCCCGAATCGCAGAAATCCCTCCCGGAGAAAGAAATGTGTTTGAATTCAACACTGAGAACAATTAATCTTTGCGTTGATTAACAATTTGGCAGTCACAGATTGCGATGATGTGGCTCTTTTTGCAAACATTTACAAAGCGTGTTTCAGTGTTTATCGAATCGGTTCATAATTTCCAATAGCGGCAGTGTTTGTTAATGTTACATCTAAAGTGTTACTTTTATAAACATTTAATTCGAAAATATTAAACTTTATGTTTTTAAATGCATTGACTGGTAAACTGAAATCCCTAAAAATGCAGAGGGGTGTGCAAGAGTATGTTTTTTTCTTTTAAACACATGATAATAAAATATCAATAATCAGGATTCATAGCATAAATTGTCTTCATTGAAAATACTCCGGATACACGTATTCGTGTAGTATAGAGTGAAAGAAAATATTCCAAGCAAACTTATTTGTGTGTCACGGCAGTCAATGTGCTAATGAATGTGGTCATACTGATTTTTATGCCCTCTTGTTTAAAATGAATCTCTCGAAAAATCCGGTTAATTATGCATTTCTGGTGTTGAAATCTTAAAAATTAGATTTTAAAGGTAATATTGTTTCTTCACATAAAATAAACTAATTTAGATTGCTAAAATTCCTCTTAATAATGAAATGTAAATTTACAAAGATGTGATTCACTACCTAAAAGATGATTAAAACAGTTTAAAATATGCTAAAAAAGTACATATATTTTTTTCAACCTCTTTTAATTTTTTTAATGATCTTTCAGGTAGTGAATCACATTGTATGCATAATTTTATGTTATATTAGATTGTTTCTTATTTAATATAAAAGAACAACTACAACGTGTAAAAAATATGTAAATCTTAAAACTGTAAATGAATAAGTTGAAAATTTCATTAATATCAAACTTCACCAAAAATAAAATTCTCCAAAACTGATTTATTTCCATTTACCCTAAACCCGACAACGCAGAAACAAAAATATTTCTACAATGCCAAACCATTCCTCTGTTCCACTCTATTTAAAATTAACACGATAAAACATAAAGGAGAAAACTCTTGGATTGTTTCGTTCAAGACATTATATAAGAATTCCTAAAGAAATTGCACTTGTCACAAAAATGTAGGGTGAAATTATTTACTGCAGTCATATTTGTCTTGGAAAACTTCCATAAGACGTATCTTAATAAATATTATTAATGGTTATACACATTGGTAGGAAAAAAACTACTAATGTTTTTAGAGATATGATTGGTAGACTTTCACCTTAAAAACATCTACAATCTTGCAGAACACAATATTAAAAATAAGAATAAATAAATATACTTTTAAAAGTAGCTATTGCTTGTCGTAAATTCGAAAGTATTTACATTTGAATTGAAGTTTGTTTCATACATCTGAACTCTTGCCATATTGTAGATTTTTTCGTGAATTAGTATATGATATTTATAGCTAACGTAGAAATATTGTTTGTGTATTTATTCGTCAAAACGCTATTAGTTTTTTAAGTTATATTCTTTTCAGAAATAAAAGAAATTTTCTTTATTAGCGTCAGAATGTTTCTCAATTTATACAAGAAAACAATCTGATTGTGGGAGATTTCTCAATTTACGTATTCAGGTATAAAGTTTTAATAGAAATCGGATTCTGTTATATAGATGTGTAGATGTAAATGTGTTGTTGATGTAGATATATATGGAGATATGTGTAGAAAATATAAATGTAGGAGTGTCGATGTAGATGTACACCTGTATAGATGTGAATATACAGAATTACACATGTAGATCTGTAGACGCATAGATGCAAATGTAATGTGAAGATGTAGGTGCATGGACCCTCTATGTGCAAATGTAGGTGTAAATATATAGATGTGCATGTGTATATGTCAAAGAGATTTTTTTATCTTATAAAGTATAGCGTCATCATATAGAATAAATGTTCTGTATAAATATGTTTCTATTTTAAATTAAAATCGAAGAATCTTATTTATCTTATTTTATCAACCACTACTCTCACACATATATAAAATAGTTAAATAAAGCATTTATTTAAATTTCCCATTATTTATGCACACGATTTTAGTTTTATTAAAACTACTGTAATTCCTATCGAATAAAGCCATCTTCTTCATTATAAATATCTTCTAACTTTATACACGTGTAATTCACATAATAAGTGTATAATTGAATCTTTCTTTTACATACAACTTCGCATTACATCAATAATTTTTATGGATTGAAACTTGTTAATGTTACGATACCAACATCTTCTTTATGCTTAGTTAAAATTTAATTTGTTTTATTTTATTATTAAAGTTAAGAAAAAATTATTACGCCTTGAGAAAATGTTTATGCTCTGTTATAGATTTTTAAAGTACAACTGCCGTGAAAAATGAATTTTTTGCATTTAAAATTTAATTTTCCATCGAAATCATATTTCAAAATTTTACAGAATTTACTAGTTTAAATATATCGCTATCCTAAAAAACAGTAACTAATGCTGCTGCTGTTAACAGTATGAATAGGCCTTGATATTAACTGTGAAACAAATTCATCAAAATTTATATCATTTCATTCTGTCGGCAAAAACTTCTAATGCTATTTAAAATAGCAATAAAATAATCATCTGTTTATGACTTCGTCATTGCTACCGCATAAACTTGCGTAAGTACGAATGTAAGTGGTGTCTTATGATTCCATGAAATTTTTTATCTCACTTTTTCAATAAACCTTGGATATTTCTAGTTATCGTTGGATGTTTTTCGTTAGTGGTCACAAGTACCGCGTTCTAAAAATTTGTAACATTGGTTAAATTTCAAATTCTTAAAATTAGAAAGCTCGCAATTCATCAGTTTTGTACCTTTTCCGACAAGCTGAAAAAAAAACTAAACCTTCTTGTATATGTTTTTTTCTTCTATGATATTATTCGTACTGCTGTTGCTGACTCTTTAAATGCTTGGAGACAAGTTATATTTACTAAAGATGGTCGACGTGATTTTACACAAGTACCAAAAAACACAGAAATATATATGTACAACATGACGATAGATTCGTACGGGAAAATTCTCGAACAGCCTTTTTTTTTTTTTTTTTTAGGAGTATGACTTGTATATCTTCGAAGTTTCATAATACTTTTCTCACGAATGTCTTTGTTTTTTGTACTTCAAATTAAAATAATAATAATAATAACATTAATAACATTAATAATTTTTTTTTCGCTGTCTGCTTCCTAATAATTTATTGATAGGAATTGATTACTGATGTTACTTATGAAAATGTACCCAATACTGCTTAATCTTTATTTCCTATGCAGAAACGGTAAACCCCCGTCTATATTATATTATTATTTTATCATTAATATAGGTGCCACTACTCATTTTGAGTGGTTTTCAGCTGAATCTAGAGGATTTGAGTTGGTGTATATGGTGGGAGATGTTTGAGTGTGTGTGTGTGTGTGGGGGGGGGGGTTGTAATTTGTAAACCATGGAGCTGTGAAAAGAGAGGAGTCGATATTTCAATCTTCGACCGTGGGAAGCTTTGAAGCCGAAAAACGAATTCTTTCTTCTCCTCCGATAG
Source organism: Maratus speciosus (assembly GCA_963932465.1). Classification (NCBI taxonomy): domain Eukaryota; kingdom Metazoa; phylum Arthropoda; class Arachnida; order Araneae; family Salticidae; genus Maratus; species Maratus speciosus. The sequence continues at coordinate 337,317,472 of OZ010789.1, forward strand.
CGTCCGCCATATTTGACATTGACCGATAGCAGCCCCATCAGCAGTCTCCAGTGCAAGATGCGGATAAATAGGACTGAGGCAGAAGGGGGATAGGAAAAGTATGAAGTTAAGACATTTATGACTGCTCCATCTATTGGATCCTCCTTGTTGTAAACAGGAGGACTGACCGAGTTTCTTCTTCCTGAAACCAACTGATTCAAAATTGATGTACCGGTGATATCTTTTAAACTACTCATGATAAGAAATATACTTCCAATAACAAAACATGTTGAAATCAAGTAAAGCTTTGAGATATAACATTTATTTACAATAGGCTGTATACGAAATTTAAATTTAAGTTTAAATAGCAGAATACCAAATTTTATTTTTATACGTCTCTTTTTTCTTGTTACGTATATTTAAAAAAAAAATGTCTTCTTTTTGAGAAACACTTTAAAAGAAATCCATATAATTTTTTTTACCGAAATGTATAAGTAAAATAGAATGGATTATAAAACAAGGAGTGGAAAGACGCGTTTTTACTGCAAATTTTGCTAAATTCGAACAAAATTTGTAAAAAATAGCGTACTTGATAAACTTTGCTACAAGATTTATTCAACTGAATATCTCATCTAAATCTATGCAATAGTTTTTCATCATTCTGTACCAACGTACTGACAGATTTACAATTTTATATACTAGCTTGATTTTTATTTCATAACACACTTCTGTGAAAATGTTTGTTATACTAATATTACATAATAACTACATAATAATATTGCATAGTAGAATACATAATTACGAAATAGTACACCTGTTTCTGTTTATTCAGAAAACATATTTAGAAAAATATACCACATTTTCTCCTCTCTAAAGAACAATTAATGTTATTTGTATGGAAACTTTTTCTTTAAATCAATTCGTAAGTTGCGGAAAATTGTCATCTGCAGATCAATACACTGTTATTTTAAGATCTATCGAAAAATAGTATCCAATATTTACATTTGTTGTTATCCTTTATTCTTCTATCTATATTATAAAGGACAAACATATCTGTGCGTAACGCATACGTCATTTTGCGAATGGCAACACTTTGAAATTTGAAAAAAAATTTTGGTTTTGCAATTTTCGCTACTGAAAATTTTTAAACTTCTAAACATCGCACATTTTAAATTTTTACACCGTCGTATAAGGCAAAAATGTTCTTTTAAATGCAATTTGTTTGAAAGCTGTATCTCAATTTATTTTTAAGATATTAATTTTCTTTTTAGTTTTTAATACCATTTTTCTTATTGTGGCAACAAAAGTACCCCATTTCTATTGAAAGTAAACGGAAAATAGTCGAAAATAGGAGATACTCTATCCTTTTGTTGCCATTTTCGCATAAAAGATGAAAAAAAAATTAAATTAAAATATGGGCTATGTCAAGAATAATGTCTGTTATTCCGTGATAATGACGTCATATGCATACTTTTCTATAGACGAAGTTTAAGACTGTATTGTAAAAGTGGATTGCTTTAGCGCATGCAAATGACGTCATTTTATAAAAAAGCATGTATTTTAATTCTTAAACCTGAATTATGTTTTATAGAAGAGCGTCATTTTCACAGATGAAAAAAAAGTTGAAATTAAAATATGGGCTATGTCAAGAATATTGTCTGTTATTCCGTGATAATGACGTCATATGCATACTTTTCTATAGACAAAGTTTAAGACTGTATTGTATAAGTGGATTGCATTAGCGTATGCAAATGACGTCATTTTATAAGAAAGCATGTATTTTAATTCTTAAACCTGAATTATGTTTTGTAGAAGAGCGTCATTTTCACAGCCCAGCTCCTTTGAAATTCTTCACAGGTGAAAATGCTTCACTTTTGAAAATAATTTAATCGAAATCACACACTGATATAACGCAATGTTTTACAAAAATTTAGAGTGTCTTTATAGAAGAGAGGTGACATGCAAATAATAGCGATTTATATTACAGAAATTGATGATTCTCGCCTGGATGGATTTGCTTCGCCGAGTTAGACAAGCAAACAAATAAGTCATGGTTTAAAATAATATCATGTTCCTGAAATTTTTGTCCAAAATTCTCTCGAATAATAAAATTTTAATGCTATTCTTTAAGACATTCTACTATAATTTTATCAAAATAACATAATGTGCTTAATTTAATTTTTCCTAATTTTATATAATCTATATATTTAAAACACAAGTGTGTTTTTTAGTCATTTGCCCTGATCTTTCTGCTGAACTAAGTTTACTAATATTTTTTTTTTAATTGAAAGCTCTTCATTTGTAGATATGATTGCACTATCTGTTTTTTTAATAGCCCTACATTTATATTTTAATTTTAAAAGCATTTTGTGAAATTTCTTCAAAATGATGAAAATTAGATAGCTTTCATTATTGCAGACAAGAGAGAAATAATGAGGTATTTTTACTCATGCTATTTTCTGATAAAAATCAAAATTGTTGATAAAAATTGTTGTATAAGGTTTAGTGTCGCAAAACCCCATTAGGAGCAGAATGTTATATTATGAGCATAATAACGGAAAATGCATATTGCTTTTGAAAACAACGCATTTTTCCTCATAAATTTTCTATATTGTTTTTCCTTCGGCATGTGTACTGATGCTAAGTTTCAGTCACTAGGCGAAATACTTATTTAAGTGAAAATGAAGTCATATTTAAAAGAAAACAATAATTTTCTTAGATAAAACTAAACATTTTAACACAAATGCGTCTAAAAAACATAAATTACGGAAATTTTTACTCTCCGGAATTGAGATTAGAATCTCAAGTAAAGGTTGCGTCTGTTCACATAAAAGATGTTGCTGAGAATCATGACTTCAAGTTTTGAGTTAAAATGATTTTTAAATGATCAATCAAAATACAATTTTAAAAAAATGATAAATATGGATATGAGAAGTGCGTATGTAAATTTTGAGAAGGTGAAAATTACTGTTTTTCATTCCGGAGTACCAAGCATAAGAGCCTCAGTTGATAACCACATCCTAATAACTGATCTTTATTATATTTTACTGATTAAGTATCTATATTATAAAGAACAAACGTAACTCTGCGTAACTTTGCGTCATTTTGCGATCAAATTTCGGTCTTGAAATTTTCGCTACTGCAATTTTTTAATCTTCTGACCATCGTACATTTTCAATTTTTGTTGCATAGGGAAAAAATTTACTTTCAAATACAATTTGTTTAAAAACTGTATCTTAATTGACTGATGTGTTATATTTTCTAAAATAATTTTTAAGCATTTTTTTTTAATTTATCTTATCACGTGCCGGTTTCAATACATAATAATAATAAACATTTTGCACATAAAGCAACAAACATTTTTCAGCATTTGTTTCTAACTATTTTTGCATAACGAAATTAATACTTCCTTTATAAACAAATAAAATAATAATATTTAAAAAACCACCAATCTAACATATTTATGAAAGACAAATTAACGAAATGAATGCTTCTTTTATGAACAAACAAAAGAATAATATTGTAAAAACACAAATCTAACATATTTGTAATCGTACAATTTAAATTTTTAGATCACCAAATAGGATTTTGTTTTTCAAATGAATTTGTTTGCAAAGTTCATCTGAGTTTACTGATTGTCTATGTTTTTAAAAACAATTTTACAGCATGAAATATTTTTTAATTTATCTATATCACGCGGAGCTCGATTAGGAAAGATTAATCCGTTTGTCCTTAAAACAAAATAAAGAGTTCATCATTTTCTTACGACTAATATCCATTAAAAAAAACTTCCCTGTGAATAAATAAATAAAATAACATAAATAAAGCACAAATTTAACAGACATGTATAAGCTCTGAAATTATCAGAATATAAAAGGATGCCATAAGTAGCAAAATCTTGGTTAAATAACTCTTAGCATGCTGCTAATGAGAAAATATCGCTTTTGATAAATTTCAAAAATTTATTTGATCGTATAATTCGTATTTTCCATATGAAAAATGCTTTTTAATGTAAGTGCTCAATCTAAAAAAAATATTGCATATAAAAAAAATTATTAGATTTCAATAAAAAAAAAAAAAATTACCTACATTCTTTATCCCGGGAGGCCCGGGTACGATCTCCTAGTATTTATAAAATCCTAATCAAATAACGAATTTATGAAACTGAAGTATGAATCGACTGATTAAACAACTGATTATGTTTCAAGCGGTTTCTCCTAAAATATGGAATACTTTGCGATGAAAAATCTAAAAAAATTATTGCATATAAAAAAATTATTAGTTTTCAATTTAAAAAAATGTTTTCACACCAAATTCTTTAACCCGGGAAGCCCGGGTACAATCCCCTAGTAATATATAATGGAAAGAACGCATACCCATATATTTAATCTAAATATAAAGCAAGATAAATAATATGAATGAACTGTATTAATTAGTAAATAAATGGAAATATATAAACATAATATTATTCCACCCATATGTGTATAGATATATTTTATTTATTCTAAATATAAAGTAAAATAAATAATATGAATTAATTGGTAAGTAAATGAGTAAAGTAACTTTCCCAGAGGAGGCAAAAGATGTTTGTTGTTGTTGAAAAAAAATAGCATGCTTTTACTCTAACATGAAATTGTAGCACTTGGCTCTGCATACAGCAGTAAAAAATGTTCATAAAAGCGTAAAAGCCTTAAGAATGATCTAGATGAGGTTTGGAGAGTTGAAACATTTTACCCGCACAATTTGCCCCGTTTCTATAGTCACGAAAGAACTTATGGCGTAATAAAGTGATTTTCCGGATAACTACACATAACATTTTTCCTGTAGAAAGACTCATCTGTGACAAACCTATTCATGGAATAAAACGCAAAATGCATTTTTGCGAATTGTGTCATTTTTCTTGCACGTGCGCAATATCGTTACATCTCTTTATAAATTTATCTGTTTATATACAGAGTTATCAAATATTTTGCCATTATATTTTGCCTTTAGTGACCTCATCGTTCCATGAAACAGCATAAAATTGAAGATTTAGGTATATACGTTATGCATTCAAAAATGTGATGAGGAAAGAAATTGGAGCTCTTACGTTTGCTAAAATTTCATTCAAGACCCTCCATATTTAATATCTTTTCGTGATTGAATAATACAGTTAGCCACTTGTTGGCTTTTCACCGTACGACCTGTACTTTCAAGCTTAATCTATTCTGGCAAATTTATGGTGTGGTTTTATGCGAGTTTTTAAAGACATTTAATAAAAAACGCATTTTCTCATGACTCTATGTATTGTGTTCTTTGAGACATTGGCAACATGATTATTTTTAATATGTCTTATGACCATGTTTTGTTTTGACATCAATCTTCCAATTTTTCGTTAAATCTGAATACTTTTACACGTGGCCTCTCGCTATTGGTTTTCATTTGAAATTGTTATGTCTAGCACGTAATTAATATATTCCTCTCTTTTAACGATTTAATATTCTAGACATTTTAATAAACAACTTACATTTGTATTTCAACGTAAACCTTTGTATCACCGCGTTCCATATCTGCAAAATACAAAAAAATAAATTTTACTAATATAGAGGGCTTTCAATATGACGCGAGTTTCCAAACATACACCGTTCGACTGCCCATAACAGACTATTCTGCCTTGGTTTCTTTCTGCGTGCCGTCTCTCCATTTGTCTCTATCTGTGTATGCGCAGGGACGCATTTTTAACTCGTGTTGTTTATTAGATATCCATCTATTCACCGAACTTCATAGACGCACCTTGTATATATGCATATATGCATCATATTTAAAATATTCTCTTTTGTATAATCCGCAGCGTTCGGGGTCTTAAACCCTTGAGGGACAGTGGGATATATTATATCCCATCTAAGTTTAATTAAAATCTGCATCAGGAAATTTTAATGAGTTTTCACTTTCATAACTTTAGGGGAAAGGAGTTGAAAAATTGCTTTTTCTTATTTTGAAATAAAAATTTTTGGAATTTCCGGTGGGAGTTCAGAATTGCACAAACGCAATTGCTTGCCCCTCAAAGGGTTAAATAAACCACGAAAATTGAATATTCGCTATTATACTGTTCATAGAATTTGGATGGTTGGAACGGTCGTTTCTTTAAAACCAATCCAGCGCTTCTTAGCAATTGCAAAATGTGCCTAAACTTTTGAGGCAGCGGTATTGTAAAAAAAATCCCTGCCGGCCCGGCCTACAGGCAGAGGTAGATTTTGAAGTTAAGTATACTAATTTCACCAACAAAAACTAAATCCTTATTAGATATAAATCCACTTTAACAGTTTTGTCTGTCTGCTTTTGACGAGTTTTTATTTCCTTTTTATATAATATCTGGTTTTATCAGAATCATGTTAAGGCGGTATTAAAAAAAAAAAAAAAAAAAAAAAGAAACACTTTTCCATGCTCAACAACTCGAAATTTTCTGGCACATTTTCAGATTCATTTTTAATAATAATAAAAAAAAATATGAAACATGCTGACGTGATTTTTTAAAAAAATTATAAGCGACCTATGTTTTTATTTTTCTTTCAATTAATTAAAACTTGATTAATAAACAATTATTTTCTCAGTAGGGCAATATTTTTCGTTCCAAACACAATTGCTTCAGGAAATTCTGTTCAAAATGCCCACATTGACATCATTTTTTGAAATATATTCTGCCTTTATCAAAAAATCGATCATTACTGTACATTATATAGTTTCTGAATAAGAGAATATAGCAATTGGATGCGTTTGAGAGCAAAAATGAATTTACAAATGAGTAAGAAAATAGACAGGGATTTGAATGCACCCTTAATAAGATGATTTTTTTTCTTCAACCGCTATGTATTTTTAATTTGTTTTTGCTGTAATAATTGGCCCTATCAAAAACTTGTCTATATAAACGTTGAAGACAATATTAAGAAGATATATGATAAATTCATGGAGATTTTATATCTTGTGAATTGACGGAGTTATGAAAAATTTTCTTCTTCAACCCCCCCCCCCCTTTTGTTTTCGTTTTTAATTTTTCTTGCGGTACGAATTGGTCCTATCAAAAACCTGTGAACATAAAAGTTGTAGATAATATTAAGGAGATGTATAATAAAATTAATTGGATTTGATATCTTGAGAATTGACGAAGTAAGGATTTTTTTCTCCCAAAAACCCTATTTTTTACGTCCTTGAGCCTATTTTAAATTTTATCAAAAATCTGTGATGCATGAATTTTTGGCGCTATTTTTAGAAGTAATAAAAACTTTAAACTGATTTGCTATGTACAAAAATTAAGAAGTTATGGGGTTTTTTCGGTTTTCACAAAACCCCTCCCTATTTCCATCCGCTTTGTCCGCCTTTGCCCATTAACGAACTTGACAGAGATTTTTTGTCCCTTGATTTTATGTATCAATTTGGAAGAGATTTGTGCAAAATTACAGAAGTTATCGTGTCCAGAAGAAAGTGATAACGCAATTGCTTCGGGAAATTCCGTTCAAAATGCCCACTTTGAGATCATTTTTTGAAATATATTCTGCCTCTATCAAAAAATCGGTCATTGCGGTGCATTATATAGTTTCTGAATAAGCGAATCTACCAATTAAATGCGTTTGAGAGCAAAAATGAATTTAAAAATGAGTCAGAAAATAAGCAGTTTGGATTTGAGTGCATCCTTAATGAAATGATTTTTCCAATACAATCCACTTCGAGAAATACGGTTCAAAATGCCCATTTTAACAGCATTTTTTAAAATATATTCTGCCTGTATCAGAAAATCGACCATTACGGTACATTATATAGTTTCTGAGTAAGAAAACGTACCAATTGGAAGCCTTTGAGAGCAAAAATGAATTGTAAAATGAGTCAGAAAGTAAGCAGTTTGGATTTGAATACACCCTTACATAGATGATTTTTTTCTTCAACCGGTATGTATTTTTAATTTGTTTTTGCTGTAAGAATTGGTCCTATCCAAAACTTGTCTATATAGATGTTGTAGACAATATTAAGAAGTTATGTGATAAATTCATGGGGATTTTATATCTTTTGAATTGTCGGAGTTATGGATTTTTTACTTCTTTAAACCCTCTTTTTGTTTTCGTTTTTAATTTTTTTTGCGGTACGAATTGGTCCTATCAAAAACTTGTGAATATAAAAGTTGTAGATAATATTACGGAGATTTATAATAAAATTAATTGGAATTGATATCTTGAAAATTGATGAAGTTATGAATTTTTTTCTCCCCAAAACCCTATTTTTTGCGTCCCTTGAGTCCATTTTTAACTTTATCAAAAATCTGTGATACATAAAATTTTGGCCCTATTTTTAGAAGTAATAAAAACTTTAAACTGATTTGATATGTACACAAATTAAGAAGTTATGAGGGGGTTTTCTGTTTTCACAAAACCCCTCCCTATTTCCATCCCCTTGGTCCGATTTTGCCCATTAACGAACTTGACCGAGATTTTATGCCCATTGATTTTATGTATCAGTTTGGAAACGATTGGTGCAGAATTACGAAAGTTATCGTGTCCAGAAGAAATTGATATATATAGATAGACAGACAGATAGATAGGTAGATAGATAGATAGATAGATAGATAGATAGATAAAGTTTTTTACTGAGGGTGGTTTTGTGTTCTAGGGGTCATGATACGTGTAGATCTGCAAAAATTTTTCAGAAATTCCAACATAGGAACGATCCCAATAGGTAGTATTTCATACGAAATCTACCTAAAAAAGGGTCTTTTTAAAATCAATAATGGTGATGTATCCACTGTAATAGCTCTACTATGTTCCATTTCCAACACTTTGGATATTTATTGTGAAGTTGCTCCATATATTTGTCTTGCAAATTTCATTATCATATTTTAATATGCGTCCCTAAGTTTTCGAGATGAACTGTGCCATCCGTGTAAATTATCTTTCTATTCTAAAAAGTCACTAAAGCTGTCACTGCAAGAACTGCTACCTTAATTCAATCTAATGTGACATTCTCACTCTCTCGGCCTATCCTAAAATGTTACTGTATATAGAAACATTAAACATGTATTTCTATAGAGATATGTATCATAAATACGCTGAAGCAAACAATTTTTAAATCGAAGAATTATTAAAAAATATAATTAATGTTGAAACCAGCCAAGGTAGTATAATAAGTCAAATCAGTAAAAATAGTTTTATAGGTTCAAAAATTTTGCATAAAACTTTAACTGTATTTTGTGGGAATATACTTGAACAGATTGTGATATGCTGCGAAGCTTTTAAATTTATGTATTTTTTAGGATTTTTTATTTTGAACTTCATTTCTGACTAACGATCTAATTCATGTTTTTAAATAGACGATTTTATCTACCGTTGCAAGATTTTAAAAGGCCCTAACAATCAAAATTTTCGAATACTGTATTTTCTGTTGATATACAGGGTGTCTCTAAACTCGTGGTACATACGTTAGGGAATGATAGAACACAATTAGACAAGAACAAAACACCGTACAATGCATGGTCGGAACGCAAGTCGTAAAAAGCTAGGGCGCGAATCATAGTGTGGCACAAAGTGAGGAGAAAGAAGATAGACAGCGATGGAATGAAAGAAAACCGATAATATGAAGAAAAACATTTTATTAAAAAAATGAATGTAAACAACACCTAGGTCCCCCACGACAGCAACTGCTCAAAATTACGGCCGCTAACAGTAACGCAGGCTTCACACCGTTGATGAAGTGACCGCCGTACATTGGCGAAAACACCAGGCATCTCTCGTATGGTGTCAGTAGCTACGGATATCCAGGCAACAAGGTCTTCAACGGAATCTATGGGACCATCATCGTAGATGAGGCTCTTCATGGGACACCAGAAAAAAAAGTGCAGACATGATAAATCGGGTGAGCGGGTCGGCCAAGTGATTGGAACAACCTTTGGGCTTCCCTTTCATTGCCGTCTGCCGCTCCGTACATGTAATGCATCTCGACTTTCTCCTGATTTGAGTACACATCCATCTCATAGATGATCCAAAGAACGAATGAAGACAGCTGCGGTGAACAGCCTTTTTAATCGCGTTCGCTGGGGGTCGCCCTCTAGCGATTTACGGCTTGCAATCCGATCATGGATTGTATGGTGATTTGTGCTTGTCTAATTGTGTTCTATCACCCCCTAACGTATGTACCATGAGTTTAGGGGCACTCTGTATATGGGGAATTCTCACAATCTTTTAATTTCATGTCTATGAATAATAATATTTTATTTAATACACTTTTTTGTGGGTTTTTTTATTTCATATACTTGGGAACATCCCATAGCATGATTGCACAACAATATTAACGAGATAAATAAGTTTTGGACGATGTTGTGGGTCCAAACACGTAGAAAACTCATCTACCGTCCCGTGTCCCTGATGCTGATTTTGAAGTTTAAAGCTGTCTGGATAAAATTGTTTCAATAAAAATAATTCGATGTAATTTTTTTCTGAAACTTAAACTATTGTTTTATATAAATATGCAGCTAAAAATTAACCGGCACACATTTTTAGGGTTGATATTATTTTTTTAACTCTGTCCCTGGGTTTTAGATTTTTTTACCATCCCTCTTCTAAAATTATACAGAAAATCACTTCAGATGCAGCGACAGAATTTTTTTCAAGTTTTTGCTCATGCAAAAGTATGCTAGAGAAAGAATATCTAAAATTCTTTGACAGGAAATTTACTGCAGAATATAAATCAGCATTTAAATATCAATTTCAAGAACCGTGGCTTTATTGGTAGTATTACCGTCCCCAAGGTTTATTCCTGCATATTTCGAGGTATATTAAAAAAAATTAATTTAATCCAATGTTAACAACTGTTTCGAAAAATCAATGAACATTGTGGCTATCACTTAGTCTTAACATGATTTTCCTAAAAATAGGTGGTAATTTTCCTTACCATTCCATCCTTACCGTACCTTTTATTACCAATTCGTCCCTTTTTTTACCTTACCGTCCCTTCTTTAACACCCCTTTAAGACTTACTACATTTGTATTATTTCTTATTTGAATGTCCTGTGGGTACTATGCAAATTCATTATAAGTAAAAATTTAGAAGAAAATAAAAAGTTATAGGGGTAAAATGGTAAGGAAAATTAAATTCGCAAGTTTAACCTAAACCTCAGTTAAATAAAAAAATTTTCGCTGCTGACCATTTTTTCTTTATTTTGAATCATTAAGGCATTCGTCTATTAGATTAAAATGTTATTTTAGCAAGTTTAACTTCGCCAGATTTTTTTCCCCAAAAGTCAAAAGATTGTGAGAATGCACCATATATATAAACATGAATACTATTGAAAAGTAAAAGAAACATTTAAAAAATTGCATAATTACGTTCAAAGACATTTAATGGTAAAATTTCCGTCATATTTACAAGGATATATTTAAAAAACCATATTTAAAACAGTTTTCCTATAGCGTATAAAATAATATATTTCTATTGTTTGGCATAATTGTCCGGGTAACAGCGTCATTTTTTACTTAACCCTTTTTACTTAGCTGATTTTCAAATATGTAATTGATCTTACTAATCAATCATGAAAGCAGCCACCAGCTGCCGCGTCAAAGTTGGATGCGTCCGATGATGAACAATCTTCCAATGAAAGGTAAATGATTTGCAAACTGTTTACCGAAGATCACCACCAGTCATGATAATATCTTTGGATCGTCTATTATCAGGTAATATTTTAAAACAGAGCAAACTAGCCTGTTTTTAGACACTGTGGGGTCTGAATGGTAAATAATACGAAATGAATTCATGATTTATAAACAACTTTTTTTAAACACAATATTTCATCTCTCAATAAGTTTCTTATTTTCTGTCTGTAAAGTCTGTTAGTCCTAGAATGTAAAAAATCGAAGCCATGCATATCAGATACTATTAATATGTTTTAATATTTTAACCCCTTCTAGTGTTGATGTAAGGGAAACAAATGAGTTTCAACTAATGTAAAATGTGAAAAGTAATCTGAATAAAATAAAAATACTCAACCAAATTCTTTCGAAATTTTGAATAACTTAAAAACTTACGTTTTCATAATGTTGTAAGCAATTTTGTATGCATAAAAATAGTGAAAATCGTTTTAAAGCACTTAATACATTCCTTTCCATAATAAACAGATTGTTATAGAAGGGTTTCTGCCTGTTTCCTTCTGACTTTTTTTTTCGTTATTGAAAAATATATCGATTTTTTATAACAATTCATATATCTAGTATTACTGTGTTTTTATCCTCTGGGATTTTTCCAACATAAAGATGTGAAACAAGGTATAAAATGACATTGAATGACTTCTCATCTATTATCACTAGATTCTATATATAATATTAATTACCTCACCGACCTCTTATTTTTTCATTATAATTTATCGGAAAGTTATTCAGATTTTAAAAAATTGTCTATTTTTAATATGTTAATTACAACATTGTGTATCGGAACTAAAACAGATGAAGAGCTAGATATTTATAATGCAGTCGTTGTTTGTACCAGAATAAGACATTTATTTAATAAAATATTTTATTTGTTTTCATTTATTAATGTTAAAATCTTTCTAAGTGTGAGTATCTTGACTTTCTTCATTATTACTTTCCATTTTATTGAAAAAATATTTAATCTCTTAAAAATAATTTTTAAAATGAATTAATGTTTTTTTTAAATCATACTAAACATATTGTGCTATAAAACTTTTAAACACACTGATGTGTAATGTTGAAGGCAAACTTCCCATGAAATGGATTTCGATAATATACTGAATTTGCTTATTGCATTTTATTCCAAAATTTAAAAATATGTTCTTTAAAATATTTTTCACTAATTTATTTTGTTTTAATCATGCTTAACATATTTATACTTGTAATGTGCATTAGTATTTTTTTATCTCCTGCAGATCATACGTGGTCTGTCTCTAAAAGTATCCAACCTTTGTCCGAAACAATATATAAGTTAGCTGACGGGGTTGGTCCCTAATCCCCTTCAAGGTATGCTCCTTGCTGTGACATGAATAATAAAGTATTCACAATTTAGCATGATCGTAGGATTTCATTATTGTCATTGTGAAAATTCTTGTTTAAAATTATTAGAAATCCTACTTCTACTAATAAGTTTTGTATGCGAACCTGCGACACAAATAACATGTTATATAGACTTATAACCGAACTTGTGGGGTATGTAAACGTTTGTGGAAATATGTACAACATTTATCTAATCAAGAACAGTGAACTTCGCGGGGAGCAACGGAAACATTTCATCTCATCACTCATAGATGACAGCACTAAATCTACAAGGCGATCCACAAGACAGCATTTATATTAAGTTCATATCTCAAAACCAGATCGCAGCACCATTCATTGGACATTGCAAAGTGACTGTGCTGAAATAAATTAATCCGCGGACTTTGCATAATCTATTGTCTTTCTCATCACCTAAAAAACTCTGTGTGAACACTTTTTTGAACCCCGCAGTCGTCGTAAAACTTTTCCACTAAACGGACGTGCTGTCCGTCGGGATACAAATCCCATTGTTATCCCAGAAGGGATTTTTCTCTGGTGTTCAAACACCAAGTATCTTGTCGATTGGAAAAACCATTCATTTTTTTATTCATCCATTATATTAACCATTCTTTGTATATTTTTGTAGCATCCTAGTCCAGTATTAAAGAAAATTAGAAGTGCATATGCATCCGTGTTCAGTCAATGATGAAGATTATCAGTCTCATCTTAAAAAATAAAATATAATAAATTGCAACAAAAGGATACATATCGCAAGCCTGTCCTCTTACCGAAGCTAAACACAGGTAGGCAATCTTATTTAATATTCATTATATATATATTTCAAAATAATCACTGGGTATACTCAGCCTTGGCCGCCGACTCTCACATAAATCCCTTGTTTCTTAAAAAATGGACGCAATAACCCTTTAAATAAAAATTTAACTGCGTTCTTTCAAGTCATTAAAAATGGAAAAAAATTAAAACGATCTTACTTGAAACAAGCATGTTGAGGAAGAGCCAGGAACGAGAAATTCTTGAAGACTAAATAATTCTTTGTTTAATATCATCTCGATGAAAGAAATATAATTTTCCCTCTTGACCACCCATCAAATTCTTTTAAAAATGCAGACACTTAAATCAAAATGTTTGAGAGAATAGTTGTTACTCTATTGAAGAATGAATTTTCGTTGAAAGAAAAAAACGGCTTAACGGCAAACAAAAATCACAACTCCAAAATGGACGGCTCGTCAGAACTCAAACTCACTAAAAAAATTAAGGGAAACAGTATGTTTAAACATCGCTACAGGGCCAAGCAAAAGTAATTAAACGAGAGATTTAAAACAATTGATTAAATTAAAAAGCCACTGGTACTTTAGGAAGCAAATCATTACTACGAAAAAGGAATAGATCAGTTTCAACTGATGTCACACCCTAGCAACTACCTTAGCAACCAGACGTGTGTCTTGTTTGATCCCCAAATTTGGCCGGTTTTGATTGGTTGGCTCATAATACAGGCTACAAATAGTTGATTATGATTGGTTTGATGAAACTTGGGGGGCAGGTGATCACGTGGTTGAAACTGATCTATTAGCACGTTCCAATTCGCTACGCAAAATACGTCGCCTTGCCAATCTCATTACAAACACTCGGATACCTACTGAGCATGTGCACAGCCACGGTCTCCGATGAAACAAGGAGCGGAATAAAAGAATGAATGAATGACGCGCGTATGCTCAATCATTGGGGAAAAGAAAAACTTACATTTCACCCCAAGCAACGTGCCGTCAGGGAGGAAGAAAAACTCAAGAGTACTACTTGTAAACAAAGCTGCATTTCCGTCGAAGACGCTGGCCTGCAAATAGGCGGACAAAAGATGTGAGTTTTGATCTCACACTCGCTTCTCCACTCACTGAGCACACCGTTCCTTCCACTGCCGAACATACTTCTGGAAGATTTTTTCTGGAAAACTGTTCAACTCCGCCGTTGCATTCTGCATATTTCATCTCTATTCTCAAAATGGGATCCTTTCAATGGGGCCTTCAATTTTAGAAACAACCAGAAGTCACAAGGATTCATGTCTGAAGATTAGGGTAGTTGGAGAACGATTGGAATTCTATGTTTTGCCAAGAAAGTCTGAATCAGGTCCGATGAATGAGCTGGAGAATTGATGAATCTTACGAATGGTTTCGCTTTCAGAATCACCAAGTTTCGACAAAATTTGATGCAGTACCACCCATTTAGATATCTTGATAGAAATCAAAATCCAACGACAACGTATGACAGCACCTTATTCGGCGGCAAGCAGACAACGACTGGCTCACTGGAATTTGTGGAAAAATTTAAGCTTACGCATTAAGCTTTCTTCTTCCAATGTGCAGAATGGCGTCGCCTTAGAATCACAATTGCGCGCGGAAAAAATAACAAACGGATACTCTGTCATACAGATCTCGTATTTGCGAGACCTAGTATAGTTTGATATCCCCAGGAATTTTTCGAATCAAAGTAGAGACTATCAATACAAGGATATTTGATTTATTGGCTTTTTCTGAATATGGGTTTGATTCTCTAGTCTAATATCTTCTTCCGAAAATTACAGCATACTACACGATGAGAAAACAAACATCACTTTTTCAGAAACATACAATCAGCAATCTAAATTATAATTTTTTGGAGATAAATTGAAAACATTAATTCCGTAGCAAAATACAGCATAACTGCAATTCAGCAAAATTCGATAGTATAATTTATCCATCATAATGAAATTCTTTGTAATTCTTTGTTAAATCCACATTTAAACTAGTTGGATGTGGCAATCCCAAAACTTTCTTCTATTTCATACATGTTAATACTTCGTGAAAAATACAGTCATTTAGATGATTTACACCAACATCTAATCAGCAACAACTTGTGTCAACTTCTAACTGAATCTGAAGTTTCGTGAAAATTCGTGCATTAGTTTTTGAATAAAGCTATGGTAGAAATTGTAAAAAAATTCTGCATAACAGTGCCACCTGTTGGGCAATATATACCAAAACCTAATAAGCAACATCTTAAGTCAATTTGATAACAAACTTGAATCTGAAGTTTAATTAAAATCCGTGCATCCCTTCTTGAGATAAAATTATCGCGGGAATCAGGAAAATGCAGCATAGCAGCGCTACCTGTTGGGTGATTTACACCAAAACCTAATCAGCGTCAACTCGGATTAAAGACTAACTGAATCTGAAGTTTGGTGAAAATCTAAGCATTAGCCCTTGAGAAAATCAGGAAAAATGATGTATAGCAGTGACACCTGCTGAGCGATTTACACCAAAACATGGTACACATCAACTTATATCAAGGACTAACTGAATCTGAAGTTTCATGAAAATCCGTGCATTAGTTCTCGAGATAGAGCCATTGCAGAAATCGTAAAAAATGCAGCATAGCAGCGCCATCTGTTGAGCGATTTGTACCAAAGACTGATCAGCAACAATTTATATCAGGAACTAACTGAATATAAATTTTTATTAAATTCCGTGCATTAGTTCTTGAGGTAGATCGCCCACAAAATCTGTGTCACACGCAAACAGACAGACTCACAGACAGACATTTTGTAAAAACATGTTTTTCGGGATCTCTGACCCCTTAAACATGTAAATCTGTCAAAAATCGGAATTAGAAAATTTTCATGAATCCAATACTTTCTTCTTGTAAATATAGAAGAAAGAAAAAATGTACAACAATCCCAAATCTTCAGAACAATTTTAGTGTGAACTTATTGAAACGTATCTATCTAATCTCATTAAGCTAACTTTTGAAAAATGAGAAAAAAAAAAAAGGATGAAAAATCGTACATCAAAAATAGATTATCAACACATTCTAACACAAACGGAACACTGTAAAGAAGCATCACCGTTTAGTTAGATGAAAGAATATATCTAATTAACACTATAAAAATTGCTTACAACATGTAAAAGCTAAATTTCAACAGTTAATGTCTATAGCCGAAAAAGTTATCGAATTCTTTTGTGACGACCTGTATATTATCTATAAATCATATATATCATTTCTGTTGTCAACATTCCTTTTTCTCAACTAATACTCTCAACGATGAATGGGGTACCATTGAAAATTGTTTTTTACTAACCTCTGGAATAGCATATTGAATTTTCGTTATACTGTTAATTTAAGTATCATCATACACATTTTTCTGATGACAACATCCCCTCTTCTATGCACATGCAAAACGCATAACGATGAATTAGATATCATGCGAAACGATTTGGAACAGACATACAGCATTTATGCTTTTTTAAAACAAGTTACTTCACGAAAAGTCTCGCATGAGTTTACTGACTTTTATATGTACTGCACAGAAAGAAAAAAAAATAGTTCTGTTAAGAAATGCATGACACAGTGGAAAAGCCTCATCAACAATGTGCATCAATAAACGGAAATGTACTCGTGACCTCTTTCATGGAGCTCTGTATATGATCTACAGAGTTTATAAACACAACATGCTAAAAAATCGTTAAAAGTCACATACAACAACTGAAAACCCACTTCTAACAATTATCACTCATAGACAGTAATGTAACAGAAATATTTTGTAAGTATCTGTAAATGAACGATAAATACTGTGGGCACCATATTTGACAGTAAGCATTTTGTAGCGCATCTTCTGTACATGAGTATAATATCAATACGATTGAAATAGAGTGTAATCATTAAAATACATTGTAACCGAATATTTGCATGCGTTAGAGTACGGAATGACGGACAAACTGAATTCATAAACAGTTTTCTATGACGTTGGAAAGCGTTAAAAACATAAAAGGTATAACGAAATACGGTTATAGAGAATAGATAATGTCCTCCTTATAAGTGTATTTAAACGA
This sequence comes from Maratus speciosus, assembly GCA_963932465.1. NCBI lineage: Eukaryota > Metazoa > Arthropoda > Arachnida > Araneae > Salticidae > Maratus > Maratus speciosus. Next base: position 337,335,326 of record OZ010789.1, read on the forward strand.
AATTTTACCCCAGATAATTTCCACTGGTAGAACGTAGTGACAAGAAAAATTTAACAGAGATGATTTTGTCTAAAGCGTGCAGTTAAAAAATGTAAAGACACATTTCTGCTCTAAAATTTGTATCCTTCTTTTAATTTTTGCAAAATAGGCGAAATGTTTAGCTCCATTTGAAAAAAGAATGTATGAGGATTGTTTTAAACATTCCGCTAAACAAGTAGAGCTATTGGCTTGATTATGTTCTGAATATCGGCCTTCTTTTCGCTCGTCACATTTTTTATGCCCTACAACTTATTTCAACTTTTGGCTTTTAACGTGCATTTGATTAGAAGTTTCTACGCATTGGGAACCACTGTTATGTTCCAGCTTCGGACCCTAAGCGGGTGCAGGGTCTTTTGTCTTGTGAGAATTGTTTAAAACATTGAAAAGTAGAGTTGGAAGAGTAAGCTGTAGATTTTAGTTTGTTGTAGATATTTGACGGTCCTATTACTTGCTTTCTCTTTTTATAGTTTTCTAACAATTTTCTCCTTTGGTCTTACTGCACACTGGCTACGAAAATTTGAAGTTAAGTTTGATTGCCATTGTAACAAACACCTTTGCCTCAGATATGATTTGAACGCAAAGAATATCTTCTATTGAACGATTTCTCTTAATCATTTAGCTACTGGGGTGTTGACAAAAAAAATCTCATTTTCGATGAGATTTTATATGCTATTTACATTAGTTGAAAAATATAGGAATATTGTTAAAAATAAGTGCGATGGCGTGATAAATTATTGTTTATGTTTTACAGCTAACGTATTGTATATATGTAGGTGTATTATTGTTACTCCAACCAATATTGTGACATTTGTTTTTGTGTATTATATAGATTTATGAAAATGCAAAATAAATTCTGTGAATCAATATTCCTCGACTGTAAACTTTAATTATTTTCGAAGTTTGATGAATATTAAACTAAATACAAAACTCTGAGCTATATTTAATATGTATTTTGAAAAATACTGATTCTAAATCTCTGTTATTAATTTTTAAGGGGTCAGGTACCCTTTGAACCAATAAAGTACATGGAAAAAAGACCTCTGTAAGAATTGCAGTCACTCTTTAACTAATTAACTTTTAATTATAAAATTGAAAACACATGTCAGGAACGATTTATTTTATCAATTAAAGGTGTTAAAAAAAGGTATACACATATATAGTTTTTTTTAATTTATTTTTAAAGATAATACAATTTTTACGAAAGAATTATTCTTGCATGCATTGCGCGCATGATTTTTTCAATTTGAATGGCTGAAACAAGCCAAGATTTTTTTAATGAGTGCAGATATAATGTGTTTTCAAAATGACCTACAATGGAAAAAATAAAACTTGCAGATCCCGAGAAAAAAAAATTTTTAAAAAGAAATTCGAAATATCGAGAATTTTTTTATACAAAAGTAGTCGTGAATTCTAAACTTCTTACTTGAGAAACATAATAATAGGTCATTTTGTGCTTATGAACGTTTAATACATCCACCAGAAATTTCGTGAAATTCTAGATAACCGTTTTTCAGAAATCGTGCGCGCAATGATCAAAATCGCTGTTTTGAGAAAACTGGCTTTAAAGATTGAATCACCCGTTGATCATATAGCAAAAGCTTAAAGTGTTTTACACATAATTTCTCTTCTAATGCGAATTTTCGTATGGGGTTTGCTTTTAAATGTTTCTGAAGAATCATGTTTAATTATAAGCTATTTTTAAAAAAATCGATTTTTGGACGGTTCAAAGGTGACCTGACCCCTTAACATTGCAATAGAAATTATAACAAAATAATTTTGCTATTGATAATCATGGTTAGACTTTAATTGCGTATATAAGAAACAAAAGGAATATTTGCATTAAAGTAAAAGAAAACACGTTATTTTAAAGCAATTAAGGAAAAAAATATACTTCAATAGAATAAGTAGTAACACTTGTCTGGCTCTTAAATAGAATAAAAAGCGATATAGAAATTCAATACTAGATTAGCAGAGCCTTTTATTGTTTTAAAGTATGATCTGAACTAAACAACTTTTCCTTCGTATTTGAAAATGCATTAGGAGACTTAAAGAACAATTATGCAAATTTTCGATATGTTTTGTTAATTAAAATCAAATTATTTGGTACTTATTAAAGTTATGTTAAATATTCAAAATCTTTCTAGTACAGAGCGTTCTTCGCTATTTATTTTCATTTGTTGTAAAAGAATATTTATCATGCATTCTAACAAAATCCCTTTAAGAATGATTCCTCAATTTAAATGTGTATTTATTGACTTTGAATCTTGAATTAGATTTGCAGAAATCGGATGTGTAGATGTGCAGATTAAAAGTAGATGTTTGTTTAGATGTGAATATGTACATACGTATGCGTAAATGTATAGTTGTAGATGCGTATGTATATGGGGATATAAATGAATTTTAATTGTATCGATGAAGTTTTTAAAATTAAGGTATAAAAATGCATATTTATCGAAATGTACACATGTAGATGCCAAGATGGAAGTATGTGGATGTAGAAACGTGAATGTATAAGTAGTTGTAAATGTTGACATGTTAATATACATGTAGATGTGTACATGTATTTATGCAGATGTAGAAATATAAATGTATAAGTAGATGTTAATTTAATCATTTTAATATATATGCAAATGTATATTTGCAAGTCTGCACTTGCGCGTGAGCCGAAGATATTGTGTTTATCTTACAGCGTATTTTATGACCTTATTTCTTAATTACATACTTAAATTTCATCGAAACAATAAACTATCTTTGAAAAGAATTTCAGGTTCCAAAACATATTCTTGCATTGAACTCTTTTTATGCGAAGTCCTCAACTGATAACAACTTTAAAACTTACAGGCGGAACCACACTTTCATGTGATGGTCTTGTTTATGCAATATTGTGACTTTAAATAGAAAGAAAATAATACACATTCCGATGAACTGTATTAAGAAAGACCCTGTTATACCCGTTATTTCGTATTTTAATGTTGTAGTAGTTAATAATTGTAGTAGTAATGTGGGTAGGAGATTCAGGGGGGAAATACGCAAATGAATCCATTACCAATGCCAAATATTTACAAAAAGTTGTATATTTTCACATGAGCAAAGATATATTCTTATTTCAACCACCATTTTAAACTTGAGATATACTATAACAGAATTCTGGAAGTATGTGTGATATTAATATACAGTCGAGGTTTTGTAAAATGTTACATCTGATGTTATAAGTTAGTCATTTTCTATAAAAGCACCATGAACATATTTTATTGGATATAAAAAAATAACGTTTTTTGTCAAAATGTTAGTGTTTTCTATGCATAAAGAGTCATTTGTTTACATATTTCGTTTCCAAAGTTTAACTTTAGAATTGCCACATGCCCAAATATTTACCGAAGGACAGTTTGTAATCAATTGTTTGTTCAATATCTTTACAAAAAAAAAAAATCACTTTTATTGCAATTATGACAGTATTGATGATGTTATTAAAGAAAATGTTAGGACACCATCCATTAATAAGGCATAGGAAAAAAATTATTAATTTTTAATATTGTTTAGCAAATACAGTTTTTTTTCTTTTCTTTTTTTTTTTTTTTTTTTTAGTTAGACACTTTGATTAAAATCAATATTATTTAACTATCGATATTTTCGGTTTAAGTGGTATGAAAAGATGACTGAATTGATTGTATCACAATAAAAATAAATCAAGCTGTTTTGTATGCATTAATGACCACATTATTCTTCAATAGCAAACAGTAAATAGGTGTATTGAAAATTTTTTAATTTAGTTCTTTTCTATCTCTTTAGACTCTTTTTTAAAATTATTTTCTGAAGCTGTTTGCATTTTCTTATCAAAATTAATTAAGTGGTTTTGACTGATTTATTTAATGATTTCAGTTATACATTCAACTGCTTGCTTGTTGTTTGTTTTATTACGTTTTACATAAGATACCTTGGTTGGTTTAAAAAATTCATAAATATTCATAATTAAAACCAACTGTTGATAAGAGTGAATTGTAAATTTACACATTCAATATGTTTGACATGATTTTTTGAATGCAAAAATTAATGCAAATCATAATTCATAATTAATGAACAAAAATCTATTAAAACCAACTTAATATTTGCTAAAAGTGATAAATATACATTTATAAGGAAAATAAATACCTTTATTTATACAGATCGACATGTTTCACCGCTCTGACGGCGACATTCTTAAGCTTTATACTGATACAAATATCTTCTCAAAAACTTTTAAATTGAAAATTGTTAAACAAAAAATCTAGCGAACGCATGCATAATGAAATTAGCTGCGATACTAAATATGGATATTTGTGAAAGTGAATTATTTTATACAATTGTTTCATCATTCTGCAGGGCAACTCTTTCCAAATTCTGGGAAGCTCCATGCTGGCTAAATCAATATTATAAAAAAATTCATGCCCACAAATTACCATTTTTAATATTCATTTTAATATGCATGAGATTGCGTGATTTTTGTTTACCAGTTTTTCCATTTAAAATTTTTTTGCCAAAAATATTTGTATAAGTATAAATCTTCAGAATGTCGCCATCAGAGGAATGAAACATGTCAATCTGAATAAATAAAAGTATTTTTCTGCTTTATAAATGTATTTTGATCACTTTCAGCAAATGTTAAGTTAGTTTTGATATTTGAAGGGATTTTTATATACAGTTTTATTAAAAAAATACTTTTTAAAAAAATTAGAATTATTGAAATACAGCCTAGATTATGTTTCGGTCATTTCATTGTTAGGGTTCCGAACTTAAAAAGTAACAAGTAAGAAAAATCATGTGTTAAGCATAGATTATGAAACACTTTCCAACACTTCCTGAATGCTTTAACAAAACTTCGTTATTTAGGGAAATAAGGTATATAAGTGAACTAAGTAAACATTTTAGAAAACGCATAAAACATTTGAAAAACTGATTTCACCAGTCACCGTCCATAGCAAATATGTATTCCAGTTTTTTTTAACAGCCCTGTATTTGATCTGTAGGTTGATATATATACTATATAATGGGAAAATTTAGTTTAGCAAGAAAACTCATAACAGGTTGAAATTTCTCTTTCAGCAATTTATACTAATACATGGAAACATACTTGTATACTTTTGTACAACCCTGTAGTTAACCTAGCATCTTTATTACACGCACTATTTAGCTAAAGTTTACTTCATAGTAAAACACTCTTAAATCTACTGGAATCACATTTCCAGAAATTATCATTTATAGACGGCCATGTATCCAATTCTTTGCGTGGTCCTGTATATCATTTTATCTATGTTCTACAAACATTTCTTAGTAAACTAAATGCAGTTCAGCGTAAAAATGCATAATTCATTTAAAAACCACCTTTAAGCAATTTACAATCATACCCAGTAACCAATACGAATTCTTTTGTGTAGCCCTGTATATGAATTACAGCATTTATACACACCATATACAATGCATAAATATAGTGAAACATAAAAGCACATAACATAATTAAAAAGGCATTTCCAGCAATCATCGCTACCGTACAGTACTTCGGATACAATATAGTATCTGAAATCTTTTGTGTGTCCCTGTAAATGCTATGCACTTTGTGTTACACATGAAATAAGTTATAGAAAACGTCAGCGACGTTTATCAATTTCATTATATATGAAATAATTTAACACACTTAAAATACGCCGGAAAAAATTCCCTCCACCCCTATATCATTATGTAACGAGATTCTTTTGTTTGGCCCTGTAAATGAATAATAATTATTCTTTGCAGCGCATATTCTACTGGATGCATATTTTAGTACTCTTGATAAATGTATATCAATTTTATTATGTTTGAAACAATGAAACATCATTAAAAATCTTTTTAAACGATTTTTTCCCATAGGCCGTAATGTAACGGAAAACTTTTGACTGTCCCTGTACATGAAATAAACATGCTACAAACTTCATTTGAAATAGGGTCCGTCGTGCTATGATAGAGGTCACTAACAAAAATTTCAGAACGATCGGAGTATATTTACGGGAGTTAGAGCGCGTACAGACGGACAGACAAACCGAATGCATAAACACTTTTCAACTTTGTTGGAAAGTGTTAAAAACGGAATCATTATAAGATCACTTCTGTGTCTGTCTGTCCGTCTGTTACAGCCATTTTACTCGTAAACTGTGGAACGTGGAAAGTTCAAATTGGCTGAAATAATAAAGACAATTGACCCACATATTTATAGATTATTAATCATTCACAAATATATTTAGGAAAAATGTAGAGGGGCTAATTAAGTTACTTGAAAAGAGAAATATTTTCTATATATATGTAAAAAAAATTCTTTTAATTTTAGATATTACATTTTCAGAGATATCGCTGAAAATATAATGTAAAAATATGTTCCCCCACCTCTATTTCCGAATCTACTGAAGCTAAAATTCGGGACAGTGGAAGTTAATTCACACCTTGCAGGAAAACTATAGCGATTACCCTAGGTCACATAGTTTTTGAGATAATGGTAAATTTTCCGATACACACAAATTTCGATTTGCGGGCGTTCAGGAAAGGAGTTGAGGAGCGCTGGAGGCACCTATCGCCGCAGAAGTATAAAAGGATTGTTGATAATGATTTTCGTAAAAAATTGTATGTAATTAGCGGAGATATTAATCATTAAAGACAAGAATGATAAAGACACGAGTGACTTAATCTATGCACCATCGGCTTTTAAAGCCTAGATAACAACTTTTAATGATATATTTATGTAATGCAATGTCCAGTAGTAGTATAAAAGGAATAAGCGTTAGTCTGTTAAAAACAGACTAATTAGAATTAATCACTTAATTACCATGGGATTCATGACTAGTTTGCATTCAGTGGCTCTTTTAGTACGTCACCCGTGTCTTTAAAAGTTAATTAACTGACCTTATATGGTATACCTATCTGGAAAAATCGTGGAACGAATAAAAGCGGCGTTGAGATTTTGCGACCTCCTTTCGAACCAAGCTTAGCACTATGCAAATTTTAAACTTTGAACAAGGGTTTTGTTTTCCGTACACTGTAAAAATAATAGAATTTTTCTACGCTAAATTTGGGGTATCTGAAATAAAAATAATGTTTCGAAATACATTTCTAAAACATTATGACATGTAACCTATAATTTTTTGAACGAAACCAATTTTTAGAAGCTTCAAATATGAAAAATCCAAAATTACAGTTGATTCCTTAGCTTAGCTTTTGAGTTATGTTTAAAAAACTACCTGCATTCCTGTCTCTTTTCCAACAATTACAAATCTATTAACACTAGGAGTTCCAAAATTTCACCTTCATAATTGCGAAACTATTTTACCGAATAACTTCCCGTTTGTACTCTACGGTAAAATTTACTAACATATCCAAATATGATGTCAAAAATTGTTGATTGTATTAAAGAATTCGGAGTTCAGTACAGTTTCAGTAAGAAGACGGACCACTTAAGCATATTTTCATAACATAAATTGAAAGAAGACTTTTTATGGCGCAATTTGGCAAGTAAAATGTGTGGAGAATCTGTGTACTCTCTCTCTTTTTCTTTTCACTGACTGTACAACTGAATATAAAGTTTACCCCTTATGCATAACATGCATTCATATTCGAAAAACCGCATAATTCTCAGACTAATGACATCTTTGTTGTGTTTAGTGTAAAAAAAAAAACAGATTATGGTCGTTTCAGGACTATGCAGTGGTTGTCATAGTATTTACAAGGTGCTTCACATGGTAAGCGAACCTTTCAGTTGAATAACTCTTCAACGGATGAAGCTTGGGACGTGGAATTGCACACGCATGCGCAGAGTACCAAAGGAAACTTATTTATGGACTCTGGTTACTGTCGAAAAAATTGTACCTATATTCAATCGAAGAGCGTGTATTTTTAGTCAAAATGTTTTATCTTTGTGACCAAAGACCTGCCGAAACACCCAGGAAGTGGTCCTTGGGCTCCAGGGAGTTGGCCTTTAAAAATAGGCCAAAACCATCTTCAAGCATGTTAGGAGCATTAATTTTAAAGTCTGAACGAACAGGTTGAGTGGCTAATGACTAAGTGGGCTTTAAGACCGTGCAAAAGACAACAACCTCCTCCACATTCAACTGGAGATGTTCTAGATTTGATCAGATGTACCATGACAATCGTGTCTCATGTCATCGAAAGAAGCTTCCCGAATCGCTTTAGCTTTGGAAGCCCCCCCTCCCTTTTTGTTCCCCCACATAGCCCTGACTTATCACCACTAGACTTCTTTTCATGGGGATATGTTAAAGATCAAGTCTACAGAGACTGACTAAAAATCATGGAAGAGCTGAAAAAAGCGATAACAAGGGTGATAAGGTGGATTCCAACAGACCAACTCAAGCAGGTTATCACGAATTTCGAGCAGAGGCTTAGCTTCGTTGTCTCTTCAGAAGGCCAAAATTTTGAGAACCTTATCTTTTAATTTCCTTTATCCTCATGGGCAAATCCTGAAATTTTGTAATAAAAATCGCTTTCCTTTTAAAATTTATTAAATGTCTTCTTTTTCTATACCCTGTGAAGACCTTGTATAAGAATTTAAGGTAATTTCAGTATTAACACATTTTTCTATTTATTGATCATGCATGTGGAGTTTATTAGTTTATCAACAGTGCTTCATATATTTCGATATGTGTAAGACGGTTCATAAAAACAACAGTACAAAGCTTTTAAAAATGGCGCGATTGTTTATATAAATATTTTTTTATTTACATAGCTTTTTATTTCATTTTGAAATTTATATTAAATATTTTTATGAAGCTGAGTTATAAAACATTTTTTATGTTCATGAAGGAAAAAAAACTAAGAATATCTGAAAAAATATCTTTTGAAAAAAGTAGATAAATTATTATCATACAAATTTAAAACAAATATGACGTTTACTCTGTAAAAAGTTGGAAATACAAAAGTAAGTATTCGTATCGTTTCTTCTAAATTAATTTCTGTATGAACATATTTTTAAATAAAAATTTAAATTTAAGCATAGAAAAACATTGAACATTTAGATTTTTCTGAAAACATTTTTCACATATGTACTTGTATTAAAAAAATTCATCATATAATGATTCAATATTTATCATGTTTTTAAAACTAGAAACCCTTCGTTTTGTATTGTAGGTAAAGTCTAATTATTATAGTGCATATTTTTTTACATTAAACTATACCCTTTAAATCTAATGTTTGATGGAAAGTATCAAATCTGACAGCCACTTTTTTTTCCCTCCAAGTCTACAGTCTACAAAGCAAAATCTTTTTCATTACCAGTTTCACTTATAGACCGGGAGCTGGCAGCACAGACACATGGTTCGTACGGATACCGTTATCTCTTCAGGAAAACCACATGTATCTTTTTATAGAAAGAGAAATGTAGGTTAAACGCGCAAAATTTCGCCTTCTTTTAAGAAGAGATTTTCTATAAGATAATACTGGTGCCGAAAATTTTCTGGTCGGCAAAATTCAAGGAGAGGTACGAACCCTGAGACAACCAGTTGGAGGCTGAAATTCCAGAATTAGCTAAAACTCGATTCCAATATTAAAACGCACTCGTTCTGCCAAGTCATATCTTGGTGGTAAATATCTAATAACCCGATTTTACCGATAGACTCGTTGGTTTACCATTGTGTTTTCCTGCTCCCAGTCCGTCATGTTTTCATACCTTTGAGTGCTTGAAAGAGCAATAGTAAACCTACGAGTCGACAGCTAAAATCTGTTTTTTAGGTGTATTCCTCCAAAATATGACTTGGAAGGCCCATTGCGTTTTAATAGGGGAATAGAGTTTTAGCTAATTCTGGAATTTCAACCTCCAACTCGATGAGGTGGTTGTCTGTGCTGCCGGCTTGCGGTCTATTAAACATATGCTTGGTCGTAATATACTTCTATTTTTAGTCTACTTTTTTAAGGGGGGCGGTAATGTACGTTTGTTGTCTAAACGTAATCTTTTCTTTGTCTTATTAAACTTTATCTACAATGACTCCATATCTGTAAGCATTTTTAAGAATTTTCACTCCAACTTTTAGAAGGAAATTTTATTGTTTTGTCTATCTTAATAGCTTTTCATTCCAAATTTCTTACTATATATTTTATTAATTCTGTGTAATAAGATAAACGTAGGTTTAAAGAAAATAAATGAGAATATCAAGTCTTTAGATTAAAAAAGTAACTAAACATGTGTGTCCAAACAATTTTCCCATTTTTATGATCAATTAAAATATTTTTTTATACATCAACATACGATATAGTTAGATATTTTAACTTTGTAATGATTGAATTACCATTTTAATATTTTAAAGATCGTTGCATAATTTTCAGCTTTCATAAGTTTCTCAAATGTTAAAATCTACTAATCAAATTTTTTTTTAATGTATTACACAGAAGACTTATACGCATACATCTGATATACAGTGGCGGTCAAATGTTTCCGGCCAGCATAAAATTTTTGGTTAATTTGCAAGTATACCTATATGAAGAGGAATCTCAAAGTGATACTTATGCACTTTATTGACGTAACAGTTAGGAACTTATTTATGGAATATAAAATAAATAACAATAAATTTTAATTGAAAAAATTAATTGCAAAAGAAAACGCATGCTCTCAAAAGTTTCCGGCCACCTTGGCAAGTTTGGAAAAAAAGGGTGTTATAATAGAAAATAACAGTGATCAACAATATTTACAATTAGTATTGTATATTCATACATTTAGCAATAAGTACTGCGGGCGCAGCAACGTGGCATTGATTAAATGAACGGTTGAAGATCGTTTATGGTAAGTTTTTTCTACGGTTCGTGCATTTTTTGAGAAAAGGCTGCTGAATTGGAATATTTATAATTCCACACACGTTTTCAAGTTCGTTCCAAAGATTTTCAATTGGATTCAGATCGAGTGATTAGGCTGTCCATTTCAAAAGCGGAATTTTTTTGTGCGAAAGCCACTGCATGACGAGCTTGCAGGTATGCTTTGGGTCGCTATCATGCTGAAAACAATAGTTGCGACTACAATTGTTCCTCCAATAAGGCTGCAAATGATCCTGCAAGATATCCTTATGCATTACACAATTCATCTTGCCGCGGATTTCAACTAACAGACCGACACATTTTCTAGAAAATGCTCCCCACAGCATAACGTGTCCCCACCATGCTTCATTGTCGAAATAACATATCTTGAATCTTATATTTTGTTTTTAGGTTGTCGGATGTAGTGTCGGCCATCACTCCCAAAAAGATTGAACGTCGATTCATCGGGAAATAGTACTTTTTTACAGTTTTCACTTGACCAGTCTTTGTATTACTTGGCAAACGCCAGTCGGGCCCTCTGATTTTATTTGCTTATGAAAGATTTTTTAGAGCCGCCTCTTCCATAAAGTCTATGTCACGTAAGCGTCTTGACACGGTAGATTAACTTATTTCAGAAAAATTTTAACACCGTAAATCGCAGGGAATTCCAGTGGCATTTTTATGCGGGTAATCAACTGCTTTTCTCCTGATAATTCTCTCCACAATAATAGTCGTTTTCTGGGATCCCCCGGGCCTTTGGAAGTTCCGAAGGGCATGGACATCTTTATATATTTTTTAAATATCGTTCACAGTAAATTTTTCGACCGATAACTTTGCCGCAATCTCACGGGAGGATTTGCCCTTTAGCGACAAACAAATCACACGTTTACGAACAATAATTGTTGAATTTGTCATTTTTTAGTTTCAACTACGTTATTCACGTTGATTAATTACCAAACACGGCCAAAAAGATACTTTACGGATAGTAAAAACTAACGAATAACGAATGGCCGGAAACTTTTGCACACGCGAATTTCGAATACCCCCTTTGCATCAAGTATCTCCAGTATCCAATCAAAATGATCACGTGGTCAGAGAGAATTTGTTTATTCCTAACGTTTGGCGCAGTTTTGCTTCTTCTTCGCTGAAACTTTCTGGCAAAATAATCAAAGACACTAACTGGCCGGAAACTTTTGACCGCCACTGTAAATTTCGAATAAAGAGTGAATGTCAGTATCCTTTTTTATCCAATGGATTGAACGGGAACGAAGCGGCACGCGATAAACATAACTAATTGATAACAATTTCAAATACCTAACAGCTTTGTCATTAATTGTACAAAAACTGTGAAAATTTTGCAGAGTAATTCAGAACTGTTCTATAATTTGAAGGGAAATCAGGGATCAACAATAAATAACTTTTATCAATGTGGCTGCAATCCACATATTCAGTCCAAAAGCAGAAGGTTCCACTCTACCCAAAGTTGCGTTTCCGTTAAGATCTTTCCGAAATGTGGATATATTTATCGGAAATTTGAAAGGAATTAGCTTGCTTTGTTGTAAATGTGATAACAACACAAAAGGTGCTGAGAAAGCACAGCAAATCAAAATGGGATACCATATACACTGATAACCATATTTCAAAACGCGAAGCGTCGAGTTTACACTGTTTGAGCACAGTTCGTAAAAATGCTAGTACCTACTTGATTTGATTTTTCCCATCTCATCCAAAGCCAGGTCAATCTCCTAAAAACTTTCTTACAATAGTACTTCATTTCTCTCACCGTTATTACCGGAAAGACCAATTCGGTTGGAGTGGAATATCTTCTATTTTTACCCGACTGCCAAGAAGGGTTATGTGTTTCACGCGTATCTGGGTATGTAGATTTTTTTATACCCTCGAAACATCTGAACGGCTGGACGGATTTTAATGAATGAGGTCTCTATTGATTCGTCTTAACCCCCGATAGTTATAGGCTAGATTTTGTTTTTAAAAATTCAAAATGGCGGTAGATGCGAAAAAAAAACTTTTACGCACCATATTGAGTGGCATATCACTGGATAGGTTTTCAAAATTAAAACGATGTTTCATTGACTATTTAACAGTCAGAAGTTCCGTTTAAATATTACACAACCTGGAAGTTGTGTAGGTAGAATCTCTAGCTTTACTGTAACTCTAACCTTCATAGACATCTATAGGCCTCATGAAAACAGTATTTATAGATAGGAACTAATAATTAAACACAACTTAAAAGTCATCAATACAAGTAAATAAAACAAAAAAATAAGTGGGTAATATAAAAAAATAGTTTCACATTGATGAGAAATAATTAATTAGTTCGCGTTTTACGAAGTCGGGTTTTTTGATTTTTTTAAATTAATTTTTACTTCTTGACTGAATAAGTGGAATGCTACGTTTCGGTTATAAGGTTTATGTGTTCCTTAAAACGTTATTATTCTTAAACCTTTAGAGCGTATTCCATGTCTTATCTAAAACATAAATAAATATGAAAAATGGGGTTTATTTGAAATATTATAAAATGCATTCTTTTTTTCAAAACCCGAGATAAGTAAATATTAATGAAATGATAATAAAAATATCACAGATTTCAATGATCTTCTCGTATCGATAACTTAGAAAAAGATTTATATTAAATATGTCGTCTGTGTAATCAAAATTTCCATAGGTTTGGTCATGAAAACGAAAACAATGCTCGCTATTCCTTTATATTTTATTACTAAACTATCATAAACAATTTCTATTGTTTTATAGTTTTGTTCTGATCGACATATTCGAGTATAAAGAAGGGTAAAAACAAAAAGTAACACTGTGATAAAATGTAGCTACTTCTTATCTTTCTTCGTGTGGCTCGAAGTTAAAAGAGGTTGAATAATATGAAGTTCTTTGTTAAAAAAATATTTCTGATATAATAGTAAGTTTAAAATATTGCTACATTTACTAATATAAAATTATATTTTGAAAACTTGAATATACACTTTTGAATATATTTTGAATACACACTTAAGCAATTGATAAAAATCTAAATAAATTTTCACACAAATATCATAATAAATATAAGTAAAGAATTTTAGATCAACCAGTATTTTAATGTACATATTTATTTATAAGACCTTTGCATGCATTTTTTTCCATGTACCGAACTTTGCATAAATAGGCATTTCTTTCATTTCAAACAAAATACAGTACTCTTAATTTATGCAAAAGTACTCACACAACGTTGAGGTTTTATGTTTTTATGAAACTATGGCATAATCTGTATTAAGGGATCTCAGGACTCTTAAAGATTCAAAATTGTCGAAATTTTAATTTTTATTAGATGTTAGACTCCTATCTTTTCTGAACATTTTTATATTATTGCTTCCTTGAAATTCGTATTAGAATAGAAGTTATGGCTTTTAGGGTTGTACCCGCACAATAGATGAAGTGGAGTTTCCAACTTTGAAGTCATTTTTCTCCAAATGTCGTTTTGGGCGCGCGATATCTCAAAAACTTCTCATTATTTTTTCATGAAATTTTCAAAACATATATTTCATGTTAGTCTGTATAAACTGAACCTCAAATTTTATTTTTATTGCTCAAAAAAATATTTTTTAGGTGAGTATTCTGTTGAGATTTTAAAAATTTTGTATTAGCTAAATACAACTTTGTATTAAAAATATCAGAATGCTTTAAATACAAATTTATTTAGGTTCAACGTAATTACTATAGTCTGAAGTATAATTACGCACTAAAAATTTAATTCTTGTTGCAAAATGTATTTATTAATCGTGCACATAAGCTGTTATGCTAATTTTCTTCTTGGCAAATGTCTGGCATTTCCGAGCGCCCTAAAAATACTAATTCTGCATCTTGCAATTTTTTAAATACATGAAATGAAAGAACATAGAACTTATAACTTTCATCCCAATAAAAATTGTGTTTTTAAATCATATTCATTTTAAGATATTAAATGTTGATAACTGTCCTTTTTTTTCCCTTTTTTCCAAGTTTAAGATTCTTGTGACCCCTTAAAGATAGATCCTGTTGAAATAAAAATTCTAGTCAAGCATTACATTGCACTTAAGAAATAATTACACAAACCACAAAATAATAATACTTTTTTTGTGATAAATTTTTTGATGTTTCTAATCTTATTTGATAAACTGATTTTCCAAATTTCACGTTTTTTCCTTTTCTCATGTTAGGCTGTTGCATAGAGTGAGGATAAATTCCGGAATATCGCACAGGAAACCTCGCAGGCTGGAAAACATTCATTGAAATAAAACACATAGAAGTATCTTAATTTTATATTTAAATAACTATTGCACATATCATAGGGATATTTAAATCAAATATCATTAAAATGCATTGTCTTCTCCTAGAAGAAAAATATTTTGTTTTCTCTCTCTTGAACCCATTTGTGCCTAAATTTTTGTTTACTCAAATTTGTTGTTAAAATCACTTTAAAATGTTGCAAAATGAACTAGAAAAATGCTAAAATAAAATTACGCTAAAAAAATTCCGTAATCATTTGTTAAAATGTAAATGTACTAAATATAGAAATATGCATAGTATTTGTAATAATATAATATGCATAGCATAATTATATGTTTTGTCTATCTACTTATGATAAAATCTGAGTTCAGGAAAGTGTAGGTAACCATGCCGGTGAGAACCACTCTGGTCTGCGGAACGACTGTAGCTAAACGCCATGTTAGGCTTAATAAAAAACGTGTGGTAACATATGACAGCTAAATAATAATTTTTTCTACTTGAAATCATGTTTGTTCAGCATATTTTCACGTAAAACATGTGTATCATATCCATTTATAATGTATTAAGTTCTAAATTAAAATTAAGCTAATATAAACATAGAAATCAGATCTGAGCAAACGATACTGTTGCCATTCAGATTCAAATTCCAGAATATCTACAAACAAATGAATGACTCTTTGAACGCTTCATTAAAAAAAGAATATAGGTTAACGTCGATGCTGATCTTAAAATATTTGTAAATGTATATTAAAATCTTTAAATGTTTTCGCTTTGTTTAAAACCTTCAAAACTGTCCAGCTAAGATCTAAATATAAAGATTAAATCAACAACAAGTTCTAAATAAAAAAATAACGGATAACTATCGCTAGCTGGTGCAGAAAAGATATAACTTTCGCTCTAGGAAGGTACCGTGCAAGCACATTGCATTACTTGTATTTTTAATTTATTCAGAATGATTATCCTTTTGCACAATTTCAGATTTCCTGTGACATTTGTGTTCTGTGTTATATGACAAAGTAAAAATTATCCGAATTGGAATATCTAAAACCTTCAAATGCAATAAAGAATTATTTCAATGGCACTTTAACATTAGTTAAAGGGGGATTTTTTTCTGTACCGAAGACTGCGAGCAGCGCCTCTGTAGGTCGTTTTGATTCCTAATAAATTAGGAGCTTATGTTTCTTGCTAATACTTTTGGCGTCAACTTTCTGTTGTAATCGTACTTTTTTAGGTAGATTTCGTATGAAATACTACCTATTGGGATCGTTCCTATGTTGGAATTTCTGAAAAATTTTTGCAGATCTACACCGATCATGACCCCTAGAACCCAAAACCACCCTCAGTAAAAAACTTTATCTATCTATCTATCTATCTATCTATCTGTCTGTCTATCTATCTATATATCACTTTCTTCTGGACACGATAACTTTCATAATTCTGCACCAATCTCTTCCAAACTGATACATAAAATCAATGGGCATAAAATCTCGGTCAAATGGCGGTCAATGGGCAAAATCGGACCAAGGGGATGGAAATAAGGAGGAGTTTTGTGAAAACCGATAATCCCCCATAACTTCTTAATTTTTGTACATATCAAATCAGTTTAAAGTTTCAATTACTTCTAAAAATAGGGCCAAAATTTTATGTATCATAGATTTTTGATAAAGTTAAAAATGGGCTCAAGGGGCGCAAAAAATAGGGTTTTTGTGAGAAAAAAATTCATAACTTTGTCAATTCTCAAGATATCAATTCCAATTAATTTTATTATAAATTTCCTTAATATTATCTACAACTTTTATATTCACAAGTTTTTGATAGCACCAATTCGTACCGCAAAAAAAATTAAAAACGAAAACAAAAAGAGGGTTTGAAGAAGTAAAAAATCCATAACTCCGTCAATTCAAAAAATATAAAATCCCCATGAATTTATCATATATCTTCTTAATATTGTCTACAACATCTATATAGACAAGTTTTGGATAGGACCAATTCTTACAGCAAAAACAAATTAAAAATACATAGCGGTTGAAGAAAAAAAAATCATCCAAGTAAGGGTGTATTCAAATCCAAACTGCTTATTTTCTAACTCATTTTACAATTCATTTTTGCTCCCAAAGGCTTCCAATTGGTACGTTTTCTTACTCAGAAACTATATAATGTACCGTAATGGTCGATTTTTTGATAGAGGCAGAATATATTTTTAAAAATGCTGTTAAAGTGGTCATTTTGAACCGAATTTCCCGAAGCGGATTGTGTTGGAAAAATCATTGCATTAAGGATGCACTCAAATCCAAACTGCTTATTTTCTGACTCATTTTTAAATTCATTTTTGTTCTCAAACGCATTTAATTGGTAGATTAGCTTATTCAGAAACTATATAATGTACCGCAATGATCAATTTTTTGATAGAGGCAGAATATATTTCAAAAAATGATCTCAAAGTGGGCATTTTGAACGGAATTTCCCGAAGCAATTGTGTTATCACTTTCTTCTGGACACGATAACTTCCGCAATTCTGCACAAATCTCTTCCAAATTGATACATAAAATCTAGGGACATACAATCTCGGTCAAGTTCGTTAATGGGCAAAAGCGGACAAAGGGGATGGAAATAGGGAGGGGTTTTGTGAAAACCGAAAAAAACCCATTACTTCTTAATTTTTGTACATATCAAATCAGTTTAAAGTTTTTATTACTTCTAAAAATAGCGCCAAAAATTCATGCATCGCAGATTTTTGATAAAATTTAAAATAGGCTCAAGGGGCGCAAAAAATAGGGTTTTGGGGAGAAAAAAATTCCTTACTTCGTCAATTCTCAAGATATCAAATCCAATTAATTTTATTATACATCTCCTTAATATTATCTACAACTTTTATATTCACAAGTTTTTGATAGGATCAATTCGTACCGCAAAAAAAAAAAAAAATTAAAAACGAAAACAAAAAAAGGGGGGAAGGGGGGTTGAAGAAGAAAAATTTTCATAACTCCGTCAATTCACAAGATATAAAATCTCCATGAATTTATCATATATCTTCTTAATATTGTCTTCAACATTTATATAGACAAGTTTTTGATAGGGCCAATTCTTACAGCAAAAACAAATTAAAAATACATTGCGGTTGAAGAAAAAAAATCATCTTATTAAGGGTGCATTCAAATCCAAACTGTCTATTTTCTTACTCATTTTTAAATTCATTTTTGCTCTCAAACGCATCCAATTGCTAGATTCTCTTATTCAGAAACTATATAATGTACAGTAATGATCGATGTTTTGATAGAGGCAGAATATATTTCAAAAAATGATGTCAAAGTGGGCATTTTGAACAGAATTTCCCGAAGCGATTGTGTTAGAAACGAAAAATATTGCCCTACTGAGAAAGTAATTGTTTATTAATCAAGTTTTAATTAATGGAAAGAAAAATAAAAATACAGGTCGCTTACAAATCTTTTAAATATCACGTCAGCATGTTTCATATATATATATATTTTTTTATTAAAAATGAATCTGAAAATGTGCCAGAAAATTGCGAGTTGTTGAGCATGGAAAAGTATTTTTTTAATACCGCCTTAACATGATTCTGATAAAACCAGATATTACATAAAAAGGAAATAAAAACTCGTCAAAAGCAGACAGACAAAACTGTTAAAGTGGATTAGTATACTGAACTCCGAAATCTACCTCTGCCTGTAGGCCGGGCCGGCAGGGATTTTTTTACAATGCATTTTATGAGATTTGAAGACATTGCAGATAAAATGAATACAACATCGATACAACATATTTTAGTTATATTGCAAATAAAATTATAAATTTTAACATAGTTTGTACCAAAAAAAAAGTCTCGCTAAACAGCAAATTTTTAATGTAGAGGGAACCTAAACAGACATTTTCGTCATAGAATGTGTAGCTGAAAATGGCGCGTTTAAGCGCTGGTGACTAAACTGTAGTTTACATAAATTCTTTGTTCTAATCATCAAAAATCAAAGGATAATACTTTTTGATTAACAAAAAGAATGAGGCGTCATCTTTTTTAAGTAAGAAAAATATTTTTTTAACTATTGTCTTGAGACTTTTATCATTCACTTTCCGTCTTTTTTGAGGGGGGTAACATACTAGTATTTATATAAAATAATCTTGTAAATTGTACATTTATACACTATAATTATTATTTTTATGAATTACTTAAATATTTATTTCTTTGCAGAGACTGATAACATTATAATTATTAGCAATAATAAACCAAGAATAATCGTATTTAAGACTTAAAAACAATTTGTTTCATAATCATCTCGGAAAGGACTTTACATAAATGTCTAATAATATTTACCCATTCCTGCCTAGCGTCTTATATTTTGAACGTTACAAACATGCATAAAAAATAGACTTGAACATATAATTTCACAATTTAAAAAAATACGTATTTCAAAGAAGTCTACAAGCTAAGATTATGACTTATTTGTTTGGATCCTTGGTTTAAAAAAAAAAAAAAAGAAAAAAAAAACTTACTTTTTACATTTCACCACATTGAAAAATGAAAAATCTATTAACTCCGAAAAAAGCCTTAATTTTAAACAAATAAATGTCCATATAATGCAGTGATCTTTCGGAAACAGATAAAGACATTTATAGATGTCTATTTCATACAATTTTCATGTTATAAAGAAGAAGAAAAAAAATACAAATTTATTAAAATTTAAGTGTCCCAAAAATGGGACGCTAGGTGTAAATGGGTTAAAAATAGCGAGGTGGCTCCATAAACTATCACTTTTTCGAGTTGATGGCTGAAATTCCAGGATTAAACAGAACCCGATTAGCATATTAAAATGTAACTGGTCTGATAAGTCACATCTTGGTGGGAAAACCCCTGCAGATCCTCATTGCGTTTTCTTGCACCCAAAGGTAGGAAAAAATGGAGGACTTGGAGCAGGAAAACACAACGATAAACCTACGAGTGGATCACTAAAATCGGGTTTGTAGGTATTTTTCACCAATATATTAATTGGCAGAGCAGATGCATTTTAATATGCGAATTGAGTTTTAACTAATTACGGAATTTCAGCAGTCAACTGTATGAGGGATGAGGTGATGGTTTGTACAGTCTCCTCCCGGTCTATTAGAACATTCTGTCGGTGATTAGGATGTTTAGTGGTGTCTGCTATCATAATGACAAAATTTGTAATATTCTGTTTAGAAATTCTTATGTCTTTATAACTGAATTTAAAATTTTTCAACCTAGCAGAATTTCATAATTGTTTAAAAAATTTTCGTTGTATGAATTTGAGTACTTCTTCCGCAATCAGTATAAATAAAATGCATAAAATACATCCATATTGAAAAAACTCATCGCATGCCTACTTTATAATAAACAGGTCATAATAAAATGTTTATTTGGCATTTAAGAATTTAATTTGAAGTTTCTATCAGAAGGCATATGATAGAGATGACTGAAAATGAATTCAAACCGATGATGTTCCGTTTTGCGTTCTAAATAAGTGTTGAGATACAACGAAAAAAGTTATTTATAAATCTGGGAAAATACTATATTCGTCAATGTTTAAACCTATTTGTGGCAATTCGTTTATTTATATATTTATTTTTGAAATTTCATTCAGCCTAGCTGTAGTTGGAATACCCGTAGGGTAAATCTTCTTTTAGCACAAGAAAAATATATATTTTCTGATGACCAGAAAGAAATATAAGGAAGAAATGCCAAAAAAATAGGAACAAAAAGTATAAACTTGACATTTTTGTGTCACCGAGATATTTTGCGATCAATCATACAGTGATTGATAAAAAAAAAAAACGAAAAAATGTTTACCCGTAAATTTTCTTTGCAGGTGCATTTTCTGTTTATTTTTTTCTTACGTTCACATTTGTTTTGAAGACTATCTTGTTAATATCTCTTAAAAAATATATATAAAATAGAAAAATATAAAAAAAATTAAATTAAAAATAAAAATAATATTAATTTGTAGCTCAAAAGGACTTTTTAAAAGTTTCTTTATATTTCTTGCATGGACTTTTCTTCATCATACAATTACTAAATTATTTTTGGTAATATTTTAATACTAAGATATTGAAACTTCCTGATTCACTTTTAAAGACACTGCCGACACACTGAGTGCGCCACTCGTTGAACTGACAGCTGCAAATTCAAAATTGATTACATGATTAACATTTGAGATTCACTTTTGTTCTTCCCAAACTTGTTTCAGTGCGATCCATGTTTAATGTTGAAGTTCGCATATATTTTTCTGCCTTTCATTATTCTTATTGTTAAATAAAACTATCGAGTACATAATACGCCGCTCGTGCATTTGTGCAATTTGGTTTTTCTTTTTTAATTAAATTATTTATTCTTATAAATGGGATGTTTATTGCATTTATACTAATACTAGACATTAGACACTTGTCGTTTTTAGCATAAAAAGTTGATATTTTAAGCTTTAAAAGACGTTGGTGTGTGAAGTACTTCTTCCTTGTCCTCTATGTTAATATAAAAGGTCCGTGTTATATTAATTTTCTTAAAGTAGTCATTTTTTAGGGTTCCGTACTTAAAAAATAAAAACGGAACCATTATAAAATCATTCTTGTGTCTGTCGGTCTGTTTGTCACAGCCATTTTACTCGTAAACTATGGAACGTGGAAAGTTCAAATTGGGGGAAGTAATAAAGAGTATTGACCCACATATTTACAGATTATTAATCATTCACAAATATATTTGGGAAAATGTAGAGGTATTGGAGAAAAAAAATATTTTCTTTGTATATCCTGTTGGGTATAGTGTGAAATCTTCTGTAACGCTGAACTCAAAAATACATTTCTTTTAAAATAGTAATTAAAGCCTTTGTGAAGGAATATTAAAAAGCAGTAAACCAACGTTTAAAATGCACAAATAATGCATGAAAAGCAGCAAACAGCTGTTTTGAATCTACTAGCGAGATTCTTCTTCAGTGCAAGATAGGGAAAAGGGAACAGCGTCCTAGAAAAAGCAAGGCTGAGCTGGTTTACTGCTTTTTAATACATTTCTTTTAATTTTAGGTATTATATTTTTAAAGATATCATCGAAAATGTAGCGTCAAAAATATGTCCCCCCCCCCACCATCAATTTCTGAAACTACTGAAACTAAAATTATGAAAATGTTAGCGGTAGTAGACGTTAATTTAAACCTTGCAGGAAAATTATAGCGATTACCCTAGGTCACAAAGTTTTTTCGAAAAGCGTATTTTTCCGTTACATACAAATTTCAATTTTCGTCATTCAGCAAAGGTGTTGAAGATCTCTGGAAGTACCTATCGTAGCAGAAGTATAAAAGCATCGTTGATAAGGATTTTCGAAAACAATCGTCTGTAATTAGTCGAGATATTAACCCTTAAAGACACGGACGGTTTGGACATACATAATGACAGGGGCTGCGTACTCTATGTACCATCGGCTTTTAGAGCCTAGCTAACAAATGATATATTTGTGTCATGTAATGCCCAGTAGCACTATAAAAGCAATAAACGTCAAAGTGTTAAAAACAGACTAATTTAATTAAAATTAAATACATAAATACTATGGGATTTGCCACAAGTTTGCATTGAATGGATATATCTCAATACGCCCTCCCGTGTATTTAAAAATTAATTAAAAAACTATCTGGGAAAACGCGGCACGGATCAACATGGCGTTGCATATTTGCGACCTCCTTTCGAAACGCGCTTAGCATAATGCCCAGTTTAAACTTTGAACGAGGATTTTGTTTTAGCTACACTCTAAACAGAAAAGATTATTACTACGCTGAATTTAATTTTATGAAATGTCAAATGAAGTTTAAATATGCTCTACTTTTATTGTCAGCACCGAATTAAGTACATAAAAAAAAGAGATTAGGATAAGGTTAAAAAAGAGTTATACGGAGTAGCAATATTTGATATTATTTAGGCTTCATATCTCTTTTAAACTTTTATGGTATACCCATTCATGCTTTTCTAGTATATACAGCTATACCCAACCCTACGTTATATTCCTTTTACAAAGTCTTATTATTCTTTTAGCAATGATTTTTTTTAATAACACAATTAATAATCCATATATGTATCTTACGGAACCCTCTGAGCGCGAGTAGTACTCGCACTTAACCGTTTTTTAACTATTTGATGTTTATTACTTTTATACAAAGACTGGGCATTCCGTTAAACAAGTATGCCATTAAAAGTTTTTATTTAGGCTTTAAAATGCCCTTTGAACATACAGTGCGCCGCCCCTGTCTATGTCACTATAATCCAGCTGTGTCATTAAAGATGAATTCAGCGAATGTTTGCTTTAATTCATAAATAGGGAAGTAATGTAATACAATTTATTTCATCAAAAAGTAAATAAGGAGAAATTAAAAAATGATTTTATTTTTCATGAAATATAAGTTATGTTAGGGTGATAGGCTCAGGAAGTGTCTATCTTAACATTTCCTTTTTACTTCAAAATATTTACGTCAGTATCTTCAAAACCGTCACATAATACTGGACTTTAATAGGTATAAGATAAGGCTCTGAATGTAGGTAAACCATTCCATGATATTGAAAGTATGAACGATCTGTTTTACTGCAGACATCATAGCTTTGCCTTTATTTTGAAATAGAAGAATTTGATGATTTCTGAAGACTTGTGCTAGGCCTGTTTGCGTATATTCTGGTCATGAAGAAAACGTCTCTCACCAGCAATAAAGATCAATTTTATGAATGCCTGATCATGCTCCACTAAAGTATTGCGTTGTCTCCATCACTCGTTTAAAAAATCGTGTTTCTCTTGAGCCAACAACCTCGGCGCCTATATTGCACTGATATATCTCATGGGCAGACGATCATGCAGAGTTGAATGTGCTTCTGTGAGAGAAATGCAATTACTGAAAGGGGGAAACTGGACTGGTGTAGTCAGCGAAGCTTTTGGTGGGAAGGACTCTTTAATGTATTCCCAGAATCAGAAAAAAATAGTTTATGAATGATGGACTATAAATGATCAATTGTTTTGAAATCAAATAAATTGAGACGGGAAAGTAAATTTAGGAAGCGTGAACGCAATTGTAATTTCCAAAGACGAAAAAAGGTATTTTCAGGTGAAACATAGTAAATAAAATGAGGAAAAATTTATACATACATATGTACATATGTAGGGTTTGAATTTTGGTAGCATAATTTAGTTTACTTTTGACGGATGTGATCAAATCAAATGAATCTCTGCTATTTAGTACTGTCTATGATTTGAAGGCATGGGATAGTAAAACAAAATTCACGGACCACGAGAACATTGGCTTTAGAACTTTGAAAATCAGAAAAGAGTCTCTTTCAGTCCCTTATTTTGTCATAATTCAAGAAGCTTTGGCACGAAACATGTCGATAAAGCAATTAGCCTCTATTAGACCTAATTAGCATTTTCTAAAAATATTAGTTAAATTAATGTTATAAGTGTTAAACCTGGTTTGTTTAAAAAAGATAGGTATAGCGTATTCAAAAAATAAATATCTTCACGGAATTAAATTCAAGTTCATATGATTTCAGAATTGTGTTATTATTTGAATTTTTCAGTAAATTAACATTTTGTACATCATATGTATAGTATATACATATATATGTATATATGTACAGTCGTGGGGGGAAAAAAAGTAAACACCCCCTACGAAACTCTTCAACAAATTATCGTAGACGGAAGCTACTGGTACCGAACGATTGGAAATAAAGCCTACCTTTAAATGATGTATATAAAATTTGCTTAGCGGGGCATCTAGATATTAAAACGAACCCAAACCTCATTTTTATCAATGGCAATACCCAATTTTAACGAGATATTTCAAATCTTCGGATTAAACTATGCCTAGACATCAAATTTCAAGTCGTTGAAAGATAAGTTTTTGAATTATAAACATTCAAAATTTAGTCTTCTAATGTTAAATTACATTTTCATATTTTTATTTATATCTTCTGAATTTATGCTCCTAATGTGCTAATTTTTTGTGTAGCAATAATACTATTATGCCCAAACATAAATACGCTGAATTTGCAATTTTTATAATTTTATGATATGAATCATGAATTATGATATGATTATGAAATTAATATTCGAAAAAATTATGAATTGCAACCTACAATTTTTTTGATGGATTTAGATTTATTAAGTCCTGCTTTATGAAAATCCAAAATTTCACATTTTACTTCCAAATAGTTTAGGGTGTCAACGATTTAAATCAGTGATTTAAATCATGATTTAAATCAAGTGATTTAAAAAAAAAATCATTGATTAAAATCAAAAATTTCCTAAATGTTTAAAATGACATAAAAAAGTATTCAAATCTAAGATGAACATAATTTGAAAAGTTTCTACAGGTATTGTGACTTATGAATACACAAAACAAAGCTTTAAATAATTGTTTCTAAGCGTAATTCCTGAGTATTGTGAAAAATTAAGTACAGTAAGTTTGTAAAAAGCGTGGTTTTTATCTAACAAACATAAAAAGCATTTAATTTAAAAATGATATTTAAATCTAACAGGGTGTCAACGATTTTAATCAGTTGATTTAAATCAGCGATTAAATACAAGTATTTTGACTTATGAATAAACAAAAAAAGACCTTTAAATAATTGATTTTAAGCTTAATTCCTGAGTATTCTAAAAAAAATAAAAACAATTTAGTTTGTAAAAAGCGTTGTTTTTATCCAAAATAAAACAGTTTCATTTAAAAATGATATTTAAAGCTAATATAATTGGCAATGTCATAATTTCCTTTAGTTAATCAATTTATGCATTATTTTATATAAAATAAACAGCAAATGTAATAAATTTCTGCAAGTAAAACAATAAATAGTCAGTGTCTTAGTTTCTCGTTCTACTTTTGTAATAATAAATAAATAACAATCTCTAGTCAAAGAAGAATGAAAGAGTGATATCTGCTCAACAGCTAAATGCATAAAAGAAAAAGAAATAATTAGTATAAAAATGTTAAGCACAGCAAGAGCTTCTTCGGTATAGGTTGAATAAATGTTCTTTTTTTTATAACTTTGTAACTGATATATACTAAATAAAAAAAAATAATTAGGGATTGAAAAGGCAGCAAAACTTTTCTTTTAAAAAGATGGACCATATTGAAAGCTAATAATCACCACTGAAAGGTAATCAGGCTGTTATATAAATATTTTGAGGATTTCAGATGTAACTGGCTGTCCTTAACAGTGATTTTTTTAAGTACAAATGCAAAATGAGATGCAAATAATATTTGCTACTTTTGTTATTTGTGCTACAAACTAATGAAATTAATTATTTGCAGTTTTTATTAATTCCCTAATTACTGTTTCTGCTAGGCCATTTTTTTAAGGATGCCACACCCCGTCCCTTTTGAAATTGTCAAAATGCACCCTGCCTTAAAAAAAAATAGTTGCATTCACATGTAGTTATAGCCAGAGATTTCTTTTAAAAAACTCCCCTTTCATCAGTATTTCTAAATTCATGTGCCCAAGATCTTGAAAAAATAATAGAACTTTATTTCTTTAGAAAAGCAGGATATTATTAAAACATGTTGTTATTTAATTGTATTTTTCAATTTGTGATTCACAAAATTATAAAAAATTAAGGACACCTTATTTATCATACAAAAAATTATTTTTTTTTTCTTATATCATTACTAAACACATTACTAATATATTTCCTCATGAAATAGTGTCTTTTTTGGAACTAGCATTCTGCCTCTTTTTCTTTGTAAAATGAATACTACAATATTAATTATCATTTTAATAATTAAAGTTTAAAAATGTATAATATGTTCCTAATTAGAGAGTTAATTGTTTAATAATTATTTTTTTGAAGTAGTGTTATTTAATATTAAATGCAGTTATTAATAATTTTAATAAATGTTAAATACCACTAGTATTTAATAAAGTTTTACATAATTATTATAATATTAATGCATTTAACATTATTGTATGATACTAACTAATGAAACTACTAATTTGCATTTTTTAAATTTCTGTAATTACTAACTAATAATTATAATTTTATTAATTAAAGTGTAAAAACATAGATTATGTTAGCAATTAGTGGTTTAATTGTTTTGGAAACCTAAAACTCTTGGTAGCTATTCAGTATTTGAACGTTGGGAAAAAAATCAAAAAAATCAGATTTAAATTTTAAAAAATCCGATTTAAATAAAAAAATCCGATTTTTTTGATTTTTTAAAAAAATCATGATTTTTTTACACCTTAAAATATTTTTTAAATTATGCTTAAAAAAAGGCAAAATGGTGGTTTAAGGGGCCGTCTATGATAGAAGTGAGTAGATATTTTGAAATTTATTCTGCTGTCCTGTTATCTACCAGGCTTCATTGACTGCTTGAGTGGTGCTTAAGATGCCTCGATCAATCTCTCTCGGTTAACAATGGAGAATTCAACTTCAATTTGGATACAGCCCTTAAAAAACGCTCGTTTTAAAATAATTAATTTCTCGAAAACTTATGGTACCAATTGCATAAAAATTTGTTTTTAGGCTAATTGAAGGGTGTAGAGTTAGTTCATTTATGCTGTCAGAATTGTGTATTGCTATAGAAAAAAAACAAAGTTATGGTTCGTTTTAATATGTAGATGGCCCCCTAAGCAAATTTTATATACATCATTTAAAAGTAGACTTTATTTCCAATCGTTCGGTATCAGTAACTTTCTTCTACGATAATTTGTTGAGGAGTTAGTAGGGGGTGTTTACTTTTTTTTTCCACGACTGTACATATATATGTATATATTACAAATATTATATACTAGATACACAACATTACCTGGGTCCGGTATTGTCTAGAAGATTGAAACTGGATTATTTTAACCGATGTGGAGAAATCGCGGTAAAACGTGTAAAAAATTGGTAAAATTTCAAAAATGGCAGACGACAAAATTTTCAATATTGGGCAAAAATATTCAAAATGTATCATTTTTCCGAATTTCGAAAAATCACCGAAGAAAGCTGAAAAATATGTAAAAATATTAATTTGCGAAAAATTCAAATATCTATGCACGAATTTCGAATAAGTATTAGAAAAGATGACGGCATTTACTATATTCGGATAAAAGATTTAAACCAGATTCTTTTTATTACTGAGAAAAAAAGCGAAATGAAAAGAAAACAAAAACCGCGAAAAGCTTCATAAAATATCCCTAAAAATCAAAAATCGCTAAGGACAAAATTTACAATATTGAGATAAAAAATTGAAACCAGATTCCTTTCACTAATATTGTAAAAAATAGCGAAAAAAATTTAATTACAAAAAAGTGTTAAAAATTCCACAAAAAATCTCTAAAAATTTAAAAATCACAGTGGATAAAATTTACTAACGTAGACTAAAACACGGTAACCAGAATTATTTCACAAATGTCAAAAAATCACGTGTGATGCAAAAAAATGCAAAAATTCACATTTAAAATAGCTAAATTTTCAAAAAACGCAGAGGAAAGTATCTACTACACTATACGACCAAAGGTGACCGGTCACTTGCGATTTTGGACGTTTTCTTAAATATCTAGAAAAATACATGAGGAATTAACCTGAAATTGCAGGTGTGTAAACAGTATAGTATAGAATTTTAATTGTATAGAATTGAGTGCTGGGTTCATTTGCGTTTCATGTTACGCCACTAGATTGTGTGTTCATAAAGACTTTTCCATCAAGTGCTGCGGTAGCAGCCTTACCGACTTATATAAGTGAGAGATGCCAAGCTGGGCATCGTCCTTGTGGCTTAGTGGTAGAGCACTGGAGATCTATTCCAGGGGTCCGGGTTCGATTCCCGGATTGGACATTTTTCACTAAGTTGGTTTACGCCTTGTTAGCAATGTGATAATTCACGTCTTTAATATTCAGTATAGTATAGGTCATATATTTCCGCGAAGATTTTTTCCTGAAACCCCATAGGGGACCTTCAAAAAATTGAAAAAGAACGAATATATTTTGGATAACCCTGTAAAAACTAATGGAGCAAAAGCGTTTAAACTCGAGATTATTAATAAGTGACTTATTGTAATATACTGTATTCATTTTTATGAGGATAGCATGTATACTCGTAGCGAAATTAAGGTTTTTTATAAAAACAGTCCCAAATTTCGCCAAGTTTTTTCTTATAATTTGCAGAGTTTTTAATATAAAAATAAGTTCTTTTCAGAAAATATGACGAACAACATTGTACACAATACCAATCAGAATGAAAAAATAGTAAAAATTGCATGAAAAATGAGCAGGTTTACTAAAAAATGTTTCACTGCGCATGCGCAAATGCAATCAAAATATAATGTGCATAATGTGTTAGCTAAATGTATTGAGCAGTTTTTGTAAAAGTCTCAAAAACATACTTTGAAAAGTCTGATAATAATCGTTTATAGAATAAGCTCAAAATCTGTTGTTCCCAAAATGAAGCAAAAACATAAGGGGTTGTATCCATATATCCATTGATTAGTGCCAATTTAGCATATACAATATTGCACGTAATACTGTATTTGGATACAATCCCTCATCTTTTTGCTTCATTTTGGGAACAACGGATTTTGAGCTTATTCTATAAGCGATTATTATCAGACTTTTCAAACTATGTTTTTGAGACTTTTACAAAAGTTGCTCTATACATTTAGCTAACACATTATGTACATTATATTTTGATTGCATTCGCACATGCGCAGTGAAACATTTTTCAGTAAACCTGCTCATTTTTCATCCAATTTTTATTATTTTTTCATTCTTATTGCGGGGTATTGTGCACAATGTTGTTCGTCATATTTTTTGAAAAGAACTTTTTTTATATTAAGAACTCGGCAAATTATAAGCAAAAAACTTGGCGAAAATTGGGACTGTTTTTATAAAAACCTTAATTTCTCTACGAGTATGCATGCTATCCTCATAAAAATGAACACAGTATATTACAATAAGCCACTTATTAATAATCTCGAGTTTAAAAGCTTTTGCTCCATTAGTTTTTACAGGGTTATCTAAAAGATATCCGTTCTTTTTCGATTTTTAACGGTCCCCTATGGGGTTTCGGGAAAAAAATCTTCGCGGGAATATATGACCTATACTATACTGTTTACACTCCTGCAATTCCAGGTTAATTTATTATGTATTTTTCTAGATATTTAACAAAACGTCAAAAATCGCAAGCGACCGATCACCTTTGGCCATATAGTGTATATAAGGCTAAAAGTTCAAAACTTAATTCCTGTGATTAAAATTAAAAATCGCCGAAGCGCGAATAAACTCTAAAAATCAAATAAAAATGTTCGCGAGGAAAAAAAAATGATTTACGAATTCCGAATAAAATTTATCGGAAAAATGCCAAAATTTATTAGACTAGGTTAAAAGATTCAAAAAGGATTCATTTGACGAATGTCAAAAATTGCTATAGAATCAAAAAAGAATTCTATTTGTCCTATAAAAAAAATCAAGAAAATTTTTAAAGCCACAGTATGAATTCTCAATAAATTTTATTGAAAAAATGGCAATATTTACTATAAAATATAAATGTTGTACATTGTATTGTACGGTAAACGATGAAACCTAGATTTCCTTTACTAATGTAAAAAAAATCGCTGCAGAATGAAGGCAAAAATCTCTGAAAATAAAAACAGTAGCAGAGGACAATGTTAACTATACTGAGCAAAAACACTGTAATCGGAATTCTTTCTCTAAACTCAAAACATTAGCTGCGGAACGCGAAATTCGCTAAAAATGACATTGAAAATCACTAAAATTTAAAAATCGAGAGAGTCAAAATTTAGTTTATTTGGCTAAAATTTTAAACCGAATTCATTTTACGAATATATATAAAAAAAACCAGTCGCGGAACGCAAAAAAAAAAACTTTAAAAATCTCATACGAAAATTCGCGAAAAATCGCTGTACCAATTCAGAACAAAATTTACTATATTGTGCCAAATGATCGAAACCAGATTATTTTTACTAATGTCGAAAAATCTCCGCGAAATGCAACAAGCGTTGAAAATCGCATAAAAATGAGATCAAAACATCGAAGCATTTGAAAGCTCTTTTCGACGAGCATAGCTTCAGATGTAGGGGAGATGGGGGCACATTTGAACATGGGGCAGATGTGAACATCACTGTTTTTCAATAGTTATTATATGGTTATTTATTTGAAAAAAATTACCAAAGAAGTTAGCACCGGGAGACATATGGTAAAATAGTTTTGAAGTTCTTTGACATTTTGTTTGCGCTTAATAGCCAAAATACTGCTTATAGACCTCAAAAGTAAAATCTCAGTTCCAACTTGATAAGCGAATAACTTTATTTATTTATTCATTTATTTGAATTTTAATGTTTTAACATACACTATGTGTGCTAATAAATATTTTTGATACAGATTTTTTTTTCTTCTAAAACTGAGAAATATTAATGATTTATCAATTTAACTATAGCAGCCATATGGGGCACATGTGAACACGGAATTTGGGGGCAGATATGAACAGTTCGCAAGTACTCCAATAATCATTCTGTGATTCTGTTCCGTTTAGTTAGCCTCATGAGAAATAATGTCAGCTCCAATATCTATAATTTTTCTGAATTAGAAGACATTTTCGCCATACAAAGTTGATTTTCTATTGAAACTTCCACAAACATATTTGTCAGCGAGTACATAAAGAGCAACAAGCTCCTTTACGTCCAATTTTAATTTAAATACATTTAATATTTTCTAAAATGCAATAAGTGTTATGTATCTTTTCATTAAACGGTTTAGAACAGTATTTTTTATGCATTGTTAATACAAAAAGTATCACGTTAAACAACTTTGCAATTTTTTTCTATTCCATTTGATCCAAACTTGCAAAGATGGCTTACTCCTATCTCAAAAACTATTAGGTGAATGGAGGTAGATATGAGTAATATTTTTAAACTGATAACTTCCGTAAAATTTCGATTGTACCACACCCCTCTCTTTCAAAAACAAAAGATTTTTTTTGGGGGGGGGGGCGGGGGTTACTGTCGAGATTTTTTTAAATCATCAAAAAACCCTTCTTTATCTATAATTTAAAAGTAAATAAGGCAAATAAAGGAGTGAGAATCTTTCGTATTTCGGCAGATTTCCGTGAAATAGTATCTAAATGCCTCCTCCCTAAAATTTCCCACAAGCAAAAACCCCTAAGTAAAATTTAAAATTTTAATTTCTTTCTTTTTTTAAATTATTTTTTTTTGTATTTTATTGCAACAATACTTAATGAATAAATAATCTAACCCCCCCCCCCCCCCAAATCTACTTATTTTCATTTTATAATCTTTTGCTTAAACATATCACCCAGGAACTAGATAAATATATGTATATTTCTTTCTTTATGGTGAATTTAATAGGTAATATAATTAATGATTATAATGACAAATGAATAACAGAATAAAAAGCATGTCAAAGGATATTTTTCCCATGTGTTCAGATGTACCCCACGCGTGTTCACAACTACCCCGCTGATGGGGCACATGTGAACAAATTTTTGGATTTATAAAAATATTAAATATCGCAAAAAGAATTATACTGATGATATTTTAAAAATTACCATGTGTAAAAGAAAGTCCTGTTTACAATAATGAGTAGTTTTTGTTTATAGATATTAATCCAATTATGAGAAAAAGCTATATTTATGCGAACTGTTTACATGTGCCCCCATCTCCCCTACATGTACCTTCCACCAAAATCAGTTTGCTTTACAATCAATGGTACCTTCGGAACACAGACATATGCACACACAAATTCTATCATTATTATATTATTTTAGAATGTACACCGAACTAACAAAACATTATGACCATCACCACATTTTGCTATGAACTCACCTGTATGACGTAGATAGCACATAATCAGGTGGAAATGGTATTTAAATACTGCTAGGGAGTCTGGGGAAACCTTTTTGTGCTTAATTCTGCCTGTGATGGTAAAGGCTGCTGACTTTGATAAAGGGCAGAATTCAGTCGCCCGACGACTCAGAATGAATATCTTAGAAACTGCACGTCTCATGAGTTGTTCATGACATATCGTTGTTAGTACTTTTTCAAAGTGGATGAATGACGGTGAAACCATCAGTAGAAGCCATCGCGTTGGACTTTAAGCCGTTATCAAATAAAAAGGACGTCGGAGACTCCCCCTCTAGGTAAAGTAAAATCGGCACCAGAGACTTGTTCAACTGACATCCTAATACAATACAGATTCAAGTAGAATTATTTCGGAGTAGACAGTTCAGCTGACACTGTTGAATGTGAGATTACGTAGGAAACGTCCCACTCATGTGCCTATGTTGACCAAGCATCATCGCCAAATACTATTTCCCTAGTGCCGGGAACATCATGACTGGACTATGGATCATAGGTATAGCGTTGCCTCGTCGGATGAAACACGATTCATCCTTCAACGCTGAAGTTTCAGAGGTCAACCCCAGCCGTGAGGAATCCTGCGTTAGATGCCATCCGTCGTTATGACGCCAGAGTGGGGAGGAACCGGAAACGGCCCCTCGCAATACTCACTCGG
Organism: Maratus speciosus; assembly: GCA_963932465.1. Taxonomy (NCBI): domain Eukaryota; kingdom Metazoa; phylum Arthropoda; class Arachnida; order Araneae; family Salticidae; genus Maratus; species Maratus speciosus. The sequence continues at coordinate 337,368,939 of OZ010789.1, forward strand.
GACGATGACTTCGTCCCATGGTCCAAAACTTCCAGAAGAAATCCTTCAAGAGTCACCTAAACGCATAATTCCCCAAGAAAATTTCATCTTTTCCCTAGATAGAAAGAAAGTTTCATCTGGAATTGGCTTTCCCCGTGACGTCATGCAGCATTGTAAACAGCCGCGAATTTTAACTTTCCCAAGTTAATTATTGTATTTTATTAGTAATTTTTATCTTTATTTATTTGGAGCTTCCTTTCCTTAAATTTTATTAAGTGTTTATGGGTGCTCTATCTTTTACAAATTTTTAGATTGTTTTAGAGCAGTTTCGTTACTTCCACCCAGGGAGAGGTTAGGCTTCGCTTACCTTATTCCCGACCGGCCTTGGGGTGTTTGCTCACTGCATCAGGGCTATTTATACCCTTTCTCCCCATTTTGGTTCATTCGACCGGCGGTGCGCAGGCATCCGGTCACGAAATTCATGTCCCATTCTTTTAGATAATTTTGAAGTTACTTGTTTATTTTTTAGCTTTTAATTTTAATCTTAACTTGTCCCCATTTTCGATCACTGTCAATGCCAAAATGCAATTTGCAATAGCAGTGTTCTCTCGATATCTAGTACCACAAAGCTTTTTTCAAGGCTAAACGGTTTGTGCGAAAGCCGGGAGACCCGCGACCTGTAATGCGCACTAGGCTTGACATCTAAATTAGTGAGCTATGTGGACCCCTTTTTTTATAAGTTTTTAGAGTTAGATAGACTTGGCTACCTTATGCTATAGCTTTCCTGTGCTCGTTGGTACCCTACTGCCTTTACATTCTCCGTTTTTTGCCTACGCCAGTCGGTGAAATGACATCGAAGTATAGGGTAACCAATAAATTCTTGGATGCCTTATGCGCCACTTTTTCTGGAGGTTATATTTAACTTCGTGCTTCCAACTCTGGAATGGCCCTCGGGACTCCACCAGAGCTTCCAAATTATACTTTTAGGCCATGCATTGTTTCGAAATTCATCCTTAGTTCATTTTCATATTTAGTTGGAGGTTACGCGTTGGCACTCCTTAAGCACCGCGATGTCATGTCATCCTTCAACGCGTCGATGGCTGTATTAGATACGCCGTCTCCTAGGTGATATCTTACTCCCCCTTAAAAAACAGGTCATACACAGGCCGGTGGTGACGATATTAAGCTTTACAAAACGTTCTCATGAGCGTCTCTGGGACTTATGGTAGTGGTAAAACAGACCATGGAGGCCGCGGATTATCTGAACATCATTGCGGACCATTACACCCTTAAATTTTATCTTCTGTCTTCCGAAATGGAAATTGAATCTTCGAGCAAGACAACGCTCCATGCCACAGGAAAATTTGGAGAAATTAAGAATAAAGTCTGGAGACGCACTTACATGAGTTGTGTTACTGATAGTTTCAACTACTTGATTTAACTCAGATATCGGAGAATTGTAAAAAGGTGTTGGGATAGTTTCATTCGATAATACTCACGGAGGTCCATGCCACCACAGAGAATGATGAACAAGCTTTCGCGAAGGAATACTCTAGAAGCTGAATCTGCAGGATTTAAAATTCCTGGAATATGATTCCACTCGCCAGAAGGCATTAATATTTGTATTTGACAAATTCTATTTAGAGCGAACTGATTTCCTTTTAAGGGCGGCAATCAAATTAACGAATGCTTCGTCAGGAGCGATAATACGCAAGTAAGTAACAGCAGTAAAAGCTTTGCCTGAGCCATCACAAAAGCCATGTAACTGAATTTGGACACCATTTTGATGATACTAATTTATATACCTGTGTATTTCAATTCTTTAACAAGTGAATTTCAGATAAAACTTCATTCCACACCTGTAGTATGAAATCTGGGATTTCTTCCCAAGGAATTTTATCTCTGCAGTGATCTTGTAACATGATCTTTAAAGGTATTATTGTAGAGCTAGGAATCCCAAGGCATCAAATATGGTAGCCACTAGACATAATAAATATCCTTTTGTTTTCACTTCCTTTAAATGATTAAAACGAATTTGCAAAACGTCCTTAGAAGAATCCCAAAGTAATCCGAGGACTTTAACGGTATCATCTTCCTGAATGACTTTTTGTGATAAAGCCTTATTTTTATCTGGTAAGTGCGTTATTACTACAGGAACGTTACACATCCACTTTCATAGATTGAAAACTTCGCTTCGCATAATTTTAATTAACTCAGTTACCAAAGCTTGAGCGCTTTCCTTTGAATCCGATCCAGAAAGTAAATCGTCTACTTAGATACTATCTCGAGTGATCTGAGAGGCTTTTTTTAAATATTGCTTACTATCAATTGCCAATTGGTGTAAAGTTCTAATGGTCAAAAAGGGCACACAAGCATTACCGTAGGCTAATATCAACAGTCTGTATGTTTTAATATTTTCGTCTGAATTGAATCTCCAAAGAATGCATTGATAGTCTACATGCTTTTGGTTAACGAGAATTTGCCTAAACATTTTTTCCGATGTCATAGATAAAGGCGATTAATTGCATGCATTCTGAGCCTTAATAATGATGGAAAGATCTCCAGTGGAAGTTTTGGACCTGTCTCCAGATAATCATTGAAGGAGCGACCTTCTGAAATAACTGCAGACGCGTCAAATACCTCCCTAAACCGAGTTGTAGAACTATCCTACACCCCGTGGTGTGGGAGATAAAAATGAGAAGGATTTAAATCTCTCATCCTGGTAAAAGTACCATGTGCCCGATATACTCACGCATGGATCATGAATACTACTCTTTATGCAAATAATTTTTTAAAAAGTTTTTTCACCAACAATTAGAAACGCTTTAAAGGGCAGATTTCCAGTATATCTTCCAAGTTCTGTGCGGGAAATTGATTTCGCCTAATTATCTTCGACAAGAGAAATTAGGTCAGAACTAGGGACTGATTCGAGTTTCCAAAACTTCTGTAGTTGAGAACTTATCTGCGTAGTAACACGAAAACTAACTGATGAACTTTTGTTTAAATCATTCGATTAAATGATTCTTGATAGTATCCAACCCAGTCTAGAATTAACAGCAATCGGTGTTCTTTTAAGTCTTAGAATAGATTCACCAATTATGATATTTGCAACTAAATCTGCGCCTATTAGTACATCGATAGGACTGGACACATGAAAAGTAGGATAAGCAAGATTGAATCCTTCAATATGAGGCCAATACTTAGCTGTAATAAAACAATTTGGTAAATTTGTTTTAATCCGATTAACAACTAAAGAATCTAACTAAAATGTTTTATTATTAAAATGCAGAGAGAATGTCAAGGAAACTGCCTGAAGAGCCGTTTTTGCAACTAAATTATTAATTCCTGAGGTTTTGTGATTTGTAGGCCTTAATGGAAGACCTAATCTTTTACAACAAGATTTAGAAAGTAAACTCTTTTCAGAAGCAGTGTCAATATGGCCCCACAAGGAACGCATTTACCTGATTTAGAATTCACACATATGATGGCAGAAGCCAGTAATATTTGAGAATGCTCATCGAAAGTTTGATTAGCGAAACAACTCGATTCATTTGAGCTACCAGCAGCAGTTGGGGTTGTTGTACGATCTTCTTTAAAAACATTATGTGGTGAAGGGATAGACTGATCACGTGAAGGAGTGTATGAAGTTTAGAGTTACAATGTTTACAAGAGGCCCTGATAAGACAATTAGCAACAAAATATTAGAACGTAAACAGTTGGTGCACAGTTTTTTGGCTTTTACCAATTGGCAACGTGGATCAACACGTAAATTCTGAATTTTTGCACATTTATAAAGTGCATGAGATTCACTCTATTGTGGACACAAAGGTTTTGGCGGTTTATTTACACTGTCCATCACAACTGCATTCGCGACAGATTTTTCTTTTTTTTAATGTTGAGACTGAAAAATCAAACTTTTGATCAGATTTCGATTAAGCTTTAGTAATCTCAGCATTAAAGCTTTGCAAACTACGTGCTTGTTTTTCCAGAAACACCCTTAGCATTTAATAAGTTGGAAAAGAATCATTAGTTAATGATAACTCCCACTGCTTTCTTAACCCGGGAGAACTCGCTAGTGAGAATGCCCTATTGCTTTTCTTTTACTTTACATTCATATAATATCAACTTTTTTTGGTTGGCTTAGTACTTTTATTCATAAAATAGGTAAAATAATTGTAAAACATTTTGAAATTTTCATTAAAATGAAAAATGATTTAAATAAGAGTCTTAAAAAAGTACGACTGTGAGAGAAAATCTCATGCAGCGAGTTCTCCCAGGTTGAAAAGTCATCAATTTTGCACTATATAAACCAAACTGAAATCAACAAATCCATTAAATTCATATTTCAGGGATTTTAAATTTCGAATAACTTCAATACAAGTATCTAACAGTTCTAAAATACACTGCTCAAAACAATTAAAGGATATTGCAGTTTCAGGTGGATTTTGTATCTGGTAAACTGTTTAGCTGATTGATACATGGTCGACAGACATAGTAGGTTATATGAGAATAAATTACACATGTTTGGCAGAAAAAAATGCATTTTATTGCGCATTTGTGTACTAAAGGAAAAAAAACACAATTTGTGCTTATGAGAAAAAAAGAATAAGAAAAGGTGTTTTCTTCAAAGAAAATCATTTTCAGTAGGGGGAATGGTTTCCACGCGCGGCCAGCAACGTTGAACACCTTTGCGGCATGGACTCAATGAGGCTATTAATGACGAGTTGGGGTATTCTGCCCCACTCTTCCAGAAGAGCTCTTTCCAGTTCTTGAAGAGTTTGTGGGGGTTGTTGGCGGCTAGAAACTCGTCTTCCTAGAGCGTCCCAAACGTGCTCGATTGGATTCATGTCTGGAGAACACGCTGGCCATTCCATTCGAACGATTCCTTCCTCGAAAAGGAAATCCTCCACCAGGGTTGCACGATGTGGCCTGCAGTTATCGTCCATTAAAATGAAGTTATCTCCGATGGCTGCAGCGTAAGGGACTACAATAGGTCTGAGGATCTCATCCCTATATTGGCGACCAGTCAGAGCTCCATCTCGAATGATGTAGAGGTCCGTGCGCCCGTCAATGGAGATGCCACCATACACCAACAGTCCTCCACCGCCAAATCTGACACTTTCGTGCACGAACGCAGGATTATTCCTACTGCCATGGTCCCCCCAGATGAAAATACGCCTATTATCCGGATGCACAGAAAAACGGGACTCGTCAGAAAACAGAATATTGCTCCATTCATTTCTCCTCCAGTTGACATGCTCGGTTGCCCACTCCCTGCGGTCGCAACGATGCCTTGATGTTAATCTAACACATACCATCGGTCGGCGAGCATACAGACCTACAGCATGGAGCCGGTTTCGGACAGTCTGAGTTGAAATCGTGGTGCCTGTAGCCGAGCGAAGGTGTTGTTGGAGAAGAGTAGCGTTCATGGTTCGGTGTCTCCGAGCTGTTAACGCTAAATACCGATCTTCATTGGGCGTTGTTGCCCGTCTACGATCTTGCCCTGGTCTTCGGCCTGCACATCCACTCTCCAAAAAACGGTTCCAGATTCTGGAATTGACACTTTGTGACACTCCAATGGCTTGCTCTACTTCGGCTTGAGTTTGGCCCCCTTCTAACCTACCAACAATTCTCAAAGCTTCTGAATCTGTCAAATGACTTCCCTGAGACATCGTACTCATTGAAACAAAGCAATCACTGAATGCCGATCATCCTTGTCTTCATTCTCTTTTATCCAGTTGAAAGTCAAATTTCATTCGCTGCCGCTGAAGCGACGTTTTTGACGTCGAACTCAAAGTTTGCATACTCCAGAGTTTGAAAACCAGAAAAATTTGCATTTGTGTTTCTCTTCTTCTATTTTCGGCAAAAAAAATTTCGTTTATATCTTTATTTTATATAAAACTTCAAATATCCTTTAATTGTTTTGAGCAGTGTAGTTTTTTGCGTGGGCGATTTCAAGGGTTTTGCATTAATAAATTTTGACAGTAAGGAATATGCCAATTCTTACGATTATCATAGCTATTAACTAGTGTTTCCCGTGCTTGTTTATAATTATTGCCAGAAATGGAAAAACTTGAAATTAATTTCGCACGAAAATTTTTAACACTAGCTATTAAGTAAGAAAATTTTAACTGATCTGAAAGAGATCCATTGTTATGTATTGCAGTTAAAAATGTTTCCCTAAATGTAATTCAGGTACTGACGTCACCATAAAATCTAGGGAGTTCGAATTTGAGCAAGTTTAATGCATTATTCTTAACAGATATTCCCGAGCCCCTATTAGCTACATCTTTATGTTCTTGCGTTTTTACACCTTGATAAAAAAAAAAAAACTGTTCAAATATTTTTCAACAACAATATCTTTAGCTACAGTGAAACAATCATACAGCATATTTATGCTGTCTTTGGTTACACCAAAACAAAATTTCTTACAATGAATTATTTTCTAAATTTATTAATTCAGATTTTAATTTTTCAGTTAATTGTAAATTTTTATTTTCAATTGCCTCTTCAAATTGAGCATTATATCGTTTAATTTCCTTTGCAGTGAAAAGGAATTTTGTTTCTCTAGCTGTTTCAACTATTTTTGTCAGAATTGACACTTATAATTATGAGCTAGAATTACGTTTTACAATCAGTTGTCTCAGCGAATCACGACGGACCAGAAAGCATTTATTGTGTAGTGTTTTTAAAACTGGAGAATATAGATTTTATATAAAACACGAGAATAAATCAAAAAAGTACAGTGCATTTATTTTAGAAATACGGGCCTTGATTCATTTTTAGAATTCCAATTTTGTTTCAAGAAGATTCCTGTGTGAATAACTGAATGAAAAACGGAATATACCTAAGTAACTACTTGAAAACGTGCGATTTGAATGTAGATTTAAATTACTTTAAACTAAATAATCATAAATAGGAATAAATACAAATAAAACTCGTCCTTTTAGATTTTAATAGAATCTATATTTAGATTTCAAAGACTTTCAGAATTCAGAATCAAGACATACAACTGTTCCGCAGAAAGATACAATTACAGGAGAAAATAAAATTATTTAATAGAGAAAAAAATGATGATCAGTATACATATATACCGTAAAAAATATAGTAGGATTATAGAAATTAAAATGAATTAAGACAATACAAATTACAATTAAAATATAATTACGACTCAGTCAATTGTTGGATAAAAATTAATGTTTGTAATCCCAATTGTTTAGTGCTGTCATATATTATCATTTATCTCTACTAAGATTTCTACAGAGAACTATACACTTATACCATAGTATACCTCAAAAACATATGTAAATTTAATAGATGTCGGAGTATAATCAAGCGAGTTAGATCGCGGACAAAGAAACCGAATTCATAAACACTTTTTGACTATGTTGTAAACTATTAATAAATAGCATATGCAAATAAAATACTTTTGTTTAATTTTCCAAGTTTTCATTTTACACTTTAAAAATATAGTCCTGTGCAGCATGTGACTACATAATCAATCATTTTCTTTTCCAATTCATTTTAAAATTTCAATTAAGATACAATATCATAACGCATCCACACCTTTTTACAATACTCGAAATCAGATAAAAGTAATCATTCTGACATAATAGAAACATGATGTTTTTCTATTATGCTCGAAAGGTCTTTTATGTTTCTTTTGCTGCTCTTTTATGAAGATTCTTTTATGTTTGAAATGGGATTTATCTTAAATGAAAGCCTGTAAGTTTAAATGATTTTTATAATGGTCTCTTAAAAATAAGAATAATTTTTCAAACAAAAGATGAGTAGGGGTTTTTATTTGTACATTTCGCGTTATATTTTGTACCTTTTTGAGAATAAGAAAAATGAGTTTTGTAGATAATTGTGCGTTTTTTAGAAAATTGTTTCAGATGTAACAAAGAACTTCAATATTCCTTTCATCAATAACATCGTGTTCTTATAGAATATCGAATTTTTTCTAAGAAGTTAAAATGCTTCACGAATGCGTAAAAATATACGTATCAAACTAGTACAGCAAATTTTGTAACATTTAAAAAAAATGTAATGACAAGTATATATATATACACTGAAGATCCAAAACATTATGACTACCTACATAATAATACGTTGGCCCATTTTTGGCCCGCAAAACAACTGCAACCCGCCTTGGCATGGATGCCAGAAGTCCTTGGTAGGTGACCGGAGATAAATTGTACCAGATGTTTAGGCAGCGGTTATGCATATCTGGGATATTCCAAGATGGTTGTTTTTGAGCTCTGAGCTGCCATTACATGACACCCGAAATGTGCTCTATCCGTTCAAGATCCGTCGAGTTAGGCGGCCAGGACCTTAATTGCAATTCAGCATTATTTTCCTGTAACCAGTTGAGCACACTTGGTTACAGTGTGGCATGGAGCGTTTGTCAAATCCAGAAATTAATGCCTTCAGGTGAGTGGAATCATATTCCAGGAATTTTAAATCCTGCAGATTCAGCTTCTAGGGTATTCCTCCGCGAAAGCTTGTTCATCATTCTCTGTGGTGGCATGGACCTCCGTGACTATTATTGAATGAAACAATCCCAATACCTTTTTACAATCCTCCGATATCTGAGTTAAATCAAGCAGTTGAAACTATCAGTAACATAACACATGTAAGTGCCTCTCCAGGATTTATTCTTAATTTCTCCAAATTTTCTATGCTATCGAGAGTGACAATGTGCTGCCTTAGATTCATCTATAATTCAAGGCATAGTACTACAAAAAAGACCGGAAATTTGAATACAGAAGAAATCTCTGAATCTATTCATTCTATTGTGAAATTAATACAAAGTTCTGAATTTTACACCGAGTTTAAATTACTGAAAGAAAGAAAGCCTTTACCGAGCAGAAGTAAATTGATATCACTAAATTTGTTTTTAGATTCGAGTGATATAATTCGAGTTGTTGGTCGTTTGTCACAACATCAATCGCTAAGTTTTAATAAAAAGTATCTATGCTACTTCCAGAAAATCACGTTGTTACTAAGTTGTAGATAAAGCATGTCCATGTGCTACATCTACATGCAGGCACACAGATAGTACTTCCTATAACACGTCAACAATATTGGATTGTGAATGGTCGTTCTACTGTGTGCTTTGACTCCTTAAGGCACACCCTTGTCAACAAATGATGGGAGATCTTCCCTTTGACAGGATCACCCCCAATCTGTTCATTTTCCAAGGTGGGTTTAGAAGTTGCGGGGCACTGTTTAACGAAGCCAAATATGCCAAGAAGTAAGATCCAAATAAAATCTTACGTAGATTTATTTGTCTATACGTGCACTAAGGTGGTACGTTTTGAATTGGTATCAGACTTGTCTGTGCAAGCTTTGTTAGCATCTGTAAAACGATTCATTACACGTAGAGGTCTACCATTTGATGTATATTCAGATAATGCAAAAAACCTCGCAGGTCTAGCTATTCAGTTAAAGCAGCTATTCCTATATTTGAGGGAGAGTAAAATTCAAGACTTTCTCTCAAAATAACACATCAATTGGCCTTTCATCCCTCCATATGCACCACACTTTGGTGATCTATGGGACGTAGCTGTAAAGCTTACTAAAATTCATATATTAAAAGCCTGTAAGTTTAGTGTATTCAATTTAGAAGAGTTAATCATTTTTTTGTGCCAAATAAAAAGTTGCGTAAATTCAAGACCTTTGAAACCCATGTCTTCGGATCCATCTGTTCATTTTCTCCTGGTCATATTTTGATAGGAGAACCCCTCCTTGATATTCCAGAATCTTCGAATACACAAACTCTAACATTAAATGCTCGGTGGCACTTCATAGAAAAGGGTACAGAAACAACTTTGGTGTAAGATGGTCACGTGAATATCTTCAACATCTCCAACAGCGTCCAAAATGAACTACTCCACCAGCTAATCTGCGAGAAGGAGACTTGGTGAATGTTCACGATCGATTTCAGCCCATAAGGTGGAAATTGAGCCGCATTCTTAAGACTTTTCCTGGACCGGACAATCTAGTACGTGTTGTTTTGGTTAAAACAGGTGACGTTGAAATCAAGTGTCCCATTTAAAAAGTGTCCCCTCTCCTGCCGGGTTGGAGGATGTATATTACAAATCTTCGTAGATATAAATAAAAGCAGATGGCAGAACTAAACAATTTTGAATGTAAATATTCCTTTTTATCGAACAATTTACTACTTCATAAATATATCTTATACTATAATGCGAGCAAAAATTGTGTGTGTGTGTGTGTAAATTTTATATTGAGAACGGCTCTAACGATTTTAATTAAATTTTGCACCCTACCGTTTTCGGGCACGTAAAGACCATTAGGATGGGTCTCGTGTTCGAGAAAATTAGATTAGTGGGTGATTTTGGGTCATAATGGGTCAGGGTCTAGCTAATTATATCTAAAGAACGGCTCAATCGATTTTGACCAAATTTTGTATCCAACCATTTTCGGGCACGAGAAGACTATTGGGCTAGGTCACGTGTTCGAGAAAGTTCGATTTGTGGGTCATTTTTGGGTCAGTGTGGGTCTAGCTATTTTTATCTAAAAAACGGCTCTAACGATTTTCACTAAACTCTATATTCTACAGTTTTGGATTACGAGAAGACCATTGGGCTAAGTCACATGTTCGAAAACATTCGATTAGGGGGTCATTTTTGTGTCACCGTGGGTCAAGCTAAGTTTATCCAGATAACGGCTCTAACGATTTTGACTAAATTTTGCACCCTACTGTTTTCGGGCACGAAAAGACGATTGGCATTCCTCATGTGTTCGAGAAAATTCAATTAGTGGGTCATTTTGGGTCATAATGTGTCAGGGTCAAGCTAATTATATCTAGAGAACGGCTCAATCGATTTTGACTGAATTTTGTATCTAACCATTTTCGGGCACGAAAAGACCATTGGTATGGGTCTCATGTTCGAGAAAATTTGATTAGTGGGTCATTTTATGGGTCGGAGTCAATCTAATTATATCTAGAGAACGGCTCAATCGATTTTGATTACATTTTGTATCTAACCATTTTCGGGCAAGAAAAGACCATTGGGATGGGTCACGTGTTCGAGAAAATTCGATTAGTGGGTCATTTTTGGGTCACTGTGGGTCAATTATTTTTATCTAAAAAACGGCTCTAACTACTTTTACTAAACTCTATATTCTACATTTTTGGATTACGAGAAGACCATTGGGCTAATTCACATGTTCGGGAAAATTCGATTAGTGTGTGATTTCTGGGTCACCGTGGGTCAATCTAAGTTATCTAGATAACGGCTTTAACGATTTTGACGAAATTTTGCACCCTATTGTTTTCGGGCTCGAAAAGACCATTGGGATGGGTCTCGTGTTCAAGAAAATTAGATTAGAGGGTCATTTGGGGTCATAATGGGTCAGGGTCAATCTAATTATATCTAGAGAACGGCTCAATCGATTTTGACTAAATTTTGTATCTAACAATTTTCGGGCACGAAAAGACCATTGGGATGGATAACGTGTCCAAGAAAATTCGATTAGTGAGTCATTTTTTGGTCACCGTGGGTCCAGCTAAGTTTATCTAGATAACGGCTCTACTATTTTGACGAAATTCTGTAAGCTATTGCTTTCGGGCGCAAAAAGACCATTAGGATGGGTCACGTGTTTGAGAAAATTCGTTTAGTGGGTCATTATGAGTCAGGGCCAAGCTAATTACATCTAAAAACGGCTCAAGACATTTTCGCAATTTTTTTTAATATACGGCCGTTTCTGGTCATGAGATGACGTTTGGGCTAAGTCACATGTTCGATAAAATTCAATTAGTGGGTCATTTTGTGTCACAATGGGCCAGAGTCAAGCTAATTGAATCTAAAAACATGCTCAAAACATTTTGACCAAATTTTATATTGTACCATTTCTGGGCATGAGAAGAGAATTGGGGTAAGTCACATGTTCGAGAAAATTCGATTAGTGGGTCATTTTGGGTCACAATGGGTCAGGGTCCAGCTAATTTTATCTAAAAAACGGCTTAAACGATTTTGACTAAATTATGTATTCTATCATTTTCGGGCTCGAGAGGACCATTGGGCTAGGTCGCATGTTCAAGGAAATTCGATTAGTGGGTCGTTTTGGCACACAATGGTTCAGGATCAAGTTAATTGTATTTAAAAAGCGCTTCAAAACATTTTGAAAACATTTTGTATAATATCGTTTTCGAGCATGATATGACCATTGGGCAGGGTCGCATGTACGAGAAAATTCAATGAATGGGTCATTTTGGGTCCTAATGGATCAGGATCAAGCTAACTTTATCTAAAAAACGGCTCAAAAGATTTTGACAAAACTGTGTACTACACAGTTTCTGGACAATATAAAACCAGTGGGCTGGGTCGCATGCTCAAGAAAATTCTATTAGTGGGTCATTTTGGTGATAATGGGTCGGGGTCAAGCTAACGGCATCCATCTCAAAAATGTTCAAACAATTTAATTTTTTTTTGTTATACCATTTCACAGAACAAAAATACCATTGAAATAGCTCACACTTTCGATAAATTTCGGTAAGTGGTTTTTTGAATCAACGTGGGTCAAGCTTATTTTATCTAGAATATGACTAACGATTTTCACTATATTTTGTATTCCATCGTTTTCAGGCTCGAGAAGAGCATTGTATTAGGTCGCATGTTGGAAAAAATTCGATTAGTGCGTCATTTTGGGTCACTATGTCTCAGGGTGAAGCTAATTGTATCTAAAACAGCAAGAAAGATTTAGTGTGAATAATATATCGAGATAAACACAAAGCTCATTTTGACCGAGCTTAGCTCGGTCATTCCTGCTAGTTTTAATTAATTGTAATTCGTATTATCTTAATCCATATAACATCTATAATCCTAGTATGTTTTTTCCTGCATATATGTATACTAATCATTATTTTTTTCCTAATAGATAATTTTATTTTCTCCTGTAATTGTATCTTTTTGCGGAACAGTTGTATGTCTTGATGTTGAATTCTAGAAGTCTTTAAAATCTGAATCTCGATGCTATTAAAATTTAAAAAGACAAGTTTTATCCGTATTTATTCCTATTTATTATTATTTAGTTTAAAGTAATTTAAATCTACATTCAAATCGCACGTTTTCAAGTAGTTACTTAGGTATATTCCGTTTTTCATTCAGTTATTCACACCGGAATCTTCTTGAAACAAAATTGGAATTCTAAAAATGAATCAAGGCCCGTATTTCTAAATTAAAGGTAGCGTATTTGTTTTATTTATTCTGATATTTTGTTAAAAATATACATTTTCCAGTTTTTAAAACCCTACATATGAATTATAATTTTCCAATAGGGCAAAGAATACATGGGCCAGGATTCGAACCAGGGATCTTTTGGCTGAACCTGTTAACAAAATCGAAAAAGTAAAAAACAACCTTTTTTAGAGATCGATCTGAGTTAGCCAATTAAAAAAAATCTTTTAAAAATAATAAAATACAAACGAGATATCTTTAAGAAAAAAATATTCCATAGGATTTACATTAGTGATTGGGTATTTTCGCCTAAGTAAAATAGCCCCTTAACCGTTTAACATAATTAACCTCACACCGAAAACCAATCGTCAATAGGATAATGCACGATATTGAAGAGGAGAGATAGTAAAATTTCATGTTTCATAACAAATAGTTCGAATTGTCCTCTTTCTAAAAAATGAAATCAATAAAAGATTTGGTAGTATGGCGTTTAAAACTTTTTACAAGATACACAATAAGCTTTTTACATATCTAATAATGACATATACTTTATAGTCTTTTGAGAAAATGCGAGAGATATTGGTAAATTTTCATATGAAAATTCCGTGACTTGGGTACGTTAGAATAAATACGATAAAAACAATCAGTAGCATTATCTCGGTGTTCTTTTATTTTTTTTCTAGGAATCTTGAAATATTAAAAATATCTCTGATTTTTAAAAGTGCATATTGCAAAAGATTGAAATTGAATTTTAAAAATTAATTTCGTAGCATCTGAAACTTAATTCAAAAATATTTAATAGTAAATCCTCTCATTTAAAAAAAAAAAAAAAAAAGAATATGCTATTCGCAACTAAGAAATGCGGAAAGAGAGAATTTGCTACAAAACACAAATTTGTAGAATTTAGTTTGTTTTGGTGAAAAAAAATGGAATTGAGCATAAAAAATATTCCGAAGTGTTTTAATACAAGGAAAAAACAAGAGATTTTAAAATGATGCAGAAAATGTCATTTGATATAAAAAGTTCAGATAAATACACACATCATTTTATTTGAACACAAAACAGTGTTTATCTAACATTTATTTTAAAGTTTTTTAAAAAAAGCGTATTTTTATAAATGGTTGCACAGGAATATCTTACAAGGAGACCACTTAACATGATGCGCACAGATTTTCATTATTTCAAAGTGCACCGAAGAGCCAAAACATTATGACCATCCCAAATTTTTGCAATAACTCGCTTTGTTGATGTGGGGGGGGGGGGGGACGTAATCAGGTGGGAATGGTATTTAACTACTGCTAGGGAGTATGAAGAATCATTTTTGAGCTTAATTCTGCCTGTGATGGTAAAGGTTGCTGATATAAGCGACTTTGATAGAGGACAGAATTCAATGGCACAGTGGCTCAGAACGCGTATCTCCGAAACTGTTCGACTCGTGGGTTGTTTGCGACATACCGTCGTTATGACTTACGCAAAGTTCGTGAATGACGATGAAACCATCAGCAGACGCGATGGCGTTGGACGTCGACGCGTTGTCAAAGAAAAAGTACGTCGGAGGCCCCCCGACTTGGTAAAAAAAAATTCGGTAACAGATGTTGGCTCAGCTGACAGCCTAATACAATACAGGTCCAAGTGGGTTATTTCAGAGCACACAGTTCAGCTGACACTGTTGGATATAAGGCTATGCAGCAAACACCCCACACATGTGCCTCTGTTCACCAACCATCATCACCAACTACTCCCACACTAGGCCCAATATCATCGTGACTGAACCATGGATCGTTGGGAGAGAACTGCCTTGTCAGATGAATCATGATTCATCCTTCAACTTATCGATGGTCATTTCAAATTACGCCTTCTTCCATGGGAACTGTTGCTCCCCTTTATACAGCAGGCCATACAAAGGCTGGTTGTAGCGATATTAAGTTTTGGAAAACGTTATAATGGGCATCTCTGGGACCTGTGATTATGTTAGAACAGATCACGAAGGTCGCAGACTATCGGAACATCATTGGGGACCTCTTGCACCCTTAGAATGTTATCTCTCTTCCCAATTGGAAATGAAGTCTTCTAGCAAGACAACACTCCATGATACAGGGCTGGAATTGTGCTGTAGTGTTCTAGGAACAAATACTGAATTCCAATTAAGGTCCTGGCAGCCTAACTAAATGGATCTTAATATGATAGAGCAGATTTGGGGCATCATGGAACGGCAGCTTAGAGCTAAAAAAATATCATGCTGTAATATTTCGGATTTACGTGACTGCAATTTGAACATCTGGTACAATCTGCCTTCGGCCATGTACCAAGGACGTGTGGCATCCATGCCAAGACCGGTGCAGCTTTTTTGCAGACAGAAACTGAGACAATGCATTATTAGGTAGGTGGTCATAATGTTTTGGCTCTTCAGTGTATGATGTACGGGTCATATCACTATTTATTCTGGTGAAAGGGTTTCTTCAAATGGACCTTAGTTTTTGAGTAATCGGGAGTTAAAGTTCAACGCACATTTCAAATACTCATTAGTATGACTTTCTTTATGTGAATTCGTGGCGCAGTGGTAGCGTGCGAGCTTACGGACCAAGAGCTTGCGGACTCGATTCCCTTTGGGCATTTTAATCTTTAGTACTTATTTTTAAATTTTTTACACGTTAAAAATTTTAAGCAGAATTGGGAAATCTACATCTTTGAACTTCTTGATATTTTCTTAAAAACTTAAGTTTACGTTTATGAATTTTTCATGATTTTTTTTTTAATTTTTAATCTAAACGCAAATATAAATTAATTTATATCTGAAATCTTATCACTTTAAAACTTGCATAAATTAACATAATTTATAATCTCTTTAAGTACTTGATTTGTGATAAATATATTAAATAATACATTGAAAGTTTAAAATAAAAAAAAAAGTTTAATCATCATTTGTGTAAGTGCAAATATATACACATTTAATACGGAGAATTAATTGTAAAAACATTTAGAAGGCGATTTTTCCATGATAATGAATATTTTTAACATCATTGGAGAAACACGTAAAAGAATGTAATGTATGTTTTTAATACTTGATTTACAATAAATATATAGAAAGTACTTTAAACTAATAATAAATAAATATATATATATATATATATATATACATGGTGTTTCAGGACATCGGTTACATACTTTCAGGATAAATAGAGTACTCCTAGATGATAGGAAATCACATAGCAATGACCGGAAATGCTTTCCTTGCGACACAAAACAGAAGAAAGGAAGGACACGAACAGGGTGAGAAAACATGATTATTATTCTTATTACCGCAAAAATGCTGGAGCGACTTTGCGTGAAAACACTGGTGTAAGAAACTCCCGTTAAAACAGTGTTGAGGAACTTGTTACACGCATCGTGACAGCTGCTAAGGAAGATTCCATGCACCGGAGATGTGAGGCCTGCTTCATGGCTCGGGGTCGTAAGTTCGAACATCTTCTTTGATGACAATCGTTGTTTTTTTATTCTTATTTCTTAGTTTTTTGCTTTACTAAGAATTAAGATTAAGAAACTTGTTTCCTCACCTTGTTTGTGTCCTACGTTTCTTGTGTTTTGTGTCGTCACTAACGCGCCAGAAAAGCGTTCCTGGCCATACATTTCTATGTGATTTCTCATCATCTACGTGTACTCTATCTGTCCTGAAAGTTTGTAACCGCTGTGAAGAAGCACCTTGTATATGTTTTTTTTTTTTTTTTTTAAGATTTGATTTGAGCTAAACCTATTAAAAATACTTTAAAGGATAAAAAACAAAAATTCTTAATCATCACTGTTAAATACACAATTAGTTGGGTGATACTTATCGTAAAAACAAGCAAAACATAAAATTAGATTAGAAACAGCAAAAAGCAACCTTTGTACTCGAATATGGTTTTTTAAGTTGTCGGATAGCAGATTTCTGAAAATTTCTCTGCTTATTAGTTTCGATGTAAACCATCTTATCATAGGCCAAAACTGACTAGGGAGCTAAATTGGTGTAATATAATTGAATTGATTTTTATAATGTTTTCTCTTCCCATATAGCACAGGAGCTCCCAGATTCTTCCTTGGGAGCTACAACTCATTCCAAATTCCTCCCAAAATTAAAATGACAAATGAAGGCTCTCCTGGGGAATCTAATTTAATGATATCCCGAGGAGTAATCTCCATGGGATGACATTCCCAGGGACGTACCTAGGAAGTCACCTTCTAGGAAGACCTTCCAGGGGACTTCCCTAGGAAGGTATTTAGTATTCAATAGATTTTTGTTGAAAATCGAAAAAAATATATTTATAGTTTGACTTTAAAATATAACATCCCATATAGCACGAAAGCTCCTCAATACTACCCCACGGGCTCCAAGTCATCCCAAATTCCTGCTAATACTATAATGACAAGATCAGGTCTTCCTGGGGAAGAGACTTTTACCATTTCCTCAGGAATGGGTTCCCAGTAACGTCCCACGGAGACACTTCCGAGGGACGCCAATCCTGAGGAAGTACCTAGGAAGTCTCAGTGCTGGCGACATCTGATGAATGATTCTGGAATACAATACTCAATTTCTTTTTATTAAAATAAAGTTAATTCAATTTCATCGGGATCAATTTTTAATGAATTAGTTTAATATTACTAATTATTCGGTTTATTATTTTTTTAGCAAATTAGATAATTCTTATTAAATTGTAATTATTTTTAATTATTGCAACAACTTTTCGCTTTTTTAGTTAAATTAAAAATTTTATTTTTATATTTCAGTAAAATAATATTTTAAATAATAATTACTATTTTGTGTCTTTTAAACCAAATTTTGTTCATTTATCATTATTTTGTTAATTTTCAATAAATAACATAATGCATTTTTCTTTATTATTATTATTACTTTTTTATTAATTGAGTAATTAATTTAATTTTTTTAATAAACAAAATAATAAGTTTCTAAATTAATACACTAAAACCTCTAAATGGAAGACAATTCTGGACCATATATTATTTCCGATATTTAGAGGTAAAGGTATCTATACAAAGAAAAGAAGAGATCCTTACCGTGTGTTTGTGTGTAAGTAGCAGTCTGAACATTTGTTATGAAAATACTCTAAATTGACTCCTGATGCACCTGAGGCTCAGATATTTCATTTTTTGATAATTAACTAACACACTTATCAAATCCCATATTTAATAAACAGACAAAAGTGTCGCGATGAGGAAGGACATTTTTATCTCGGCATAATACATAAACTTAAAGAGAATACAATTCACGTTAAAATTGCACATTTGGTTATTAAATATATAAATATTGAGCCCCCCCGCCCCATACGAGATTTATTTGCAAAAAATTTCTGTTATAAAAAATACATTCTTATAAAATCAGTTAAAATACTTAAATACATGCAAATTTAAAGATTAATTCAGGTTATTATCGCAGGCCTAGGCAACACCGCTAAGCTCATCTAGTGGAGTTTATATAGGTGTTGGGAATGAGAAAATGTTAACTAAATAGAACTGTTAATTTTAAGTGTCCGTTCTTGAGGTTTAACCATATTTTGTTTTACTTTATCTTTAATTTATTTTCTAAATATAAGTATTGGCTTTCTAAATAACTATTTATCTATTATCCTTTTTAAATTACCATACATAATATTATTATTTTTTTCTCAATAATAAAAGTGAAGTCTCCGTTTCAAGAACTTTAGAAATATAAATATCATTATAGATTCATAAAATATAGATAAATATTTATCTGTATTTCCTAAATAACAAATATTTCTGCATAATTTTAAACTGAGGTGTATTTTGCATTATATATATATCGCATTAAAACTTCCATTTAAGAATCACGGAACTTATTTTCTGTTTTAGAATGCATATATTCGACAGACTTCTCATGTAAGTATCTTTTATCTCAGATAATCCCTAGCTAGGTGTCAGGGATAATATTATAAATGGATTGCCATTTGTCTCTGAATAGAACGGATCCAACCCTCCAACCCCTTTTGTCAGCTAAGAATGTGTGTGCATGCTTGTGGAAAGTATCTGAAAAAGAATGTCTTTGAAAGGAGAAGAAAAAGTGTTATTCCAAGAATTATAAGTAAACCCACTTCTGAAATAACAAACAGAAAGCGTTTGTCCGAATTCAGAATTTTTTAAAGAGGACATCAAAAGATTCTGTAAAAAGTATTTATTTAGTCTGGGATTTATTGTTGCCGTTGCGAAACAACTTTCTTCTCTTGGAAGAAAGTTGCAGTAGAGAAGTTGTTGGTAGAGAAGAAAGTTGTTTTGCGACGGCCCCGGATTTATACAAAATAATTTGTTGATAAAAAAGGTCTGGTGCTTTAAATCATAGTATTTCCTACTTTTGGACATTTTAAATTGCCTGAAATGTAAGTTTTGTTAACTAAAGTTAAATTACATTTCAAGAAATCACTAAAAATATTTCACATCGTTAATTAAATAAAAAATGGTGCGTAATGAATAAGTTTTCACACGATTTTAAAGATTGTTAAATGGAGATGTAACTGTAAATTAGTTTTATTTATTACAGTAAGAAAATAAAATAGTTTTGTAAAAGACATAAAATTTATTAATAGTTTCTATTTTTTTGTTACTCAGCCTCTTTTTTCATTGTAATGATGGAATATTGCAATCTATTTTCATCCCAGATCCTGATATGACAGAATTATACAAATTTGTACAAAAATGTGTTTTCAATGACAATAGAGCCTTTTAATATTTTTACAACGTTATTTTAAAGTAGAAACCCAGTGGTGTAGTGGTCAGAACATCTGACTGCCGCACCGCAGGTCGAGAGTTCGACTCCCGACTGGGCAAGGTTCACTCAGCCTTTCATCCCTTTGGGGTCGATAAAATGAGTACCAAGCTTGCTTGGGAACTAAACACCGAGGGTCTCGCGTTAGACTGACCACCTGGCCGGGACGCATGCTGCATAGCACCTCGGGGCCCAGGGTCAAGAAAACAGAGATGGGCACTGTCGGCCCAGATTCTTCATGGATTTATATAGCCACAGAGTTTAGTTTTATTTTAAAGTAATATTTTGATTTTCAAGCATTTTTCAATTCGCTCGCGACAGATGGTAAATTGTCAAACATCTGCAACTCGTACAATCGTATGGGAGTTTGATAAACAATGGATTTAAATATGCGTCAATAAATGCTCGCCAAAATATGTCAAATCGCAATGAAACTGCAACAATAACATATTTTAAAGAATAAAAAGTAGAAAATAAATTATAAATAGAAAAATGAATTGTAAAATATAATTTTTAAAATGTGCTTTTAACAGTTAATAGTTTCATATAAATTGATTTGCGATTATACGTTGAGAAATCAGTGTAGAATTTTTATAAAGATGGTTTAAATAATGTTTAATTTCCCTCCTATCTTAAAAAAGAAACAGAGCAAAAATTATATATTTTACATAAATTTACTTAATTAACACACTTTTTACCAAGCGTAAAAAAACTTCTTTCTGAGAAAAAAAAAAGTATTTGCGTTGAAAGGATTCTCTCAATTGGAATTTTATAGTTTAGCAATCATAAAAAGGATTAATATTTTAAATCAAAGTATCCGTATTTTGCATTTTAAATCTCTGGAAATATTATTTCTATTAACTAAAATTAAATTATGTTGCAAGATATCTTCAGAAACGCTTAGCATCATTAATAGTATGAAAAATAGTACAGAATGAATTTTCTAAGTACAGAATAATTTCAATGGATTTTGAATATTAAAAGCTAAAAGAATATTATTGTCATTTAAAATATATAATTTCATGTAGGAGTTTGAAAATTCAAAGACATTTATGTTATCTTAAATAATTATTGATAAGCTTTTTTTTACTTGTGAATTCAAATTTATATTGAATATATACAAAAGGCTATGCATTTAAATTTGCAATAAAAGTTAGATAATTCCGGCTTATACGAAGCACGAAAAATATGGATAGTTTCTAGTTTTGAGTTTCAAAAGAGGGGATAAATACAAGAATACCTTAGAAACATTTCTTGTTCAACGGCCCTGTAGCACAATGGATAAGAGCGCGCATCTGGTGTTCGTAATTACCCTGGTTCAAACCCGGAAGGCAGAATGATGGTATGAAATTTGTCCCCAAAAGCGGAATTTCTTGTGATTCTGTGTGCGTGGCTGATAATTGTAATGTCTGTTACATGTGAATCTGCCTGATAATTAGTTACAAAAAACATATTTATTTCTGAAAAAATAATTAAATTCGTTTACATTAATTACTTTAAACAATAGCTTAAAAAAAAATTGTGGCATATTAAGAGACCTTGAAATTTTCCAAGGTTCTCCAGTATCACTTCCTAAAATCTCCCCAAGAATCTCCCGGAGAGGACCATAAAGGAGGTCCTGGGAGCTCTCCAGGATGATGGAAGGCGGACATTTTCTGTTCCTGAGGACCTCCTGGAGACAATTTTCTGTATCATCAGGGTTGCCTGAGGGATGATGGTATTTTATTGTAAATATTCCTGGGAATGCCCTGGGGAGGCAAATGTGCTATATGGTTTGAGGCTATTTCCATCTGGCTCTCTAGCAAACTTGTTGTATTATGCGACCTTTTGATGAAATTTTTTACTTGGAGAAAAAAATAGACATCACATGGCTGGCAAAGGGGGTTGCATTTTGGTCGAATTACTTTTTTTACCCATGATACCATTCATTTGAAATACCATCCATTGATCTCCATTTTCATTTCCGAAGATCTCGTCATGCATTGTGGAATCTGCCTGGTCTGCCCACGAATCAATTATCAAAAGAAAGTCATAATTTTTTATATAAGGAAGAAGGGAAGTTTTTAAATATTGTCCATCAATTTGTTTTGTCAACTTACCTGATTTAGAACACGCAACAATTAAGTTTTTGAAAGTGTACTTAATTAATTTACCTTCTTTTGAATAAAAAAACCAAACGGTTAGATTGTTCACGTAAGCAGATAAATACAAAATTCTTCCGCGATTTACATTTTCTTTCAATGTGCGCAAGAGATTCTTTTGTTTTAATCGACCTGCTTCATTGGCCTGCAATGATTTTAAACTCCATCTTGGATAGACTTCAGCTAATACAACAGCATTCTTTTTGTACCACAATGAAATATAATCGCATGGTTCAGGGGCAAATTCTCCAGGCGCAAAATTCTCACCATCTTCATGAAATCCCGGACACTATAAAAAAAATAATTAAAATTTAAATATTTTATTTAAACAATAAAATATAACGAATATATATATATATATTTATTTATATTAGTATTCGGAGCTAAAGTAAAAAATCATAGCTTTGTAAGTTCATTAAATTCATCTTCTTCATTCAATATCAATTCATCTACCTCAATAATTTGTCGATCGTTTTATATTTCTAAAATCAAAATTCTTCAGCCATAGCAATAGAAGTACCAGAAATATCATCCGGCGGAGAAGTTGCAAAAGATCATCATTTTTAATCGTCTCGCAATATTTTGATGAATTTGGAAAGGGCTTTTTGTTTCTCTTCCAAACTAGAATTTCCCGTATCAGTGCTGGTTCCTTACATAACACATTCTTTAGCATTTAATCTGTCACAATCTGTAGCCTTCTTTCAATTTTGATACCGAAATATTCCCTATATATAGCAGTATTTCAAATTTTCTATTAGTCTGTAAAAGAAACTAAACGAGATCAATAAAAATAAATTTTCATTTATTCTGATATTACCAAGAAAAGGAAAGCAGACGATTTAATATATATATATATATGTGTGTGTGTGTGTGTGTGTGTGTGTTGGTGTGTGTGTGTGTGTGTGTGTGTGTTTTTTTAATATGTATCCTAAATTTTATCTCATTAACTGACGATTTTTGCAATCCAGTTGAATTTTAGAGAGTGTTTTTATTTGTTATAATACAAAAATATTTTAAAATGTAATCAGTCATTTTTTATTTATGCAAACTAAAAATGATGTTGAGGTTGAACTTTAAAATTAAATGTGTTTACAGAGCATTAAAAATTTGTACAACTGGTAAAAACTTGCATTTAAGCATTACAGCTTTAATATTTTATTATTCTTTCGAAGATACGTATTATGTGAATTATTTAACCCTAAATACGTTTGAGAAATTGCACCTGCAAATTATTTTGTATAATATTTACAAAAAAGGATAAATTTCCATTTAAAATTCTATTAAGTTAATAAAAAAAAAGAAAAATCATTATTTTAGAATTATGCTTAAAATAAATAAACAATCAAGTGCGAGTATTACTTGCGCTCAGAGGGTCCCGTACAATAAATATATGAATTATTAACTGTATTATTTAAAAAAAATCGTTGCTAATCTATGTAATATTGCTATTCTATGTAACTAATTTGTTTATGAATCTGTTCTACCTGTTTACGATGAACTTAAGTCGGCACTGAAAATAAAAGTAGTGTATTCGAAAAAGTGCATATTCAAACTTCATTTGACATTTCATAAAACTAAATGCAGCTTAGTAATAATCTTTTCTTTTTAAGTTATAGCCAAAACAACCCCCTTGTCCCTTGTTCAACGTTTAAACTTTGAATTGTGCTAAGGGCGCTTCGAAAGGAGGTCGCGAAGTTACAATGCCGTCTTGGTCCGTGAGCATTTTTCCAGATAACTTTCTAATTAACTTCTAAAGACACGGGAGGCGTATTGAGAGATCCACTCAATGCAAACTAGTCGCGAATCCCACATTATTTATGTGATTAATTCTAATTAAATTAGTCTGTTTTTAAAAATTTGATGTGTATTGCTTGTATTTTGCTACTGGGCATTGCATTACACAAATATATCATTAAAAGTTGTTATCTAGGGACTCGGGTAAAAGCGGATGGTACATAGAATACGCAGCCCCTGTCATTATGTATGTCCAAACCGTCCGTGTCTTTAAGTGTTAATATTTAGGCTAATTACCGACGATTTTTTTTTTCGAAAATCATTATCAACAATTCTTTTATACTTCTGCTACGATAGGTACCTCCAGCACTCCTCAACACATTTGCTGAATGACCGCAACTCAAAATTTGTGTGTAACGGAAACATGCGTTTTCTTAAAAAATACGTGACCTTGATATAGTTTAAATTCACGTTTCCTATCTCTAAATATTTCATAATTTAAATTTCAGTAGATTCGAAAAAGAGGGGAGGGGGAACCATACTTTTGCTCTACATTTTTGACGATATCTCTCAAAATATAATGGCTAAAATTAAAAGAAATGTATTTTTGAGTTCAGCATTACGAAAACTTTCCCACGATACCCCACACGATATACAAAGAAAATATTTGTTATTTCAAGTAACATAATTAGCCCCTCTACATTTTTCCTAAATATATTTGTGAATGTTTAATAATCTGTAAATATATGTGTCAATGGTCTTTATTACTTCCCCAATTTTATCTTTCCACATTCCATAGTTTCCGAGTAAAATGCTTTTCACAGACAGAGAGACAGGCACAGTAGTGATCTTACAATGGTTCCGTTTTTAATTTTTTAAGAACGAAACCCTAAAAATGTAAATAATTATGAATAAAAACAAAGTTCTATGCATAAATTAGTTTTGAGTTGGGTTGGGTTGATTTTTGACGGCCGGTTATCTACCCGAGGGATATAGGCCCTAGGGGGATTGCCCTCCGTGGGGGTCTTTCTAAGTGAACCTAACCCGTATTTACGCGTGGAAAATCCAAGGTTTCGAAGACAATCACGAAAACTCCAAAACGGTTAGACCGACGGGCGCGATAAATTAGTTTTCGAGTTTTGTCTTTAAAAATTTCATTTTTTCAACGTGCGCATGTAAAATTATTTTAAAAAATAAGAACTTACAAAAGACGGAAAAAGTGCTTCAAAATGCTTCAGTAAATATATTTATATATAAAATATGAGTTTGGAAGAAAGGCAAATAAATTTTTGCGAGTATTCTATATAAGTATCGATTGAAACATGTTTTTAAGACTGAAACAGAAACCGAATTTCTGTAATCTTCCTATTTTTGGGCCGAAAACGAAAATGTCCAACTTTTTTAAATAATTAATAGATACATAAATGTATTGAATTATTAATTAATTATACGTGTAATTATACATGTGGCCCAAATTGGCCCTCTGTGCCTCTCACCGAAACTTTTTATTTTCATGTAAAATAAAAATATATTTAATTCATCTACGACACAGAGTAATTTTCTAATTATACGAATTCCATCTAATTAAAAAAAAATTAGGTCAATTTATCTTTTGAAATGATTTTTGTAAATTATCATCTGTTTCACTAGAACTTTCTCAAGGAGTACGAAACACTTCTGCGGTTTCAAACTAAAAACTCCCTATAACTATTAAGTCTGCAGCTTTTAATGAGCACGTGAAAAACTTTTTCAAAGGTTAGATTCATAATTTGCACTCACATCTTGTGTCAGTTTTGAATTATAATTATAAACTATGAAGTTCATAGTAAAATTAATAAAGTGTTTCATTTCAGCTGATACAGCTGAAATCAATGAGTAATGTTGAAAATTTCCAAAGGAAGAAACGAGATTATTGGAATAAAGATGGTTTCGGTCTAGTTTCAGTCCTGCCGAATTTTCGCCGAAAATTAGTTTTCGGCGAAACTCAGAATTTGGTCCGAAAATGGAAAAGAAACCGAATTTTCGGTCAATCTCTAATTCTATTTAATTGCCGAAACGTCAGTGAAGGCTTACTGTGGAGACACGAAAAGTTTTGGTTTCCGTTAGTCTGTCTGTCTGTTAGTCTGTCTGTCTGTTCCGCGATATCTGCCGTAAAAAGCATCCGATTATCTTAAAATTAAGGATGCATGTTGGTGAAATCCCCGGATTTAGCTGTATAGTTTTTGGTTAAATTTGGTTCATTCGTTCGAAATATATAGAACATTTTATTTTGCGACTTAATGCTTTCCTATAGCAATTCAGACGATTTTTCCATTTTTATTTGTTGAAAAGAAATAGCTCATATGATTGAAGGATTTAAATGCTAAATTAAGGATGATGAAATTTCCTAATTAGAACCATACATTATTCATATTAGTTTGAAATTTTGTGTATACATTTGTCAGAGTTTTTAAATTCGGTGTATAACTTTTATGGAGATATATTATATATGTGTTTCAATAATATAAAATATTTTTTTTAATATAAATTTTCTTTTTAAGCACATATTTAATTGTTTTTATTATCTTTTAACTGTTACCTAGCAGCGAACTACACCTAAAAATATCGTAAATGTGAAAGTATGTGTAATTGTTTGAAGTTAAATCAAAGTCAAAAGGGTCGAATTTAAGCCTTTGAGTCTTTACATATAGATGGAATTTACCACAGAACTAAAGAAAGACTATGTTCTATTTATTTTGTTCAAATATTTTTCTTTTAAATTAAAAAATTCATTATTTTCATAAGGAATAAATCGACATTTTGCTGTGAAATTTAACAATCATTTTTTTTTTTTTTTTTTTTTTTTTTTTTTTTTTGCCGTTGCCACGAAAATTCAATCCCGGAATAAAAATTTATCCTAAACAGTTAATTTTGATTTGAAAGAATTTTATGTGCGAGAGGAAGATGAAATAAAAAATAGACATGAATACGCCTTCATATTAGAAATAAAGTGAAAATACGAAAAGAAGGTGAATTTGATCTCATATATCAAAAATAAAATGAATACGCTTTGAGGTTGAAATAAAAGGGGCTTGTGTTATGATATTAATTCTTATTATTAAAAAAAAATGTTACTAATATCTCATGGTTTATCTTCTGCACACAGCTAACAGAAATGTTAATTCTCAATCGAAAATTCCAATGAGAAAAAAAAAAAAAAAAAAAAAAAAAAAAAAAAAAAAAAAAACTTTTGAAAAGCAAATATATAGTAAATATCAAAATTATGCACCGTAAAATTATCGCTGTCGAAAATGACGTCATTGTATCGAGAAATAAATATTTTCATCCTTAAAAACCAAGCATTAACTAGATTGCCTGAAAAAATGTTTTTTGACGGGTGTTACTTCTTAATGCCGCCTCATTTCAGAAAATAGGAATGAAAATTATTTTATTTTTAAGGGAAATTACATTTTCATTCATAAAACATAAACGTTTAATATAATTGCGTCAATGTAAATCATTTTCTGTATTACCAGTATTGAAAAATAAGGCTCGGAAGTGTAAAAAGAAGTCTAAGATTTGCGCTAACCATTAGCGCAATCAATAAAAAGTTACGTATGTAAATTATTAAGAACACGGGGGGTTCAGGGGGGTGGAGTCCCCCTGAAGAAATCTACTTTATTATTTAAAAAATATACCAGAATTAACAGCTCATGAAAATTTCGAAATATCCTTCCATAACGTTTTTAATTTAATGCTTCTAATGTCTGAAAACTTCGTATTTTTTATTCTTATAAATAATTACATAATTTGAAAACTTTAAATTGCGGTTTGTAGGAAACTGAATATTACCAAAGTGAGTCTAAAAACAATGAATTGCAGAGCTGACGTTGAGGCTCCTGATCTGCAGATTTACTAGTAATAAAAGATAATGAGTATTATGTAATTGCCGAAACGTCAGTGAAGGCTTACCGTGGAGACACGAAAAATTTTGGTTTCCGTTTGTCTGTCTGTCTGTTCCGCGATAACTGCCGTAAAAAGCATCCGATTAGCTTAAAATTAAGGATGTATGTTGATAAAATCCCCGGATTTAGCTGTATAGTTTTTGGTTAAATTTGGTTCATTCGTTCGGAATATATAGAACATTTTATTTTGCGACTTAATGCTTTCCTATAGCAATTCAGACGATTTTTCCATTTTTATTTGTTGAAAGGAAATGGCTCATATGATTGAAGGATTTAAATTTTAAATGGTAAATTATGGATGAAGAAATTTCCTAATTAGAACCATACATTATTCATATTAGTTTGAAATTTTGTGTATACATTTGTCAGAGTTTTTAAATTCGGTGTTTAACTTATGGAGGGATTTTATATACGTGTTCAAATAATATAGCTTTTTATAAATTTACTTTTTTTCAAAGCACATATTTCATTGTTTTTATTTTCTTTTAACTGTTGCTCAGCAACGGAACAACACCTAAAAATATTATAAATGTGAAAGTATGTGCAATTGTTTGAAGCCAAATCAAAGTCAAAAGGAACGAATTAATGCCTTTGTGACTTTACATATAGATGGAATTTACCCCAGAAATAAAGAAAGACTATGTTCTACTTATTTTGTTCAAATATTTTTCTTTTAAATTAATAAGTTCATTATTTTCATAAGGAATAAATCGACATTTTGCTATAAAATTTAACAATCTTTTCTTTTACCGTTACCAAGAAAATCCGATCCCAGAATAATAATTTATCTTAAACAATTAATTTTGATTTGAAAGATTTTCATGTGCAAGAGGAAAATGAAATAAAAAAATAGACATGAATACGTCTTCATATTGGAAATAAAACTAAAATACGAAAAGAAGGTGAGTTTGATCTCATATAACAAAAATAAAAAGAATATGCTTTGAGTTTGAAACAAAAAGGGCTTGTGTTATGATATTAATCCTTATTATTAAAAGAAATGTTACTAATATTTCATGGTTTATCGTCAGCACACAGCTAACAAAAATGTTAATTTTTAATCGAAAATTTCAATGAGAAAAAAAAAAACTTTTGAAAAGCAAATATATAGTAAATGTCAAAATTATCGCTGTCGCAAATGACGTCATTGTATCGGGAAATAAACATTTTCATTCTTAAAAACCAAGCATTAACTAGATTGCCTGAAAAAATATTTTATGACGAGTGTTACTTCTTAATGCCGCCTCATTTCAGAAAATATGAAGGAAAATTATTTTATTTTTAAAAGGAAATTACATTTTCATTCATAAAACCTAAACTTTTAATATAATTGCGTCAATGTTTTCATCACGTCATTTTCTGTCCATTAGTATTGAAAATTAAGGCTCGGAAGTGTAAAAAGAAATTTAAGATTTGCGATAACCATTAGCGCAATCAATAAAAAGTTGCATATGTAAATTAATGAGACCACGGGGGTTTAGGGGGGCGCCCCCCCCTCCCTGAAGAAATCTCATTTTATTATTTAAAAAAATACCAGAATTAGTAGCTCATAAAAATTTCAAAATATCCTTCCATTACAACGTTTTAATTTAATGCTTCTAATGTCTGAAAACTTCGTATTTTTTATTCTTATAAATAATTACATAATTTGAAAACTTTAAATTGCGGTTTGCAGAAAATTGAATATTACCAAAGTGTGTCTAAAAACAATGACTTGCAGAGCTGACGTTGAGGCTCCTGATCTGCAGATTTACTAGTTGCCGAAACGTCAGTCAAAGGCTTACTGTGGAGAGACGAAAAGTTTTGGTTTCCGTTAGTCTGTCTGTTAGTCTATCTGTTAGTTTGTCTGTTAGTCTGTCTGTCTGTTCCGAGATAACTGCCGCAAAAAGCATTCGATTAGCTTGAAATTAAGTGGGTATGTTGGTGAAGTACCCGGATTTAGCTGTATAGTTTTTTGTTATATTTGGTTCATTCGTTCGGAAAATATAGAAAATTTTATTTTGCGCAATAATGCATTTCTATAGCAATTCAGACGATTTTTCCATTTTATTTGTTGAAAGGCAATGGCTAATATGATTGAAGGATTTAAATGGCAAATTATGGATAATGAAATTTCCTAATTGGAACCATGTATTATTCATATTAGTTTGAAATTTTGTGTATACATTTGTCAGAGTTTTTAAATTCGGTGTATAAATTATGGAGGGATTTTATATATATGTTCCAATAATATCAAATATTTAACTTTTACAAATTTTCTTTTTTAAATGCACATACTTCATTTTAAATGCACATTTCTCTTAACTGTTACCTAGCAACGAAACTACACCTAAAAATATCGTAAATGTGAAAGTACGTGTCATTGTTTGGAGTCAAATTAACATCAAAAGGGACGAATTAATACCTTTTGCGTCTTTACATATAGATGGAATTTACCCCAAAAATAAAGAAAGGCTGAGTTCGATTTATTTTGTTCAAATATTTTTCTTTTAAATAAAAAAGTTCATTATTTTCATAAGGAATAAATTGATATTTTGCCATAAAATTTAGAAATCATTTTTAGGTAGCTTTCATTACAAAAAGCTACCTATTGCAGCCGTTCGGAGGAAAGCCATTTCAAAAAATTTTGGTATATTTTCATCGATCACGACCCCCAGACCCCGAAACCACCCTCCGTTCAAAATTGATATATATATATATGTATATCTGACCTATGTCACACTGTAACTGTCGTATTTATGAACCGATGGATGTAATTCGGTGTGTACATAGTACATACCAATGTCTCGACCGAGTTCGTTCGCCAGCTTCATCCGCCATTTTGTTTCAAATGGCGGCCATTTAAAAAATTTTTTTAATTTAAATTTGAAATGTGGTACCAAAAAATTGAAAATGGAAAAATATTTTTTTTTTATGTATTTGACCTTTATACAAAGACTCCGAAGCAGTTTTTGTTTCGTCTATATCTTAAAAAATGGCTGAGTTATAGCATTTTGAATTTCTAGCGTGGCTGACATTTTGAAACGTCCTGAATTTTGTCACGCGATAAAAGGCGTATTTATGAACCGATTTGGATGTAACTTCCTTTATACATAGTACATACCAATATCTCGACCGAGTTCGTTGACCAGCTTCATCCGCCATCTTGTTTAAAAAT
Source organism: Maratus speciosus (assembly GCA_963932465.1). Taxonomy (NCBI): domain Eukaryota; kingdom Metazoa; phylum Arthropoda; class Arachnida; order Araneae; family Salticidae; genus Maratus; species Maratus speciosus. The sequence continues at coordinate 337,399,871 of OZ010789.1, forward strand.
GGCGGCCATTTAAATTTTTAAGAAAAATTTAAATTTGAAATGTGGTACCAAAAAATTGAAAATTGAAAAAATATTTTTTTCTTATGTGTTTGACCTTGATAAAAAGATTCAGGAGCAGTTTTTGTTTCGTCTATATCTTAAAAAATGGCTGAGGTATAGCACTTTGAATTTCTAGCGTGGCTGACATTTTGAAACGACCTGATTTTTGTAACGTGATCACAGACGTATTTATGAACCGATTTGGATGTAACTTGGTCTGTACATAGTACACCAATGTCTCGACCGAGTTCGTTGGCCAGCTTCATTCGCCATCTTGTTTCAAAAGGGTTGCTATTTTTAAAAAAATGTAATTTAAAATTTAAAATGAGGTATTAAAAATTGGAAAATGAAAAATATTTTTTTTTTTGTGTTTGGCCTTGATACAAAGATTCTGGAGCAGTTTTTGTTTCTGAAAATTTGTTCTTTTGTTTATATCTTAAAAAATGGTTGAATTATAGCACTTTGAATTTCTAGCATGGCTAACACTTTGAAACGATCTTGTATTTGTCACGCGATAACACACGTATTCGCCTATTTCGATGGAAGAAGGCATGTGGATAGTATACATCAATATCTCGACCAAGTTCGCTTGCCAGCTTCATCAGCCATCTTGTTTCAAAATGGCGGCCATCAAAAAAAAAAATATATATATATTTAAAGTGAGGTGCAAAAAAATTAGAAATTGGAAAAGGTTTCTTTCTTAAATATTTGAGCTTGATATAAGGATTCAGGAGCATTTTTAGTTTGTCTTTACCTTAAAAAATGGCTCAGTTATAGCAGTTTCAGTTTCTATTGTGGGTGACATTTTGAAAAATCTGATTTTTTGCATGCGACAGCACTCGTATATATCAATCGATTCCGATGTGAGTGAGCATGTGCACAGCAATTACTAAGGTCTCGACCAAGTTCATTGGTTAGCCTCATCCACCATGTTGTCTTAAAATGGCAGGCACTTTAAGAAATCGCCGAATTTGGCAGCCAAATATAAGTTAGTTTAAAGAAAAGCAGCTTGGATAAAGCTGACCAATTTCGCGAAATTCTCATTCATTATACTGATAAAAATTAGTATTGAATCTCCTATATTCGGTTTGCACTAAATTGAACTTCGTGTGTTTGAATGATATAAGTTGGCTTTTTTAAAATAAGGAATATGAAAGCTACCTCTTCCTGCCGGCATTGGCCGGAAGGACTTTTTTTTTATCATCCTTCCCCCAAATTTTATAAAAAGCTGAATATAACAGTCCGATAAATTTAAACTTTTATAACTCCTGATAATGAAATCACAGCGAGCTGAAAATTTCTTTCATTGAACAATGTGATATAATTTTAGAGGGAACATTGTCTTTTTTATTATTATTATTATTAACAGAATGTATTTTTCAAGTTTTATTATTTATTTTTAATATTAGATATTTTATATATACTATAAATTGCCATAAATGTTTTTTTGGTTGTTTTCATACAATTTTTAAAACATTTTAATTATCATTAATTAAATAATAAAAAAAACTGTGATTACTTTTTTTCTTCTTCGAATTACCTTAATAATGAATGTCTTCAATAATTGAATTACACACTTATAAGCTATTGTATGTAAATATTTTCTCAAATCACTCCTCTACACACTCTCTTTAATGATTTAGAAATGAGATATATTTATTGAAGCACAAATATTTAATTTTTGTTATTATTTTTATAATAAAATGTTGCATCTTATAATTTTTTTTCATAAGTTGCTTTACCATTATAAACATTGGGAAAACAATAGTGATTTGGTAACTAGGTGTGCTATGAAAAATATTTTGTTTTCAGAAAACTCTACACACCACTTCATTTTTTTATATTTATATAATTATTGCTTTTAAGTCTTCTCACCCCTTGAAGACGATTTTTGTGAGCTAATTTTATTGAAAATGGGCATATTTCTTTGTAATAAGATGATTATTTTAAATATTATGTACTAGTGTAACAATTATTTTAATTAATTTTATCTTCAATTTTTAACTGACAAAACTAAGCTTTTTTGAATTTGTCGTTTATTTATTTATTATTTACTAGCTGACCCGCCCGGCTTTGTCCGGGCCTCTAATAATATTCTTAAATGAACCTGAATTATCTCAGGTCCGTACAGAAGGGGTGAGGGGTAGAAACGGTGCAAATTACCAGGACCGAACTCTCGTTCAGTAGGAAAGTTGTGTGAAGTATACATATAAAGCATTCTTAAGGTTTTGAATTTTTATTTGTGTCACACATTAAACTGTTTTATTTTAAAATTAATTGTTGAACTCAATTAAAATTCAATTATGTTTTGAATATTTTATATTTTTATTAAAAACCGTTAGATGAAAAAGTAATTACGAGTACATCATAAACTGTAACTCTGAAAAAGAAATAATAAAATTGCAAGCAAATAATTCTATATAGATTTTTAAAATAGGTACTATCCAGCAAATTTATTTTCTAATAGAGTAAAGCCTGTTTAAAACAAAATCGCACACTAAATTGAAAAAAAAACTGATTTCAGCCCCCCCCCCCCTTAAAAAAATTGCAATTATGCTTTGTTATTTTAAAGAGCCTGCATAAAACGGAATTTATCATTGAGCGTTTGAATTTCCGTCTAACCAGATTTTCTTGTATCTTACTTCTGATGGGGGCCCTGTATTGGAATTATTACCGTAACGTGCAGATTCTTTGTATGGCCGAATTTGTATGATTTTATATCTTTAGACAGTTTTCTTTTGGCGCCAGCTAGCGAGGGTTTTTATAAGTGAAAAAATTGTTTTTATTGACATAGGTCAGCCATACTCAACCTTTTTTCCTCGCGGGCCGCAAATATATGTTTGAGACGTTAGGCGGGCCGCACAGAGCAATACAACAAAGTTAATAATGTCAGTGGACTAAATATTTGTCGCAAAAAAAGTAACCAAAAAATTTTAATAGAAGTATTTACGAACAATAAATTTCGTGATAAGATCTTTATCGCAAATGCTGTAAAAACAGGCCGCGAAGTTTGCTGTTTGGAAATAGCAGGGTAAAAAAATTTTGGTGGCAATTTTTTTCTCGATAAACGTTCAAATCGAAAAATCAGTATTAGCTGTATAATACGCATAAAATATTATAATGTAACAATGTGGAATATCAAAGTTCTAAAAAAAATCATGAGATTTTCTCTAATAAATAAATCTTTTGCCAAATGCAAAAGTTTCCTTTTATTTTAACTGTAGAAATGTACAGTGCAAGTCTAATTAATTTGGAATAAAGTTTGTTCAGTGTTGAAGATTAAGAAATACATGCATCATTGTAGCACAAACGGGAGTACATATAAAAAGAACTTGTGAATAAGAAAACGGCATTTAAGATGTTTTAACATAGTTTTAAATAAATTAAAAACATTAGGACAAATTTCTTCTTTGAAAATATATAAAACCACAGTGAAGGTCTTAAGTAGTATTTTTTGTGCACGAATTAATTAATTTTATAAATATGGATTAATGATTATGTCTCTTGGGCCGCACCGCACAAAAATACCGCCGCACCGCAGGTTGAGTATGGCGGGTGTAGATTAAAAATCACCATTCAAATTGCAAACAATTACCAAACATTTTTTAATTAAATCGATTGGACTATGTAAAATGTAGTTTTTTTTTAAGAAAAATTAGACGTACTTGAAACCCTTAAAATTGTAAAAAAAAAAAAAAAAAAAAAAAAAAAAAAAAAAAAAAAAATTGCAAAATTTATTTTAATTTAATCCTAAAAGAAGAATGAAATCCTTAAAAAATTCAATTTAGTCCTGCCGAGTTTTGAACCTGCGCCCTTTCGTATAGAAAACCAAAGCGTTATACGATTACGCTAAAAGACATCACGGTGAAATTGTTCCCTATCGAAGAGTGAATGCTTTTTTTTTTTCCTTTTTTGCGTCGGTTGTTTCATTAGCATAACAACATAGAGAGCCATTGTTGTCCGAATTCTCTGATATTTTCATGGATCGTAAATATAAGTAAAGCCAAGTCCTATTTTAAATTTCATAAAAATATATGCATATTTAAGAGAGAAAACGGTTAACCAAAATAGTCGAATTTGTCGACGTTTTAATACATTTTATTTTATAAAAAATGTTTTCACCCGTCCGAATGTTTTGAAATTTTTGTAAGGGATGTAAATCTGATTTATTGAGTTTCTCTAAAACGATTGTGTTAAAATACGGACGTTAAGTTACTTTTAGCGTACAAAAAATATCCTCTGTAATCCTCTGTACCTTCTGTTATTCTCTGTAAAATGTAAATAAAAGTAGTTCAAAATTTCGCCACCAGAGTGCGTTTTTAATAAATTACACATTTAGCATTAAGATAGTTTAGAAATTTTATTTATTAACTTAACTTTACCCTGAAGACAGCATTTCACGACATTTTCCTAGCTTTTCCCTGAACATACTGCCTTCAACTGTGGAACAAGCTATCTTACGATTTCAGATGGTATCTGAAAATGATGAAAGTCATGCAGAACATGTTTGGTTATAACAAAATTTGTTAAACTATCGTAAATGTATGCTAAATGTGTAACTCGTTAAAAAACTTCCTCCAATTTTTTTTTCTTTCAAACATATTCCCATACTTTTATTATGTACTCCAAGAAACTTCACAACATTCTGAACAATAGTTTCGTCTGTAGACAACTTTAAAATAGGGATTAATTATGAACATCTGTAAATAAAATTTCTAAACTATTTTAATGCTAAATATGTAATTTATTAAAAATCGCCCTCTGGTGGCGAAATTTTAAACTGTTTTTATTTATATGTTTTTTTAGCTTAAACAAATTATCATCCCTTTATTATGCTTTCCCCAAAATTTCACAACTTTATGAACAACAGTTTTGTCTGTCGACAAATTTAAAGTAGGGTCGTTTAATGATGGACACCCTGTATTATAAACTAACTAATAAATAAATAACAACATATTTATCTTCAGAATCCTTATCACTTTAATACACCTTAATGATGTTAATAACATTATAGGAACAGAGATTTTTAAAAATATATTTGTATTTACCCTATAATAACTATTATATAGTTCATGTAATAGTTTTAAAATAAGTAATTGATAAATTAGTTATATAAACAAATAATAATTAAAATAATTTTGAATTGTTATTGATAAATACGTTTAATAAAAACAATTTAATTTTTGAGAATTTTTTTATTTAACAATATAATTATGTATGATTTCAATTTTTCTATGATAGTATTAATCAATTAATAAAATACAGTATGATATTAAACAGATAGCAAATCAAAACCTGGTGCCGGGATTTTTAAAAGCAATGTTGATGTTGGTATATAATTTGAAATACTAATAAAGTACCAACTAAATATTATTATCCCTTTCTTAGCAAAAATTCTGCATGCCAATCAATTGTCAACACCCATTTTAGGAATTGGTCATCTTTATGCAAATGTCAGATACAAATCCCCTATTCCATACAATAGCCTTTTCATTCCCGAGTTCAAACGTAGGACGGACTTCCCACATAATTGCTTTCATTCTTTGAATAAATATGAATGTTTTAAAAGAACAGCATTTCTCGATGTTTTTTATTATTCTAACTCCGTTATCTTGATTTCAGGAGTAACTCAAATGGCATTCTGCATAAATTTAGCACATATATTAGGATTACTTGTGAAATGTGTTAAAAAATATTGCATTAAGGATTTTCAAAAAGTCTCACAGAAATTGCAAAAGATAATTTCAAGTTTTTTCAATTTGTTAATATTCACTTTACAATTGCACAATTACTTTTCACTTCAAAAATAAGCTATTATTTTTTAAAAAAAGGTGATCAAAAGATACCACCACGTGTACTTACAGCTGTAATGCTGTTTCAAATAAATTTTCTGGTATATTTTAAAAAACATAAAATTAGTTCAACTGAAGGATTTTGTTAATCTTACCTAAATAGTGGAATATAAAAATCGTACAATATTATTTTTTATGTAAAAAAAAGTTAGTTAATTCATAAATCATATATTAAATGAGTCCGTTACTAATCCAGATGATTATTCTTGGAATATAAACACCAGATTAAGATTTTTTTTAGTTCGACATCCTTACTTCCCCGGGGAGGAAAAGTGGCGAGACATTAAAAAGTGTTTCAAAACTTGTTACTGCTTCAATGAAAAATTTCTGCAAGCACAGAGAATCAGAACATAAATATCAGATACTTATATCTTAAAAATCCAGTCCCGCTTGCGACTTGAACGAGGCGAGGACTACAAAAACATATCTTTAGAAGATAAAATTTTGACAGGATAATACTATAAACCTAAGATCAGAGGATTTTTTTTTTTATTCCCTACTTTCCATGACAAAAAAATAACCCGATAATGTCCTTCCTTTTATAAAGATTACATTTACCATACAAAATATGAGGTCTTTACGATAATTATAGCTCGAGTTATAACTGTTTTAATTTATCAGGACCTTATACTTATGATACACTAAAATATAGAAAAAGTTAACAGAGCCCTCCCCCCCACCATGCTTTTTAAAAGATTATGATTACCATTCGAAATTTGTGTGGGTTGTAATAATTTGGATCCGAGTTATAAGTATTTGCGTTTTTGAACCTTATATTCGGGTTATAATAAAATGTTGGGGTTCAGTTAAAAAATCCGATAATGTCCCTCCTTTTATAAAGATTACGTTTACCATACAAAATATGAGTATTTTGCGATAATTATAGATCGAGTTACAAAAGTTTCAATTTATCAGGACCTTATACTTATGACACGATAAAATATAGGAAAAGTCAACAGAACTCCCACCCCCCACCCCTGTTTTTTAAAACGATTACGTTTACCACATGCGAAATTTGTGTAGCCTTTAATAGTTTGGATCCCAGTTATACGTATTTGCGGTTTCCGAGCCCTTATGTTCGCCTTATACTAAAATTTTAAGGGCTTCAATTAAAAAGTTCTACAATGTTCTATAAAATTATGTCACATATTTCACGTGCTCAAAATTTCAGCTTGCTGGAAAAGGGACCGAAATGGCAAGGGACCGAAATGGTTAGGTACAGAAATGACTTTGAACCGAAATGGCTAGTGACCTAAATGTGTCAGGACCGAAGTGACGGGAACGAAACGTACTGCTTCCAGCTACCACAACTTAAAATCTTAAATAATCACAAAACTTATCAAATTATTAACATTTTTCAAAGCAGTTTTTTTCATGGAGATAATTTCGCTCTATTATGAATTAAACTACGCAATATAAAGAAGGTCAACTTATTGAACTAGACATACTATTAGTTATAATGTAATGTTTTCGGGACTACGATTATAGATAAATTTTTGTCTTTTGACAAGGAATGACTTCTTGGCGATACTTTTAACACCCGTCCTCAAAAAGTCAATATATCCCAAATGAATATCATATTGATATATGAAAGAAATATCTGTAGAATTACTTCAATGATATATACTCTTTTATATCTAGGTTGAACATCATTAATTTATTTTAAGCTGTGCTCTTCAGAATCTCTTCACAAAAAAACACTGTTTTTTTTAATCAAAAAATGATCACTGACTATGAGAATGTTTTTTGAAGATCCTCACTGGATTATTCTTTGAAGATACGTGGATATTTTAAAATCATTCTAGAATGTTAAAATCGAATGGTATTTATTTCATATCTGTTGAAAAGATCCCAGTGTTTTATCCTTCTACCACTTCTTCCCTACCAATATTCTTTGTTAAGATTTCCTTAACATGCTCGAAAGGAATATACTAGGAAGATTATTGTTTAGTGGCGTGGAGAAAGAAGGAAGCTTGGAAACCCTGCAGTTACAAAATTAAAAAATGATATATTTTCTTGTTTTCTTTTTGTTAGTTTTCGTACATAATTTTATATCTATCCTTTATCGAAGTTTATTCGTGTGAAGTATTTCTAAAAAATAAAAAAATCGGACACTCACCACTATGTCAGATAGAAACGAAAAATGAAATTTTGTGTTCGTACCACCAGGTTCATTTCAGCTAAGCGTAGTAAATTACTAAAATGTAAAATGCAGTTTATATGGAAATTTTTTTCAGATTTTTGAGATTCTTTTAGATCTTCTTTGAGTTTTTCTTGAATCTTTATACTCATTTTCAAATTGTCCTTTACAGGTCATCATCTATTGGATAATCAGATATTATTTTTTATATGAAACATACAGGCTGTTTCTAAATGAATATCGGGGTTTTAACACTTTGTATTGTCTATTATATAAAACTTAAAATTATACTTAATACATAAAATGAAAGAGCTTTTCAAACAGTTTGTTGGTACTTGTGCATGCGCATGCGCACGCGCACGAATTCTTCCGTCATCCGTTAGAAAGCTCTAGTAGCAAAAATGGCAACTAGTGAATAGAAAGCATTTTGTAGTAAGAATCTGTAGTTACTGTGCAACGTGCGTACCGGATTAAGTTCAGATGTGATTCCCCAAGCGATAATACCATCCGTAGATGGTATCATCAGTTTGAAAATACCGGCTGCCTTTGCAACAATTACCCCACAAACACTAATCAACGTTTGGGATGAACTAAGCTATCGACTTGATGTGTAACATGTGGCGAAAGCTGCTCACATTGAACACTTGTAAGCTTGTAGGTAAAACTGTTTGAGTTGCTCTTTCATTTTATGTATCAATTATAATTTTAAATTTTATGTAATAAATACTACCAAGCGTTAAAACCCCAATATTCATTTAGAAACACCCTGTATACAGAAATGTAATAATGGACAGTAGCCACATTTGGACCGCCGCTTTAAATGGACCGCTACGATTCTGCCGTTAATTACAGAAGAAACGCCATGTACCGCTGAATTCCTACTCAACAGAATGACGTTATTTATGATTATAAATTTAGGCGATTTTTGTTTTACTGAAGGGCCTAGAAACATGAAATTTGGAATGTTAGTTACTTATATGATATAAATTATCTCTAAGAACATTTCTTAAAAATTAGAAATTTAAAAGGGGGTGAAAAGGCGCGAAAACAGTTCTAAAAAACGATCTAAATGGCGATTTCTACGCAACCTCAGAAAGTATCCAACCTCTTTCAGAAGTAATGGTTGAAAATTGATTATGACAGCCCTTGCTCCAACATAGAAGCTCTATTTCATGTCGGTGTCACTACCACATAGGGGTTGCAGAAGCAAAAAGCCGTTCTAAATTGCGATTTTTGTGTTACTGAAGGGCCTAGAATCCTGAAATTAGGCAAGGCAGTTATATTTATAAGATACAAATGATCTCTAAGAACATTTCCTAAAAAATCGAAATTTAAAAAGGGTGAAAATGTGCGAAAAGCGTTCTAAAACACTTTCTCAATTGCGATTTCTACGCAATTTCAGGTAGTACCGAACCGATTTTAAAAATAATGGTGTGAAAACGATGGTGACAGCACTCGCTCCAACACAGGCTGTTTTTCATGTCGGTGCCACTATCCCAAAGGGGCTGAAGGAGCAAAGAACGATCTAAATTGCGTTTTTTGTAATCAACTTAAAACTGGGCATGGTAGTTACTTCTAAGATATAAATGATCTCTAAGAAAATTTCCTAAATAATTTGAAATTTAAAAAGGGTGGAAATGGGCAAATAACGTTCTAAAAAACGTTCTAAATTGCGATTTCTACGCAATGCTCCACTATAGCATCTATTTCATGTCGGCGTCACTACCACCTTGCGGTTGCATTTTAAAAAACATTCTAAATTGTGATTTTTGTGATACTGAAGGGGCTAGCAACTTAAAATTTGGCATGGTAATTACTTATGAAATGTAAATGTTGTCTCAGAAGAGTTCCTTGAAAATTTGAAATTTAAAAGGGGTGAAAATGAACGAAAAGCGTTCTAAAAACATTCTAAATAGTGATTTCTACGCAGTCTCAGGAAATATAAACCGATTTCAGAAGTAATGATTTCAAATTGATGGTGACAGTCTCCGCTCCAACATAGTCAATATTTTACGTTGTTGATACTATCAACTGGGGGTTACAGCAGAAAAAAAAAATTCTAAATTGCGTTTTTTGGGTTACTGAGGGGGGGGGGGGGGTCTAACATTTTAAATTTGGAATGGTAATTACTTCAAAGGTGCAAATGCTTTCTAAGAATTGTTGAAAGAAAATTCCAAATTTAAAAGGATGAAGTGAGCAAAAAGCGTTCTATAAGCATTCTAAATTATGATTTTTATACAATCGTATGAAATACGAAACCGATTTCAAACGTAATGGTTGCAAATTGATGGTGATAGAACCTGCTCAAACATAAGCTATATTTTATGTTGGTGCCACAACCCTTAGAGCGTTACAGAAGCAAAAAACTTTATAAATTGCGATTTCTGCGGTACTGAAGATGCTAGAAACTTTAAATACAGCATTGTAGTTACTTATAAAATATAAATGTCCTCTAAGAGCAGTCGAAAATAAATTTGAAATTAAAAAGGGGTGAAGCGAAGGGAAGGAGCGAAAAGCATTCTAAAAGAGTCCTAAATTACGATTTCTGTGGAATAGCAGGAAATAATAAATTGATTACAGAAGTTATTGGTTGATAATCAAGAGTGATAGTCCCTGATCCTATACGGGCTATATTTTATGCCGGTGTCACTACCACCTGGTTGGCAGGAACAACAAGAAAGCCTTTAAAAACATCTAAATTCCGTAGAATATTAGGAAATACTATAGATATATTCTATAGAATATTAGGAAATACCAACCGATTTCAAGGTTAAAGTTGGCAAATTAATGGTGACAGTCTCTGTTTCAACATTTTCCGAGACATTCTATTTCACTAACACCAGAGAGGTGGTAGACTGTTAGACAAGAAGCTTGGAATTTGACATGATGGTTAATTTTAAGATGTAAATGTGTTAAGATGGTTTCTAAAAAATTCAAAACCTCAAATGAATACTGAAATGAGCGTATGAAATGAGCATAAAAGTCTCGAAATACTTTCTAAATTATCATTTATTTGGAATTAGTTTTAGTTCTTATTAAATAAAATCTCATTTCTGTCTATTGCAGTTTTATAAGGAAGTTTAGTCAAACTGTAGCTTAATTTGTAATTTTTGAATTATTCCGAAAAGTGTTCTTCTATTAAAAAAAAAAAAAAAAAAAAAAAAAAAAAAAAAAAAAAAATAGCCATGCAAATATCACTAGGCACACTGCAAATTGAGGCGTCTTAAATTCAGACACATATGTGACTGAAAAAGTAATTCAAACACTTAAGTGTCTGAATGAGAAATTTCAGACATCATAGATGTCTAAATTTAAGACACATAAGTGTCTTACTATTATCATGGTATAAATGAACTCAGAAAAATGTCTGAATAATAGTGACATGTCTGAAATTAAGACATTTAGAAATTCAGACACTTAGGCGTCTGAATGCGATACAATTGTATCATATATGTGATGACTGTACGTACTATTGTATTGCAATATGTATACCAATACCATCAGAAAATATTTCCGAATGGATAAAAGCTGTTTAAAATACTCTTTCAACCACTTAATTTAGTATTACTTTATAAAAGAAGTAATCGTGAGACAATTGTAAAAGTTCGCGTAAGGTTTGCGGCTAAGTTATTTCTGGCGCAATAAATAATTAAATATTTGCTTTTCATAATATAAAGTGTTTCAAAAATTACTTGTTATCATAGGCGTACACAGGAAGGCCCTCTCCCCTAAATGCGAAGAGTTATGAGTTTGGACAGAAAGAAACGTATTAAGGAGCAAGAATTTAGGATAAGTATGCCTGGATTCCACTGCCTAGTCCGCTTTTCTAAAATGCAGAATGTAAACACGAAGCTAAACTAAGAATATTTTGTCATAACTCCTCCTCGTGTGAAAAATGTTTAAGGGTGTTCTTAAATCCAAAAGGGCAACTTTCTGACACAAGTTTTAATTTATTGTTGTTCGAAAATGCATTAGCTGGTGTTGTTGTTCAGAAACTATGTAATTGAGCTGTTTTTTTTCATTTTTTTGCAAACGCATTAGATCTTTCAGAAAATAGTGTCAAAGTGGGCGTTTTGAGCCAATGAAGAAAGAGCACTCAAGAGCGGGCGAAAAACATGTTGTCACGTGATCAAAATCACTTACAACTCAGTAGGTAATTGATTGATCAAAAAATGGAAAACACAGTTCAATTCGAAATCGCTTCCATGGCTAGGCTTTACAATTTTATATTTTTCCGTTAAAAAATGAATTTGTGAATGTGTAAAAACGTTTTGCACTTGTTGAGCAGAGCAGTTAAGAACAGCCTTAAAGATGTCAACATAATAAGAAATTCAAAAATTAAGAAATATTAATCGTTCAATGGAAAACTGGATTTTTTCTGTCCTGTTTCTGTTTTTTTTCTTCTTCAAAAGGGATATTTTTTTCTGAATTTCCCTTCCCCATCTAAGATACATTTGAAATATATGAACACCAAAAGGAGAACAGAATTAAAACTGTCTTCTACAAAAAAGTTTATGGTGGTGTGTGTGTGTGTGTGTGGGGGGGGGGGGGGGGGGCTCCTCTGAAGAAAAATTCTTAGCAACATTTTCTCTTAGCGTTTAATTAATATATTGCTATTTGGAAGACAAAAAAGTATATTTTTTAAATGATTAGACAGAAAGAAAATTTAATTAATTAAATTTCAGGGAGGGACAATGTACCTCCACCGCCCTCCTCATCAAAATTCAATATGTTATTTGCTAGTTTTACTACAAAATCTTTATTTAAAGTATGTTTTCTATATGTCTGAAAATAGAAAAACTGCAAAAATCGCACTCAAATAAATGTAGCATGTTAAGAAAAATAACTAAATAGATAAAATAAAACGTTTCTGATTTCTTCTAATTCAATGATCTACTTCTCGCTGATAAAAAATTTTATTACTCATCAAGCCCATTATAACGGTTTGTAAACCGCAGACTGGATAAACCACTGCACAGAAAATTAAAATGATGACTTCGCGTATTTCGCTTTGTTAGAAGTCCATTGGCGATTGGCGAGTTAAAACGGAATATTCTTTCAGTGAGTTATTTTCTTGTTTAACAAAGGCTCCCGAGATTTTTTATGTGTAAAATTCCGTAAATGCATATTGTGACTGTGTATTCTACATAGATCTATATACAGCTACGTAGCTATTAAGTAAATTTTTGGAATTTCGATATTTGTTCCTCAGAGATTCTAGTATAAGAAAGTATGTATGAAAAATAAGCTGATACAAAATGGATTGAATTTAATTTATGGAGTAGTAGGTACATATGCCTAAGCAGCTGTAAAATGCATTTTTTAGAATTTCGATATTTGTTCTTCAGAGGTTGTAGTATAAGAAAGTACGTGTGAAACAACAAAGTGGATTGAATTCAAGTTGTGGAATATGCGTTTTATGTTGTTATAAAAATAATATATTTTTTAATAGTGTGATTCTATCATCTACATAGATCTATACGCAGCTATAGAGTGCCATTTTTTGGCATTTTAATATTTGATCTTCAGAGACTGAAGAATAATTGTGAAATATCAGCAAACAGATGTTGAGTAGAATTAATCTGTGCAGTAAATTTAAATTATATTCTTATAAAAATATATGTTTGAATAATGACAAAAAAATTTCTTCTATATGTTTTTCAATTTTCAACATCATTCTGAATATTTAGTAAAATACATAAGTAAGTGTGTTTGTTTTTGTGTTACCTGTTTGTATTAAATGGATTTACTTTATTAGATTTAAGGAAACTAAAAAGGTAAGGATGCTATTATTTACAACAATATATTTTAATTTCGAAATAGAACTTTTTCTTGAACAATATTACTTACGTAATATTAATTATTTAATTTACTTTTTTAAGAATATATGTATTTATCATATTTGTATCTTTTTATATACAATAAATATTTTTCCGTGTTACAGTGTTTTTTATGATTTTTAACAAATTTATATCATTTTCAGGATTAATTAACTAACTTGCTTAATAATTCTTAAAGCTTCCGCTTTATAAAAAAATGTTTTTTTTATATCAAATAATCCCATCATTTGTTTAAATAAGCATTAAAAGTTATTGCTTGTGTACATTGACACCCAACTTTTTCAACCTTTTTCGTGTTATATTTTTTGTCCAAAAAATCAGTTGCTGCCCTATATATTTTTCTTGTGAATACAACTTATTAATCAGACTGTAAAAATGTCAGTAAATATTACATAAAAAATCGCTTAGTATAATCTCTCTATAGAAAATAAAGCAAAATCGCAAAATTCTCGAATCTTTTCCTGAAAAAGAAATACTCAGTTTTGGTTGAGAAGCTTTTTTTTTTCACTTTGGTCTGTTACTAAATTTAATTAATATATAAAATAATTCAATCAATTTAATCAATGGGTTTTATCAATATGTTTAATTCCTTATAATACTTTCTTTCACGGTTAAAACAACATTTTATTTACCTGAATTTTAATTAAATTGTCTTTTTGCTGTGTAGAACATATAATAACTCAATATTTAACCCCTTGAGGGGCAATCGATTGTATTCCTGTAATGTTGAATTCAAACCGGAATCTTTGAAAAAATTAGTTTCAAAATATAGAAGAGCAATTTTACAACTTTTTTCCATCAAAGTTACAAAAATAAAATTTATTTAAAAGTTTCCGGTGCGAATCTTGATTAAACTTAGGTGGGATAAAATATATCCCACCGCCCCTCAAGGGGTTAATATTAGATGAAAATTGGAAAATAATCAAACACTTATTTTGATTAATTTTTTGTATTATATAATAAGATATGTACATTTTAGGCGGGGAGGGGGGTTATTAAATTAAAAGTTTGTCAAATTGGATTTATGCGAGACAAATTTTCAAACTGAAATAGCTTATTTAGTAAAACATTTTTTTGCCCTTAATTCGGAAATGCCAACTTAAAAAAATCTTCATAATATTATTTGTATTGAAAGCAAATTTTAATTATTTTGCGTTGTCCTATTTATGTATTCTAAACAATATACATGTTAGTTAAATCAAACAAATTATTGTAACTTATTACTATTACTAATAAAATTAAAATGTTCCATTTTTTAATAGATAATTTTATTTAAAAAAAAATTCTAGATAGATAAGGATTTACTATAAAATAAGTAAAAAAATAAATCATGATTTACTTTGTTTAATTGCTTAAAATTGTATTTAAGTTTTGTACAAAAATTTGAAAATCGAAAAATTTATTAATATCGATTTATTGATTGTTAAAAAGTGATTATAGATTTAGAACAGAAATTAGAAAAGATAGTCTTTTCATATTTACTATGTATAACTGCATTTTTCACATAAAATTGCTGGGGATTTTTTTCAAAAGTTTGTGCATTTTTATAAAAACTACAGAAATAAAAATTAGATATGTATTTTTAAGGCAAAATAAGTTTTGAAATTAAAAGTTATTATAAAAGGAATTGCCCACATGGCAAAATGTAATTAAAAAGATCAAGTTATTAAATGATATTAATAAATACTTCCATTGTATTACAGATATTATTGGCGTGGTTTCGCATATGAATTTTTATTTTTAATGACATATCATTTAATTCTTTTACACATTACATTTTCGAAGTTAGTGTTTTCATGTAACAAAATTAAATTTATGTATAGGAAATGCTATGAACGTTTTTGCTTCAGATGGTGGACTTAAAACTTGAAAAATAATTATAAGAGCATCAGAATTGAAGTTATCGGGAAATTTTTAATGTTTTATAAACAGTGGTGTAGTCGTAAAAAATGCAGAGGGCCTACGCTCTAAGGAGAGGGTATACCCTACAGTGTATACACTATAGCTTTTTTGAGAAACAGAGGGTATACGGTGTTCTTAAAAAATCCAGAAGGTATACGGCTTATACCGCCGCATACCTCCACTACATCCCTGTTTACAAATATATTTTAAATTGTTCCTATGTAAAGTAACGCTTTGTTAAAAAGTTCGAAATTTCTACAGTATTTAGTTGCACGATGAAAGAATTTTTTTAGACTATGAAAACTTTTTTCAAAATATAAAGAACTACATTCATATGTATTTCCTGTGTTTCATCTGTATTACATATTTAAATTTTAAGACACAGATAATTTCTGACAACTTTTATTGCCAAAATTTTTCTGATTTTTTACAGGATTATTTTTTATTATCATCGGAGAATGCATCCATTTTCGCAAAACAACTTATTGTACTGATTATATATCATATTGCATATACTTGTAAAGTAGAATGAAGTAAAAGGAAAAGGATATATTTATCCAAACATATATTTACATGTTCACACACACACACACATATATATATATATATATATTAAGTCGTCAATGTGTTTAATTTTTTGTGACTGTATATGTAGTAGTATGAAGGGGGGCTAATGAATGTAAGCCGCTGGTACTGGAACTTATTAGAATCACATTTCCTATACTGTCAAAAAAAAAAAAGAAAAAAAAAGAAAGATAGAAAAGAAAGATTTTCTGACTTTTTTTTAAATATATTTATAACTAGATATATTTAATAAAGACTCTCAATAGAAGACACCCTAGGACCGCAGAATTTTCCCGCTATTTAGAGATTTTATTTTCATATGTAGAAATAAACAGTCCAGAGTATACAAATACACAGTATACAGAGTAAAAAGTACACAAAATCTGCTTCAATCTACAAATGTGGATTGAAAAAAGTGATCGCTAAACAGGTCTCTACTATTCGAGAATGTCCGTTATTACAGTAAAACTCCCATAACCGGTCACTCCCGAGTAGCGGACAGTTCTATTTAGAAAAATAAAAAGAGGGGTAGTGTTTCTTCTCGAAGCAAGACCTGATTAGAGCATGGAAACTGATCCGCGGTCCCGCCCCCTCCGCTTCCCATTGATTTTTGGGCCCTCAAATTTGATATGCAATTTTACAAATTCAATGTCTTTATGTTTGGGATTTTCAGTATTGTATCCACATACAAAATTATCACATTAGGATTATAATTTCAGGAGATATTAATAAGAATATGAAAATGTAATTTAACATTAGAAGCTCTAAATTTTGAATGCTTATGATTCAAAAACTTACCATTCAAATGACTAGAAATTTCGTTTTTAGGCATAGTTTGAGCCGAAGATTCAAAATATGGTGTCAAAATTCGGTGTTGCCATTGAAAAAAAAGAGTGAATCATTTTATATAAATGGGAATAATTTGTTATCATGCAAAGATGATTGCAGCATGGACAACTGGGCTCTTTCTATGAGCCTTTTGGTTTACGGGGCCCCAAATTTGGTATGAAATTTCAATAAAGCTGATATTTTAAATTCGTTTTGATCTTATATTTATTTTAATAAATATTGTGTGCTTTTAGAACATGATATGGTTAAAGAAAAGGGTATATTTATCCAAATATGTATTTGACAACATCAAATAGGGTTAATTTTTTCATTTTATTTATTTATTTATTTATTTTTCTTTTGTAACAGTATATGAAGGCAGTGGGGGGGAGGGCGAATGAATACCAGGTCTCTGGCCTAGCATTAATTTGAAGTTGTCATTAAAAGTAATAACATTTTTGATGCCGTAGGACAAAATATGATATCATATCAATACATATTTAGGTGAATATATCTCTATATATATGTGTATATATATATTATCCTATTCTAAAACTACAAAATACTGATTATAATCATCACAAGGTTAAAACAAATTTAAAATATCAGCTTTATGAAAATTTCATACCCAACTTGGGGGACCCTAGAATCAGGGGGCAGAGAAATATCCCAGTTTTCCACGCTGGAACAGCTCTGATTTATAGTAACAAATTATTCCCATTTATAAAAATGATTCAATGTGGTCAAATATGGCTGCATATATGTCTTAGATAGAAAAGTGGTCAAAGATGGCTTCATGTTGGTGAAAAAAAAGGGTTCAAAGATGGCCGCAATTAAGACATTTGAAATGTCTGAAATTCAGACGCAAGAAGTGTCTCAAAAAATTAAGACATTTCAAAACGTCTGAAAATCGAACACTCTCATTTCAGACACTTAAGTGTCTGAAATTCAGACGCAAGAAGTGTCTGAAAATTTTCAGACATTTTAAAAGTCTGAAAATTGAACACTGCGTTTCAGACACTTAAGTGTCTGAATTTCAGACATTTCTGTTTAGAGTGCATATTTCAACTATTACGCGAGCAAAGCCGCGGGGTTTGCTAGTAATTGAATAAAGGAAAAAAGTATTTTAAAATAAGACTTCTTATAAAACCGTAGCTTAATTTAGTAACTTTCTGTGACCTTTTTAACCCTATAAGCGATTTGCCCGTATTTTTCTGTTTCCCAAAACAAATTAAATCGGCTGTTGACAAAAATATTTTTAACAAAATTATATTTGAAAATATGTATAATATAAAGAGATATGAATTGTATTTAAGAAACAGTCAGGAAAAGAAAATTTAAATTAAGATTAGTTTTAAGGGCATTTTAACGGAAATTCATGGAAGCGGTCAGACTCTAAGAGTTTTTTACATAACTTTCAAGTATGAAATTTTATTAAATCTATCTTAAAAATCACCAATAGATGACAATAGCTATGATAATCAATGTAAAATAAATAATAGCTGAATTACAAAACTAGCAAATTTTAGCGAAAAGCAAATGAAATGGAGAAACAAGAATTAAAAATGATGCATCAAGAATGCATTATGAAACACTTTCCAACACATTCAGAATATTGTAACGAAACTTCGCTGCTTAAAAAGGTAAATGATCATGTTTAACTAACAATTTGGAAAGAGCATGAGATCTAACCTTCTCCCCTCGTGAACTGATATCTCAGTTCACTAAGCTGCAGGTTTCACTGCAGTAGGAGTATTATTTAAATTAATATAATTCTAGAGATATAATGTAATTTAAAAACATTGAGTACGGATTCATAATCTTAAAGGTTTTATTCATATACAAAAAAAAAAAAAATATATATTATATTATGTTGGAAAAATAATATTTTTTTTTTACATTTATAAAAAATAACAGAGAAAACAACATTACAATTTTGTCCTTTTGCTGAACAGTCAGGGTGTTGAAAACCCAATTTCAGCAATTACCACGAATAAATTGAATAATACTCTAATTATTTTATGAATCCCTGTAAGAGATCTATAGATTATTATATATACTACATAGTACGCTAAAGTGTAGTTCACAATGATAAAGAAATGGGTTCTCAAAACCAAGCAAAAAGTACTCAATTTTGAATATGTCATATACTCTAAATGGCTCCAATGAAATTTTACTCAAAATTTAGAAACACCCGTACTAATTTTGACACCACGGAAGTGTTTAAATATGAGCCATTTTATACCACTCCCCCCCCCCCCCCCCGTCTGAACTACAGATTAAAGTAAAAAAATACTGAAATAAGTCAATTCTGTGGATTTCTGTGGAAACTACTTTAAATTTGACAGTAATTAAAACATGACACCATTGAAAAATATGTAAATTAGGCTTAATAACTGACAGAGAAATGTTATGAATATGCAAATCGCGACATTTATCTGAATCAAATAGTCCAAGTAGTCCTTATATAGTAAAGTTAATCCAATCTGACATTTATTGTATCTAAAATTGGCATAAAGTAGCACAAAAAAGTTTCAATTTGTATGAACTTAAATATGTAAATTTCCGAAACTCTGGATCACCCAGAGAAAAACAAAAAACGTATTCGGAATCAGCGTAAAAAACTGATCTAGAATCAAATAATTTTAGTCCTCTCACAGAACTATTGTTGTCTAGAGTTATCAAGATACACTTTGAAAAAAATCCGTAAATTGGTGTTATTTCTCTATTGCTCTTTTTTCATTAAAATACGACTTTTTCCACATGAATCTGCCAATCTCCCGTCAAAATACTCATACGTCACCGATCTAAAGTAAAAACTAATTGCAATCGTCAAATTTAAGTTGAATTTTTGTCAAATCACATGGGTGTTCCGGCAACTTTGCTATAAGCGCTTTTTCGTTTTAGAAACGGAATTTTAATGCATACCCCGTTCTTCTCAAATCACCAAAACCTCGTAATCCTACAATCAAAAGATAGAAATTTCGTCAAATAACAGAAAACTTTCCTGAAATCGCAGGGGTGTTCTGGCAACTGTGCTGCGAGTACTTTTTACGTTTTTACTCAAAAATCTTTTTGAAAGTGTACGGAAATACAATATCTTTATGACAACAGTATTGTTTTCAAGCACTTTTAAATTATTTTAAAATACTGTACATAGTTTAATATTAACATTAATAAACATATTTTATGGTGACATGAAAGAAATAAACAATTGCAAAGTACAAACTTATCGTTTCGTTTGGGTTTGATAACGTGCGATGGTTCAAATTTGAGAAAGCATAGGTTCATTTTTGATTCAAACACACTTAATTTGATGTGAGAACATCGATTTACTCATTTTTGAGTAATTTATTTTTTCTTTCAGTGCAGTTTGGAAACGGTATAGCACAGTGAATAATTAAACTTCAGAATTTTCCGTCAATAGAAATAAACTCAAGATCTTTTGAGCAGACCTGCGTATGACCAGTAGAATTTACACACATCAAATAATATTTTTTTTAAAATCCTGCCGGCTCGGCCTACAAGCGGGTGCAGATTTCGAAGTCAAGTGCTAATTTCATCAACAAAAATTAAATCAAGATCAGAGATAAATAGAGTTTAACAATTTTATTTGGCCATTTTTGACGAGTTTTAATTTAATTTTTCTAATATACACGAATAAACACACGTATGTATATAGGATACATTTAAAAAAGGCCAAAATAAATTGAGAGAACCTCAAAAAGTTAAAATATGACAATATTTCCATAAACTGGTTTTTATCATGTTTCAATGCTTTTTTTCAAATTTACATGACATTACATATTCACCTGCTGACGTCCATTATATTTCCATTATGACGTAATATTAACTTTTTTTAAAAAAATCGTCAAACTATTTATTTAATTTTCATTTTTCACGTAGAAATATGTTGGCTATAGGAAAATTAAGACGTAATATTTGCCCTTTTTTTTTCGTCAAACTAATTATTATATTTTAATTTTTGACGTGGAAGTCTTTCAATAGAAAAGTATTTGTTGTTGTAAGAATTTTATTGTATTTTTTTTAATTGTTGGCAACTGCTATAATGAAAAAGGTTTGAATTTTTCTGTCATTTTTCTGTAAGTGCTGGTTTTATCAGAATCATTGTAAGGCGGTATTCAAAAATTTAACAATCCCCTTTTCCACCCCTTTAGGCCGATTTTGTCCATTTGCAATCCCTGCCGAGATATTAGCCATCTCACTGCTTTTGGCGAGTTTGAAGACGATCCGTGCATAACTGCGACTTTTATCATGCGGACAAAATTGAGTACATACATACATATATCTACTTCTACTATATATATAAAATCCAAACGGAAATTTCGTTCCGAACTTATATATTTCGCGTTCTACTGCATGGATTTTGACGGAACTTACACTGTTAGATAGATATCGTTTCAGAGAAGGTTTTAAGCTATAACACATCGTTCTACGTAGCTTAGTTATAGAATTATGATGGAAAATTCTGTTATTTTGGGCGATAAGGTTACCATTTTATTTCGTGGCGAAATTTATCGTTGATAAAAAATTGAAATGGCTATTAAACCTCGAAAAATAAAAAAAAAACTGTTACTAATTTTATTTAAAATTTAAAAAAAGAAAACAAAGAAAAGAATAAATAAGTTTTGACGAGTGATAATATTAAAAAATTAAAATATTTAATTTAAACATGAAAGGAAATGTTCGCAATGCTTAAAAAATTACGCAGTTGAAATACTGCAATTAAAACAGGATATGGCGTTTTATCTTTCTTTTACGTCAGGTTAAGAAAAATGCATCTGAAAAATTGATAAGATGATATCAAGGAAGTTCTTCATAAGCGCATACTTAGAAATATTAAAATATATATATAGAATATTCTTCTCATGAGAATATAATTTATTAAAGAAAAAATGGGCAGAACCTCGATTTAGCTTTAGTAAAAAAAAAAAAAAAAAAAAAAAAAAAAAAAAAAAAAAACTTTTTTTGCGATTTAACGCTGGTTGGCGACGCAATAAAATTTGAAATAATACTATGATAAATATTCTTCAAGAAAACTTTTTCAAATCTCCATACGCGGTTAGTTTAAGTAAGTTAAACTTAAATGAATACATTTTTTTAACTGTAGTTTTGTCATGTACATGTATGTGTATATTATGAAATTTAAAGATAGTAATTATGCTGTTTAGAAAAAAGTTTAAATGGATTAAAATTGTTTCAAACTCAAAATTAAGGTCCGATTCTGAGCATTGGCAGTTTGACATCGATATTTTTACAGTGTCAGAGACAACAATAGAAAAGTATTGTTGCCATGGAAACAACGACTTAATATCGAAATTTTTAATGATAGCATTCTTAATCAAAATACACTTAAAACTTATCCAGATGAGGACACCGTATAAAATTAAATAACCACAGCAACACGCAATTTGTATAGATTATATAAGCTTACAGAAAAAATAATAAACTAATTCATCTTTTAAGTTTAAATTTGTTAAGTATTAGGCATTTAAATACTTATTTAACAAGTAATTTATAAATGCATTTCAATCTCTTGCATTTGGCCACGAAATGTTTTGGTTCGCCAAATAGCGTGCAGCG
This sequence comes from Maratus speciosus, assembly GCA_963932465.1. Taxonomy (NCBI): domain Eukaryota; kingdom Metazoa; phylum Arthropoda; class Arachnida; order Araneae; family Salticidae; genus Maratus; species Maratus speciosus. The sequence goes on from OZ010789.1 coordinate 337,422,640, forward strand.
TTCGTCTTTTCGCGCCAAATACTCGAAAATATTATATTTTTTTACATATTTTCTGCTTGGATTCTGCCACTATATTTGACTGATCTTTTTTGCAAACATGAGTAATTTTATTTGCATTTCCTTTTTCAAAATATTTTGAGTATGCCCTTTAAGGAGACCTTCCAAATGAGTAACAATTTTGTTTTTGATTTGTTATTTTTTTTTTATTTGCTTTTTTTTTATTATCTAACCCTTACAGAAAAAACTAGCAGATTTTACTTTTGTCGCCAAACAATTTTATTATAATCCAAAAAGGCGTAAACCTGACATCAGCCCCAAGGATGTTCACATTATAGGTGATTTTTAAAGCGTAAGACAGCATTTTTGAGCAATTTTTTATATTCAAATTTAAACTATATAAATAGCAGTTAAAATTATATAAGTGGAGTTAATACTTACATTTTAGTTCAAAAGTCTGCACCCCTACACACACGCACACACATATTGTAAAATATTTTAATTTCAGACATTTAAAATATTTTTCACATACTTTACTACGGAAACATGCTGGTTTGTTTTTTCCAAACTTGCGACTTTTATAACATCGAACGTAGATCAGCGAATATAATCCACTCTGTTTTTTTTTTTTTTTTTTTTTTTTTTTTTTTTTTTTAACACATACGACCAATTTTTCCTTTTATAAATGTCTACTGCTTCAAATGTTAAATACTAAAGATAATTCTTAAGGAAATTTATGCAATTATGCGTTTTTAATACCACAAAGAAAACATTTTACAATAAAAATTGCTTACTGAAATAAATTTTCGATAATCTTTTTAATTCGTCATTCTTTTTTCAGTTTTTTTTTTGAATGTTTTTTAAAAGATATTGGATTATATTTCCGTAATCAGATTAATTAGCGTATTTACTGTACCGTTGGATGCTTCTTTTTATATTTGAAAGAGACTCTGGACAGTGAACTCGATTGCAGAAGATTACATGAAATTTGTACTTAGCTATTAGTAAATTCATGATTTTTCATTATTACTGAAATTATTGTGTTTCATCATGAATCAAACAAACAAAAGAGGTTTTGTTATCATTTATTCTTTATCTCAAATTATTTTACCTCATAAAAAACAATACTTTCAATGGAGGGGGAAAACTTTATTATTCCAATGTTGGCAAATGTAATAATATCTGTCGACTTAACATTTTAGCCTATATAGGATGAAACTACCTCAAATTTCGATCATCATAAAGCATATTGTCCTGACGCACACCCTAGCAGCTAATCGTAGCAATAAATTAAGAGTTATTTTCATAATCTGGGTTATTTACACAATAGAAGGAAGAATAATTTACACTTGATAATGTAAATATCAAACCTATTTATTTCTCCGTGTTAATAGGCTCTTTAGAATAATACAAAATAAATCTTCAATCCCTATTGACCAAAATGCATATTGCTAAAAATTTTGTATAACTAACTTTATTTACCGTTGTCAGTCCTATTTAAGGTATGGAGATTTGTTGATAAAATTTTTATAATTGAGTCAATAAAAACTGCATTAATTACTGGAACGTAATTTGGCGGGTAATTTTGTTTTGCAATTACCTCTCGTGCATGTATAACAATACTGATGCATCACTTTTAATATTTGTCCCAACCCTCACAATGAGGTCGATCATGGATGATTAGAAATATTTTATTAAATGCATGAAGTTTAGTTTTCTAAGTCGTAGAGTTTCTTCCCGGGTTAACGGTTACATGATTTCAACTGGTCTACAAAATGAAAAGGCAATGAAAATGACATTATTTTAATTTTATTCAAACGATTCATATTTAAAAGCGCACACTTTTATGCGTCACTTTTCTATTAAAAATGAAAGTTAAACACTCCTTTTTGTCTGTAAATCATTTAATAAAGTACATGCAATCATCTTAATACATTTTTGACGGTATTTACTCTACTGGAATTTCAAAGAGAGAAAAAGTAGAAATAGAACTGTCAAGAGAGGACGTTTATTACGAAGTATAACGTATAATTCAGTGAGATTGTATTTAAGCGACCAAAACCACATATGCTCAAGCTGAGAGACCAGGAGTTCAGGAACAAGCACCCAAAAATTAACTATTCCAACATTATTCGTATTCAATGGTCAATACCTGTAATCATTGTATCAGTGGTATAGTCGTAAAAAAAACAGAGGGTAAACGTTCTAAGCAGAGGGTATACGCTCAAGGCAGAGCGTATACCCTGGAGTGTATATACTATAGCTTTCTTGAGAAACAGAGGGTATACGGTGTTCCTTAAAAAAATCCAGAAGGTATACGGCGCATACCCCCGTATACCCTCCACTACATCCCTGATTGTAATGCTATCTAATTTAATAGTGTTAGATTAGAGAGCATTTTAATTCCTGTTGTCATAATGACCTCATTTCACTACTATAATGCACTGTAAATGATCAACTGAAAGTATTGCTTCTTAATAGCTCAAAATTTCTGCAATTCAGCGGTAATATAATATCGCAATGACGTTCGCATCGTTTGCAGCGTTATGGAAGGATATCCTATAGGTGAATGTCCACGTTGTTTTAAAATATAAGGTCAAATTCACATTTTGTTTGACTCAAGGTTCGTTTGGAAAAATCGACCAGCGTAGCGGGCGTAGCCTGCTAGTCTATTATATATATCTATCTATTTACATAAAATCCAAGTCTCTGTGTGTCCCTCACTATTCCGGTAGGACCGCCTCATTGAAATGAGTAATTGTTGAAAAGTATTAATGCAGGGTTACCACAGTAGAGCCAAATGTTAGCCAACCTGGCGATAGCTGGCTAGTCTATCTATATTATAAAGGACAAACATATCTGTGCGTAACGCATACGTCATTTTGCGAATGGCAACACTTTGAAATTTGAATTAAAATTTCGGTTTTGCAATTATATCTACGGCAAATTTTTAAACTTCTAAACATCGCACATTTTAAATTTTAACACCATCGTATAAGGAAAAAAATGCTCTTTTAAATGCAATTTGTTTGAAAGCTATATCTCAATTTATTTTTGAGATATTAATTTTTTTGTAGTTTTTAATAAAAATTTTGTAATTGTGGCAACTGATGTACTCCATTTATATTGAAAGTAAAGGGAAAATAGTCATGGTTTATTGTTTTTATTGATTATATCCTTATTGATGCCATTTTCACAAAACAAATTAAAGTAACTTTTTTATAATTTTTGAACAGAAAATGATGTCATACATTAAACAAAAAAAAAAAAAAAAAAAAAAAAAAAAAAAACACGCATTCTTTTTCATAAATCAGTTACATTTCAATATTTTTACATTACGCTGATACTGAGTTTGAGACGCTGGGCAAAATTATTCAGTGAGTAAAAATTATGTCATATTTAAAATAAAACGACCATTTATTTTGATAAAACTAAATATTTGACCAATACTAAATGGCCAATACTATGACAACTAAATGCAAATTTCTGAATTTTTTTTTCGCGGTTATTGAGATTAGAACTTAAAGTTTGTGCGAATGTTCACATGAAAAGTTGTATCGGGCAAACGTGACTTTAACTTTAGAAATACATTCATTAATAATCTATTGCGCGTTAAAATATTTTCAAATTGTGAATTTGAGTGGTGCGTGTGTAAATTATGGGAATTGAAAATAACGTACAATTTAGATTTCATGGGGGGAAATTTTATGATGTGACAAAGCGAAATCCTTTTTACTGATTTTTCATCCCATAAAAACAAACATAAAACTCTCAATCGATAAATTCATCATAATTACTCATCTTGATTACGTATTCTAATAGAGTTTAATTTTTCAATAATTTAAGCAGTTGAAGTTTGTGGAAATAATATTTTAGTAATTTTAGGTTTAAAATATTATTTGCTTTAGGAGTGAGACAACTAGTGTAAGATGATTTTTTTTTATTGTAATTATTTTTGTAGGTTTATTATAAATTCGATCTGACAGTTCCTTTTTAACATTTTAGTTCGTCGAATTTCGACGGGTTCCAACTCGTTTATATAAAATCCAAGTCTCTGTGTGTCCCTCACTATTCCGGTAGGGCCGCCTCATTGAAATGAGTAATTGTTGAAAATATTAATGTAGGGTTACCACAGTAGCGCCAAATGTTAGCCAACTTCGCGATAGCGAGCTAATTTGGCGAAATTCTCATTTAAAACCATTAATCTTTCATAATGGAGGTCACCGAAATTTAATAATTAATTCAACTCCACTCTTTTAAGATATTTTTTCGAAATCTATGGGTGAGAATTTAAAGTACATCTTTACATCTTCCTCCCGATGCTACTAATAAAATAGACGCCAATAGACAACGGTGTACTGTGTGATCTCCTAACTGCGCGATTTTCATGTGCTTTAGGTACTTTTCCAGTATAGGTGCCTTGGCGAAAAAGGAAATTTGGTAACATATTTTCCGGGAATCTATTCACTGTTTCATTTTATATACACACGCATTTTTTTTTCGATATTTATACGATTTATTTAACATAAAAAAGCCGTTTCTCTAATTTTATACAGAAACACATGCAATTTGTACATAAACACATCAATAATATACATATAAAACAAACAAAAACGCTCACCAAATTTGTTTTCATAGCTGTTTATATGATTTGACAACAAATCTCGATATTTTTCCGTTATACGGACACCATGCCAAAATGTATGCTAATGCGCCAATTATTTCAAAATGCTAAAAGATAATTGTAATTTTATGCCAGCAATTTAATATGAGTTTTATTTTATTGCTTTATTTTATAGCAGTTATTTGTTCACTTATTTTAAGTATATATTTGTGATTTGATGAAATAGTTCGTAAAAGTCTGGAATTTTCAAATGTTATATTTTTTAAATGCTCACTTTAGTATCGACAATGGTTTTTCTTTTATTTTTCAAATGCTTCGATTCACGATTTTGCTCCAACTATTACGCTTGCCGACAATGGTGTCCGCATAACGGAAAAGTACCCAAATCTTACTTTCTGATGCCCAAATTACACCAAGCTTTTTTTTTAAAGTGCCAAAGCCCCTACAGTGGAAAAGTACCAAACTGTCTATTATTTTGCGCTATCCGTGTTATAGTTTGTACTATATGCAAGGGGAGTGGAGCGAAGAGTTTAAACATTAAATATTAAAGTTTCGGCACAGATGTCATATACGCCCCATATTGGCGCGATTTTTTTCTGACGCCAATGTCATATGCACAACGGTACTTAACTGGCGCCAAAGTGTCGTAATTTTGCTTGATATGGTAATCCGGATGTTGTTGTTTATGCTGTTGATGTTTTCGCAAAATTAGCGTCGGAAAAAAATCGCGCCAATATATGATAACGTATATGACAACTGTGCCAAAATTTCTTTAAAGCAGTATAAGACTAAAAAATTAAGAATAAAATAAATGCAAAATAAGACTAAAGAAGAAAGAAAAATCATGCGTTAAGCATAGAATATGAAACACTTTCCAACACATCCTGAATGCTTTAGCAAAACTTCGTTATTTAGGGAAATAAGGTAAATAAGATAACGTTACTTCTTAGATATCCCGTCGACCAATTTCGCCAAATTATATAAATCGCCAAATCAATAGTAAAACATTAACAAAAATACAAATAAAACATCGAATTAATGGTTTTATTGGCCATTAATGGCATTTAATCTTACAATTAATTAATTAATGGCAACCATTATTGGCAATTAATCTTACAATTTGGCGACAGTAATTTGGTCGACGGGATAACTAAGAAGTACCAAGATAACTAAGTAAACACTTTAGAAAACGCATAAAAAATTTTAAAAATTGATTTCAGCAGTTACCGTCCATAGCCAATAGTACCGTTATTACATGCCACTATTTAGCTAAAATTTAATTTAAACTACTCTTAAAGCTACTGAAATCACATTTCCAGATATTATCATCCATAGACGGTTATGTATCCAATTCTTTGCGTGACCATGTATGTCCTTTTATCTATATTCTACAAACATTTCTTAGGAAACTAAATGCAGTTCAGCGTAAAAATGCATAACTCCTTTAAAAACCACCTTTAAGCAATTTACTCTCATACTCAGTAACCCTTACGAATTCTTTTATGTAGCCCGCCTGCATATGAACTGTAGCATTTATACACACAGTATAGTATGCATAAATGTAGTGAAACATAAAAGCGCATATCATAATTAAAAATGCATTTCTGGCAATCATTGCTTATGTACAATACTTCGGAGAAAAGTTTTTTGGCGAGAAAAAAGTTTGCCAACGTATTTTCTGGCAACCTATTTACTGCTTCATACTCACAAGCAATTTTTTCCATATGTATACAATTTGGCACAGATGTCATATACCCCATATTGGCGCGATTTTTTTCCGACGCCAATTTGGCGAAAACATCAACAGCATAAACAACATTCGGGTTACCATTACAAGTAAAATAACGACACTTTGGCGCCAGTTAAGTACCCGGTGCGTATATGACATCGGCGTCAAAAAAGAAATCGCGCCAATATGGGCGTATATGACATCTGTGCCGACAATTTAATTTAAAAAAAGCTATTTACCCATTTTTATAAAGAAACAGAAGTAATTTTTGCGCAGATGTCATATACGCATGGGGGTTGGCGTGATTTTTCTATGACGCCAATTTGGCAGAAATCTGGCTTTCGAATACCAGTTACTTTTATATTTTTCAATTATTTGATATCATTTTGAAAAGGAAATAACTATAAATAAATAAAAGTTTGAATAATAACTATAGAACAAAGCAGTTTATATAATTAAAAAACAGAAAAAAGTAAATAAACAATTTATTAATAAATAAAAAACAATAGCCGGGTTACCATAGCAGGCAAAATAACACCATTTTGGCACCAGTTAGGTATCCCGGTTCATATCTGAAATCTGTGCCGTAATTTGTACATAAAAAAAAAATTATATATATTTAGAAACGATTTTTTTATGTATATAAGTGCATATATAAACAAAGATAAAAGTTCATTAGATTTGTTTTCATAGCTGTTTATATATTTCCGCAACATATCTCACTTTCTGATGCCCGAATCGCGCCAAGCTTTTATGGCACAGATGTCATATTCGCCCCATATTGCGCGATTTTTTTTCGGTTGCCAATTTGGCGAAAACATCAACAGCATAAACAACATAATACGGGTTACCACATCAAGCACTTTGGCGCAAGTTAAGTACCTGTTGCATATATGATATTGGTGACAGAAAGAAATCGCGCCAATATGGGGCGAATATGACATCTGTGCCGCTTTTTTAAAAAATGCGCTATAATGGAAAAGTACTTAAATAAATAATTAACAGAAATAACAAATTATACAAACTAAAACTTTTTAATATCGAGATCAAAGCATTGTTTTTAATTTCGATTAAAAATACATATATCCTTGGATAACTTCAATTGAAATTAGGTTCACAGCTTAATATCTCATTCCATAAACCTAAACAAACACAAGTGATTCATTCATCGTGAAAGGTCAAAAATATTAAATCATTGAGGTAATCATTCACAAAGTAAGTTCTCCAACAATCAATGGGCAATATTCTAATGACGTCATAGTAGGCAAAATGGTGGCGGTATCGTTTGTTTATTGTTTGTAATCACAAAGATTTAATTTTGTAATGTCTCTTAGTTACATTATTTTATTGTCATATTTATGAGCTCAGAACAAAAGCCTATTTTTCCATTATTTAGTTATTAAAGACGGAAAAAAAATCATAAATGCATGATTTGAAAATTTTAAATAATTTTCTTTCTTAATACTGAAAAATAACATCGGGAAGTAACAGCGGGTTTAAGTTAAATAAGTTTAACTGTTTAATTCTGTTGTAATGTTCAAAATAACTGTATTTATTAGATTTCAGTACTCAACATCAGGGCCCGATTAAACTTTGAATTTAGAGGAATTACAATGTCATTTCAGGACCTTTCTTTTGGAGAAGCTTTTCTAAATCCCATATATACATGGAAAATCTTCAGTGTTAGAAATATTATTCCTAGGACTGACATAACACGAGAACGGCCTGCAATTTTACACAAGTTTTTGAAAGCTACTTTATATCAGAAATTTTACTAAAAACTGGTTACTTGTTTGTTATAGCGGCCCACACTATTAGGATTATGACAAGTTGCAGCCAATTTCGCCAACGTCGTAACCAAGATCGTGAAGCACACACATATAATACCATATAATACCATTTCATGAAATCGTATACGATAATTTAATAGTTTTTAACCTTACTTCAAGTGTGTTATTTATTTTTTTTTAAGGCTCAACAATCTAAATTGTCCAATATATGAATTAAAAAAAATGTAAACAAAGATTGAATAGACATGACCGCAAAAAGCCTCAAATCTGCATAACACTTGGAACCAAACTGTGCAGATTAGTCGTCTTCTACTGTACACAGTTTTTCATAAATGTGTTTCGTTCTTAAAATGTGTTATTTTCATCTATCACTGCGGAACAAGCAAAAAAACTCATATTCTTGCACATGAGTTGTATATATCTTTATATCTAAATTTCCGTCATTTTTGACGGGCTACCTTTCTAGTATCTATATTATAAAGGACAAACGTATCTGTGCGTAACGCATACGTCATTTTGCGAATGGCAACACTTTGAAATTTGAAATAAAATTTTGGTTTTGTAATTTTCTCTACTGCAAATTTTTAAACTTCTAAACGTCGTAGATTTTAAATTTTTACACCGTCATATAAGGAAAAAAATGCTCCTTTAAATGCAATTTGTTTGAAATCTGTATCTCAATTTATTTTTGAGATATTAATTTTTTTGTAGTTTTTAATACCATATTTCTTATCTTGGCAACACAAGTACGCCATTTCCTTTGTAAGTCATTGAAAGTACACGGAAAATAAGAGATACTGTATATTTTGCTGCCATTTTCTCATAAAACCTGAAAAAAAAGTTGAAATTAAAATATGGGCTATGTCAAGAATATTGTCTGTTATTCCGTGACAATGACGTCATATGCATACTTTTCTTAAGACTGGATTGTAAAAGTGGATTGCTTTAGCGGATGCAAATGACGTCATTTTATAAAAAAGCGTGTATTTTAATTCTTAAACCTGAATTATATTTTGTAGAAGTGTGTCATTTTCAAAGCCCAGCTGCTTTGAAATTCTTCACAGGCGAAAATGCTTCACTTTTGAAAATAATATAATCGAAATAACACACTGATAAAACGCAATGTTTTACAAAAATTTAGAGTGTCTTTATAAAAGATAGGTGGCATGCAAATAATAGCGATTTATATTACAGAAATTGGTGATTCTCGCCTGGATGGATTTGCTTCGCCGAGTTAGACAAGCAAAAAAATAATTCGTGGTTTTAAAATAATATCGTGTTCCTGAAGTTTTTGTCGAAAATTCTCTCGAATAATAAAATTTTAATGCTATTCTTTAGGACATTCTACAATAATTTTATCAAAATAACGTAATTTGCTTAATTTAATTTTTCCTAATTTTATATAATCTATATATCACAAGTGTGTTTTTTAGTCATCTGCCCTGATCTTTCTGCTGAACCAATTTTACTAATATATTTTTTAACTGTTCATTTGTAGATGTGATCGCACTATCTTTTTTTTTTTTTTTTTTTTTTTTGTTAAATATGCCTACTTTTACATTTTAATTTTAAAAGCATTTTATGAAATTTCTTCAAAATGGTGAAAATTAGATAGCTTTCATTATTGTAGACAAGAGAGAAATAATGAGGTATTTTTATCTTTATTCATGCTATTTACTGATAAAAATTCAAAATTGTTGATAAAAATTGTTGTATAGGGTTTAGTGTCGCAAAATCCCATTAGGAGCAGAATATTATATTAGGGGCATAATAACGGAAAATGACATACTGCTTTTGAAAACACGCATTTTTCCTCATAAATTTTCTAGATTGTTTTTCCTTCTGCATAGTGCTGATACTAAGTTTCAGACACTAGGCGAAATGCTTATTTAAGTGAAAATGAAGTCATATTTAAAAGAAAACGATCATTTTCTTAGATAAAACTAAACATTTTAACACAAATGCGTCTAAAAAACATAAATTACGGAAATTTTTACTCTCCGGATTTCAGATTAGAATCTCAAGTAAAGGGTGCGTCTGTTCATATAAAAGATGTTGCTGACAATCGTGACTTCAAGTTTTGAGTTAAAATGATTTTTAAATGATCAAACAAAATACAAATTTTTTAAATATGATGAATATGGATATGAGAATTACGTATGCAAATTTTGAGAAGGTGAAAATTGCTGTTTTTTATTTCGGAATACCAAGCATAAGAGCCCCAATTGATAACCACATACTAATAACTGATCTTTATTATATTTTACTGATTAAGTATCTATACTATAAATAACAAACGTATCTGTGCGTAACGCTGACGTCATTTTGCGAATGGCAACACTTCTCGATGAAATTTTGGTCTTGAAATTTTCGTTACTGCAGTTTTTTAATCTTCTGACCATCTTACATTTTCAATATTTGTCGCATAGGGAAACAATTTACTTTCAAATGCAATTTGCTTAAAAACTGTATCTTAATTGACTGATGTATTATATTTTCTAAAATAATTTTTAAGCATGATTTTTTTGTAAGTTTATCTTATCACGTGCCGGTTTCAATACATAATAATAATAACAAACATTTTGCACATAAAGCAACAACCATTTTTCACAAATTGCGGTCTTGAAATTTTCGCTACTGCAATTTTTTAATTTTCTGACCATCGTGCATTTTCAATTTTCGTCGCATAGGGAAAAAATTTACTTTCAAATGCAATTTGTTTAAAAACTGTATCTTAAGTGACTGATGTATTATATTTTCTAAAATAATTTTTAAGCATGATTTTTTTTAAGTTTGTCTTATCGTGTGCCGTTTTCGATACATAATAATAATAATAAACATTTTGTACATAAAGCAACAAATATTTTTCAGCATTTGTTTCTGACTATTTTTGCATAACGAAATTAATTCTTCCGTTATAAACAAATAAAATAATAATATTACAGGAACCACCAATCTAACATATTTGTGAAAAACAAATTAACGAAATTAATACTTCTTTTATAAACAAATAAAAGAATATATTGTAAAAACACAAATCTAACATATTTGTAATCGTACAATTTAAATTTTAGATCACCAAATGGGATTTTTTTAAAAATGGAATTTGTTTGCAAAGTTCATCTCAGTTTACTGATTATCTATGGTTTTAAAAACAATTTTAAAGCATGAAATATTTTTTAATTTATCTATATCGCGCGGATCTCGATTACGAAAGATTAATCCGTTGGCCCTTAAAGCAAAATAAAGAGTTCATCATTCTCTTACGGCTAATAGCCGTTAAAAAAACTTCCCTATGAATAAATAAATAAAATAATAAAAATAAAACACAAATTTAACAGACATGTATAAGCTCTGAAATTCTCAGAATATACGCCATAAGTAGCAAAATCTTGGTCAAATAACTCTTAGTATGCGGCTAATACGAAAATATCGCTTTTGATAAATTTCAAAAATTTATCTGATTGTATAATTTGTGATTTCCATATCAAAAATGCTTTTTTAATGTAAGTGGGCAATCTAAAAAAATTATTGCATATAAAAAAATTATTAATTTTCAATTTAAAAAAAAATTGTTTTCACCTATATTCTTTAACCCGGGAAACCCGGGTACGATCCCCTAGTCTATATTATAAAGGACAAACATATCTGTGCGTAACGCATACGCCATTTTGCGAATGGCAACACTTTGAAATTTGAAATAAAATTTTGGTTTTGCATTTTCTCTACTGCAGATTTTTAAATTTCTATGCATCACACATTTTAACTTTTTACACCGTCGTATAAGGAAAAAAATTCTCTTTTAAATACTATTTGTTTGAAAGCTGTATCTCAATTTGTTTTTGAGATATTATTATTTTTTTTTTTTGTAGTTTTTAATACAAATTTTGTAATTGTGGCAACTGAAGTACTCCATTTATATTGAAAGTAAAGGGAAAATATTCATGGTTTATTATTTTTATTCATTATATCCTTATTGATGACATTTTCACATTACAAATAAAAGTAACTTTTTTATAATTTTTGAACAGAAAATGATGTCAGACATTAAATAAAACACGCATTCTTCTTCATAAATCAGCTACATTTTAATATTTTTACATTACGCTGATAAATGAGTTTGAGATGCTCGGCAAAATGATTCATTGAGTAAAAATGATATATTTAAAACAAAACGATCATTTTTTTTTTTTATATAAAACTAAATATTTGACCAATACTATAAATGGCGAATACTATGACAACTAAAGTCAAATTTCTGAATTTTTTTTTCGCGGGTACTAAGATTAGACCTTAAGGTTTGTGCGAATGTTCACATGAAAAGTTGTATCGGACAAACGTGACTTTAACTTTGGAAATGCCTTCATTAATGATCTATTCTTTTGCGCGTTAAAATACTTTCAAATTGTGAATTTGAGTGGTGCGTATGTAAATTACGAGAATGTGAAAATAACGTACAGTTTAGATTTTATGGGGGAAAATTTTATGATGTGACAAAGCGAAATCATTTTTACTGATTTTTCATCCCGCAAAAACAAACATGAGAGCACCATCGATAACTTCATCATAATTACTGATCTTGATTACGTAATCTAATACAGTTTAATTTTTCAATAATTTAAGCAGTTGAAGTTTGTAGAAATAATATTTTGGTAATTTTGGGTTTAAAATATTATTTGTTTTAAGAGTTAGAACACCAATGTAAGATGATTTTTTTGTTGTAATTACTTTTGTAGGTTTATTATAATTTCGATCTGACAGTTCCTTTCAAACATTTTAGTACGTCGAATTTCGACGTGTTGCAACTCGTATATATAAAATCCAAACGGAAATTTCGTTCCGAACGCCGAGATTTCGAGTTCTAACGCATGGATTTTTACGGAACTTATACCGTTAGATAGGTATCGTTCCAGGGAAGGTTTTAAGTTATAACACATCATTCTACCTAGATTAGTTATAGAATTATTACGGAAAATTCTATTATTTTGGACTTTGTTACTTCATATTTTCTTAAATATCTGGGCTCCTATTGGTCGTAGAGCTTAGATCTTGCGCCAAAAGTAGCTCCGGAGCACCCAAGCAAACTTTTTTCCGCGATTATTTTGCCGTCTTTCGATTTCCTCTAACTCTATTAGGGGCCCGCGTAGAGCCCCTTTAAAATATTTTTCGTAGTAATTTCAGCAATTATCTTAAATTATTGGTTAAGACCGCCACCCTCCCGATTCATGTATCTACGGAAAGGTTGCATGAAGGCGTTTCGTTCAGATACGCTTTCGATAAGAATAGAGTGCGCTCCCTGGTGGTGGAATGTGGAACTAACATAACGCGATATTGTTAAAATTAGGAAATCTAACAATGCGATCTGTTTTAAACTTTGAGATAGTTCATAACACATAATCTATTATCTATTCTATTATATATATATATAAAATCTATTATCTATTCTATTATCTATTATATATATAAAATCCAAACGGAAATTTCGTTCCGAACGCCTAGATTTCGAGTTCTACTGAATGGATTTTTACGGAACCTATACCGTTAGATAGGTATTGTTTCAGGGAAGGATTTAATCTATAACACATTATTCTACCTATATTAGTTTTAGAATTATGACGGAAAATTGTGTTATTTTGGGCGATAAGGTTACCATTTTATTTCTTGGCGAAATTCATCGTTGATAAAAAAATTGAAACGGCTATTAAACCTCGAAAAATAAAAGAAAAACTGTTACTAATTTTATTTAAATGAAAAAAAAAAGAAAAAAAGAAGAAGAAAATCCGTTTTAATGAGTGATAATATTAAAAAACGGAAACATTTAATCAAAACCTGAAAGAAATATTTGTAATGCTTAAAAATTAATTTAATAAGAAATATTACACCCGATACGCAATATTTGGCTCTTTATCGCTTGCGTTAGATATGGAAACGAATCTGAAAATTTGATTAGATGAAATTTTAACGACATTTTCTTTCTGTTCTGTTCTTTTCTTTTTTTTATATCTAATTGTCCCATCACGTGACTTACAGAAGAAACAAGCAGATGTATTTGTGAGTCACATGTGTAATTACTATTTGTTTCTTTACAATTTTTTATTTTTCTTTTGTCGCCAAACAATGTGATTTTAAGCCAAAAATGCATAAGCGTGACATTAGCTTGAGGATGTTCTCACAAATGGTGTTTTTTTTAGGTGAAAGAGATCATTTTTTGAGTACATTTTCATATTCAATTGTAACTTATATAGATATCAGTTAATATTTTAAAAATGGAATCGAATACTTAAATTTTACTGTGAATTTCTGCCACACATACATATTGTAAAATAATTTCATACTTTTAAAAATGTTTTTCGCCGTAATTCCGAAAGCATGTGATATTTGTAAACTCGAACTCAGATCAACGAATATTACCCATTTTATTTAAGCAAATATTATCTATTTTCTCAAGTCATATCGCCAATTTCATTTGTAGGAAAATTCACAGATTCGAAATCTAGGAAATAAAGATAATTTTTAAGGAAATTTATGTTTTAATACGTTATTACTATGGAAAAATTCAACATTTTGAAAAAAAAAAATTACAAGTCTTTTGTAATTCGTCATTTCTTCTTCGTCTTTCTTCGTACTTTCTCCTCTGTTATGTAATATTTCAAATGATATTGGACTAATTTTCGATCATCGATTCACCGCAAAATCGCATATCTAATCTATACTAATATTATAAAGAAGTAAAAAAAAAAAATTATTTGTAGGAGGTAAGCTTTGGATCTACCGAACCGATTCCAAAAGTAATGGTATCAAAATGATGGTGTTAGACCAACTTAGAACATAGGATATATTTTATGTCGGTGCCACTACCCCAAAGGGGGTGCGGGAGCAATAAACGTTCTAAAAATGCGATTTTGGTGTTATGGAAGGGTCTAGAATCATGAAATTTGGAATGGCAGTTACTTATAAGATATAAATGATGTCTAAGAACATTTTCTAAACTATTCGAAATTTAAAAGGGATAACATTGCACAAAAATCGTTCTAAAAAACGTTCTAAATGGTGATTTCTACACAATCTCAGGAAATACCAAACCGATTTAAAAAATAATGGTGTCAAAATGATGGTGACAACCCTTGCTCTAAGATAGGTTATATTTTATGTCGGTGCCAGTACCCCAAAGGGGGTGCAGAAGCAAAAAACGTTCTAAATTACGGTTTCTGCGTTACTGAAGGGCCTAGAAATACGAAATTTGAAATATTAGTTACTTATTAGATATAAAGGATTTCTAAAAACAGTTCTTAAAAAAATCGAAATTTAAAAAGGATGAAAATGCGCGAAAAGTGTTCTAAAAAACGTTCTAAATAGGGTTTTCTACGCAATCTCAGGAAATACCAAACCGATTTAAAAGATAATGGTGTCAAAATGATAGTGACAACACTTGTTCTAAGATAAGCTATGTTTTATGTCGGTGCTACTAACCCAAAACGGGTGCTGAAGAAAAACACTTTTTTAAAATGCGATTTATTACTGTAAGGTTCATTCATAGGGTGTTAGTATTCATTACTGTAGGGCCTACAAATATGAAATTTGAAATATTAGTTACTTATAAGATATAAATAATTTCTAAGAACAGTTCTTAAACTATTCGAAATTTATAATGGGGTGAAAATGCACAAAAAGCGTTCTAAAAAACGCTCTAAATGATGGTTTCTATACAATCTCAGGAAATACCAAACCGATTTTTTAAAAATAATGGTGTCAAAATGATGGTGACAACCCTTGCTCTAACATAACGCCATGTTTTATGTCGGTGCCATTACCCCAAAGGGGGTACAGGAGCAAAAAACTTCTAAAAATACGATTTATGCGTTACTCAAGGACCTAGAAATATGAAATTTGAAATATCAATTACTTATTAGATATAAAGGATTTCTAAGAACAGTTCTTAAAATTTCGAAATTGAAAAGGGATGATAATACGCGAAGAGGAATCTAAAAAACATTCTAAATGGCGATTTCTAACAGACCTTGCTCTAACATAGGCTCTGTTTTATGTTTGTATCATTACCACCTAGGGATTGCAGGAGAAAAAAAAATTCTAAATTGCGGTTTCTAAATTTTGTGTTAAAGAAGGGCCTAGAATTATGAAATTTGGATTGGTAGTTACTTATAAGATATCAGTGATCTCTAAGAACATTTCATTAAAAAAATCGAAATTTAAAAACGGTGAAAATGCGTGAAAAGCGTTGTAAAAACTTTCTAAATTGCGATTTCTATGGGAAGTATATTCTCAGGAAGTACTGAACCGATTTCAAATGTAATGGTGTGAAAATGATGGTGACAGCACTTGCTCCAAGATGGGATGTATTTTATGTCTGTTTCCACTACCGTACAGGAGACGCAGGAACAAAAAAACCCTCTAATAATACGCTTTTTGAATTATGGAAGGACCTAGAATCATGAAATTTTGTATGGTATATATTTATTAGATATAAATGATCTCTAAGAACATTTCTTTAAAAGTTTGAAATTTGAAAGCGGTGAAAATTCGCGAAAAGCGTTCTAGAACTGTTCTAAATGACAATTTGTGAGCAATCACAGAAAGAATCAAACTGATTTCAAAAGTAATGGTAGGTAAATTGATGCTGATAACCTCTGCTCTAACATAGATGCTATTTCATGTCGGTGTCAATATCACCTGGAGGTTACAGGAGCAAAAAACGTTCTAAATTTCGATTTTTGTGATCGGTAAAGGCTATGAACTTGAAATTAGGCAAGGCACATATATATAAAATATAAATTATCTGTAAGAACAGTTTCCAAAAAATATGAAATTTAAAATGCGTGAAAATGTACGAAAAGCGTTCTAAATTGCGATTTCTACTCAATCCTAGGAAATACCAAACCCATTTCAAAAGTAATATCTGCAAATTGATGGTGACAGTCCCTGCTCCAACATATGCTATATTGTATTTTGTTATCACTATCATCTGGGGATTGCAGGAGCAAAACGTGTTCTAATTTGCGTTTTTTGCATAACTGAGGGGTCTAACATTTTGAAATATGGCATGGTATTTACTTACAAGATGCAACTGCTTTCTAAGAATAGTCGAAAGAAAATTCCAAATTTAAAAGAATAAAGTGAGCGAAAAGCGTTCTAAAAACACTCTAAATTACAATTTTTATGCAATCTTATCAAACACCGAGCCGATTTAAAAATAATGGTGACAAATTGTTGGTGATAGAACCTGCTCAAACATAAGCTATATTTTATGTCTGTGCCGCTACCACCATAAGGTTGCAGGACCAAAAAACTTTCTAAATTTAGATTTCTGTGATACTGAAGAAACTAGAAACTTTAAATATGGCATGGTAGTTACTTACAAAATATAAATGCCCTCGAAGGACGGTCGAAAATAAATTCAAATTAAAAAGGGGTGAAGCGAAGGAGAGGTGCGAAAAGCGTTCCAAAAAAGTCCTAAATTCAGGTAATATAAACCGATTATAAAAGCAATAGTTGCGAATTAATGGTAACAGTCTCTGATCCTACATAGGCTATATTTTGTGCCGATGATTCTAAAACCTGGAGATCACGAGGAACAACAAACGTTCTAAAAAAGGCCCTTAAATTCTTTCTAAATTGCGTTTCTGTGGAATATTAGGAAATAAACCGATTTCAAAATTAATGTTGGCAAATTAATGGTAACAGTTCCTATTTCAACATAACCCTTTATGTTGAGATACGTGGTAGGAGTTGGAATTTCACATGATGGTTCATTTTAAGATGTAAGAAGATGATTTCTAAAAATTTCAAAACTTCAAATGAATACTTAAATGCGCGTATTAATTGAGCATAAAAGTTTCAAAATATTTTCTAATTTATCATTTATTTAGTTTTATTTCGTTTTATTAATTTAAGTCACATTTCTGCCTAATGCAGTGTAATAATGAAGTTTAGTCAAATTGTGTTTTAAATAGTAATTTTTGAATTATTCCTGAAAGTATAATTTCTTTTAATAAAAATTAGACATATAAATATCACTTGGCATATTTCAAATACTACGCGAGCAAAGCCGCGGGATTTGCTAGTATAGTATATAAAATAAAGTCTGGATTAGGGGACTAATTAACGCACAGCGCAAACTACTGAACCTAAAATCTTGAAAATCGTAGTAAAAATACTTCTTATGACATAAACTTCTGCTAAGAAAGGATTTTCTAAAGTGTCACCCCTAATGGTTTTTGCACGGGGAGGGGAAAAAAATCGAATATCAAAATTATGCGTCAAATGATAGCATATTTTAATGTAGTTTGTATACTGAAGCGAATGCTACCAAATAAATTTTTATAAGTCCAACAGTTCATGACACATTTCATATTTTTCTAATTTGGCAGTGTCTTTGGCATCTAAACCTCAAAATATCTATCATTACATCCGTTACTCTAGCAACGGAAAAAATTCAAATCAACCCTTTTGGCTAAAAAATAAAAACGGCTCTATGAGTTTGAAATAAAAATGCAAGCATCTTAATTTTTTAAAAAAATAGTGATTTTATGTAAAATAAAAGGGAAAAAATTACTGAGAATTTAGCGTTATAAAATAAAAATGGAAAAGGTACTACTTAGATATTCCGTCGACCAAAAATCTATGGTCAAACTACCGGGTGTCCCAAAAAGGACTGACTGATTTTAAAATTCGATAACTTGCAAACGGTGACAGATATTTAAAAAATTCTTGCAGGAGGGTTATGCATAAGGTCAAAAGTTTTATTACAGTGATTTTCAATTTTAGTTCGAATTACAAACAATAGATGGCGCTGCGATCAACAGACGCTCAATTCAGGCTCGATTTTTGGTACTTCGCGGCCCGGATAATACATTTCCATCTCCTTTTTCAGCATGGAACAAGAAAAAGGACCAGAAATCGAGCCTGTATTTAGCGACTATTGCTGACAGCGCCATCTATTGTTTGTAATTCGAACTAAAATCAAAAATCACTGTAATAAAACTTTTGACCTTATGCATAACCCTCCTGCAAGAATTTTTTAAATATCTGTCACCGTTTGCAAGTTATTGAATTTTAAAATCAGTCAGTCCTTTTTGGTACACCCGGTATAAGATTAAATGCCAATAATGGTTGATCGTAGATATCAAATTCACTTGAATTTAAACAAACTACACGTGTTTACGTCATCAAGTGATTTTAATTTCGACGTTTTATTTGTATTTTTATTAATGTTATACTAATTTATTTGTTATTTCGTTATTTAAAATAAAGATTATGTCAATTTATATAATTTGGCGAATGGTTTGGCGATTTATATAATTTGGCGAAATTGGTCGACGGGATAACAAGTAGTACCAATGAAAATATTTAAGTATGAAAGCAATGTTTGTAAGGACTTAAAAATTATTTTCATATATATAAACTCGGTTTATGGCGTCAGATGCCGTCATCCGAAGAATCTACACTCTAAATTAAAATGTCTGAAATTCAGACACTTAAGTGTCTGAAATGGAGTGTTCAATTTTCAGACATTTTAAAATGTCTGAATTTTTTCAGACACTTTTTGCGTCTGAATTTCAGACACTTCAAACGTCTGAATCGCATCCATTTTTTTGTAAGCATCATACGTAGCCATGTTTGACCACGTTGAATCCTGGAAAAATATTTGGCTGTGGTCCTGCCCCTCCCCCCCCCAATACAGCCTGATTTTTTTGGTGCTCTCAGTTTTGATATACAATTTTCGTTACGTTGATAATTTAAATCTTTTACGACATTGTACTGATTATAATCAATATCTTGAACTTCAGGAGTAGAACAAGATTAAAAAACAAAAAATATTTATCTAAATATTAGATTTTTTTAAATTTATTTTGTTTTTAACCTTATTTTACTTTAAAAGTTCAAAATATTGATTATACTCAGTACAATTTCGAAACAGATTTAAAATATAAGCTTTACAAATATTGCACATCAAATTTGGGGGCACTACAGTCGTAGGGGGACGGGGAACTTCCCAGTTTGCCCTTCCTTTAATCAAGAAGTACTTTTGCAAAAAACGCAACCCTGCATTATAGTTGTCTAAATTGAGATGTCCGGTATTCGGGAGTATCCGTTGTGGAGGTTAATGGACATTCTCGAATAGCGAACACCTCTATTTAACGAATACTTTTTTAATCAGCAGACATACATATTTGTATATTTTTACCTCAAAAAAGTAGACATCTCCAATTATCGGACAAATTCCGCGGTCCCGAAGTGTTCGCTATTAAGGGCTTTTAAGGTACATAGATAAATATATATATATATTTTATAATCTTGTCCTACTCTAAAAGTTCAAAATATTTATTATACTCGGTTGAATGTGGAAAAAGATTTAAAATATCAGATGTACGAAAATTGCAAAAATCCCCCCCCCCCCCCCAAAAAAAAAAAATGAAAATATAAAAAAATATATTGCCACATAGGCCATTTTACATATACATCACTTGATAATCACAACAGCCATTTAATTATGAATAATGAAAATAAATAAATAAATATTCTACTTTAATAACATTGGGGAAAAAATGACTTTGGTATTTTGTTAAATATATTTGCGTTTTTAAACTTGTCCTACTCTAAAAGTTCAAAACTTTCATTATAATCAGTGCAAGATTTAAAATATCAGCTTTACAAAAATTCATGCAAAATCCCCCCCCCCCCAAAAAAAAAAAAAAAATTAAAATACTTATTTAAAAATTATGTTTTTAAAAAATTTATATTTCCACATGGGCAAGTTTTTATGTAGATCAGAGGGTACTCACAAAAGCTATTCAACTATCAATAAAAACAAATAAGTACATATTCTATATTAAAAACATGAGGAAAAAATAACTTATGATTTCCAAACTTCTTTCGTCTTAAATATATACAGTAACATCTGCCATTTTTGTATTTTTCGTATAAGTGCATATAAATAAAGTTACCACAATTTTAAATACGAAATCTAGTTAGAGGTTTTTACTTTTTCCCATTATAAATTTCAAATTACTTTTTTATTAAAAATAATAAAAAAATCAGTATTACAGTTGATTGCAAATCAAATACATATGTATATTTTTACAGGCAGCTTCATATAATAGACCAGTCTCATTTACTTTATTTATCTTTTTTTAATCTGCGGTTTTATGCCAGGAAGTAAGAAAGCATTAGGTCATCTTTCAAAGTTTTTTTTTTCTTTACTTCCTTGTGGCCGTCATTTACTGCGAGATAAAAATTATCCATTGAAACTAAGAACTGACATTGAATATATAATTCGTAATAAAAAAGAACGTCATAAGTTTAAAAATATATACTTCTAGAATTAGTGGGGTTTTTTGCGAACAGATTCAAAACTAATTAAATTTCATGCAGGATTTTGTTTAGTACAATAAATAAAATCATAAAATACACTAATTTTACTACTATAAAGAAACTTACTTGAGTTGCTGCAAGAGGTAAGAAATATTCCTCGATTTGAAATTTTAAAAACTACCACAACCACAGTGAGGGAGAAAGCCTTTCATCAGTTTAAAAGGTAATCCCATAATACATCCGACTAGCCATATTTAAAGAATGAGATGTTTCATCCTAAAAACAGGACCCGCCAGACAAAAGTTTCTTTTTTTTTGCCAGCTTCGACAGGACGAAGATGAATAACACAATATTATTGATATAAATTGATACGAGTTAACACTAAGCCCATTGCACACGCTTTGTAGAATTTCCGGGTGTAATCTTCAACCGTCGTCTACTTCTGTTCTGTGTCTATCCCGCCCTTGTATCGACGACAGCTTCTAAGAGACATTTGATGTCGAGCACACACGTCAGATGTAAGTATTCAATAAATAAATACTCCAAGTTAATACGAATTAAAATCACAGTACTTCACATTTCGCAAAAAACGAATTAAAATACACGTGTACATAAAAACAAACTTTGTTTGAATTATAACGTATACCACTTCGAACGAAGACATCTAAAACGCATGCGCAACTGGGAGTGCTAGTGCCCCCTGGTGGTTATTGCGTCGGAAGAATCAAAACGTCTTAAATTAAGACACGTTTAAAGCAATGAAGTGTCTTAAAATAAGACGTTTGCGGATATTTTAGACATTATTCTCAGTTCGTTTACACCATGGTCATAGTAAGACGCTTATGTATCTTAAATTAAGACATCTATAGTGTCTTAATTTTCAGATTAAGACACTTAAGTGTCTAAAATTCTTTTTCAGTCACATATGTGTCTAAATTTAAGACGCTTCTATTTGCAGTGTACAATAGTCTTTTTTCCATTTTTTCGGTCATAGGTTCCTCGATGAAAGAAATTGGAATTGGAATAATATTGTGCGATTTATAAATTGCTCCTCGATAAGAAGAAAAAATGGGTACATTTATAACAACCGTGCGCACATCTCGCTGATAGCATTTTTAAAATTCCCAGTAGCAGTAGTTACATTTTGCGTATGTAAATTAAAAATATTTTTTTGCTTTTAATTATGGCATTATTTCCTGTTATTGTTTATCTTTTCAGTTTTTTAAATGAAATTAGTATAAGGCATGCATTTTAAATTAAATGAGTGAAAGGTTTGTGTTTTAAATGAAAATAATAAAATAAGAATATGCTATGAAAACAATCTTTACTGATTTATTACCTGCGCCCGGCTGACATAAAAGTATCACAAAAGCCACATATTCACTTTTCTTTGAGTAGTTGCTCATGAGAATTCAAGTTAACCTTCCGTAATCGGATACTTCATATATTGGTGTATTAGCTTTAATGTTGAAAGCATCGTTTTTGTTTGAAGCGAAAACTTTACTATGAATTCTATTACACAAAATCGCATCATCATCATCTACTATATATTTACAACGGAAATTTGTATTTCATTCCGATTGTTTATAATACTTTCGTAGGATATACCACAATTAGTTACGTAAAAATTTTGGAAAGGTTTTAGTGTATATATATTGTTCAAGGGTACTTAGTTATAGAGCAAAAGTAAAAGTTCAAAAATTAAGTGAACCTGATTATGAAAGTTTAGCCTTTTTAAAAAAATCTACAGAACATATTTTGTTACAAGTGGCCCTGTTGCATGACTTTTAGGAATGGTGTTAGTATATACGATTTCATTATAGGTTGATTAGTTACAGAGGTATTAATTCCTGTTGTCATAACGGTCTCATTACCCGACTATAAGTGCGCTGTTTATAATCAACTAAAACAATTACTTCTTAATTGCTAAATTTTGTCCAACGCTTAAGGTAACATTATATCGCAATGGTGTTCGCATCGTTTTCAGTAATGTGCAAGATCAAGCTGAAGATCCATATCGTTTAAAATACAAGTTGAAATTCACCATTTAGTTTAATCCAAGGTTCATTTGGAAATATTGACCAGCGCAGCGGGCATAGCCTGCTGGTCTATTATATATACTAGTTGCATAGCAACCCGTTGTGTTGCTTTCGAATTGCATGAGACAATCGATCTTTTTGCGAAAAATGAAATCTTAACTTTATTGTAAATTTAGAAAGCCATTACAATATTAATTTTATTAAATACAATATTTCAAATAAGTTATATTTACAATTTAATTCATAAGCTTTTTTAATAAAAATGCACATATTCTATAACTTTATTTGCCTAGAGCTTTTCGTTCTTCCAAGATTTTGCTTCGAATTTCGGAGTTGGCAGAAATGATGTCATTTGGGTCAACTTATACAAAAATGAATTTGCTTGGACGAATTTATTCAGAAGTATTTTATATTTATGAATTAAAATAAATATTTAGAGAATTATTATTTTTCTCGCTGTAACATTTAATTTTTAATGTCCGCTTCTGAAGAAATGTTTTATTAGCCATCTTAATACAATAGTTGAAAATCTACATTTTGACATTAAATTAAATGAAAATACCGTATGATGTTTTATTTTTTTTTCTTTTTGACGTCAACAGAATTTATCTCAATGTTCCAGTCGAGAGTCGAATTTGTTTTTCTAAAATAAACGGATTCCTGAAGCTTGAATATGTGTGTGTATTTCGTGAAATTTTCTTGAAAACTACAATAATTTTTTCACTATTTATTCAAATAAACGTTAATTTCAATTTAAAAATGATTTCAAACAATGATATATAATAATCTTTGTAATTTTCCCTTTGCTCTCTTTTATCCAGAAAAATGGAGCAATTTTAGTTTCCATCATTACAGAAATGTCATTAAAAATAACGTAAAAATTTATATCTCGAAAACTAATCAAATTTTAAAATTCTACGACCACTTTTAACATCCTCGTACCCATGCGGATAACTGGAGTTAATTTGATCACCCAACATTCCCTATTCTAGGAGGAACAGCTGTGAAATACAAACGGACAGTCACTTTTTAATATAATAGATTGATGAAGTTTTCATTTCGCTATAAAAAATTAGTCAGGGACAAATACTGAATTATTTATATTATTTTAAGTGCAAATGGCTTATTTCGTAAATGAGCCTGTACTCAAAGAATATAGATTAAAAACATTATGCTTGAAAATTATTTAAAAAGACATAATAAATAAATAAATTAAGATAAAGTTTTCAAGCAAATTGCATTTGAAAGTAGATATTATTTCCCTATATAATGGGTGTAAAAATTGAAGATGAGCGATGTTTAGAAATTCAAAAAATTACTGTAGCAAAGACTGAAAAACCGACATTTAATCGTAAAGCGTTGCCATTTCTCAAAATGACGTTAGCCTTACGCATGGACTTATTTTTCCTTTATAATACAGATAGATTTTCAAAGGTGAAGTTCCGTTTGTCAGCTAAAACTTTGCATGTGAAAATGTATTCTTTTGGCTTGAGGTTCTAATTTCAGTACCGCGAAGTACGAATTCCAGAAACTGATGTCTTTTAGATGTATTCGTGGTAAAATATATAGTTTTGTCAAAGTAAAGAATTGTTTTCTTTTAAATATGGCACTTACTGAAGCATTACGCCAAGTGTCTCAAATTCGGTATCTGCCGAATGAAAATATATTGTAACATTAGCTTTATGAGCGAAAATGTTTTTTAAATAGTGACGTCATTTTCTGTTCAGACTTAAAATAAAGTTATTTTTAATTGTAATGAGTAAATGGTATCAATACGTATAAATAAACCCCAATATTTCTTTTTTTCTGCAACAGTGGAAATAATACGATTGCTACCATTTTGATGAAATTAAAAAAGAAAAATCTTTTCAAATTAAATTAAAAATATAAAAGTGGAAATATTTAAAAAAAATAGCTAGTGCGAAGACATATACAAATGAACAGCTTTCATTTAAAAAAAGAATTATTAGCAAAATTGGTACATTAGAAAGTTCAGGGAAGATGTCTAAAAAAGCTATCTTGTGTTTTCAATATATAGATATTTTTTCTCTTTTACTTTAACAGTTGCCTATCAACTCTATTTCATACAAATTACATTTAAAAGCACATATTTTTCCCAATTCGGCTCTAAAAATTTAAATTGTTCGATTACATATATGTTAAATTCATGTTTTTTAGTATATTATTATTTTATTCATTTATTGATGAAGCTTTAATTTCGTTGTAGAAAATTAGCGGGAGTGAAATTTTGAACTTTTTTTATGTGCAAATTGCTTATTAATATTTTGCAATGGAGCCGGCACGGCAAAATCATTTAATTGATAAATAAAAACGAAATAAAGCCAAAACTCACTGGGTTTTATAACAGACGATATTCTTGACATAGCACGTATTTTAATTTCAATTGTTTTCGGTTTTTATGAGAAAATGGCAGCATTCTACTATTTTCATTTTTCCCCCTTTACTTTCAACAGAAATGGAGCTGCCACGATTACAAAAAAAGTAATAAAAACTACAAAAAAATTAATATCTTAAAATTGCGTTGAGATACAACTTTCAAACAAATTGCATTTAAAAGAGCATTTTTTTCCTTATACGGCGGTGTAAAAATTTAAAATGTGCGATGTTTAGAAGTATAAAAATTTGTAGTAGAGAAATTACAAAACCAAAATTTTATTTCAAATTTCAAAGTGTTGCCATTCGCAAAATGACGTATGCGTTACGCACAGATATGTTTGTCCTTTATAATCTATTACATATATATAATCCAAACGGAAATTTCGTTCCGAACGCCGAGATTTCGAGTTCTACCGCATGGATTTTTACGGAACTTATACCGTTAGATAGGTATCGTTCCAGGGAAGGTTTTAAGCTATAACACATCATTCTACCTAGAATAGTTATATAATTATTACAGAAAATTCTATTATATTGGACTTTGTTACTTCATATTTCCTTAAATATCTGGGCTCCTACTGGTCGTAGAGCTTAGATCTCGCGCCAAAAGTAGCTCCGAAGCACCCAAGCAAACTTTTCCCCGCGATTATTTTGCCGTCTTCCGATTTCCTCTAACTCTATTAGGGGCCCGCGTAGAGCCCCTTTAAAATATTTTTCGTAGTAATTTCAGCAATTATCTTAAATTATTGGTTAAGACCGCCACCCTCCCGATTCATGTATCTACGGAAAGGTTGCATGAAGGAGTTTCGTTCAGATACGCTTTCGTTAAGAATAGAGCGCGCTCCCTGGTGGTGGAATGTGGAACTAACATAACGCGATATTGTTAAAATTTGGAAATCTAACAATGCGATCTGTTTTAAACTTTGAGATAGTTCATAACACATAATCTATTATCTATTCTATCTATTCTATCTGTTATATATATAAAATCCAAACGAAAATTTCGTTCCGAACGCCTAGATTTCGAATTCTACTGCATGGATTTTGACTGAATTTATACTGTTAGATAGGTATTGTTTCAGGGAAGGTTTTAAGCTATAACACATCGTTCTACGTAGGTTAGTTATAGAATTATGACGGAAAGTTCTGTTATTTTGGGCGAAAGGGTTACCATTATTTTATTGGCGGTGAATTTTTTTGCTAAATGAATTGAAATGGCTGTACATCGCGGAAAAAAAACTGTTACTAATTTTATTTAAAAGGGAAAAAAAAAGAAAAGAAGAGAGAAAATGAAAAAAAAAATTGACGAGTGGTAATATTGGAAAACGAAAATATCGAATTTAAATATGAAAGAGAATGTTCGTAATGCTTAAAAATTTATTCAATATGAAAGATTGCAGTTTTAAACTATATTTGGCAATTTATCTCTTGCGTCCGGTTAAATAAAATGCATCAGAAAATTTTATAAAATAATATTTGAGTGACAATTTTGTTTTTGTTTATGATTTCTTTTAAATTTACTTTTTATTTTTATTTAACTCGACGATCATGTGACATACAGAAGAAACTAGCAGATGTAATTATAAAAATGACGATACTTGTGAGATACATATTGTACGTTTTTTGTGATTTCATTTTTTCGCCAAACGATTTAATTTTAAGCCAAAAATGCATGAGCGTGCCATCGGTTTGAGCGACGTTCACAATATTGGTTATTTCTCAATAAACGACAGCATTTTCTGGAAATACCCAATTCTACTTATATATATATATATATATATATATATATATATAATTCAAATGGAAATTTCATTCCCGCTGCTTATAACTCGAGTTCTGCTGAACGTACACTGTTAGATAGGTAATTTTTCGGAGAATTTTTTAGTACATAACACGTCGTTCTACGTTTCTTGGTATTGAATTATGGTTTAAAGATCTTTAATGAGATAAACCTGATAATGGAAAATTAGCCTCTTTAAATGATTCTTCCCAATGTATTTCGATGGAACTTAGATTGTTAATTAGATAATTTTCCAGCGGCGTTTTCAGTATACAACATGCCCTTCTATATTGTTCAGCCATACCGTTTTTGGGAAAATTCTGCAGTCTGGTGTACGCAACTATCACAATAGCCTTTTTAAAAATTAAAATAAACGGTTTTTGATAGAATTTGCATTATTAGTTCGACAATTTTTCAGAGATAGTTTTAGTATATAATATATTGTTCGACACTGTTTAGTCATAGAGCAATGGGTTAAATTCTGTAATTTTTCAATATAGCTGCGAGTTGGAAAAAAATGGGCTTGGCGAGACAAGGAAAGTTTTCATCCATATTTTCTGTTCAGTAATTAGATAATTTATTTACTATAAAGAATACATTTATCTCTTTTTTATATAAAAACAGAAGTAAATTGTATATAATTAACAAAAATATTAATATTCATAAATAAAAATTTATATAGGAATATATATATGAATACATATTTTAAAAAGCTTAAAGTTCATTTTATTTGTTTTTATAGCTGTTCATATCATTTGGCCACAAATCTCACTTTCTTAAGCCCGAATTGCGCCAAGCTTTTTAACATCTAACAGTACCCATTGATCTTAAAATCAGGAAAATTGGAAAGTAGATGTAGTTTGTAAAGTATGCATAAATTAAGGAGATAAATTACGTTATCGAATCCATAGACAATTGGCGTATTTGGTACCGATAAGTTACATAATTGAGTCTACTGACAATTGGCGTATGTTACCTGGCGTGGTTTGGAGCAGAATTAAGTTAGGAAAAGGTTTAAATTGATTCTGTGTTTTTAAAGCGGAGCTATTCTATAACCGAATTAACACAGAATTGGCGTGATTTGAAAGAAAACATTTGGCGATCTTTTCCTATTTTTACGTTATACCAACACCATACCAAATTGTATGCTATTGCGCCATTTATTTCAATCCTAAATGTGCAAAGGTAATTTACAGTATAGGGATCTTAGCAAAACAGAGAAAATAGCCTTGGCTGAGAGAAAATTTGGAAACATATTTTCTGGCAACCTATTCACTGTTTCATTTCATATAAACAAGCATTTTTTTCTGTTTATACAATTTGTTTAACATAAAGATGCAATTTATCTAATTTTAATTAGAAACAGAAGTAATTTGTATATAAAAAACATTTATAATATACATATATAAACAAACAAAACATTTCATCAAGTTTGTTTTCTTAACTGTTTATATCAATTGGCAATAAATCTCACTTTCTGATGCCCGAATAGCGCCAAGCTTTTAAAAAAACGCCAAGGCGCCTGTAGTGGAAAAGAAAAGTACCAAATTTTATTGCAAACGATGCCAAACTTTGGAGCTTGATATTTATTGAACGCGAATTTCTTTTGGCTTTAATTATTATTTATTCATAACACAGCAAAAATTTTTAATTTACTATTTTTTGAAGGTGGAAGTATTTTTTATTATCAAGTAAAATTAAGTTATAACTTCATTTTTCGCTGAATAAAACATGGAAATGTTTACTGCAGGGCAAAGAGACACTTAAAATGTCATGCGCGTAGTTGGCGATTTAAAAAAAAAAAAATATTTTATAATATCGGAACCCACAGCAAATTGGCTCATTTTAACGGCAATGTTTTGGTACAAAATGAAATACATTTGTTATAGACATAATAGTAAATCTCAATACTCGCCGATTGAAAAATCTTTAAAATTATTCAGCAGAGACAACGAGAAATAACTTGCAGTTTCATAAATTTTAATAATCAATATTCTTATCTATATATCTACTTCTGCTTCTACTTTATATACTAGAGTAAAATGGAAATGGGAAATTCGTCCCGGTTGCATATAACTTGAGCTCACCTGAATGGATTTTGATCATAATGATAGTTAGATAATTTTCCAGGGAAGATTTTAGTATATAAAATATCGTTCTACGTTGCTTATACATACAATTATGTTTTAAAGTTATATAATCAGACGAACCCGATCATGAAAGATTAACCTTTTTAAAAGATTCAGCCGAATTGATTACGATTGAATTTTCACTGTTAGTTAAATAATTTTTCAGGCAGAGTTTTAGTATATACTATACCCTTCTGCATTGCTTAATAATAGAGGTGTGGTGGAAAGTTCTATAATCAGTTGAACCCGATTATGAAAGTTTAACATTTTTTTAAGTTCTACAGAACGGATTTTGATAGGAATTTCATTTTAGTGAGATATCTATTCAGACAAGGTTTTAGTATTTTGCATATTGTTCTACGTTGCTTAGTCATAAAGTAATGGCGAAAAGTTCCATAATCATATGAAACCGATTATGAAAGATTAGACTTTTCAAAAAGTTCTAGATGGCGGATATTGATAATACTTTCTTTGTTGATAAGACAATGTTTGCGGAGGTTTTAGTTTATTTCGTATCATTCTATGTTGCTTAGTTACAGAATTATGGGAGAAAGTTGTATAATCAGATGGACCCCTTATGAAAGGTCAACCTTTAAAAAAAGTTTTACTGGATGGATTTTGTACGTTTGTTTGTTTGCATTATTACAAGTAGTTATATAATTTTTCAGGGTTTGTTTTATTGTATTGCGTATTGTACTATCTTTCTTTACCAATCTTACTGTTATTGATCAACTAAAAGGTTAAGACCTTAATAGCTGAAAATTTGTCTACACATTAGAAAATATAATAGCACATTGGCGTTCTTATCGTTTTCAGCAGTGCGAAAGGACATTCCAGGTAAGGTACCATATTGCTTTAAATCACAATGTCAAATTCAATGATACATTTTGTTTAATTCAAGGTTCATTTGGATAAGCAGACCAGCGTAGCGGGCATAGCCTGCTAGTATAGATATATAATCCAAACGGAAATTTCGTTCCGAAAGCCGGGATTTCGAGTTTTACCGCATGGATTTTTACGGAACTTATACCGTTAGATAGGTATCGTTCCAGGGAAGGTTTTAAGCTATAACACATCATTCTACCTAGATTAGTTATAGAATTATTACGGAAAATTCTATTATTTTGGACTTTGTTACTTCATATTTCCTTAAATATCTGGGCTGCTATTGGTCGTAGAGCTTAGATCTCGCGCCAAAAGTAGCTCCGGAGCACCCAAGCAAACTTTTTTCCGCGATTATTTTGCCGTCTTTCGATTTCCTCTAACTCTATTAGGGGCCCGCGTAGAGCCCCTTTAAAATATTTTTCGTAGTAATTTCAGCATTTATCTTAAATTATTGGTTAAGACCGCCACTCTCCCGATTCATGTATCTACGGAAAGGTTGCATGAAGGAGTTTCGTTCAGATACGCTTTCGTTAAGAATAGAGTGCGCTCCCTGGTGGTGGAATGTGGAACTAACATAACGCGATATTGTTAAAATTAGGAGATCTAACAATGCGATCTGTTTTAAACTTTGAGATAGTTCATAACACATAATCTATTATCTATTCTATTATATATATATAAAATATATTATCTATTCTATTATCCATTATATATATAAAATCCAAACGAAAATTTCGTTCCGAACGCCTAGATTTCGAGTTCTACTGCATGGATTTTTACGGAACTTATACCGTTAGATAGGTATTGTTTGAGGGAAGGTTTTAAGCTATAACACATTATTCTACCTATATTAGTTTTAGAATTATGACGGAAAATTCTGTTATTTTGGGCGATAAGGTTACCATTTTATTTCTTGGCGAAATTCATCGTTGATACAAAAACTTGAAACGGCTATTAAACCTCGAAAAATAAAAGAAAAACTGTTACTAATTTTATTTAAATGAAAAAGAAAAAAAAAAAAAGAAAAAAAAAGAAGAAGAAAATCCCTTTTAATGAGTGATAATATTAAAAAACGGAAACATTTAATCAAAACCTGAAAGAAATATTTGTAATGCTTAAGAATTAATTTAATAAGAAATATTACACTTGATACGCAATATTTGGCTCTTTACCGCTTACGTTAGATATGGAAACGAATCTGAAAATTTGATTAGATGAAATTTTAACGACATTTTCTTTCTGTTCTGTTCTTTTCTTTTTTTTTTAATATCTAATTGTCCCATCACGTGACTTATAGAAGAAACAAGCAGATGTAATTGTGAGTCACATGGGTAATTACTATTTGTTTCTTTACAATTTTTTATTTTTCTTTTGTCGCCAAACAATATGATTTTAAGCCAAAAATGCATAAACGTGACATTAGCTTGAGGATGTTCTCACAAATGGTGTTTTTTTAGGTGAAAGAGATCTTTTTTGAGTACATTTTCATATTCAATTGTAACTTATATAGATATCAGTTAATATTTAAAAAATGGAATCAAATACTTAAATTTCAGTGTGAATTTCTGCCACACATACATATTGTAAAATAATTTCATACTATTTAAAATGTTTTTGCCGTAATTCCGAAAGCATGTGATATTTATAAACTCGAACTCAGATCAACCAATATTACCCATTTTATTTAAGCAAATATTATCTATTGTTTATTTCATTTTTTCTCAAGTCATATCGCCAATTTCATTTATAGGAAAATTCACAGATTTGAAATCTAGGAAATAAAGATAATTTTTAAGGAAATTTATGTTTTAATACGTTATTACTATCGAAAAACTCAACATTTTGAAAAAAAAAAAATTACAAGTCTTTTGTAATTCGTCATTTCTTCTTCGTCTTTCTTCGTACTTTCTCCTCTGTTATGTAATATTTCAAATGATATTGGACTAATTTTCGATCATCGATTCACCGCAAAATGGCATATCTAATATAGTATATAAAATAAAGTCTGGATTAGGGGACTAATTAACGCACAGCGCAAACTACTGAACCTAAAATCTTGAAAATCGTGGTAAAAATACTTCTTATGACATAGACTTCTGCTAACACAGGATTTTCTAAAGTGTCACCCCTAATGGTTTTTGCACGGGGAGGGGAAAAAAATCGAATATCAAAATTATGCGTCAAATGATAGCATATTTTAATGTAGTTTTGTATGCTGAATCGAATGCTACCAAATAAATTTTTTTAAGTCAAACAGTTCATGACACATTTCATATTTTTCTAATTTGGCGGTGTCTTTGGCATCTAAACCTCAAAATATCTATCATTACATCCGTTACTCTAGCAACGGAAAAAATTCAAATCAACCCTTTTGGCTAAAAAATAAAAACGGCTCTATGAGTTTGAAATAAAAATGCAAGCATCTTAATTAAAAAAAAAAAAAATAGTGATTTTATGTAAAATAAAAGGAATAAAATTACTGAGAATTTAGCGTTATAAAACAAAAATGGAAAAGGTACTACTTAGATATTCCGTCGACCAAAAATCTATCGTCAAACTATAAGATTAAATGCCAATAATGGTTGATCGTAAATATCAAATTCACTTGTATTTAAACAAGCTACACGTGTTTATGTCATCAAGTGATTTTAATTTCGACGTTTTATTTGTATTTTTATTAATGTTATACTAATTTATTTGTTATTTCGTTATTTAAAATAAAGATTATGTCAATTTGTATAATTTGGCGAATGGTTTGGCGATTTATATAATTTGGCGAAATTGGTCGACGGGATAACAAGTAGTACCAATGAAAATATTTAAGTATGAAAGCAATGTTTGTAACGACTTAAAAATTATTTTCATATATATAAACTCGGTTTATGGCGTCAGATGCCGTCATCCGAAGAATCTACAAGAGTCTTTTTCCATTTTTTTCCGGTCATAGGTTTCACAATGAAAGAAATTGGAATTGGAATAATATTGTGCGATTTATAAATTGCTCCTCGATAAGAAGAAAAAATAGGTACATTTATAACAACCGAGCGCACATCTCGGTGATAGCATTTTTAAAATTCCCAGTAGCAGTAGTTACATTTTGCGTATGTAAATTAAAAATATTTTTTTGCTTTTAATTATGGCATTATTTCCTGTTATTGTTTATCTTTTCAGTTTTTTAAATGAAATTACTATAAGGAAAGCATTTTAAATGAAATGA
Organism: Maratus speciosus; assembly: GCA_963932465.1. NCBI lineage: Eukaryota > Metazoa > Arthropoda > Arachnida > Araneae > Salticidae > Maratus > Maratus speciosus. The sequence continues at coordinate 337,456,556 of OZ010789.1, forward strand.
GTGAAAGGTTTGTGTTTTAAATGAAAATAATAAAATAAGAATGTGCTATGAAAACAATCTTTATTGATTTATTACCTGCGCCCGGCTGACATAAAAGTATCACAAAAGCCACATATTCACTTTTCTTTGAGTAGTTGCTCATGAGAATTCAAGTTAACCTTCCGTAATCGGATACTTCACATATTGGTGTATTAGCTTTAATGTTGAAAGCATCGTTTATGTTTGAAGCGAAAACTTTACTATGAATTCTATTACACAAAATCGCATCATCATCATCTACAACGGAAATTTGTATTTCATTCCGATTGTTTATAATACTTTCGTAGGAGATACCACAATTAGTTAGGTAATAATTTTGGAAAGGTTTTAGTGTATACATATTGTTCAAGGGCACTTAGTTACAGAGCAACAGTAAAAGTTCAAAAATTAAGTGAACCTGATTATGAAAGTTTAGTCTTTTTAAAAAAATCTACAGAACATATTTTGTTACAAGTGGCCCTGTTGCATGACTTTTAGGAATGGTGTTAGTATATACGATTTTATTGTATGTTGATTAGTTATAGAGGTATTAATTCCTGTTGTCTTAACGGTCTCATTACCCGACCATAAGTGCGCTGTTTATAATCAACTAAAACAATTACTTCTTAATTGCTAAATTTTGTCCAACGTTTAAGATAACATTATATCGCAATGGCGTTCGCATCGTTTTCAGTAATGAGCAAGGTCAAGCTGAAGATCCATATTGTTTAAAATACAAGTTCAAATTCACCATTTAGTTTAATCCAAGATTCATTTGGAAATATTGACCAGCGCAGCGGGCATAGCCTGCTAGTATATATATATAATCCAAACTGAAATTTCGTTCCGAACGCCTATATTTCGAGTTCTACTGCATAGATTTTGATGGAACGTATACTGTTAGAGAGGTATCGTTTCAGGGAAGGTTTTAAGCTATAACACATCGTTCTACGTAGATAAATTAAAGAATTATGATGGAAAGTTATGTTATTTTGGACGATAAGGTTACCATTTTATTTCCTGGCGAAATTTATCGTTGACCAAAAACAAAATTGAAACGGCTATTACACCTCGATAAATAAAAGAAAAATCTGTTACAAATTTTATTTTAAAGAAAAAAAAAGAAAAAAAAATCCGTTTTAATGAGTGATAATATGAAAAAACGAAAATATTTAATTTAAACATGAAAGGGAAAGTTCGTAAAGCTTAAAAAATTACTCAGTTTAAATATTGCAATTGAAATAAGATTTGGCTATTTATCTTTTGCGTCAGGTTAAGAAAAATGCATCTGAAAAATTGATAGGATGATATCAAGGAAGTTTCCACAGGCGCATGCTCAAAAATATTTGAAAAAAATTATATGATATTCTTCTCATGAGGAATATATAGAATATTCTTCTCATAACATATAATATGTTTATTTAAAAAAAATTTACAGAACCTCGATTTAGCGTTCGTAAAAAAATAATGAAAATTTAATTTTTTTGGCGATTTAATGCTGGTTGACGACACAATAAAATTTTCAATGATACTTTGTTTTAGGATAAATAATTTTTAAGTAAAACCTTTTTCTACATTTCATACGAAGTTAGTTAGATTAAGTTTAACTTAAATAAATACTTTTTTATTACTACAGTTTTGTCGTATACCTTTATATGTGTATATATTAAAATTCTATTATCGTAATTATACGGTTTAAAACCAAATTTTAGTTTTTAACCATTTGGAAAAATGGTTATTGTCCTCCGTCAGGGTAGGAAATCAAAAACATATCTGAAGCGTTTTATTAGTTAAATCCGCATTTTATTCGTTTTCTGATTGGTCCATACAGTAATCTGTATTTTCCCCTTACTTTCAACAGAGATGGATACTTCTGTTGCCACTATGACAAAAAAGTAATAAAAACTACAAAAAAAATTAATAACTCAGAAACAAATTGAGATACAGCTTTCAAACAAATTGCATTTAAAAGTACATTTTTTTCTCTATACACGGTGTAAAAAGTAATATTGTGGGATGTTTAGAAGTTTAAGAATGAAATTTCATTTAAAATTGGTCCAGGAATATTAATGTTTAATCCATGGCGTACGAAATGTATGACCAGTTCCGTAGAAGTTTAAAAATTTACACTACCGAAAAATGTAATCCATGGCGTACGTAACGTATGATCAACTCCGTGCAATTTTTTGTCTTAAATTTTTGTCTTTGAATAAATCATTTTCCAAATGGTCGTTGTAATTTGTTAAACTTCAATTTTTATTATTATTATTATTATTAAATTTATTCCAAACTCAAAATTAATGTCCGATTCTGATCATTGGCAATTTGACTTCGATATTGTTAGTGTCAGAAACAAGAAGTGAAGGTTGTATTGTTGCCACGGAAGCAACTACTTAATATAAAAATGTTTAATGATAGCATTTTTAATTAGCCAGCTACTTTTAAAACAAACTTAAAACAGTACTACTTGATTATCCCGTCGCAAAAAAACTATTGCCAAACTATAAGATTAAATACATGCCAATAATGGCTGATCGTAAATTTTACATTCACTTGACATTAAACACGGTACACGTGTTTGTTGCGTCATCAAGTGATTTTTAATTTGACTTCTATTTGTAATTTTATTAATGTTTACAAATTTATTTATTCTTTCGTTGTTTAAAATAAAAATTTTGTCAATTTGTATCATTTGGCAAGTAGTTTGGCAATTTATATAATTTGACGAAATTGGTCGACAGGATAATCAAATAGTACCCTTAAAACTTTTCCAGCCAGTGAAGCCATGTAAAATTAAATAACTACTGAAACACGCAATTTGTCTATATTATATACGCTTATAGATAAAAAATAATACGCTAATCCTTCGTTTAGGTTTAAATTCATTGAGTTTTAGGCATTTAAACACTTATTTAACAAGCCAGCAAAAAATACATTTAAATATCTTTCATTTGGGAAGGAAATGTGTGGGCTAGCCAAACAGCGAGGAACGTTAGTCTTTTTTGCGCCAAATACTCGAATATATATATATATATATATATATATATATATATATATATACAGGGTGATTCATAAAAGATGGGCAGAACTTTAAGGGGTTATAGTACACTTAAAGACAAATAATATTAAATAGGAGACTAAGGGTCCCAGACGTATTCCCAAGGAGATAGGGGGCATTAAAGTTTAGGGTCCGAAATTTCAAATGATTATAAAACATGGAAAAATTGGTCGATTCGTTTGCGGTTTTTGCAAAAAATTTTCTTTATGCCAGTATTTTCTTGAAATAAAATTTTAAAGTTCAATTTCAAAAAATGCCGATAGGGGGCGCTTTAGACTTTGGAGTAACAAACAACTATTTTTTAACGTTATTTTTTGTATTTCTTTAAATGATTTCGAAAGCTTAGACTTAAACTTAAATTTTGATCTAAAAATCTGAGTCCTAACGAGTAGTTAAGTAGCATAAACTGAAATTTGAAATTTGAAACCCTTCTCCCCCCAGAACAAAAATCAGTTATTCCCGATCTTTGTGTCATAGATTAGGCTCTAACTACTGCCGCGTTTTGCTAAAATTATTCTTTATGTCAGTATTTTCTTGAAAATAAATTTTAAAGAAAATTTTCAAAAAATTCCGATAGAGGGCGCTTTAGACTTTGGAGTAACGAACAACTATTTTATACCGTTATTTTTTGTGTCTCATTAAATGCTTTCTAAAGCTTAGACTTAAACTTAAATTTTCAGCTCAAAATCTGAATCGCTGAGCGTGGTTCAGTAGCGAGGGGAGGGGGTTCAAATTTCAACTTCTGAACATAGTTCAGTTTGCACTACTTAACCATGCCCAACGATTCTGTGCTGTGATACGAGGCAAAAATACAACTTTCGTCAAGGACTGCATAGTCGGAATTCACGCATAAAGGCACTGGCACAGTTGGAAACGTCGCTCATGCAAACGTTAAAGCTCCATTCCTGACGCTAGTCACCGGGTGAAGAAGGAAACAGAAAGTATGCAAATGTCAAATGCGGAAGAAGAAGAACACGTATGCAAAATTTCGACACGATTCAGGCATAAAAACCACTGAACGGTGAGTCAAGTGTAAGTCGCTGTAGTAATGAATCGGAAGATGGTGCCCTTCACGAATAAGGAAAAGGCTGAGATGCATTTAATTTACGGAGCGGCAGATTGAAATGGTGCAGAGGCACAACGAATGTACGGAGAGCGATTTCCCAACAGGCGGTTGCCTAACCGCAAAACTTTCGAGCGCTTGCACAGACAGTTGTGTGAGACGGGATCATTTTTCGCTTCCCGGTCGAATGCAGGTCGTGCAAAAAAGGACGAATCAGTAGTTGTTTCAGAAGCCATTCTGGATGTAGTAGCGGCGCAGCCAAGTACAAGTACACGAACAGTGGCTAGGCAGGTGGATACCTCACAGTCCATGACTTGGAGGGTACTGAAGGATGAACATTTGCTCCCGTTTCATGTGCAACGAGTCCAGAAACTGTCTCCAGGGGATTATCCAAATCGTATTGAATTCGCCCGCTGGTTTCTGCAGCAGAACGCGCTAAATCCACATTTTGGACGAACTGTGCTTTTCACCGATGAATGTACCTTCACACGTGAAGGTACATTTAACACACACAATGCACATGTATGGGCGGATGTCAATCCACATGCTACGTATCCACATGCTCATCAGAGACGCTTTTCCATCAATGTTTGGGCAGGAATCCTCGGAGACCACCTAATCGGACCGTACCTTCTTCCTGAACGCCTCAACGGTAAAACATACCTGACATTTCTGCAACATGTGCTGCCAGACCTGTTAAACGTTGTTCCTCCACGCATCCGGCGGGTCATGTGGTTCCAGCACGATGGAGCGCCAGCCCATTACGTACGAGACGTCCGCAACTATCTGGACATCACATTTCCGAACAGATGGATTGGTCGAGGTGGTCCTGTTGCTTGGCCTCCTCGCTCGCCAGATCTTTCACCCCTCGATTTCTTTTTTTGGGGACGATTGAAGGCTCTTATGTATGAGACACCCATTGAATCCCCCGAGGAACTGGTCGCCAGACTTTCCGCCGCTGTAGGGGAAGTGCTCGAAAAGCCTGATGTTTTCGCGAATGTTCGCCGTTCCATTCTTCGCCGTTGTTCTGCGTGCATAACCTCTGGTGGTCACAATTTTGAACATTTATTGTAATTACATGTTAATAAATATGCTTTGGTAACATAATCCTAATTTGTGTCTTTTTACCTCGTATCACAGCACACAATGTGTGGACATGGTAAACTGAACTGTGCTCAGGAGTAGAAATTTCAAACCCCTCTCCCCAGAAACTTAACCACGTCTAACGATTCAGATTTTGGGCTGAAAATTTAAGTCTAAGCTTTAGAAAGCATTTAATGTGACACAAAAAATAACGGTATAAAATAGTTGTTCGTTACTCCAAAGTCTAAAGCGCCCTCTATCGGAATTTTTTGAAAATTTTCTTTAAAATTTATTTTCAAGAAAATACTGACATAAAGAATAATTTTAGCAAAACGCGGCAGTAGTTAGAGCCTAATCTACGACACAAAGATCGGGAATAACTGATTTTTGTTCTGGGGGGAGAAGGGTTTCAAATTTCAGTTTACGCTACTTAACTACTCGTTAGGACTCAGATTTTTAAATCAAAATTTAAGTTTAAGTCTAAGCTTTCGAAATCATTTAAAGAAATACAAAAAATAACGTTAAAAAATAGTTGTTTGTTACTCTAAAGTCTAAAGCGCCCCCTATCGGCATTTTTTGAAATTGAACTTTAAAATTTTATTTCAAGAAAATACTGGCATAAAGAAAATTTTTTGCAAAAACCGCAAACGAATCGACCAATTTTTCCATGTTTTATAATCATTTGAAATTTCGGACCCTAAACTTTAATGCCCCCTATCTCCTTGGGAATACGTCTGGGACCCTTAGTCTCCTATTTAATATTATTTGTCTTTAAGTGTACTATAACCCCTTAAAGTTCTGCCCATCTTTTATGAATCACCCTGTATATATATTTCAGATACTTACTGAGATTCCGCCAACAAATTTCACTAATGTTTTACTACATACATGAGTAGTTTTATAAGCATTTTTTTTTTCAAAGGCGATGTGTACAATAAAGGTAATTTTGCAAGTGTAAGAAAGAATTTTTAGAGTATTTTTTTTAAATTCAAATGTACAATATATAAATAGCAATTAATGTTTTAAAAATGGAGTCAAATATTTTAATTTTAGTATAAATGTCTCCCACACACGCATATACATATTGTAAAATAATTTAATTTCAGACATTTAAAAAAATTCTCACCATACTTTACTGCGAAAACATGTCGGTTTGTTTTCCCCAAATTTGTGACTGTTATAACCTCGAAGCCAGATTAGCTAATGTATTCCACTCTTTTTTTAATAAAAAACATGTCTCCAATTTCCCTTATAGAAACGTTCAATGCTTGCAATGTTAAGTAGTAAAGATTATTCTTAAGAAAATGTAAGCAATTATGCGTTATTACTATCACGAAAGAAAACATTTTGCAATAAAAATTGTTTTCTGAAATCACTTTTCGATATTACAAGTAATTCGTCATATTTTTTTCATATCCTCCCTTCTTTTAGAAAGGTTATTAAAAGATAGTGGATGAATCTTCCATAATCAACCACCATACAATTGGAGAATTTACTATATAATGTTGGAAGATTCTTTTATAGTTGAAAGGAACCGTCGACGGTAAATCCGATTTCAGAAGATTACGCGAAATTTGTACTTAACGATTAGGAAATTTATGTTTTTTTACTATGGGATCAAACGGACATAAGAATATTTACTATTATACATTTTTCATCTGCTGTTATTTTACTATCACTAAAAAAGCATCACTTTAAATGTACAAAACAAACTTTCAAATGCCAAAGGTAGCCAATAGTCTAGATTTTGAAAAAACGTACGTCAGATTCAAATAAAATTTCAATCATTATAAAGCAATTTTTGCTATTGCACAGCCCGAGCAGCTGATCGCAGTCACAAATTAACATTTTTAGAGTTATTTAGACAACAGACTGATGAATAATGACGTCTTGAAAATAACAAGAACGTTTATTTCTCCGTCTTATTACGCGAGAGAAATGCGAAAAAGATCATTATTAAAATTTTTGCATAACTAGCTTTATTTATCATTCGCAAAGAGTTTTGATAGTAAAGATCTAAAATTAAATCAACAGCAATTAGACATTATTTCATGGAATGTAGTTTGGCACATAATTAACTCTGGTACTTTGTAGCCATACCGTTACGAACATTTCTAAAGTTTCACATCAAACTTGGTTGTGGATCCGATTACGGATGATTGGGAAGATTTTATTGAATGAAAACTATTGAAAACATTGTAATTCTCTCTTTTTTAGTAGTGTGGTGATTACAGAACATTTTAATTTCGATGATCGTAACGGCCATATTTCCCTCCCAAACTCAACATGATGTACTAAAGAGTTGCTTCTGAATTGCCCGAATTTTGCCTAATGCATCAGATAATATAATAGCGCAATGGCATCCGATGCGTATTCAGAAAATGCGGAAGGATTTTCCAGTTGAAGGTCCATATTAATTTAAAATACAGGGTCGAATTCTCCATTTTGTTTGATTGAAGGATTATTTGAAAAATAGACCAGCGCAGTGGACCCAGCGCCTGCTAGTATATACCCGTAAGGCATGTTTACGTCACGGCGACGTCGTTGTGAAGTCACACTGTGATTTTGTGACAGTCGATGTGATGTCATAGTGACTAGAATGCGAGGTCGTTTGAGACGTCACGGTGACGTCGTTGTGAAGTCACACTGTGATTTTGTGACCGTCGATCTGACGTCATAGTGACTAGAATGCGAGGTCGTTATGGCCGTTTTAGAGGTCGTTTGTGACGTCACATTGTGTCCACTCTGTGAAGTCACGAAGTGACAAATTTGTGAAAAGTGTGTCATTTGTGACTATTTTGGCATTAACTTTGTGACGAACCTGTGACGAAAGCGACAATGCTTTGAAGTCACAATGTGACCAATTTGTGAAATATGTGTCATTTGTGACGAACTTGTCATAAACACTGTGATTTCAAATGAAAATCAAATTTCAAATTAATTGCTTAAAAGACGCAAATAGTGATAAAGATTCCATGCTGGGACTCGAACCCGGGCCATCAGTACAGCGCACTGACATTCTACCGACTAAATCACATGGAACGATACCGAGGCTGGAAAATTTCTCACTATTACATGTTGGCAAGGCTGCAAACGCAGCACAAGATGGAATATTTAGCGTGAGCCACCAACATGATGCAAACACGAAACTTAATTAAATCCAGCATCGATTGAAATTATATTAATACTTGGAAATTTTTCCAGAGAGAATCATTCGCCTTGCATACAATATTTCAAATGAAAATCAAATTTCGAATTAATTGCTTAAAAGGCAATTTTGATTTGAAATGTTGTATGCAAGGCGAATGTTTCTCCCTGGAAAAATTTCCAATTATTAATATAGTTCCAATCGATGCTGGATTTAATTAAGTTTCGTGTTTACTCCATGCCGGTGGCTCACGATAAATATTCCATCTTGTGCTGCGTTTGTAGCCTTGACAACATGTAATAGTGAGAAATTTTACAGGCTGGGCGTCGTTCCATGTGGTTTAGTCGGTAGAATGTCAGTGTGTTATACTGATGGCCCGGGTTCGAGTCTCGGCATGGAATCTTTTTCACTATGTTGGCCTTTGCGCCTTTTAAGCAATTAATTTGATATTTGATTTTCATTTGAAATATTGTATATAAGGCGAATGATTATCTCTGGAAAAATTTAAGTATTAATACAGCGATGAATTTTAAAATAAACTTTTGCTGTAAATATAAAATCTTATCTTTTTACCGCACTTTTTTGCAAAATATCGCTATTTTGGAGTCCTATTCTTCTAAAACATTTAAATTTTTTCCACTTAAAAAACAATGCTTATCAACTGACATATATTTTTATTAAGTTCTATGCTTGATATTTAGAATGTGTAAGTTTTTTAATTTGTTGTGATTTGTCATTGCTTTATTAAATACGAACATGGAGACTAACGGATATTAATACAACTATTATTTATAGAGCGGCATGATAAGCGATATTTATTTAAATTTTTTATTCCCGTGTATATTGTATTTTGTGAATATGAGCTAAATAGATTTGGTATGTTTTATAGGAAAAGACAGATCTGGGAAATAGAAAAAAAAAAACGAGTAAGAAAAATCAGGCGTTAAGCATGGATTATAAAATACTTTCCAACACTTTCTGAATGCTTTAACAAGACATCCTAATTTAGGTAAATGACGTAAATAAGATAACTAAGTAAACATTTTAGAAAACGCATAAAACATTTGAAAAACTGATTTCAGCAGTTACCGTCCATAGCCAAATATGTTTTCCAATTCTTTTGAACAGCCCTGTATTTAATCTGTAGGTTGATACACTGAAAAAAATGAAGTACTCAAAAATGAGTAAACCGACGTGCTCATATCGAATTGAATATTTTTGGATAAAAAATGAACCTATGCTTTCTCTATTTTGAAACATCACATGTTATCAATCTCAAACAAACGAATAGTGTTGTACCCTGTAATGGTTCATTTCATTTATGGCGGCATAAATGATGTTTATTAATGTAAATATTAAATTATGCACAGTATTTTAAAAATAATTTAAAAGTGCTTGGAAATAATGCTCTTGTCATAAAAATATTCGATTTGAGTATCTTGTTAAGAATTTTGCAATTTTTCTTAATAAATAATCAATTAAACATTTCTTGTTAAGAACTTTGAACGGGAAATAAATGTCAGTACATTTTTACTTTAAATTTTAGGTTTTTCTTTTTTTTTTGGGGGGGGGGGGGGGGGACAGCACATAACGATTCATATTTGATCACAACCAATGAATAAAAAATGAGTACATGTGTTTCTCAACTTTGAGTACATTTGGATCGGAGCTATTTTGAGTACGTGACGCATTTAAAATCGAGTACTTTTTACTCAATTTTGAGTACCCATTTTTTTAAGTGTATATATACTATATAATGGGAAAATTTAGTTTAGCAAGAAAACGCCTAACAGGTTGAAATACTTTTTCAGCAATTTATACTAATGTATGGAAACATACTTGAATACTTTTGTACAACCTTGTAGTTTACCTAGAATCTTTATTACACACCACTATTTAGTTAAAATTTAATTCAAACTAAGACACTCTTAAAACTGCTGAAATCACATTTCCAGAAATTATAATATATAGACGGCCATGTATCCAATTCTTTACGTGACCCTGTATATCATTTTTTCTATATTCTACAAACATTTCTTGCTAAATTAAATGCAGTTCAGCAAAAAAAAGCATAACTCATTTAAAAACCACCTTTAAGCAATTTGCGCCCATTAGAGGTCTGCACAGGGCCGGGCCGGGCCGATAAAAAAAATTAATCGGGCCTATCGGCCCGATATAAGAATTTGAGAGTAGCAGATAAAATACGAGGCCATTTCCAATGAATATGACTTTTACGAGAAGTATAAATGTGCGTTACGAGCCGATGCGAGTTTAACAACATCAATACAGAAATGTAACATGTCCATCGTAGAGATCGGCATTGTACAGTTACATGGTGCCTGATCCCGGGTTTAATTTTTTCGGCAGACTTGTGCCGGGACGGAACTGGTCTTAATCGTTCTCAGGATGTGTAGAACAGGCATTATGTTTTGTAAAAGTATTAAAAGTGATAATGAACTTCTGTTAACAGTATCTTTGGAAATGTACCTTAAGATGGTTCTCATATTTACTGCTCAACAATGCGAAACTCTCAGACACATTTTCTGACTCATTTTTAACTATAAAGGCATAAAATTGACAGGCCTGAGTATTGAAGGCATTTGGGATCGAATAGCGTTTCCATTTTTCATAAATTACGTACAGAGATAACAGAGACTCTTGTCACGTGACTGTGCGTTTTTCTCCTTTCCTGTGCTATCGCTTCCGGAAATTCGATTCAAAACGCTAACTTTGGCAGCATTTTCTGAAAGATATATTACTTTTATCTAAGAAAAAAACGGCATTTACATGGTTTCTGAATAAGAATACCTGCCAATCTCATGCGTTTCCGAAAAGAAATGAATTCATAAATGTATTAAAATGTAGCTCCTTTGGATTTGAGAAAAGCCTTAAAAATGACAGAAATATTTTCACAAATCTACCTTTTATTATGAGCTTCAAAAGTTATCATGTTTTTTAACCCTTTATTCTAAACAATAATCTTTTAATGAACCCTTATTTAAATTTTGAAACGTCTGTAGAGACGTTGACTAAAACACTGTAAGTAATCGTTAATGTTTACTATTGTGCGCTTTGTATTTTGCGAACACATGGTAATTTAAAATATACTGTAAAATGTTCCCATAAATATGCATGTAGTATTCATTAAAAGAATCTTAATTGTATGTCGAGAAAAAACTGAATTTTTTGTAGAAATTTAGTCGGGCCGGGCCGGGCCTGTTTTCACTGATTTTTGTACGGGCCGGGCCGGGCCGAGAGCGGTAAAAATGTAAACGGGCCGGGCCGGGCTCGGGTCGAACTTTCCATTTTTACACCGGGCCGGGCCAAAATAGCTTTCCTTCGGGCCGGGCCGGGCCCGGGCATAGAAATTCCGGCCCGTGCAGACCTCTAGCGGCCATTCCCAGTAATCCTTACGAAAACTTTTGTGTAGCCTTGTATAGGAATTATAGCATTTATATGCACCATATACTATGCATAAATATAGTGAATCATAAAAGCGCATATCATAATTAAAAATACATTTCCAGCAATCATCGCTAATGATTAGTACTTCGGATACAATATAGTATCTGAAATATTTTGTGTGTCCCTGTAAATGCTATATACGTATTATTCGTATTATACATGAAATAATTTATAGTATGTAAACATCAGCGACATATATCAATTTCATTATATATGAAATAGATTAACATAATTAAAGTATGCCGCAAACAATTCCCTCCTATCATTATGTATTTGAATTCCTTTTTTAGTCCTGTAAATGAACAATAACTATTCTTTGCATCACATAGTCAACAGAATGCATATTTTAGGGCACTTCATAAATGAATATAAATTTTATTCTGTTTGAAAGCGTGCGTAAAATCATGAAAAATCATTTGAAACGATTTTTTCCCGTAGGCCGTAATGAAACGGTAAACTTTTGGCTGTCCCTGTAAATGAAGAAAGCATGCTACAAACTTCATTACAAATAGGTACCGTGCTATGGTAAACGTCAATAACATCCAAAAATTTCAGGGCAATCCCAGTATATTTTCGAGAGTTAGAGTGCGGACAGACTGGCTTGACGGACAGACGGAGAGATAAAGCGAAGTCATAAGCACTTTTCAACTTGTGTCCTATATTATGTATCCTGTATTATATGAACTTTTAAAAAATATATACTAAAGCAGTTTAATCTATAACTTCCTATCAGGCATGAAAAAAACTTTATTTCAATGCTTAAATATCATATTTTACTTTTTAGTGCCAATAATTACGCGTATCATAAACGTAGAAAATGAATTTACAATAGAAGAAAATTTAATAACCGATTCAGAATGTCTATAATTAAATGTTTGATTAAAATCACAAACAGAAAAAATGCTTACATACAATTTAAAAAAATAAATATACCAATTTGAAAAACACTAAAAATAATAATTAGTATTTATAATTGTACTATTAAACAACAGCAAACTACAATAGATAAATTAAATGCATTATTAGATTTAACAATATCTCAAAAATATTTCCATATGGCATAAGGATTTCCTATTATTTTATAATTTTGGCAAATGTTAAATCTGAAAACATTGGTTTGAAGATTTAGGATTTTAAAAGATAATTAAAAATATTATTAGCACTAAAAGAAAATTCTTTCAAATGTTTCACTACTGTAATATGTAAAAATACATTTTCCCAGTATAATGTTAATTTCTAATCTGAAACAGTTTCGTAATCTCATGATAATCGAACATCATATTTAACCCCAAAATAATAATAACTATAAGTGTTAGTAATCAAAAAATAGTAAGAAGCCGATAAAATAATTCCAAATCCTTGTCGTTCCATACATTTTAAATCTCAAGTAAGAGTAAATTAATGTTTATATTAATTCCAGTATGAATGTAGGCATGAATCACTCTCTGCGCAGTTTTTTTTTTTTTTCAAGCGATGGCAGATTAAGATATTTTTCTTTACAGTTATCGAATTGGAAAATATCGCTTCTGACAGTTAAAGATCAGTCTCTTACAAATATAACATAAAACTATTTAACTCGTAATACAAATCAGGAATAAAATATTTAAATTAAATAAGACTTACACATACGTTCCATTAATATCCGTGTATCCTAAAATGGTCATTTCCTTATCTTAAAGTGTTGTAGACGTGCTGATGTTGTAAAAACAGTGAACTATTTCCCGCGTCTTCTCATATTTATTTTTCTGTGGGAAGACGATTTTCAAGCAGATGGTCTGTTAAAGATTCTTTGTTTTTCTATACAAGAGATTTGGAACATGAATGCGCAGTAATTTTCTGAAAGAATCGTTAATTAAAATTTTGTATTTGAAGAAATGTCCAATGTATTTAACCTTTTCTTTTTATCCGTACCAAATAATTGAAGTTAAAATGTATTATAAAGTTCCTTTTTTCTAAATAATTATAATAATAATATTCATAATTAGAGTTTATGAGATAAAACAATGTTTAAATTTTTAAAAGGTGTAAAAATATATTTAATGGTAATAACGATCCCCTTGCCCCCTTTTTTTCCTTTTTTTTTAAAGTAAAGTTTGTTTTGCACAAATTTTGTATATTTCTTTTATTTTCGGAAAATGCTAATTTTATTTAAAAAGTCTGAAAGAAGTAGAATTTATGACTTGAATACAAATTATAAAAATATTCTAAAGCAAGAAATGCATAGATGACTAAACTCTGAAGACTCTTTCTACGTGCTCATTAAAAGGTGCAGATTTAACTGTAATAGAAAATTTTTAGTTTGAAACCACAGAAGTGTTTCGAATAATCCTGGTCGGTAAAAAAATAAATAAATAAATAAATTTTCTCCCAGCAAACTAAATATGTAAAGTGTATAAATTTAATATTCCTAATTCTGAATATATTATCCAAATGCTAGATAAAATTGAAATCATGAAAAGTATACAATCACTGTCTTAGATATCAAATTGATAAAATATAGCCTGAAAATTTAGTTTATTGATGCTTGTATCGTGCACTTTATTTATTATGCCCCCCCCCCCCCCTGAAGAATTTCAAGTTATTCCACAATTAAATCACAGTTCACGAAATTGTTATAGGGAGAGCATTATTATAAGAAGTCAAGATTCCATTTAAATCATATTAAAGTCATCATATTTCACAAATAAAAGTTTTTACTTTTGTGTTTATCATTTTTAAATAATCATCATCACTAGAACTTTTCGTAGATTATTATTTACAGTTCGAATATATACATAATGTATATTATTTACATATTTACAGATGAAACATATTTAGTTGCTTTGCTCCTTCTAGAAGTCATGATTCTAAATACAATTAAATTTCCAGCAACTATTTTCTTCTATTAAGAAGCCATAAAGAACAATAGCATGATTTTATGCTCGAGATAAATTTTCCTTTTAAAATTAAAACAACATTTCTTCTAATTTTAGAAGACCAAGAGAAAAAATGCAGTCTACTTACTGCGTTCATATTTTACATTCACAAAACCAACTGAAAAGGAACAAGAAAGAAAAAAAAATGTTTTTTAATATCAATTCTCTCAAACGTCACGTGATCCTTCGCGGCGCCCGCCTGGCTAAGAGAGGCCCGCGAGAGAAGGTTGCAAAATATTCCACAAACTCCCCCCCGATGAACAAGGGTTCATCAAAATGGGGATTCAAATAATTAAAGTAGAAATAAAAATTATTCTAAAAAATTATCAGTTACACTATACATAAATACAATACAAAATCAAAATATATACTTACATACTGGACTTCAATAAAATAATTAAACAATTTAAAAGATTTTAGGTTGGCAGGTTTCTGCTACTAAAAATAGAAAGAACTATTTAAATCTATACAACTTTTTCTGGAATATTCAATACAAAAAAAAATTAAACTAAAAATTAGAAATATTATCAAACAA
This sequence comes from Maratus speciosus, assembly GCA_963932465.1. Classification (NCBI taxonomy): domain Eukaryota; kingdom Metazoa; phylum Arthropoda; class Arachnida; order Araneae; family Salticidae; genus Maratus; species Maratus speciosus. The sequence goes on from OZ010789.1 coordinate 337,471,841, forward strand.
GAAACATTTTTTTTTTTTTTTTTTAAGTGAAAAAAAATAAAAATCTTTTTTTTTTAAAGTCAATAACAAAAAGAGTTCAAGATTTGTTTAGTCAAATGTCCATGAGAGTTTTTTAGTCTCTTAATGAAATGAAAGTTTTTTTTTTTTTTTTTCAGTTCTATTAATAAAAAAGTTCAGACTTTTTTCTTAGTTTGTGAGCTCAAGATTGTACAATAGATTTATAGGTCTCTTAATAAATGAATTATTTGTTTTGAGTTCACAAGATCTTATCTTGCCGTCTCTGCCCATAAAGGTTTTAGTAACTTTTCCTAACTTCCACAAACTTCGGGGTAAGTGTTCATCATGTACAAGCACCACATCATCCACTTTAAAGTCTGAAGATTTATTCTGGTCCGTGTAGTGAACAGATTTTAAATTGAGAAGATACTCATTTTTCCAACGCTTCCAAAAATGATTTAGAAGAGTCTCACGTAAACGAAAGCGTTTCACTAAAGATTCTTTCGTTGTTGGTAAAATTAAATCGTTCACTTTTATGGTAGGTAGACACAAGATACGTTTTCCGATTAAAAAATGTGCAGGAGTAAGAGGAGATGGTTCTTCTAACTCGGAATACGTGTAAGTCAGCGGACGAGAGTTAATTACAGCTTCTACTTCAATTAGAAGCGTTTCTAATTCACTCAATGTTAAGGAAGATCTTCCAATAACTTTACGCAAGGTAGTTTTCACTGAGCGAACCATTCGCTCATAGAAGCCACCCCACCAGGCTGCACGCTCTACAATATACTTCCAGGATATGCTGTGATTGGCGAAAAATTTTTTAACATCAGGATGGTGGATTACTTTCCACATTTCTTTTAGTTCAAGATCAGCTCTTTTGAAAGTTTTGGCGTTGTCTGAATAAATTACAGCACAGAGTCCTCTTCGTGAGATAAACCTGCGAAATGCTAACAGGAATTCTGTTGTTGACATGTCTTTTACTAGTTCTAAATGAAGTGCTCTTGTGATAGCACATGTAAATAATAAAATATAATATTTATTTTCATTCCCCTTCACATATAGGGGTCCCGCATAATCAAGACCTGTTACTGAAAACGGTGGAGCTTCGTTAATATGGTCACCTGGAAGAGGGGCTATAACTTGTTGACCAGGGCGTGCGTTAAATTTCTTACAGATTGTACATTTGTTCAGGACTGATTTAATGCACTGCCTTGATCTTAAAATCCAAAACTTTTCACGCGTTTGTACCAATGTACTGGACACTCCTGAATGAAAAACTTTTTCATGTGCATCTTTCACGATTAATTCAGTCAATTTATGTTTTGAAGGAATCACTACGGGATGTTTTTCATAAAATGAGGAGTTAGACTTTTGTAACCGTCCTCGTACCAACAGCAAACCTTCATCTGACAAGATAGGATTTGACTGTAGAAGATTCGATTCTTTAGGGATACTCTTGCTACATTTCAAGCTTTTAATAACTTCAGGGAAACTTTCTTCCTGCACTAGCTTTAACCAAAAATTTTCAGCATGTAACATTTCCTCAGCTGATAATTGTGAAAATGTTCTTTTCTCTACCTTTAATTTTATATTAGAAATAAATCTAAATAGCCAAGCAGTTACTCGATACAGTTTCTTTAGGGAGCTATATTTTTCAAGATTAAAAATAGGAATTTCATCAGCTTTATTTGTTTGAACAACACAAGAAATGGTTGCTGATTTTCGAGACTTCTCTTTAGAAACATCAGGTAATTGTGTAGCAACAATTTTAACACTAGGCCACTGATTTTCAGGCAAGGAAAGAAATTCAGGAACATACACATTAGGGTTAGCACCAGGAAAAATATGCAACTGGAGATGCTCCTTTTCCATGATCAGATTGCTAAAATAGTGTCGGGGAATTTTCAAGTGTGTGAGATCAGGGATTCCTGAAAGCCAATTTTGACAATCATTTTCTAGTTCACCAGAAACAAAAGGGGCAATAAATCCGGCTGAATCAAGGAACATAGTTGCAATTTTCAAAACATCGCGTTTAGTAGAAGAATCATTATTTAATTTTTCTAACAAGGGTCGTAATTCTAGTCCTAATGTATCTTCTGTATTGTTCCAGATCAAACCTAAAATTTTCAAGGAAGTATTTGGGGGTTCGAAACTCGAAACAGGAATGTTTTCATCATCTAAAACATTAGAATTCAAGTTAGGGACATGATACAAACATTCGTTTAATGATAGAGAATCACCATATTTGGAAGAAGCATCATAGACTATGCGCATTTTTGTTGTAGTTTTGTCGTCACGGATAACAGGTCTGTGGGTCATGTAATAGGAATTATTAGAATCTTTCTCGGTGCACAATTCTATTACACCCTCATTAAACTGCTCTAGCAAAATGGAGTTATATTCTTTAAATAGAGAATCGTTTTTCAAGAATTTATTTTCTAAACTAGAAAACCGCTTCTTTGCTACTTCAAGATTATTTCTAAGTAATTCGCGAGAATCTTTCCACAATAATTTTGCTTCATAACGCCCATTTACGAATTTTAGATTTTCTTTTAATTCTTTTATTACCTCATGATCGGTAATGTTCTTTTCATTGCTTTCAGCAATGCCAATTGATTCAAGATCCCAAAATGCTTTCAGATGGGTATTTATATTTTCAACTGAAACACGCAAACAAGCTACTTCTTTTTTATTAGACTCTATTTGCCCTTGCACCGTATGACCGAAAATAGTTTCTGCAACGTATAATTCTTTTGTCAATTTTCCCTCGATTCCCTTTAATATTTTCCACAAAAAGTCAGACCCTAGCAAAATATTTATTTCCTGTTCAAGACCTGTATCAGCAGGCTTAAAGCCTCTTGTTCTCATTATGTCTAGAAGTTCTGGTTCTAGTGTTTTCACAGAAGCTCCAGTTATATTATCAACCACTAGTGCTTCGATATTTATCGAGTTAATAGGTTGCACAACACTGGATAATTCTAGAGCAACAACTTCATAACAAGATTCATAAGGGCGTCTCCGCCCAAAAGGATAAACTAATAAATTTTCTCTTCGCAATGGCTTCAAACCTTCTTTCTTTAATTTATATCGTTTTTGTTCGTCAGTGAATTCCGAACAATTTAGTCCTACATGATCAGAAGACTTGCAAAATATGCAAAACTGTTTTGTAGATGTATTTAAGCAGCAGCTGAAGGTATATTTTTCTTTTGAGGAAAATTTTGATATTTACTTGAAGGATTTTCATATTTAGTTTTAGAATTTTCATAAGTCTTGGTTTGGGAATTGTTTACTAAATTAGTAGCTTCACGACATCTTAATTCCGTTTTAATAAAATTTATTAAATCGGTGACTTCACAGTCCTTATCGGGGTCACGTTTTCGATGAAAATCTAGTATCAAATTTTCGGGTAATAATCTTATTAGTATTGGTAGTAATAAATGGCCGTAAGAGCCTGATGTTACTCCTAACGCATCAAGATTTCTCATACTAGTTTCAATATTATCGTACAGCTTCCTTAAAGAAGTAACATTGTTAGAGGATTTCACTGGTTCAAGATTTAGAATTTTATTCATGTAACAGTTTATGATATTTTCCCGCTTACCATACCTCTCTTCTAACAATTTTAAACAAGTAGAATAATTTTGATCTGTCAGTTCAAAACCAGATACAATATTATATGCAGGACCAGACAACAAAGATTTCAGATATTGGAATTTTTCAATTTTTGTTAACGATTCGTTTGAATCTATCGCACTAGTAAATAAATTAAAAAATTCTAAGAACTGGCTTGCATCACCAGAAAATTTTTCTATGTTAAGTTTAGGAAGCTTCACTGCCGAAACTGGTTTACTTCCGATTTTTGAACCGTTACTTGATTCTAGTACAACTTTTGGTTCAGTTTCGATTTTACATTTTTTAAGCCTCATCTTAATTTTAAATTTCAAACTGGATATTTTTTCAGAATATTCTTCTACCGATTTTAGTTCTTTTTCATATTCAGTTTTTTCCTGAATTAGCTCATCTATTTCGGAATCTAATTCCTTTAGTTGAGCTTCCTTTTCATTTACGAGCTCTAATGATTCCATTAATGAGTCGCAATCAGTTTTATCAATATCAACAGATAATAATGTATCACATTTTGTGATTAATTTCGTAATGGCTGCACGAACAGTAGCTCTTTTACTTTTAAGCTTATCAGGCTTATCCATGTATAAATTTAAACTCAATGTTCAAAATAAATGATCATGAAAAATGTATATTTTCAAAAAATCAACAGTCATGCAGAATAATAAAGGTATTTCTTACCTTTTTTCCGGGTCTTTTCGGCACCAAAAAACTTGAAGAATTTCAAGTTATTCCACAATTAAATCACAGTTCACGAAATTGTTATAGGGAGAGCATTATTATAAGAAGTCAAGATTCCATTTAAATCATATTAAAGTCATCATATTTCACAAATAAAAGTTTTTACTTTTGTGTTTATCATTTTTAAATAATCATCATCACTAGAACTTTTCGTAGATTATTATTTACAGTTCGAATATATACATAATGTATATTATTTACATATTTACAGATGAAACATATTTAGTTGCTTTGCTCCTTCTAGAAGTCATGATTCTAAATACAATTAAATTTCCAGCAACTATTTTCTTCTATTAAGAAGCCATAAAGAACAATAGCATGATTTTATGCTCGAGATAAATTTTCCTTTTAAAATTAAAACAACATTTCTTCTAATTTTAGAAGACCAAGAGAAAAAATGCAGTCTACTTACTGCGTTCATATTTTACATTCACAAAACCAACTGAAAAGGAACAAGAAAGAAAAAAAAAATGTTTTTTAATATCAATTCTCTCAAACGTCACGTGATCCTTCGCGGCGCCCGCCTTTCTAAGAGAGGCCCGCGAGAGAAGGTTGCAAAATATTCCACACCCCCCTCCCATTTAGTGACAGAATTTACCATTTGCTATCCACTAATATATTTTCATTCCTTATGCCGCTGTAACTCGTTACTGTTTAAAATATTTCTCTTCATTTTCAAAGATTTTTGAAGTTCATACTTTTGTCACACTGTGACTTACAATATGGTGTTTTTTTTGTCACATATGTGACGTGACGTACGTTACATAGCAGTGACATAACAGTGACTTCACAATTTTTTTTAATTGCCAGAAAAATATAATTTTACAGTAAATAACATGTTTTAAAGAATTTTCGTAATTTTTTAAAGTTTTCTAAGAAGTTCACATCTCAGTCACAATGTGACATCACTGAGTGGTGGCATTTTGGTCACAGATGTGACGTGACCACAGTGACTTATAGTGACGTCACAACGACGTCACCGTGACCATGCATGATATGAGGGTATATATATATATATATATATATATATATATATATACACTTTTTATGTAGAGGTAGTTTTCGGTTCCTGGGGTCATATAATGAAAAGTTATAAAGGAATTTTTTAAAAGTCTCACCATGGTAACGACTGCAATAGGTGGTATTTCTTATTAAATCTATTTAAAAATAGTTACATTTAAAAACACGTACTACAACTGAAAACAACTTTTCAGCAATTATTGTTCAAAGAGAGTAGGACGATTCTCAAAAGGTGGGCACTGGACGCAAGTCATAACTTTAAGCCTTTCAAACATAACTCTAACTAACTAACTCTTTCAAACATAACTAACTAACAACTCTAATTATCATTGACTTTATTATTTTTTTTTACACTGAGATTTTAATTCTATTCAGAGATAGAAAATGACATAATTTATTGTAAAAGCTTTGTATAAATATCTTAAAATTTTATTATTTTATGTTAAAGAGGACAATTTCGGACATTCATAACGTTAACTGCTCCAATGTACCACCAAGGAAAAGAGTTTTAACTTTTTTCCATGTGGTTCTAATGGTAAACAACGAATGCATAAAGGAAACGGATGATTTTTTGATAATTTCGTTAAGAGATTGCAGGCTGATTTATTGCTTTTTTGAAGATAGAAGGACTTTTCTATAAGGCATTTTTCTGTATTTTGTTATATCCGAAAGTAACGTACGTAACAAAGCATTTGATTTTATTATTATTATTACTGGATAACAAAAAGTTAATTGTACATATATATATATATGTATACAGACACATTTACTACATTCTTAGTCTTAAGAATTTTTTAAATACTAAGAGCAACGTCCAAAATCTTTAAGTCCAAAATCTTTAAGTCCAAAATCCTTAAGTCCAAAATCTGCAAATGTCCAAAATTTGTAACGTACACAACTGCTAATTAAATGCTTTAATCATTAATTTTCCAGAATAGTTGCTGTCTTTTAATGTTTGTGTATAATTTTGTAGACATACTATTAAAATATTTATATATTATATTTATAGACAAAACATAAACTATTAAAAAAATTTGGCCTTAAATTTGAAAATTTTAAAAATTACATATAGTTACCGTTTAATGATCCCACCTTTTGAGAATCTCCCAGTACTATAATCTAATTCTTTTGTGTGTTCCTATAAATTAACGATGAAGGGCTATGCGACCAATATTCTAGAATAAGCCTCTTGTAGGGCATCTCATTGATATATATCGATTTCAATATGTTTGGAATAGTGTAACCATATTAAAATACACCCCACACGCTTTTTCCCAGATAGACGGTAATGTAACGTAATACTCTTTAGTGTCCCTGTAAGCATGCTATAAATGCTACACAACTGATATAATTCCTTTTAAATGCGATACTTACCATAGTAAACCTGAATAACATATATCAATTTCATCGCAATCCAAGCGTATTTGCACAAATTAGAGCATAGGCAAATGGCAGACAAAACAGGTAAACCGAATTCGTAGTTGAAAAGTGTTAAAAAAATAGATTAACCATAAGTTCAGACTGTACATGAGATACTTCACATTTGATATAAAGTAATATTTGTCGACAAAAAAACAGATATTCATTTTATGTTCACTATACAAGCAATAGCAAATTAAAGCATTTTGTTTCAAAACATGCCCCGAATTGTGTTTAAATTGTACTTTTGATTTCATAATTATTCATAAATACAAATAATTTGTGTGTTCAACTTTCGTTTACATCTTTATCCGAAATTTCGTATTTTTTATACATCTATATTTTTTTCTGAACACTTTGTGTGGTAAAACACATCAGACCCTATGCATTAAAACCATGTAACATATCCAATACACACGTAATAAAAACATATTGTATTTTCTTTTTACACTCGTTTATTTAACTTAATTTGGTTTTTGCACGTTAGAATGGAATTTTGTAATAATTTTTTATTTAGTACTATCTGATGCACTGGAATTATCAAAAATGTGTATAAATGTGCGTATTTCTATGACAATAAAAGATTGTAATGGCATACCACACTCGAGAAAAATAGCTTACTAGCTTTGAACAGCGAAAGTGCAACAACGAAATATTTTATGCACGAAAAAGTAGACATGTCATTAAAAATTATTTTTTTTATATATAAAATACTCTTTTATTATTCCTTCTTTTTTTCTTGCATGCATAAAGTTGCAAACAAAAAACATCAAGTTGCAAACTTTAAATTTTAGTATACACACACACACACACACACATATATATATATAAACTTTTTGTATGATTAAGCCATTTACACACATGAAATTTTATCTATATATATATTAAATATTGCATTAGACACATTCATACTACCTCCGTGATATTGTGAAAAAAGGAACGGCATGTTATCTAAGGAAATCTTTTCTTCTGCTTAAATAAATTTAATTAGCTTCAAATCAAACTCAGTGTAAGACAGAAATTAACCTTTTACTTTAAAAGGTTCTCTATCTTTATATATATATATATATATATATATATATATATATATATATATATAAAGTAATTTAGTTAATTTAAAGAAAACATGCTATACCTGTAGAAACAAATGTAAAAAGATAACCAAACCAATTGAGACTTTTTGAATAATTGGAAGAATTTCGTTTTTCTTGGTAATTGGATAAATTATGTATGACGTATAAATAAAGTTGCTATTTAAAATATATGCCTCTATTGTTATTTAATTATCCTTGTAATCAATAGAAATAAAATGTTTTTCGATATTTCAGTAATAGTTAATTTTTTTTTCAATTATATTTAAATTATTTCTATCAGAATTATTTAAAGTAATATTTTCTTTTCAAATCGAATAAAACACTAAAGAGGAAAGAAAAATCATACTTCAAGCATAAATTATGAAACACTTTTCAATATTATCAGATTGGTGTAACGAAATTTTGAGGTTTCCTTTAATAAGATGAAGGAATATATTTAAGTAAACAATTAGAAAACATACAGTTCATTTGAAAACCAGATTTCAACAATAATTTCTGAGCAATAATTTCGCAATAATTTCTAGTTTTATTAGCTAGCCCTGAATAATATCTGTAGATTTATATATATATATTACATAGTGATCTAAAATTTATTTTAGTTTGGAAACACTTAACACAGTAGAAAATTCATATTTAGCAAGATGTGCCAATAGCCTGAAATATACTGAAATTCTTTTGTAGAGCCCTGTATATTATCTACAGACTTCTATATACGCCGCTTTTATGTTAAACGTAAAAACAGGGGAAAAACACATAACCCATCTAAAACGCTCTTCGGGAATTTATCATCAACAGACGCAATATATCCAATATTTTGCTCAAACCTATAAATAAATTTATTTATATTCCACAAACATCTTCTTGTATACTGAATATAGATCAGCTATAAAATGCCTAACTCAAATAAAAATCAACCTTAAACAAGTCACGTCCATACACAGTAATGTTTACGAAATGTTTTGTGTAGCTACGTATATGATCTATAGAATGTATAATCACCATGTAGTATACAAAAACTTATCTTTTTCCCAAGATTTAGCTTCTAATTTCGGAGATGGTAGAAATGACGTCATTTGGTGAAATTATAAAAGAAATTACTTTATTTAGGCAAATTCATTGAAAAGCATTTGATATTTATGAATTAAATAAATGTTTAGATAAATAATTTTTTTTCTCTCTAAAGCATATTCTTTTTAACTTTCTTCTGAAATTTTATTCACGATCTTAAGGAAATAGTTGACAATCTGTTTTTCTACTTTGAATTAAATTTAAAAAGCTGCAATATAGTTTTTTCTTACGTCAATGGAATTTATCTCAAAGTTTTAGTTGGCAGACGATTTTTTGCTTTCTAAAATAATTTGATTCCTAAAGATTTAATATGTGAAACTAAGTTTGGATTTCTTGAAATTTTATTGAAAAACACAATTCAATCCAGAACATTATTTTCCCTATCTATTCAAATAAAAGTTAATTTCGATTTGAAAATGATGTCAAACAAAGAAATCTAATAATCCCTATCGTTTTTTCCTTTCTCGAAACAAATGGATAAATTTATTTACGATCATTACAAAAATGTCATTAAAAATTACGAAAAAATTAATATCTAGAAAACTATTTCATATTTTTAAATTCTAAGACTATTTTTGACATCCTCGGATCCTTGCGGATAATTGCCGTTAATTTTATCCCCAATGTTCCATGTTCTAGGAGAAGTAACTGTGAAATACAAACGGAGAGTCACTTTTTAATGAAATAGAATGATGACGTTTTAATTTCGTTATAAAAAATTATTCATAGACAAATGCTGAACTATTTGTATTGTTTAAGTGCAAATGGGTTATTTTGTAATTAAGGGGACGGGTGGAGCTTAAAATCCTTAAAAATATATATATATATTTTTTTTGTAAATTTCAACTTAAATATTATTCAAGGGTACATTATATACATTATAACATGCATTTATCACAAAAAAATTTAAAAAAAAAATTATTTTTGAGAAAAAAATGGAATTTTACGCGTTGTGTTAGAAATCTTCGAAATGCCCCATGCGTCTTCCATATCAATGAAAATCCCCAATATTTTTTATAAAAGTTTGGTTTATATATAGAAATAAACAGAGCATCGAATTTTATATATTTGAATTTAAAGGTAAAAAAAAAAATCAAAAACCAAAAATCAAAATTTCAAAAAATTTTCGAAAAAAATTTTTTTTAACCTTTAAATTCAAATATATAAAATTCGATGCTCTATTTTATTTCTATATATAAAGCAAACTTTTATAAAAAATATTGGGGATTTTCATTGATATGGAAGAGGCATGGGGCATTTCGAAGATTTCTAACACAACGCGTAAAATTCCATTTTTTTCTCAAAAATAAATTTTATTTTAAATTTTTTGTGATAAATGCATGCCATAATGTATATAATGTACCCTTGAATAATATTTAAGGTGAAATTTACAAAAATAAAAAAAAATATTTTTAAGGATTTTAAACTCCATCTTCCCCTTAAGCCTTCACGCGATGGAGACAGATTAATAAAAATTCATGCTCGAAAATTATTTTAAAAACCATAATAAATCATGCAATAAAGATAAAGCTCTGAAACAAATTGCATTTAAAAGTGCATTTTTTTTCCTATATGATTAAAAATTCAAAATGTGCGATGTTTAGAAATTTTTTTAAATGCAGTAGCAAAAATTCAAAACGGAAATTTCATCGTCAAGTGTTACCATTCGCAAACTGACGTTAGCATTACGCACGAACATGTTTGTTCTTTATATCATAGATAGACGATAGTGTAATCGTTAATTTTGTCTGTTTATGCCATATTGAAAATATAATGGGCGTCACCAGATGAAATATATAACGTCATATGAGTTTGTAAAAACGTATTAAAATTTGATAAAGCCCTAATTATGGAAATATTGGCATATTCTAACATTTTGAGGTACTCTCACTTTGTTTTCATCATTTTTAAATCTATTCCATATACACACGTGATTGTATGCGTGTATATTCGAATTGTACTGCCTTTTTTATTGTATGTTTTATACTGTATGTTTAATTTTGTAATTGATTTTTCAAAATAAACATTCTTAAAATTCGGGGCAACGCCGGGTACTTTAGCTAGTATTCTATAAAAACCAAGTTTTATTTCACATCTGAAAAGAATTTCAGTATGTTTGAACTAATGTAACATGATTGAAAGACATCGCAAACGATTTTCCTCTATGATCACACATGAAAATACTCATTTTAGAACCGGATTAGTTTTAAATTGATAATGTGGATTTAAACACACACTTTAACGGATTTTCTACTTTGCATAGGCTTTGAATGTCATATTTATTATGATTTAAAGATATAACTTACTGGTACTAACATATTTTTCATATAAGTTTGTCAAAATTGGTATATATTTATATCTAATGTATTTACTTTAATGGATATTAAAAATTGAAATAAAAAATTTCTTTTTGGGTGTTGTAAGGCTGACAAAATCTGAAAAAAATCGTGACACATGGAATATAGTTCACAAATCTTACAAGTTCTGTATCCTAAAATTCTTATCTCTCCTTAAAGATTTCGCCTAAACTTTTAATTCAAATTATAGATGGGAGTTTGAGGAAAGTAGCACAGCGTCTGTTATTGCATTTGTTTTTTTATCATGCAAAATATTAGAGATTTTAAATCATTAAATCAGGGCAAATTAACATACAAATTTTTAAAAATAATTGTAAGAAAAAATTGTCTAAAATTTAAACTTAGAAGAACACAATTATTTAATAAATTTTTAATAAATCTTAAATTACTGTTATTGAAATTTATAGGAAAAAACGTTCAATAATCATTTTATAATTCAGTTAAAGGTAAAAATTTAGTTTATTGAAAATAGATTTTTGCTTACTACATTCAGTTCATTAATCAATTACAACATAATTCAGTTAAATAATACTATTTCTATATAAAAGCGCAAAAAATATAATGTAATATGTTTTTATTTATGTGCATTTAATTAATTAAACATCTAAAGATTTTATTTTGAACCATTTGCCTATTTATCTTGTAATAATTGTTAAACTATTTCTGGTATTTCAAATTTATTGTTAAATGGGAATTTCAGTCCCATTAGAATACTGTTTTAGGATGTTTTACCACAATGCTCTAACAGTCTCGTTTACTGTTAACTATTTCACGAACAAATTTGTCATGCACGTTTACATTTTAAACTAAAGAAAATTTATACGACAAGTGACAAGACAAATGATTAGCATTTGCTTCCAACTTAACGAAGCAAGCAATTTATCTTGTCTTTTCAGCAGGTCACGCTAAGGCATCGAATTTACAATTTGGATTACACTAGTTTTAAGTAGTTAAACAAGGGAATAGCAGACGATAAACAAACAGATGAACTGAAATTGATTATCTAGAAAATGTTTTTTTGTTTCAGACATTTTGCTTATTGATGATATGTGTTTGAAAAGTTTTTGGTAAATGGTTGTAGTAATACTGAGATAAATTCATTACATTAAACATTTCGAAAAAATGCATTTAAAACTTTTCAGAAAGTTAAACTGATAAGGCAGGTAACCGGTTGTCAGATTGATATGTTCAAAAGACTATATAAAAAATAGTAAAGGCACTAGAAACTAAATATTTTATTTAGATGTAAGGTATACTGCATTTTAAAATAACATTCCTTTTAAGAGAACAGTTTACCTCAAAATTGGGCAAAAAGTCGATTTTCTTTTTTTAATATTAAATGAAAATTTATTTAGTTGTGAATATTTTGACACCTCATTTTTACCCATACAGCAATTATATCGCGAGATATTGTAAATTTTGTTAATACACCCAGCGCAGTTATCCATACAAAGTAAAACTTTAAATGTTTTTTTTTCTCCACGTTCATATTTTCGTCGATTTCCCGTTTTAAAAATTCCAAGCCTTTTTCTGTATTTGAGATAGAGATTTTAACTTTTTTTTGTTTATGTTCTTTATTATATTTATTATAAATGTGCGTATGGAATTAGCCTTCAGGTTTTTTTTAAATAAAATTATATGAAGGTGTGTTAAATTTCGCGTTTTTTACGATATGTATCAATAAAAAAATATACAGTGTGTCCGGTCTCAACGGTGTCCAATGGCTAATTCCTAAACCGTTAGTCATAGACATATAGTTTCAATTACAAAAATGTTTAAAATGAGGTAAAGAAATATTTTAAAAACGATTTCGGTCAATAAAAAAATTTCTTAAAAAATTACGAAATTTAAATTTTTATACGGTCCCCCGGTCCTATAAAAATATATATATAGTAAAATTTTCCTATTACACCGACAGTAAGACAAAAAAAAAGTCCCATTCATATAACACTAAAATTGAGCGAGTTATGAAACTTTAAAAATGCATGACTTATGCCACTTTTCTGCTCTGAAAACAAATGAGTTCGGCTTGTCCTTGAGGTGTCACATACCAAGTGCTTAAAGTATTCGAAGATCTTATTTCATGTGTATCTGCGCTTTGAAAAAAATTGTACAAGTATTACGATTAAGTTAATATTTATTATATTTCAGATTGGCTAAAATAACACATGTTTTATTTCGTCAGGATCTGTGACTGTTTCCTTAATGATTTCTTTTAACAAAAATTATGTTATTTTTATGTTACTTCAACAATCGCATGTGTGTTTTACCAGTTCAAAATTTGTACTCGAACTTTTAACTCACTTTCAAATATCCCATCGAGATTACATTTTACATACTGGCGCAAATCCGATAACAATCTAACATTATTATGATATTCGGTGGTTACCATTTGAAAAGCTAATCCAATCTAATCGCCCACCCTGGTAACCTGCTTATGGTTGATGGTTGGGTCAAGCCCCTAGCCCAGGGCGGGATGTTCCTACCACCTTTGCGGCGCCACACCCAGGGAACGTTGGTTAGTATATTGGTTTGAATATAATCTAAGTATTTTCAGATAATAATTACTAAAATTAATAACGCTTAAGATATCATGCAATTACAGTAGTTATTAGGTTATATGCATGTTTCAGTACAATTTTTGAGATATGACACAATATGATACGATTTACTACAATTACAATAATTACTAAGTTATTTACATTATTTACAACACTTTTCTAAATCAGTTTTAACCCCAAAATCACACTACAGGTCACATTGTTCAGGGCGAGCCGAGATCTGACAATAAGTTCAGTTTGAAAAATAATAGTTACATTTAATACCACCACAAAAAAAAAAAAAAAAAAAATAAATATATTTTAAGATTAATTTATAGAATATTAATTGAAGAATAATGGAATATAAGAAACTGTGCAACAATAAATAAAAATAATAGTTAAATGGAATAAAATTACATTAGAGTTAATAACGAGAAACATATATTAGATAATTATATTTTAAAAAACATGACATAACCCAACTTTTGCAGTCTAGTGCAATCTAATAATAGTTTAAAATACGTATCATTTTGTAAAGAATTGAGGCTATTAATTTAGCATCATTTTGTTTAACAAAAATTCTGTTTTTTCTTTCTTCTTAAATGTTTATTGCAAATTGTATATTTTGCATTAATATGTCAGAGTGATTAAAGATTTCAAATTTATATTGCAATGTTAATTTCATTCTCAACCATTTTTTTAATATATCTGACGAAATTATATTTCGACTAAATTTGTGAATTTGCAGTAAAAAATATGCTCCAACTTTAAACAGCTATTACTCGGTCAATTTTAATCGTAGAATAACGGGACTTTTTTTGTATTATTTGTCAGTGTACAAGGAAAATTTTACTAAGTATAACTTATAGAACCGGGGACTGTATAAAAATTTAAATTTCGTATTTTTTAAAGAAATGTTTTTATTGACCCAAATCGCTTTTAAAATATTTCTTTACCCGATCTAAAACATTTTTGGAATTGGAACTATGTGTCTATGACTAACGGTTTAGGAATTAGCCATTGGACACCGTTGAGATCGGACACCCTGTATATTAAATGTAGTATTAGATGTATCTAAAAATTCATACGCAGTCTAGAGTAATACACATTTGAGAATCTTAAAAAAAAAGGTTAGGCAAAAACATCTATATTTAAAAATCTAGTAGGGATTTTAAAAAATGTAATTTTTCTTATACTTTTTAAAAATTTTAATTAAATATGCAGTTAAAAAAATTTTCTGTCACAATTCACTGTAAGTTGAACATAGAACTGCGGTGAGTTCACCATTTGAACTATATTTTAAAAAGCAAACAAAATTGTTGAAAAGTTAAACAGACCCCTTAACTGTCATTTCTAATAAAAATCAGCTGGCATAAAAATTTTCGTACATTTCTTGTTTATTTCAAAATTTTCTTTTGAAAAGAATTTTTTATTTTAAGAAAATCAAAGTTTTAATTTAAATAATAATTATACTGTAAAAATTATAACTTTATATTTTTCCAGAATAGTTAATACTTAATGGATTTATTTTCTGAAATTATTTTTAAAATGTAGGGTATATTTCAAGTGTTTAAATAAGAAAAAAATACATTCATTCTTAAAATAAAAATTTAAATAAAATATTTTTTTATTTTATCAATACGTGTAACATGCCTCTCGTCAAACATATATAACATGTACCCATGAAGTATATAGACAATCAAAGCAATTGAAAATAATTACCTGCGCATTATCTTTGAACTGAATTACCGATTAAACATATTTTGCTATGGATATTTTACTATGCGAGTATAAGATATAAAATAAATTTTCAACAGAGAATGCTTGCTAAAATCTACAGGGTGCCTTATAATCGTTACTAAACTTTAAAATAAAAAAAAAATCCCTGCCGGCTTGGGTCTACAGGCGGAGGTAGATTTCGAAGTTAAGTACTAAATTCACCAACAAAACTTAAATCAAGATTAGAGATAAACCCAGTTCCTTCGCTAAGAATGAACTCTAGGGAACTATACATTTTGTGAAAATCCTAATATACACGAATACACACACGCATGTAAGTATATGGAATAGGTTTAAAAAATAGCTAAAGCAAATTCAGAGAGTCTTAAAGTGTTAAAATAAGTTAATATTTCCATAGTCGAGTTTTTATCATGTTTTAATACGTTTCTTCAAACTGACATGGCGTTACATATTCACCTGCTGAGGTCTATTTAATTTCCAATATGACGCAATATATATTTTTTTAATTTGTCAAACTATTTATTTCATTTTGAGTTTTCATGCGGAAATCTTGCTCTAGAAATCTTATGATGTAATATTCAATTTGTTTTCACTTCTTCAAACTATTTATTTAATTTAATTTTTCACGTGAAATTCTTGCAAAAGAAAAGCAATTGTTGTGGTGAGAATTTTATTGTTTTTTTTTTAATTGTTGGCAACTGCTATAACGAAAAATATTTATTTTTTCCTGTCATTGTTGTGTAAGAGCTGTTTTTATCAGAATCATGTTAAGACGGTATTCAAATTTTTGAACCCTCCCCATTTCCATTCCCTTGGGCCGATTTTGCCCATTTTCAATCCCCGCCGAGATATTAGCCATCTCAAAGTTGTTGGCGAGTTTGAAGACGATCCTTGCATAATTGCGACTTTTATCGTGCGGACAAAATTTAGTACATACATATATATATATATATATATATATATATATATATATATATATATATATATATATATATATATATATATATATATATATATATATAAACTTTTAAGGTGGGGGTGGTTTTGGGTTCCTGGGGTCCTGGGGTCCTATAATGAAAAGTTATGAAGGAATTTTTCAAAAGTCGCACCATGGTAACGACTGCAATAGGTAGTATTTCTTACGAAATCTTCCTAAAAATTCAATAATTATAATAAATATAAAGATGAAATAAAGGAAGTTTTTTTTTATCAAACTGCTTATAAATTTTGTGTCGAATATCTTTAAAAATAGTTCAAATTTTAGTCAATAGGTGAGCTACGCTGTCCAACTGTCGTAATACCCAAATTAATGTCTAAAACTTCATTAAAGATATCATAGTTTTTACTTTTGCTACTTTTTAGATATGGAAATGCCAAACAAGTGTGTATTCTGAAATTTTAAAGTGAATTTAAAAAAATTTATAATTTGCAGCAAAGCTATTTTGACGAAATTTTTATCATCTCTTAACGGAATTTTTGACAAAATAGACTTGAATAACCAAACAGCAAATTGTACATTGAATCATTGAACACTGAATTGATGAACAGTGAACTATTGAACATTGAACTTCCACAAAACGCCACATCTCACTTATTGTAATATGTGCAATAGTTTCGAAAATATGATTTTATAAATTCGGGTCCATCATTTGTACTCACCCTGTACATAATGAACTTTTAAGTAACTACTTGTTTAAGTTAACTACTTGTATTACAAAATTTCAACCTTAATATTAGATTAATAGCCCAGTGGTAGGGAAGCAAAAAAAGGCCGAATTCGGAATTAATTAGAGGAAAGCTGGAAATTCTTTTAATCCCTTCAGTTTAGGTCTAGAATGAATATGCTATGTTTTTCCCCTCGTACTAGGTGAGCGTCAGGAAATATGTACATATTTATTTTCGAAAAACACGTTTTTTTACATACCATAGGAGTATCTCCAAACAGCTAACTCTGTCAAAAACATTGTCAATAAAAATGTTGTAGAGCTTAAAATTCTGAGTAAAATGAGTACCTACACTTAATATTTTTGTTGAACATTAAGGTCAAAATTCCACTTTAATGTTTTAGACCCGTGGTCGGGGGGTTGAACTCAGAATTAATTAGGAGAAAACTGGAAATTGTTTTAATCCCTTCAGTTTAGGTCTAAAATGAACGTACTATGTTTTCTTCCTCATACTTGGGTGAATTTTAGAAAATATGTACATATTTATTTTCGAAAAACACGTTTTTTTTAATTACCTTAACAATATCTCAAAACAACTACTATAAAAAACATTGTCAATACAAACGTTGTAGAGCCTAAAATTCTGAGTAAAATGAGTACCCACACTTAATATTTTTGTTCAATATTAAGGCCGCAGTTTTGAGACATTGTTAAGTTAACTTGGTCTCTCCTGGCGTCGAACTCTTGATTTGAAAAATTTTGAAATAGAATTGCGACTTTAATGTTGAACAAAAATATTAATGATGATACTCATTTTATTAAGAATTTTAAGTTCTGCAACATTTGTATTGACAATGTTTTTTATAGAGTTAGAGAGTATTTGTTGACTCTGTTTTGAGATATTGTTAAAGTAATTAAAAAAAACGTTTTTCGAAAATAAATATGTACATATTTTCTAACATTCACCCAAGTGCGAGGAAGAAACCTTAATACGTTCACTTTAGACCTGAACTGAAGGTATTAAAACAATTTCCAGTTTTCTCCTAATTAATTCTGAGTTCAACCCCCTGACCACGGGTCTAAAATTTTAAAGTGAAATTGTGACCTTAATGTTCAACAAAAATATTAAGTATAGGTACTCATTTTACTCAGAATTTTAAGCTCTGCAACATTTGTATTGACAATGTTTTTGACAGAGTTAGCTGTTTGGAGATACTGTTATGGTATGTAAAAAACGTGTTTTTTGACTATAAATTTATACATATTTCCTAACGCTCACATAGTACGAGGGGGAAAACATAGCATATTCATTCTAGACCTAAACTGAAGGTATTAAAACAATTTCCAGCTTTCCCCTAATTAATTTCGAATCCAACCCCCTAACCACCGGGCTATAATTAAAATATATATTCATTGTCTTAACAACTAAACCAAAATATAATTTGTAGGGTGTTTTTTCTCAAAACTTAAAAAAAAACTTCCAAAAAATTTTTTATCACTTTGTCCGGCATAATAAATCGTCTTTTATAAAAAGAGGAGGAAAATATATTTTTTTAAATTTTAATGAAAAAGCATTATTTTTTTTTCTTTTCATACATCTCAGGTTTTTTTTTTTTTTTCACGATTTTTTAATAGAATGAAAACAGTGTGAAAATATTTATTCAGTTGAGATTTTCAAAAACGTATTCAGTTGAGATTTTCAAAAACGTATTCAGTTGTATAAAATGAAAAGATTTCGACCGATGTTTTTAAAAAGTCATTTGTACATAAAATTTCAGATGACTGAGGTATACAATAAATGTTCAACTATTCAATTTTTTTTGTTTGTAATAGTTAAAAATAACAAAAATTAATTCTAATTCTTAGTTCAGACATGAAGAAAATATATATATATACTAGGGGGCTCTGCCCCCTGCAAGCTACGCTCGCCAACCCTCGTTCAGACACCGCAGAATCTAAAAACACGCTAATCTGATCGGTTTAAAAAATATTATAGAAGATTGAATTATACTGAAGAAAGCTGTGCTGATCTCCCTGAAAACGGGTTTCCATTCAATTTCCTTTGATTTCAAAAATTTAAGGCCGAATCAGTTGCTGTTAAGACATCCAATGGTTGTTTTCGAGTTTGATTAAAGAGGATCAGTTAAACGTTTGAAAAGAAGCTAAAAATAAAAGGAATTAAGTGTACAGAGTCTTTGTCTCCCGGTATTTTAAAACAATTTCTATAACAATAGCCTAAGTCATGTGACTATCATCAAGAGTTCCGGGCGAACCACTTCGCTTTTTATATTCCTGGTGCCATTTTGGTACTTTAATATTTAGCCAGGTACGGGTGATAAGTCGCCAAATATTATTAAATCGCCATCATTTCATCTATATTATAATAGTCCAAGTCATGTAACTGCCATAAATAAATACGCTCTGATCCTTTCGCTTTTCATATGAAAGTTTGGCCCAGATATCATATACGGCCCCATATTTGCGCGATTTTTTTCCGACGCTAATTTGGGGAAAAGATCAACAGCATAAACAACAACATCCGGCTTATCAAATAAAGCAAAATAATGATACTATGACGCTAGTTAAGTACCCGTTGAGGATATGACATTGGCGTCAGAAAAAAAAATAGCGCCAATATGGGACCGTATGTGGCATCTGCGCCGAAAATTTTCCATTTCGATTTAAAAAAAATTTTTTTTTCGAATAATACTACATAAAAGCATTGTCGCAAAGAATTCTTGGTACTGTTACGCTAGCCGGGTGCAAATCTCACCAATAACTATTTTTCAACTCGCCAGTTAGCATTTCTTTTTTTCGAGTGGTAAATTAAAACATTGCTTAGAAGTTGAAATTAAGTATCATCGTTTGTTACATCATTTAATATTTGGCCAGATGCCATATACGCACCCTGTTTGGCGTGATTTTTTTTAATGAAAATTTCGCGAAATCCTCGTTTTCGAATACCAGTTACATATGTATTTTTGGTACTACTTAGTTATCGCGTCGAACAAAAATCTATCACCAAACTATAAGATTAAATGCCAATAATGGTTGATAAATGTCACATTCACTTGACTTTAAGCAAGTTACACGTCTTTACGTCATCAAGTGATTTTTATTTCGACGTTTTACTTGTATATTTATTAATGTTATACTATTTTCTTTGTTCTTTCGTTATTTAAAATAAAAGTTATGTCAATTTGTATAATTTGGCGAGTGGTTTTGCGATTTATATAATTTGGCGAAATGGGTCAATGGAATAACTAAGTAGTACCATATTTTTTAATTATTTTCTATTATTTTTTATTTTTAAAGGAAAATAACCAAAAAAATAATTAACTATAGAACAAAACAATTTATGTAATTTAAAAAAAGGAAATAAAGTAAATAAACAACAATAGCCGGGTTACCATGTCAACCAAAATAATGCCATTTTGGCGCCAATTAGGTACCTCGGTGCGTATATGACATCTGTGCCTAATATTTTTCTTTTCATTTCGTTTAAAAAAACTAAAGACGTGAAAGTCATTTATTTTAAATGTTTCTGTTTGTGTTAAATAAAATGATAATGGAATACAAATTGAATTATGAATAAAAGTAACATGATACATTTCTTAGCATACATTTAAGGGAGGCCAAACTTCTCGCCAAATTAGTTTAAAATAGTAACCTTTTCTAAAATCCGAAATAAAAATATCTGTTTGATTAAAATTTGAGCTGCCATCATTAGAAAAATGTATATAAAATTAGAAAAAAATTAATATTTCGAAAACTAATTCGAATTTAAAAATTCTAATACCAGTTTTGAAATCTGCGGATCAATATTGATTTTTGGTGTTAATTTCATCGCAATGTATTCCATATTTTAGGAGAAATCGCCGTGAAACATAATCAGTCGATTCAAAGAATCGTTACATTTCAGCCGTTTCATATATTCGATTCATAAATTCCTTTCATTAGGATTTTATATATATAGGGTAGATAAGGTAAATTTAGATTAGATGCCCCACCGGCTTAGTTGTCCTAAACACTGTATTTCAGCTTTTGGACATGTGGCAAAGCTAGTAACGTTCTACTACTCTCAATAATTATATAATAGTGTTGAAGATGAAATTGCAGCGATTTATTTATTTAAATAAAAGTTATATTCAGCAAACAAAGGCAAGTTTGGCTTTTGTTGTATGCTGTTATGAGACAGAGACAAGTAGAGGTCGAAATATATTGTACTTACTAAAGATTTTTCATGAAATATTTAGTGAATATTGTTGAAGCAAATGCCAAGTAATGTGTTAGTATAGGTTTCAGCCATTTTTTCAAACTTCCAGAGTTACTGGCTGGGGCATATACCCCAGATTAAAAGGATACTTGCCTCACCTTGAATCCGCGATACATACCTCATTTATGATTCGGGATAAGACATCTGATTTATAATTATCGAATAACTTTGATGCGTGAGAATATTTATTCAGGATCGTGGATTAAAAAAACTGTTTTCCTTTTGGTTGATCATAGTATTTTAGGGGGATAATTCCATAACAAGTCAGGGGGCGGTGCTAGTAGTGATAAATTCTCTATTTGAGAAATTTATTTGTTTCCTTTGAGAAAGTTGGTTCGAAAGTTAGCAAATCCCTCACACTTTTGAGTGGAAATATTTAAGTCTTTTAAATTTATTAGTCTGGTCAGAAATTTTTAAATCACACATTCCAAAAGTTCTTTCTCTTTATATCAGAATAAATTCACAAGCACTAAAAGTAAAAATAAATTTCAAAATAGAAAACTAAAATTCCTTAAGTACATCATTCTCACAGCAAAATTCGAAAGAATTAATATCTAGGCATCATATTCGAGATATAATCCCTCTTTCTGTTTATTCATTAATTTAACTAATATTTCTTGTATTATTTAGTTTATCCTTCGGCACAATATAAAGAATGTATCGAACTCATTCATTATAAAACATAAAAATCTAACGCATTTGTATTTAAGAATTTTACACTCGTGTCCCGAATTAGTTTTTAGAGTTTGTACATCAAATATAAGAAGGGTGGTTAGCTTTATTAGTTTGAATTAAACAAATTTAGCCTTCGGTAGAATTATCCGATTAACTTTAAATTGTATATATATAGAGAGCCTTATTGGGAAAAGGCAGTGCGTTGATTGCATGGAATGACTAAATGAGGCCTGCACAATGAATGATATCCGTTGCAATATTTCCGGGGAAAAAAAGAAAAAGTAGAAAAGGGTAAGTAAAAAATAAAAAGTTCAAATTCAAGATATTTTAATACATTTTTTTTAATAATCCTAAATTTGCTGTAAATGGGATATGAAATCAAATGCAAATTTGGTTTTGGAATTATAAATGTTAATTACTCAATACTCATGCTTCTATTATTTTAGGAATAGGGCATCTATCCCGATCAAGTATGTTGTCTAACCCTGAGGTCCGGGATAAATGGCCAAAATCATTGATTAAATTTTTTGATAAAAATCCTATTTTGTCTAGTATTTATATTACTGCAGTATTTTTTATTATGTTCTACATAACATTTTGAGTAGATAGGTTCCATTTGCACTGCAAAAAGTATTACCATAAAAAAGGAAATTAGGGGCTTAAGGGGAGCAACTATACCAGACATACCCTAAATCACTTTTATATTTTGGTTTTATGTATTAGCGTTGACAAGGATATAAATATATATATTTATATTTAAAGACTATATTACAGCACAAATAAGTTTTTCGAAATAATTTACATATGCTAAAGAAAGTATCCTTTTTTATATTAAAATGAACAATGATTTGCAATGAAATGAGATTTTATGATAATGTCTTACACTATTTTTTAGGGTTCAGTACATAAAAAGTATAAACGGAATCATTATAAGATCACTCCTGTGTCTGTCTGTCTGTCACAGCCATTTTACTCGTAAACTATGGAACGTGGGAAGTTCAAATTGGGGGAAGTAATAAAGACTATTGACCAACATATTTGCAGATTATTAAACATTCATAAATATATTTAGTAAAAATGTAGGGGTGATAATTAAGTTACTTGAAAAAAAAAACTTTTTTCTTTGTATATCGTGTGGAGTATCTTGTGAAAGCTTTTGCAACGCTTGACTCAAAAATACATTTCGTTTAATTTTAGGTATTATATTATCAAAGATGTCGTCAAAAATATAGTGCAAAAATTGTCATCCCCCCCCCATCTAATTCCGGATCTACTATCTACTGAAACTAAAATTATGAAAAAATTAGAGGTAGTAGACGTTAATTTACACCTTGCAGGAAAATTACAGTGTATTGGACACATTGTTTTTGAGAAAGTCGCATATTTCCGTTACGCACAAATTTCCATTTACGGGCATTAAGCAAAAGTGTTAGGCAGCGCTGGAGTAACCTATCTTAGCAGAAATATAAAAGCATTATTGATAATGATTTTCGAAAAAAATCGAAAGTAATTAACCTAGATATTAACCCTAAAAGACACGGACGGTTTGGACATACATAATGACAAGGGCGGCGTACTCTATGTACCATCGGCTTTTAAAGCCTAGTTAACTACCTTTAATGATATATATGTGTAATGTAATGCCGTCAATTTGTTAAAAACAGAATAATTTAATTAGAATTAATCACATAAATACTATAAAATTCGAGACTAGTTTGCATTGAGTGAATCTCTCAATGCGCCTTGGGTGACTTTATAGGTTATTTAAAACCTATCTGGAAAAATGAGGTACGGACCAAGACGGCGTTGCAATTTTCGACCTGTTTTCGAAGCGTACTTAGTACAATGCCAAATTGAATCTTTGAGAAAAACTTTTGTTTTAGCTACGCTGAAGAAATAAAGGTTATTATTATAGGCTGAATTTAGTTTTACGAAAGCCCAAATGAATTTTAAATATGCACTGATTTTATTGTCAGTACCGAATTAAGTTAATCATAAACAGATTAGGATAATATTAAAAAATGATATACAGAACAGCTATACATGATATTATTTAGGTTCCATAGCTCTTTGAACTTTCATGGTATATCCATTTAAACTTTTCTTGTATGTACACTTATATCCAACCCTACGTTGTACAATTTTTTACAAAGTCTGAGTATGCTTTTAACAACGGTTTATTTTAATAATACAATTACTAATTCATATATTTATTCTACGGAACCCTCTGTACGCGAGTAAATCGCACTTGACCGCTTATTCTTAAATTAGATAAGTTCCTGACTTGTTTATTTTCGTTTTATCTTTGTTTATATATATAATTGTATTAGACAGGTAAATAAAAGGTATTAAACAATAGTTTTACCATTCATCTAAGAGTAAAAATCATTATTAAATGATTAATTTTCTCTAAATTAAAAATACACTGGCATTAAATTCTGGATAAAAACAACAAGTTGTTATCTAACAACAACAAAAGCAATAACAAAATTAATTCATGAACATAATGAATAATCAATATTATTAATAAATATAACTGACATTCATGAAAAATAATCTTTTAAATTCGTTAAATATACATGTAGTATCCGGAATTTAAATTGAAGTTTACTTTGAACACTGTATGTGATATCATCTGATTAACTTTGTTATTCAATTGACATAATAAATGCATATTACATACCACGTTATATTTTATCAAACGTCAGAACACAATATATACCTTTCATAGTGTTGCATAATTATAAATGTTGCGTTTTAATTAACGGAAATGATAAAAATTGATTTTACAGATTTCACATTAATTTAAAATAACATTCCGAATTTATCTTTAAAAATCATCAAAGCAACAACCATAGAAATTATTAATCATATCCTTTTATGTCATTTACGATTACTGTTGAGAAGAGGAGAATAATGAACAAGTAATTAAAATGTATCTTACTTAATGGATCTCTGAAAACTATAAAAAGAAGAAGGAAATGAAGAATGTTTGATTTGAGTATAAACTATATTTATTTAAAACAAAAGAGTAAGGGATTTATTATTCCTTCTTGGTCACTGCCTTCAGGATAAAAAAAATTGCGAGCACAGAATTATTTTGTAAATTCTAAAAGACAATATTATAGTTGACAATCGTTCAGTTAATGTGTTGAGATAAATCATAAACTTAAAAATAAAGAGAGGATATTTTAGAAATTTTACCAATTGAAATTACGGGATCACTTGACAGTAAAACATCACCCCAAATGGCCGAGTCTTTGAAGAAACCATTTTTAAATCAGCAACGGCATATTAAAGCAAACTGAAGATCGGATATTTGCCGCCGGAAAGTACTTTAATTCTAAACCTATAACTCTATGCTAACTTTAGATACACCATCAGTCTAATTTCTGGTGTAATTTTGAGTGACATCATGTTAAATACCTCTACACAAGGAAGCTATAAGTGCCTCAATGGTAAAATTGAAATTATTTGATAAAAATACACCGACAAAAATTTTATAAATAAAATGAGCTAAATCGACGTGATAAGTAGTTTTGAATTTTCTAACGCTGAATCAAAACACATATGCAAAACGCAAGCTCTCGAGGAAAAAAAAAACTGCGATCGGCTCATGCACATGGCACAAGGAGGACAGGCAAAGCATAACTGAATCACGCCCACCAGGAAATGCTGTTTAGTAATAGACTTAATAACTACGACCATCGGTAGGGGGAAAATTCCAAAGGCATTTAAAAAGTGCTGATCGGAAAGTTAAATGCACACTTAAAAATAAAAATGTGAGATTTATGAAACATAGACATATCACCTGGTTAAATGTCTTTACTCACAACATTGAGAAAATATTTTAACTTTCACTCTAATTATTATTAAAAAATAAATCATAATGTATACAATTTTAACATTTTCTTAAAATTATTTTATAAAATGCATTATTATAACCGCTACTTGTACTCCGTTATTTTTTCAAACGTTCTCAAAATTTATAGTAGGAAATATCGACAGAAAAATGCATTACTCGAAAATTACCTTTAAGAAGATATTTAATCAGCTGCAATGCGCTAAATTTCAAAAATTGCAAACCTTTCATGCAATAAAAGCAAATCAAGTAATTCTAGTAATAAATACAATTCTAATATTAATGTTGTTAAAAAATATTTAAATATCTACTTTATTTCGCATATAAAGGGATAATACTTTTTCTGTAATTATTTTTATGTTACACTTTATTATAATTATTTTGTCATTTATTATTTGAAAAACATTTTACTGCAAAAAACCACATTTTTCTCATTTAGAATAAAATTATTTTCTATACATTTCATTATTTGTCATTTCTAAAATCTTTTGTTGCCATTCTTCCAAATTTCTTTTTTTTTCATTTAGGATGGCCTGATCAAGCAAAACTTTTTCAAATTTTTACCTCTTATTGATAAAAGCTTTCCATTCTCTATTTCAGCATGGCCTTTTTATCCGCAATCATCTTAAATGGAATACGAGTTTCACTAAAGAGTTTTTTTTTTTACTGTTTTCGTCTTTGTTATGAGAAGAAAGACCTTTTGATATCTGTTTCAGAAAATTTCTTCAGTTACAAAGGAAATTTGCTCTTAATACTTACCTCACTGTTAATGGAACTCATTTTTGTACAAAACTTGTATCTTCTTTCAATAAAACGATGCAACATTTGTAATAAACATGTTTTTCAGCACAATAATATCTTCATTGTTAAAAATAGTATCTATGAATTTAAAAATAAAAGTATTAAAGGCATATTTCTTTATTTATAAATATCCTGAATTTGGAAATAATAATCTTAATGGTGCCACTAAATAAAAAGTTTTCATTTTCCGTGTTTCTTTCAGTATTTTATCTCTGTTGATATTACGAAACAAAAATCGCCATTATAGAGACAAAGATACAATAGGAGCTGCGTGCTGCAGCCGTAAAAATGAGTAAAAATATTCGAATAAGATATAATTTTGAATTAGTCACAATCTTACAGATATACCTAAATTTATCTTTTATTAAATTGTTAAAAATATCATTTCAAAAAAGTAAAATAAATTTCGGTTACAAAATAAATACTTTTTTCAAAAAGAGCTGTCACGATGCAAGAAATGTACAGTAATCAATTAAAAAATAATAAATATTGAATCTCGATTTATTCATGCATAATCGATTAAGTAAATAGATTACGTAGATTAGAGACATGCACAAACATGCACACGCGTGCACACACATATACACCGAAGAGCCATTACATTATGACCACCTATTTAACACGGCGTAGGACCACCTTTCATCCTCAAAACCACCACCAACCGACGTGATATCAACTCGACAAAGTTCTTATAGGTAGTCTGATGTATCTGGTACTACGCGCTCTCCAACAGATCCTGTAATTCTCGCACATTGCGAGGTTGTAGCGTAGCAACACGAATTGGGATTTCCAGGTCAAACCACAAATATTCTATTGGATTCAAGTCAGGTGAATTTGGAGGCCAGGACATGATTTGAAACTCACTAGAATGCTCCTCGAACCTGACGATTTGACCTGTATGACATGATGCATTATCCTGTTGGTAAATGTAATATCCCATTGGAAACACCGTTGTCATGAATGGATCCACGTGGTCTGCTACGATGTTCAGGTAGTGCATAGGCATCAGAGATTGTTCTATGGGGATTATGAGTCCTAATGTGCTCCATACAAACATCGCCCAGACGATAATATAGCCGCCACAGACTTGTCTCCGATCAACTGTGGCTCCGGGAACCAGGGTTTCCGTTGGAAATGGGCGTATTTGCACGAGCCCGGCAATGTGATGGGCCAGAAAACGTGATTCGTCGGACTACGTAACTTTCTTCCATCCTTCTATGGTCCAATTCCGATATTCATGGGCCCGTTTCAGGCGCTTCTGGCGATGACGTGCTGTCAGCGCAAGAACGTGTTTTGGCCGCCGGCCGCTTAGGCCCATGCACAATAGTGCAAGCGGCCCTGCGTGTTAAGAACCACTGTTTGGGTCGCTAATGTTGTAGCTGTTCGTGATTTGGACAGTTGCAGTTCTTCTGTCACGACGAATAATGCGTAACAATCTCAGCTCTCCTCTGGAATCAATGCGCCACGCGCGACACAGCACTGGCCGGAGACTTATCGTTTCACCA
Source organism: Maratus speciosus (assembly GCA_963932465.1). Lineage (NCBI taxonomy): Eukaryota > Metazoa > Arthropoda > Arachnida > Araneae > Salticidae > Maratus > Maratus speciosus. Next base: position 337,500,224 of record OZ010789.1, read on the forward strand.
TCCATATACCACTTTCGATATGTGTTTTCAAGGACTGCACGTGGACAGTCCACCAAACGCGCCGTTTCCAGTCGCCGAGCCATAACGATTTTACCTTTATCAAAGTCTGATAAATTTGCTATTTTTCCCATTATGTCGCTAATCACGCTATGTTTTGAAATACAATCCATGGGCACTTTATATACGCCGACATAAGCCGCGCATGTGCCGTGGTTTTGCTTCTGGGCAAGTTCATTGTTGTAGATGGAAGGTGGTCATAATGTAATGGCTCTTCGGTGTATGTTTTATCTATAGGTCTGTTTTTGTGAAAGCTGCCTTAAATCAAAAACCATTATTTTGGAGATATCCATAGAATGGTATATATTGCTATGGTTCTCGCTAGATACATTTATTTATTAATAAAATAATACATAATATTTAAATAAAAAAGTTATAACTTTTAATTTTGATATATGTTATTTTTCTCGAAAACTATAGACACGCACATGTATATATACATATAAACAATTATTATATCCATCTATAAACATGTATATATAAATATATATATATATATATATATTACGAAAATTAAATTTCCTCAATTTATTAAAATTATTTCATAAAAATTTAATATCTAATATGATTTTACAATCCTACTTTATTAAATTATTCCTTATTTAAAAAAAAAATTCCAATCATTCAGCTTACTTAAATTCATTTCTATTTAAAATGCATATTTTCATATTTTATTTCTTTCAAAGCCTGTTCTAAAAAATATTTCCTGTAATTGTTATTTGTTTCAAGGTTTCTCTTTTTTTAATATTAAATGCCGATATGGTTAGCTTTTTGAGGAAGACAGGCTAGCTTAATTTTTTATCCGCCCTTAAAATAAAGTCCTGTCCCTATATTCGGCCTGTTATAGGTTAAACCTTCTATCTGCAGTGCAGTGAAAATTCCTACAACTCCGAAAAATCAGTGATGAGCGCAAAATTTCGTGTACCCAGTTACTTTCAAAGACATACCTGTCGTCTAAGGAGCGAAGCTTTATTTGAATAAAGGAATGACGTCATGACATGTTTTGTTAAATCTAGTTCATGATGACATGACATGACTAAGTGCTAAAGTTTTAGTAGTGAAAGTGTCTAAATATTTTATGGTGTTACGACAAATGCTTAATTTGTATTCTACTCAATTGATCTATAATAAAGGTGTTTCCGAATGGATAATTCTGTTCCCTTATTAATGGAGAAATCCTAATATATTAAATTCATGGCAAAACGGCTAACGGCGACTGTAAACAAGCTGTTCGAATATATTTTCTTTAATAGTTATCTACTAGATAAGTGGTAGATTGGGGTTGATTAAATTTCCCGAATTTGGAATTTTGCGAGTGTCTTTCGAGGAGTATTCCAATGGGGTTATAGAAAGAGATTTATTTTTAAGACCTCGGTATTCGTCTGAATGTTGCAAATATCGTAATATATATATATGTTGTAGGCTAATTGAGAAATCCGGCTCTTTGCAAACAGCCTAGGCTCTTTGCAAAGAGCCGGGCTAATTGGAGATCCATCTCCCTTTTTCCAATTAGCCTGATATTTTTCAGGCTTATTGCAAAGAGCCTAGAAAGCGTTAGGCTAATTGCAAAATGACCACTTATTATCCGATCAGGGTGATATTTATAGCTCACAGGCTATCAAAGCTTGAGAGCTTATGTGTCCGCCGATTCTGTATGTACGTGTGTACGTACGTACGTATGTACGTAACACGATAACTCTTGATAGAAATATCCGATTTGCTTCAATTTTTTTTTCTAGGTTCATTCTGATAAGGTGCTTCCCTGATTAGTTTTTGGGGTTCATTGGTTAAGGATAAAAGGGAAAAGGGGGCTACCCCCCCCCCTTAATTTATATAAATGGGTTTTTCATGCAGAAATATTCGATTTGCTCCAAATTTGGTATACCGGTTTATTGTGTTAAGGAGCTTCCCTAATTAGATTTGGAAGCTCATTATTTAAGTATAAAGGGGGAAAGGGGGCTACCCCCCTTAATTTAGATAAATCGGTTTTTCATGATGAATTATTCGATTTGCTCCAAATTTGGTGTACCGGTTTATTAAGTTAAGGAGCTGCCTTCATTAGATTTGGAGATTCATTAGTTACATATAAAGGGAGGAAAGGGGGGCAATCCCCCCTGTAATTTAGATAAATGAGTTTTTATGCAGATATATGCGATTTGCAATAAATTTGGTATACCGGTTAATTATGTTAAGCAGCTTCCCTGATTACATTTGGAAGATCATTATTATGTATAAAGGGGGGAAAGGGGGGCAATTGCCTCTCCCCTTAATTTAGATAAATGCGTTTTTCATGTAGAATTATTCGATTAGCTCATATTGGTATACTGGTTTATTATGTTAAGGAGATAGCTTGATTAGATTTGGAGGTTCATTAGTTAAATATAAAGGGAGGAAAGGGGGGGCAGCCCCCGCCCCTTAATTGAGGTAAATGGGTTTTTAATGCAAAATTATTGGATTTGCTCCAAATTTGGTATACCGGTTTATTATGTTAAGGAGCTTCCCTGATTAAATTTGGAAGTTCATTAGTTAAGTATAAAGGGAGGAAAGGGGGGCTACCCCCCCCCCTTAATTTAGATAAATGGGTTTTTCATGCAGAGTTATTCGATTTGCTCCAAATTTCGTATACCGGTTTATTATGTTAAGGAGCTGCCTTAATTAGATTTGGAGATTTATTGGTTAAGTATAAAGGAGGGACAGGGGCTAGTGTCCCCTCAATTTAGATAAATGGGTTTTTCATACAGAAGATATTTTTTTCATACAGAACATTTCATTCATAATTATTCGATTTGCTTCAAATTTGATATACCAGTTTATTACGATATGGCTTCCTTCATTTGATTCGGAGGTTCATTGGTTAAGTATAAAAGGGGGGAAAGGGGGGCAATTGCCCCTCCCCTTAATTTAGATAAATGGGTTTTCATACAGAATTATCTGATTTAGTTTAATTTTTTTTAAACCGGATCCGAACTTCAAGGTGCCATTTGAAGTCAACCCGAAAACCGACAACAACCGGGTTTCGGATTGAGTTCAGTTAGAACTTTCAGGTTCGGATCGGTTTGCCGGTGGACGGAGATTATTTTGTCTGGCTTTCATCGGGTTATAGTTCTTTGGAATATTTTTGTCGGTTAAGATTTGGTTCGGGACGGGTTTCAGGTTGACTTCGAATGGAATTTTCAGGTCCTGGTAGCGTTGGGTGTCCACGGAAACTAATTTGTCTTGTTCGGATCCGGTTATGGATCTTTGGAATATTTTTGTCGGTTATCAGATATGGTTCGGGATTTCGGGTTTTTTTCAAATGGAACTCTCAGGTTCGGGTCGGGTTGCATGTAGACTGAAATTCTTTTGTCTTGCTCGGATCGGGGTACGGTCTGTTGTAATTTATTTTTCGGGTTTGGGTAGGGTTATGCGTTAATAAACCTAATAAAAAGAAAATTGCCCAGTTAAACTGATGGCATTGAGCTCACAGGCTATTCACACTAATTGTATATTATGGTCTTATTTCAAAGAATAATGCCCCTCGAAAAATAAATGAAGGTATTAGTCCCCGTCGCCCCTCTTTCTACTTAACCAAAGAACTTCCAAATCTCATCAGGGTAGCTACTTAACATAATAAACTGGTATACCAAATTTGAAGCAAATCAGATAATTCTGCATGAAAAAACCATTTCACTAAATTAAGGGGGGGGGGGTATTAGTTCCCCCATTTCTCCCTTTATGCTGAAACAATGAACTTTCAAATTTAATCAGAAAAGCTCCTTATTAGAATGAACCTACAAAAAAAATTAAACTAAATTAGATAATTCTGCATGAAAACACATTTATCTAAATTACGGGGAGGGGCAATTGCCCCCTTCCCCCCTTTTATACTTAACCAATGAACCTCCAAATCAAATGAAGGTAGCCATATCGTAATAAACTGGTACATCAAATTTGAAGCAAATCGAATAATTCTGTATGAAAAACCCATTTATCTAAATTAAGGGGACACTAGCCCCTGTCCCTTCTTTATACTTAACCAATAAATCTCCAAATCTAATCAAGGCAGCTCCTTAACATAATAAACCCGTATACGAAATTTGGAGCAAATCGAATAACTCTGCATGAAAAACCCATTTATCTAAATTAAGGGGGGGTCTAGCCCCCCCTTTCCTCCCTTTATACTTAACTAATGAACCTCCAAATCTAATCAGGGAAGCTCCTTAACATAATAAACCGGTATACCAAATTTGGAGCATATCGAATAATTTTGCATTAAAAACCCATTCACCTAAATTAAGGGGGGGGGGCAACCCCCCTTTCCACTCTTTATACTTAACTAATGAACCTCCAAATCTAATCAATCCATCTCCTTAACATAACAAATCAGTATACCAAATTTGAACTAATCGAATAATTCTACATGAAAAACGCATTTATCTAAATTAAGGGGAGAGGCAATTGCCCCCCTTTCCCCCCTTTATACATAATAATGATCTTCCAAATGTAATCAGGGAAGCTGCTTAACATAATTAACCGGTATACCAAATTTATAGCAAATCGCATATTTCTGCATGAAAAACACATTTGTCTAAATTGCGGGGGGATAGCCCCCCTTTCCTCCCTTTATATGTAACTAATGAACCTCCAAATCTAATCAAGGCAGCTCCTTAACATAATAAACCGGTATACCAAATTTTTGCCAAATCGAATAATTCATTATGAAAAACCGATTTATCTAAATTAAGGGGGTAGCCCCCTTACCCCCCCTTTATACTTAAATAATGAGCTTCCAAATGTAATCAGGGAAGCTCCTTAACACAGTAAACCGGTATACCAAATTTGGAGCAAATCGAATATTTCTGCATGAAAAACCCATTTATATAAATTAAGGGGGGGGGGGGGGACTAGCCCCCCTTTTCCCACTTTATCCTTAACCAATGAACCCCAAAAACTAATCAGGGAAGCACCTTATCAGAATGAACCTAGAAAAAAAAATGAAGCAAATCGGATATTTCTGTCAAGAGTTATCTCGTTACGTACATACGTACGTACGTACGTACACATACAGAATCGGCGGGCACATAAGCTCTCAGGCTTTGATAGTCTGTGAGCTAAAAATATCACCCTGATCAGATAATAAGTGGTCATTTTTCAATTAGCCTAAATCTTTCTAGGCTCTTTGCAATAAGCCTGAAAAATATCAGGCTAATTGGAAAAAGGGAGATGGATTCTCCAATTAGCCCGGCTCTTTGCAAAGAGCCTAGGCTGTTTGCAAAGAGCCGGATTTCTCAATTAGCCTACGACATATACATAAATACAATATACATATACTAGTGTAAATGCCCGTCCTAGGACGGTGGGTAAAAATTGTGTTTTTCACTTAAAATTTGAGAAACTCATAAAAAATAATTGACAATATGGAAGCGTTTAGATGAGCAAAGTTCGGCTAGTTTATGTTCAAATAAACACTCAATTAGCGTTCACAATATTTCTGGTAAACCAGGTTTTCCGGCTAATGTACTATAACAAAATTAAGATTTCTTAATAAAACAAAAATTATGCAATAGAACTGCGCAATTAAAACAATCTGCTGCAAATATTGAAATAATACTATTTTTTGTAATAACACTTTGAAATTGTATTTTTATCGTTTACCCCCCCCCCCACCTCCTTCCTCCCCCTCTCCAAAACTTTTTTAATGTATATTGATTAATAAATAGGTATATCGTGTTGAACCCCATCCGAAAGAACGAAGGTTTAGCATTGTTAAAGTGTTCTTCACGCCTATGGACTTTACCCAAGAATGGCAAGAGCCAGGCCTCCGCGGGGAAAAACTCTCAGAAAAAGACTGTTTATTGGACGAAGGGGGAGCAATGCTAAAATGTTCTTCACGCTTATTGGTGTTTTTCTTCTGCTTACCAGCGGCTGACGTTACGCAGCAGGGGTGGGACAGTTTCAAGCGATGTCATTTATGTCGTCTCCTTTAATCTCCGTAGCTCCATGGTTTAAATTTTGTTTTTAATAAATCACAAAAGGAATGACTCTCTACCACAGCTGCTTATTTACGTTTTACGCACGAAGTGCGCTACGTTTGTTTTCTGAAATGGCTACGTAAATCATTGAAATTCTGTTAGTTTTGAATCTTTTATAGAAAATTATTTTGAACAGAAGGGATTTCAGGCAGAAATATTTGTATTTAGGCAGATAAGTTTTCTCATATACATCTCAAATCAAAATTAAGCCTAACGTGGCTCCATCTTATCGGAGACTGGTAAGATTGATGGGTTCCCCCCGGATGCGTTACACTGCCTTTTATTATATATATATATATATATACTTATACTAATAAAAGCACAAACCTCTCAGTGTGTGTGTGCGTGTGTGCCTGTCGGCGATGGCTAGCGAAATGTACCCCACGTAGAAGTCTAAAAATTCAGGAGTGATTAGTCCAAAACAGGTCCTGATGCACCTGAGGCTCAGATTTTTCATTTTTTAAGGGCCGTGGCCCCTGGGACCCTTTACGTTTTTATGCACTAAATTGTTAATAGCATGCCTCTTTTCAATCCGATCGTCTTCGTTTTGGGGGTGAATTTTCCTTTCAGTTTCTGCCCCCTTTCTACATTTCAGTTAAGACCCTAGAACCCTTGCAAGGGGCCCTATACAGGGCCCCTTGAAGTTTTAGTGCAGTAAATTGTTAATAACATGCCTCTTTAATATCCGGTCTTCTTAGTTTTTGGGGTGAATTCTCCTTTCAGTTTCTGCCCCATTTCAACATTTGAGTTAAGAACCTGGCACCCACCGCAAGGGTCCCAGTACAGGGCCCTTGAAGTTTTAGTGCACTAAATTTTTAATAACATGCCTGTTTTCTATCCGATCTTCTTCGTTTTTGGGTGAATTCTCCTTTCAGATTCTACCCCATTTCTACATTTCAGTTAAGACCCTGGCACCATTGCAAAGGGCCCAACACAGGGTCCCTTGAAGCTTTATTGCACTAAATTGTTAATAAATTGCTTCCTTTTTATTCGATCTTCATTTTAGGGATATTTTCTCCATTTAGTTATTCTCCAGTTTCTACATTCCAGTTAAAACCATAGTCCTGTCTAGGGTCCCAGAGGCTTCGGTGCAGGGCCCCTTGAATTTTTTGTGTGTTTCACACCCTAATTTTCTCAACTTCGCAGTGAGTAATTTTAAAGTTGAGTCTTGAACTCTTCTCCCTAGCCCAAAACTCACATATTTTTATTGGGGCCCCATGGCCCATTTTTATGCATTCCTCCAATTTTTTGCGCATTTCTTTCAAATTATATTCTAATGATTAATTCATACTCTATGCTTAATCTTGACTAATCGAAGATCTAAAACGCTAAGTACTGAAACTTTTTAACATGTTTTCATGTTAGGGCCCTGTTATCAACTGTCAGTTGGCCCCTTTTGGGACCCCTATTATAACTCCTTCAAAAATAGTCCTATTCACTAGCTTTTTTTTCTAACAACATCTTAGGTTCTCCAGCTATTACATGAACGACAAAGAGAAAAAAAAATTCAGACTTTAACTACCAACAATTTTGAATATTAATCGCCTTCTTGGAACCTTCGTGAAGCTTCTTTAAAAATTATCCGAATGCCTTTTAGTTTACTTTTACATAGTTCTAGCATCATCTGATTACTTTAAAAACTACTAAAAAGTATATTTATACCAAACTACATGCCACTTAAGTCCCTGACCCCTTGGGATCCGGTACAGGGCACCTTGAAGCTTTTGCACCATAAATTGTTACTAGATTGCCTCTCTTAATCCGATGTTCATTTTTAGAACAATATTTTCAATTTATTTATTCTCCCGTTTCTATATTCCAGTTAAAATCCTGGGCACCCTAGGGTCCCGTATTGCTCGATCCGGGGCCCCTTGAAATTTTTGTTTGTCATGCATTTTTCACCGCCTAATTTTCTCACCTTCTCATTACATAACTTTAAAATTGAGTTTTGGACTCCCTGGATCTCCCTGGACCAACAACTTCACTTTTATTGGGACCATAGGGCCCTTTTTAAGCATTTACCCCATTTTGTGCGCATTTATTTAAAATATCATTCTAATGATTAATTCATACCCTATGCTTAATTTTGACTAATTGAAGATCGAAAACGCTAAGTACTAAAACATTTAAACGTGTTTTCGAGTTAGAGCCCTGTTCTGAACTATCAGTTGGCCCCTTTGGAGCCCCGTGTTATAGTTTCCTTAAAAATAGTCCGATTCACTGGCTTTTCTTTCTAACAACTTCTTAAGTTCTCCAGCTACTACATGAACGTCAAAAAAAAATTTTCAGACTTCAACTACCATCAATTTTGAATATTAATCGCCATTTTAGGGCCCTTGATGCACCTTTTTTAAAAATAACCCAAATTCCTTGCAATTTTCTTTACCATATTTCTAGCGTCCTCTGATTACTTTAGAAACTATTAAAAGGTGTCTTTATGCCAAACTACATGCCACTTAAGTCCCTTCCCCCTTGGGGCATGGTACAAGGCCCTTGAATGTTTTGCACCATAAATTATTAATAAATTGCCCCTCTTAATCCGATTTTCATTTTTGGAAACAATTTTGCATTTATTTATTCTCCTGTTAGTATATTCCAGTTAAAATCCTGGGGCACCTTAGCGTCCTGTATGGCCCGATCTGAGGCCCCTTGAAATTTTTGTGTGCCATGCATTTTTTACATCCTAATTTTCCCACCTTCTTATTGCATAATTTTAAAATTAAGTTTTGGACTCTTCTTCCTAGAACAACACCCTCATATTTTTATTGTGGCTCTGGATCCCTTTTTTAAGCATTTACCCCATTTTGTGCATTTCTTTAAAATATTATTCTAATGATTATTTCATACCCTATGATTAATCTTGACTAATTGAAGAGCTAAAACGTTAAGTACTACAACATTTAAACATGTTTTCATGTTACGGCCCTGCTCTCAACTATCAGTTGGACCCTTTTGGGACCCCTGTTAGCCCTCCTTTAAAAATGGTCCGATTCACAAACTTTTTTTTCTAACAACTTCTTAGGTTCTCCAGCTTGAAAAACATGTCTACATGAACAACAAAAAAATTTGCAGACTTCAGCTACCAACAATTTTGAATATTAATCGTCTTCTTCGGGCCTCTGTTGCATCTTCTTTAAAAACTATCATATTCTATTGCAACTTTCTTTAACTTAGTTTTAGCGTCTTCCAGCTACTCTAAAACCACTACAAAATTTTCGTATACTCAACTACATTCCAGTTAACAACCTGGCCCCCAGGGCTCGGTCTTTCTTTATACCTCAGATACCACATTTTTTGAACATTAATCTCCTTTTCCAGCATCAACTTACGTCTACTCACTTACAGCCGTAAATTAAAAATCGCATTACTTTAAAGGTAACTTTAGATAAGAGATTTCATCCGTTTATTAAATATCGTGTTAATGCTATTCATGAAAAAACAAGGGGAGGGGGCATCTCCCACCGCTTGGGGACGCATTATTGACTCGGGTTCAAGGACCCAATTTCAACGGGATTTGCTTACTTCAACTTAGATTAAAATTCAGCTACTTTCTGTATTACCAAATTTTAACTTAGACTTTAGTTACCAACATTTTCTAACACTAATGGTGCATTCTTTTATTATTATTATTATTCTATGGGCTTGATTCCTACGAGGTTTGGCTTACTCAACTTTGTTTTCGATTGTCTCCGGCATGTGCGGTCACTTCCGGTAAATGTTGCCATAGGTAGCAGGGATCTAGATTACAGACTCGATCGGAAAGAAGTTTGATGGGAACACACTAGACGTTGAGGAAGAAAATGGGGCCTCCGAAATTAGGTCCATTTAAAAGAATTTCCAAAGATTTAAAGTCATGCAAACTTAAGTTTTGTTTCAGGTTTTTATTTACAAATCCCGGGCAACACCGGGCGGGTCTGCTAGTATATATATATATATATATATATATATATATTTGTGGGAAAGTTTTGACTTTAATAGCTTTCACTGAGTGCCTTTTACTGTTTACAGCGCCACCAACCACTCACGTAGCTGCTGATCAAAGCGCCTTCCTCTGATTTTCTTTACCCATGAACTAGTCAGCGCATGCGTATTAGAAAGACACTTGTGATCGAGAGACACTCCTTTTGAGCGGGAGAAAAACTAGAACTGAACTGAGGTCAGTCGGTCGAACGCAGAGAACGATGATGTGTGTTTGTTTTAAGACGGCGACAAACAACGTAATGATTGTAATGATGTTTTTAATTCGCGCATATAATTACTGTAAATATTTTATGTAAATAGTTTTAATATAATCTACCTTAAATTTTAATGGTGTTCGGCTCAAGTTTGTGTTATTTTGTGTCTTTAATTTGTGTAATTTCCCTTTTAAATTTGTCCGGTTTCAATTTTTGATTTTTTTTTTTCAATCTCGCTTTTGCTAGAGAGTCTCTTACTCGGGACGTGGCTGGGGACCTATGAAACTTGCTTCCGCAAAAGAGTCGGAATAAGTGGAAGAATAAAGGGCTGCGGACGAAGATGGGCCGCTCGCCGCGGCGGTTGATGGTGTTTCTGTTTTAATTTGTTTTACAAGCCCTACTTCCCACATTTGGTGCTCCGAACTGGGATGAGAACGTTACGCCCACAAAGCTAATATTTGAAATTTTGTTATGAAATCGCTATTTAAGCGTACAACAAGTAATAAATATGATGGCGTTGGCTGGCTGATAGCTATATTGTGATTATTATGAAGCTGGATATCTTTCTATGAAGTGAGTTTATTTTTTCTTATTCAATATGTCAAAGTTAGTTGATTTCAAGGAATTAGAACTTTCGTTGAAAGCTGAAAAATCATTAAGTATTAAAAACTAACATAAATTAATTTTTGGGAGAAGTCGGTGATAGGAATAATAGACATAGAATTCGCAATTTCACTGGCTTTGCTTTTGAAACTGATTCTGATGAATTTAAAACTAAATTGCAAAATATTAAAGATAATTTTTCTGTAAAAGACTTGATAACTATTTGCAATGTTTTGTGTATAAATAATTCTGGAACTTTCGATGAAATTGCTGCCAGAATAATTTCTTCATTATGTGATTTTAATGTATTGAAATCTAATTTAATTCCTGATGAAGGTGCTCTTAGCGATGATGAGAGCGAAGATGAATCAAATAAAATTAATGATATTTTGAGTGTTTCTAAAAATAATTTGAGAAATGATTCTGGTAGTTCTAGTTATGAAAATAATGAAAATCAGAAAATTCTAATTCCTGATTATGTTCTTAAACCATCAATTTCCATTAACGATATTGAAAATATGGTTTCTGAATTTGATGGTAGTCAATTTCAAAATGTTGAAAAATGGCTTGCCGATTTTGAAGATACTGTTTCTTTATTTAATGTTAGTGATCTGCACAAATTGATTTTGGCTAAACGCCGTATGACAGGTAAAGCTAAATTGTTTATGGAAAGTGAAACAAAAATAAATTCGTGGTCTAAACTGAAAGCGTTACTTATTTCTGAATTTGGTAAAAGGTGCAATTCATCAGAGTTACATGAATTGCTATCTAAAAGGAAAATTAAGCCAAACGAATCGTTGGACGAATATTTTTTGAGTATGAAACAGTGATGTTCAAAAGGCAACGTAGAAGATTCTGCACTTATTCAGTATGTAATTAATGGAATAAACGATCCTGTTTTTAAAAAATCCTTTTTGTATGGTTGCCCAAATGTTGTTGAATTTAAAGAGAAGCTTAAAATTTATGATAAATTGCGTGTCGATTATGATAGTAAACCTGATGTTGATGTTAGGCCTAAGATGAAAAGAGAAGTTGAACTTAAAAATAAATATAGACCCAATAAACCTGATATACGTTGCTATAATTGTGGCGATAGTTTCCATAAAAGTAATCAGTATAGAAATAAAGATAAAGGTCCCCTCTGCTTTTCTTGTAATTTATATGGCCACAAATCATTCGAATGTGGTAAAACCAAAGATTCAAAGTTGCCCAATGATTCTCAAGTAAATGTTTTAACCTGTTCTCGGAATTTAGTTTTTAAAGATGTAAAGTTGCATTCATTAAATTTAATTTCATTAATCGATACAGGAAGCGAAAGATCTATTCTAAAGAAAAGTAATTTTGATAAAATTAAAAGTTATGTAAACTTAGAACCAACAGATATGCTTTTGAGTGTATTAGGTAAAAAATCATTCAGACCAATCGGCTACTTTGAGGCCGAAATCGAAATTGATGATTCTAAATTTCAAACATCTATTTTTGTGATTGATGACAAATTTATTGAATTTGATTTAATTATTGGTACTGATGTAATACAACAAGGCTCCTTAATTGTTTCTGGTAATGATGTTAAGTTAAATAAGAGTCAGAATAATTCTTTAGTTAATGTTATTAATTCAAGTGAAGTAACTGTAAATTCTAAATTTTACCCTTATTCTTCCACATTGCACAATAGCAACCCACAAATTCCAAACCAAAACAAATATTTACCTGTTCCTCAATTGTCCTATTCTAGTTTAGAAATTAAAGAATTACGTCTAGAAAATGAAAATTTAACTGCCCAAGTTAAAGAAGATAAAAAAAAAAAATAAAATGTTACAATTAGATGTAATCGATTTAAAAGAAGCATTTTTGTCAAAAAAAACTAAGTCGAAAATTACCATAACATCGTTAGAAGATAAATTAGAACAAGAAGTATCAGAAAGACAAACCGTTAGTAAATTGTATAGAAAATTAGAGAGACATCTTCAAGATATAAAATTCCAATTAGATGAAGAAAGTAAACATTCAGAACAATACCGATTACAATTAATAAAAATAAATAACTATTCAAAACATCTTGAAAAACAGTTAGAAGAATCAGAAGATGAGTGTTCTAGAATAAAAATGTCCAAAAGAAGAATCCAGATAAAATTGAATAATTCCCAGGAAAATTTCGAAAATTTACGACAAGAAATGACTAAGTTAAAGAAGCAAATTAAGATGACTAACATTGCTAAAACCCCTAAAAATTATTCAGATTCCACTAAGTTAGAAAATAAAGAAAATATGATGTATTCTTCTAGAAATGAAAATAACCAGAAATTTGATGTAGTAAATGAAGAAAATTTTAGAAAAGAAAATATTAAGAAAACGTCTAGTCAGAAGTTCAAGAATAATGTTTCTAAGAAAATTAAAAATATTCCTAATTCGTCAGATGACTTTGAAGATGAAATTGAAATTAATAATTACGAAGTTAAGAAACCTAAGCAGAAGTATACTAAAAAGAAACGTGATTATAGAAGATCCTTTTTAGAAGAAAATACAAATAAATTTGACTTAAATTCCGAAGATGACACTAATGATTCCGAAAGTGACACTTTCACCCATTATGACATTACCCCGACTGTGACACACCACCGGACTGACTTTAAAGGATTTTGACAAAATTAATCCCGATGGAACGAAAAAAAAGACGAAAAGACGTAAAAAAAGGAAAGACGAAAAGACGTAAGGTAAAAGAAGACGGAAAGACGTAAGAAAAGGGAAGACAATAAGACGTCAGAAGAAAGAACGACAAAGATACGTAAAAAAAAGAATAAGAAGACTTTTTTCCTAGAAATATATAAATTTTGATGCGGAATTTTAATAATGATGACTTTTTTCCAAAATAGAACTTGGGGTGCTGCCTTTTCTTTTCTTTCTTTTCAGGTGTTCCTGCTGCTCCTTCCTGTGGTCCACGTGTCGATCGAGGTCGATCAAGCTGTCAGGATCGCCGATTTGTGGGAATGTTTTGCCTTTAATAGCTTTCCCTGAGTGCCTTTTACTGTTTACAGCGCCACCAACCGCTCACGTAGCTGCTGATCAAAGCGCCTTCCTCTGATTTTCTTTCCCCATGAACTAGTCAGCTCATGCGTATTAGAAAGACACTTGTGATCGAGAGACACTCCTTTTGAGCGGGAGAAAAACTAGAACTGAACTGAGGTCAGTCGGTCGAACGCAGAGAACGATGATGTGTGTTTGTTTTAAGACGGCGACAAACAAAGTAAAGATTGTAATGATGTTTTTAATTCGCGCATATAATTACTGTAAATATTTTATGTAAATAGTTTTAATATAATCTACCTTAAATTTTAATGGTGTTCGGCTCAAGTTTATGATGGTGTTTCTGTTTTAATGTGTTTTACAAGCCCTAGCTCCTACATATATGTATATATATATATATATATATAATAAATTTGAAATCACAAATATAGGAAGAAATTTATAGAGTTCTAAAGATGATTTAGAAATGAAGATATGAAACCAGTATGTAAAATAAGAAACTATGAATGACTCACAGAATCGTCAGAGGAGCTTGTGAGTTCATTCATAGAAGATGCGTTATTTCATCCAATTTTGTCGGCATTAAGCCTAAAATGACAAAATTTAGCTCCTTATAACGCAAACATTACAGAAAGTAGATTGGATCTGGATTAATTAAATTGGAACTGGATTAATAACAATAATGTTTAGAGTTGCCATTTTAAGTAAACAAAAAATAAAAGGAATGAAAATGATTGTAGAAATCAAGAAAATACTTAGATTAACTTATTTAAACTAGAATGAAAAAATAGGAATAAACTTAATAAGTGCTGAGTGAATACAAAATAAAATAAAGAAAAGGAATAAATTAATACAAATAAATAAATAAAGAATTATATAAAAATAAATAAAAGGGCAATTGATTAAATTAATGTTTTAAAGACAAAAATTATAATATAAAAGAATGAGAATATAAATAACATTTAAAAAGATGGGGAACATTTGAAATAGTAAAATTTAGCCTTGTATTATGTAAATAAATGTGAAAATTTAAAAAGCAGCGAGGAATATTGAGATAGTAAAATATATCCTTAAATGATGATGCAATATGTGAAATGTTATTATGTTAAATGCATGATACCCCATTTTTTTTAATTTTTTTTTATTATTATTATATGTCCATACAATATATAAGCATATATACATGCACTTATACACGCTCACACACATAAAAACATATAAGGTTTTAAACTTTTTTTAGCATTCCCGACCTCAACCCTCCATAATGGTATTTTTATTTTTTATGTTTTTTATGTTTTTAGTGTATAACGTATGGAAACACACACACATACACCAAAACTTTTTTTTAACAAGAATATATATATATATATATATATTATATACATATATATAATTTTTTGTGTGTATGATTTTTATAATTTTTTCAGCAATCCACATCCCACCCTCCATAATAGTGTTTTCGATTTTTTAGTTTTTTTAAACATATTAAATGCGTATACTGGTAAGAAGTAGAAAAAAAAATAATATTAAGATTTGAGCCATGCAGATATAAAAGAGATTGGATAATTATAAGACAATACTAATTGCTTTAATTTAAAAAAGTTAGGCTGTAAAAATTGGGAGGAACATAAACGTTTGATACGAAGACTATGATTAAGCAGAATATTTCTATATACTTAAATATGCAAGCAGGAATTAAAGTTCTTAAAATTAATTACATTAAATGAAAAATCATTACGTTTATCATAAATGTTGAATGTTAGGGTGTTATTAGGGAGAATATTAATTTTAACATCCATAAAATTGATACTAGAATTATTTGAAAAGGTAGTACTAAGTTCTAGATTAGAAGGGTACTTTACAGGAAGAGATGTAGAATTATTATTTGTAACAGAAAGAATAATTATATCATCTATTTATCTGTAGAGCAATAAACTATTATTAATAAATTTACGTTCATAAAAGTAAAGATATAAATCAGATAACATGCTTGATGAAGCAGCTCCTATAGGGTGCCCTGTATTTGAATAAAAAAAGCATTGTCTTGGAAAATAAAATTATGAAATAGTAGAAAGTTAGTCAAAGATGTGAAGTAAGTAGTATCAATGTTATCAGTTAAATTTAATAAAGGAAGATATTCTATAAATAATAAATTTATAATAGAATGCAAGTCTTTTAGAATGATATTATTAAATAGGTCTTTGAAATCTAAAGTAATAATATTATTGACATTTGTTAATGGCTTTATTTTATCCACCAATTCAAAACTGTTTTTAATGCAGAGAGTGTTGTCTTTTTTAACTGATAACTCATAAATTTGTGTAAGAATATTTAAAAAGAGTGTATTAGCACGATTATTATATGTATTACATCCTACAGTGACAGTGCGGATTTTAAGAGGATTTTTGTGAAATTTTGGAATCATGACTACATAAGGATAATTGAGGTTGTTATTTTTAATGCCTAATAATTTGTGATAGCTTAATATATGATTATTATTTTTCCTTTAAAGTAACATGATGAAGTTTGAAAATATTATTAGAAGTGACTGCTTTAGTTAGGAGGTGATGATAGTAATATTTGCATATGATAGCATAGTTGTTAGCAGCCTTATCTACATATGTAATGATGAAATTATTTTGAAGTTCTGCAATATGTGGTTTAAGGGTGGAGAAAGAAACTGAATTTTTGGCAATATGCAGTTTTAATAATTGTTGTTTCAAACGAAAGATGACATGATACTTCCACTCTACAAAATATTCAGTAGGTTTATTATAGTTGATAGCAATTTTGTAAATGAAGAAATCTAAATCATATGTGAATTGTTTAATGATAGACTGTATATTACACTGTGAAGGAATACGATATTTAGTGCCATGACGCATCAAAGATCTTAAATGAATATTATTGACAATGTCTAAATTACCAGTTATAACATGTTCATGATGGGCATTAATATATGTATTAAGATGGGGATCATTGCATTTACATGTAAAAGTATCAGTGTGTGTGAAAGTTTTAGAAAACTTATTATAATTGAAAATTTTACGACCTAAACTAATAGGATATTTAAAAGAGCTTTTTAGATTAACACTTTGAAGTGGGAATTTACATTGCTCGTTGTGAAATAATTGATTAAGTTTAATGTTATTAAAAACAGAATTGGTAAAGGTATCAATTAAATGTGAATTACTTTTATTTAATTTTTGTGGTTTTTTGTTAATAATGACATTAAGAGCAGTTAGCCTATAATGGAGTAAATCAAAAACTGTATCACTAAAATGAGAATTGAAGGTATTTGATGTAAAAACTTTGTGATATTGATTAATATGATATTTAGGAATTGCAAATATAAATTTACGAAGAGACATCCAGTTGTAATTACTACTAAAAGAAGATTGTAGGCGTATTAATGATTTTTTAATATGAGTATTAGTTAATGTAGACGATGAATGTTTAGTAGTAGATTTCCCTCTTTGTGTGCGTGTGGTTTGCTTATATAATTTATGAATAAGAGAAAGATAGAGAGATTGATAGTTAATTGTATGTGATGGCGTAGAATATACGACATGAGGTTTATTGTTTGAGAGTTGATTTAGTCCATATGGATAAAGTATGTTATAATGTTTGATATAAGCAGATTCCAGAAAAAGGCGTTCATGGAATTTATTTTGCATATTAAGGATATGAATAGTGATGTTGCTAAATTTGTGCTTTTTAAAATGCCTATACTCAACATTGCAGTTTAAAGGATTGCGAGAGCATTTATAATTACTGATGGCAGATCGATGTCCGTTGATACGTTTATGAATTGGGCCACCAGTCTGACCAGTATACTGCATGTTACATGAATTACATTTAATACGATAAATAACATTAAAAGCTTTACAAAAATTAATATGGGAAGTGTTATGAACAATTTGTGATGGATCTGCATGAGGGCAGGTCAAGCAGCGAGGAGATGAGCATTTGCTAAATTGTAAATGTGGTGAGGGAGAAGAAAATAGGTAGCTGGACGACGATCCATGGTAAAGCCTATAACTAGTAAATCTGCAGATCAGGAGCCTCAACGTCATATTTGCAAGTCATTGTTTTTTAACACTCATTGCGTAATATTCATCTTTCTACAAATCGCTTTTTAAAGTTTTCAAATTACATAAATATTTATAAGAATACAAAATACTTCGTAAAGTTTCAGAAATTAAATGTGTTAAACAAGTGGTTATACACTGATGTTCTGATGAGCTGCTAATTCTGGTAACTTTTTAAATCAAAAATTGCATTTCTTCAGGGGGGCTGTGCCCCCTGAACCCTCCGTAGTTTATTTAAGTTTACATTCGTAATTTTTTATTGATTGTGCGGATGGTTATAGTATATCATAGATTTTTTTTTTTTTTTTACGCTGTGATTTATAAGAATAAGCATGAGTTTTTTTTTTATAAATTAATAAATTTAAAATTTAAAATAAAATCCTCATGTTAACCGTACGCAAACAATAAATCTTGAGGTGACGCCAAAAATGTAACCTTAAAATCCGCTACATTCGACCGAAACACAACGGCGTGCTTAAAAAAAGAAAGAAAGAAAAGAAAAATATTTTTAGTAATACAGTTTTTAATTCATAATACGATGAAATGCTACTTTAGAATTCTTAAATATAAGCAGATCATTTTCATTTTACAGAAAAAATGCACGGATGAAGTCAAAGAATTCGGTCCTTGTTCCACGTGCTTGTTTTGTTTGGGCCGAATGATGGCATTTAAATCTGGGCGATAACGCACATCATATTGCAAACTGTTTTTACGGCATACTGCATCTCCATCTATCTCTTTCCTCCGTAAATAATAGTTAATTTTATTTTAGCCAAGGTCTTTTTATTCCAACATTTTTTTTTTTTTTTTTTTTTTTTTTTTGATAAATGATGTCTAATTTATCTGCTATTCGTACTTACTCAAAACCTTTCATCTTGTTATATTAAGAAATACTTGAGAGTTTTCTTTTTATTCCCAATATGTCGCCATATTAATTTTTTTATTCTTGATTTTTTTTTTCATTTTCCTGTTTCACGTCAAAATCTTTTAATTGAAAATTCTTTAAGAGAAAATATTATTCAGGGTTTTGATTTTCTTGGCAACGATTAAAGAAACACTGATAAATTTTATGAAAAAATGTCACATTATTCTCTATGAAAATAATGAACTTTTGTATTTTTAAGCAAAATATTTGAATAAAATAAATAAAATAGTGCCTATTTTTATTTCTGGCGCTAAAATTCATCTATATGCAAAAATACAAATGCATTAATTCATCCGTTTTGACGTTGGCTTTACTGAAATATTATAGACGCATTTATACTAATATTATTAAGACCAAATTCGTTGCTAGGCAACTGATGAAAGAAAAGGTAAAAAATGAAATATGTATTATGTCAAATTGATAAAACAAAATGCTTTATATTATTGGAAAACATGCATAAAGTTCCCCCAAAAATTATAAACCTAATTTAAAAAATCTCGCAAATATATTGACATAATTTCAAACTAATTGGAATAATTTAATAATCTTATTTAAAAATTTCAGTATCCAAAATTTACCATTTAAATCCATTTTTTATATGAGCCATTTCTTTCAACAAATGAAAATTTGAAAATTGTCTGACTTCCCATAGAAAAGCATTATGTCACAAAATAAAATGTTCTATATATTCCGAACAAATGAACCAAATTTAACCAAAAACTATACAGCTAAGTCCGAGTACCTCATCAACATGCCCAATTAATTTCAAGCCGATCGGATGCTTTTTGCGGCAGTTATCGCGGAACAGACAGACAGACAGACAGACAGACAAACGGAAATCAAAACTTTTCGTGTCTCCACAGTAAGCCTTCACTGACGTTTCGGCAATTAACCATGTACCGGGCATTACGCTGAGAGTTATGATTATTAATTAACGTGAGGTGTTCAGAGCCCTCTAGCGAGTAAAGTATTGGACGTAACATAACCAAATTTGATGAGCATGCATTGAGTAGCCATGGGATTTCGAATTCTAAAAAAAATCGCCACCATGAGCAGTTTCGGCGCTATTTACCGACTAAAATGCATTAATTTGTATAAAATGCTTTCTGTATAGCGATCATGAGTATAAAAGGAAAGGCTGTGAGACTTCTCATCATTCTGAGACCAACTGATTTGCGATGGCTCTTACCTTACGGGACCGTGCTTTCCTAGTCATGCTGTATTATCAACGGAACGAGAATTGCAATGCTGCTCTGCGTGAATTTCGCCGATTAAAGAAGTTGCGAAAAGGACCGGTGAACATAACAAATTTACGAAAGATGATTCAACGATTTAAAACTACACGGACTCTAGCACGGCAACCAGGACAGGGACGAGAAGTGACTAGTCAGCAACAGGGTGACGAAGTTGCAACTGCTACTGTCGAACGGGAGATGAAAAATTCGCAGGGTACCAGCAGCGCACAGGCAGTATCTCTGCACACCCAGATCACATACTCAACGATGAGGAAGATCCTGCATCAGAAGTTACTGTTTTATCCGTATAAAATCTCTTCTATTCAAGAATTGCTACCAGGCGATGCTGCCACCCGATTGGATTTTTCATTGATATTTTTAGCACGCATGCAAGTTGATGCTACATGGCCGTGTCAGATTTTATGGAGTGAAGAAGCGCACTTCCATTTGAACGGTGGCATTAATGCCCGCAACTGCCGCATTTGGGCTGCGAATAATCCGCACGCTCGTGTGCGAGAGCCTCTCCACTCACCAAAAGTCACAGTGTGGTGCGGCTTTACAGCATCTTTTATCATCGGTCTTTACTTTTATGAGGAAAATGGAGCAAGTGGACTTGTGACATGTACCGTTACTGCCGCCAGGTATGCAGATATGCTGCAGAACTTCAAAATTCCACAACTACAGCAGCGAGGATGTCTCGATTCGACCATATTCATGCAGGATGGTGCACCACCACATATTGGACTTAGGGTACAGGGTGTGTTGCGACAACATTTTTCTGACAGCAGAATCGTTAGTTGTGAATTTCCTACGGCGTGGCCAATGAGGTCGCCCGATCTCAATCCTCGTGATTTTTGGTGTGGGGATCTCTTAAAAATGTTGTTTATCAAGGACATGTCTCCAATATCGCAACGTTGAAAGATCGAATAACGTTACAAGTAAGGTAAATCAACTTTGATATGCTGCGAGCGGTAGCAGAAAACGTTGTTCTCCGTATGCAACTCTTGGAATATATCAACGGTGCTCATATTGAACCTAATTTGTAAGTAAAAAACATTTGTTGTGAATAAAAGTGATGTTTGTTTTATGAGTATTATGTGAGTATTGTTTGGCATTTAATCATTCAATATTTACACTAATAGACTTTTGCAGTGCCAAACTTGCCCTTGTGGCGAATTTTGGATTTTTTTTTTTTTTTTTTTTTTTTTTTTTTTTTTTTTTTTTTTTTTTTAGAATTCGAAATACATGGTGTACTATGCATGCTCATCAAATTTGGTTATGTTTCGTCCAATACTTTACTCGCTAGAGGGCTCTGAACACCTCACGTTAATTAATAACCACCCTGTATATAATGTCATACTATATTTTTTTATACAGTATCACTATATACTTTAGTGATAACAATAACTTTTCTAGTATCGATGTGAGCATGGAGTTTAATTTCCAGAAAAAAACTGGTTTCCAGTTTCCACAAACTAATAGAATTCCAGTCTAGAATTATGAGAAAACAAGTGTAGTAAACTTGTGTGTGTCGATGTTTTTAAAGTATATCATAACTAGTATTAAAAAATGCTCTGACGAGCACCAAAAAAGGCTAATATGTTTTTAAGTATGAAAAAGGGTTTGACAAGTGCTTCTAATTGAGCATGAAAAAGGACAAGGGGTCCCTTCTTGGCTGCAGCTCACTATCAATGCCAACTTTGAAAAAATCATATTTGCGTTTTTTCCATATAAAATAACTAAATAAATAAACTTTCCGTCGTGCTTTACATGTTAACTGCACTGTTGCAGTGTTGTAACTGCGCATGCGTCTGCAATGCAACTTTGTACAGTGCAATGTGTACCATTATTTCTCTATAAATTATACTACACTGTACATTCCTATTATGCTTTTGATTTTTGAACCTCAGCGCACACTCACACTGTGCTTTTGTACTTCCGTATTAAAGGTGTATGCGTCTAATATTCGTTTAAAATTTACATGCATTGCTGTATTGCATAATACATTATACAGTCACAGCCACTTGCATATAATTTCCACAATCAATGAATGCATTATACTGTTATGCGTGCACATGTGGAATTGTTCCTGTGCAGAGTGCTGCAATAGTCTGCACTGCACTACAAATCAGTTTTCTGTACAGTTCTACACTGCGGGCGTGCTTGGTGGTCCTGCATGAGTGTGATACGCTGCAGGAACTAAGGTTTTGGTACTATGTCGCCTTACATTCATGTTTAATCAGGCTGCGTCTTTACTGGCTGTGTCTTTATACTACACATTTTTATCGTAACTGTGGCTGATTTTTTTATATGAAAAAAGCGCAAATATGATTTTTTCAAAGTTGGCATTGATAGTGAGCTGCAGCTAAGAAGGGACCCCTTGTCCTTTTTCATGCTCAATTAGAAGCACTTGTCAAACCCTTTTTCATACTTAAAAACATATTAGCCTTTTTTGGTGCTCGTCAGAGCATTTTTTAATACTAGTCATTTAAATTTTTTGATAATTATATATTGAATATAAATAAACCTGAGTTGCTTTTAAATATTCCCAATACTTTTTCTTATTTCGCACAATAATGCACTATGTAACCAAGTAAATGCACACTGTTTTAAGAGGTTCAATGGTTTTTAATGAAATTCACGTTATTTTTATTCATAATTTAATTTACTTGGGCTCCCTTAAATATAATTAATATAATTCCAAACTGATATTAGTTTTTGTTGCATTAAAATATCTCAATTTGTTGATTCTCTCTAAACAAGTAAACCCTATTGGTTTACAATGGAAGTCTATGGGAATTTGGCGATATAGCGCCACGTTGGTGACAAACTTGGCGGTATTTGGCGGCAGAACACGGTCCCGCCTATGGTAACCCCCCCTTATAGGTATGGAGATGCATTAAATGCGGTTCTATAACAAATGAGCTGCGTTTCATTCGAGCGTTGCCATTAAACAATTAACAAATAATCGTAATTTCTGTGACACATACGAGAGCGTAATATATATAGATAGATTATCGTGGAATTCGAAGTTTTAAGCCACATCGTATTGTTTAGCTAGACCGGTTATACTAACATCGTTCTCATGTTTTGCTACAATTACTTTTACTGAACAGTAATTCGCTTAAGCTTCTTACTACTGCTATCACTAAGCACTTTGTCATTCTTAGAAGCCATAATGAGAGCTAAAATTAGCGCAAACCTGAGTAAAAGTAAAACAAAAAGTTAATTTTTTTACAGTAATAAAGGTACACAGAGCACTCTGATATGCACACCTTACTCCAAACTTGACTAATAACAAGAGTTATGTGAGGGTTGCCAACTGAACTATTCGGATGCCTTGGTCGTGAACCGAGATATTACACGCCAACCGGGTCAAATTTTGATCACCGAAGTTGGACATAAACCGAACTGGTCATAAACAGAAGCGGTCGTGAACCGAGGTTCCTCTTATATTTTGACCTATAAGTTTGCAAATATGGCATTATTTATATATTCAATGGCGATGATCATTAGGCATCTTGGCGATTTTGGCGATGAAACTCATCGATTTCAAAGTAACGTTCCGAAGTGTACTTGAACCGCCACAGATGTCATATACGCATCACGTTGACGCGATTTTTTTCTGACGCCAGTGTCATATACGCACCGGGGTACTTAACTGGCGCCAAAGTTTTGTTATTTTGCTTGATATGGTAACCCGGATATTGTTGTTTATTTATTAATAAATTGTTTATTTACTTTTATTTTCTTTTTTAAAATTATATAAGTTGTCTTGTTCTACTCTTATTAATTAAACTTTTTAAAATTTATTGTTAATCTCTTTTTAAAAATATATATGTAACTGGTATTCGAAAACGAGGTTTTCGCCAAATTGGCGTCAGAAAAAATATCGCGCCATGTGGTGCGTGTATGACATCTGTACCATACCTGGTACAACTTGATTATCCTGTTGACCAAAAAATTATCGCCAAACTATAAGATTAAATGACAATAATGGATGATAGTAAATGTTGCATTCATTTGACATTAAACACGATACACGTGTTTGTTACGTCATCAAGTGATTTTTAATTCTAGTTTTGGTTAAGTTCAAGTCAAATATCCCATAGTCAAATCAGCCCCATATTGGCGCGATTTTTTTTTTACGCCAATGTCATATACGCACCAGGTACTTAACTGGCGCCAAAGTGTCGTAATTTTGCTTGATATGGTAACCCGAATATAGATGATATATTAACGAGGTTGGCCCAGATGTCATATAAGCCCCATATTGGCGCAATTTGTTTCTGACGACAATGTCATATACGCAACAGGTACTTAATTGACGCCAAAGTGTCGTTATTTTGCTTGAGATGGTAACCCGGATATTGTTGTTTATGCTGTTGATGTTTTCGCAAATTGGCGTCAGAAAAAATTCGCGCGTATATGACATTTAATTGGGGCGTATATGACATTTAATTGGGGCGTATATGACATCTGTGCCACGAGGTTTTCGCCAAATTGGCGTCGGAAAAAATCGCGCCAATATGGAGCGTATATGACATCTGTGCCCAAGTTTTTATTAGTATTTTTATTAATGTTTTACTAACTTATTTATTTTTCCGTTATTTAAAATAAAAATTATGCCAGTTTGTATCATTTGGCGAATAGTTTGGCGAAATTGGTCGACGGGATAATCAAGTAGTACCGTATATTTTTGCTGTACATTTTCGACAATATCTCAAGCAAAAACACCTAAAGTTAAAGGAAACCCTAATTATTTAAGGCACAGATGTCATATACACAACGAGTTTGGCGCGTTTTTTTTTTTTTTCTGACGCCAATTTGACGAAAACCTCGTTTTCGAATAGCAATTACATACATATTTTTTAATTACTTTCTATTATTTTAAAAAGGAAATAACAATAAATAATGAAAAGTTTAATTAATAACTATAGAACAAAACAATTTATATAATTAAAAAATATAAAATAGAAGTAAATAAAAACTAATTAATAAATATACAACAATAGCTCACTTACCGTATCAGGCAAAATAACGCCATTATCGCGCCAGTTATGTACTCTGGTGCGTATATGACATTTCTTCCTTATTTAAAATAGATGGAATGCTATTTTTTAAGGTATGCTTAGTATGTGAAGTATTTATATTACTGCATACCTATCGCTTGTGTAAGTCAGGATGTTATGATGATAATTAAAAAAAACTTACATTTAGCTCCTCAACAGAAGCTTGGGATTTACCCTGTTTTTTTTCCCTATCAACTCGTTTGTGCTCCATTGTGCCTATTACTCCAGTTCAAAATATTAATCAAGAATGTTTATATATATATTTATGAAAATTATGCATTATCTGCTTAGGTTGACGTCGGTTTCAAAAATACAAAAATCTATCAGTTGAATTTCAATTTTTATTGACTTATAAAAACAAAAGTACACGTGTTATCCTTTTTTTTAATTATTGTACTGCTTTTTAGGGAGTGGCAACACGAAAGAAATTATTGAATTAAAAAAATTAAAAAATGAAAAGGAGAGATTGCTATAATTTTATGGAGACATTATAAAAGACAAATTCGATTTTCTCAGCGACCGTCAAACATACAAAGATGAAAAAAAAATCTATTTTAAGTTTGAACAAGAGGATCAAAATAAAACAAAAACGAAGTTAATCCACCCACTGGAACGTTAGCTACACTTTGTTGAATTTTTTGTCTTCATTTTTTCGTTTAAGGTTAAATAAAAAACTGCTGAAAGCTACAGTAATTTTTTTAATGCTATCAGTTTATTCGACTCGTCGAGTTCTATCTTTCAAAAGAAAAATCATTGTCGTATGTCCACTGGTTCGCCAGAAATTTAAGAAAATCGTTTGCATTTTCTATTTCTTAATCATATTATAGCTTAACGCTGCCGCGTTTGCTATGATCATTCTCTCTAATAAACTGCAAGCTTCTTAAAAAGCTTGTTTTTGTGGCCAATTTGAAATTTCTTTTAAATGAAGTTTTTTCTCAAAATGATAAAGACATGATAGCATCTAAACTGAAAATATTTTTTAAATATTTATTTAAGGTCCTTAATGGTTAATATCATTTTTCAGCAAATATTACTTTGAGACTTTAATACTATAAACGACTTAAACAATTTTTATAATTTAAGATAAATTGATCAAAATGAACTATATTAATTACAATATTTCAATTATAAAGGAGTATTTTAAACCTACTCAGTTAATGAAAGAAATTATGACATCACTATAGTAACTTCATAAAATTATAGGAAATACTTTTTATTCCTTTTTTTTCACAGTTTAATTTTATTTTAATTTCTTTTAATAATCCGTTGAGAGTTTCGTGGTTTTTTTAAAAACGTGATTGAATTCAGCGGATTCGTTTAATAAATTTTGAATTTGATCGCAAACTTAGTTCTTTTTTCTTTACTAGGGGGCTCTGCCCCCTACGAGCTACGCTCGCCAACCCCCGTTCAGGCACACCAAAATCCAAAAAGCACGCTAATTGCACGTATTTGATCGGCTTTAAAAATATTGAATTAAAATTAAAAAAAAAAAAAAACAGTAGCGATCTCTCTGTAAACGGGTTTCCATTCGTTTTTCTTGGATTGGGGATTTTTAAGACCAAATCTGTTGCTGTTAAGAGATACAATGACTGTTTTCGTATTTAATCAAACACATTAGTTATTTGAA
Organism: Maratus speciosus; assembly: GCA_963932465.1. Classification (NCBI taxonomy): domain Eukaryota; kingdom Metazoa; phylum Arthropoda; class Arachnida; order Araneae; family Salticidae; genus Maratus; species Maratus speciosus. The sequence continues at coordinate 337,527,044 of OZ010789.1, forward strand.
AATAAGCTAATGTCAAATGAATTAAGTAAACAGTGTCATTGTCTCCCGGTGATTTTTAGCAGCGCTATAAGATAGTTCTTTTAAATAATTCATTTTAAATGTATCGTTTCAAATCTGACGTAATTTACACCAAACTTTTATTTCTCTTATTAATATTCACGTAAAAATACTTTTGTTGTTAGAAGGAAATATTATTTGCGCTGTCTTCGAATTCACGATAATAGTTGAAAAGATTATCTCAAAATATCTCGCGTAAATATATTTTTCAATTTACATTGTTTTACCATATTTTTGGGGCATTTTATATGACGTAAAATTCAAATGTAAATATGGTTCTTGTGACGTAATTTTCCTGCTTTTAACATGTAATCATTTAATTCTAATTTTAAAGTTTTTTTTCTGTTTGTAATAGTCACATGTAAATAAATTTTTAACTTGAAGAAATATTTGATATGATAATTTGTTTCGCTGTTTATACAATTGGCAACAGTTTAAATTAATGACATTTTCTAAAATTTGTAAAAAACATCTCTCGAAATGCTGAAAATTTGAATTAAAAATAGAAATAAAACCTCAAAAAATGCGTCAAATAAGAAAAATAAATGCAATCTGCCCATTGGGAACGTATAACGCATAAAATGATCTAAAAATGATTAAATTCTCATGCATAGTTTTTGCTCAAATAAAACTTTTTTAATGGAACGACTTTGTCCAACTTTAGCATTAAATATCTCTTAAAATAATTCTTCGGTTTGAAAACTGTCTGCATCAGCGTGTTTATCAAACATTTTTCTATAATACCACCGATTTTCATATTTTTGTATGCAACAGTTTTCTTAATATTAACGATGAAAGGCCATGCTTAAGCATTCAAATTGGATGCGGATCAACCCGGAATATCTACGCAGATGTTCATTGGTCCATTTCCAAATCAAAACTTTTTTTTATATATAGAAGGATTAGCTCACTGAATAATATAATGATTGTCCGCATAGTAGATTTCAATAACACGACTTTAGCAAAAATTATTGTTAATTCTTGATTTAAGTGCTTAAAGTGTTTATTTAATAATAATGCGTCTATTTTAGTCAAATCTGAAGTTATTTCAACTTTTCTACAAATTCAGAGAAAAAAAAAATTGTAATTTAATGGATTACAACGACCATTTGGAATTTATTTCGTTCACCAAATTCCGTCGCATCCTCTTCAACAAAAGATCGCAAATATCAAACTTCAGACGACCAAAACTTTCATCGATAAACTCTCCAAGTCCCGTTTTGAGAAGAAAAACAGTTTACAAATCGAAAGCAGTTCCACCGAATCATCCACAGATTGCGACAAATTACCTACGTTGAGCTCAATTTTACCCGGTTAGAATCGACCGATTTTAAAACGTCGTGGCAAGTGGATTGGAGGCCCTCGAGACATGGCCTTTTACTATCAATCGATTAAACATTAGATTGTTTCCTTTTCGCGTTCGTCTTTTATTCTGTAATCGATTTTCATGGGCTACATAATCAGTTGAAGACCTCAATTTTCATGGCATACACAATGAGTTGAACACCTCGATTTTTGCTTTGCAAGACGATTTTCATTTCGGCGTCGCTCTTTGGCTTTGGATTTTTCCATATCTGATAATTTGGACCTACCCATTTTGTAACTTTTTCAATTTTTAACGATTTTATGCCTTTCGATTACCTATTTAAACAATTTTTAACGATTTTATGTCTTTCTGTTACCTATTCAAATAAAAATTCTTCTAAAAGTGAAGAGTATCGTTGAATTTCGTTTAAAAAAAAAAAAAAAAAAAATGCCAGCATCATTTGTCCCCATCCTCGACCGAAAACAATAACCATTTCCAAATGGTTAAAAAAATTGAGTCTGACATGCGATGATTGAAATATCAAATTCCTTGAGGGGGCTAACTGCTTCCCCTAGCCTCCCCAAATGGCGTGGCACCCCTTTGTACACCTGCTGGAATATATATGGAAACCCAAGACAAAAGTTACAAGTATCAAGATGACGAAGCTCTTAGAATAAAAATGTTTCCAAAAATCCTTTTCTTGATAAAATATATATAAAGGTGCATTTGTCTACTTGTATTCAAGCTTTAACGTTTTCTGTTTAAATTAATATTAACGCTATATCGTACTTTATGATAGACAATCCTTTTTTTAAAGAGAAATTTTGTAAATAAACATAATTGTCTTGTAGTAAATAACGTGTACCGTCACAATTTCATTCCTGTAAAAATAGAACTATTTCTGCTTCTAAATTTTACAGAACTTTAATACATTTAGAGCACCTTTATAGCTACTAAATTGAAAAGCGCAGTAATACTTTATGAACCTTTATCTTAAGAAGCTCGTTTTCAACAGTTATTGAAAGTTTGATAATTTTAAATTTCATTTCATCTATTTAAAAATAAATGTGTTTGGAATTTTACACTGTAAATTATACGTAAAAATAATGACAATATACTATTATACTTTCAAAACATGGCATTTATTTGAAAGCGGACTAATAAATAAATACTACAACATCCTTTGGTAAAAAATCGATTTAGTTAGACTTTTACTACTTCTGTTATATGTCAAATATGTACTCAAATCGACATTCTCCACGTTTAGATACATTCAGTTAATCACTTTATCGTAAACTTTCCCAAAAAAATACATATGTTGTTCTGCTAATAACGGAATTTTGTAGATCGTAATATTAGCAAATCTACACATATTGGCCTGCCATATGCACTAACATACAACAGTGATTATATTGAATGAGCTCCGTGAGTTTAAAGCTTTATCAAAACCTTTTTTTCATTTTATAAAACACCTTTAAAGATGCAGACCTGTGTTTTAATAAAGAAAAATTAGCCTGACAATTATTTTTTACATTTACATTTTCATATACTATTATATAAATTGTAGTTTTTATTAAGAACATTTTTTTTGCATAGAAAAATTGCGTTAAAGTTTATAAAACGCAAATCAACAGCTAGATATCTTGGCATGTCAATGATTTCATAATCAGGTGCGGTAGAAAAATTATGCTACTAACTTTCGTCTTTTATTAAGTACCTTCTCCAAATCACCTTCCAGGTAATGAACTATTAACCCAGATGATATTCAGACGCAAGTTTCAATGAGATAAAGTTATCGAAGAAAATGCTACACACGTGACGTGCTAAATTTCTGACAAAAGTAAAAGTATGTTTCGGAACCTTTAAAAATCAGATTGCCAGTCCTTTCTTTTTCGCAGAAAAGACAGTAACAAGAGAAATTTGTTTCCATATGCCAGAACAATTTGCCTTTTCGGAACTAGATTTTATGTATGCATTAATTATTTTTCAATAGCTGCTCCCTCTTATTAGGATTATAGGTCGGGTACACGTTAAATGTGATTTTCGCTGGTACGTGTATTGGACATGATGGTCCATCATCGTGGGTGTTTTTTTCAACAGACATAACGCCGATTGACTTTTTTTTTAAATAGAGCTTTGGGAATGATACAGTTTATGGCTCAAAAGTCCATTTTGTAGCAAGTTTAAATTCTTACTTACAACTGCAATTTTACAGAATACTTGACATGAACTTTATCGTGCATGAAATTATCGTGGCACCAAACGTTAGCAATCAGATGTGTATTGATATTTTGTAGTAAATTTTAAGAATTGCGTGTTCACATTATGTATCTCTTTCTCATTTGAATGCGTAATACTTCTTGTAATGATTTAAATAAGAGACATTTAAGCGAGATGTTCCTTTATAATGGAAAGTCTAATTATTATTTCCAGTAGTGTTAACAAATACATGCGGTATTATTCCACCAGTAGGGTAAGAATGGATGATTTAACTTTTAATAAATAATCATCTACTAATAAAAAGGTGTTGAACTAACCATATATTTAAAATAATATTATATTGCAAAGATAAATGCAAGGTATGTAATACCAAAATTTACGTTAAATTATGTTGCCAATTCTCGTTTCAAGAAGCAACTAATAACGTATGTGGTTTTTTCCTAGTCTCTCCGACATTCATTCTTATAAATTCCTGAATTTTAATATAAAAAATAATAATAAATTAAAATAACTAATAAAAAACCTGTTTCTTAAACCTTAACTATTTTTTGCTAGTATGTAATGGTAAATTTAAAAAAAAATGGTAGATGTTTAAGCCAACTTTCATCGCTGGCATTTAGCATATATCTTTATAACTCGCTTAGTATATGTCTAATCATTAAGCATGCTTTCTAAGATAATAAAATCTTTATTATTACCAAGGGAGCCATTTAAAAAACGAAAAGAGAAGATTTATGCAAGAAAATCATAAAGCTAAGAGATTTCTGATTAAATGAAGAAGTTCATTTCTGTCTACTCGTATCTTAAATATGATACTTTATCTTAAAATATTGCGTAAGAGTATCATAAATTAAATTTTGTCTTGCGTTTTATTAGTGATCATGTTTTATCTGACATGAAAACAAATGAAAATGGTTTTTTTTTCGTAATATGCGTGTCATTTATTTTATTTTACTTTTTTTTAAATTTTATAGAAGATGGATTACGTTTAAAACTATCCGCTATCATTTAGAATGAATGATATATTATTAAATGTTTCTATGTGTGTTTAGAACGCTACGTCAAATTAAAACCTACTTTTACATCATCAAAATAAAATAAGATAGTGCAAATGCATTTTATAAAAAGTGAATATATTTTATGCCTATTTAGGATTAAAGATTACGGTAAAAAAAGTCAAGCATACGTCTCTAGAAATCAAAAATAAAAGAAAAACACAAAACATTCATCTAAACATATAGAAGCTCAATTCCAGAATAGGATACCAGAAATTTAAATAAGACACAGACATTTATTAATGACTTTTTTTATGAACATTTTGTTGCGATTTCTTTTATATACTTTTCATTTAGTGACAATTGAATGCAAATGAATTATAAAGAATGATCTCAATTTCAAATTAATATTACAATGAAAAATAAGCAAATAAAAACCTATTTTTAAAACTAGTATAAGGATCACGAGATCAAGAGAAAGTGTCTGGTAAAAAAACAAGGCAGAAAACTGATAAATTTGAAACCTACAAAGAATGAAACAAATTTTCGATGACATGTAAAGAACGTTGAATATAATATGTGAAATTAAAAAGTAGAAATGTTTTCATAAGTAATGTTTTCTATCAGTTTAACTTTGTCATAACTGAAAACAAAGGAAGTTGGCAAAGAAACGAGAATGATACCACGATTTTGTATTAATAATAAATAAACAGAAGGTAAAAAAACTAAAATATTTTTTTAAACTAAAACCTTTTTTTAAACTAAAATCTCTTTAATGTAGATAATTTACATCTTAAAGCGTCTTCTTTTGAAATACAAAGCTTGTAATAAACTCATCTGAAATGGTAATTGTGTACATTGTATGCGAGTTGTCCATAATCTTCGAATAGAAACTTTAGGCTTAAAAATAAAAGCACGACGTCTAAAAATGTCGATGCATCTACTCTCCTATATATTTGATGTCGGCAAATGTATTATGGGTACATGCGGCCGTTCAAGCGTCCTGACGGCGATGTCAGCATCCAGTACTCAGTATCCAGTTCTCTTGTATATTTGATATTTTGTGCATTCTCATAAAATTAAGGATTTTGCAATGAATGATTTTAGTGACCATACGATAGGTTTATTTCTGATAATCTTGTTATTAGAGTTGTTTATTTAAAGTTGGTCCGAAGCACGTTGCTTCTAAAATGTGCAAGCAATCCTTGATACTAAAATTACATGCGTCGAGATACATTTATCAGAATGTTATTCAATAAATGGGGAAAATATGCAGATATGAAATAAATATTTCAGTTAAAGCATTGAGGTAGACATTATCAAATGTCACTCATACTACTGGTCTACAGATATATAGTGAAACACCGTTGTCTTGCATGATTAATGCATTTTTTTGGATGTCATTTTTTACACATACTTTTGCAAATTTAATAAGCCATCCTGTGTAAATTTCGTTTCATTCAAAGGCGGAGTCTGTAATGAAAAGTGCAAAAAGAAGAAAGCTTTTCATAAATGGTTTTTTCTATCAGTTTATATTTTTCATAACAGAAATCAAGTGAAGTTGTCAACGAAAATGTTACTTCGATTTTGTATTAATAATAAATGAAACAAACAGTAAAAAACAAATATCCTTTTTAAAATTAAAATCTCTTTATATATTAAAACATCTTCTTTTCAAGTACATTGCGCGTACTTGAAAATCCTATCCTATCGGTTTACGAGTCACTTGTGTAAACGATGAGGAAGTCATATAGTATCCTTCATGCATAATATAATATTACTGCATACTCAAATGATTTTACAACAGCTTCGCTCAGTTTATAGTTGGACAAATTCTTGTACAACAACTAAAAGCATTACATGTTGTCGCCGGAAGAAGCTTTTTAATTCGAATGTTTAATATATTGGTTTCGTATAATTTTCGTTATTAACACTGAAACAGTGGAAAATTTCGTGAGGCTGTGTTTCTGTAGCACTCTCGTGTAGATGTATACCCCAACTTGTTCATTGACACTCCTGATACTATGTGTGTACTACACCATATGCGATAGTTCCTCATTACACACATAATTCATGTATAACCTGAAAATATTTTTGTCTGAGATGCACTTTCTTGAAGATCTCTAACAAACTGCTTCCACGAAACTCTTTATAGTTACCAATTGAGTTTCCAGACAAAACTTCCTATTTAAAAATCTAAAGTGTTCTTATACTTCTTTTGCTATTACTTTAAAACATTTAAAGTGTCTTTATACTTCTTCTTCATTTAGAATAGTTTAGAAAAATCCTTCGTCGTAGACAGACCGACAGACGCTTAACGTTTTTAAACTGCATTTTTAGACAAACAGTAGATTGTATAAATAAATCAATAATAGGATTAACTTACAGCATATTTTTATGTTTCTTTTTAACTGTGTGACTTATGACCTCAAAAATAAATATTCCTTTATTATTCTTTTTTTTCAAAATTACTATCTTTGGCATCATCCTTTATACAAAAGAAAAAAAAATCGAGTAATGAGAAATAACGCACATATATTACATAACAACAGTAGAATCAGTGAAAAGAATGATAAGCTGTCTTAAGCAGTGAAAGGGCAATAAGAAGGCCTGTGATAAACCGTCAAGTACAGCATCTCATTCTTAATAAAAGCCATTTTTATGTTCTCACTCTGATTCATAAAGTAAAAGATTATTCCGAATGGCCACTTAGTCGTACATGGCATTTTGCCATCATCTCAATAAAATATTCATATATGCCTTATATAAGAATTACTTTACATCTATGATACTTTACAATATCAATACGATTATTTTTATGAAATTTTTAGTATTATCTTACCAATATTGATTAAATACTTTAAAAAAAGTTTATTATCTTTATTGCTTTAATAACTTTTGTAATTTATCTCTGCTTTTAAAGGCTATAAGTTTACCTATTGCGCTCTAACATATTTCTTTCAGTGAGAAGATACAAATAACGAACTTTTGACATGATTAGCAGACAAAACTTAATATCACAATTCAACATATGTAAAATTATATGATTCTTATTTACTTCAGAACATTTCAGAAAATACATAGACAAGCCCGTCAATCCCCTTTCAGGCTGCGCAGCCTAAAAAACATAGTAATGTGCCCTGTTTTAAAAAAAAATTACTAGGTTACGGAAGATTGAAAAATATTATCACTATAAGGCGGCTATCTTCTTTAATCGGGGTGCAAGGGTTTTCCGTTTGAATGCGGCCTTTTTCGGTTACCATGGCCTCATCTATCGCTGTCGTAACAACTGACGGCTGTTTTCGGGATTGCTAAGTAACATCAATAACACATTTGAAAACCAGCTTGTATAAAATGGCTAGGTTAAAACTGCCTCTATCGTTCTGACTTTTATAACGACGCTATTATATGGACAATATTCTTCTTTTAGGTTCGAGGTTAAAAAACTCAGTGTGTTTATGGGAATTGCTTTCAGAACCTCGGTACTGAAAAGCATCGTATTTTGAATTTTTACTTATATTTTATGTTTTGATAGAGTTTTAGATATTTCCAGAAACAGGTATAGCTTATTTATGAATTATTTTCTATATTTCTATACACCATCATGCATATTTTCATATTATTTTTGCAATGCATATTGTTTATATCAATTAATAAGAATATCCGAATTTTCTAGTATGTATTTATCGAATATTAATTCGTACAAAATAAATCATAAGTATTTTGCGCATATATCTATTTATATAAAAGAAGGTCTGAATTTTGTATTAATCAACGCGCAGCTCAAACTACTGAACCGAAAGTCTTGAAAATTGGTGTAAAAATACTTCTTATGACATAGAGTGTCGCTAAGAAAGTGGAATTTTCTAAAATTCCACTTCTAAGGGGTGTAAAAAAAAAGAACGAACATTTAAAAAAAATCTGATTTTATAGTTATTTTTCAACTGATATCATAATTTAGTTTATTTTTTTATGCTGAATCGAATGGTACTAACTAAATTCTTTTAAGTTCAGTAGTTCGTGAGATATTTCATATTTTTCTAATTTGGCTATGTCTTTGACGCCAAAACCTCGACTTTTCGAATGATAATTTCTAAAAATACATCCGTTACTATTGCAAGGAAAAATTTAAATTAAGTAACTTTGTTAATCAATTCTTTTGGTTAAATAATTAAAACAGCTATATGAGTTATAGAAAAAAAAATAAAAACACCTCGAAAACTAAAATAAAAAAAAAAATTGATACATTTTCGCTATACTGACACCATGCCAAAACGTATGTTATTGCGCCATTTATTTCAACCCTAACCGTTAAAAGGATTTTTATTGCAAACTGTACCAAACTTTAAGATTTGCTGTTTACTGAACGTGAATATTTATTTTATTAGTATGATTTAATCGTAGCACAACATCTTACTTTGTTATTTTTCGAATAGAAAATATTTATTATTAAATTATAACTAACATTTATTTCTGACACTGACATGGATTTTACCGTTTGGCCGATTTCGGTGGAACTTGCTCGGTTGGTTAATTGTTTTAGTAGAAAATACATATCGTTCTAGATTGCTTGGTTCCAGTATTTTGGCTGAAAGTTCTAGGATCAGGTGAGCCTAATTGTGAAAGATTAGCCTTTTTAATAGGCTTTATTGGACGAATTCTGATGAGAGCTGCATTGATAAATTTTCAGAGGAAAGGTTTTAGTATATTATATATTGTTCTATCATACTTTACCAAATCCTACAGTAAAGGATCCACTAACGAAGTTGGTCCTTAACAGCTCAAATTTTGTCTGTCTCAATGGAAGATATAATAGCATAATGACATACATATCGTTTGTAGAAATTAGAATTCACAGATATATTTCGTTTTATTTAAGGTTTGTTCAGAAAAACACATCAGCGTAGCGAGCAAAGGCTACTAGTTTACCTATATATGTATGCTTCATCAAGTGATGTAATATATAAACAAGTTTGCTAGCCGCACTACTTTTATATCATGTGACATTTCATTTAAATTCTCCGTAATGAAAATAGTTGTAATATATGAGGTAATTTTCCCTATTAAATGCATTTCTCATGTAATAGTTTATTTAAGTCTTTTTTTCTCTTCTTAAGTTTCACTGGTACATATATTATTTAATTTAAAAATGTTTGTGAATATTATTATTTGAGCTTTTTAAATATGTCCTAATATCCAACGTTAAAAGTTTTTCACGCATAACTTAATTATCTTAGGCTCTTTAAATATGACGACGATATTTACTATTTGGCATTTTACATATAACGCAATTATCAGCTTTAAATGTATTTCGCGTGTAATATATATATTTTTTAAGTTTTCGTACTACGTTAAGTTTTTGTTAATATTTATTCGTAAAATGTTTGACGCAATTTTCTCTATTTTCTGCTTTTAATACGTGATGATCATTTATTCTTATTTTAAATTGTTCTTTCTGGAAAGTTCATAATATAAAAGAGTTGTACGTGGATTTTCCGATGATATATCCCATGAGGGTTTCTGAAAAAAGTTTGAAAATTGCCGAGATATGGCCAAATATTCTGAAATTTTTGACCCCCCCCTCCTTTAACCCTCTTAAGGGAGGGATTTCCGAAATCTCTGAAACATGTGTTCAATTATTTTTTAAGAAGATTAATTTTCTGGAATTTCACGCTTCTGCCCAAAATGGCTGCCAAGATATGGGCAACTGTGCTAAAAGTTTCGACCCCCATTTAACCCCCTTAGGGGGAAATTTCAAAAATCGCTGAAACACGTGTTTAATTACTTTTTCAGTAGATTTATTGTCTGAAATTTCACGCTCCTACCTAAAACGGCTGCTGAGATATGGCCACATGCTCTAAAATTTCCGAACCCCCTTTTAACCTCATTAGGTGGAGAAATTTCAAAAATCCTTTTTTAGTGCTCACTTATCTTATAAGAAGCGAGTTTCCTCCTATTTTCATGCTTCTAGGTTCAGTAGTTTGCGTTGGGCGATGATGAGTCAGTGAGCGGGACATTGCCTTTTATATATGAAGATTTTAAAATGTGTCAAGGACTTTTGAGACATCCTATATATTAATATGTAAAAATTCTCATGAAAATTTTAAAAAGTTAAAGTGTTCTGATACATTTTCGCACTTAAGGCTATTCTCAAATCCAAAGGGTCAACTTTCTGACATAAGTTTTAATTCATTTTTGTTCGGAAATGCATGAAACTAGAAAGTGTTGTTATTCAGACACTATGTCATCGAGCTATTATTTTTTCGTTTCCTTGTAAATGCAATCGATCTTTCAGAAAATAATGTCAAAGTTGGCATTTTGAACTGAATTTCCAAACGAAAGAAGAAAATCCAGTTAGTAAAGGGGAGAAAAATACCGTGTCAGGTGATTAAAATCGCTTATAACTCAATAGGTAATTGATTGATCAAAAAATGGGAAAAACAATTCGATTCCAAATCGCTTTCATGGACAGACTTTCCAATTTTATATATTTCCGTTAAAAAATGAATTTGTAAATGTGTCAAAACGTTTTGTGCTTGTTGAGCTGAGCAGTTGAGAACAGCCTTAAGGAAAATATAGATATTCTGAAACATATAAGTAAAACTTGATTCTAGTCAGCAAAATCAGTTTTATTGTTCTTCCTTATTTTTTGGAATAATCCTAATTTATACAAACACATATGAAGCATTCTCAGATCATTTTAACTCTCATGAATAAAAATCTGGTAAAGTTAAATTTAATAAAATATCATTTTAAATTTATAGAAGAACGCCTTAATTATTCAAAATAAAGAAAAATGCTCAGCAGCGATGACTTTTAATAATATTTTATTTTATTGAAGAGCGAAGGTTTGCGTGTTTAAATTTCTTACTGTCCCCTTGACATTTTATCTCCCTAACTTTTAGTTTTCTTCTAAATTTTTACTTAGAATAAATTCGTATAATACCTATAGAACATTTAAATAAGAAATAATAACAATGTAATATTTTTAGTACAAGATTTTGGTATAACATTGTCTTAAAGACTGAAATTTTGCAGTTTATATTATTTTATGCAGAATTATTTTATTTCATTATTATTTACCTGTAACACACCTGTATAATATATACCTACCAGGGTTCCATAAATAAATAAATAAATTTTGTATTTTAAAATCTTTTACTGAGAATTTCATGGTTGCAAACAGAAATATAAGAGTAGGGACAGTAAGGACCGTAGCAAGTAATTGTAATTAAATATTTAGAACACTATTTCTCAAACTGTTGATCGCGAACATATAACTAAAGGTTGTAGTCAATCAGAAATACACTGGTTATCAAAAATTAAGGAAAAGTCACAAAATGCTAATTTTCAAATACGCGAACACTCAAAAGGAAATAATATAATTCGAGAAATTACTATCTCTACAACACAGCTAGCCCATATAACATCTCATTCATGTCACACATGGTCACAAGTGTCACAGTCACTACGGTGAAGCAAAAAAATAGAAAATTCTATACATCTTATTATGAGTCTCAAATGATCACTATATGTGACTCCACTGAGACGTCACTGTGACCGCTGCTTTGTGACGAGACACCATGTGACTTTGCAATGTAGTTACATTGTGACTCTCACGTGACTGTCATTTGTAGACTCAATTTCAAAGTCATCGTGAACGCTGCATTGTGATAAGTTACCAAATAATGTCACATTAAAGTCACATGATGACTTTCAGGTGACAGAGAGACTACTGTGAAGTCACCATTGTGCTCTTTTGGGAAAAGTCTCCATGTGACTATAATATGATATTATTTGGTGACTTATCATAATGCAACGTTCATGATGACTATGAAATTGAGTCTAAAAATGACAGTCACACGAGAGTCACAATTTAACTACATTGTAAAGTCACCTGGTGACTCGTCACAAAGCAGCAGTCACATTGACTTCTCAGTGGAGTCACATATAGTGATCATTTGAGACTCAAAATGAGATGTATGGATTTTCCTGTTTCTTTGCTTCACTGTAGTGACTGTGACTCTTGTGATGATGTGTGACATGAATGAGATGTTACATGGGCTAGCTGTGTTGTAGAGATAGTAATTACTCGAATTATATTATTTCCTTTTGAGTGTTCACGTATTTCAAAATTAGCATTTTGTGACTTTTCCTTAATTTTTGATAACCAGTGTAATAAAATGTTTATATACAAGAAACATTTGTTATTAAATAATAAAAATCAAATATTACATAATTGGTATTGATGCCAATGCAGTCTGATAAGTAATCGTAAACATGTATTAATACACGACTGCATGTATTTATCTCTTGAAAGTTTTAATAAATGTGAATTTACATTTGAAACACACAGAAGTAAATTACTTACTACTAATTTAATTTTTGGAGCTGCTATTGAAGAAAATGCTTTTCACACAGGTAAGAAATAAAAAATATACAGGATCATTGTTTTGAAATAATCCGTTACTAAGATTTCATTAAAACAGTTTAATAAAACAATTTACTTTTTTTTATGAATGTTTAGAGGGTCTCAATATTTAAATGTTTTTAAAACGATGATTTTTAACAAAATACATGTGAGCCATTATCCGATAATTTTAACTTTCATGATGAAGAAACATGTGAAATTCAACTAGAAAAAATAGCGTTTTTAAACTATCATGTTCTTGTTTCTATAATTAGAAAATGTTCTTATTCAGCATTAAAATTTAATACTGTACTGTCCCAGTGAGACCCTTGCCATCCATTTAATAGTGAAATACAACAGGAATGGTAAGGAAGGGAAGGTAAGGATGGGACAGCAAAGAAAATTACCTCCTATTTTTAGACATGTCATGTTAAGCCTAAGTGATAGCCGCAATGTTAATTATTCTTTAGCAAAAATTATTTACATTGAACTTAATATACATATTTTTTTTAATTTATCTCTAAAAATGCAGGAATAAATCTTGGGGTCGGTAAGACTACCAATAAAGCTACAATGCTTGAAATTGATATTTAAATACTGATTTAAATTCTATAGTAAATTTTCTGTCAAAGAATTACAGCCATTTTTTTCTCTATCATACACCTGCATAAAAAGAAAGTTGAAAAAAATTCTGTGGCTGCATCTGGAGTAATTGTCTGCATGATTTTAGCAAGAAGGATGGTAAGGAATATACAATCCAGGGACAAAATTAAAAAAATAACATCTTTAAAAATGGGTGCAGGTTATTTTTTTGCATGTTTATACAAAACAATAGTCCCAGTTTCGAAAAAAACATACGTCGAGTAACTTTTATTGAAACAATCTTATACAGACAGCTCCAAACTTAAAAATCAGCATCAGGGACACGGGACGGTAAGAATTTCATGGTACATTTCGGCCCCAACATCGTTCAAAACTTATTTATCTCGTTAATATTGTTATACAATCACGCAATGGCATATTTTCCAATATAAGGAATTTAAAAAACCCCAAAGAATATACAATAAAATAAAAATTATTATTTAGGGACTTAAAAGTTAAAATTATGTGAGAATGCCTGAGATATGTTTCAATTTTTCAACTGAAAATGAAGTGAGAAATTCTATTGCTCTCCAAATAATAATCACTATTGATGTTAGAAAATGAGTCTCTAATTAGTTGAAAATCTTCTTTTCGCATACTTATAAACTGAAGTTTTGAAAAAAATTTTATTATTATAATGAGACATATGTATTAGAAAAAATAGCTTTTACATTTCTAAATTTTTTTTCTGAAGTAATGACTACATAATGTTAAACAGAATGTTGCAATATGAATGTCAAAAATTATATAAATGAAAGTTTCGAAATTCACAAAACTCCTGTTGATTTTTTGTTTTAAATTAAGAACTAAAGTAGCACTTTCGATAACAAAGTGTGTCTCAAAATTAAATATTAAAAAAAGAAAGAAGAAAATTAGAGTTTGAAAATTTGCTATTCTACAATTTTATGTATGTAAAATGTAACAAATATACGATTTATTTGTGGATTTTCTTTTATCAGTATTTTTACTAATTATTATATTTTTACTTTTATTGTTATTAGCATTGTTACAAATATTGTAGCATCATTATTTCCCCACCTTCAACTGCAATATCACACAAAGTGTGCTTTCGATTAGGGATAGGGTCCCTGACCACAATTTAACTTATATTTCACCTACTTTTCAAAACAGAGAAATATAAATTTGTATTTGCAGTAAATTTCGCATGATAAATCGAATGAAACAAAGAAATATAGGAGTTCGTATAAGAGATTTTCAAAGTTCGCATAAAATTAAATGTGTATTAGCTCTTTCAAAATTTCTCCTACAATAGTGTTTTGTAAAATCATGCACAATGGACTTTGGTGCAAACAGCTTTATTCTGCGACTGTTTGAATTAAAGTTAAACTATCATTGGATTTTTTTTTTACCCCGCATTTTCTTTTATATAATCATATAAATCTGAATTAATTGTTATTGGTAAGTTCCCTGTCTTGTTAATTTTATTAGCAAATATTTAACAGCATAATTTAAAACATTATCCGATAAATTTATGATCTTTTATTCATTATAGTTAGTTCTAAAGCATATATCTCACACTGCTTCGAATAGATACACTTTATTTGGCAAGCCACTTACGTCACGAAAAATAATGTTCAAAACAATTTATAATGAACTTTGCAATTTGTAAACTAATTCATAATGCTGTTTATCATCTATTATTAGTGCAGAGAATAAACCCAATATATGTTAAGTGGTTATGACAAAGACTAGCAACTGAGATATACTGATTTCACACTTAGTTGATCCAAGGATGACAGCGCTCCGACCGAAATGGTTGATTTTTACCACTAAATTTTAGTATTATTCTTTTTTTTACTAAGTCTCTGAAATTCTGTCATTAATACGGTGAGAAATACTGTTAAAATTTAGTAGTAGCAATCAGTCATTTGGATCGGAGTGCTCTCATCCCTATTGATCGTAATTATTTATTAATTGAGTTAAGCATCAATTCTGATATATTTAGCTTTAATAAGAAAACATTATAGAAATAAGCAAAAATCTTGAAACATAAACATAAATACATGCATTAGCATCAATCATTTTGAATATCATATTCTGTATTTATAAAAAAAATACGTGTCGGTGGGAAACGCTGGCGTCTTATTGGCGGTGACAACACCCTAAGCAATAAATTTAGTTTTACCTAAGTTTTTTCTTACTTCCAAATGTCGAAAAATTTCAGTTTATTCACCGTCAAATAGAAAAAAATAAATACTTTAAAATGTAATTAATTTAAAAACTACATTAAAATTTACTGTCTTTTGGGCTGGAGTAAAATGAATATAGATCGGGAAAACAAAGACCGTGAACGAAGTTTGCGGTATGAGAAAGAAGAAACCGAAAAGCACGCCTCTTGGAAACAGAGAGGTTTTAAAGAGAAACTCGTTATCACTGTGCTAAAATCATGATCCTAGTGACTGTTGATTTAGATCTGAAAGATGGATTTTTTTGCAAGGAAGTCGTTGAAATTTTGTCGCCATAATCGAAAGTTTTCTAAAATTTTTAAGAAGCAGAAAAAAAGAATAAAATTAAAACCATTCAAGAATATTCGCTAAATTCCGTGAATGAGAACTCCATAATAATGTGCTTTGAGGAAATTTGTTAAGAATAATTGCATCAGTGTTGATTTTGAAATTGACTTCGGTGCAGCTCATACAATAATTAGCGAAAATGTTGCGGACAACTTGTTTTCAGGTAAACCTTTTTTCGTTAAGACGTTAATTACGTTCTCAACTTTCAAAAATCAATTTTTTTTCTTACGGCAATTAGATCCTTATAGCGTGTAGAATTATGAGTAAAAAGATTTAAAATAAAATCTCAATTATTAATAAAAATGTTAGAAAAGATGTGAGCGCAGGAATGATCGATAACACCTACCTTGCCGAACTGTATAAAGCCAGCTGTAGATTTCAGGAAGCAACTCACAAATACATGTCTTCATTGTAGTTTGTTACATTTGTGAACATGTATTGAGCCATTTTAAAAATTTCTACTTTCTTGTTGAAGGCTAACGTGAGTTTGAATGCTAAAATTTGGAAAATTTGTCCAAAAATTCCATCCGGGATCCGCTCTTTTATTCAAATTACCACCGATATTGGTTCTGCCATATATAACGATGGTGCAGAAATTTACATTCAAATACTATACTTAATGGGATTCAAAGTTGGACAGCCATTATATTATTACTGCGATAAGGAGGGCACGAACCGTCTGTGACATGCTGGAATCAAAGCGACACTAGCGACGAAAGAGGTTCGTACTGCTCGTACTGCTCGTAAGTGCAACAAAAATATTTTAAATGAGCAGTTTAAGGCACAGGAGTTCACAGTATGGCACAGGAATAGCAAATTAAGTGTAAGATGAAAAAAAAAATAATAATCAGTATATTATTTTCTTCTAAAACTTTAAATGCAATTTTCAGGAAACTACATTTTTGCAACATGGAAAGCATGGTAACATGAACAATTTTTAACTTTTTTGGATGCAATTTGCGCTCATCTACGCATAATTAAATTGTCTAAGGATCATCGAGCCATTTTTTGAAAAATTATTTCTCTTTCAATAAATTTAAAGATCAAAATGTTGGGCGTAATACGATTTTCTTTTAATCACAATTTTCATATTTAAAAAAAAAATAAATAAAAAATTTGAGCCGATGACCCTTACACTTTAAAAACAAATACCGTTAAAATACGGAAATTGTACTGGCAAATGAGACGCCAATACAATTTCTGTATTTTAACGGAATTTTTTTCCGTAAATTTTATGAAAAAACGGATTTTTTCTTGAATTTACGGAAAAAAATTCTTTTTAATAATAATTTTTAATGTTTTATGATGGGCTGTGTATACGGAAAGATGAATTAGAAGTGTGCGCGGGCCGAAATTACCAGGTCCGGGCCGGCCCGACTGAAAAAAAAGTTCCGCCAGTCTCGATATGAGTCCCGGTCCGAGTGGGCCCGGCTCGTACAAGAAAAAAATTGGCCCGGCTCGGTAAAAAAGTTAAAAGTTCAGACCGGACAGTAGAAAAAAATTATTGACCCGGCCCAGCCCATATAACAGCTAAAAGTTCGACCCGAGATCGGCCAGGCTGGGAAAAATGTAAAATCTCGACCCAAGTGAATTTCTACAAAACATTGATTTTTAGGTCGATTTGGTTAAAAATTTGTCTCGTGCGAGGAGTTCTGACCAAAAATATTTATCTTAACTTTTTTTTTCATGTTTATAATCTTCATTTTTATAGAAGTGCCCCAATCTGCGATATTTATTTTTTTTATGAATATCTATTTCTTGAATGTAAATGTTTCAGTTATCATTAATACTGGTAATCTATATTCCATGTATTGAAGTGGTAAAAACCTGAAGAAAAAAATTGCGTCATAGACGTTCTCTTAGCAAGTGTAAATGTATTATATATTCTTTTCTTACGTATTAGTACATACATTTTGCATGGATCAACATGTTTTCCAGTTTAAAACAGGATTCCATCATAGGCAGGTTCTTTTTCACACGTTTTACTATATTTTAATAAGCGTACATTCTTTAAAAAGTATGAATTTCAATGTTTAGTTGTAGAATAATGGCGATTTAAAAATGTATGCATTTTTTGCGAAAATGTTTGGGCCAAGCCTCAATTTACTGACATTTGAATGAACCAGACCACGCCGAGACAATGATTGTCTTACGGACTCGATCAAAACTAGGTATGAAAGTTTGGACTGTCAAGACCAGGAATGAATACTGATTCAGTCCCGGCTCTGTACAGAAACAATACGTTAGGCTCGGCCCGAACCTTCAGGAAAAAAGTAAGGTCCAAACCCGACCCGACCCGTAAAAAATAGTCACTAGGCTCGGCGCGTCCCGAGCCTTCAAAAAAAGTATGAACCGGATAGGCCCGTCCCGAAAAGAATGGAGACCAGGCCACGCCCGATTGCCGTTATCGAAAAATAGGTCCGGGCTCGGACTTTGGTCCACGGGCCGGGCGGTGCAGATCTCTGAGATGAATCACTAAGTTTTGGTTTCGTAAGTTGGCACATATGATTTTTATGTAAAACCATTACTGAATGAGTGGTTTCATGTTTTCTTATACATATCTTAATAAAAAAAAGTTTGATATTCAACAGGATAATTAACTCAAATTTATAAATGAACGAAACAGTTTTTAATCTTACTATTACAACATTCTGATTCTTTTTAATTGTAGCATTTAACTATTTTGAAAGAAGAAAATGTGTATTTTTTTCTCTCAATAAATTCGCGAAATCGATCGATTTTTGCACCGAGAATTCTAAACTTACAATATGTGGTACCGTATAAATCTACATTTTATAAAATGCAGTCTCCAGTTATTCAGTAACTCAATTGTCCATTGCTTACTATTAGCTTGTTTTCGAAGAAGAATCAAAAAAGCCCCCCAAAAATCAAGATTTGGGGGGAATTAGCCACTGATATAGCTGCACTAATAGTAGTGCAACACCACTATTAAAACACCGATAAAAAAACACCTATTTGAAACACTGATGCAGTTTAGCAGTTCTAATCAATGACGAATTTTTTAACTTTATATTATTATTATACAAGTATAAATCTGCTAAACTACATTTAGAACGTAACAAAAAAGTTTTGCAAGATATATTTTTTAAATGCATAATACGGGGTATAAAAAAAGGTTCTCAAAAAAAAAATAATCTTGCGGTTCGTAATAAAAACAGTTTCTAAAATTTTCAGGTAGCAGCATAACCCCTTTTATTTTTAAAACCTTATTCTGAAAATCTTGCAAAACTCCATTTTTATTCGGAAATTTTACAGCTTCTTCTCACGTATTTTTTTTTTTTTTCTGACGATAAAGAAAAATTTCTGGACAAGTGGAGAACTCCCACGTTTACCTAATTTGTAACTACTTCTATATCATATACACGACTATAACAGGAATTTGTTAGCCTTTTTCACCAGGGTAGTTAATGTTTCCAGATTTTTAAAAGCTAATGATATTAGGGACAAATGATTCTTACTCTTTAATATTTACAAAATGGGAGAAAAATGTAATAACATGAAACCAACGTCATGCTATATTTTTTTCTCAGACATATAAGTACATATTTCTAAATATGCATATGCATATTTTGAATTTATGAGTTTAATTTTTTCCATTGTATTTGTATAATATTTTAAATATTGGAACATATTTTTTTTTTTATCATGGTATTTACTTCTCTTTATTTGATTAAAGATTCTCATATATTTCGTTCAGATTCTTTGCATGAATCTTCTATCACAATATACAGCATCAAGTATCTCAGTTCATAAATATAAAATACTTTTAAAAAACCTTTCTGTCATGGATTCAACTTATTTTATCGTCTCACGTAACATGATGAATTGGATACAAATGGTAACTTCCTGTGATAAATGCGATCAATATTCTTCAAGAAGCTTCATATTGTATCCATGAATCAAATAGCTCAACTTTTATGCTTGTTTTGTTGAGTTCGGTGTATATTTGCAAAGGTAGTCAATATAACATGTGGAAGTGGTTTTATATCTTAGAGACATATATAAAGATATTTATATGTAAAGAGAATTTCTGATTTGACGATTTTTTTAATCCTTTGAGTGTCTGAGAGTTTTCTTTCATTTTTCAGGAATTCATTTATAATAAATAATATTTTCTTATCGAGCGCGTACTAAAGCTTATTTAACGATCTAATTAATATATTTTATTGCTAAAATAAAACAATGCTAATTTTTTTCCTGTACAGATAATTTGAAATACTGGTTGTAGGGAAAATTCTAAAATAAGCAATTAAAGGCATTTTTTTTTAAATATATCTACATTTCTGAGATGTTAAGTACCTGCACGCGAAACATTTGCAAGCTAATGTTAAATGTACAAAAGAGTTCATTTAAAAATTTTCGCTTTCAATTTAGCATTTTTTTTTTTTTTTTTACATGATATGTCTGAGGTCGATGTCTAACGTTGTACGTTTGAACTTTTTAAATTTCTGTTGCAGTTTTTGTATGCGAATATATTCCCTTTTGGAACCAGTTCCAAGAGTGGAAGTGTTCTCATAAAAATAAAGCCAACTGAAGTATAAAAAGTACAACCGTAAAATGTTAGACATCGACCTCAGATATGTCATGCAAAAAATCATTTCAAATATTTAAATGCTAGACAAAATTTTTAAAAGAACGCTGTCATATGTTTAACATTCTTGTGTGAGTATCGTCGAGTGTCTAGGCAAGTTTTTGATTTAAATTCGTTAAGAGTTTGATACAATGAGAAGTTATTATCTATTATTCAATTCTTATTTGTAAAATCATAGTTACATCAAGATTTCGTATGCAAGAAAACAGAAACCTTAAAATCTGTAAGATAAGACCAGCCGGATATCGCCTAGGTGAGGAATATTGATTCCCTTAGTTTGGACAAAATCTTCAATTTGAGCATTTACTGCACATTGTGAATATGTCTCCACTCTCTTATGCAGATACCCTATTAAATAAAAATGTAGTATAGACTGAAAAGTGAATACCTCTGAACTTTGTCCCTAATCAAAACTTCAAAAAATGTGTACATTGTACTTGCTTGAGTTATTTATGCATACTGATATGACTGAATAAAATAGTACAACGAACTTTACGACTTATTGTTTTTAAATTTCCTATTAGAAGATTTTATTAGAATGAAAGTAACTTTAAAAAATACTTCAATAATAATTTTTAACTCTACAGAAGATAAAATTTATGTAATATACTAGACAACAACACAGCCAGGTATTTCCAATTAAAATATTTCTTTAGTATTTCAAGATCACAAATATTAAACTCATCTATTTATCTATGCTGTAATAAAATAAAATGATATTAATTTTCATGTATTAACAATATTATCCTTTTTAGAAAAACAAAACAAGTTTCAAACCATTGGATGATGTATTATACTGTGTTACTGGATGATGTAAATTATTTTCTCTGAAAACCGCAGAGTTTATTTTCTGTGAAAGTGAAATTTGTTTTAATATTCTGTTTCAGAAACATGGTGTAATTAATATTTTAAATTAACAACTTGCTACAAATACCAAACAGAAATCAAATGAAAAATTACTTCTGTATTCAATAGAGACAACCTCCTTACTGTAAAGAATTCTTTAATTGAGCAAAATTCAGAAAACGATTATTGAATGCGAATTCATCACATCGCATTCAAATGTAAGTAAATATTACCGGGTAAACTTATGAGAAAATTCAAAGAAAAATATTAGTTATATTTTAAATATCAGCGCTGATAAAATGCAAATAACCTTCCAATATTTAGTTTTATTTATTATGAAATATAAATTTGTTATATTTTGTATTATTTTAAGGTATGTTAGTATTGTTTATATAATGCCAGTGGTTTTTATTTAGATTAACTATAGTGCCGTTTATTCAATATTATTTCATTTTATTAATCTCATAGAATGGATACTAAAAATGATTACAGCGTATTTATATGTAATATATATATTTTTATGTAATATTATAAGTTTGTTTCTGAATTTTGATGAGGAGTAAATCTTCATTGAGTTTATTTTTTAAAATTGTTACTTTAATGCTGTATTAAATTTTTTAATTGCGCGTATTTCTTATCTGATATATATTCTAATCGATACAAGCCACGTGGATAAAAGACTGCGTGGGTACTTCATGATTAAAATAGTAATTTATTTTAAACTATTAAATGTATGATGTAATAATTTAATACTGCTGTGTTTTTTTAATTTTGATTTACTAATTTAGAAGAAATAACAAATTATTAATGAGAGATATATATTTGTATCTACAAAGTTTTATTATAAATAGTTAGGAAAACAGCAGGCAATGATATGAAAAACAGCAAGAATATGAAAAACTCTTTCTTAAATGAAATAAATTGCTTCTTAACTGCTTTAAGAATGAACTACAATAAATTGTTTTATATTTTCTTATAGCTATACACATATTCATTAATAGGTTTCTCCAGCATTTAAAATATTATATTCTCGAAAAGTGTTCAAGACTTTAATATATGTGCAACGTATATTATTTCCGACAGTGAAATTTAATATCCTTGTGTAAAGGAAAGTGCTTTCTTTTCGCATAGATTAAGCTATTCAAAATAGTTTTATGATACTTACTGATGATTACAAATACTTGATTATTACAAATACTTCCTCCAAAATTTACAGTTTATGAGCTAAAACAAAAAAATTACTTCTCGATCAGGGAATATATCATTCCATATAAGTATTTACGAATTTCAATACATGAAAATAAATTATTTTTCTTCTAATTTATTGAAACTTGTACATTCATTGTATGAAAAGATGTTCTACTTTCATTGATTCAATTTTCTTCAATTAAAATAAAGTAAGGCATACCGTTCAAACATTTGATTGTTGCAAAACTGATGAACACATAAATATTTCTCCTTATAAAAAACCACCAAAACTTTTTGTAGACATTACTGATACTTAAAATTAATGCATTTGCACGTTTTATCAAACTTCTGATTAACTAATAGACGCATTTTAATAAAGTTTCGTAGGATGTAAGAAAGAAATTTAGCTATTCTGCGATTATCGATATACATTGATGAACTTCAGCAAGACTAGCACAAGAATATGTAAAACTCAATCTGCTACATCAATCAAACTAGTCCGATGAGCCAATCCCAAAACTTTTTCTATCTCATACATCTTAATATTTCAGAAAGGATTTATACACATGTTAATGCATCGATATTAATAGTTCAATACTAAACTAACTTTGATTTTCATCTTAAATTTATGCTTCAGTCCATTAATCGCATTAAACACGCAATTAATCTCGATTATGATATTTAATAAAATCAGTATTATTCATTATTCTATCGTACATCAGCTGTTTGCGATGCACCGGCTTATCTGGATGCTGAAAGAGCCACCGATGTATAACAGAAATGCGAAAATTCAAGAAAATTAAACAAAAACAGCTATTACAGAGCCACCTTCAAGCAGAGCATTTCGAAAGCAATCCATATTTAAAAAAAAATTAAATCCTTCCGGCAGAACATTTCCAAATTCAAGTGGAACCAGCTTGCCATAACTAAAAACAAATATATGAAATTTGGTTTAATTCTATGCATAACTTCATACACTTATTCGATGGTATAATAATGAAAATGCCACAAAAATTACTATTATAGCGCCCACTTAAGGCGGAATATTTCCAAATTCACATTGAACCCGCTTGCCACAGCCAAAACAATGAGTCTGAAATTTGGTTCAATTCTATTCATAATTTCATACACTTTTCGATTAATACTATGGCGACACATGGACGCACGGGCGAATAGGCAGAAATTTTGCATAAACATGGTTTTGGGGATCTCTGGCACCTAAAACGTGTAAATACGTCGACAACAGGAAGCCGAAAATTTTTTTGACTACAATACTTTCTTCTATTATAGATAGAAGAAAGTAAAAATGACTCACCTCTCACACTTATACAGATCCTGCAGTATGACTACATGCTAGAAAGAGAGAACGGATGAGCCTCTCTAACAGTAATTTCAACTCATGCAGCAGTGTCATTTTCAGCTCCTAAGTGCTTTAGGAGAGACAAGAAATTCTATTCTCTTCTCCACAAGTGTCCCCGGCATATTTAAAAGAATTTAGGTCTGAAAAATTAAAAGGCCAATTAAATCCCAATTTTCATGATAAGCCAGATACACCCTATATGAAAATGCGTTGTTATTTGGCCATATTTTTGTAATATTTGACCTCTGTATATCTAAACAATAAGGAAGCCTCGGTCAAAATCATGGGAAGGTATGCGGCCATTCAACACAATGTCAGTCTTTGCTATGATTGCATTATCGTATGCTATGGCAAAGGTATTGGATCTCATATTCCGTTTCGAAAAGATTACCAAAACGAATCGCCACTTATCTATGAGAAGAACGTCACTCCACTGAATTCTAGTCTAAGATTGAATGCTAAAATTCTGGTCCTGTATGCTAAAATGGTGGGCTGCAAGAGCTCTCTTTATGGGTATAATCTTTTATGGAGCACTCAGAAGAAATTAACCATGGAAAATGAACACAGGATTTAAATTTTTAGCATGCAGTCTGTAAGATGATTGTAAAGCTGCGAAAGTATGAAGCCTCGCTGGGGGGGAGGGGGGGCAAATAACTATTTTCATTGGCATGGAACTGTTGAATATTCCTGAATACACTTGAACCTACCACTTTAATGTAGGCCCTATTTATTTTATTTTTCAGACATATAATTACAGTTTACTTTTTCTTATATATATATATATATATAGGGTTAAGTGCCCATATTTCCAACATTTGTCAACTGGCAGAAAAACTGTCAACTAGAATGATACGAACAATGAATTTATTTTGCAGAAAATCGTGTTTCTTTTTTTTTTTTTTCGTAAAAGCAATATTTTGCAGGTTTCTGTTTCTTAATATATTTTTTTCGTGAATTACATAAGTATTTATATTATCTCAAATTACAGTTTTTTTTATGTCTGTTAAAAGTATTTTTTTACTGTAGGAAAAAATTACAGAAACTTAAAATATACATATTTGTTAAAGCTGGAAACAAATAATCGTTATTAAAATCTTTTCAAACAATAACGTTATGAACTCTAAACATTTTGCATCAAAATGTCCAGTCATTCGACCGTTTTTATATTCAACCATAATTTTAATCGATTCTGACTAATGAGAATGCTTCATAATATGATCCGAGTAACCGTGTTTTACATAAAAGGGTCGAATGTCTGGACCGTTTGCAGCAGGTTTTAAACAGTGTACACGTTTTCAGTATGCACTTTAAATTGAAATGTCTAAAATTCAGAAGCTTAAGTTTCTGAAAATGAGTGGTCAATTTTCCGACGTTTTAAAGTGTCTTAATTTTTTTCTAACACATTTTGCGTCGAAATTTCAGACATTTCAAATGTCTGAATCGCAGCCATATTTTTTCAGGCAAATATTATATGTAGCCATGTTTGACCAAGTTGAATCATAGAAAATTATGGACCATAAGACAGGGCTGCGTTTTTTTACAGAAGCATGACCTGATTAAAGTATAGGGAAACTGAGCCATGGCCCTGCGCCCTCCACCCTCATAGAGTTGGTTTTAGGGGCTCAGAAATTTGGTATGCAATTTTTGTAACGCTGATAGTTAAAATCCTTTTCGACATTGTACCGATTATAATCAATATTTTCAGCTTCCAGAGTAGAATAAAATTAAAAACAAAAATATTTATCTAAATACAGTAAAACCTCTCAATAGCGGGCACCTCGGGAACATGGAATTTGTCTGTCATCGGATGTGTCTTCTTCTGATTTAAAAGTATATAAAAAATGTATTTCCTAAATAGGGGTGTCCTCAATTTGGCAGTGTTCGTTATGGAGATTTTACTGCGAAACCTTCATACGAGCAACACTTTGTTTAGAAAACACTCACATTTTCAAGAAAAAAAAAATACCCCAGAAAAGCTAACACCCTTGAATACTCGTAACAAACAAATTTAGCGTGCCCGAGATACCCACATTTGAGAGGATTTAGATTTCTTTAAATTTAGCTTTTAAGCTTATTCTACTTTGAAATTTCAAAATATTGATTATAATCAGTATAATTTCAAAACAGGCTTAAAAACTTTACAAAAATTGCACATCTAATTTGGGGTCCGTAAAAATGTAGGAGGAGGAGAGGGTACACTGCCCAGTTTGCCCATGCTTTAATCAAGTCCTCCTTCTGCAAAAAGTCCAAACATGCATTATATTTTGCTAATAAGAAGTGTTGGTATTTGGAGGAGTCCATTATGGAGGTTAATGGACATTCCCTAATATCGGACACCTCTATTTAAGGAAATACTTTATTTAATATAGTTTAATATGTCTGTGTTGTAACACAGACATATTTGTTTATTTTTACCTCACAAAAGCAGACACATCCCATTATCAAACAAATTCGGCAGCCCCCAAGTGTCCACAGTTGAAAGCTTTTACAGTATTTCGATAAATATATTTTTTGTTTTGGATCGTGTCTTACTCTAAAAGTTCGAAATATTCATTATATTTAGAGCAATATCGAAATAGATTTAAAAGTAATATGGAAATTGCATACAATTACGAAAAATTCGCTTTGCGAAAATTGCATGAAAAATCCTCTATCCCCCAAACCAAAAAATAAAAATAAATATTCATATAACTTAAAAATTAATTTTTTTCACAATTTATATTGCCACATGGGTTTTTTTAAAAAATATACACCAGATGATAATTACAAGAATTATTTAACTATCAATAAATAAATAAATAAATATTATATTATATTTTAATAACATAAGGAAAAACCACTCCTAGTTTCAAAATTTCGTTTGTCTTAAATCTACACATAATCATTAAAGCCTTATAAAGTGGCTAGAGATAAAGCGTAATCATTCTCGAAAACATTAGAGATTTATTCACATTATATTTTTTTCTCCTTCCAGTCTATGCCTGGTAACGTCAGATGATTTATCATGTGATCAAGACTAAAGTTTTAGTTTGACGAAGCAGAATAAAAAAGAATAAAATGAAACTAGTTAGATGCACCAATACCAAAACTATCATCTATTTCATATATCTTAATATTTCAAAAAGTAGTTACAAATGTTAATCCTTCAATATTATTAGATCATTACTGTACAAACTTTGATTTTCATCTTTAATTTCTGCTTCAGTCAATTAATTCAGCAAAAATGAGATAATCTCGATCATGGTATTTAACCCCTTGAGCTTGAGCGACCTGTATTCGTGCCGCGTAAGGTGCTCAGAATCGGTGATTATTCTCAACAGTAATTTTTTATTGTAATTTTTCCCTTATTTAATCCGAGCATTTTCCCGATTCAATGAGGCAAAAATTTCTGTTTTAAAAAACCGGTGATAAAAGATTAAAAATTCTATAAAGGACGCTCGTCCCGAAGGGCTTAATAAAATCAATATTTTTCGTTATTCTGTTGTACGGCAGCTGTTTGAGAATAGCCGGCTTAGCAGGATGCGAAGTTACCGTCTCTGAACGATCCGCTGATATTCAACAGAACTAAGAAAAATCGAGAGAATTATACAAAAATTACAATTACAGAGCATCTTTCCAGCGCAATATCTCCAAATTCAAGGATGACCTGCTTGCCATAACCAAAAACATACACAAGAAATTTGGTTGACTTCATGCACTTTTCGATGGTACAATGACGACACACGTCTGACAGACAGACGTTTTGTATAAACATGTTTTTCGAGGTCTCCGACCCCTAAAAAGTGTAAATCCGTCAAAAACAATTTCGATTATAATACTTTCTTCTACTATAAATGGAAGAAAGGAAAAACAAAGATATCGTTGATGTATTTTTATTTGTTTGTTCAAACTTTCTTACACTTTGGCACAATAAAAGGCCATCAATTGAAGATATTAAAAGAAATTTAAATTGTTCTATACAAAACATTGGAACTTTCTGAAAACATGTCTCTTATTTTATTATTGAAACATAAGTATCTATGCATCAAAGGTGTGAATATTATTTTTAAATTAATCGTTTATCCTTACTCGCTTTAAGCAAGTTTGAC